>OU974033.1:15000-1462943 GCA_918843925.1 Eulithis prunata | reverse complement strand
GCAAGTGTCTCGTCGACTTCTATTTCAACCGTATCACTTTAACTTTAAGAGTCAATTTCACTTGCAGCTTTAGTATCAAAGACATTGCACAGTACACCTTTTGCAAGTTCTGTAAATACTTCAATATGAACCGTATCGTTCTAGTCGTAAGTGTCAAATTTGTTTGTGTCTTTTAAATCAAGTACATTTACGTTTTGCAGTACCGAAAAGTTAGTGTTTAGGGAAATTCGCGTCGCTTTTTGCAGTTATGTTGTGAAACTGTTTTCATTTTAGGCTTTCATGTATCTTTTAAAAGAAGAAATTCCATTAAAATTTAAGGAATATGTCAGAATTTGGAGTGTGTGATCTTTGTGATTAGATCAATGCGTGCTGAAAACACACATGATTTCCATATAATCTCTTCTGTGCTGTGTGGGTTTTTATTTCATTTACACTAAGTATTACATTCAAGTTATCTCTCATCACTCATCATTTCCCTGCCCTTATCCCACGCTAGGTGGGATCGGCAACATGTGTTCTTCTTCCACTCACTCCTATCCTTCGTCAACTCTGAAACTACCCCTCTCACATTCATAATATAACTCTCTGTTATAAAAACGACCCAATAAAATAAAGGTTGATATTGATTGGTGTTTTCCTTGCTATAAGTATCATTATCGCCATTAGAATTTCGTAATTTAAAACGATCTCCTATTCCTGCAATGGATTATCCAGGTCTGCCCTTAATAGCTTTAACACAAAGACGAGTAACACCAGTATTGAGGTCCTGACTAGAAAGCATAAAGACTTTGACTTTCTAAAACCAATTAGTGTTTTTGGCGAGTGAAAGTGTCAGTACTTTTGCTGATCAATAAAAATTGCCTACTTGGCTTCTTGCTTCGCATTTATCATGACATGTTTTTCCCACTTTTAGTCTTCAGTTTGCTGTCCTTCATCCGCGACTTTTGCTTTTTCTTTTTTGTTCTGTAGATCCTGTTGGGGCATAAAAAGTATTATGGTAATCCGGGTTATGTACGATATTGTCTTTTAAGTTTCATTCAAATCGGTCCTCTTGCTGCGACGTGATTGAGGAACCAACATCCAAACATCTATCTCATATCAGTAGAATTCTTTTAGTTTCTGATACCAGATTTTCCTCATTTCTGTTTTTTTTTTAAGTGAAAACTTCTTTAGCATCGTTGTGATTTGAAAGTCGATGAAACGAAAAAGCGACAGTTCGACCCCCACAAAACGCAAAACTCTTTGATAGCGCGTTCTAGGATCCGACCAAACTTAGCAGCGCCATCTAGTTCTGATTTAGGCAACCTGAGCATAGAACCTTTTCTAACTAAATAAGTACTGCATATTGGTTTTTGAAGGTTTCACTTCTACCACGTGTGAATTGCACACATGTTTTTTTTTATATTTCCAGGGATTTTAATTACGAAAAATCCCGAAAACTATCTGCAGAATGTAGAGTCCGAAGTATTCAAACATTAATCGGGCAACGCCATCCCAATTACTCCACTTTCACCGATCAGAAGCTATCCGATTATGCATTCGAATGCCGAATCGATATTCCGTATAGAGTACACCACTCTGACACCTACCTATATCACGATCAAATCTGACAGTCGCCGCGTTAACGTATTCGAGTTATATTGCGCGTCAATGCCAGCTCGACTGCCAACCGTTGTAGTGTCACAGCGCAGTGTATTTCAGATACGCTAGCGATTGTCACATTTATTCGTGATCAAGGCACTGCTCGTTATAACTGTCGAAGTGGACCGAGAACTGGTGAATTGCGGTTTTTAATCACGGACGGAACTCGTGTGACCACAGTGTCAGTAACTTTAGAGTGCGCGTTGCGTTTGTTTTTGGTTTTAGCCAAATATTTTACCGCAATCTCAGAAGCATTTGCTTACCTAGCAAGGTTTACCAGAGCCCCGAGTCTGTGCATTTGTTTTGACTTTCGACTCGAGTATAGCACACGCAAACGCATTCGCAAAGTGAGACATTTTGTTGAGAATTGCGTAATTCCCAAATCTCCCGCTAGAGGCCCTTATGCGGTTTTCATACCAAATTTCTCGCTTTGCGAATGCGTTTGCGTGTGCTTTACTCGAATCGAAAGTCAAAACAAATGCACAGACTCGGGGCTCAGATGAGCTACTACTACTACTACTACTACAGGTTCATAACTCACCGCTGCGCCATGTTAAGTAAGATGGAGCAAACTCGGACGGGCGGCGTTCAACCACGTCCGTCTTCAGCTCTTTCTGTTGACAGCTTGCACGTTACGATATGATCCAGCTTAACACATACAAGGAGTATTCGGTGTGCAGTTTACTGATATAACATCTAGAAACTGGCTACAATTGGTCAATAGAAGCCATTTCTTGTCTGTTTTAAAAATTGTAATTCCTATAGTATTGTATAGTAACAATTGCTGAACAATCATGAATACGTAGCCAATTGTAATGTTGTGAGGGAATTTTATATTTAATATTTAACGAGTATAATCTTGTTAGCCGTCGCCCGCGGCTTTGCTAGCGTGGTATCAGCATACAAACAGTTTTTTTTTTTAAATCCTGAAATTCGTCTTGTTTCTATTTATTTGAAAATTGTAATTCTTTTAACAGATATTCTTATTTTATTTCTTTCTGACTTTGATTGCTTAGACGACTCTATCAGAAGTGACATTTTATGGTAATTTCATGGTACTGGTACGAGTGGTACGTATCTGATCTCGGAAATGAGTTCTTGAGAATTATGTCGTGTGCCAGTTTTATGGTGCACGCTCAAATGGCTTAGATTCAGATTATCTTGTAATATACATAGCTTTTATTGGTTCTTCAGATCATATAGAAAAATATTCAGTGGTAAGGTGCCTTCTGGTAAGATCGGCCTAATATTAAGTCCGGATAAATCACGTAACTAAGCAATTATCATATAAAAATATCGCAGAATTGCTTGGCATCCGGACTTACTATTACGCCGATCTTACCAGAAGGCACTATACAGGGTGTTACCAGACCACTTCCGAAAACGAAAGGGGGAGCTACAGCACACCAAAACCCAACCAAAAAAAAAATCAGTTATCCTGAAAAATAATTACAGCCGGAGAAAACAATGTTTAAAGATTTGTATTTATTTCGCCAGCCCGCAATGTACGCATTCACGTAGGCAAGGTCGAGGCGTAGTACTATTATTTATTCTGTGTCGTAAGTGCCTACTAACGTAGGTAGGTACTAACGTAGGTCGCTCGCACGTCGCTTACTTGAATGACCCGCGATGAACTCTCAGCTGTTCATGCTGTAGTAGACGTAATCTGCGTGCTGCGTGTACATTGCTGCTTTATTTATTTTATTTGTTTTTTTGCTTTTTTAAATGAGATAATTAGGTAGATATGTCTTATTATGTTGTACTGTGTGTATGTAACTAGAAAAAAAATTAAAAAGAGATAGTCAAGTAAATTTTTTTTTTCGCGATTTTTTTCGCTTAATGTTTTCAGTATCATGGTCTGATTGGAACCTCCAAGTTTTCGGAAGTGGTCTGGTAACACCCTGTATATAAATGTTGATATACAAAAGCTACTTCTTTTAGCAAGCTAGCAAAGCAAAGCTACCTACTTCTTTCCTTTTTGTCAAAGACATAGACAGGAATTTATTTGCTTAAAAAGGTAACACACAAAATACACCTACAGAACAAAACTAACAACACTACAAAGAAACAAAAATAAGTGAAAAAGAGTGGATTATTCCTATTGAATGTTCCTGTTTGTCAACTTTATCTCTCTTAACACAAACCAAATAATTATTTGAATCTTAAATATTTTTTTTTATGATAATAGTAATGGAACAAGCTGATAGCTCATCTGATATTAAGTTGTAACTTCTGCCTATAGCAATGCATTACCTCACAGAGCAAGTCCAATGAGGACGTGCCCTGTAAGGCAATGCACTGCGTCCATCACTCTGAGACGTAAAGATGTTGAAGTCTCATGTGCCTGTAATTACACCGGCGCCCTTACCCTTCAAACCGGGACACAGCAATGCGAGCATCGCTGCTTGGCGGCAGAAATAGGTACGGTGGTAGTACTTCCCCGGACGAGCTCTCACAATGAGCTCTACTACTAGCAAAATTCTAACACCGCACTTCGATAACGTCCTTGACCGTTGCATCGAAACGGAATAGTAAATTGATTCCGCGTAGTTACACTGTTTGTTCGATATCGCTACCGCGTTCGTAACAAGTCGCACTACAGAAATTGCTACGTAGTTCTTTACTGTGTTTACATATTTTATCATATCTATCTCTACTTCTAGCTTATTTTCGGCTAGGTCGGGTGACGATCTGAGACATGTAGCTGGCAAACACAGAAGAGCCGAAGACCGGGCTCAGTGGCGCGTCTTGGGAGAGACCTACGTCCAGCAGTGGACTGATGTAGGTTGATGATGATGATCCCTACTTCTATGAGGAAACTTCTTTTATTCCTGTTGGTTTCACTGTGTTAGCATATATTATCGTATCTTTACTTCTATGAGTATACTTCTTCTATTCCTGTTGGTTCTTCAACAACTCAAGCTCATTTTTCTATTCATTTGGACTATCATATCACCTATCTTTTCGTTAGTTTGAGACCTAACGCCCCACAAGTTTTCCCCAATACGCTAGTCTTGGTCTAGTGTCCGCTTCCAATCTCATTAACTTTTGCCTCGTCACTTACAGCTCATCATTATCATTTTCCTGCCCTTATGGACTGGAAAAAGAAAACATGTTGTGCCGACCCTACTAAGTGAGTCGGCACAACATGTTTTCTTTTTCCAGTCACTTATCATTCGTCAACTCTTAATCTACTCCCCTCACATTCATACCATCTTTCACAGTTTTCACACAATCCAATCACTACCCCTTCTGTCTTCTTCTACAGGCACACTACTTCGTCACACACAGCTATAATTATAAATAGGAAACCGATTAACTCATTTTCTATTTAAAACTAGGTTGTCCTATTAGTCGTTAAGCTTCTACTGTTGAATTTGTAAAGAAAAATTGCAAAACTACAATATTCGTCCGTGTCAAAACTTCAATCACTGTTATTCGCGTGTAGAAATCGTCAAAAATGCGCCGAAGGATTGCCCAAGCAAATGGCGAGAGGCCTATTTGCTATCACCTTGACCGACTCCTGTCTTCTAAATCACTGTTTGTTTAACAATGTTTTGTTTAAAATTCGCGAGTTTTCCTGTAACAGTCATTGGAACATTCAGTATAGTTTTTATTTAGGATGATTGATCAAACAGATGAAATACTTTGGCTGAGAGCCACTGCAGTGGACTTTACAACAGAAAACATTTTGATTTCTTATATGAATAGAACAGCAATACCCAAAACCTTTACAAAAGAAATCAGAGTAAAAGGAGAGTCTAATGAATAAAAACAAGCCAGTAGAAATAATTCTACCTACTAGAAAGAGAAATATTTATTTGGAACACAACAACACAAGTGTAAGAACAAAAATTATGAGAACTAGATACTTACAATGAGAGATGTACATACGTACTTACTACTAGACTGAACCCTATCCCGACAATACCAGAAGGAAAATATAATACCAGTGATGATAAATATAACAATGTCAGCAATTTGAATTAACAAGGGTTTATTAAAAAGTCATCATCATCTTCCTACCCTTGTACCACGCTAAGTGGAGTCGGTACAACATGTCTTCGTCTTCCACTCTCCTCTATCAGCCGTCATCTCGGTGTTCACTCCTTTCTTACTCATATCTTCTTTCACACAGTCCATCCATCTTTTCTTTGGCCTACCTCTACTTCTACATCCGTCCACATTCATATCCAGCACTCTTCTCGTGATATGGCTTTCTTCCCTCCGCATGACATGCCCATACCACGCTAACCTATTACTCCTCAACTTGTCCGTTATTGGCGCTACTTTCAAACTTCCTCTTATATACTCATTCCTTATTTTATCCGTTCTTGTCACTCCACACATCCATCTCAACATTCGCATCTCTGCTGCATGCACTCTTCTCTCATCCGTCCCTTTCATTGCCCTTTCATTCATTGGTTTATTAAAATGTAAAGTTCATAAAAAATTCAACACAGTAGCCCGCAACGTGCAGTATTCATTGTGTGTGACAGTGTGACCTATTTAAACGGAAATACTTTTGCGAAACTTTAAATTATCTCGTATAGCTTGGCAAATGGTTGCAAAATTAAATTTTACTGGTCACAGTTCATGTACGATTCTTTACGTGCCTTCATTAAACATTTTTCTGGTTTAAAACATTCACTTTGTTTTGTTCCGAGTGTTGTTATTATTTTATTTTCCTATGATATATTCTTGTTAGTTTTTTTTAACATTGTTAAAGTGTAAAGTATTACTTTAACTGTATTTTCTTTTCGTTCTGTTTATTTTTAGCAATTTTTTTTTTATATCAAATTTAGTGTTGCAAGTGCGTTATTTGCTTCACTTACATAAAAAAAAATCATTTAACATTGTTAAACATACGAGATCTTATCGTAGTGAGTAAATAAAATTCAAACAGTAAAATATGTCGTTCTAATGCTTGAGTTTTATTTTTTCAAAATTCAAAACAATTATATTGTTGAGAAGCACAGAACAATCATATATTACTTTTGAAAACACATGGGGTATTGTAAACCTTTGTTTACAGTTTTCCATTAACTTTGCCCTGGGTTTATCAAAGCCATTGACTTTGTAGGACTTTGTGGAGGTTGAAACGTGACACGTTTTGCAAATAAAATTGGTTTATCAGCTAATTGTCGGGAAACAGAATTATTATTGCTCAGTTACTCGAATTTTAAGGACATTCAGAATTTTAACTCGACGGGTAGCCGATTACCAAATATGTATCTGCTATTAAGAACTTTGGACGTTTGGAAATAGTTACAGAAACAGCCATTCTCACTCGTAGTTCAGTTTAGCATGATTCAATTTGATCCATCCATGATCGTGACTGTGGATGGAAAGTTTCGTAAGCGAGTCATCATCATCACGTAGGACGTAGGTCTCTCCCAAGACGCGCCACTGAGCCCGGTCTTCGGCTCTTCTCATCCAGTGTTTGCAGCTGCATGTCTCAGATCTTCACCCCACCTAGCCGGAGGGCGTCCTACACTACGTAAACGAGTAAAAAAGATAAATTTTGTAGCCATTTTGAGGTTGTCTTATATAATTAGTCTAATCGGAGTGCTGCTCTTCTTTCATTTATATTTCAAAGAGTGTTTGAACTTTTCATCTGTCCTATCATATTCTCTGGGGTCAAAGATTTCACCTCTTATACACTGGTGCAATGCACTACTAACTACCGAATCCCTTTGTCCAAACTCAAAAAGACGAGACGCAAGAATCTCACAGACTTAGGACTCTTGAGACAGTTTTGGCAACTCGTCTTTGCTAATTAAACATTTAAAAATAATTTTATCTTTGTTTGTACCGGTAACACCAGCCACGTATATCACGAATCGAATAAAAATTTAATGGTGCGTGATTTCAACGCCAATGTCCCACTACGGATTCTTCACGCACAGCTGCATGTTTCAAAATAATACTTACATTCATAGGATTAAGTATCATTTCACGTTTTGATAATAATCAGCAGTGGATCTAGGAGGTTTTTTGTGGTGGATTTTTTAGTCTCATACCAAAACATTTACCACACAACCTAATATAAAAATGTTTAATAATACTTACCTTGGCCCAACGGATGCATTTCGCGCTTTTTCCCTTTTGTAGTTTGTAATCCATTGTTCGTTGCGATACACGTGCGCCACTTAGCGTGGTAAGTAAGGGTTCAACTTATAGGGTACAAGCGGAATAACTACTGTGGGGTGACCGGTTGTGACACTTTCATCTGAAATCTGTCAGCCATTGCCGTTATGACCAAGGACTTTAGCTCTATGAAGTTCATTACCAAAGTTGGTGTATTCAAATTCACGATCGTACATTTCTTTTTACTGTTTTAACGGGCATATTTGGATAGTTGGTTCTTATGACGCCATGACCTGGGTAGGAAACGATTCTTAGTTTTTCGTGCATAATCTCTTTGCTAGTATATCTACATTGCTTGGTGGCCGTAATAATAGCTAATCATTACTATTCGTCCCAAGGATTTGAATTATAAACGCTTCCAATTCATGTTCTTTCTTCATCACTTTTACTTTTACCAACAAAGAGCCAATCAGTATTATCTGTTATTGATTTCCAACTCTTGTTACTCAAATGATAGAACGTGCTATTTCCTCACCTTCAGGTTTGACATCATTATAAATTTAAGGGATCTCTACCTCTCGAATTTCAAATGGTAAAACGCGATTATGACTAGGCTCAAGATAAGTTTGCTGGTTTGATGTTTCAACTTTACTCTCGCTTTTCTAATTTGTCGGTTATCCATTGTTCGCTGCATTGCACGTGCGCTACTTAGTAGGAGCTACTTCGTCGACTTGTTCAGTTAAATGAGGTCTAAGTTAAAGCGTATCAGCGGAATCAGTCGTGCCTCTAGCTTAGCTCTGTAGCTAGGTTATGTCCATATCTTAGCTTTGGTCTTGTCTAGAAATGCGTTTGTTTCCGCACATGTAGATACATTCTAACCGCTAAGCATATCCTGGTTTCTCCGCTTCGTATTGCGTGCGAATCTATGATGTAGGTCTTCGGGAGTTTTTTTTTCTTTGCCAGATTTATTTAGGTTATGAAATAAGTTCGTGAGTAGTTTGAGGCAAGCGTCAAAGCGCTACCGGTTGTGTAATATTCAATGGTGCACAGTGCACCTTATAATAGAACGATATCTGATACGTTTTCATTGTTCACGTATAAGATTCAATCTAGTTGCCTTTTGACGCTTGATATATTATGAATGAATTTGTAGAATTTACTTCCGTAAACAAGTTTCCAGTTACAATGAGATCTTTGATTATGATTTAATTTGCAAATAAGGGTTTTGATCCATCGCCCTTGTTTTAGGCATCTCTTATTCTCCTGATTGTTAGTGTTTCTTTCTGTATAATAGTAGTTTCATTTCCGTACCTGCGCATACTGCAAATAAGAGCTTGCTCTTTTATTTCAGATATCTCTTTGTCTTCTGTATATTAGTGTTCTTTCTTGTTACCTCCATCGGTCTTATATGGCTTTTCCCGATATCTAATTATCTCTGTTTTATCATGTGTTACCTCTGACTCAGTGTTATCCGATCCCATTCTTCTCTGATTTATCCTTGGTATTTAACATTGTCGCGTGCATCATGGTTGCAGTGGTAGTTACATTGAAAACAAACGGTTGCTTTAGTCAATAAGTATTATGTCACGGGTTAGTTTCCAAGGTTACACTGCAGATACTGTTAACAATCTAATTTGTTATGGTGTTCCTTCCGCATTGGGTAGATGCCTATCTGTGGTTTCGTGATGCAGTCACGAGTATCATTGATATTTGCTTATTCGTATCTTTGCTACTTTATCAGTTGGATCTCAATAACCACTTCTAAAATACTAAATAGTTTCCTCGTGATTTTTTCTTTTACAAAGATATCAACACGGAATTCATTCATGTACAGTTGATCTGACATTAGAGAAGATTCGTAACTTAGGATATTTCCATTGGACCTACCAACTCCTGACGTACCCCTTTAGAAGTCTGGGTCAGGGTTATTTCCACTGGACCCACCAGCTTCATCACTTCCAAAATTAATACCTTTTGACTCGTGTCTATAGTGTTAATTTAAAATACATTAGTATGGTAGGTATCACTAAAGCAGTCATCTCATATCGTGGGCTGGATGTAGGTTAAACAGTTTTAGGCTCAAGCTACATATGAAGGCATGACGCATGTAAATCGTTCACTGATATTTTTAACCGACTTCAAAAAAGGAGGAGGTTCTCAATTCGGTTGTAATTTTTTCAGTAGTTTGGCAGTTAAATAAGTGTAACTGTTAAAAAACACGTCATCCACGTACACGACATTGCGTCTTGCTTTTCTGTGGTGTTTACGATCAATACAACAGTCCCAATGAACTGCTATCATCATCATCATAATCATCATCATTTGATGATGAAGGCGTATCAAATTGAAGTCGGTTTTTCCAGTTTTTTTAACTTATAAATAAATTATAAGAATGGAAGTACGGGGTTGTTTTTAGATTCCCGTGTGCATGGAGGTTAGGTTAGATAGAAAATACTTTATTTCACACCTTAATCAAGGGACTACACTAAGAATTAACGTAAATACAAAACTTAATTAGTATACAATGGGCGGTCTTATCGCTAATCAGCGATCTCTGCCAGACAACCTTGGATGGAATGGATGGAGGTTTTGCATTGGTAACACGAAAAAGGTTTACATCACGCCTATCCACTGAAGATGTCGAATTAGGTTAGAAAATGGCAAAATCATTAAATTTTTAGTTTGAATGAACTGGCAGCATAGAAAAATTTATTCGTCCAAGGCTGTATTTGAAACCACAACATTAGGATCCCTTGTTACCACTAGACCACTGAAGTTTCCGCATCACATACTAAAACAGTTCTTGTTTGATGACCTACTAATGTTAAAAGACATCGTGCAGGCATATAGGGTTAAAGACTAAGTACTAAGAATGTGTGGCCTAGATCTAGTTTATCCGTAGCACACCTAGACGATGAGTTGCGAGCGGATCATTTCGTATGATTGATTGCTAAAACATTTTTCTTATGTATCTGATCGGTTGGAATTCATAGCATCTACATAATAATCCTGAAAGAAAATTACATCCCACTAATATTATAAATGTAAAAGTTGAGATGTTTGGATGTTTGTGTTAATACACGCTGCAAGTATTGGTCCGATTTGGCTGAAACTGCAATATATATAGTTCGTAAACTGGAAGCATCCGCCCGCGAGTTCCGCGTCGAATTCCTGGTAATTTTTCGGGATAAGAAGTACCCTATGTGTTAATACAGGTCATGTAAGGTGATGGTTATATTTACGGGACTTAAATGTAGTGCCTGGAAAGAGATCTTACATATACATGTACATAGGCTGTCCAATATCATTCAGTAAATGAAATAGGTACAGTGGTACTTCCCCAGACGAAACCTTTACAAAGAGCCTTAATACACAAAGTTGCGGGAGTCTCAATATTTTTCTTAACCAATCACACCGCGTTCAGTAGATGCGTGATAGAACCCTGTTCTGATTGGTTCATTTCTTCCACAGACTACGTAGCCGGCGGAGAACTCTTCACCCACCTTTACCAGAGAGAACACTTCAACGAGCAGGAAGTTAGGTTATACATAGCGGAAATCATCCTCGCTTTGGAGCAGTTACATAAGGTAATCGCACCAGTGCCGGCACGGATTAATAGCGCTGACATTGAATACGCCGAAGTCGAATTTGAGATATTTTTGGCCACTTTTGCCGAGCGTTATTAAACCGTGACAAGACTCGTCTGAGGTATAGATGTAAGTAGAAGATTCTCATATAAAGCTGTCAAAAAATCTCTGTTTGAGTCTGGATCAGTGCTTGTAGCAGTACGGGAATAGGGAAACAAAGGTTCTTGAATGGCGATAACGAGTCAGAAGATATGTCTTATGCGTTGGACGGCTTATTCAATAAACTGAAGACATTGTTAAATTTGTGGATGGAGAAGGTACAAGAACGTTATTTTGGGAAAACTTAGAAAGCCTTAAGGCGAAGGGTAAAGCCAGACAACCTTCTCTCTCGCACATTTCAACATTTTTGGAGATATAATATAACTAAATGTAATTATGTGAAATTGCAGAGCTTCAGGGTCGAGAAAATAACAATGCAAAGGTTCAGTAAAAATCATTTCAGGTATGAAATTTTAAGGGTAGGTTCCTTATGTAGGGGCGCACTAAGAAAGGAATTTTGAAAAGTCGCAGTCTTAAGGGTCTAGAACGCGAGCGACGCCGCTGGCGACGGCTAGATTGAGATATATACTGAACAGATAATAATAATTTTCATTTTATATGCAAAGTGGTTATGTGACATTGTATAACCTTTGCTATAAAATTTATTATTGTTACTTGTACGCGTTCTGGTATGTATTTTAATTATATATGACAGAACACAAAGGTTTTGGGTGGAAACATATATCTGCTAAGTTCTGCATATGAGCGCTTCCGTGCTTCGGAGGGCACGTTAAACCGTCGGTCCCGGTTGTAGCAGTTGTTAAGCCACGGCGAAGGCCTTAAGGCGGCCTAAAAACTCCGTCACCAGAGTTGGCCATTAACTTATACGAGCTTGCTTGCTTTTTGCGATGCGATGTCGCATTGCTAGAATCTGTTCAGTAATACGAGTCAAAATAGAACAAATTCTTGCGATGCGGTGTCGCATGGTGGCTCTGTGTTTTAACCCTTTAAATAGGCCTTTTTAGTCGCACCACTTGCACTCAGAGACATCTGTTAAAAAATTAACCCTTAATCAATTGACATCTCTTACTAATGGGGACTGCAGGTAATGTAATGACGAAAGAAACACCGCAAGTCTTATGCAATAGTTATTATAAGAGATATATCTGAGTGCAGTCAGTTAGGTAAACTAATTAATTAATTTGATTAGATTAGGATTCCCGAAAAGATGCTGTAGATATTTTTATAAGTACGATTATGATGGAGCAAATTGATCTTCTACTGATGAAAAAGATATAAATTCAGTTCCGCACGACTAAGGCAAGAACTGGCATAATACTGCTTGGTTTTCTAAAGATTTTTAGTTATTGCAAAGCAATTATTGTTACAATGTAATATAATGAAACTAATCAAATACTGAGTCTTATGCAAAAACATTATTATAAGTAACTAGCCGTCGCCCGCGGCGTTGCTCGCGTTCTACCCTTTAGAGTGTGACGTTTCAAAATTCCTTTCTTAGTGCACCCCTACACTATATAAGGAAACTGCCCTCCAAATTTTATACCTCTAGGACTTATAGTTTAGGCTGTGCGTTGATTCTAAGTCAGCTTCAAAAGAGTTTTATGTATATTGATGATTGGTACACGTAGTTTCAACTTTCTATTTGTTTTTTAACTACCAACTTTGTTGGCTGCTGTATATCGGCTTGTGGCCATTAATATGTAGATTTCAGAATCTAAAATCTATTATTATTACGAAGTCTAGATGTTCATCAGCTCGACTCGCTAGAGTCGGAAAATAAATGATGCACACGTCAGCCGCTACTGTCCCACTGCGGGGCAAAGGCGTTCCTTCCCTCTTTCCACTCTTTTCGATTTAACTCCGTGACAGTTAAAATCTATAGTTTAAAAATACTCTTATAATAAATAAAATAAATATCACAAATCATGAAACGTACGTATTTTTCCAGCTCGGCATCATCTACCGCGACATCAAACTAGAAAATATTCTGCTGGACGCGGAAGGCCACATAGTCCTCACGGACTTTGGACTCTCCAAGGAGTTCTGCGGTGGAGAGAGCAGGGCCTACAGCTTCTGCGGGACCATTGAGTACATGGCGCCTGAGGTTGTGAGGAGCGGCAGCCAGGGACATGATATTGTGAGTACCTACCTTATGTGTCTGCCATAACGGGCGAAGCAAAATTGCCTATAACCTTATAAAATGGACGCTGTAGTGCCTGGTCATCGTGGCCAGAGCCTGTTACGATCCTAACCATGATCCAGTTGATCTATGAGATTATGGTTTTCACAAGAGTGAGAAGTACAGCACGTTTTTACCTGCCTAAAACTATTTTTCACCTAATTACAAGTTAATTAAACAATCGAAAAGTTAGGATGTAACTGAGAAAATACTTTTAGGTTTCTTGATAAAACGAGAACCCAACAAAAATAGTGGGTTGTGGATATAATATGCAATTTTGTAGTTCGAAATCGTTATTTATCTTAGAATCTGTGAAAGTCACCATCTTAATATTTTAAGAAATGATACTTCGAATTTTTATCGCGTATTACGTGTTTTGATGAAAATGTTCTCCATAATATATTTTTTTGAGTGGAAAACGAAAACATGTTCTCACCACACTCAGCGTGGGATAAGGGCAGGGAAATTTATTTATTTGTTTACTTTTGGAAAACTTACAGCTCTTAAAAACATAATAGAAACAGAAGGCTAATAATAAGTTCTCACTGATAGTAAGAAATAAGATAGATAGATAGTTTATTTGACATACACACAGAAAAATACAGAACGGACGTAGAAAATAGCAAACTTATAGATACCTACAAGAAACAAACGAACAAATAGTACTAGCTAAGTAACAGCTATAGGTAACCTAACATAACATGTGGGTACTAGCTAGTCTCGTTCCGCGCTGTATGCAGCCAAATCGGTCCCGAATCAGCTTATTAAATAAGTAGAAATGATGATCCAATCTTGGGAAACTCCACCCATGCATGGCATTTTGCAATAAACAGACGTAGACTGGAATAATAGCTCTGCAGCGACATAAAGCGACCGAAATAGTTCCAAACGTCCCATAAAATAACGTCACATACTCTCAGTGAACTTGAATTCTGAACAGCAACGTCACGAACTTCAATGACGTCACTATTTGCTGTGAAAGCTACAACACAGCCTGTCTTGAACTTTGATGACGTCGCAGTAGTGCGAGCACGTCACAAATAATTTTCTTATTATTAACTTGAAGATTGACGGCGTTGTTTGTCTGTAATGTCTATTTAAATGTTGTTTTATTTACGCAGTATGTGCTTAAGTTTTGCAACTATTAATTAATAAGATTTTACACACTACATACATGCATAATATGTTTTGCAACTACGTAGCTATATCAGATTTTTATTGGGAACTGTGTCTTTTCTCTCTGACTTTCTTTATTTAAAGGTGGTTTTTATTTTTACACATAACATGCATTGCATATGTTTGGCAACTATGCACCTATACCAGATTTTCATTGAAACATGTGTGCGTGTACATCTGTCCTTTTCTCTCTAACTTTGTTTGTGTATGTCATGTCTCCGTCACACTTCAGGCCATGACCTACATGCCTACGGCTGTGTTGTGCTAATTTGTGTACTATCACTCGTGTGTGTACTATATTTTATCTACAGTATTTTTGTATATACTGTTTACTTAACATCGATAGTGAGTTCGATTACGAAGATCGATCGTTCTATCGGAAAACGGTGGAATGCGTAGGTGTCATTGACGGGGAAAGACAAGTTGAGACGTCAATTTCAGAAATTAAGAAAGGTCACAATCACAACTTTACCCAAGGCGTTGTGAGAAGTAAAATAGCTAAGTTCTACTCGAACCTGCTTAAAAGTTGTTGTTCAGGTATTGACACGCAAGATATAATTTAAAGATTTTTTTCAAGAAGAAGAAATTCACCATTTTGAATAAGGTGGTTAAATTGTTGTGAAACTGTCTCAAAATCCCCTTCAAGGGAAAAACTAATTTGGATTTTGAGACTAACCCTATATTAGTCTAGAAAAGTCAAATACTATGTGGATTAATGTGCTAGATAGTTTGAGAATACGTTGGTTTTATTCTTCAAGTATTTTTACATGTAAAATATATAAAACTCTTTTGAAGCTGACAGAGAATCAACGCACAGCCTAAACTATAAGTCCTAGAGGTATGAAATTTGGAGGGTAGTATCCTTATATAGTGTAGGGGTGCACTAAGAAAGGAATTTTGAAAAGTCACATTCTAAATGGTCTAGAAAGCGAGCAACGCCGCGAGCGACGGCTAGTGTAAAATATTTTCGTACCAACTTTACAATGTGTTATTCTGTTTCAAATTTAGGTTACTTCACAACTTTCAAGGTTTTTTAGCTTTCGTATTTACTTTAGTCATTTATTTATACCTTCCTTTCGCAAATTATGCAACTTTTGATTCGCCGCTGAGTCTCTAATTAGTTTTATGTTCATACAATATTTATTAATATTCTTGGACATTACACACAACGCCCTCGAGTCTCAAACTAAGCAAAGCTTGTACTATGGAAACTAAATTGCTCATAGAACACTTATATACATTTTTTTGTAAATACATACTTATAATACGAACACCCTAACTAAACGCACCTATCTCTTCTTCTTCTTCCCTTCGTTAATGGCCTCTGTCCGTCATTTCGACGGACAATTTTGCCAATGTCAAGTGTTAAAATTGTAATAAATAAGTCAAGTCAAGTCAGTTGTCAAGTCGGCTGTCGTTTGTTTTGAAAAGAAAATGGTGGATTTTCTCTTCAAAACCTAACACGAATTTTCACATTTAGAAAAACCACTTTACACACATTTATTCCAATGGCTCACACTTTATGTTACGACCTAAGTATTATTGGTTAAAATTCCACCAAAATTAAACAACAATACTCACAATAACACAAGAAAAACTATTAAAATAAAAGTGCTATGTGTCGTTTCAAAAAATGACAAAACTCGTGTCCACGCACCTATCTCTGATCTATCTCTACCGGCTGATCTCTGACACCTGTCAAATCATCTTTACTATATGCAAATGTGTTATTTATTCTTACAATATTCACTACCTCACATATGACCTCTTACATAACCTGCCTCACTAAGATTCTTATTTGTAAAACCGTCGAAACGTTCGAGTTTACTTCAAACAGTACTCTCAAGGTTTTTAATTTATATTCGTTTGTCCTTACAATTTACCTTCCTCAAATCTTTTTACGTCATTATTTTATGAATATTGTTCAGACCGATTACACAATTTGTTTGTAGTAATAAGGATCTAGATTTTTCTTAGAATATAACCATTTCCTTGACAAATTAATAAGACCTATAAATATGAACTTAATAGATGATTTTACATCGTCATATTTTTATGACATGACCCTGTTTCTAAGACACTAGTTTTTGGGAATATGATTCTAGAAGTAACTAGCGGATACCCGCGGCTTTGTATGCGCGCGAAACTTTCCACCAAAATATCTGCCAACCAGCATACGATGAACCGCGTTGCAAATGACTGCTTTTGGTTTAGAGAGTTCAAGCTGTATCTAAGAATCCACGTCTTTCATTTCAATAAAATATAGCCTATGTTTCAATCCGGAAAAAAGGCTTTCCGAATGGTATAAGTTTAGTTGTAATTGGTCCAGTAGTTAAGGCGTGATCCGCGAACAAACAAGCAGATAAACAGACAAACTAGATTCTCGGAATCAAAATCTTTTATTTAGTAGATCTGCATATTTAGTTTATCCATATCTTTAATCTTAGTTTTTGGCTTTTTACAGTTTTATAATAGTATAAATAGATAGCGACGCGCAGTAGAAGTATAACACCATCCTAGTGGTTTTTGATAGTGTACAAATTATGTTCTAATATGTTTTAACACGCATGAAATATTACATGGTCATATTAGGCGTTTGTATTGTATTGTAATCTTGCACAATATTGCAACGATTGTGAGACCAAGGCTGATTCACTCGAGCGGTCTATGGGAAAACGCGATAAGTGCCGTTATAGGTACATACTGGGTTTTAAATAGTCCTAGTATATTATGTAGAGAAAAATGATATGAGACAAGATGGACGTTAGAAGTAACCAGATTAGGAAGGAAGGAGTAGGAGAAAGGGAAAGAAGGAGATGGTAGTGGAGGAGGAAGGAATGAAGGGTTGGGAAGAGTAGGAAGGGTTATATGGGATAAGGACCGGAAGATAATGAATATTGCATTTAGCTAACCAAAAGTACACAATGTACTTTCAAAATGAATTTGAACTGTCACGATAATGCTCAAAACACGAATGACTTGACTTGACGGATAATATTTCACTTGATACTGGCAAAATTGTCTGTCATAATGACGGACAGAGGCTATATAGAAGAAAAGAAGAAGAAGAATGGTCAAAACGATCAAAACAGAACGAAATATACACTATCGCATGATGAAAATTATTACAATTATATCACTTGACATTGGCAAAATTGTCTGTCGAAATGACGGACAAAGGCCATTAATGAAGAGAAGAAGAAGAAGAAGAAATCTTAGTACGAAGGAAGGAAGGACGGAGTAGGGCAAATGTTTAGAAAGGGAGGGTAGGGAAGGAGACTAATAATGAATATTTCATTTAGCTAACCAAAAGTACACATATTCTTTCAAAATGAATTAGAACTGTCACGGATAATGGTCAGGATGATCATAATAGAACAAAAGATACACTATCGTATAATAAAGATCTGGATACTTTAAAATACAATCACAGTACATTTTAGTAGTAGTAGAGCTCTTTGTGAGGGCTCGTCCGGGGAAGTACTACCACTGTACCTATTTCTGCCGCCAAGCAGCGATGCTCGCATTGCTGTGTTCCGGTTTGAAGGGTAAGGGCGCCGGTGTAATTACAGGCACATGAGACTTCAAGATCTTTACGTCTCAGAGTGATGGACGCAGTGCATTGCCTTACAGGGCATGTCCTCATTGGACTTGCTCTGTGAGGTAATGCATTGTTATAGGCATAAGTTACCACTTAACATCAGGTGAGCTATCAGCTTGTTCAATTACTTTTATCATAAAAAAAACAGCATATTGCTATATCGACATACGAGTAAAGTATCTGACATTGTTGGTTTATCAACAACTTACTAATCTTACTATGTATGTACCTATGTATATGTATACAGAAATGATTTAAATTCTATTGTTTTCTATAATTGTTTGTGATAAGATATGTGAACCTTAAAATTGTTAATGAGAGTTAATAACACTTCCTGTATTGACTTAGCTGTTGACATGCTGCGAGTCATTCAAGGTGTTTTGGATTACGAGAGTTTCCAATGTGTTACTAGCACATATATTTGCCTCTATATCTAAAAGAAAATACATGGTGCGAGAGATTTAAGTTCTTTTGGCTAACTAACACATGTAGTTCCATATATTAGAATACTTTAATGTCCTGGTCTATCTCCATTGGAAGAAGTGAGATGATTGAGGTGACCACTGATAGAAAAAGAAGTTTGACTAGGCTGTGTAATAGATCCTAAGCCTTTCAAGGGCTTTAGTCATAATGATATTAGTAGGTCCTACTCAGCTTAGAATTTTGCGAGGCACGATTACCGATCTATATAGCATCGCTGGTAAACAAAGTTGATCTGCTAATTACAACTGAAGATAAGCCAGCATGAGAAATGTGCCACCAAAAGCGGCGCGCGCGCACTGAATATTCAAAATGGCCGGCGTCGATGTGGGTCACGGCGACCGGTGTTGTGGCGCTTCGTCGTTGAAAAATGTTTTTGGGAATCTTGTGACAGTTCCAAAAAAATAATTGAAAATATGCAAGAAAATATCATAACTAGGTTAAAAAACTCAAATATTGATATTAATACTGTATTAATACTGACAGATAAGGTATTCAATATTGAATACCTTATCTGTCAGTATGATTTCCGACAGTTTCAATATTATACAATGTTCAAAGTAGGTATTGTTTTCTAACTTGATTGACTAATGATCATCTAATTACTAAAACTAATTGGAAAATTATAGCAATCCCATTAATGAACTGTGTTTTTAGTTCCGTTCTAGAAAATTCGCTGTTTGTTATTGCAATATGTTAACTGTCACGTACGCCGTAGCATTTACCAAACAATTTCACGATTCATAAAAGTAAGTCCACTCTGAACTTTGTTATGACAAGGACTGCAATCGCTGAACAAATCATGACATGTGTTGTAACGGATTATAGCTTTCTCCTGTACATTTATCCTTAGACTAGCCGTCGCCCGCGGCGTTGCTCGCGTTCTACCCTTTAGAGTGTGGCCTTTCAAAATTCCTTTCTTAGTGCACCCCTACACTATAAGGATACCACCCTCCAAATGTCATACCTCTAGGACTTATAGGTTAGGCTGTGCGCTGATTCTAAGTCAGCTTCAAAAGAGTTTTATATATATTGATTGATGATGATTAAAAGATACTTAAACAATGTCGCTATCTTCTATACCTCTTAATATTATATTATGTTTAGATTTCACGAAATTTTTGAAAATATCTTATATATTGTTATCTTGACAAGGTCACATGCAAGTGAACATTTTAGAGCAGAATAATTTAAAAATGACTAGATCTCACCGATCTTGATTTCCAAATCACCTTTGACATTGACACCTTTAAAAATAACGTGTGTTATTTTGATCAAAGGCCAATGCACCAAACGTGTTTACTGATTTCTTGGAATTTATTGTTTTAACAGAGAACAAATATTTTCAATTACATTGTAGCGTATTTGCTTACAAGATCTCGCACTACAAAATATTTGTACTGTTACAAAACATGTTTGTTACCATTACCAATTCAATTCAAAAGAAAGGTTCGCGAATTCCATTCCATGAGAAGTGAAAGCTTAATAATATAGTTAACAGAGCGGAACCACGCAGAGAAGGTACTACTGATATTTATTAGTTACTAAAATCAACTGTGGAAATAACCTATACATAAAACAGTATAAATAATAACCACAGTTTACACTACCGAATGTTATGAATGAAAGTTGTCATAACTACCACATTCTTATTTTAAATGATTTATTTTTGCATTACAACCACGCGTGCGTCCGCTCTCTCGCGAAGTCTCGCACGGAATGAGGTCAGCATCCTATTTTAAAGTTTCGATTGTCTCTTATTACTTTCACTGTTATTTTTTTCTCTTTTATCATTAAGCCTAGGCTAAGCTGTTGCTAGTTTTGTTTCCGTTTTTAGTTCCGGTTCAATGCCGACTTCATTAGTCAAACCTGATTGGTCAGTGTGGCAACATCACTACCAGACTGGTTATATTGTAATACTGTTATTGACAAGCCTCTATGTTTTTGTTATCTAATATTAATGTTTCATTACGTTGCTCGTGTTAATTAGCTTTTAAAATGTTATATAGCGGATATAAACCTTGCATTCAACGTATACTTAGAAGTGTTTTTTTTATGTGACTCTCTCCATAAAATTACCGTAATTCTTTTATTTGTATTTTTGCTTTTAAACATAATTCATAATTATTTCTAGTTTCAACGGTAACCGTAAAAATGCTATAAACATGTGACAAATAGACAGTCCTGTTATTACTCCAGTATCGCTCGGACCAGTAATTATAAATAGAGACTGATAAGTTCCGTTAATCGTAATACCACCGTCCTTTTCTTATTTCACAGCAACATAATACGAACGATAGAGAAGGATATATACGAACCTGTCTTGATACTCGCGTGCCGAGCTCGGGTTTCCCCGTAGCGAGGCCACTTTCGTTCGACATTGTTACTTGAATTTTAACTTGTATCACGTGGAATTAAAGCATGTTATTGCTTGGGTATGGATCAGTTTTGGGGGTAAACGTGTTAAACCCTTGATGGTTTCTTGACATTGCCAATTTGAATCAGGACTGCCCTTTTTGGGGCATGACTTGTGACTTTAAAAATAACTTCCGTACAGGTCTACTAGTTCAGAACATAAATGGACATGATTAATGCCCTCTTGAAATGAAATATACATTTAAAAGGCTTTAATTGACTATAGTGGTATTGGAAACAGATAAGGCGACTGAAGATTAAGGGCAATAATATATTTTTTTTTTTATGATAAAAGTAATAAAACAAGCTGATAGCTCACCTGATGTTAATTGAATAGTTGATTGAAATCTAGCTCTGTCGCTGTATGACATTACCTATTAGCGAAAGACAGCAGTAATTTCAACAGCTAATTAAAGTTATGCAACGATTATAAGTAGCAGGCTCGTATGGGTTAGTGGCCAAGTCTGGTGACGGTGTTTTTAGGCCGCCTTAAGGCCTCCGTCATGGCTTAACGATTGCTAGAGCCAGGACCGACAGTTTAACGTGCCTTTCGAAGCACGGAAGCGCTCAGATGTAATGGCCACTAACTGTCACCCATCCAAATAGTGAACGTACAGAAGGTAGCTTAACTTAGATAATCCGTGAAGATTGACTAAGCAAGCCTAGCCACGAGCTCTTTACGATTATAAGTAGGCAGGTAAGACTGAAGGGAATGTTAGTGCAAGCAATGAAAAAGAAGAGATGAAACTAGATCTGTTAGATAAGAAAATATCAGCTATAAAGATGTTAAAAACACATAACATGAAGTTAATGAATGGAAAAGCAATTGACGACAGAAATAGAACGCTCCGGCTTTAAATGCGAATAAAACTTAGCGTGGGTCTTTTAGAAGTGTTTACGTTATACATATGTATTTATAAAACTTGCGAGAAGTCACAGAAAGTACAACATACTTTTTAGGCCTTTACATCTCTTGAAGATGATTTATACAGCGTCAGGAGGCAACCTATGGGTCTTAACGGGGCACTGTAGTGCCTTGGACAATCTTTAAATGGAGTAGGCTGGTAGCATCTATACCGTCCTCTCAGCCTAGTCAGCCATATCCACAGGAAAGCACAACATACAACGCATAGTGTCAGGTAAACTGTAAGTCAAAGAAATATGAAGATAAAGAAGATAAATAGAAAATGTCAGGAAGATAAATAGAAAAGGTTTGAAATGAAATCCGTAAACAGTGCAATAGAAGTTTTTCTTAAATCTACTAACAAAAACAAAATATTTACTGTTACTATGTCAATAAATGTAAATAAATATAAGCTGAATCGTAATATAGAGCATTGTGAAGGAAACATAACAATAAAAGAAGTAAATTCTAAACTATTAGCAGTTATAACGAGCGAAGATGATACGTTACTAGAAATGGAATCAAGTAATACTTGTATAGCCTCGTTTATTTCAAATGAACGAATAAACCTAAAAACCTGATCGAAAAATGCAATGAATACAACTGGATATCGTTTAGCTCCATAAGTTTTGAATTTTATTTATACCACCTAATTTGACAGCATTAAATATGTTCCCATCCCGTTCTTGTAAACTGAAAAAGGGACGGCAACAATTATAGCGCTGTCAAATTAAGTTAATTCCGGAAAATGCAAGAGCAGAATGAACATTAATATCAATATCAGTGGTTTTGATGAACTTCTCAGAAGCAAGGTTGAAGTCTTAAGTTATTCCTAGGGCTGTAAACTGTCTTCGTCTGCACGCGATGGTTAATGATTCCAACAAATTCCAATGTCACCTTCGCCTCGTACAAATATTTTATGGTCTATTAGCTTTTGCCTACGGTTTCATTCGGTCTAATTCTACTCGAATAGTATAACATATCTATATCTATTCGTCATATAAGTAACAATAAGCTTGAATGGCCAATCTGTTTGGGAACCACAAAAGTATATTACAAACCAGATCAAGTAAAAGAAACATTCTTGCATTTTTTGAATAGTTACAGTTTAAGCTTTTAATATTCTTAATATGAGCATGGGTTTATAAGAATAATACGTCTAAATGAACTAGTTCATTTAACCTATCTATGGCAAAGGTCCTTTCCTCCACTCATCCTATTATTTCTCTCTAGTCTCTAGTCTAATAATCTTACTGTAAGACCGTTAAGACAATTTGAAATTTGTAATTCATCCTACCATGCTCGCCAAGGTTATATGTTACTATACTAACTTATATATTATCTATCGCTGCGTTAAAATCTAAGTTCGTTTTTGTCATGCAGATTGCTATAGCTTCCGTGCTAGGCTGATTTGAATTCAATGCTCGGTCCTTGTTTGCTATGAACATAATCTTGACCTCTCATGATTATTTATAATCAGCACGTTTGGAGAAGACAAATCGTGCTTTGTCTCTTTCTGTTGTTTGTTGGAACAAGAGACAAATGGATTACTTTACTTTTCCGTAGGCACATCGCTATCTATAACGTTTACTCACTCATCATCAGCCACTAAGAATTTGACCTACTCTCTGGTAGTTCGTATTTTTTTTATAATTAGGGGTCTTTGTTGTCATGCTTTCGCTTTTAGTTTCAAGTTCTATTTTATAATTCAAACCGTTCATTCACTGATCAACAGCTGGCCCTTCTTCTCTCTAGTAATCTATATCTCTTTAATGGTCCGGAATTTTGATTATCATTCTTCTGTATCACTCGTTCCAAGTTCTTTTTTATCATTCAAATATTTAACCGTTCATTCAGTCATCAGCATTTTTACTCGTAGCATCTGTATCTTCTTCAAATTTCGGGATATTTGCTATGTCTCCTAGTTTTATAGTATCCTCCCATTAGTCGTCGCTCTTAGTAAAGATGTCTGGTCTCTTTATTTAATATTAGATTTCTTCGGTTTCTGTGTCATAATGCTTTTTAAGTACATATCTTCTAAAACGTTTTGAATTACACGTACTGTATTATCGTTTCGTCAACGCATTCTATTTTTTTCCACTGTTAAAACCGTCATAAGTAGGTACTTATTAGGTACCTACCCACTCTAGCTGGGCTCGCCTAATGCGAGTGAAAGAGTAGTATGTCCTCCAGTATTGTCAATGTCATTAGTATAATTTACATTGTCATTTGCCACAATTGCCAGACATTTGACATTACTAAATGATTTTACTTTTATGAAAGAAAAATAATTACTTAACCGCTCGATTGACGGATGCATAGAAACCTAATAACACAAACTTTTTCATTGTAAAACGAATTGTTCTTTGTTTTGAAAACCGCTTGTATGAAGTGACCTCATTTACCTGAGTTCAGTGGTTAACCGACCAAAAAAGGGTCGCTCATTCATAAATAATGCTCTGGATACTCGATGCCATCTTAACTCGGAGGCGTAACATAGCGGACCACTACGTAACAACAGTTTCACTGTAACGGATGACACAAGCGGTTACGGTACCCTGAGCTAGTGGGGGTAAACTTTCAAACTCACGCGCCGGTACCGATGCAAAATCATCTCTATCTCATTATATTTAGGTTTAATTTACTACCGGTTGGAGAGCTTGCTGACTGAGTGCTGGATGTTTCGTTTTGTTTTTGGAATATAAGCTGTAGCATAATGTATTTAGGCTTGTTTTCCGCTTACGAACGTGCCGCAGTATCGATCGTAGTTTCCATATTTCGCACCGTGATAGCTTCAAATTCTTCTGTGCTCGTGCGCAGCGTTCGGCTACGCTCGTCAGCATTCGGCTATCTGCGGTAATATGCCTTACACCTCTTTCTAGAAGCTAGCTTCACCATCCCGTTCAACGTGAGCGCAATTTATAATGGATTGTGTTACTTTGAGTTTAAGGTAGGTGTTTGTTTGACATTCGATCCGCTCGCCGCGCACCGTTAGCAGTGAAAGTGTGAGCAAAAGTGAAACGGGTGATTTTGTGGTGCAACTCGATCGAGATTGGCGGAAAAAATCGCGGAAAGGTTAATGTTGATGTGCTGTTTTTTGTCGACTGTTCTCTTTTTAGCTTTCTTCGCCACTTCCATTTTGTCTGATGGGGTTAAGGTGGAGTCGTGATTAGAGCATTGAATAAATAATTTGTAAGTATAAAAATGTCTATAACAATGACTGGCCTAATTTGGCGAGGGACCGAATTTCCACTCGTCGTAGTGGAGATAAGAGGGGAAGCTTATCTTTGCCCAGAGGGCCTAGTACGAGTTTTCAGTGTACAGTGTGGGTGTAAAACGTCTGACGCCCAGCACACCAGTGGGCGCTGATTTGTATGGAGACACTGAGCGGATTCTTTGAGAAGCTCGACATGCGAGTTTGAGAAGTTTGGTCTACACCAAGCCCGTGGTGTAGACCAAACTTCTCAAACAATCCGCTCAGTGTCTCCATACAAATCAGCGCCCACTGGTGTGCTGGGCGTCAGACGTTTTACACCAGATTTACACACCAAAACTCGTACTAGGCCCTCAGCAGTGGGACAGAACCGATCGTAAACACCACTGAAAAGTCTTAGTCTTATTTAACTGCCATACTACTGAAACGATTTTGATATAAATTTTATGAGATGGAAGTATAAAGAAGAATTTATCAAATCGGCTCATAAAATGACCTACTTTTTTTGAAGTCAGTAAAAAAAATCTTTTAATCGAACCATCTTAAATTTCTTCGTTTAGAATCATAGAATATTCTTGGATATATCACACAACGCTCTCTAGTCCCAAACTAAGCAAATCTGTACTGAATATACTATGTACTATACTATGAACGTTGTACTATGGGAACTAGATCGCTGATTAAATACTTCAGCTTTTTTTTTGTAAATAAATACTTTAGATACAAATGTGAGGATGAAACCCACGGTAGAGCGGAGCGGTTCGTGGCTAGGCTTGCTTAGCCAATCTTCACTGATTATCTAAGTTAAGCAACGTTCTGTGCGGTCACTATTTGGATGAGTGACCGTTAGTGACATTTACATTTGAGCGCTTCCGTGCTTCGGAGGGCACGTTAAACTATCGGTCCCGGCTCTAGTCGTTAAGCCACGATAGAGGCCTTAAGGCGGCCTAAAAACTCCGTCACCAGAGTTGGCCACTAATTCATACGAGCTTGCTTGGTTACGGTAGAGCGGTGGGTTTTATTCTATATGTCTGTTGAACTAATTAAGAAAAGATCCTCATTTACAATGCCCAGCCTACTGACCCGAATGTTAGTACAAAGTTATAATTATTGAGCCATTAGTGTATTGGCTTATCGTGTATGACATTGAAAATAAAAGACAAGTGTGAGAGTACAGCAGCACGAGGGTTCTGTCATTTAAAACATGACAGCGCCATCTAGCACAAGTACTAATAACAATGCCCGATAGATGGCGCTGTTGCAAACATTATGATAACATACAAATAAATGGCAGATAAATAAATAAATATTCTTGAGTTCACACAACGCTCTCTAGTCCCAAACTAATGGACTGTGGTAAATAGATTGCTGATACAATACATGGATACATTTTGTTTTATAAATACATAGATAGTGGGTTTAAATTTGCTAAATTAAAACCCTTAAGGGAGGTCTTATTATAATAACTAGCCGTCGCCCGCTGCATTGCTCGCGTTCTAAATAGACCATCTAGAGTGTGACTTTTCAAAATTCCTTTCTTAGTGCACCCCTACACTGTATAAGGATACTAACATCCAAATTTCATACCTCTAGGACTTATAGTTTAGGCTGTGCGTTGATTCTCTGTCAGCTTCAAAAGAGTTTTATATAATAATAAAAAAATAAAATAGGTATATTATTGATAAAAAAAGAGTACGAGATAAAGGCACTGACTGACACTCCACTTAGATAATTAATAAAACTACTTTGATAGCAATTTTCTTATTTAATGTTCCCAAACCAACCTAATTTGACAGCACTAAAATTTTTGCCGTCCGTTTGTCCTATACTATAACAACGACAGCTTTTATCGTAGTTGCTGTCAAATTTGTATAGATAAAAGCAAACAACAGAATAGGGGTAATTGCCTCGAAGGGTTTTCTTCGTAACTTTCTGGCACGGATCTCTAATGCTCATTGCGCACTCAATGCTGGCAACTGGCAACCTAATTTCACCTATCGATTGTAAATTGTAGCACGGATGTAAGCTACTACCATTTGGCAGTTTTTATACTTCTTCTTCTTTTATTTATGGCCTCTGTCTGTCATTTCGACAGACAATTTTGCCAGTGTCAAGAGGGATATTTAAAATAATTATTGTCAAGTCAAGTCATTCGTCAAGTCGACTGTCGTTTGTTTTGAAGGCAAAATGGTGGATATTTTTCCTTCAAAACTTGGAGACGTATTTTCACATTTAGAGAAACCACTTTACACACATTTATAAATTCCAATGGCACTTTATGTTACTAAATATTACTTTGTGTACTTGCCAATATTAAATCGTCAAAAAAATCTCTAGCGTGGTGTCCGCATAAGCACCCTTCTACGGAATTCCTGAAATTCAACTGTAAATTTCACAAAAAATATGTACTCGAACTCAAGCGTAGCTCAAGCATGATTGACATTACCCAATTAAAAAAAATTGATGTTGAAGCTTTATGAAAAATGCTAAACGACTTAGGTTTAGCATTTTCCCAGACCAGTCTAAAAACCTTAAATTTTTAAAAAGCCACGCTCTCATAACCGGCATGCGATCAAGATTACTCCCAAACGGTATTGAAGAGGCGCCGAGCACTGCCGAGGCCGCGGCGCGACCAACTGACCTAGTTAGCCGCGCGCGAGCCTACTTTGTTTGATCCTTTGGAGAAAATTTAGACAAATTGTAGGTTTATTCCGAAACCTGGAAATGTTTAACCCCGAATAAAATGGAGTATGACGTTAGAGGCCTTAGTATGCTTTGTTATTGTTTATTTTACCCCAAACCGGTCTATTTGAGCCCGATCTTCAGCTCTTATCCAGTGGTAGCGCTACATTTCGTAGATCGTCGCCCCATCTAGCCGGAGGACGTCCTACGCTTGCCTAAACTAAACTTGCGTAGCGTAGGTTAGTTTCCTCCGAAACCAATGATCCAATATTCTTCTTCTTCTTCTATAGCTGTATGGCCTCTGTCAGACATTTCGACAGACAATTTGGCCAGTGTCAAGTGAAATTTTTGAAATGATATAAGTCAAGTAATTTGTCAAGTGAATGCTGTTTTGTAAAAATAATCTGTCAAAATTAACAAATTGCTACCCTTTACCGCCCTATCTATTTACGACGTATTTAAACAATTGATTGGTGTAATTATTTGGCTCTGTAAGCATTATAGGGGAGATATTTGCTTTAAAAATATTTTTCGTGCTGATTCACGATGACAGGCATTCGAATTAAATCTTTTTCAATGGTTTCGTTCCCGTTTCTTTGGACTGTTCCGGCATTTGAGCGGAATGCTTGTCATTTTATAGCAGGTCTGGCCTATTGACTATTCTAGTCATCAGCATTACGTCGACGAAAAAAAATTCAAGTACAGCCATTTTAGCTAATGGAGTAAAAGTTATTTTTTTATAGCAAGTACATGTGACACAGATGAATAGGAAGTAAAACATTGCCGCCGCATTGATGTAGGCGTCAATGAAGCAAGAAGGTCTGGAAGACACCTATTCACTCTTGCCTTGAAGACATCCAGATTAGTGATCAGCAAATGATTAATTTATATTTGAACGTACCTACGTCTCTTAGTGTGGCAGTAACACTGATAAAATAGTTTAAAAGCCGTAAAAAGCTTTACGATCGCCAACTGTATGCCGTCGAACCACTGACATACTTTCACCGCATCAACATCTCAATATAAAAAAAACAAACCCCATGATGTCAATTAGAGGACATGTACGCAAATGTACGGTTAATACACACATATAAGGCCAGGGGTTGCAATCATACCACGCATGGGGTGATGAATAAAAATACGACGAGATAATAATAGAATTCAAGATATTTTTACATTGTTCATCTATTCTAGATCAATGTTTATTAAGGGTGCCCGCTCGTATGAGTTAGAGGCCAACTCTGGTGACGGAGTTTTTAGGCCGTCTTAAGGCATCTGTCATGACTTAACGACTGCTAGAGCCGGGACAGTTTAACGTGCCCTCCGAAGCACGGAAGCGCTCAGATGTAAATGCCACTAACGGTCCCCATCCACATAGTGACCGCGCAGAACGTCGCTTAACTTAGATAAACGGTGAAGATTGACTAAGCAAGCCTAGCCACGAGCGTTTCAGTATCGGCCTAAACTATAAGTTTTAGAGGTATGAAATTTGGAGGGTTATATCCTTATATAGTGTAGAGGTGCACTAAGAAAATAATTTTGAAAAGTCGCACCCTAAAGGGTCTAGAACGCGAGCAACGCCGCGGGCGACAGCTAGTATTTGAATATTTTCCCTTTGCCTTTTTCTGGTCACCCTACAAACGTACACGCCTCTCTAAAAATAAACCCATATTATCTTGAGGATCTTTCGCCCACGGTCGTCGCGAGACGACATAGTTACTTTTAGATTATTGGTATTAAAAAAATGATTTTAGTTTCGCTTGTTTGTTTTAAAATAACTCTGTTTCCTACTGTTTTGTTTTAGCAAAAGTATACAGAGTAAATTAAAAAAAAAAAAAAAGGAGTGGACCTCTTTTTGTGAGCTCCTAGGCGGGTTTCTCTTAAAAGGCCGGCAGCGCACTAGTATCACCTCTGGTATTGCAGGTGTCCATGGGCGGCGGTGACTACTTTACATCAGGTGGGCCGCCGGCTCGTCTGCCAGCTATTGCATAAAAAAAAGCATAAAGTAAAAAGACTGTTCAGGGCCCGTAAGCGGATTTACTGATCTGTACTCAAGCATAGATTTTTGTATGAAAATATCTTCTCAAATCTATGTATGCCACATGCACTCTACGTGTCTTTACAACGTAATTCTCCAAATAGGTGGAGTGTAAGACTTCCAACGTACAAAGGACGAAGAAAATGCAAATTCCGCCATTTTTTATTCCGCGAAGGAAATTTCCACGATGTAAGAACATTTTTTTTCGCAATCTATGGGAAGTAAAGCCATTAGAACTTCAAGGTATAGGTAATGGTTTTGAAATCATGGTATTTAACCATTAATTGGTGGTAATAAAATAATAGTCTTTGAGAGGGATTTTCTTTAAGTTTTTTTCCGTTCAATTTAAAACATAAGTGACTAACCATAGGTCAAAGTCAAATATCTCTTATTCAGTAAAACAAGGATCATTTAGAATTGTTTTATAAACTAGACTAGCCGTCGCCCGCGGCGTTGCTCGCGTTCTACCCTTTAGAGTGTGACGTTTCAAAGTTCCTTTCTTAGTGCACCTTTACACTATGTATAAGGATACTACCCTCCAAATTTCATACTTCTAGGACTCATAGTTTAGGCTGTGCGTTGATTCTCTGTCAGCTTCAAAAGAGTTTTATGTATATTGATTGATGATGATGATGATGAAACTAAGGCTAAGACGATTTTTCAAGCTTTTTTTGTATATTATCCTCCTCACAAAGAAATATACTAGCGTGACCAGACTTTTATACGAACGAAATATTTCAATAATCCTATTTGTAATTATTCGAATGCTTTGTCCAAAATAGCTGCCCTACTAACGGAATGTCATTAATTACCAAAATACACAAATATTACAAAACTAACAGGAATGTAACGAGTTCCAAATTACGATTCTAAAAATAAATAAAAGCCTATATAATAAGGAAAATATGGTAATAATCTATTCGTTTGGACGTGCAAGGATTCCAAGAGGTCCTATCGGCATATGGCCTGTTATGGTCACTACAATGTCACCGACTGGTACCACCAAAACATGACCCAGGTCCGTTCCGTTCAAGGGGGCTGCATAAAGTGGGCCCACTGTTGTATAAATCTTCTTTATAATACAAAGCATGCAACTGGATTCAGATTGACCAAAAAATAACCAGTGTGGCGGAATGAAGGGGGAAGGTCAATTACTCAATCAAATAACGTGACGACCTCTAGAGAGAAATGTATGAGCTAATGTGACCTTTGTGCTAATAAAATATACTTATGTGTGCAATGCTAAAACAAAGTACCTACCTTATGTAAGTATTCATTCATGATCTGTATCTACCATTATTTCCATTATTTATTGCATTCAAAATACAGAGTGAGTAAAAAAACTTTGATAGTGTAATTTTAAGTAGTCAACTCGGCATAAATTTTTGCGGCCCGAAATTTTTTGGTTATTTATGTGGGCGAAGCTGAAACAGACAAGAACGAGATTAAAACTTAGGCTCAGCTCAGCAAATTATATTTCTAACTAACCAACATAAATCATAACTTAATCCAAAGGTATAAGATTCAAATTGGAATTAATAATATCTTGCAGAATACACAATTTACTTACTTCTCATTTACACAAAGTCACATCTCAATTCTCAAAGTTAGGAAAAATCAACCTTCAGTTTCTGAACAGAAAATTCATATTCCCGCCTCAACCGTCTGCTCTACATTCGCGATCGTAACTTTTTGAAATGTCATAACATCCTCCGTTGCGGTACGCGATTGAAATCCGTATTACCATTATGTAGGCTTTAAATTCGCGTGTGTGCTGAAACGGGGTCAGTGGGACACCGGTATCCGCGACCGGTCCAGCATGACACTGACATGACAGCCGTGAACTTGCGCCGTTTGACATAACATGTCAGTGTGCGTGTGTGTGTCAATAGAATGCTTATGATGATTTCGGAAATTAGAAAAACTTGTGTTTCTCTTTTCTATTTTTAGCTAGAATTGTGTTTTTTTGTTGATTTTTCTTATAATTTTGCTTGGATCCAAATTCTCCACCGATCATTACTTCTCACCACCGGTCATTCTCCATCGTGCTAAGGTCTAACAAAACGTGACATTGGCGAAATTGCGGGCAACACTGCAAAGACCATAGACAAGAATTGAATTGAACTAATTTGTAAAACGATTGCTTCTAAAAATATAAACCTCCGAGGGTTTTTGATTGATTACCGCGAAAGAAGAAAGAATAAATTGGTCCGATTTCGGTGAAAATATTGTTGCCAATTAATGGTTTGAACCAAAGGTTAGCCACCACCCATGACACGTGATTAGACATTATAGACTTCGTGACTGGATACTAAAATCGAATGTCAAAACGAGTTGTCGAACAGTTGATCGACAAGCCTGGTTCAGCAGTAACAATGAAGCATTCCACTTTAGCGAAAGTTGTGATAATATTTTACAAGAGTATTTCTCATTAATATTTTTATCGCGCTGTTTTGAGTTATCCTAGTTTCGGACCACCGTTATCTCGTCCCATTAGGACGAAACAATAGCTCCAATTTATTAATATTTATATTACTGTTTTACTATCGTTCTCAAATATAACTGAGCAATATCTACAGCCTGAGTTGTTACTTCTGCCTGGACAATATCTTCACAAAGAGCTCTACTAATACTTAAGTTTGTATTTGTAGAAAAATCGCGAGTGAAGTCGCAGTTACTTCACTATATTTCAAAAAGTAATTGTTTTTATAAAGAGCGTGTACAGTATAAAGTAATCGCGCAGAACCTTGAGACAAATCCTTGAAGAGTTTTGTGCGGGAATTGAATAATTTATTAGCTGTTTTATCTGCTTTCTCCACGGTGACTCGATTATCTTATCTATGCTATTTATATTCTAAATGGTTGAATAATACTAGCTGCCACTGGTTATGGATACATTCTTAGCATAATTGGAACCTAGGAAGTTGTGAAGCTCAGGAAGTATCATGAGCTCTGTCATGTCTTTCACTGATCTCTCCCAGCGATCCCTCATAAATACTGCTTCGAAATCAGTACTTCCAACTCTTGGAATTTACCACTAAAACTGGTGGTTATGATTGAACCTTTCAATTAAGCCTCGATGACACGGTACAAGCTGCTAGCGAACTCGCCCCGTATCATCGAGGCTTTAGTAGACAATATTGAACTTAGTGGCTAGTAATTTTTTTTAAGTACTTGCATTTTTCTACCCTCTTCTCAGTTGTCATTACAACAATAGCAAACCTATAGTCATAGATATTTATTCACCATTCGGAACAAAATATGGGACACTCGGCTTTGTTTATAACATTATACTTTAGCGGCTGTACATGTGCCGTGTCATATTATTGTAAAAGATATAAGTACATACCTATAGAATAAATAAACTTTAAGAAGAAACAGAACTAAAATAAAAATCTAAATGTTAGAAAGTGATTTCTATCAAAAACATATACACGTGAACCTACCCCCGACAGACTACTGAGTCTGTCGGGGTAGGTTCACGTGTGTATGTCAGCGTGTAAACGTGGAACTGTATAGGACAGGCAACGTGCCGTTGATCACGTGGCTCTTGTATAAATGGTATTCTGATACAAGCACTGTTGCTTGGTTAGTTAGCTGCATAGGGAATTTCATTTGGCGCCTAATACCATACACGAACGATTTGACGAGTATAAAATTTGACAAATCAATGATTTGACAAGTGTCTGCGAAATCATTGCAGGGCTAGGATGCACCACCGGTCATTCTCCATCGTGCTAAGGTCTAATAAAACGTGACATTGGCGAAATTGCGGGCAACACTGCAAAGGCCATAGACAATTGAATTGAATTGAGATATTTGTCTACTCGTTCTGTCAAAATGAAAGCACTTTGCACCAGTTTTTAATCTATTGGATTATCTGTGGTAATGTTATCGAGAAAATGTGGTCCCTACAGTTTGGACCGATGAAATTTGAAGGTTCGTGGAATGACAGTGGATTCTGAAAACTGGTTTTTCTTTGAAATAGTTGTGGTTAGGTCTAATTTCAGCAGTGGACTTTTCAGGCTGATAATAATGATGAATATACTTGCAACTTGGTATAATATAACTACTGGTAAATTAGGATACGGGCCAAATTTATAATACTTGAAAGTACCTCTTTTATTTGATGTTATGTTCCCTTCGTTTTAAGATGGCAGATTTCACAGAATGTGTGCTACGTCATTTTATTATCTTCAGTTCATATTTACAAAATCTTGTATTCTTCTCCACGCGCCGCGTCCTTTCAAACGACAATGTCATGTAAATTTTTCACATTTTTCCGCATTTAGCTGCAGTAACCTTAGGTATATTGAATATTACCTGCATGGTTCGGCCTACTCGAGAAGTTTTCCAAATATAAAATATAGGGGGCGCTAATAGTATGACGTATCTAGATGTCTTGTTTTTAGATATAAATATGTTACTAAAAGAATTAATATAAAACCGTTGTATTTTTACGAAATCTTATTTATTTCATAAAGTTTAACAAGGTATAGGTAGGTTACGTATCATAGTCAAGAAGATGCAAAAGAAAATATAATAATTATTTCGTTTACTTAATACCCCAGTCTTGTTATAAATTAAATATTTTTATTTATAAAATTATATCAAACGCCAATGAGATATTTTCAACAGGTATTTATTTATCACGTATTTATGTCTTTACTATGAATTCTCATCGTGAAATTTAAATTAATATCTTATTTTCAGCGGTAATTTAAACATTTTAAGTTTTTGAAGATTTTCACTTTTTACACCCTGTTCATTTAACATACTTAGCTATAATAATCTTGGAGCTTGGCAGGGCAATGGGGTGTAGTGCCAGAATGGGGACATTTGTTCAGTTATAGCTGTCCAAATATGTATGACGTATCTTCTAAAGTGTTTTGTCGCTCACTGGGGGTTGTAGAATAAGAATATTTTTTTTTACTAGGTACATACTGGAACAGAAACAAATAAAGACTAATTAAATACTTTAGTTTATACTAGAAACGAAGTATTACATAATAAGTAAATTAGGTATAAAAGGAGACTATTTTGTCGTAAAAACTAAAAAAGGCTCAGCATAATGTTGGACGACTGGCAAGTGGCAACCAACGCTGGTTTTCCTTTGGAGCCGTACGGTGATATCACGGAAGAAAATGTGCTCGAATAATTCCGGCTTAATCCTCGTCTTTTAGGTCAATATACCAAATGTATAGTATACTTCGTTTAGAATGACAAATATTAACTTAATCCATATAACTGCGTCCTCAAAACGGGTCAATGTATCGGTGTCGCTTAACCCAGTTAACTTATATCAATGAAGTGCTACTATAGCGTTAAGTTACTTGAACGAAAACAAGTAATTATAGTGTTGCCAATTTTAAACAGAATGTATACCCACTGGTATTGTAATAAATTGGTAATGTGTTTTTCGCCCGCGATACTTTTCGTCAGCTGTGGCCAAAGGAAAGGTAACTTACATCAAAAAATTTAAGACGAAAAAACCCTTATAAGTATTTACCCTTTGTATATAAGTATTGTATTAGCAATCTAGTTCCCATAGTACAAGTTCTGCTTAGTTTGGGACTAGAGGGCGTTGTGTGTAATGTCCAAGAATATTTATTTTATTTATTTTACTTATTTATTCTAATAAATAACAACAAATTTCATATCATTATGATATAAAATTTCATATCATATGATATGAAATTTGAAGATGTCATGCAAAAGTCCGTAGATAACGATTATTAAAGAGAAATCTGTAAAAAAACACATTGTCATTCCAAAATACCATTGAAATAGCAAGCCATTGAGTCTATGAGAATATACCTTAATCTATGGCTTAGCCACAGAATATTAGTAAGTTTAACTAAAGGTTATACCATAGATATACGCCTCTCTGTCTCTCCAAGACAGCTTGTAGCCACAATTCGGACGAAAAAAGCTGTTGCCACGCGACTCTTGCCAAAAATCGCTTCCAACGACCTACATACATCACCTTCATTCATCACACTATTCTCAACCTTAAATTAAACATTATAAAGTCGAAAATACTATAAAGTACTGTAGCCATGGGAGTTTGAACTTTGTGTTTAACTTGATAAAGACTTCACTTTATGATTCGTGAATTATATGTAACCTTCTTCGGTAACCTCGGTTTTACCACGTTCAAGGTATGAATTTATCAAACTCTAAACTGAACCTTAATGTTATAGGAGTAAGGTTAGCGAGAAAAAGTTTGAAATAGAGAAATTTTTGACTAAGCCATTGTTAATTTAACGGCATTGCGGGCCTAGTATCTGCAAAAGTTTTTATTGTCTGTTATTGAAAGTCTTGCACAAGGCATGACATTCACACCTGGATGGATAGGTTATTTCCGGTAGACGAATACATAAATAGATGAAAGCATTGATTGACCACTATTCAATCGTACTTTTTGACTTATTTGTGTCATCCAAATGACATCGCAATTTAATCCGAGACATTTTGCTGATGCTAATCATTGATAATGTATAAATTCAATATAAAAAATAATTGGGACGAGTTAGTAATCGCGAATAATGAACGGTTACACTCGTCCCACTCGAGTCGAGTTTTTTTGGGACGAGTTAACGACCGACTCGCATTGCCTTTACCTACGAATTAATAACTCACGAGTATAGGGAGAACTCAAAAGAAATGGGCCATAGTAAGACTAGCTACTAATTATAAGACGTAGCCTGGGCATAAACTATCCAACGGTTTTATCTTTGATGAAAAAATCGCTGATTAATTCAATAACTGGGACCAACTCGTCCCAAGTTGGCCGAGTTGCAGTGTTTTCATATTCATATTAATTTATTTATTGCTTACATGTAGGTGATATTGCTTAGGTGTAATATAGCTAGGGTAAGTACATGCATCCTGCAAGGGCACTGCAATTTCATTTTGTTTTTTAACGATAATGGCTATACATAGTTTGATAGGATATTAGCGTCTTTGTAGCAAGTGAAACACATTGTATATTTCACAAATATTGTAAAAATTACAAAGTTTCTGACTTCAGTTTCCATAACACTTTGCGGTCAGACCGGGTCAAGCTCAAGATATTAGAAGTAAGTATGTCTATTCAGTCAGGTGTTATGAGCATGCCCTTTGCCCGGAAGCAGCCTTTAATAAAAAAGTTGTTTACAATCCCACTACTCAGTGCTTTATATCAGTCGCCAAGGTTCTCAACGTCGCAACGCGAGTACCACTACTACCGGCGGGCGACGTAATATCAGCTGTATCGCGATGAGCTTAGATTCAAAATACGATGGGTCACGTATCAAAGATTTTCTATAGTCTACAAAGTAATGTTATCTACTAGTAGTTATAATTTTAAGGTATGGTCTGTCATGCAACGGCAAGGCCGGTCTTTATGTACCAGCTCGTGGAAGATCCTAGCATATCTGAACAGCTAGTAAATCTTGATCATACCTTTCATTTAGTACTTCTTCTCCTCTTAATTAATGGCCTCTGTCCGTTATTTCGACAATTTTGCCAGTGTCAAGTGATGCATTTGAAATAATATAAGTCAAGCCGGCCGTCGTTTGTTTTTGGAACGATGAGTAGTTTCCGAGATATATGGCCGTTTGAAGTTTGACAGCTGTCATCAAAAGGAGGTAAGAATGAGTCGCGATCCCGGAAATCCATTGAATTCGCAGTTAGTAGAGAAAAAATTGTTCGCGATTCACCCGCTGGGGGCGCTTTTATAGGACTCCAGTTAGTATAAACTAAATGCTTTGACATGAACCATGTTTCAAACTGCAATTATGTTTAACTCGCTCAAAACTGATGTTCAGAGCTGATGATTATCCTATAATCCAAAGTTCACAGCTCAGAAGGCAGAGCTATATCAAACCAAATGAGCTGTGACGCCTGTCTTTGACAAAATAAAGCCAATATAAGATTAATAAGTATTCGTCTGAGTGACACTTCTAAACTCAAACACTCTCATTGCTTCTGTGGCGGAAGCCAGCTTCGTTCGCAACTCGGAACCACTCGGCCATCATCGGAAGCACTCGGATCCACTCGAGGAAGTTCGGCTCACGTTGTGGAAATTGTCGGGAAAAATTACTTTGTATCTATCCACAGCTTGTATTGAATTTTGTTAGGTTGAACGCAGTACTCTTTGGAACAGTATAACAGGAGATTATGTTGAGGCAGCTCAAGGCCGTTATTATGGCATTGTAAGGGATTATGTTCAATTTTAGTCCATTCATCATCACATCACCCTGTAGAAGTTAATTCACTGCTGGATATAGGAGAGGCCTTATTCATAGATTTAGCAAAATCGTCGGTCCATCAGAGGGCGTTCTAGCCGCCTTCCGGTTGGTCTTTCGGTGAGCCTTTGCCAGCTGTCAGTTCCATATGGCCAGCCCATTGCCACGGCAACGTGCTAATTCTGAGAGCTGTGTTGACCTTGGTTCTTCTATAGATTTCCACGTTTGTACTGCCTTCCGGTTGGTGGTCTTTGGCGATCCTTTGGTTGTCCAGTTGTCAGTTCTATATGGCCAGCCCATTGCCACTTCAACGTGCTAATTTTAAGGGCTGTGTTGTCTTTGGTTCTTCTAGAGATTTCATTTTAAAAAATTCCGAACTTGACTGACGCGTTCTCGTACATCTAAATTAGCGTAGTCTTTTCCCCACATTGGTTTTTCCTCAGCACCTAACTCAAACGAAACTGTTTTACGCAGTTATCAGTTGTTCTAGTAACTACGGTCTCTACTGGCTCTTAGTAGGTCAGTAATTGATCTTGGCCTACTTTTATAATTTGCACTCGCAACGCACCAACTCATTGCTTAATCGACATTATGAAAGGTAGACTCAAGAATAATCCTAGGATACTTTTAGAAGTATTGAACGTGGTAGAGATCGCCTAGGGAAGTACCAGAGTGATGCTCGCATTGCAGTGTTCCGGTTTGAAGGGTATACCCATACCCTTCAAACCGGAACACTAAAAAAGGAATTTTGAAACGTCACACTCTGAAGGGTAGAACGCGAGCAACGCCGCGGGCGACGGCTAGTTGTGAATATTGTAAATACTGTATTAGTTGTAATTTTCTTTGTGAATAAATTAGTTTTACTTTCTTAGAGAGAATAACCAATTAAAAACCCTGACGTTACAAAGAAACAATGGTCCTGCCGCGGCCGTTGTGCGCGCTGATGATTGGCTGATTGTTATCAGTTCCATCTCATTCGCTGATATCGAAGGTCTTGTGTGATCGATACTTACAATATCTATCTACTAGGAAAGTAACACACAACGGTAAAGTAGGAGATTAATGTAATTACTATGTAAATTGTAAACTCATGTGAAATGGGACACGTATGACATACTTCTACCGTGCTAGGCTTGAAGCCATACAACTTACTTTTGCATAGAAACTGATCGCTGGCAATCGCTGGTAACCTCGTGGAAGAGCAGTGAAATCTGCCTCGCGTCTGAAGCCAGCAAATAAGCATGCGGCTTAAAAATAATACATATAATATGTTTAACTAGCTGATAACCGCGACTTCGTACACGTGCGAAACTTTCCACCAAAATATCTGTCAACCAGCATACGATGAACGTTGTAGCAAATGACTGCTTTTAGTTTAGAGAGTTCAATCTGTATCTAAGAAAATCCACGTCTTTGATTTCAATAAAATATAGCCTATGTTTCAATCCGGAAAAAAGGCTTTCGAATGGTATAAGTTTCGTTGAAATTGTTCCAGTAGTTACGGCGTGATCCACGAACAAACAAACAGGCAAACTCGATTTTCAGAATCAGAATCGTTTATTTAGTAGATCTGCATATTTCGTTTATCCATATCTTTAATTTTAGTTTTTGGCTTTTTTAAAGTTTTATAATAGTACTAGCCGTCTCCCGCGGCGTTGCTCGCGTTAGAGTGTGACTTTTCAAAATTCTTTTCTTAGTGCACCCCTACACTATATAAGGATCCTACCCTCCAAATTTCATACCTCTAGGACTTATAGTTTAGGCTGTGCGTTGATTCTCTGTCAGCTTCAAAAGAGTTTTATATATTTAGAAGATAGATAGAAGATAGATAGAAGAAGAAGATAGATAAATTATCTAACCATTGTTTCTTGTCCCCAGGCAGTGGACTGGTGGTCAGTTGGAGTTCTAACGTACGAGCTCCTCACTGGCGCGTCTCCGTTCACGGTGGAAGGCGAGAAGAACACCCAGCAGGAGATTACCAAGAGAATCGTGCGGTGCAGCTATCCAGTGCCGCCTGACGTCAGTCCTGAAGTCCAGGACTTTATAAAGAAGTGAGTACGTTGTCTTTACTGGGAAAGACTTTTTCACCAGTAGTGTCCTACCAGTAGTGTCCTACCAGTAGTGTCCTACCAGTGGTGTCCTACCAGTGGTGTCCTACCAGTGGTGTCCTACCAGTGGTGTCCTACCAGTGGTGTCCTACCAGTGGTGTCCTTATCTAGGACTTATCGAAAAACCCTGACTCTAACTCCTATTTCTGCCGCCAAGCAGCGATGCTCGCATTGCTGGGTTCCGGTTTGAAGGGTAAGGGCGCCGGTGTAATTACAGGCACATGAGACTTCGAGATCTTTACGTCTCAGAGTGATGGACGCAGTGCATTGCTTACAGGGCACGTCCTCATTGGACTTGCTCTGTGAGGTAATGCATTGTTATAGGCAGAAGTTACTACTTAACATCAGGTGAGCTATCAGCTTGTTCCATTACTTATATCATTAAAAAAAAAACTCGTGTTTTGGGCTAAACAAGGGTTTTTCATATTACGAAACATGTTTTAGCAGCTAATACATGATTCGTAATATGTAAAACCCTTGCTAAAATTTAGCACCTTCACCGAGGTCTAACTATAGACTTTCGCTAAAACGACCCCACCCCAGGTTTAACTCGGGGTCTAACTTCACATTTGTCATGAAAATCAATTTGGTGACTGTTTTTTCTCCATTATTTTATATTATTTACTACGTACTTCTTCTCCTTCTTTTGTTGCTATGGCTGTTCGGTGGCTAGGGCTGCCACGAATTTGCCAATGTCAGTGTTTTTTGGCGTTTACTGGTTTACTAATCTTTTAACAAAAGGCGGAGATCTGAGAAGGTAGGTTAAGAAAAATGTTACTACGTACTGTTTTTTCGACAATATATTCGACATTAACATTTACATTGACAAAGACATTTACATCATCAGCATCTGATGATGGTGTATCAAATTGAAGTCAGTTTTTTCTAGTTTTTAAACTTATAAATTATACTGATAAACGTCGTGTTTACTTCCAGACTTCTGGTGAAGGATCCGAGAAAGCGACTTGGCGGAGGCGATTTGGATGCCACAGAACTGAAACAACATCCATTCTTCCAGGTGAGGTTTTATACATCTCTGGCAAGATTATATCACCTGCAGGCCTAGGATGCGCACGCGAGATATTTTGTCATGTCGTTCTGTCAAAAGGTAAGCATTTTGCACCAGTTTTTGAACTTTTGCATTATCTGTGGTAATGTTTTCGACAAAACGCGCCTTTTTATTGTACACTTTCGACACTGCTTACTCATCGTACCTCTCTGAGGACGAGATAATAGTCATGCAGAAATGTCAAAGTTGAAGATTCAAAGGCGCGGTTTCTCGACAACATTACCACAGATAACGCAATAGTTCCTAACCTGGTGCAAAATGGTTACATTTTGACAGAACGACATGACAAATATCTCGCGTGCGCATCCTAGGCCTGCAGGTGGCCTACTCTGGTGACGGAGTTTTTAGGTTGCCTTAAGACCTCCGTCATGTCTTAACGACTGCTAGAGCCGGGGCCGTTTAACATGGCGTCACAGTTCAGTCGGTAATAGCTCTGCGTTCTTGTGGGTCGTGGGTTCGATGCCTACCAACAACAAAATTAAATAATTGTTTGTGGCAAACATAGATGTTTGTTCTATGTCTGGATGTAACTAGGTATATACGTATTATATCACCAATCTAGTTCCCATAGTACTTGTAGCCTAGTTTGGAACTAGAGGGCGTTGTGTGTGAATCACGTAATGAGGAAGGATGAAAGTCATATTACGAAAAGAGTTATGAATATGAGTGTGGCTGGGTATGCAAGTAGAGGTAGGCCGAAGAAGAAGTGGTTTGATTGTGTGAAAGAGGATAATATATGAATGTGAGAGGAGTAGATTCAGAGTTGACGAATGATAGGAGTGAGTGGAAGAAGAAAGCATGTTGTGCCGAGCCACCTAGCGTGGGATAGCAAGCTAGTATGAGTTAGTGGCCAACTCTGATGACGGAGTTTTTAGGCCGCTTTAAAACCTCCGTCGCGGCTTAATGACTGCTAGAGCCGGGACCGACAGTTTAACGTGCTCTCCGAAGCACGGAAGCGATCAGATGTAAATGCCACTAACGGTCACCCATCCAAATAGTGACCGCGCAGAACGTCGCTTAACTTAGATAATCGGTGAAGATTGACTAAGCAAGCCTAGCCTCGAGCGTGGGATAAGGGCAGGGGGGAATGATGATGATATAGATACCAAGTTTCCTAACCCCGATGTACCTTCCAGACCCTGGATTGGGAGGCGGTCGCCAAACGCGAGATCGCAGCACCCTTCATCCCAGGACTGGCTCATGCAGCAGACACTTGCAACTTCGCTGATGAGTTCACCAGAATGCCACCCACTGACTCACCAGCTCAGGCGCCGAAGCATCACGATAAACTGTTCCTTGGTATGTCGATACAAGAGTTATGTCTATTCGACTTCAAAATAGGAGGCGGTTCTCAATTCGGTTGTATTTTTTATCCCATAACTCCGTCATTTATGAACCGATTTCAAAAATTCTTTTTTTATCTGAAAGGGTCCCTAATAATACTTCCAGATTTGTCACATAATTAATCCCATTTTAGGTATCCCTGTGAAATAAAACAATTTTTATACTCAAAAGGAATCTATTAGGATCATTTCTTTTTGCTAAGTTTTTTGTTCGCAAAAAGCGTTCATTCCCATTTGCGTCATACCACTGATTGGACAAATGGGAAAATTGCAAAATAACTTCCCGTTCGTCCCACAAACATGCTCAGTGGGACAAACGGGAATAAAAATACTTTTTTGGCATTCCCATACGTCCCACCCCCACCAGTGGGACCAAACTCAGTGGGACCAACGGGAATGAACAGCAAAAAGAGCACGTTTCTTACTTAAATATATGTGATTTCAGGTTACTCATACGTGGCCCCAAGCATACTCTTCTCAGAGAACATAATATCTGATAAATTCTGGCTGCAGTCAACCGTACCTTCCAAAACTGAGAAGATGAGGGGATGGGTTGCTAAGGTGAGACATGGTCCTTATTAGTAATAAATTTTTTTTTAACCTAAATCGTCCCACTGCTGGGCAAAGCTCTTCCCCAAAGACTTCCAATGTTCTCTGTCCCGAACTTCCTCCCACCATCCTCTTTCGAAGGCGTCTAGTTCGTCGCGCCAACGCTTTCTTGGCCGACCCCGACCGTCAGGGACCCAAGGTGTGGAGATGGCTCCACACCTTGGGTCCCTGATGGTCGGCGGTAACGGGATCAAACGGAGCGAAAGCTAGTTAGTGAAATATTAGTGGGAAGTGGGATTAGTAGGATATATTTCGTTTGTTTGTAGGAATCACCGTTTTTCCTGAAATACTCTGTGGATCTGAGTTCCGCACTCCTCGGTGATGGCTCCTACTCCGTTTGTCGGAAGTGCATCCACAAGCAGACCGGCAAGGAGTACGCTGTGAAGGTAAATCAAATTTTCTCAAACATGCTTTGAGATTTTAGCATTATTGTGACAACTTTCTACGAGATAAATCGAAAATGCTGTACTGGCCAAATACATGCGAGCAGCGGCCGGAAAAAGTTGTATGAAAATCCTCGTCAAACCTCGTCTTCCACTCGGCCCACATTTACACGTCCATCATTGCCTCTTATGCTTAGTATTGTACTAATACAAGTCTTGGCCACAACTAGGCATTGATGGACTTACGTGGGCACACAGCCTCGGCCAACATTTACACGTTCGTCCATAAATGCCACTTATGATGGCCGCTGCAGTAATGTACTATTTCTATCAATTTGCAGATAATCTCAGCTCAAAAGACAGACATCAAACAAGAGATTGAACTGCTCAAAACATGTCAAGGATGTCCTTACATCATCACGCTGCATGAGGTGTTCCGTGACTCGGTTAGTATTTAACTACACTGTATTTAATAAGAGAAGCGTCTTGATGTGGGTTCACCGAAAATAAGTCTTATAACTATGAAGGCAAGGCAGTAAATGCGCATTAACACGAGCTTAACGGTGAAGAAAAACATCGTGAGGAAACCTTTGGCTTAGTCAGTTCCCCACGTATTGACGATGTCTTTCCTGTGGATATGGCTGACTAGGCTGAGAGGATGGTATAGGTGCTACAAGCCTACTCCATCTAAACATTGTCCCAGGCACTAGTGTGTCGTTAAGTGTAGGCATAGGTTGCCTCCTGACGCTGTATAACATCATCTTCAATAGATGTAAAGGCCTAATACCGCATACACACTATACACATGCCGCTGCCGGCATTACTGCGCGGATTTATTGCCACAGCAACATCGCCTTTATCTATCTATGTTATACCTTTAAACGAGCAACGAGCCCGAGACTTAGTTCGCGTGGAATAGTGTCTTTGGGTAGCGTTTTTAGTTACTTCCATACAACTTTCACCCCCCCCCCCCAACCCTTTTTTCGCATTAAAAAGTAGCTTATGTCCTTTCTCAGGCTCTAGACTATCTGTGTACCAAATTTCATTCAAATCGGTTCAGTACTTTTGAAGTGAAAGCGATTTATAATAATTAGTACCTATGGATATGGATTGATAATTATTTTTGTAACTCCCCCAGACATTCACGTACATAGTGACGGAGTTGGCGTCTGGAGGCGAGCTGCTGGGCGGGTGTTCGCGTCCCTTACCGGAGAACACAGCTCGGAGGCTGCTCTCACAGCTGGCACTAGCGGTGCAACACATGCACTCTAGGCAGGTCGTGCATAGAGATCTTAAGCCTGAGGTGAGTTCTACTAAAGTATTATTTAAGTTAGTATACCCACTTATTAAAGACTTGCGCAAAACATAACACCCAAACGAAAAAAGAGATATACAAGGTGTAACATAATCATCATCATCAATCAATATATATAAAACTCTTTTGAAGCTGACAGAGAATCAACGCACAGCCTAAGCTATAAGTCCTAGAGGTATGAAATTTGGAGGGTAGTATCCATAGTGTAGGGGTGCACTAAGAAAAGAATTTTGAAACGTCACACTCTAAAGGGTGGAACGCGAGCAACGCCGCGGGAGACGGCTAGTTACCCTATAAGCCCAAAGGGGGCATAATCAGACTGAACACTTGAGTGCCTGCACGTGCGCAAAGGGTCAATATATTATCGCTATTGAAATTTGCATACAAAAGTACAACTTTCCTACCGCGTCGCACACACACACAGCTACATGTCTCAGATCGTCACCCCATCTAGCCGGAGGGCGTCCTACACTACGCTTGCCTAAACGCGGTCTCCACTCAAGTATTAGTTTGCTCCAACGATTGTCGGTTCTGCGGCAAACATGGCCGGTCCATGCCCTTGCTTGCTTGATGAATATTTATTGTAAATGTTAATACGTTATGTTGCAGAACATTCTGCTGACCAGCAAGGTACTGAGCGAGGCGCGAGTGAAGGTTGTTGACTTTGGGTTCGCGAGACGCGCGCCTGAATGCGACGAGAGGCAACGTATGATGACCCCTTGCTTCAGGTTAGTAATAACAATAATCACAAGTAACTAGCGGACCGTCCCGGCTTCGCATGGTTTTTTTTTTATGAGTCATAGCTAAGCATTTGGGTGCCAGCACACCTGATGATAAGTGTAGCTACAGTCTTTGTGCACGCTTAGCTATAATCCACCTATTCACCCTTTTCTTGAAAATTCCTAGGTTATATCGTTCAGGAAATACTGACGGAGTTCCACTCTTTGGCAATTCGCATTATGAAAGTGGAAGTAAAGCGTTTTGTGCGAAGATATGGAATATCTACCATGTAGAGATGTCATAAATAAATTCGAATTTAATTTATGATTTAACAATAATTTCAAATTTTTTGAGGTCAGTTTCTTACCTTGAGTTACATTATTGGAGTTTTAGTAAGGATCCCTAATTTTTTTGAAAATATAATATAGTCTATGTCACCCGGGGATAGTGTAGCTTTCCAACAGTGAAAGAATTTTTCAAATCGGTCCAGGAGTTCCGCAGCCTATTCAATGCAAACAAACAATCAAATCTTTCCTGCTTATAACCAATCATCATCAATATTATATAAAACTCTTTGAAGCTGACTGAGAATCAACGCACAGCCTAAACTATAAGTCCTAGAGGTATCAAATTTGGAGGGTAGTATCCTTATATAATCACGTTCATCCTTATCTTATGTTATTACTTTTCACTTGAGGCCAATGAGGAGGTATCCTCATTGGCCTCAACGGAAGACCAGCGCAGGTTGTTACAACCTGCACATGCTGAGTTGAAACCAGTTTGCAACTGTCTATTTATTTGTTTTGTCAATATTATATATGTACTTACTCTAAGTGATAAGTATATTATGTTAATTACTTAGTTGCAAATAAACTCTTTGATTTTTGATTTGATTTGATATAGTGTAGGGGTGCACTAAGAAAGGAATTTTGAAAAGTTACACTATAAAGGGTCTAGAACGCGAGTAACGGCGCAGGCGACGGCTAGTGTTAGTATAAATGAACTGCGTATATGTTTCAGTTTGCCGTACGCGGCGCCGGAGGTGGTGTCCCGCGCTAGAAGCCAAGCCGCGCCCGGATACGGACCGCAGTGCGATCTGTGGAGCCTCGGAGTTATCTATGTAAGTTATACTATCATCAATCATCAATCAATATATATAAAACTCTTTTGAAGCTGACAGAGAATCAACGCACAGCCTAAACTATAAGTCCTAGAGGTATGAAATTTGGAGGGTAGTATCCTTATATAGTGTTGGGGTGCACTATGAAAGGAATTTTGAAACGTCACCCTCTAAAGAGTAGAACGCGAGCAACGCCGCAGGCGACGGCTAGTCACTCAATAAAACATCTTTTCTCTGGCTTTTACATCATCATCATCATCCACGTATATCGGTCGACGGCTGGACGTAGGCCTCTCCCAAGACGCGCCACTGAGCCCGGTTTTCGGCTCTTCTCATCCAGTGTTTGCCAGCTACATGTCTCAGATCGGCTTTTACATACAAAATGCAAAAATGTATGGAAAAATTGAATTCCAGGTGTATTATAAGTGTTATATTGTAATAGGCTATAGTTCCAAGAATAAACTTATTGTTATTGTTAAATATTTGTTAATATTATTTGTAGTACTGCATGCTGTGCGGGCGAGCGCCGTTCCAGCCGGCGTTCAAGAAGGAACCAGTAACTGCCTTTATGGACCGAATCAGAACTGGCAATTTCACCATGGAAGGTATGTTACAAAACATAACAAAGCCATCATCATCATCATCAACCTATGTCAGTCCACTGCTGGACGTAGGTCTCTCCCAAGACGCGCCACTGAGTCCGGTCTTCGGCTCTTCACATCCAGTGTTAGCCAGCTACATTCGCGTTCCGTTGAATTTCATGGATAAAAAGTAGCTTATGTGTTAAACCAGGTCACGGACAATATAATATATACAAAGTATCATCCAAATCGGATAAGTAGTTTTTGCGTGAAAGACAAACAAACATACATCCATACGAACTTTCGCGTTTATAATATTAATAGGATGCTTGTAGCACCTATACCATCCTCTCAGCCTAGTCATATCCACAGGAACATCGTCAATACTTGCGGAGCTGACTAAGCCAAGGGTTTCCTCACGATGTTTTTCTTTGAGAGCACTGGCTTTACTCTTTTTTAATCACAGTTCAGTCGGTGTAGATCGTGGGTTCGATCCCCACTGAAAACAAACATTTGTTTGTGGCTAACATGGATGTTTGTTCTATGTCTGGGCGTTACTATGTATTATAAGTATGTATTTACAAAAAATGTTTATAACTATACTATCAGCAATATAGTGGACATAGTACAAGCTTTGCTTAGTTTGGAACTAGAGGGCGCTGTATATTCATTAATATTTATTTATATGTTCTTGTATAGGACCGCTCTGGGACAGCATCTCAACAGAAAGCAAGCGTATTATATCCGGGCTACTGGCCGTCGAGGCGAGTCGACGACTCACCATCACTGAGTTACTGGCCGCCTTGAATGTACCTATCGACGATGACGTCAGCTTCAGACTTGCAGTAAGTATATTAGTGAGCGCTTCCGTGCTTCGGAGGGCACGTTAAACTGTCGGTCCCGGCGCTAGCAGTCGTTAAGCCATAACGGAGACCTTAAGGCGGCCTAAAAACTCCGTCACCAGAGTTGGCTACTAGCTCATACCAGCTTACTTGCTGTTAGCTGATACCAGCGACTTGTAAAACATCTGTCAAATATGCGAAAATATCTGTCACCAGCTCAAAACCCACACAATGTCACACTTCGTCAACCCCCTCCCGCCCATAGCGCGTTCACACTATGCCCATGCCGCTGCCGGCATGATTGCCGCGGACTTATTGCCAAAGCAACATCGCCTTTATTCTCACCAAGGAGCTAGGGCATGAACTTGGGCCGGGAGCCGGGACAGAGGCATGTTCGTTTTCACACTATGCTCGTGTCCACTTCCCTGCCCAAGCCCCTGCCGACTGCGGCATAGTGTGAACGCAATATAATGTGTGACGTTATTTACGGATGACCCCCGAGTATCTACTATCGACCTAGTTATGTAGTACCTTCCTACCTTCATAGGTATACATATAAACTTTTTTCCACAGGACATGACCAAAGCACTTCTATACAAGCGTCGCAACAAGAACAAGCAACGCCGCTGGAGTTCCGAACCGGGAACCTCTTCCGAAGACAAAGATATATCTCTAATGGAAACACTAGCCAGCCTCAAGAACAGAATGAAAGATTCCATAGAAAACGACGTTGAACTCATCAAAGCTAACACTAAAGACACACCCGTCGCCGAAAACGCTGAACCTAGCTACGAACTAGACGAAGTACCGTCAGTCAAACCCGTTGAAAAGACATACGCCAAATCCAAGCCTAAGCTAGACGATTATATGTACGTTGAAAGCAGTGAAGGCCTAGACGAAGACGTAGCCTTCGTGAAAACTACCCGCGGCAAGAAATCTGTACAGAAAGATTCCCCTGTACCTAAAAAGAAGAGAAAAGTTGAGGTCAACGATAAAGGTGACGGTAGACGACTAAGAAGCAAGATTGTCGAAAAGGTTGACGTTAAAAAGGAAGCTAAAGCTACACGCTCAAGAAATGCAACAGAAAAGAAAGCGCGGGCGACCAAGGAGTCCATTGAAAACGATATAATTGTTAGGACCACCAGAAAACGCAAATTCGAGGAGCTAGCCAAACCCGTGCTCAGAGAAAAAGGACAGAACGGACGCAACTCAGCCAAGAGCATTGAAAATGAGCGCAAAATCGTTCGCGCTAAGAAGACAAAGGCGGAAAAAGCTAATGTTGATAACGAAGACTCGCCCAAGCCGATAATGACTCGGTCGCGAGCTCGCAGGATGGAGATTAGTCTTTCAATCTCTGAAGCGAAGGCCATAGTACCAGATCTATCATTCGAATCAGATCGTAGAGTTGATTCAGTAGAATCTCGCAACTCCAATAAAAGCACTAAATCTACCAAACCAAAGGCTACCAAGAAAAAGGGTAAGGCGAATGCCAACAAGAAAAAGGTTAAGGTAAATGCTAGCAAAGCAAAGGTTAATGCAAAAGTAATGAAACAACATGCAGCAGTCAGAGATACCCGCGCGCGAAAAGTAGTACTAGAGAAGGTTAAAGAATTATCAAAAACAGAGATATAGATATTAGGGAAATATAAATTCTCAATGAAATAGACTGCTATAAGCCACTCGGCATCTATGTATTCCAAAATATAAATCCTCATATCAAAAGCTTCCGTAATCCGTGCAGAGGTGCAAAATGTTAATTTCAACCCCAAATGCCCCCCTTTTGTTATGTTACTAATAACTTTAGATAATATCTTCCCTTATTTACCATTAGAGTTAATTGACGTTGTTTAAACTATTTAAATTAAACTAAGTAATCGAAATAAATAGTAAATTTGGATGTGATGCATGTAACACTTAGATTAAATAGAGTTTTTATATATTATATTTAAGAGGGTTTGAATACATTAATGTATTAGTTTAGAAATTATTTTGGATCCCCTCGAAAGTAATCCTCAAAATGATATTTTCTCAACACGAAATGACAGAAAACATTTCGCGTTTAGAAAAATTCAGTCTGTTATGATCAAATATGATCATTTGTGTGTATATTTGTTTGTTTATATTAGTAGGTTAAAATAGTTAAATATTTCACGAACTAAAAGCGTTGTTGTGTCTTTGTTTTACTTCTATAACTTTCAAATATTCTATGGTATTTAGTGCCAAACTAAACTTTTAGTTTTTCTTTCTACCCTTTATGTTGTCATCTTCATATCACGAATTACAGCAGATTTTAAAGCCATTTTAGCTGTTATAATGTAATGATATGAGGAATATGATCAGGGCAATGATAGGTTCTTTTTATTTATATGTTATTTATCAATTTCTTGTAATTAGACTATTTAATAATAGAACTTTGAACTGTCGACTTTAAAACTAAAATTTCTACTGTTATTTGTATGCTTGTATTTTTTTTATTACTTTCTCTATATCCGTGTTTCTTAATTTAGTTTCCTTAGCGCTTTACCAAATAAACTGTTTTGCGATTTCTTTGTAAATAAAAAAACATAGCATTTAGTACAAAAAAATTGGTGGAAGATGTTAAAATTAATATTTATAAATAAATTAAATTGTAAAATCTCAAAATGTAATCCCCAAAATGATACGACAGGCATGGATGTTACTTGTATTTTTTTATTTTTTTGTGAACCGTTATTACTTTATATTACAATTTTCTTACATAAATAAAACTAAGTATATAAAATCATTTCAAAATCAGTGTTTCTTGATACCAACTAGTATTTTAATGAAACTTCTAGTAAATATTCAATACACCATGACTTTTTCGCTTGTTGATTATGATTACAAAAAAATTAATATCCTTGGACATTTCACACAACACCCTCTAGTCCCAAACTAAGCAGAGCTTGTACTATGGGAACTGACCTAACTAACTATGGAACCTTTCTTAGTGCACCCCTACACTATACAGGGTGTTACCAGACCACTTCCGAAAACTTGGAGGTTCCAATCAGACCATGATACTGAAAACATTAAGCGAAAAAAATCGCGAAAAAAAAATTGACTTGACTGTCTCTTTTTAATTTTTTTTCTAGTTACATACACACAGTACAACATAATAAGACATATCTACCTAATTATCTCATTTAAAAAAGCAAAAAAACAAATAAAATAAATAAAGCAGCAATGTACACGCAGCATGCAGATTACGTCTACTACAGCATGAACAGCTGAGAGTTCATCGCGGGTCATTCAAGTACGCGACGTGCGAGCGACCTACGTTAGTACCTACCTACGTTAGTAGGTACTTACGACACAGAATAAATAATAGTACTACGCCTCGACCTTACCTACGTGAATGCGTACGTTGCGGGCTGGCGAAATAAATACAAATCTTTAAACATTGTTTTCTCCGGCTATAATTATTTTTCAGGATAACTGATTTTTTTTTGGATGGGTTTTGGTGTGCTGTAGCTCCCCCTTTCGTGTTCGGAAGTGGTCTGGTAACACCCTGTATAAGGATACTACCCTCCAAATTTCATACCTCTAAGACTTATAGTTTAGGCTGTGCGTTGATTCTCAGTCAGCTTCAAAAGAGTTTTATATATATTGATGATGATAAATCGCAAGATTGTGTTCTGAATTACATGTGAATGGAATAAGGCTGGGTTCACAAAGTAAATTATTCATGTAAGTTTAGGACAAAGGTTTCTGTTAGCGAATATAAAGCTTGTGTTTTCGTAATTGTCAATAAGAAACGAATATGAATAAGTACACAGTATAATAAAAAGTTTCATTCACTAAAGAGTTAACTGTTGTGTACCCAAGGCACGGTGGACAATCTCTGCCACTTGTTCAAGGCAGATGCACATGCAGCTTTTATTGTTCATAGCAAGTTGCAACGTCAAGTGAATAAAAAACTACCCATTTATCATCTTTCAGTATGCAAATGCCGTCGTATCAATATTACTGGGAACTTGTAAATTGTCCTCAATGCTTGTTAGTAGCCCTTACGTCACTATGTCGTAATGTTTGTAAAAGTGCACTTAATATTATGGAATGAACCAAAAGAATATATAATTTTATAAAGTGTTAGGTGGTGAGAGAGGAAACAAAATTTTGTAAGATAAGAGGATGTCGAATCGGAGTAATTGGATTGTAATAAATACCATTTTAACATTTATTTTTGTTTTATTCTTAAATATAAACATGTATCCAATAAATTCACAAACTCAATTTTTTCAAAAGGTTGAGACAATATCATGAGAGTGGCTGTCGCAACGTGGACACGATTAGCCCAACAGAGGAAACTGGAAACGGTTGGAGGCCTTTTTCCGCAAATGGGCAATGTGCGTTACCTACCTATGTATGTATACATTTAAGGGCTCAGCGGCCGTAAGTAGAAAATAAAACAAGGCTCACGATATTCATGAGACGTTACGGGCGGACATACATGGGCCATTTTCAGGTAGGTACCCCAGGGTGTGGGGAAAATTCATCTTGAATTTATCTTTTTTGTCAGAGTACAAACATACAAAGCATTTTTTGTCCAAGTTGTCACTAAGATCTCGTTCGCTTCGCTCACTCGATCGATTAATCAATGTTGATAAAAATATTCGATCACCTCCATATTCGAATGATAGTGATATTTTTTTAATCGGTTGTTTTTATTGGTTGAAAGAAATATTAAACACCTATAAAAGCGACCGACCCGACCATACCCGATACTATCAAAGAACGAACATCGGCCAAAATATCGGCGCTCGCGCCGCTCGCTATTTTGTTTTTGTTTGTTGGCGTCGCACGTCGCATGCATATCTTTATTTTTCTTTAGAGGTTTTATTCGTTCTTTTGGCTAAAGTTTTCATATTATATCATTCGCCCTCACAGATGAACGTTCGTTTTTGAGACATTTGAGACGATGCATGTTAGCAAACAATATTAGCAAACATTTTTTTTTTGATGCTCAAATCTTCAATATTAGGGTGATGATGATGGTTATTACACGTACATTTAGGTAACAGATTGTCTAAGAGGTGGTTTATGCATCCCGATATAATTTTCACTTAATTATTCACAGCTTCTCACATATCAAAGTCAGATGGATTTAGCAGTTGAAATGTCAGATTGGGTGACGGGTGACCGGGCGACGCAGCGAGCGAACGCAAACGTAATGTAGTTCTCCGCCATCTTGTATGTAGAAATAAGGCTGGCAATTTTTATTCCGTGTGCCTGGAATCTGACGATCACTGGTTGACGATGTCGAGATTTGTGTCGGAAAATTGATTATTTCACTGACTTTTGAACAAATTATGTGAATAATGAGATGAAAGTGTAGCTATTAGTAGTATAGTGTTTTGTAGTGATTATGGCGCATAGTGGTGGAGTTTTGAGTTCTGATATATCGAGAAGAAACCCCCAAGATGAGTATGAGCTAATTCAAAGGATTGGATCTGGTACCTACGGTGATGTGTACAAGGTAGGGGGTCTTCCGACTATTTATTTGCCTTCCTTGATCAAAGTCATCATACGTACGCCAAAAGTAAAAAAAAACTTGTAATTAGACTTTCCTATCAAGACGTTTTCGGCAACATTTCAGTTCTACGTGAAAATTCAAGAAACAGTTCCCACACTAAGATAAAAGTCTTCTAAAAGTTAACTAAACCACTCTAAGTGAGGCTACATAGATTTTTCCGCACTCAAACATGTAAAAAACACGTGACCTTGAATTGTGGGATATCTCAAACTATTTTGTTGTGAACACACCCAGTGCAGGCTTCAAAACATCCTTCCTTTGTCTTTTAATTATCTACTACCTTTTAAATCTGTTGTCATGATCATGTCACCAGGTGTCTGAATAATTCAGCAAAGTAGTTGAATGGTTATAACTCCCTTGTGACACCAGTTTTATTTATTTATTACACTTTTACAGAAAACATAAATGGTCTTACCTAGAATCACCTCTCAAATGTCCGTCAACCTTACAAAGTCTAAGGTCCGTATTCCGATTTACTGTTCAGACATTGATGCGGATTCAGCTCATATGTTTGTATGAGTATCTACTCCCATCTCGCTGCCGGACGTCCTACTTTTCTATAGCTGCATCTTGGCCACCATTCAGAAGTCGCCTTACTCCATCTGTTATCACCACACCTTGCACATAGGACGTCCTGCAGCGAGATGGGCAGACAAAATCGTCAAAATCGCAGGCTGTAAATGGGAGAGACTAGCACAGGACCGCAGTGGATGGCACAAACTTGGGGAGGCCTATGCCCAGCAGTGGGTAAAGTCGGGCTGTGGATGATGATGATGATGATCTACTCAAATCTGTGCTTGAGAAATGATTTCTGAATTGGCGTATGGGACTCAATGTTAAAGTATTCTGTATTATCTGTAAGTTTTTGTACAGCTTAATGGTACAGCTTAATGTACAGCTTAATGCTGTTATTGTGCTGTGAGTTGTTGGTTTGATGCCCACCAAGATGAAACATTTTTATGTGGCAAACATAGATGTTTGTTCTAAATCTGGGCGTTACTATGTATTATAAGTATGTATTTATAGAAATTTATAGAATGTATATAAGTATTCGATTAGCAATCTGGGTCCCATAGTACAAGCTTTGCTTAGTTTGGGGCTTGAGGCTGTGTTGTCTGAAATATCCATGAATATTTATTGTTTTATCAATTATCAGTATGCAAAAATAAAGTAATTACTTTATAAAGCTGACAAAAACCTCACAATACACACCCTAGTAGTCATGCTGCTTGCTGGATGGGTAGAGTCAGACAATTACCCTACTTTTTTATATACATATAACTAAGACAAACAGGCATACAACCCACCTGATGGTAAGCAGTCACATATTGGTCACACATTGGTTTAGTAATTTTTTAAGTTATGTTTTTTCCATTATACTGTTACTATCTTATGTATTATCTTATATGATAGAGTTAAGTTATTAAGTTTCATGTATGTTTAGATTTTAATTGCGGTGTGTTGTGTAAATAAAGTATTTTCTATTCTATTCTATTCAGTCACCATGGCCTAGAAACAACGACAATACTAGAACCACTGTGCCTTGCCTACCTTAAAGGACTGTAAGGAATTTTTTTTAAGAGATTAATGTTGGAAAACATCGGAAGGCAGCTAGTTCCACAGTCTAGGTAGGGGGAGAAATGATAGACCTACAAAATATTAAGTATAAGTCTAGTACAAGTTTTGTCTCCTATTTAGCCACCTAGCGGCTAATATTGTTTGTGCCCTATCAGGGTACATATTGGAAGCTATCACCTAATTTATTTAAAATCCTTTATGTACAATATGAAAGCAATAAAGAACTTAAACTTTAACTTGAAAATGAGCCGATTTGAACAAGTGAAACAAGTTTTTGGCTGAGATATGACGTCATCCGTGTAAACATCTACCGAAGTGGGCATAAAACCCCATCAGTGGTGAATAGGCTCCAACGAGATTTTGATGATCGGAGGCTTATTAAAATTACTCAATGCGTGAAGGAAAATATCGTGACGAAACCCGCGGGTTAGTCATCTCCGCGCGCATTGACCTTGTCTTTCCTGTAAGCAAGCTCGTATGAGTTAGTGGCCAATTCTGGTGACGGAGGTTTTAAGCCGCCTTAAGGCCGCCGTCATGGCCTAACAACTGCTAGAGCCGGGACAGTTTAACGTGCCCGAAGCACGGAATCGCTCAGATGTTAATACCACTAACGGTTATCCATCGAATTAGTGACCGCGCAGAACGTCGCTTAACTTAGATAATCGGTGAAGATTGACTAAGCAAGCCTAGCCACGAGCGCGTCTTTTCTGTGGATAAGGCAGACTTGGCTGAGAACGGTATAGGTGCTGGGCAAGCTTCCATCCAAAACATGTCTGGGGTGGGGTTGGTTTAGCGAAAGTCTATAGTTAGACCTCGGTGAAGGTGCTAAAACATGTTTCGTAATATGAAAAACCCTAGACCCAAAACACGAGTTAGAGACAGGGTTTTTCGATATATCCAAGATGACGCAAGGAGACTGTATAAGTAAGTATATTTCAAGTTTCATCCACTAGTGATTGTATGAAGCACAAACGTCTAAACTTTCGCATTTATTATATTAGTAGGGTAACATATGGGTCCCAGACATATTTTATTTTAATGAAACACTGACGTCATGCCATATTTTTAGTAGAACGGAGAGCAGACAGCTTGATATTAATAAAACATTTCTTTTTATTGCATGTATGTATGTCAGTTAGTGAAAGTTGAATTTTAAAACACTTCTACATGGCTATGTTAATCCTACTCCATGCTATTCTGTAAACAATCCTTTGAAACACAAACTGAGGAAAGTTATAATTGAAACTAGGCTAGGTATATGAATATCTTTATACTACCTATTATAAAACTGTAAAAAAGTCAAAAACTAAAATTAAAGATCTACTAAATAAACGATTCGGATTCCGAAAATCGAGTTTGTCTGTTTGCTTGTTCGCGGATCACGCCTTGACCACTGGACCAATTTCATTGAAACTTATTCCACTCAAAAGCCATTTATCTGGATTGAAACATAAGACGTGGATTCTTAGATACAGCTTGAACTCTCTAAACCAAAAGCAGCCATTTACTACGAGGTTCATCGGTTGACAGATATTTTGGCGGAAAGTTTCGCACGCGTATGTAGTCGCGGGTATCAGCTAGTAGCAAATAATCTTATGTCTCGGTATTGTTTACTTTCACTGCATTTGTTGTCACGCGTTGCAGTCACGGCCACCGAACCCTTGCTATTGACATTTTATTAAGGGGCAAACTCGTATGAGTTATTGACCAACTCTGGTGATGGAGTTTATAGCCCGCCTTAAGGCCTTCGTCATGGCTTAACGACTGCTAGAGCCGGGACGGGACCGATAGTTTAACATGCACTTCGAACTCACGTTTACGTACACGACATTTCGTATTTTGCTTTCCTGTGACTTTTCTGTGGTGTTTACGGTCAATAGAACAGTCCCAATAAACTGCCATCATCATCATCATCATTTGATGATGAAGGCGTGCCAAATTGAAGTCGGTTTATGAGTTAGCAAACAAAGAAAACGCGTTATAAGTCGTTTGAAAAACACCCAGAATTCTTACAAATTCGAGTAAAATCAGGGCAGTTGGCCAGCGTTGATACATTTGGCACCCTACAGTTATTGGTTCGTGACCTGAGTGGTTAATTAGATCCACGAGCTGCGCCACGTTCATACAATACTAGCCGTCGCCCGCGGCGTTGCTCGCGTTCTAGACCCTTTAGAGTGTGACGATTCAGTGCACCTCTACACTATATAAGGATACTACCCTCCAAATTTCATACCTCTAGGACTTATAGTTTAGGCTGTGCGTTGATTCTAAGTCAGCTTCAAAAGAGTTTTATATTATTGATGATGATGTATGATGTATGACAGCCAGTCAGCGCTCTCGGTCTGAAGTTTGATCATCCATTTATCAATGGTAACGTCGAGAAAGCGACGATTTTGGGTCTGTGTTGTTTGTTCGCGAATCACGCCTTAACTACTAGATCAATTTCAATGAAACTTATACCATTCTTCTGCTTCTTTTCCGGATTGAAACTATGCCCGGCATGAATGCCGCGATTAATTCCGGAATTATTGCCACAGCAACATCGCCTTTATTCTCACCAAAGAGCTAGGGCATGAACTTGGCGATGTTGCTGTGGCAATAATTCCGGAATTAATCGCGGCAATAATTCGGGCAGCGGCATGGGCATGTGTGAACGCGGTGTAGGAATAAAGGCGATGTTGCTGTGGCAATCATTCCGGAATTAATCGCGGAATTCATGCCGGCAGCGGCATAGTGTGAACGCGGTATTAGATACAGCTTGAACTCTCTAAAGCAAAAGCAACCATTTGCTACGTTCATCGTATGCTGGTTGACAGATATTTTGGTGGAAAGTTTCGTACGCGTACGATGTCGCGGGTATCAGCTAGTTTGAAATAAAGCTGTTCAGTAGACAGTTGAAACTTAATTGAACAAGTTGCTTGTATCCGGTCTCTGTTTGGATCAATACAAACAATGCACAGCCAGGACTTGGCAGACACTCAGTCTGTTGTGACTCAGCGGCAAGATTTGTTAACCATTTATATCGACCACCACACTTATGAGTTCATTCTGATAAATTCATTTTACAAACATAACGACCATGAAAATTAAAAAAATAAGTAAATACGTGCGGAGTCAAGGGTTTCGTCACGACAATTTACAGTTTTAAAATCGTAATAGTTCGTTTGTCGTGTGGTTTCTGAATCACATATATATGCGTTGGGGCATTTCGTCTCGATTTGTATAGATTCAGTTAATTTTTAGATTAATCTTGTTATTTATAAGTTTTTTTGGTTTTATCATAATCTATTATGCAGTAGCAGTCACGAAAACTCAAAATAAAGTAATTATTCGGACGTAAACACCTGTAAACACGATAAACAACATTGAAAAAGACGCATTTTTCGAAGTAAAATGTCTAATAACTAATGATTCCCGCTGCTTTATACTGACATTGTTACCTATTTCTAAACTGCGTTGTAAATGTATTATAATAAAGTTCCATCATGGCTAGTTTAAAAAAAAATGTGAGATTTGGGCTTTATCCAATTAGCCCCAGACCCTTTACAATATAGTCATTTGGCATCCCTCGCGTCTACATATACAAGTTTTACTTAGAGCGAGGAGTCAATGTATAGACTCCACAAAGGTTTTGCTATAAAGCAACAACTACATAACTAAACAAGTACCTACTTCATTTAAGTGCCTTCTTTTAGTTTGCTTTTTAAACCTTTTTTATTGAAAATAAATATTTTTATTATTTATTTATTTATCTACCTACGTTCTTAACACCCAGACATAGAACAAACATCTATGCTTGCCACACGCAAAGGTTTGTTTTTCGGTGGGGATCGAAATCATGACCACCTCTGCCACAACACGGAAGGCAGAGCTACTACCGACTGTGCCATCACGCCTGTCTAACAATTCTAACCCTTATTCCCAGGCGAAAAGGCTCAACGGGAACAATGAGCTCGCTGCCATTAAGGTCATCAAGCTGGAGCCGGGAGATGACTTCGCAATCATTCAGCAGGAGATTCTTATGATGAAGGATTGTCGACATCCCAATATTGTGGCGTACTATGGCTCGTACTTGAGGAGGGACAAGTTGTGGATTTCTATGGAGTACTGTGGCGGGGGTAGCTTGCAGGTAATTATGCAAAAAAAGGAAGTTTTCTATTTGGTAGTTTTTTTTTCCAAAAACAAGTTGAGGAGTAATAGGTTAGCGTGGTATGGACATTTCATGCGGAGGGAAGAAAGCCATATTACGATAAGAGTGCTAGACATGAATGTGGACGGATGTAGAAGTAGAGGTAGGCCAAGGAAAAGATGGATGGACTGTGTGAAAGAAGATATGAGTAAGAAAGGAGTGAAAACCGAGATGACGGCTGATAGAGGAGAGTGGAAGACGAAGACATGTTGTACCGACCCCACTTAGCGTAGGACAAGGGTAGGAAGATGATGAGGAACTTTGTTGGGGTTTTCAATTCGGTAGTATTTTTTTGCCTACAAATTTGTTGGTGTAGATAGCGTTGTGTTGTTGTGTGGGTGTTAATAAATATTTATTACCAGCTGTCGTCTACGGTTTTGCTCGCGTGGTAGCAGCATACAGTTTTGTTTTTTTTTTTTTAATCCTGAAACTCGTGTAGAGTCAATTTATTTTAGGAATGTATGTACCAATTTTCAATGGTCTTCTATGCACGGTATATAAAATAAACGCATTATTTGATTTGAATCTTTGATCCGAATTTTAGACCGTTTAGCGTGCGACTTTTCAAAATTCTTTTCTTAGTGCACCCCTACACTATATAAGGATACTACCTTCCAAATTTCATACCTCTAGGACTTATGGTTTAGGCTGTGCGTTGATTGTCAGTCAGTTTCAAAAGAGTTTTATATATTTAGAAGATTTTATTGCAGAGAGAATTATTTTTTAATCGTTTTAATTATTTGCAGGATATTTACCACGTGACCGGACCTCTATCAGAACTCCAAATAGCGTACATGTGCCGAGAAACACTGACGGGGCTATCGTATCTACACAGCATGGGGAAAATGCATCGGTAAATATAAATATAAATAATATATAAATATTATATTGGTATTGTCGAACTGTTACCTATCCACTGATCAATTTAGGTAACTACAATAAGTGAATTCTAAAATTTATTCACAACAATCTTGGCGAATTTTTTTTTAAACTATTATTTTAATATCCTATGTCACTCAGGGATAGTGTGTTCACAAAGAAAATTACGACTAATACAGTATTTACAATATTTACAAAATACACGTGAAACAGTTGAGCTATCTACAAACCGTTGCAAACGATTTATAGATAGCTCAACTGAACCAAATCAGTAGCAATCGGAAGCGTGTACAAGACACTGACTGCATTTGGATTTGATTTGCTACTAATTTGGACCAGTTGAGCTCTCTATACATTGCAGTTGCAACGATTTGTAGATAGCTCAACTGTTTCATGTGTATTTTGTAAATATTGTAAATACTGTATTAGTTGTAATCTTCTTGTGAATTAAAAAAAGATTTTTAATAATAATATATTTCCAAAAATGTTATAATGTGCGAGCGAGAAGGTCGTTTTGACGTTTAATTTCTTTGTATTTTCAGTGACATAAAAGGTGCTAACATATTGCTGACAGACTGCGGGGACGTAAAACTAGCTGATTTTGGCGTGTCAGCGCAGATCACCGCTACCATCAATAAAAGGAAGTCATTCATCGGCACCCCTTATTGGATGGCACCTGAGGTATATTATATACAGTTTGCTACTTGATTTTTGTACAACTGAATGATGGATTAGACTGAGAGGATGGTATAGGTGCTGGGCAAGCCTACTCCATCTAAACATTGTCCCAGGCACTAGTGTGTCGTTAAGTGTAAGCCTAAGTTGCCTCCTGACGCTGTATAAATCATCTTCAATAGTTGTAAAGGCCTATCATCAATATATATAAAACTGTTTTGAAGCTGACTTAGAATCAACGCACAGCCTAAACTATAAGTCCTAGAGGTATGAAATTTGGAGGGTAGGTTCCTTTTATAGTGTAGAGGTGCACTAAGAAAGGAATTTTAAAAAGTCACACTCTAACGCGAGCAACGCCGCGGGAGACGGCTAGTCATATATATAAATGATGGAACAAGCCGATTTATTTATTGATGTGTGTTTGAGTCTCGATTTTGACAATTGTAAAGTCGAAATTCATACACACATAGTTAACAAAAGTAATGGTATATTTAGCAATGGTTATAATTGGTTGTAGGTGGCAGCAGTAGAACGAAAAGGTGGTTACAATCAACTCTGTGACATTTGGGCGTGCGGTATAACAGCTATAGGTGAGTTCTATCAAAAGTTACCTTCATAATGCCGAACATACAAGATATCCTCAGAAGAAAGGAAGACAGAGCAGCACGTGGCCATCATCTCAAATTAGTTCGTGATACTACCAATACACACGTTGCACATGACTTCTTCAGCAACAGAGTGGTTCACAACTGGAACATGCTGCCTGAGGACGTTGTTACTGCTGACTCCATAAATGCCTTCAAAAATAAACTCGACAACTGGCTATAAATAAATCAATGCTTAAAAAAAGACATTTCAACACTGTGTGACGTAGACATAACAGCGAAAGCTGCTCGTCTATAAACTAATAAATAATAAAATAAAAAAATAATTAAGTTATTAAGATGGTACTGCGTAAACAAAAAACTACTACAGTATTTACAAAATACACATGAAACAGTTGAGCTATCTACAAACCGCTGCAAACGATTTATAGATAGCTCAACTGATAATGAACTCTTGTGTTTATTTTATAATTTCTGTAAAAGTGGTGTACAATAAAGAGTTTTCTATTTATCTATCTGATCCAAATCTGTAGCAATCGCAAGAGCATTATTTTTAGACAAGACTTCCGCCCGGGATTCGTTTGCGTCCCGTTGGATCTCGTAGATTTTCCGGGATAAAAGTAGGCTATGTGTTAATCCAGGTAACGGACAAAATATATTCCAAGTTTCATCTAAATCGGATCAGTAGTTTTTGCGTGAAAAAGGAACAAACATACATCCATACATACATCCTTACAAACTTTCGCGTTTATAATATTGGTTAAGGATTGTACCTACTTAACTACATTTTTCGGACGCATTTTCTTAGAACTAACATTTTTTTTCAGAACTGGCAGAACTACAGCCGCCAATGTTCGAGTTGCATCCGATGCGCGTTCTATTTCTAATGTCCAAGTCTGGATTCAAACCGGCATCGTTACGCGAACGGGAACGCTGGTCTCCACTGTTCCACGCATTCCTTAAAGTCGCGCTCACTAAGAATCCTAAGAAACGGCCCACTGCTAATAAATTGCTACAGGTGAGATATAAATACTTATGTTTGGTTAATACTACTCGAAGGCTAGGCTTGCTTAGTCAATCTTCACTGATCATCTAAGTTAAGCGACGTTCTGCGCGGTCACTATTTGGATGGGTGACCGTTAGTGGCATTTACATCTGAGCGCTTCCGTGCTTCGGAGGGCACATTAAACTGTCCCGGCTCTAGCAGTCGTTAAGCCACGACGGAGGCCTCAAGGCGGCCTAAAAACTTCGTCGCCAGAGTTGGCCACTGACTCATACGAGCTTGCTTGGTTACTACTCGAAATGTCATCATCATCATCAATATATATATATAACACTCTTTTGAAGCTGACAGAGAATCAACGCACAGCCTAAACTATTAAGTCCTAGAGGTATGAAATTTGGAGGGTAGTATCCTTATAGTGTAGGGGTGCACTAAGAAAGGAATTTCTTGAAAACTTGATTGTGGACAAGTACAACTTACAGTTACGTGAGGCAAAAGTCCTGCAAACGGCGGTCTTATCGCTTAATACTATTTCTATATATTTATTGTTCCAGCATCCGTTCTTCCAACAAGACATGAGCAAGCGGCTTGCTATAGACCTTCTACACAAGTACTCCAATCCACCAACTAATTGTCAGCCCGAACTCGACGAAGACGTAAGTATATACAACTAAATGATAGAATAAGCCCACAGAAATGCTATACTATTATATGTTAAAACTGTAAAAAAAAGCAAAAAACTGAAATTAAAGATATAGATAAACTAAATATCCAGATCTACTAAATAAACGATTCTGATTCCGAAAATCGAGTTGGTCTGTTTGTCTGTTTTTGTTCGCGAATCACGCCTTAACTACTAGATCAATTTCAATGAAACTTATACCATTCGGAAGCCCTTTTTCCGGATTGAAACATAGGCTATATTTTATTGAAATCAAAGACGTGGATTCTTAGATACAGCTTGAACTCTCTAAACCAAAAGCAGCCATTTGCTACGAGGTTCATCGTAAGCTGGTTGACAGATATTTTTGTGAGAGTTTCAACGCGGGTATCAGCTAGTTGATGAATAATATTGTTAATGTGTTAAAGAACATTGAATATTGATCAATAATATTGACTTCCAGGCCATTTCGAACATGCCACAACGCATCGCATCCAAGTTAACACAAAGTCGCGGCGGTCGCCGAGTAATGCCTCGCTCCCGACCTCACTCGCTCGTCGATGGCGCCACTGATGATGTTGTCAGGTAACTAACTAACTACTACTACTAGGTAACTACTAAATAACTAATGCTAAACCAACCTTTCTTAGTGCACTAAGAACCTCCAAACCTCCAACCACACTATACTAGTAGTTCGCCCCGAACTGAGATCTCGTGAGGGAATGTCTAGGGTACCTCTTCGTACTAAAAATAAAACCCTAAGACTCCTTGACCGATTTACTTCATTTAACAAACCAGTAAAACTTAAGAGTACTATCCGTATACCTATCAAATTCTGTGAAGATCGGATAAGCGGTTCAAAAGATCTCGTCGAACAAACATACAAAGCATTTTTGTCCAAGTTGTCACTAAGATCTTCGTTCGCTTCGCTCACTCGATCAATTATATTTTTCAGACTTACCACAGATTCACGTGAATCGCGCAAATCCGGTGTTTACGACGACTCGCCAATAGTAGATCTCGATGCGGACGACGATCTTAGTGTTAGATCCATTGCGCAGATCAACAGCTGCGATGGCGACACTATCAAACGGAATAACGGTATGTACAGTATTGTACAGCTAAGTATTTTACAAGGTGCATGCCTAGGATGCGCAACGCGAGATATTTGTCATGTTACCACGCGAGCAAAGCCGTGGGTAACAAATAAGTATGCCAAATTTCTACAACATTACCACAGATAATGCATTAGTTCAAAAACTGGTGGAAAATGCTTACATTTTGACAGAACGAGTAGACAAATATCTCGCGTGCGCATCAAATACCAGCGGGCCTAGGACGCGCAACGTGAGATATTTGTTATGTCGTTCTGTCAAAATAGGCATTTTGCACCAGTTTTTGAACTTTTGCATTATCTGTGGTAATGCTGTCGAGAAACCGCACCTTATTGTACACTTTTGACACTTGTTAGTCGTCGTACCTCTCTGAGGACGAGATAATAGTCATGCAGAAATGTCAAAAGTTGAAGATTCAAAGGCGCGCTTTCTCGACAACATTACCAAAGATAATGCAATAGTTGCTAACCTGGTGTAAAATGCCTATTTTGACAGAACGACATGACAATATCTCACGTTGCGCGTCCGGGGCCCGCTGGTATTTGATGCGCACGCGAGATATTTGTCTACTCGTTCTGTCAATATGTAAGCATTTTCCACCAGTTTTTGAAGTAATGCATTATCCGTGGTAATGTTAAAGAAATTTGGCATACTTATTAGTTACTGGCCGTCGCCCGCGGCTGTGCTCGCGTGGTAACAGCATACAAGTGTTAACGGTGAAGCGAAACAATGTTTTCCTTCACCGTTAAGTTTGTGTTAATGTACATTATACAGCCTTGCCTTCGTAGTTATAAGAGTTATTTTCCAGCATTCCACCGGCAAACGAGCGAAGACTGGAGCGTAGCCTCTCTTATGTCCTGTCCGAAACACAATCCTCTAACAGAAACATCCGATACTCTGCCGCAAAGTGAAAAGTGAGTGTAACCCAAAAATACTGTTTTACTAGCTTTGGGAAAAAATATGCTTTGCATGAGCGTCATATACTCTAAGAAGAATTCTTAGGCACGTTTTCTATACTATTATAAAAGTGTAAAAAAGCCAAAAACTAAAATTAAAGATATGGATAAACTGAATATGCAGATCTACTAAATCAACGATTCTAATTCCGTAAATCGAGTTTGTTTCTTTGCTCTCGGATCACGCTCTAAATACTGGACCAATTGCAATGAAACTTATACCATTCAGAAGCCATTTTTCCGAATTGAAACATAGGCTATATTTTATTGAAATCAAAGACGTGGATTCTTAGATACAGCTTAAACTTTCTAAACCAAATGCAGCCATTTGCTACGTTCATTGTATGCCGGTGACAGATATTTTGGTGGAAAGTTACGCGTACGAAGTCGCGGGTATCATCTAGTTTACATATAAAAAGAGGCTTGAATATTCTGTTCTCTTTCGTAGACAAATCATTGTCTATTCTAGAACACTCATGCTAAGCTAGTGTGTTAAAATGAGCTTGTAAGGTTAAAAATGCCTGGTAAAATATATCCGTGTCTTTTGGTGTGCTTTTTATTTGTATTATCACTTTGGTATTGAGCGCATTTCTTTAAAAAAATCTATGGTTTCTTGAAGAAATAATATCGTACCGGGATAGCATCAGCCTCGTACACCCGACTTTTTAGATTTTATTACGCATCGCACAACATATTTGAAAAAAATGGCTACTATTTTGTCTTTTTCACTTACTCAAACAAAGTCGCAGTTTTTTCTAGCAAAGTTACAAAAATTTACATCAAAAGAAACTGTCCCAATAAAGGCTTATCGGGATATCTGAAGGGTTGTCGCAGCGCCATCTAGCGGACTCATCAATATTCAATATCTTTGCTGAATATTTGCACATTAATCGTAATTTACCTTAAAAATAAGTGAACGTATAGTTACTAAGAAAGTTACAACTATACAGTATTTACAATATTTACAAAATACACATGAAACGGTTGAGCTATCTACAAACCGTTGCAAACGATTTATTACATAATGGAATCCAATATGGCTAGTTCGTAATGTTGCCAGAGCTTATTAATAAAAAAAAATTACCTTTTATGAATATATAAGTACATATTATTATATACTGACTAATTTTATATGTCAAATCCCTTCATTTTCTTGGGCACTACCGCTTGGCACTACTAGTAGAGTGAACGGAAATTTTACTTTCCCGTGACACTCTATACTTATTGGCTGAACCTTCTACTAAAAAAAACCTATATACTGACTCTTGTAATCTATTTTAATTGAGAACACATAAAGGAAGTGCTTAACTGAAACTTTATAAAAATAATTTATTATAAAATTAATTTAAAAAAAAACGACAATATCAAAGTGATTATAACATTCTGTGTATTAAAATGTGTATGTATATAATTATTTTATTTATATAATTATATTTTGTAGCAAGTGGTGTCGGGTGATCACTGGTGATGATATATTGAATATGAGTTTAAGGTATTCGAAAAAAAAAACTCAAAATTTATCATTAACATGCTTTTGGGTTCGTTTTATTCTAACAAAATTCAAAATTTAGTGTGGTGACGGTTTTTATTAAGGTTCCAGCATGCTCAGTGTGTTCGTGTGTACGCATACTACAAAGTTGACGTAAACTATATTTGTGTATAGAGATTGAGCAGCGCCCCTAGCGGGTAGTTTACAAAACTGATGATTCTCCATCTTCTTCTTCTTCTTCTCTTCAACTTCTTGGTTTATGGATTTAGTTACTTGTTGTTACAATTCTGCGAGTGTCTGTTTACCCTTCTTCTTTTATTTATGGCTTCTGTCCGTCATTTCGACAGACAATTTTGCCAGTGTCAAGTGGTATATTTGAAATAATATCAGTCGAGTTATCGTTAAGTCGGCTGTCGTTTGTTTTGAAGGCAAAATGGTGGATATTTTTCTTAAAAACTTGGAGACGAATTTTCACATTCAGAGAAACCACTTGCACACATTTATTCCAATGGCTCACACTTTATGTTACGACCTAAGTATTATTGGTTAAAATTCCACCAAAATTAAACAACAATACTCGCAAGAACACAAGAAAAACTATTAAAATAAAAGTGCTAGGTGTTGTTTCAAAAAATGTGAAAACTCCGATAATTCTCCATACAAAATTATAGTTTACGTGAATTTGTAGTAAACGTCGAACGTACACACTCGACATGCTGTTTATGATTTTGCACAGTGAAAGGATAGTTTAGTTTTCACGACTTTTTGACTTATGCATGTTTGGTTTTGGGTCGCGAATATGTTTGGCTTATAATTGGTTTGGGATTTTTTTTAAAGTTATTTATTTGTGGTAAGATTTGAATGGCAGCAATGAATTGTTTCGCTGCCTTGAGTGTGTAATTATTAGGGAAATATGGTCTACATTTCAATGAAGAATAGAAAAAAATCTATGACAGACAAAAAAATACATAAAAATATTGTTTATAATCTGTGTAATCTACCAGGCGTCACAGCTGTAGGTAATAACTCTGCCTTCCGTGCTGTGGGTCGTGGATTCAATCCTACAAAGAAGACATTTTTGTGTGCGTGCAAAAAACATGTTAACTATAACTATGTATTATAAGTATGTATTTACAGAATTAAGCGTTGTGTTATATTCTCGAACATATCATACAACGCCCTCTAGTCCCAAAATAAGCAAAGCTTGTACTATGGGAACAAGATTGGTAATAAAATATTTTTTGTTTTAATATGAATTTACGGTATTTTTGAAATTTAGACCATATATCCACATCCACAAAGTTGTTATCAGCGTGCAGTGTGATCGCACATGTTTGTAAGTCGTACTCTCTTGTTTTAGGAGCCTCTTGCAATATATAGACGAAGAATTAATGCTCAGGTAAAGACGAGGGATTTTGCATGTACATTATGAATGTATGTGTTCCGTAGTCGCTTTGTATTGTGCAAAAGTTAAAAAAAAAATGCGTTACCACTCAAGGCGTAGGGTTAAGGCAGACAACCTTCTCGCTCGCACATTAAAAAATTTTTGAAGATATAATATAACTAAATGTAATTATGTGAAATTGCAGAGCTTCAGGGTCGAAAGAATAACAATGCAAAGGTTCAGTAATAAATATCACATCGATCCAAACAAGTTTTCTAACCAAAATACTTGTACCAATGCGATAAATTAAAGTGCACATTTTTTGGTTAGAAAACTTGTTTGGATCGATGTGATATTTTTACTGAACCTTTGCATTGTTATTCTCTCGACCCTGAAGCTCTGCAATTTCACATAATTACATTTAGTTATATTATATCTTGAAAAATGTTGAAATGTGTGAGCGAAAAATTTGTCTGCCTTTACTCTACGCCTTAAGGGTCATCCATAATTTATGTCACACGTTAAGAGGGGGTCGACGAAGTGTGACATTGTGTGACAAGGGGTCGTAGGGTCCTAAGATTTGTGACCCGTTTGTGACACTAGAGTAAATAGACACTGGCAGAATTGTAACAACACGTTGCAAAAGCCATAAACCAAGAAGTTGAAGATCTGTGACGTCACATTTCAAAATCTTATACTATTTCTAACTTAACTAAGTGTAATAAAAAATAATAGAATTTTTTTATTCACAAAGATAATTACTACTAATAGAGTATTACAAAATATTATTTGTATATATTTACAAAATACAAAAGTACAAAAATACAAAATAAAAGTAAATTTCGGAAGTGCTGTCTTAATTTAATAATTTGTAGATGTAAAATTTGCAGATTTGTGACGTCACACTAGGGGGGGGGGTGTCTAACAAATGTGACAAGGACGGAGGAGGGGTCATAAAATCACGAAATTAGTGTGACGTAACTTATTGATGACCCCATTACCACATGTTATGTTCATCATCCCAATATGTTTATACCTATTATAGTTTACCTATTGTTTTTATAAATAAAAAAAACCATTTATTTTTATTTTTCAACTAATAAATTGATTAATCAGTTTATTTCTAAATAATTTATCAGTAATAATGCTTGTATGGCGTAATATTTTTATTATATTCCTCTTAGACATAGCATGTAGCATGTAGATTAGCTTTTAGATCCGCCATTTTGAATTTAAATAATAAAACTAAAAAAAACTTAAATAAAAGTAGGTATTTTGAGACATTTTTTAATTCCACCAAGCACCACTTGTTATTATTATAACAAAATGTATAATCGCATAGACCCCTGCCTATAAACTAAAAACACTGCCTAACGTATCTCAAATTATTTCTAGAGTCTGACAACGTTAAGTCTGCAATGGAATAAACTGGCAACCCCAAAAAGATTTGTATATAATTAGTTACTTTAGTAACTTTCGTACTACATATGTTGTCAAATCGTTTCCACAGTAGAGACGATGCTTTCATCTATAGGTTCCAAATTCGGCCAGACTTAGAGTGGTCAAACTAAAAAAGTATCAGTGTTAATAACTCATACAAAACTAATCTAACGTTAAACAGTGTTTTGTAGTACGACCGCTAATGTTGTGTCTAACAATAGCTTTCGGCGTAACAGCACTACCCCAAGCTTTCTAAAAACTCCCGAAAAACAGGGACTAATTCAAAATTTCCACAGGGCAACACTGCCGTTGACGGCGGAAACGGCTTCCATGCAAGCTGGCAACACCGGAACCTCAGTACACGACCAGCATTTATCTCAGTGCATTCAACTCAAGCAGAACTATCTAAATAACTCAACCACAAATATCTACCAGAATTTAGCTTCCAACTTTTCTAGTGCTTCTAGAGTCTCTATAGATGATCCGCTATGCCGCAAAGTTGGCGAGGACATACTATACGTGGATCACGATGAGCCAAGGAATACTAACTGCGAGTGTGGTCTCTGTCCTAAACCAGAAGTCAGGGACAATAACACTCTCTCGGATCTGCAAAGATCTGTAGCGCCAAAATGTTCGTGCGACTCTTGCAACTCAAACGGTGATATATTGAGCTACTATCGAAACTGCTCGAACCAAAACTCAGACTCTGGAATAGTTATATGCGAGACGTGTAAAAAGCAAAAGATCTCGCAATCTAACTTCAAGGCGTTGCAAATAGCGAATAGTTTGAGAATAGCGGACGAGAAAATGTCGAATGGCGCGGCGTCAGACGAGGAATTGTATAGAAAAATTGATATGAGTCTTAATATGGAGGATACTGAGCATAGGAAGAAACATAACAGACATAATTCTGATTCTGTTACGGCTGGTAAGTGTTTTTTTTTAAACATATTTTTAACTAACTTACTAGATTTTAACATATTTTTAACTAACTTGCGGACAGCCAAAGAGTGGAACTCGTTGCCGGCGTCTGTGTTCCCGAATGACTATAATTGGGAGGTTTTCAAGAGTAGAGTGAATAGATATCTTCTAAGTAAGCGTGCTAGATCGTCGACCACATCATCGCTTAACATCAGGTGAGATTGTGGTCAAACGGTTACCTATATTGTATTTAAATAAAAAAATATTTTTCTTTTGTTACCTCAGAACTCAGATATTTATGAACCGATTTTAAACCGAAGCGTAGATAAATCGAAGTCGATTTTTCTAGTTTTTAAACTTATAAATTACTAGCCGTCGCCCGCGGCGTTGCTCGCGTTCTACCCTTTAGAGTGTGACGTTTCCAAATTCCTTTCTTAGTGCACCCTTACGCTATATAAGGAACCTACCCTCCAAATTTCATACCTCTAGGACTTATAGTTTAGGCTGTGCGTTGATTCTCTGTCAGCTTCAAAAGAGTTTTATATATATTGATGATGATGATTGACGATTGATGATGATGATTTAACCCCTGACTTGTTTTAGACGTATTACAGTTTAACCCTGTTTGGGACTAGAGGGCGTTGTGTGCCATGTCCAAGCATATTTATACTTTTTTGTATTTTTAGGTATAGATCTTAGTCAGTTTTGTCAATGCGAGCTAGAGAATAAAAGAAAAACGTCATCAGTCGATGAGATTTTCAACATGGTTGACGAAAATGGGAAAGAGGTTAAAGCCGATGTTGAAGATGAGAAAATTGGAAGGCAAAGGAGTTTGTCGGACAGTCAGAGGGATAAAGCAAAGGTTGATAATACTGGTGAGTTTTTTATTATTAATTACTAGCTTCCACCCGCGTCTTCGTTCGCGTCCCGTTGGATCGTGTTGTTTTTCCGGGATAAAAGGTAGCCTATATGTTTTGTTCTCTTTTACGCAAAAACTACTGATCCGATTTGGATGAAACTTTGAATGTATATTGTCTGTAACCTGGATTAACATAGGCTACTTTTTATCCCGGAAATACATTTAATAAAGAAAAAAAAATTAACACTGTGTCGTAGATATATCAGCGAAAGTTGCTTGTATATAGACTAGTAAATAAATAATATTCCAGTAGGCAGTACCCCGGTAGTGCCGCCGAGACGTCGTGCCCGCAGATCTCACACGCCGCCGCGGCCGGCGCCGAACGGCTTGCCACCCACGCCCAAAGTGCACATGGGGGCGTGCTTCTCTAAGGTATTACATACAAAAATATATATATGTTTATATTATTATATACAATATATACACTGGCAATTGTAACTTCTATTTTTTTTTATAGATATCTTAAATCTTGTGTTAAGTGTCCCTGAAAAAGCCAAAAACTAAAATTAAAGATATGGATAAACAGTGTAACTCGATGGGGAAAAAACTCCCAACGAGTCACACCAGATCCGGTCACAGTGTGACTAAATATGCAGATCTACTAAATAAACGATTCTGATTCCGAAAATCGAGTTTGTCTGTTTAACTGTTTGTTTGTTCGCGGATCACGCCTTAACTACTGGACTAATTGCAACGAAACTTATACCATTCAGAAGCCTTTTTTCCGGATTGAAACAGGATATATTTGATTAGTAAAATTAATAGCCTTTTTATATAAATTTAATTTCCAGGTATTTAATGGATGTCCTCTGAGGATAAACTGCACAGCATCTTGGATACATCCAGATACAAGAGATCAGCACATACTTATTGGTACGTCATCATTTTATATATTTACCAATAATTTTGACTAATAATTTGTAGCCAATAATTTTGATCAGTTATTTTTAACCAATAATATTGTCTACTAGTTTTGATGATTCATATCTTTCACTAATAATTATGACATTTTAACTCATAATTTTGACTACTAGTTTTGACTCATAATTTTGACTACTAGTTTTGACTCATAATTTTGACTACTACTTTTGGCTCATAATTTTGACTACTACTTTTGGCTCATAATTTTGACTAATAATGTTGACCAATATTTAGTTTTTTTTTACCCATAGTTCAAAATTATTGGTTATTAGACTTATAATTTTGACAAATTATTTTGACCAATAAAGACTATTAATTTTAACCAATAGTTTTCACCAATACTTTTGATCAATAACTTTGCTTTCAGGCGCTGAAGAAGGTATATACACGTTAAATTTAAACGAACTACACGAGACAGCAATGGACCAGCTCTGTCCACGTAGAACTATATGGCTACATGTTATTAAAGACGTACTTATGTCGCTATCCGGTAAGTACTAAAACTGCCATACAATAATTGACTTCGCCTATAATTTTATTTTCATTCCGGTCCGTCCCACTGGGTTTCGTCCCACTGTGGGACGAACGGGAATGAAAAAAATTAGTTTTATTATTATTCCCGTTCGTCCCACTGGGTTACGTCCATCTGTGGGACGAACGGGAATGAAAAAACTGGGTTTTATTTTATTTCTGTTCATCCCACTGAGATGTTAATGGGACGAACGGGAATGTAGTGGCATCTAATTTGATTTATATTAATTAATATTATATTAAATTTCAATTTTTAACAGACTTCAAAAAAGGAGCAGGTTCTCAATTCGGTTTTTTTTATGTTTGTTACCTCAGAACTCCGTCATTTATGAAACGATATGAAAAATATTATTTTTTTTATCTGAAAGGGTTATACTCCCAGATTGGTCCCATAAAAGTTTAACCAAAATAGTTTCAGTGCATAGTTTGGCAGTTAAATAATAATAACTGAAAAAAAAACACTCCATTCACGTACACGACATTGCGTATTTTGATTTTCTGCGACTTTTCTGTGGTGTTTACGATCAATAGAACAGTCCCAATGAACGACCATCATCATCAACATCATCTGATGATGAAGGCGTATCAAATTGAAGTCTATTTTTCCAGTTTTTAAATTTAAATACTTCTAAAATATGTGATAAGCCCAATGTTTACTAGTATTAAGTAACTAAACCGAACCATTTTTTTTTTCTTTCAGGAAAAACTCCATCTCTATACCGACACGAGTTATTAGCTCTGCTAAGCGCTCGCGGCAACAAGTCCCTTAGGGTTCTGCCGCCGAGACTATTACCCAGACGATTTGCGCTCACCACGCGGGTTCCGGACACAAGAGGTACATAGTTGATCGAGTGAGCGAAGCGAACGAGATCTTTGTGACAACTTGGACAAAAATGCTTTGTTTGTTTGTAAATACTGTATTATTCATATTTCATTGATTGACTGTATTATTCATATTTAATTCCAGGTTGCACAGTATGTGCTGTGGGTCGAAATCCATATAATGGATACAAGTACCTATGCGGGGCAACGCCTGCTGGCTTGTTCCTAATGCAGTGGTATGATCCACTCAGGAAGTTCATGCTTTTGAAGGTATGTTCAACTAAGCATGCAAGCTCGTATGAGTTAGTTGTCAACTCTGGTGACGGAGTTTTTAGGCCGCCTTAAGGCCTCCATCATTGTATTATATGTATGTATTTACAACAAAAAAATATATGATTATTCTACCAGCAATCTAGTTCCCATAGTACAAGCTTTGCTTAGTTTGGGACTAGATGGCGATATCCAAGGATAATGTACCTGCCACACACAAATGTTCTCAATGGGGATCGAACCCACGACCCACAGCACGCAAGGCAGAGCTATTACCTACTAAACTGTGACACCTCTCATATCTTTTCAGAATATCGAATGTGTTCTACCAACACCACTTCTAGTGTTCGAATTGATAATAACACCTGAATTAGAGTATCCATTACTATGTGTGGGAGCTACTAGGAAACCTCTGAGGCTAAATCTGATCAACATTAACTCAGGTAACAATAGTGGTAAGTGAATTCGTGGCCATAAGACATAGTTAACACCGTCTGAAGGCCTTAGTTTTAAAACTACGTTTATAAAATAGTAGATTACTGCAGCGGCCCGCAACAGAGGCAATGAGGGACGAACGTGTAAATGTGGGCCGAGACGAAGACGAGGCATTAAAAATTACGAATCGTACACATTTTAGTGCAGCTGACTGTACTTTAATTATTTTTTTTATGAGTATATACTTACAAGTACCTCTACCCGTGTGTCAATTTTTTGTGGATATGCTGTATAATAGAGATTTAAATAATAACTTAAATATTTGTCCCCAGGCGCGACATGGTTCCATTCGGATGAGTTGGACGCTTGTGTGGGCAGTTCTAACACGGTACTGCCGCGGCCTGAGAGATTGCATACTCTAAGGGCTGTTCATCAGCTTAGTAAGGATGCGGTGAGTTATCCCTACTCATATTATAAGTGTTAAAGTTTAGATGTGTGGATGTTTGGGTTAGATGTGGATGTTTAGATGTGTGGATGTTTGGATGTTGGGGTGTGTAGATGTGTGGATGTTTGGGTGTGTAGATGTGTTGATGTTAGGGTATGTAGATGTGTGGATGTTAGGGTGTGTAGATGTGTGGAAGTTTGGGTGTGTAGATGATTGGATGTTTGAGTGTGTAGATATGTGGATGTTTCGATGTTAGGGTGTGTAGATGTGTGGATGCTTAGATGTTTGGGTGTGTAAATGTGAGGGCGTGTAGATGTGTTGATGTTTGGGTGTGTAGATGTGTGGATATTTGGATGTTTTGATGTGTGGATGTGTAGATGTTTGGATGTTTAGAACATTGGATGTTTGCACGTTCAGATGTGGAGATGTGTGGAGTTTTAGATTTTTGAATGTTTAGTATAGATGTTTAGAGAGGTTTGAATGTTAAGATTTGAGATGTGTGGATGTTTGGATGTTGTATTTCAATCACGCTGCAACGACTGGTCCGATTTGGATAAAACTTGGAATATAATATGGTAATATACCTGGATGAACACAAACTACTATTTATCCAAAAAAATCCAACAGGATCAAACGGGACGCGAACAAATTCGCGGGCGAAAGCTAGTATACCGTTAATATATTTTCAGGTGCTAGTTTGCCACGAGAACGTGGTAGATATAATACCAGTGCTGCCCCCTACATGCGACGGCCGGTACCGACAGGACGATGACAAGAAACGTAGGCTCGTCTCCAGAATACTATTCAACTTCAATATTGATAGTATATGTAAGTATTGTAATACAGAAAAAAATATTTATATAAAGTCATGAGAAAATACTTTATTCGCAAAGAAAGTGTATCTTCTTCTATTTAGAATATCTATTCTTCTATTTATAGCCGTCGCCCGCGGCGTTGCTCGCGTTCTACCCTTTAGGGTGTGACGTTTCAAAATTCCTTTCTTAGTGCACCCCTACACTATATAAGGATACTACCCTCCAAATTTCATACCTCTAGGACTTATAGTTTAGGCTGTGCGTTGATTCTAAGTCAGCTTCAAAAGAGTTTTATATATATTGAATGAATGATGAATGATAGATTTGAGTGAATGTCTAATTGTTTGTTACAGTATGTCTAGCGGACAGTGTGTTAGCGTTCCACCGTCACGGCGTGCAGGGACGTTCGTTGCGTAACGCGGACGTGACGCAAGAGATAACAGACCTGAGCCGCAGTTACCGATTGTTACCTCACGATAAGTAAGTATATTATTTAGATTATAAATTGAGAACAAACATTTGTGTGGTAACATAGATGTTTGTTCTGTGTCTGGGTGTTCCTATGTATTTACAAAAAATATATATACCTAAGTAGTCTATCAGCAATCTAGTTCCTATAGTTCAAGCTTTGCTTAGTTTGGAACTAGAGGGCGCTGTATGAAATAATCCTACTAATATTATAAACGCGAAAGTTTGTAAGGATGTATGGATTTTTGTTACTATTTCACGCAAAAACTACTGATCCGATTTGGATGAAACTTGGAATATACATTGTCCGTGACCTGAATTAACACATAGGCTACTTTTTATCCCGGAAAATCAACGGGAACTAAAGGGACACGAACTCTTCAGAAATGCCTGGAAGATTTCGCATAGCAAATTGCACTTCTAATCCTGCGCAGACGAAGTCGCGGGCACCAGCTAGTAATAAATATTCTTGAACATTTCACACAACGCCCTCTAGTCCCAAACTAAGCAGAGCTTGTACTATGGATACTAGATATTATTACAAATATGAATATTTATTTATATCTTTTATTTCAGAGTTGTGGTTCTAGAATCACATTCGCTACAAACGAACACAATGACAGGTGAAGACGGGAACGATCTATATATCCTAGCCGGTCACGAAGCCTCGTATTGAACCTTATACTAAAGCAATAGAGATTATAATCCCTTTACCTTTTAATTCAAAAACGATTTAGAGACTCTGGTAGATTCAGAATGACTGCTAAGCATTGTTTATGAATCTGAGGGTAGATTAAAAATATATTCAAGGTTGTAAACAAGGCATTAACCTCATGTATGCATAAATTCACACAATAGTAAATATATGATGTCTCGCGTTGACTTGCATTGCATACCAAAGGATAAAAGTCTGGGAAGAGTCAAACAAATTGTTTTAACATTTCTGAAGATATAAAATCACTGCAGTTATATATGAAAAATCGCAATCAACAATGTTGTGTGCAAATAATACACAAAGTTTAGAAAAATATCATTTTGAACCAAACTAGGCGCAGAGTTACAAACTTGTTAACTAACACGGCTAGAATGTACTTTATTACCGAGTTTGTGAGTTTTCCCAGCCAGTAATAACTTTGTATAAGTTAGTGGCCAACTCGTGACGGAATTTTAGGCCGCTTTAAGGCCTCCATCTTGCAACGGCTGCTACAGTCGGGATAGTTAAACGGGCCCGAAGCACGGACGCGCTCAGAGCCCTGAGTCTATCTCGGTGTTGTGTTTTCTTGCTATTTTTGGCATTCGGAAACGGATTCGAAAAGTGAAAAATTTTGTATGAAAACCGGATAAGCGCCTCTAGCAGGAGATTTGGGAACTGTTTCTGCGAGTCTATCTGTCAGATAGACTCGCAGAAACAGTTCACTTTTCACTTTGCGAATCCGTTTCCGAATGCCAAAAATAGCAAGAAAACACAACACCGAGATAGACTCAGGGCTCAAATGTAAATACGGTCACCCATCCATATAGTGACCGCGCAGAACGTTGATTAAATAATCGGTGAAAATTGACTAAGCAAGCCTAGCCACGAGCGCTTCCTAGCTTACTTGGTTATACAAGAGATGTTAATAACATGTTTGCGAGGATCTACCTATTTGGTCAGAATGTAATAGTCTTAATAATTATTTCGCTGGAATGCAATTGATGTGAAACACATTTTTGAAAAGCATAGCAATAGCTTACCTGATTTAGAAGTCTTTATATTATAGAATTATTATGAATATGAATATCCGCTTAGTACGATCCGGCAAATATAATATTTGATTTAATATTATCTATTAAAATAAGGGCTAATATTTTTATTGTACCTGAATACCGACACAATACAAACTTAACAGATTAACCTGTCTTCTTCTTAAAAGAGTTTAAAATAATACAAATAACTACTACTGAATACTATTGAACAATAAAAATAATTAAATATGAATTTACGATATTATTTTAGAGCATTTCGAGAATACGTTCGGTGTTAAACAGTTAATAAAATAATAAATAATAATAATAGGTCTTTCAATCTATTGAAGATGATTTATACAGCGTCAGGAGGCAACCTATGCCTACACTTAACGACACACTGTAGTGCCTGGGACAATGTTTAGATGGAGTAGGCCCAGCACCTATACCATAAGTATGTAATAATTATTATTTTAAATTAAATTAAATCTTTTAAAAAATCCAAATGTTTGAAACTGTAAAAGTTGGATCGTATTAAGCGGGTTTTTATACTAACCCGTTGTTAAAATCCACTGCCATTGACCATTCCTTTGAAGGATTGTCTTAAAGCAATAATTATGCAGCGAATTTTCATTATGTTTATTATACAGGGTGTAGTTTACTTTCAGATACACCCTGTATAATTCTACAGTTTTGTGTCAACCTGAAGTGTTTTTGGGTGCAATATTTAAACACCAATTTACTATTGTATTATTACCCTATAAATAAATTAATCAAACAATAATGTACCTAAATAATATAGTAATAATATATATTATTAACATTTAATAATAGATAGTTGGTTAAAGGGGAATTCCTTCAAAATAATGAGACTAGATTTTATGGTCAAAGTAGATTTTTTGGATTTGGTCAATTTCATAACTTAGATTCGTGGTAAAAATAACTTGGAATAGGCAAAAGTAGTTATAGTTTCATTTAATTAATGCCCGTATGCTGATTCACTGCTGAAGCACTGATCCGGACTCGAGCATAGATTTTTGTATGAAAATCTGTACCCAAATCTATGCTTGAATAACAATTTCTGTATCAGCATACGGGCTTTGAAGCTCCAATATTACTAAAAGAATGACCATACCTATGTACTTCCCAATAATCTATACTATTATAAAACTGTAAAAAAGCCAAAAACTAAAATTAAAGATATGGATGAACTAAATATGCAACTAAAAGATTCTGATTCCGAATGTCTGTTGGTTTGTTCGCGGATCACGCCTTAACTACTGGACCAATTTCAACGAAACTTATACCATTCAGAAGCTCCTTTTCCGGATTGAAACATAGGCTATATATTATTGAAATCAAAGACGTGGATTCTTAGATACAGCTTGAACTCTCTTAACCAAAAGCAGCCATTTGCTATGAGTTTAATCGCATGCTGGTGACAGATATTTTTGTGGAAAGTTTCGCACGCGTACGAAGTCGCGGGTGTCAGCTAGTTATCAAATATTATTAGATTTACAAAATATTTACAAATAACCAAAATGTGATTAGTTTGGTTTAACAATAAATATATTTAAAAAAGACAATTATCAATTTAAATAAATATAAAATATTTAGATTTAGTAAATCGCTCGCTTGTGTAATAAAAATAATATCTTTTTTGTAAATAAATTAATTATTCCAGTTAGTTATAGACAAATTGTATCATAATTATCGTTAGAATTAATGAAATTAAAAATGTTTTTTTTATTTTTTATTAATCTCAGTACATTGGGAAGTTAAACATCTTCTTCTTCTTTACCCTATATGGCCTGTGTCATTCATTTCGACAGACAATTTTGCCAGTGTCAAGTGATGAATTTTATATAATTTATGTCAAGTCAAATCTTTGTCAAGTCGGCTGTCGTTTGTTTTGAAGAGAAAATGGTGGATTTTCTCTTCGAAACCTGAAACGATTTTTCACATTCAGAAAAACAACTTTACACACATTTATTCCAATGGCTCACACTTTATGTTACGACCTAAGTATTATTGGTTAAAATTCCACTAAAATTAAACAATAATACTCACAATAACACAAGAAAAAACTATTCAAATAAAAATACTATGTGTTGTTTCTAAAAATGTGAAAACTCGAATCCAAGTTAAACATCTAAAAATTGGTATTTTATGTCAAATCTGACATTAATCTTTGAGACTTACGGCCGAATACTCAAACGCTACTTTTATATTAAATTCATGCTCAAATTATTGCCGTCTCTTACAAATGAATAATGTCAAACAGAGGCAGAGCAATTTTAAGTGGTGTTTAAATTTGAGTGACGTTTCAGTATTCGGCCCTTAGGGCCTGTTTCACCATCACGTCAGACCAAAATATATTCATCTTGGTCTTTAACAAGTCTAAAGTAGATACGGAAATATTTAAAACTGACAGACTAATCATAAGATGGTGGAATAGGCACTGAGGCGAATTTTGAAATAATCTTATTAATATTCTATAAAGGCTTGCTTATTATTTATTATTTCACAAATATATAACAGTATTTCTCTCATTATTTAACTTCTATAACTAATAAATACAGTGAACGATTTAGCTTATTTTGTAAAATATTTAAAGTAACTAACAAAATGATTTATATTTTTTTTTTCAAAAATGTCTTAAAGTGGTTTAACAACATTCAAATTAATCTTTTGACAAAAGTCTTTGTATAAGTAAGTACTTACTACTGATATGTCATTAGATATGAGTTAAAGCAAGTTTATAGTACGTTTATCGGATCTAAGCAATTATGGAATTAGTCGTTTTAATGCAATAAACATAGATGTTTGTTCTGTGTCTGGGTGTTACTATCTATAAGTATGTATTTACAAAAAATTCATATATAAGTATTCTATCAGCAATCCAGTTCCCATAGTACAAGCTTTGCTTAGTTTAGGACTAGAGAACGTCTAGCCGTCGCCCGCGGCGTTGCTCGCGTTGCTTGCACTTTAGAGTGTGACGTTTCAAAATTCCTTTCTTAGTGCACCTCTACACTATATAAGGATACTACCCTCCAAATTTTATACCATTATAACTTATAGTTTAGGCTGTGCGTTGATTCGAAGTCAGCTTCAAAAAAGTTTTATATATATTGATTTATGATTTATTAATAGAGTTTACTCAAACTAAATTATCTTTAGTATCAAACGGCTAACTCCATAATTATTGCCTAGCTCCGATCACCGAACTGTAGTTAAAAAACCATTTTAAAAGATCTTAATGAAACTAGGTTCGATACAGAACTATCTAGGTTTTTCTAGGTAAAAAAATCTAATCGTAAAAAAAAGTAAGAACCTTCGCTGAAACTTTAGTTAATCCAAAAGTTTTACCATGTACGAATGAATGAATGAAATATTTGTCTTAATATTCATTCATTCGTATGATTTTGTAAATAGCATTTTAAGTTATATTCATTGCCCGTTTCGTTTTCAACGAGTATTTTATTTATATCTCCCAATAAATGTTTATTTTGTACAATTTTTCTGTTTTTATTTCATACACCCGGTTTTTTTCTGCACTTTTTTGATCATATTTTTTTATTTTAAATTAACTTAGACTATCGGGACTGTGAAATCTAAAACTTCGTCTATGAAAATTTATCTATCTACATTTTTAAAAATATTGTTTTGTCCTTGTTAATATTTTTTAAATTTGTTTTAAAAGTAGCATCATGTTTGTTCCTCTGATAAAGTGTTGACGTTAGCTGTCAACAATAAATAGACTTCCCTTATTCTTACCATAAAAGATAGCCAAAGTTTAAAGGCTTTTTACACCACGCGTTACACACCTACACTTCGCCGCCAGGTACACACACAAAAAGCAAACTGTCTGCATAACGCGTAGTGTAATAAGCCTTTAAGTTTTTCTTAGAGACTAGTTCTAAACTTGCAAGCTATGCAATCACTTTTTGATTTTATAAAAACTGGATATTTTAAATTCATTTTGAATCAAGTAGGTACCTACCTATCTAGTATCTACATAACTAGCTGTATTTTGTAGGCAAATCTGTCCTATTAATATGGAATCTTTACCTACAATATTAAAACGCATTAGTTATTTAAAAAAAAAGAAAACAACTGGCAGAATTTCAGAAGGTAATATTGTCCCCTATCTGTCTTTCTGAGCGACTCAAAAGTCCTTAAAGAATAAAAAAAAAATAACAAAAAAACTCGCAAATGTATTTCTTTTCTTTAGCCCGATAATGAGGCAATAGTTCATGACGTCACTTAAAAAATATTGCCATGCTAAGAATAACTTGGCAATATGACTGAAAAGGGCTGTAACGTGTTAAATGTACCAAAATGCTTAGTGTAGTTTAAAAAAAAAAATTATCCTATTGCGTGTTTAGATAATTGTGTCGTAGGAATAATTGAGATTTAAGAAATTGAATGAATACTAGAACACCATGTAGGTATTTATTGTTTTGTTTGTGACATTTAATTTAAAAAGTCTGTTATAAAGTTGGTTTTATTGATGTAAAAATGTGACGAACTTTTCTTTAAAAAAAAAATATTTTCAAGCCGATAACTTAAATTAAGTGTCACTAACAAAATCAAATATGAAGTTATCGCAATAATTAATAACTACTCTTTACATTCTAAAAGATTAAGTCTGGCATTAAAAAATAATAAAACTTAATTTAAAAAAATCTAAGAGTGTGACAAATAGCATAAAATGCTATTTTCTTGACTAGAATGAATTTATAGATCAGTTATTTCAATTCGCAATACTTTATCAAAGCCAACGGCCGAATACTCAAACGCTACTTATATTAAGTTCATGCTTCAATTATTGCCATCTACAAATGAGTAATGTCAAACAGAGGCAGAGCAGAGCAATTTTAAGTAGTGTTTAAGTAAAATGTCTAATAACTAATGATTCCCGCTGCTTTATAATAGCATTGTTACATTTTTTAAAACTGCATTGTAAGTGTGTTGGTACAAACAAACTTCCATCATTGCAAGTTTAAAAAAAATGTGGGACCTGGGCTCCATCCAATTTGCCCCAGACCCTTTGAGTGACGTTTCAGTATTCGGCCCGTGCTATAAATCTCTATGATAGTGTGTTTTGCTGTTAGTGTGTCGTATGGTGTATTTTATCTTGCTAATTTATATTAATTTGTTACAGAAGAGTTTTTAAATTTCTGTAGGTAGATACAGGTCAGCAACAAGCTTCAAGAGTACTTTTGTGGCATACTGTATAATTTTTAAACCAACATTTTAAAAAAAACATTTTTTTTTATTAATACTGTAGCGCCATCTAGCGCGCTACATGAGAACTATCGAAGTCGCGCAAACGAAGTTATAACGGAGTTTGAACCTATAGTAATACTACAGAATACCATCGATTGGTCCTCGGAGCCGGAGCCAAAGGTCCAAGGAAGGAAGATCTTCCCGTTTCGTAGGACACACATCTTACCGTGTTCTCCTCAATACCATCATAATTACGTAATCTTAATCTAAAAAGTCTTTTCGAACAAATCCTCAGATCATAAAATTTTAATATTCGCATTTTTGTAGTATAGTTTGCTTAGAAATTTTTCTCGTATAAAACTTAAACTAAAAAGAGTTATAAATTAGATGATAGTCGAAGGAATATATTTATTTTCGATATCGGAAAGGGTAAGAAAACATCAGTATAAGTACATAAGATAGTCGTTAGTTTTAGTTTATTCGATTCAAAGTTGACTGTCAACGGAACAGATTTTATTCCCAAATAAAATGATGATAGGTTATTTGTGTATTATTTTAACACCCCTACTAGAATAAGCTATAGTCAACTTCAACTTCTTGGTTTATAACTCATTGTAGAGTCAATTCATAGATTGACCGGCTATTATTACCTAGAGGAATCAGAGAGGTTAGAAGAAAACCCCAATTAATAAAAATTACTTTATCAGATACTTATATTTACTTATGCCTATTAGTTATTATCTCATTATTCGTCTTCAATCACCTCTACTTCTTCTGAATCCTCCTTCTTCTTTCCTGCATTGGATTTTCGCGCCGTTGCCAATGTTTTGTAATGTTCATACGCTTCGCTCAAAGGTTCAACAAATCTATCGAATTCTATGTCACGCATTGCGTCTAGCACATCCTGCCCGGTCAGAGCTTTCCTCTTCTTATTTTTAACTATATTCGTAGTAGCAGAAGTAACGTAAAGCACAAAAACTGAAGCGGCTTTGGCGAGGCCGGTGCGCGCTTCTTTTGATAGGGAAACTCCTTCGGGTAGTGCTTCTTTGACTATCCTGGCTACGACGGTCAGTGGGAGATTCAAATCCTCGAGTTTTTCAGCCATTTTCTGATATTTTTGCGACTTTTTCTAGAATTTAACGAAATAATAACACGCCGAAATAAGAAATCGTCGCAAAGGTAAACAACGGCCAGGCCAGCTGCCAAATTTTGTGTGTGACATTGACATAGTATCAGAGTTTGACAGTGGCAGTCTGTATGATGTTTCATAACCATTCGTATTTATTTCTAATCTGTGGTAGGTACTTACTAGGGCAGAGCTAGGGTTTCGGGCTGTGGTGTAGGGAGGGAGGAACTCTAGACTAGGGGACCCTGAATTGGCGGGGTAATATTATCGAGGCCTAGGTCACATTCCTTCTATTTCTATTCTCAAAAGTGAAGTAGGTACGTACCTACCTGTACATATTCAGCTTACTTTAGTTTTTCTGACTGATCCCATCCTCACTAAGAACTTAACATTAGGTAGGTAGGTATAAGAATAAAAAGGTACCTACCTAGGTATTTATCTCATATTTTACCTGTAATACAATAATTTGATGTTAAGCGTCTGATTGTTTAATTTTTATTACGTATCGATCACAGAAGGTACTTAGGTACCTACCTAGGTAGCACAGGCGTATCTAGCACAAGAGCTGTAGTACCTACCTAAACAATAGAGTTACCTAATTTTCAGAACAAGGGTTCAATGACATTTACTGCGTCAAACAAAACAAAACAATGTAACTGGTACCTAATGTAGGTAAAGGGTGCATCAGAGTGCAAGCCTTTGCATTGCACATTGTCGTAAATACAAGTAACTAAGTTTAAAACGACAAAGAGGGAAGATCTAAAGGTATCTAGTTGCTTTATTAAAATACTAGTCAATCACGTTTAGAGCAAATAATTTGCCTAGATACTGCAAAAACACCAAAACACGCCTGCGGAAAATCATTGCGCAGACTCAAAAGCGTAACTTGCCATCTCAGCCATTTTGAATTTACCCCTCTACTTATCAGTCAGTGCGGCACCAACAAACGCGTGGGAAGGACGCATTCGCTCATTTCTCTATCGATCTATCCGGACATTATGTTATTGTAATGTTTTTTTCGAAAAAACCCTGACAAATAACGTGTCACATCACTAGTTCGCGGGTTATCGTGGTTTCAAAATCAGTGTTGTTTTGAAGTTATTCGAATTTGGAAGTAAAATGAGGTGAGATTATGTGTTACTTCATGGTTCCTTCCTATGTTATATAGTAACGTGTTCCTGGTGTTTTGAAATGATGGTTTTATCGATTTTATTGGTGGGTTTTCCCAACACTACGAGTGAAATTATTAAGTAGGTATTACCACTGCCTACTAGGTAGATAGACACCTAGAGGTAGAGTACCTAGGTAGAGTTGTTCGAATTTTATTATATAGGTATCTACCTACCTTAGTGTGTTGTATAAGTTGTACCTACATACGTAGGTAGGTAGGTATTTAGTAATTCAATAGGTACTTTAATTAGCGTATGTACCTACCTATTGCAAAAAAATTAGGTCGGTACCTATCTATGTCTAGCTAAGTTAAATACATTACGTAGGTCACTTATTCATTCAGTAAAATCACAAAGATCATTAGAATTATATTAAGTAAGTCACACAGTCGTTTAAAAGACGTTTAATTAGATACCTATCTAGGTACCTACCTACTAAGTCTGTTACATGGTAGATATCACAGGTTGGTAACGTAGGTAGGTATCATACCTGCAAATCATCTCTAACTAGCATAAACGTAGAAAAAACTAAGTAGGTATACCTACCTATATAATTATGTATGAAAATGTGCCGGCCGCGTGCTTCACTAACATCTACAGAATTACAGATCTATTATATTACCTACCTACTTTAGTTTTTTATAGAATAGTTAAGTACCTACTACCTACCTACTTGACTTTTTTTGTAAATCCGGCTATTATATACATGTATGTATCTAATATCTATCCGGCCAAATCATACCAGAAGTTAAAAAAAAAAACATGTATCCCTCCCTACTAAGACCTCTACTTTTGAAGGACATCTTTTGTGTAAGAAAATTTATTACTTATCCCGTGAGTGAGGTGCCCTTTCAAGATAGATAAAATTGATCGACATCGTATTCAAATTTGACAGGCGTCATGGCTCAGTCGGTAGTAGCTCTGCCTTCCGTGCTGTGGGTCGTGGGTTCGATCCCCACCGAGAACAAACGTTTGTGTGTTGTAAAACATAGATGTTTGTTCTGTGTCGGGATGTTTCCATGTATTAGAAGTATTTAAAAAAAATTACTATGTATGTATTCTATCAGCTATCTAGTTTCCATCGTACAAGCTTTGCTTAGTTTGGGACTAGGAGGCGTTGTGTTAAGTGTACCTGAATATAAAAAAAAAAATTGATTCTTATAGGTACCCTACTTATATGAAAAAAATACGTGCGATAAGACCCTAGCATAGTTTTTTTTTTTGCAAAGCTTACGTATTGATGTTTTTTTATTTCGTTTGAGTTAGCAGACTGGCGAAACTCTCGAACTAGACTCGTTCTTGTTGGCTGACGCTAACTAATAAATTTTATTTAAATGCAGATTACATACTGTTGTGAGATTCTTTCTAACCAACGCTAACCACGCATCTACCTGTTTGACGAGATGATTTGACTAGAATTAACTTGATAGGACTATAATTTTAAAATCTTCCATACCTAGGTATATTTCTGTACCTATTATACCTATACCTATTTATACCTGTATTTAGCATTGTGTTAAACTAGCCGTCGCCCGCGGCGTTGCTCGCGTTCTAGACCCTTTAGAGTGTGACTTCAAAATTCCTTTCTTAGTGCACAAGGATACTACCCTCCAAATTTCATACCTCTAGGACTTATAGTTTAGGCTGTGCGTTGATTCTCTGTCAGCTTCAAAAGAGTTTTATAAATTTAGATTTTGTAGTTTTTGTATGATGTCTTACAAAAAACATATTATTCAATTCAATGCAATGTATGGTACGGTTATTCATCTTCTTATATGAATTTTTTAGATACATAGGCAGGTAAGTACTTTTGAAAACGACTTTTTGTAATATATCTTTATGAAAGAAGCTTTGGTACTCAAGATTTGGCCTCGAAATAAGCCATTAGTTCTAATATAACGTAGTAGATACGGATTGTATTTTTTAAAACATCGAGAGACAATAATTAAGGCAATTTGTGACACGTACTGACTTTGGATGAGAAAAATTGCTAGGATTGTATAGATTCATGTATAACTAAGTCTAAGGCCCATTTTACTGTTCAAGCACTGATCCGGACTCAAGCATAGATTTTTGTATGAAAATCTCTACTCAAATCCAAATCTATGCTTGAGTAACGATTTCTGTATCGGCATACGGGCCTATGGCTGTCTAAACGTAAATCGGCTGTCTAAACGTAAATCAAGCATAGAGTAGAGATTCTCATATAAACCTGTCAAAAGTATTCTTAAGCCCGGATCAGTGCTTAAAAAAAATTGACGGACAACACAACGCCTTCTAGCTTGAGCAGTAAATGCAATACACTGCAGGGTACCGATAAAGGCGTTAAATGAAATGAAATACGTAAAAAGGTAGCCCTGAAATGACTGCATATAGCAAGCTCTGAACTGTTTTCGCTGCCCAGCATAATTTTTTGTGGCTGCAGATATACGAAAACAAGAAGCTTTTGACGGCGAAAAACGCGGAAAAGCGCTAATGTCACTATTTAGTCACAGAATACCTATGATTTAGTATGAAAGCAGTTCAGAAAGGCAGGAAAACGATCGCGCCGAAGTGCTTAAAAAAAAATCTCGAACAACACAACGCATTCTATCTAGCTTCAGCAATATTACACTACAGGGTAGCGTACCCATAAAGACGTTAAATGAAACGAAATACGTAAAAAGCTAGCCCTAAAATGACTGGTTCAATAGTATTCAAACCATTTATGATTTACAACAGTATCAAAGTTCACAGACCACCAAACGACCTCGTGGTGGCGGTCGATGTGAGTAACCAGACTTACTACTTCGCAAGTCTGACCTATGGCTTGTCGTAATCAACTGATTCGACCGGACAGATGACGGCATGATTTTAGAAGCTGCGGGGCAATCGTTATCTCATAAAAAGCCTGCCAGGTTTAAGCTTGGCAGGTTTTCTGAACTGTTTTCATACTCAATCATAGGTACTTCTTCTTCTTCTTCTTCTCTTCGTTAATGGCCTGTGTTCGTCATTTCGACAGACAATTTTGCCAATGTCAAGTGTTAAAATTGTAATAAATAAGTCAAGTCAAGTCATTTGTCAAGTCGGCTGTCATTGGTTTTGAAAAGAAAATGGTGGATTTTCTCTTCAAAACCTAACACGAATTTTCACATTCAGAAAAACCACTCTGAACTGCTTTCGCTGCCCAGCATAATGTCTTTTCTTTTCAAAACAAACAAGACAGCCGACTTGACAAATGGCTTGACTTATTTATTACAATTTTAACACTTGAAATTGGCAAAATTGTCTGTCGAAATGACGGACACAGGCCATTACTGAAGAGAAGAAGAAGAAGACTTACGGGGGCTGGCGAACCTTCTGATTTTAAGGCCCGTACGCTGATTAAGAAATCGTTACTCAAGCATAGAGTTGAGTAGAGTTTTGCATACAAAAATTGGTACCTACTTAGAACCTAATAACAAAATAATACTTCTATAATATTTCCGCTGTTTATACAGGAAAACATTTCAAAATAACTATAATCTGCTTAAGTAGGTACTTCATGTAGCTACACAAACATTGTCATTTCAAGGTCACACATAATTATATACAGTAAATAGTTATTATGTACTTAACTTTCGGTCACGGCCGTCTTGTTGCGTTTTCTTTGTATTTACTTTACATTAATGTAAGTGCAGTGGACATATCGAATATTTACTTAAGGTACTTATAAGTATCTACTTACCAAGCTACTACCCCATAGTTCTTAGGCCCGTATGCTGATTTAATGCTTAAGCACTGATCCGGACTCAGGCATACATTTTTGTAAGGATATCTCTACTCAAATCTATGCTTGAGTAACGATTTCCGTATCGGAATACGGGCCTTAGTTTTCTTACTTATTTATAACTAGCTTTCGCCCATGACTTCGTCCGCGTCCCGTTTGATCCTAATGATTTTCCGGCGTAAAAAGTAGCCTATGTGTTAATACAGGCTAAAAACTATATTATAATATGTATATTCCAAGTTTCGTATAGTTGCAGCGTGATTGAAACTATTTGAAACACGAACATCAAAAGTTTTTGCGTGGAAGGAGGATTTTTCTCAAACAAAAAAAATATTTACCTTAACAACTAACTTAACTTTAAAAAGTATTCCAAACATAGGATGAGTATACTATAAAGTAGGCCTTACTCATGTGAATCACGACTTACTTTATGCCTCTGTAATTAACTTCATTAAAACATGCCCTTCAAACCAGATTATATTAATTTAAGGTCGTAATCATATTAACAGACAATTTGTTTCAACTTCCTAAACTTATAAATGTTACAATAGCCTACTAAATGGGAAGGACGATTGATTTAACATGGTTTTATAGCGATCTTTGTTCTAAGTCTTAGTACAGTGATAATTGTTCTCTGTAGGCCCGTTTATAATCACTAATTAGGCCTATTATCGAGACTAGATGGTTTTTAATGATAATAGGCATTTACATCTATTGAAGATGATTTATAGAGCGTCAGGAGGCAACCTATGCCTACACTTAACGGCACACTGTAGTGCCTGGGACAATGTTTAGATGGAGTAGGCTTGTAGCACCTATACCATCCTCTCAGCCTAGTCAGCCATATCCACAGGAAAGACAAGGTCAATACGTAAGGAGCTGACTAAGCCAAGGGTTCCTCACGATGTTTTCCTTCACCGTTAAGCTCGTGTTATAATGCGCATAAAAATCCGAATCGAAAAATTCATTGATGCACGGCCGGGATTCGAATTTACGACCTTCGAATCGAAAGTCGAGGTACAATCCCACTCGGCCAACAACGAAGCTACAAAAATTATAAAGGTTTTTATGTGGCTAACATTTCCTTAACAGTTGCCACATATGTGGCAACTGTTAAGGAGGAAGTTACCAGATACAACATAAAATACAAAGAGAGACTCGAACATCACAAAAATGAACTGGCTAGAAACCTTCTTAACACACAAGACAATGTAAAACGCCTCAAGAGATGGCAAATACTGGACCTGGACCAGAGAACGTAGACGGTTCTTAACACCAAATGGTGTCGCTCGCTGGAGTCTCACCAGAACATCCAACATCAAGAACCAATCTGATTATGGCTAAGTAGCCGATTGCAGATTAATTAGAAAAAAAAAAAAATGTGGCTAACATTCTGGTACCTACCTTTCTATACTTTTTGTGTGTAGTTCCTTCTTACGTACCTCTGTCGTGACTAGTACTTTTTATCGTCGGCATTAACAAATATAATTCATTTGGACAAAATTACAAAAAAATACCATTAGAGCCTTCTATGTAGAACTGGGTGCCTCCCATCTTTTCGGCTTCGGCAAACTATTAGCCGAATTTGACCATGAAGTGAGCCTTTCGTCAGAATAATCGATGAATTTCCGAAAAATCATTAGTACCGACTGTAGGCTGTACAATAATGATCTATGGCTGTACCTAGTCCTTTTTTTTTTTTTTTTTTTTTTTTAAAAGAATGGATACCCAACACAGGTTTACACATAACAAATCAAAGTACATATAAAAAGAAATAAAACAAGGTGCTCCCATAATTATAGGGTACCACATCATGCGCATAGGAACAAGCAACATTATACACCTAGCATAGATAAATAATATTATGTATTTAGTAATGTAGGGTGCGCAACTAGGCTCATATTTTCAAATCTGCATTATGTTGCGTTTACACTGTGCCACAGTCGGCAGGGACTTGGGCAGGGAAGTGGGCATGAGCATAGTGTGAACACGGTAGAGATTCTCATACAAAACTGTAAAAAAACCTATAGGTACTTGCCGAATAATTTTACCGAAATATTAGATTCGTCATAGGCCGCCGACCTGCGCCATTTTGTGACGTCATTCCTAAGTTTTTGCGTGATGTCATTATGCTGTAATTCGAATTTCGAACTGAGTTGGCAAGTATTTTTTTCGAGGAACAAAAAGTATGGTTCTTAAGTAGTTTTTGTGTCTGCAGTTGTTATAAAAGTATTATTGTAACTAGTTGCGCCGGAGTCGAGCTTAAATTTTTTTTTTTTTAAATATCTAAATTACATAAAAATTGTAATGTATGTATGTATACTTCTTAGAAACCAGAAACATCTTCATTAAAATAAAATCACATAGATCATTTTGAATCATCCAAGAATAGTGTGAGTCTAAAGACTCGTATGCTGAACCTATCTACAGTACCGATACAGAAATCGATACTCAAGCATTGATTTGAGTAGAGATTTTCATACAAAAATCTATGATTAAGTCCGAATCAGTGCTTAAGCAGTAAACCGGAGTACGGGCCTAATGCGGTCCCCTTTTTTGTGCTTGACCTTGTGCAATACCATTATGTAAAATAATGTAAATTGACAAAATGTCCTGTTATACGAATCAGTGCATGCGCGTTTACCGTGGACGCCGGACATGTTGGATAAATTCGGTATTTTTATCAAAATCTGTGATGTTTTTAGTTTTATTTAATAAAAGTGTTTTTTTTGAGAGTTTAAGTAATTGAGTTTTAATAATTTTGGCGAGTTTTTTGACGTTTTTAGGCCGAATTTTCGGTGAGTTTTTGATGATATAAAAACCGAATATTATTACCATAAGGTCAAAGTATTTGCAGAATCACATGTGTGTGTAGAGATCTTATAAAAGCCATGACGGAGGTCATAAGGCGGCCTAAAAACTTCGTCACCAGAGTTGGCCACTCGTACGAGCTTGCTTGCTTATATACGATAAAAGTTATGAGTAGTAGGTATATAATATTCTTCTCTATCTTAGTAATATTAACTTAGTAAAACTAGGTATTTGCATCAACAAAGAAATTTACAACTAATACAGTATTTACCTACAATATTTACAAAATACACATGACACAGTTGAGCTGACACAAACCGTTGCAAACGACTTATAGATAGCTCAACTGCTGCAAAAATTAGTCAAACTTAGTTTTGTAAATTTGTGACTGTATTTCTACTTGTTACCAAGCCTTTTCCTAGAAAATAGGTAGGTATCGAAGGTCTTATCGGTAACTATTAATTTCTTATCAGTCAGCTATAAAACCGGTTTACCTAGGTAGGTACTCATGAGTATGAGACTACCTATGGTATTGAGGGTATTGACGATATTAGTCAAAGACACAATGAGTCCGATTCTGTTGGAGCATTTTTTTGAACTAAACTAATTAATTAGTATTTTATTACATTTAATCATAATTATTATTATTAATTATTTTATCATTGTTATAGGCAGAAGTTACCACTTAACATGAGGTGAGCTATCAGCTTGTTGCATTACTTTTATCATAAAAAAAATAATGATAATAATAATTAAATGTATCATAATAGGTAATGTAATTTCATAAAAATAGCAGAAAAAACATTTGGTCTCTATGTAGAGCCATGAATAATCTAAACCTATTTAAAGATTTTTTTTAATAAATAATAAATAAATAAATATTCTTGGACATATCACACAACGCTTTCTAGTCCCAAACTAAGCAAAGCTTGTACTATGGGAACTAGATTGCTGATAGATATATTATTATAATTTTTTTTGTAAATACATACTTATGATACATAGTAACATCCAGACACAGAACAAACGTCTACATTTGCCACACACAAATGTTTGTTCTCGGTGGGGATCGAACCCCAGCATGGAAGTTTATATTTATTAGCAAAGATAATGTTATTTTTGTATTAAATACCTACCCAAATACTTATTTAAAACATTGAAACATGTTTTATTTACCTTCAAAACAACGATGACTACATACCTACCTACCTACCGATACCAAAATCGCACATGACCTCACAAGCAACAGAAACCCATACATTCTGAATGCATTTGTTATACCTACTTACTTAGATTACGTCATCTGTATATGGTAGGCTAATTAATGTTGTGAATCTCTTTGTTTTGTTTATCCTTGGGATTACCGACATGCATGGGCGTATTTAGGATGTACCTAACATTTAGGATGCATTCGGCCCAATACTAAATTATCACAAAAAAAGTTTTTTTTTAGTTGAAAGTATCAAAATTAAAAAATCCGTTATATTGTGTGGAAAAATCAGCTCACTTTTCACTTTTTTATACATATCTGACAGGTTTGAAAAATGGTGGGTACCTACAAGTAACTATAAGTAAAATATTACATAGTATTAATCTTATTTCTATAACCTTACATTGCATTGCACTAACTAATATAAACGCAAATGATACGGAATTATATTAAGTACCCACTTCATGTGTTTTTAATACAAATAGGCAAAAAATATGTCCTAAGCTCTCTAACCGTATGTTGCCACTGCAAAACATTCACAACTCTGTGAAGATATCGATTTGCGTTTCCACCGCCAAACCTTGTGCATGTTTTACATTTTGAATCTTGTGTCAATGGTTTTAAGGATTTTCTTGATTATATAAACAAATCGTTTGTAAGGATTGTGTTGTGAATGTTTTTAGTCGAAACACGCAGTAACAGGCTTCGGGACTCTAAAAATGTCATGTGAAAAGTTCACGAACACTATATTCCTCAAAAAAAAAATATAATGCGTAAAAAGTAAAAAGGTGGTATATAAATTAGTTTCTTTTTAATTTATAATCTGTAGGCATTCGTGCGTGACCCGATGACGTAACTCTTATGTCATTTCCTTTTCAAGGGCAGACTTTATCGACGTTTTGTTGCTTGTAGGCTTTTTATATGCTGTTTATGGCTGTATTTTGAATGAAAGTACACTCTCTCTGTCTTTTGGAAGTTTAGTATGAATAACGGACAAGTGCGAGCGAGACTCTAGCGCTTATGGTTCCGTCTGTTAGGGTTAAGTAGGGTTAGGTAGTTAGGGTCCTTAGCCTTTTCCTAGAACAAAGTTCAGACAGACAGACGGACATCAAAATGATTTAATAAGGGTTCCGTTTTTTCTGCTAATGTACGCAACCCTACAAAAGTAGGAGCCTATCATCACCCAAATATTTGTGATTGGGAGTCTAGTCACACACACAAGGACCTTACCTACCTATGCGTAATAGTAATTAAATTAACACACACATACCTAAATGGTGGATTCGTAATGTGTTTTGTAATGGTCTAGACGTGGCGACCTAGATAGTCTAGATTCTAGTAATTGCTACATCAGTTGACCTGAAGCGGATCCTAGGGCCCCGAAATTGAATCTAGAAATCGTAGAAATACCTAGATAAGACATTTTTGCTGACTTTACTCAGACACAGAGGTGCCTACTTAAGTAAAGACCGGTTTGAATGAATGGATGAATGAAAATACTTTTATTTTTTATTTATTCAATAGGCAACGCCAACAGCGCACATAGTGTATTACAATAATCACTTTTGAAAACCTTATTCTATATGTGTGCCAATTACAGGCATGCACAACATTTGCAATAATATTATTATGACTATACTAGTACTACAGACAACAGCAAAAAGAAAGCTTAAATTAAGTATTTACAATAAATTAACAACTAAATGAACAAAAAAAAAACAAAAACAAAAAACCAAAAAAAAAAACAACTTCTAAAAATAAAAAATAATAATAATATACTTCATTGTACATGACATAGGTATGCCGATACAGAAATCGTTACTCGAGCATAGATTTGAGCAGAGATTTTTATACAAAAATCTATGCTCGAGTCCGGATCAGTGCTCTAGCAGTAAATCAGCATACAGGCCTTTAATGTACAACTAATAGAAGAAAGCAAATAATACACAGAAAAAAATATGTATAATGTACAATGGTCAATCTTATTGCTAAAGAAGAGGTCTCTTCCGGACAACTTGTGGAAGAAAAGATGATGCTACGTTTTTAGATTGGTGGTGTTTCCACGTTTTTATTATGAAACTAGCTGATACCCGCTACTTCGTACGCGTGCGAAACTTTCCACCAAAATATCTGTTAACCAGCATACTATAAACCTCGTGCCAAAGGCTGCTTTTGGTTTAGAGAGGTCAAGATGTACCACATAATCCAAGTCTTTTAAAAAATAATAATATGGCCTATGTTTCAATCCGGAAAAAGGGCTTCCGAATGGTTTAAGTTTCATTGAAATTGGTCCAGTAGTTTAGGCGTGATCCGCGAACAAACAGACAAACTCGATTTTCGGAATCAGAATCATTTATTTAGTAGATCTGCATATTTAGTTTATCCATATCTTTAATTTAACTTTTTGGCTTTTTTACAGTTTTATAATAGTATAGATAAAATATGGAAAGTGATCAATAATAATTGCTGATTTCGACATTACACGATGTTTGGTTTCGTTTACAATCTTCATGCGTTATTGACTGGAGATTGGTCACGGCCTGTTGGTCTAATAAACAATTCACGGCATCGTATGAATGTAGGAGTTTGCCTATTTTGTACCAATATGTACCTACCTACGATTTCATTGTTACACAGTGGTATAAAGATTAATTTTCCCCGGCAAACACTTTCGCATGAAAACTTTGCCTGGAAGAAATCGCTTTCAGCGATAAGACCGCCCATTGTACTATACAAAGTTAGTTTTAAGATTTGTACGTACCTTGTCCTTGTGTACAATAAAGTATTATCTATCTATCTTTGCCTAAGTTACTGAAAAACCTTTGAAATGTTGTAGTTTTATTTCTGGCTCTACCATTTCTTTAGGCCACATGTACACAAATTTTATAGGTTATTTTCTTTGTTTCAGGGCCTCAACATGCTGGCACAAACACACGCAGTGCTAAACCACGAATGAACCCGAACGAACGAACATTCTTTAGATAGAGTGAATGAAAGATTTACATTTTCCCTCCAATTATCGTTAATATTGAATGCACTGTCAAATACTGTAGTTTTATGAGTATTTCTCGCGGAAAACTAAATGCGAGATCTTACTGACTTTTTTATAATATTTCTTTGAAAACTGAACACATTCTATGAGATTCTGATTGCAAGATAGAAGGAGACGGAAAGAGAATTTCCTCAGAACGTTTTCTGACGTTTTCTCATGAGATCTGAAAGCGTCTCGTGAACCAGAGCGAGACAGAGCTGGTTTCCCGAAATAAATCGTACAAAAATAGACAAACAGATGGCAGGCTCAGTAGTACACAGTGAGCCGGCGACTCCACCCGCGCCCAAATGGTGGCAAGGATGGAAAAGTATGGCGGACTTGGCCGAAGCAGTTGATGATCTGATCTGCAGCTTCGATTATCTGGACACAGCGATGGACAATCTAGTCATGCTGGTCTTCGTGTGGATCCTGTTCTCACTCGTCCTCCTCGGGATTGCGAAGTGGGCGTACGGGAGGTTCGTGAAACCCGCCGATGTACCTAAAACGAACGATGAACCGAAAAAACCGACGAATGAAATAATCGCGAGTGCCGACAGTGTTTTGGCGACCAGTGCTAAGGTTAAGAGTGCTAGTTTAAAGGCGTCAAAGCCTTCCTCCTTCGTGCCTCCGACCCCTCCTAATAAGAAGCGGCTGGGTCGCATGTCACCAGGGCCTGAAGCCCTCAATCCTAAGAAACACCAGTCGATCGCAATCCCGACCTGCCTGGGCCCAGACCCGCCGTCCGTCCAATGGGTTAACGATCTACTGACGTGGTTATATAACGATCTGGTGATTGTGAATGAACTTGTGCAGCAATGGATTGTGTCCATGAACGAGTTTTCGAAGAAATCTGTGGAGGAGGTGAGATTTTAAGCTTTATTGTTATTGATATAAAGGCCGGTATGCGTTGGCGTTGCGTGTAATTGACAATGACTGATATAAACTTGTCAGGGTGACAACTGACGTGATGTATAGGCAATACAAAAAAAATACAACCGAATTGAGAACCTCTTCGTTTCTGAAGTCGGCTAAGAAGTGAAAGATGTTTGAAGCATTGCACTTTTGCTTTGCCGATTTGAATAAAGTAGGAAAAGGCATGAAACAGTATAAACATTAGGTACCGAGATACTTACTCCTGAAACATAACAAAAACTAAAACATTATTGATCTGGTTTCTTGTTATTCTATTTAAAAATTTCGTTTACTCACACGTCTAGCAAAACAACTGTCAAAAGGTCATAAAAAAACAACGTATTCGTTATTTAAAATATATATCGTTCATTCGTTCTCGTTCAAAACCAAGGAGGCGTTGAAATTAACTCAAATAATAACCTAGACGTACTCTTTTATTTTACCTGCCAAGGTCAAATAACCTTAATGACTCAGAAAACAGAGTTGAAAATTTATCTTGGCTAGGCATTTCCTGTACGCATAACTGCTGAAAAAATCAACTGCACGCGATAATCATCTTTATTTCGGTTCAAAACGTTTTATTTTCGTTAATCTGGAATGGGAATAGGTCACGATGAAGGAAAATGTTAGGGTTTTATGTTTGTTGTTTATGGTTTTGGTTAAAAATAACATTTTGTTGGTTATTTCCCAAAATTAAAAGCAAATATCATCATCGTCATCAATATATATAAAACTCTTTTGAAGCTGACAGAGAATCAACGCACAGCCTAAACCATAAGTCCTAGAGGTATGACATTTGGAGGGCAGTATCCTTATATAGTGTAGGGGCGCACTAAAAAAGGAATTTTGAAACGTCACACTGTAAAGGGCCGTACGCTGATTTACTGCTCAAGCATTGATCCAGACTCGAGCATAGATTTTTGTATGAAAATCTCTACTCAAATCTATGCTTGAGCACCGATTTTTGTATCAGAATTTCGATACGACCCAAAGTTATGATTTTTTCATCGTATTTCACTTTTTCATAACATACGCCTAATATTGAAAGACTAGCCGTCGCCCGCGGCGTTGCTCGCGTTCTACCCTTTAGAGTGTGACGTTTCAAAATTCCTTTCTTAGTGCACCTCTACACTATATAAGGATACTACCCTCCAAACTTCATACCTCTAGGACTTATAGTTTAGGCTGTGCGTTGATTCTAAGTCAGCTTCAAAAGAGTTTTATATTGATGATGTAGAAGTTAGTTATGAAAAAAAAAGCATTTTGTTTTTTATTAGGTAGGTAAGTAAAATTAAGCTTTTGTTCAATAAACTTTACCTATCTGTAATCTGTCTCTTCTATCAACTGTGTAAAGACTGTTTTCATTCTAACTTACGGTACGATACGATACATGGTCTTGCTTCGACGATATCTAGAGGTCAAAAAGAAAAAAAAAATACACGTTTCCCATCTATATAAAATACCTCTGTATTAAATAGTTTTTATTCGTAAAGTTTGTAAGCGCGTTTATGTCTTTTGTATGAAAAAAAAAGTTTTTCGCTTCATTTACGTATTCAAATATTATTTCTAATAAATACTTTTTATTCGAACTTTACTTTGTAGAATAAAAACTAAACTTAACTATGGTATTCTGGGGGTCATTTTATATGCAATACAAACTCAACTCAAGCGAGACTCGTTAAAAACTCTATGCTCGAGTCTCGATTTTAGACCATATTTTCCGCCCAAAAATACACAGGCACATGAGACTTCAAGATCTTTACGTCGCAGAGTGATGGACGCAGTGCATTGCCTTACAGGGCACGTCCTCATTGGACTTGCTCTGTGAGGTAATGCATTGTTATAGGCAGAAGTTACTACATAACATCAGGTGAGCTATCAGCTTGTTCCATTACTTTTATCATTAAAAAAAAACATAGAACATATAGGTACACGCAACAAAGCTGAAATAATTCTAAATTTATACACATAGTTTAGTTTCGGTCTTCAAATAGTTTTACTAGTTTGGCAAACACGCTTGTGTTTATTATGCAAGCTGTATGCAATAGTATGTATAAACTAGTTATGCTTAGTAATAATAACAATAATATTTATATTTCGAGAAAAAAAAAACCTTTAAATAATAATAATCCATTAAGTCCACCCTTTGTAACAAATTTATAATTTTGTGCAAGTATTAAATAAATAAATAAATAAATAAATAATTCTTTATTGCAGACACGGGGGGTCCATAGGCACAAATACAATTACAAATAAAATATACAAACAACACTATATAAATGAAAAACTTACAAAAAAAATAAGATAAAAAAAGAATACACACATAGGTCTGTATTCCTGCACTTGATTTAGTTGGCAATTTCCACCCAAAGTCGGTACGTTGCAGTCAGCATCAATCTATCCGATAGACTCTAGTGTAAAAACATACATACTAAATATTAATATTCTATGCTATTGCTGGTATACGACTGTGCTAAGGACATAGGTAACATTTCCTCAAAACTTGAAATTACGAGCAGTAAACCAAATTACCATTTCGCCTGCACTGAAAACTACTAGGAAATGCAATTTCAGGATTTAGGTCGAAACCGACATCTGCACGATACGATATTAGCAATACCGCGTTAGCGTTAATATCGGATCGTGTAGGTGAGCCACTGATGGCTCGAATATATCGCACACGGTATGAAAATCAACGAAAATCAATATAGTCAGTTTTATTCAGTAAAATATACAAGGATCTAGATCTATCTCACAAGTACACCAGTGACGGATTCTCACTTTTCAAAATAAAAGGGTCTGGGGCAAATTGGATGGAGCCCTGGTCCCACATTTTTAAACTCGCAATGATGAAATTTTGTTTGTTAAAATACACTTACAATGCAGTTTTTAAAAATGTAACAATGTCAGTATAAATCAGTGGGAATCATTAGTTATTATAAATTTTACTTCGAAAAATGCGTCTTTTTGTTGTTTATCGTATTTATAGGTGTTTACGTGAAAATAATTAATTTATTTTGCGTTTTCGTGACTGCTACTGCATAAATTATGATAAAACCAACAAAAATTATCAATACCAATAAATAACAAAATTATTCTAAAAATTAACTAAATGTATGCAGAAATGCCCCAACGCCTTTGACATACGCTTTCAGTTACGTGCTTTCCCGGTTTTGAAGATAAGGAAAGAAATTTATTACGTACGAGTAGGTACGGCATAGTTTTAATCCTACCGTAGGAACGGTAGGATTAAAACTATGCCGGAAGAGGAACTAGGTACTAGGAAGAGGACTTCCTACGTCGATATCGTTAAGCTGTCGTGTCGGTGGTTGTGTGAACAGCAGAAAAATTAGGTTGCTCTATGCAGATGGAATGCAGATACCATAAATCAGGAAACTATGTAGTCCGCCATTTTGTTCCACCAAAAACTTTTTACTTGTTTTTAGTTTAGCTGTCAGAGACTTTATTTATTTAACACATTTATTCCAATGACTTTATTTACTTTACACACATTTATTCCAATGGCTCACACTTTGTTACGACCTAAGTAGGTATTATTGGTAAAAATTACACCAAAATAAAACAACAATACTCAAAATAACACCAGAAAAGCCATTAAAATAAAAGTGCTAGGTGTTGTTTAAAAAAATGTGAAAACCCGAATCGACTGTAAATATTCTTTCAACTTAAAATGCCCAAAATGAGCTTTCTTCTTCTCTTCAATAATGGCCTGTGTCCGTCATTTCGACAGACAATTTTGCCAATGTCAAGTGTTAAAATTGTAATAAATAAGTCAAGTCAAGTCGGCTGTCGTTTGTTTTGAAAAGAAAATGGTGGATTTTCTCTTCAAAACCTAACACGAATTTTCACATTCAGAAAAACCACTTCACACACATTTATTCCAATGGCTCACACTTTATGTTACGACCTAAGTATTATTGGTTAAAATTCCACCAAAATTAAACAACAATACTCACAATAACACAAGAAAAACTATTAAAATAAAAGTGCTATGTGTCGTTTCAAAAAATGTCAAAACTCGTGTCCAATGTGAGCTTTTAAAACCAGTTCAAATCTTTTGACATTGACATTACCTTCCAAAAAAACATTAACGGAATTACTCTGACATTGACAGTTCACCTTTCATTCGCTTTGCCGTTCGAGCAATTGTCAGGGTCATCACTTATGATATGACGAGCTCACCATTTTCATAATTGAATTAATTAAACGCAATTTGAGTGACAATTATGTACAATGCTAAGGCGTGACACAGGCCGTGCCTATTGGCACTGATTTGAATGTCAGGGCTACCCCTTTCTTTACTGTATGTCATGGAAAAGGTGAGAAAATACTTAGCCTAAAGTTAATACCACGCTCAACTCAACTCAAGCACACCTACATTTGCCTTCGTTTATTCTCTCTACCTTTGTTAGAGTTCAGTAGTAGTAGAGCTCATTGTGAGAGCTCGTCCGGGGAAGTACTACCACCGTACCTATTTCTGCCGCCAAGCAGCGATGCTCGCATTGCTGTGTTCCGGTTTGAAGGGTAAGGGCGCCGGTGTAATTACAGGCACATGGGACTTCAAGTTCTTTACGTCTCAGAGTGATGGACGCAGTGCATTGCCTTACAGGGCTCGTCCTCATTGGACTTGCTCTGTGAGGTAATGCATTGTTATAGGCAGAAGTTACTACTTAACATCAGGTGAGCTATCAGCTTGTTCCATTACTTTTATCATAAAAAAAAAAGTTCTTAGATCCATTAAAATAAATAACTAATTTTGAATTGTAGGTACTTCTCAAAAAAAAAATGTACAGAAAATCTATACCTACTCAAATAGTAATTTTATCTATAAGTAGTAACTACTTAAGCATTGTTATTGTCGCATTGACATTGAAATAAACAAAACTATAATAAGAGTTGACTCACAGAATACGTCCTAGATTTTTCGTAGTTTCTAGTTAGTTGCTGAACTTGGATTCTTGAAAAAAAAAACAATTAAACAATATGTAGGAATATTGAGAAGAAAGTAAAATGTTTTTATTTTTTTATATTTTTTTATTTATTTATTGTTTTAAAAATACATTATAACTTATTTTGTACTATAGCACTAAGGAAACCACAAGGTTTATATGAATAATGCTATATGAGTCTTAGCGTCGATAGCCTTACATTAGGTAGGTAGTTACTAGATTAGATAGATAGGTAGCTATAAGTAGGATCTAGCAAAGTGCATTCCATTTATTTGGGTAGCTTGTTTTAGTTAGGTACTTAAGTAGGTAGGTAATTAATAATTTAATGCTATGTAACAGATAAAATATTGTCGTGCCCTGTCAGGGTTCATATTGAAAGCAATTAAGTTTCAACTTTATTTAGGATCTGTACCCACAATATGAATGCAATAAAGAATTTGAATTGAATTGAATTGATATTTATTATTGCGTAGTGTGAGTCGGAGTCTTGAAACTAATAAAAATAAACAAAAGCAAGTAGAATAGTACATTATGGTACAAGTGTGGTACATTGGTGATTACCGCCGAGGTGCCATTGAGACCCGAGCCGTAGGCGAGGGTCTTAAGAAAGCCGAGAACGGTAATCACCAATACACACGTGTATCATACGACGTTTTTCAACACACTTGTGAATAAAATAACAAAAATTTCAACAGTGAAAACGCGTTGTGAAAAATGTTTCGCTATGGCGGGAAAAAATAATCAGTTTTCCTATGCGCGCGCATTGCGATCGGCCACAGACTAAAGGGATGAGGTTTTTTTTTTATTTATTTTCCGCGCTTAGGGTTTGCGCCTATTCTGCCTCGTAAAAATGGGGAATTTAAAGTTTTCTTTTATTACAGAGAAAACAAAAGTTATATTTGAGTGAAAGTTTTATTTATTAAACACGTACGAGTTAAAATTATCTATTTAAATAAGAAGTTGCATGAAATGAGCAAGCAATAGGAACATTCATTTATTTGTTCTATTGAACACGATCTTTTTTTTGAATAAAAACTTTTTTAGTAACAAAGCTACTCAACCAATAAAATTTAAAAAAAAAATCTATAACTCACTTGTGAGTTATAGCAATGAAAAAGTCACAGTTTGATTATGGGTGTCATTATGTGCCTAATTGCGGTGACCATAGAGCCACTTTATGAGCAAGTGTGTTGAAAAGTAGTGTTATCCATTACCCAATGATTACGTTATGTATCTCAGAAAATGAGTGTCGCCTACATGACAGGCGTCATGGCTCAGTAGGTAGTAGCTCTGCCTTCCGTGCTGTGGGTCGTGGGTTCGATCCCCACCGAGAACAAACATCTGTGTGTTGTAAATATAGATGTTTGTTCTGTGTCTGGGTGTTTCTATGTATTATAAATATGTATTTACAAAAAAATATGTATGTATGTATTCTATCAGCCATCTAGTTTCCATCGTACAAGTTTTGCTTAGTTTGGAACTAGAAGGCGTTGTGTTAAGTCCGTGAATATTTATTTATTTACTAAGTATCGTAGTTTCTTCTATATGCACCAAAGATTCTTTAGATTTCGATGTGGCTTTTAGGTATAAATCCTACTAATATTATAAACGCGAAAGTTTGTGAGTATGGATGGATGGATATTTGTTACTCTTTCACGCAAAAACTACTGATCCGATTTGAATGAAACTTGGAATATATATTGTCCGTGGCGTGGATTAACACATAGGCTATTTTTTATCCCGGAAAATCAACGGGATCCAACGGCACGCGAAAGAAGTCGCGATCGGAAGCTAGTAAGTAAATGTTTAGACAACCCTATATTATTTTTAAAGCTGGCGAAGCGCGCCGTTCTGTCTGACAGCCGATGACATCACTCGTATAACGTCAGACTGACATCATACCTTACCGTAGACATTCGAAATTCGAAGTGGGACGAGTTTTGACATTTTTTGAAACGACACATAGCACTTTTATTTTAATAGTTTCTCTTGTGTTATTGTGAGTATTGTTGTTTAATTTTGGTGGAATTTTAACCAATAATACTTAGGTCGTAACATAAAGTGTGAGCCATTGGAATAAATGTGTTTAAAGTGGTTTTTCTGAATGTGAAAATTCGTGTTAGGTTTTGAAGAGAAAATCCACCATTTTCTTTTCAAAACAAACGACAGCCGACTTGACAAATGACTTGACTTATATTATTATTATTATTATTTTTTATTTTTTTTTAATTGGCGTCGCGCTTTGTTAGTGCATTTGCCATTTTACGTAGAAAATTAGGGAAACAATATTATATAATAAAAAAGCGCGGGATCTGGCATGCGGGTTAGGAAGGATCAGTAGGGTTAGGGATACAAAAAAAAAAAAAATTAAAATATACACAAAGGTGGAAAATATATACAAAAGGGAAATATGTACAAAATTAAATTTCTAAGTTATTCATATAGATAAAAGATGATAAGCAATGATATATACAAGGATCAAGGGTAGCTAAAAGGATATTAACAGACTTATATTATTACAATTATATCACTTGACATTTTCAAAATTGTCTGTCGAAATGACGGACAGAGGCCATTAATGAAGCGAAGAAGAAGAAGAACTCGAAGTTGTTAATTTTTCTATTTTTTTTTATTATTTCAGGAACGTGTTTGATGTTTGAGCGTAGGTTCAATGAACGATTGTTCAGTCAGTCTATAGACTATAAAAATATAATGCAAAGTATGTAGTTATAAAGGCCTCCTAGTAAGTTATAAAGCTCTGGCGGAGGCCTTCACCTGTAGAGGGGCCGTTAGATAAACAAATATTAACAATACCTAAACACCAATGACAACATACACAAAAGTCCTGCCTAAGCACAGAAAAAAATGAAAAAAATAATTGAATAAACAATAATAGAATGAGTTGATATTTACATACTAAAAAATAAATTTTATTATTTATAAGAATTTAATGTTAGTCAATATGTAATTACCGGCACATGAGACTTCAACATCTTTACGTCTCAGAGTGATGGACGCAGTGCATTGCCTTACAGGGCACGTCCTCATTGGACTTGCTCTGTGAGGTAATGCATTGTTATAGGCAGAAGTTGCTACTTAACATCAGGTGAGCTATCAACTTGTTCCATTACTACTATCATAAAAAAAAAAGTTTATTTATGGGTACTATTCGAATTTTATATTAATCAATTTGCGCATATATTATTTTTTTCAGAATTTCAGAATTTTTTAAACTAGGAAATAATGGCTACCTTATTTTATTTCATTTATGTAGTTATAAAGGAGTTTTTTTTTTAATTTTCCACGTAAGCACTACTATCATCTACACACAGGTTAGTTGGTAGATAATGCTAAATAGCATTAATCTCGTCTCTGTACGGTTAATAAGCGCAATAAAGAATTATCTAATCTAACTTATATTCAAGTCGAAATTGCAACGCTTTATCTTCTTGTTATGGCTAAGATAAGCGATCTCCTAAAAGATAAAGTAGATTGAGTCTTAAATAAAGACTAGACAGTCTAGACGAAAAGTTCGGTAATGTACTCAACGCATTTGCAGATTTATACACTTGGGTCCATTCCAGAAAACAATTTTTACGCGTTTGTTTTTATTTCCTTTTATTTCTTGAATAAATGAGTTTTCCACGGAATCTAATTTGAACCCAACTAATACAAAAACAACTAAAACATGTTGGTAAACAAAGATTTTTTACGTAATTTCAAACAATTGCTTCAAATTTCTTCTAAAGGAGATTTGTAGAAATTATTTGATACAGAAATTGGCGATACAGACTCTATAAAACATTTTTGATCGAGTGAGCGAAGCGAACGATATCTTAGTGATAACTTGGACGAAAATGCTTTGTATGTTTGTATGTTTGTTCGACGAGATCTTTTTAACCACTTGTCCGATCTTCACAGAATTTGGTAGGTATACGGATAGTACTCTTAAGTTTTACTGGTGTGTTAAATGAAGTAAATCGGTCAAGGGGTCGTGAAGTTATGAGGGTCCAAAGGGAGTAAAAAAAAAAAAGTTGCACAATTATATCAAGTGGGGTGTCATATGATAGGGTTTTGTTTAGACATTCCAAACCCGTTTTTATTTTGATTCTAGGTCTAATACTTTTTGAGTTGTTGTAAAAATTATAAAATTGGCTAAACCAGTATAACGTGAGCTACCGTTTCTTGGAGTTTCAATGATTTTGTAGTTCAAGTAAGACTGGTAAATAGGTAGACGGTGATTTCGAAGCGATTTGCAAAGTTTATTACATCCATTGGTCAATAAAAATTGTTTGGGTTTTATTAACCTCCGACCATCACGAGATCTCAGTTCGGGGCGAACTACTAGTATAAAACACGAAGTTTGGATTAGTTACACCGTTTTATATATCAATACTTACAAGCAGATTCGGCTTCATCCCGTAGGACCAGGGTTTCGCTGGACCACGGTTCCAAACTCCCTAACAAAAAGTTCCGCTGGACACGGTTTTCATACATAAAAAATGGGAAGTAGTACACTCAACGAGACACCAGTGCCAGTTTATTAATTTCAAGATCTCAAAAGAGACAAAACACCGCGTAACTACTCCAAGGGTACTATACAATACACTACGTTACTCTTTTTATCGTAATAGGTACATCTAATATTACATCATCGACAATATATAACAAAACAGTAGGTAAGTAAAAGTACATTATTTATAACTATTACTCATCACTCTGACATCCAAATGTCAAACTGATAATGATAACCTTCAGTTTACTGGAATATCGACTTTGTGATCATTGACACTAGGCTATTGATACCTACTGCCAAAGAATATGTAATACGTCGTTCCTACGTAAGAAGAAGCGGGACTCCCATTCTACCAAAATTACACAATGAAAATATCGTTTTGTATGAAACGTGATTCAAATTTTGGCCCCCGTTTCATACATTGTTCGTTTTTCGAAACACGAGTCTAGTTCGAGAGTTTCGCCAGTCTGCCTACTGCTCAAAAACTGATCCAGATTCAAGCACCTATCAATCATCATCATCATCACCAATCATCATCATCAATTTCATCAATATATATATAAACTCTTTTTAAGCTGACATAGAATCAACGCACAGCCTAAACTATAAGTCCTAGAGGTATGAAATTTGGAGGGTAGTATCCTTATATAGTGTAGGGGCGCACTAAGAAAGGAATTTTGAAAAGTCACACTCTAACGCGAGCAACGCCGCGGGAGACGGCTAGTCAATATATATAAAACTCTTTTTAAGCTGACAGAGAATCAACGCACAGCCTAAACTATAAGTCCTAGAGGTATGAAATTTGGAGGGAAGTATCGTTATATAGTGTAGGGGTGCACTAAGAAAGGAATTTTGAAAAGTCACACTCTAACGCGAGCAACGCCGCGGGAGACGGCTAGTCAATATATATAAAACTCTTTTGAAGCTGACAGAGAATCAACGCACAGCCTAAACTATAAGTCCTAGAGGTATGAGATTTGACGGAAGTATCCTTATATAGTGTAGGGGTGCACTAAGAAAGGAATTTTGAAAAGTCACACTCTAACGCGAGCAACGCCGCGGGAGACGGCTAGTGTAAATATAAACAAATAAAATAACGATATATTTAAAAAAAAAACCGTACTTTATTTCGTAATTGAATTATGTACAATACAAAACTACAAACACGCAATAATACTTGCAAAAAAACAGTTCCCAAAGCTATTTTCTGTTCATTCATGCATTAGTTCCGATGATTTATAACACGCATGATGCCACGCCGAGAAAATGTATGAATCACTGGCTGTTATCGACAGCGACACGACACGACATATACACGACTAGCCGTCGCCCGCGGCGTTGCTCGCGTTCTACCCTTTAGAGTGTGACGTTTCAAAATTCCTTTCCTAGTGCATCTCTACACTATATAAGAATACTACCCTCCACATTTCATACCTCTAGGACTTATGGTTTAGGCTGTGCGTTGATTCTCTGTCAGCTTCAAAAGAGTTTTATATATATTGATGATGATGATGATTGATGATTGATGATAACTATTACAAGATATTTTTTCTTATATCGGATATCTTATAATGTGCAAAAGGCCTTTCGCGTCACCGCGCCGTGTCGTGTTGTGTCCGTGTTATTGTCCGCGCCGACAACTATATCTCGTTCGAGCCACTGACATGTCGTTGCCAATGTTGTCATGGCAAGTATCGTATCGGCCAGTGTGGAATCACTCATCGCCGACTCACACATTTCTAGTGTATATTTCGAGCTTGGACTACATTCATTCAGCAAGTAGGTTTAAAATTATAAATTATTTTAGAAATCGTAATTTTTTGAGAGAAACTCAAAGCGTAGCGAAGTAAGATTAAAATAATTGCAACGCATTGTTGGCAGAGGCTTACCATCAGAGCCATCAACTAGTTCTGTTATTTTTTTGTGTTATCATCATCATCATCATCATCATCAATATATATAAAACTCTTTTGAAGCTGACAGAGAATCAACGCACAGCCTAAACTATAAGTCCTAGAGGTATGAAATTTGGAGGGTAGTATCCTTATATAGTGTAGGGGTGCACTAAGAAAGAAATTTTGAAGCGTCACACTCTAAAGGGTAGAACGCGAGCAACGCCGCGGGCGACGGCTAGTCATCAATATATATAAAACTCTTTTGAAGCTGACTTAGAATCAACGCACAGCCTAAACTATAAGTCCTAGAGGTATGAAATTTGGAGGGTAGTATCCTTATATAGTGTAGGGGTGCACTAAGAAAGGAATTTTGAAACGTCGCACTCTAAAGGGTAGAACGCGAGCAACGCCGCGGGCGACGGCTAGTTTCTTATAAAAACTTAGGCCCGTATGCCGATATAGAAACCGTTACTCAAGTATAGATTTGAGTAGAGATTTTCATACAAAAATCTATGCTTGAGTCCGGATCAGTGCTTGAGCAGCCAGCATACGGACCTTAATTTGTAGTAGGGTAACGTCATCTAAGTTTGTAGTAACAAGGTTTAGTGAGTTATTTTAGTGGTGCCGGTTCTCCCGTTACCCTAAACTAACTTAAGTAATTTGACAGCGCTAAAACTATAGTTGTCTTTATCGTTTCAGTTTATGAGAAAGAGACGGCAACATTTTGCTGTCAAAGTTGGGTTAAACAGAAGAATTGACACCAATATAGCACTAACTTGTAACTAAGTATTTATATATTAACTGTTTCAATGTATAATTATATATGTATATATATTTTAATGATAAAAGTAACGGAACAAGCTGATAGCTCACCTGATGTTAAGTAGTAACTTCTGCCTATAACAATGCATTACCTCACAGAGCAAGTCCAATGAGGACGTGCCCTGTAAGGCAATGCACTGCGTCCATCACTCTGAGACGTAAAGATCTTGAAGTCTCATGTGCCTGTAATTACACCGGCGCCCTTACCCTTCAAACCGGAACACAGCAATGCGAGCATCGCTGCTTGGCGGCAGAAATAGGTACGGTGGTAGTACTTCCCCGGACGAGCTCTAACAAAGAGCTCTACTACTACTAGACCTAATAGCTAAATAATAGTCTATCCTTCCGAGTTTTCTTACATCATTGCCAAAAGCTTTGTGTATAAAAACACCACCACCAGTCGTTGACCTAGGTACGCAAACAAAGAAAAAACCAATCACGCGGTCAACGTACCCCAACGAATTCCATGATTTATTTTATCAAATAAGCAAAAATTTCTTGGCAACGCTCGAGAAAGAAAATACCGTAACTCGCATTTTACCAAATGTATCTACATTTACTAAGAGCATAAATTTGTTTCTTACAACAATTAGACGATAGGGAAGGATATAGCTATATTTTTGGCATGTAGCCATCTTCACGTTTCTCGGCTTCGTCTCTACATGTAAGCATGCTTTCTTCTTACGTGAATGACATTCAATGATATTTCCCACAATCGCTTGGAAAAAAAATCGGTCATCATCATTTCCCTGCCCTTATCCCACGCTAGGTGGGGTCGGCACAACATGTTTTCTTCTTCCACTCACTCCTATCATTCGTCAACTCTGAATCTACTCCTCTCACATTCATTTCTCTTTCACACAATCAAACCCATATCAGGAAAGCCAAATCTCTCCCTATCTTCAAAAAGCTGTTGCACAGTCACTTTTCGTCATTATAAAATTATTTCACTTTACAATCTATTTATATTTGTAGGTACCTATACCTAGTATAGGTATGGTTATTATAATGTATTTATGTAATATTAGTAGGAATATTTATTTTTTTATGTAAGTATGTATTACTATTTACATATTATTATGTAGTTTACTTATATATATCTGAATTTTTGCACATAGTTGGTGAAATTAATTAAATGTAGTCTTTTATTACACCGTCACTTTCGTTCATATAAAATCCAGTCCATCCAAAGGTTGCCTGGAAGAGATCGCTCATAGCGATAAGGCCGCCCATTGTACTTCACATAAGTATTATGAACTCAGTGTTTATTTTATAATTTCTGTAAAAGTGGTGTACAATAAAGAGTTTTCTATCTATCTATCTATCAAACCACTTCTTCTTCGGTCTTCCTCTACTTGCATACCCAGCCACACTCATATTCATAACTCTCTTCGTTATATGACTTTCATCCCTCCTTGGAAAAAACTTGGAAAAAAAACGGTATGCTACAATAAAAACAAAGACATGCAAATGCAGTAAAATTCAGAACATTTTTTTTTTAAATAAAAATCTCAAATAAATGTATATTAAACACTTTATAGACGAGGATTTACTGTTAATTTGAATAGATTTTTCAGAAAAAAATAGTCTACGTACTTATGATTGCAACGCTTAGGCACGATAGACATCTCACATGCATTGTTATAGACAAAAAAAGACTTAACATCAGCCCCCATATCGTAACCTTATAACTGCTTCCGCTTCCCAGCGTAATGTCAAGCGACGTGGCTACAGATATACGAAAAGAAGCTTTTGACGGCAAAAAACGCGCTGAAACGCGCTAATGTCACTATTCAGTTACAGAATACCTATGATTTAGTATGAAAACAGTTCAGAAAACCTGCCAGGCTATGGGCCCACTGATTTTCAATCACTTATTAAAAAAAATTATCATTTAGCTCATATGACACGTTGTAAGCATATCCTCGCTACAATGTAAATACCTACCTACTGATGATATCCTCTGCCGATTTACTGAATACAAATATACAGGGTGTTACCAGACCACTTCCGAAAACTTGGAGGTTCCAATCAGACCATGATACTGAAAATATTAAGCGAAAAAAATCGCGAAAAAAAAATTTACTTGACTATCTCTTTTTAATTTTTTTTCTAGTTACATACACACAGTACAACATAATAAGACATATCTACCTAATTATCTCATTTAAAAAAGCAAAAAAACAAATAAAATAAATAAAGCAGCAATGTACACGCAGCACGCAGATTACGTCTACTACAGCATGAACAGCTGAGAGTTCATCGCGGGTCATTCAAGTACGCGACGTGCGAGCGACCTACGTCAGTACCTACCTACGTTAGTAGGCACTTACGACACAGAATAAATAATAGTACTACGCCTCGACCTTGCCTACGTGAATGCGTACATTGCGGGCTGGCGAAATAAATACAAATCTTTAAACATTGTTTTCTCCGGCTATAATTATTTTTCAGGATAACTGATTTTTTTTTGGTTGGGTTTTGGTGTGCTGTAGCTCCCCCTTTCGTTTTCGGAAGTGGTCTGGTAACACCCTGTATAATAATAATAATAATAAATATTCACGGACACTTAACACAACGCCTTCTAGTCCCAAACTTGTACTATGGAAACTACATGGCTGATAAAATACATACATACATTATTTTTATAAATACATACTTATAATACATAGAAACACCCAGACACAGAAAAAACATCTATGTTTGCCACACACAAATGTTTGTTCTCGGTGGGGATCGAACCCACGACCCACAGCACGGAAGGCAGAGCTACTACCGACTGAGCCATGACGCCTGTCTGAATCATACCAAATCAGCCGTGAAATCTTGACAAGTGATTGAGTAGTTATGTCAAAGTGCTCTAAGCTTGTTATGTGCCAATAACCTCAGATCTTTGGCAAAGCATCCAACTGCTTCAATATGAAAAGATAAACTAAGTAAGTATACAAATATAAGCTTACGATGAATGCTAGCAAAGTTACTTTTAGACCCGTATGTTGATTTACTGCTCGAGCACTGATCAGGATTTGAGCATAGATTTTCGAAAATCTATGCTTGAGCAACGATTTTTGTATCGGCATACGGGCATTTGTTTGTTCGCGGATCACGCCTTTAACTACTGGATCAATTTCAACGAAACTTATACCATTCGGAAGCCCTTTTTCCGGATTGAAACATAGGCTATATTTTATTGAAAACAAAGGCGTGGATTCTAAGATATAGCTTGACCTCTCTAAACCAAAACCAGCCATTGGCTAAGAGGTTTATCGTATGCTGGTTGACAGATATTTTAGTGGAAAGTTTCGCACGCGTACAAAGTCGCGGGTATAAGCTAGTTTATAAATAAAAATAACATTATTAAAAAATTTGCATACAATCAACTTTACTGTACATGTGTATTTTAACCCACAAATTGCGGTATACACGAGCTAATGAAAAGTTCACATGACCTTGGACCGTATCGTGGTAAACCTCAAATGTACACAAACATTCAACTTAATAAGGCCACTGTTCACCCATAGACTAACCGGGGGTTAAGTTTTATTCATTGGTTAAAAATTACAAGAAAATCTGTCAAACTTTGTACAACACAAAACTAGCAGCTGCATGTTTAAATCCGCATGTAGGAAACTATAGAAAAGTACTACCGTCTTCAGAACTGCAATGTGTGTAAAAATCTATAACAAAATCACAAAGCACATCATAAATGAGAATGTACAAATAAAATTTCAAAATATCTTAAAAAAGTATTTAATAAAAAATAGTTTTTATTCATTGCACGAGTTTCTAGATGAAAAATAAAATCTTTATAACTGGATACATAAATATGTCACTTAGTGCCTATGTAGGTACACCTCAACAAATTGCTGTGCCATAACAGGGTTTATGTTTGTTTGTTGCTTTCAGCGATAAGGCCGCCCATTGTACTATACAAAGTTATTTTTAAGATTGGTACGTACCTTACCCTTGTGTACAATAAAGTATTATCTATCTATCTATCTATCTAATACCTTTTGTACAACATCTATAGAACAACATAAGTGCAATAAACGATTTGAATTTGAACTGATCTAGTCCTAGTCAGTAGGTATTTACAGAATTTTATACGTGTGCCTAATTTGAGTTAGCTAGATTGAAGGTGGATTAGGTTAGGTATGCTCACAGGTATTCTTAGGTAAGTGCCTAGGTATTGGACTTTCGTGTCTAGCGGTTGCAGACAGCATTACCGAGCTACTTTTTAAAGTTTTTTTGTAATTAGGTAGGCGTTCTTATAAATATACAGATTTTTGAAATGTGTTGAAACAAGCAAAATAATGTCTTACCTGCTCACCTGGCCTATGAGTTATATTTCTTAGCAAAAAGTCATGCCACCATTTCCTTTCATTTTTGACTTTTTACTCTCTATATAATTTACAAATCGTCCGAGAGCAAGTTACATCTTTAAACGGGTGATTAAAGTGTTGGTTAACTTCAACCCAAAAGCATGAAACACAGTAACCTTGTATAATTACACGGAAAAAAAAGATGTCTTAGATCAAGACAATATCGACTTGGTCAAGACAAATGTAGACTCATATATGGGGAACACTATATATTCTTGAACAGAGCAAATTATTGTCTCAGTTTTATTGTCTTCGCATAAGACATTCGATTTTGAAACAAGAATTCTGAAATTTCGTTTGAAGAATGTACGCTATTTTAGTTAAAGAATGAACTGTTTTAATATTTTTTTTGTTTTTTGCTGCAGAATTATTACCGTTTCGTACCGAGACAATATTATCTTAAGCAAAGCCTCTACTATTCTTAACTGAAGAGTTCTTTGTGTTGAGTCAAGTATTGTTTGTTTCCTACTAAACCTGTATAATCTTAGTTGAAGCCTTTACTAGTCTTAACTGAAGAACTATTTGTGTTGAATCAAGTATTGTTTGTTTTCTACTAAGACAATTTAATGTTAGGTAAAGCCTCTAATATTTTTAAGTGAAGAGTTCTTTGTGTTGAGTCAAGTATCGTTTGTTTTCTACTAAAACAATATAATCTTAGGTGAAGTTTCTACTGTTTTTAACTGAAGAGCTATTTGTGTTGAGTCAAGTCTAGTTTTTTTCCTATTAAAACAATGATATGTTAGGTGAAGCCTTTACTATTCTTAACTGAAGAGCTATTTGTGTTGGGACAAGTATCGTTTGTTTCCTACTAAAACCATATAATCTTAGGTGAAGCCTTTACTGTTCTTAACTGAAGTGCTATTCGTCTTGAGTCAAGTCTTGTTTGTTTTCTACCTAAACAATATTATCTTAGGTGAAGCCTATACTATTCTTAACTGAAGAGATATTTGTGTTGATGCAAAACTCGTTTGTTTTCTATTAAAACAATATATTCTTAGGTAAAGCCGCTACTATTCTTAGCTGAAGAGATATTTGTGTTGAGACAAGACTAGTTTGTTTCCTATTAAAACAATGTAATCTTAGGTGAAGCCTTTACTATTCTTAACTGAAGAGCTATTTGTGTTGGGACAAGTATTGTTTGTTTCTTACTAAAACCATATAATCTTAGGTGAAGCCTTTACTGTTCTTAACTGAAGTGCTATTCGTCTTGAGCCAAGTCTTGTTTGTTTCCTACCTAAACAATATTATCTTAAGTGAAGCCTATACTATTCTTAACTGAAGAAGATATTTGTGTTGATACAAAACTCGTTTGTTTTCTATTAAAACAATATATTCTTAGGTAAAGCCTCTACTATTCTTAGCTGAAGAGATATTTGTATTGAGACAAGACTAGTTTGTTTTCTATTAAAACAATGTAATCTTAGGTGAAGCCTCTCCTATTCTTAGCTAAAAGATATTCGATTGATTTTAAAAACCAATCCGCCTTCAGCTAAGGATAGGAGAAGTTTCCCGTAAAATTATATTATTTTACGGGAAACTACTTCTATTCTTTAAAATCAATCGAATATCTTTTAGATGAGAATAGGAGAGGCTTCACCACCTAAGATTAAATTGTTTTAATGAAAAACCAACTAGTCTTGTCTCAACACAAATATCTCTTCAGCTGAAAATAGTAGAGGCTTTACCTAAGAACATATTGTAAAATTATATTATTTTAATGTAAAACATACAAGTGTTGCCTCAAAACGTCTAAGGTTCTGGAAGCGTCACGTAAATTAAATGCAGTGATTTTTATGAAATATTTATATTTTTTATTAATGAAATAATATAACAAAATGTCTGCAATGCACATCACATTATAAAAAAAATCTTCATACGAAATTAGAATGAATACATACAAAGCAAAAGTAAGATGGTAAAAATACTCTACTATTAGAAGTTAGTATCAAATTAAAACTAATTTCTATAATACTAATTTCTAATAGTAGAGTTTTTTATGTTAATTTTGCTTTGTATTCATTCTAATTTCGTATAATATAAAGATTTTAAAAAAAAAGTATAAACCAACCGTCATCAACTATTCCATTAATATAATGGACTAAGCCTGCCACCTCTTCATTTGCATGTGGTTTTTTATGTCCTCAATATTTGCAATGAATTCCTTCCATAGTAGGTGAAATTTATTGACTCTTCCAGGATGTAATGCGTCGAAGTCTCATTGAATCTAAAAATTAAAAAGTTTATTTTACATTACTTACCTATACAGAAACATTTGATAAATTTGACTTTACTCAATTATAATTAATTGATTCAGGCATGACTTTGCGGAATCCCATTATCAAATATAAATTAACTGAAATAAATATATACCTAGTACTAATCCGCTAATATATTACAACTTACAAACACATTCCTACATTCCATATATTATTTAGACTGCTAAACACATACCTAACCCTCTGTAGTCGGGTAAAAAAGAGTTGTTAACTTACCAACGCATCGCTTCTGACATCATTTAATATGGGCCAATTTTCTATTAATGCTTCCACGGTTTCATATTGTAGCAGCTGGCGTAAGTTATATGTAGCCTTCCACTTGGTAATGACAACCTCCCATGGCTCAGAATTTATTTTGAGTCATACAACATCATCTTTGTGCAACCTGAAATAAACAAACATTGAATGTTTAAAACATCCCTCTTCTCAGCTGGTCAGTTTTTTTACATAGCAAGAGGCAAATGAATAGAGTAGGTACTTACTGATTTACAACACGTGTAAAAGTACGCCTACAGATGACATCTGTGAGATTATTTCGATGTTTGGCTGTCAGCTGTTTATGCGTCTCATAATATTTGAGAATGTTATTCCCAGAAGGTGATGTTGAAAGTAGAGTTTTTAAATCAAACTCTGGAAATTGTGGCCGACATCCAATTATTTCCAGCAGTATGTAATCTTCCAAATTCGATTCAATTTCGCTGATTTCAGTTTCTGTGTTTTGAGGGCAACTGGGCACAGAAGTGATGGTTGATGTTTTACTCTAAAAAGTAAAATAAATATTTTATTATAAATATTACTTGAAAGGATCAAACTACATCAATTTATATATTTCATCTATACTAATATTATAGAGTACTCATATTAAAATATAACCCTTTGTACATATACTATTTGTAACCCAAAATGTTTAACAAATAAATGTACACCCGTGTGAAGCCAGGGCAGGCCACTAGTAGGTACTACATTATAAAATAATAAATGGCGGGAAATGTAGTTGCTTTAAAAAACTAACCACAAAATAATGGTGTATCATAAAAAAATATTATAATGGTGCCATGCATGCAATGGCTGCTACAGATGTTCAACTTGGTTTAGATTAGACAGACATACTAATATGTTATTATTTCCTAGTAGAAGTATAGTAGGTAAATACAAACCTCTGCTGTTATGTATTCATGCGTGTAAATTTTTGGGCATAGCTCCTTTAGAAGATCATCCGTTAGGTCTTTAAAATGACTTCGGGTAATGCCATTTTCTGAAATTAATAGGTAGAATTTGAAACTCATCAGGTATAATTATGTAGGTAGGATTAACCATTAACCCCATAGAAGACTTTTTTAAGTGTCTAATAGGTACATTCATGAATTCTTGTTTCCAAACTAACTACCTACACTACCTACTTAAAGTGAAATGATGTGAACCAATTGATTAGCTAGAATAGGAAGGTACAAGTTTAGGTACAAACAAACCTGGTAGGAGGTAGGTATCTACCTACCTAGGTAGTAGGTACTCAATCACGCGTTTATCTACGTGTAGGTTAAGTTAACCTTACCTACATGTCATCATCCTGGTAAACGAACAGCTCCCTCGGGATTAGATATTGCTTACAACCACTTACAACGTAGATACCTACTTCCGAGCAGACGATGCATTTGAGAATATGTTTCTTGAAATAAGACTTTATGACGTGTTAAACCAAGAATACAATTCTTGGGAGATTAGTAGGTACGTACCTACCTAGTAGGCCTAGGACGGTACTTATGTTTTTGAATCACTATGTACCTTCTACAAAATATGAAATAACTAACACCTTAGTACTAGTTACTTCTATAGAACTGTAGATGTACCTACAATGAGAAAAGACAAAAGACTTACACGTAGGTAGGTACGTGCTTAGTGAAAATGCATTATGAGACTTACTTGCAAAATTGTCAAATTATGGCTCCCTCGATGTCCTCGCCTTCCAAAAGCTCACGCACTAGCTCTATTTCTAACATTATAACCACAACACACTCATCAGAATTATTAAATCAAAGACACCAACCAACGCACGCAACGGCAACGGTGAAAAGAAAGAATAGAATGAAATGAACAGTGTTGCCAACTGTCATGGCAAAATTATAGCTAGTTTTTTTTCAAAAAATTCCAAAAATATGCTGAAAAAATCTGATAGGTACTTCTAAAAAATGCTAAAATAAAATGCCAAAACAATATTCTTTATTACTTAGTTCTGATAAATGGTCTATTGCCATTATAGGAGCATTTATGTTCACAAATAAACAGAGCTAAAAATGATCCTTCTGCTTTTGCAACATCATGGTTTCTTGCATGCAACTGAAGGTCAATCCTTCTTTGACTTCTCAATGGTTCAACAGTTTTAGAGTGTTTTGCTGAAGAAAGATGCTGTTTTTTTAAACAATACATTTTAGCAATTATATTGCACTGACAATATTTACAGTAAGCTTTAGCTGAATCGTCTGGGCATGTAATACTATGTACTTACACAAAATAAAATTTCTTATTTAGTCGCTGCACTGCCTACTCGTAAGCTAGGTTTGGTTGGATTGGTTGGAGACAAACGGCCGTTTTCATCAAAAAAAGAAAACTATAGACAACGTTCCGTTTCATTGCTCGTTGAAATTTGTGTTCCTAGCAAGGACAAAAGTATGTACCAATTTTTTTAATGCTAAAAAACATGTTAGCAAATGGTACAATAAAATGCTAGGCAGCATAGAAATATGCCAGGTTTAGCCATAAAAATGCCAAATTGGCAACACTAGAAATGAAGGAAGACTGGGATGGAAGAGTGATTGGGTGGACTGGGGTCCGTCAAGACTTGTTTTCTTGAGCCAAGAATACAAGTCTTGTGTTTACCCGACTGCAGGAGGCGGCAGGAGAGTAATATTTTTTCGTTTGATTTACAACTGAATTGTAGACTTGTAGTTATTTAGGAAGTCGTACGGACATTCTTGTTCGTAGTGCCCATAAATGTATACCTACCTAACTACCTAAATAATTTTAATTTTCAAATGAAACGCTGAAGCGTGGACCTACTATATAATACATATAAAAGGTATTTAGGTATCGCTCGCCATACAATCACTATAACTACCTAGGCCAGTAATATTAAAATAGGTAGGTAGGTATTATCTTAACCGTTTGTGGTGGCTCATAGTGATTGTATAGCAAGCAGCGATATTGTAGTCTGTGATACGCTTATGTAGGTACCTACCTAAGTACCTATGAGTTTTGCCGCTTGCATTATCAAACTTAAACAGTAAAAACTATCCTGTATGTGAACACTCACGAACGATATCGAACCCTTTCTATTAGAGAATTATAGTAGGTACCTATACCACAATTAACTTTACCGATGGTTGATCCACACACAACCCGGGGTGACATTGCGCGGCAGCGCGCACCATACATAAATAAAGAATAATAAACATCGGTGGAAATTCCACACAGCACTATCTAGCCCCAAACTAAGCCAAAGCTTGTGGATATGGGAACGAGATAGCTGATATAATACTTGTAATACTTTTTTTGTACCTAAATACTTTATTTTTGTACATGTATAAACACAGAACAAACATTTATGTATGTTCATCACACAAATGTTTGTTCACGGTGGGAATCGAACGGGCAACGGCGCAGAAGGCAGAGTTACTGTATAACACAATGGATTTACCTATATACCTACCTAGTTCGTAAGTTTGTATCAAATACCTTGTCGCTAAGTACCTATCAAATGATATAAAACTATAAGAATATAATAAAAGCTTAATTTAATTGAGGTAAAGCCACTTCTTCGATTAGTCTTGTGTTGAAGTATTTCTATAATCTATACCTACATTACCTACCTACCAAATAGAAGAATCTTTGTCATGACTGACAGCAACATAAACAACGCACAGCAAGCTACCTACCGGTCGTAGAGACCTAACATTTTCAGGGTATATTTGCGTTGGTAGGCGTAGGGGTGTAACTAAGAAATAAATTCCTGAAACTCAACCCCTAAGGAATGCAACGGAGGATGAAGAATTTATGAAAATAGCGACACGCGGACGAATTCGCGAGCGTTTTTGCTAGTGTTCAGTCAGATTTTAAACCAAACGCCTACCTACAAACCTACCTATTGAAATAAGATATTCTTCAATTACTCATAGTAGGTATATATTCTAAAGTCAAGCATACAAAATAAGATTATTTTTTAACCGACTTCAAAAAAAGGAGGTTCTCAATTCGACTACCTACGTTTTCATTTTTTTTTTATGTTTGATACCTCGTAACTTTTTACTGAGTAGACCGATTTTGATGATTCTTTTTTAATCGAAAGCTTGTGCTTGTCATGTGGTCCCATTTAGTTTGAGTCAGATCTGACGAGTAGTTTTTGAGTTATAGTAGTATGAGTGTATTTTTCAGTGCATTTCAAGTCGGTTATTTCTTGAAAGAGTTAAAATATTATAATCACAGTGAAGCAAAATTACACGTTCTTGCTAAGTGAAACGAAATAGTCTTGAATTGAACAAATGTGTACCTACCTAAGTACATATTATTATCTACCTATATCTTGATATGAAATAAATAAATTAAAAAAAAGGTATAAACAAACATTCTTGAACGAAAAATGTTGTGAGTTTTGTTTCAAAAAAGAGCAAAATGATTTAAATATAAGAAAGTGACTTCTTGAAAGAAGAAAAAAAGTCTTGATTTGAAGTATTTCTATGACGTTCAGATAAACCAAAAGCTGTCTTTAAATGAGATTAACAAATTCTTCAATTAATCGTAGAATATTCTAAAGTCAAGTCTGAATTTCTTGAAGCAAAATTACACGTTCTTGGTATGAGAAACAAAATCGTTTTGAATTTAAAAAAATGTGTTATCTTGATATGAAATAAATACAATTTTAGAAGAAGATGTAAACATTCTTGAACGAAGAATGTGGTGAGTCTTGTTTCAAAGATGAGCAAAAAGATTTAAATATAAGAAAGTGACTTCTTGAAAGAAGAAAAAAGTCTTGATTTGAAGTATCTCTATAATGTTCAGATAAACCAAACGCTGTCTTCAAATGAGATTCAGAAATTCTTCAACTAACCATAGTATATTCTTAAGTCAAGCAAACAAAATTAGATTATTTTAATCGCAATTAGAGGAATCCGAAGTTCTTGAAGCAAAATTACACGTTCTTGGTATGAGAAACAAAATCGTTTTGAATTGAAAAAAATGTGTAATCTTGATACGAAATAAATACAATTTTAGAAGAAGATGTAAACATTCTTGAACGAAGAATGTAGTGAGTCTTGTTTCAAAGAGCAGCGGAATTAATGAAGGATAAGAAAGTGACTTCTTGATATTAGAAAAAAGTCCTGATTTAAAATTCTTGAGGTAAAAAAGATTTTAAAAAATGAAACAAGAATGACATGTTCTTATAGGAAGCGAACGTTTCTTAGATTAAGAAATTATTTATCTTAAACCAACTTTTTTTTAATAATCTTAAACGAAGTCATTTATCATCTTGAAAGAAGACAAGATTATCTTGATGTGAAAAGTTTTCAAAGTATTCCGTCAAAATCAGATGTCTTCTTCAATTGAGATTGCAATATTCTTGACTCAAAAATATTTTCTTAAATCAAGAATTAAAAAGAAGAAAATATTATTTTATATTTAAGTAAACACGTTTTCTTGGATGAAGAACATTTGCTTTAGTTAATAAAATATTTACTTGGATTGAAACAATTTTTATGAGAATATTGGTATTCTTGGATTAAGATATCCTTTTTTTCCGTGTAGGTCTGTGATATCATCCTCATTAAAAAAAATAGCATTCGGCCAAATGTATGCTAATTATTGCATAGTTATTATTGTACACCATTATTTTTACCTACGTAGGTCTACCTAAAAAGTTATTGAAATACCAACTTCTTCTTCTTCTATTTTTGACATTAAACTAACACAGGACGTATATGACAACAGGACCATAGGACACTTGGGTCATTATTCTTCACCGGTCATTTTTCGTAAATTACCTAATCAGATTTCCGCCTTTTGCTAAAAGATTGTAAACTCCTTCTTTTCTATATTGCCTTTGTCCGTCATTTTGACAGACAGTTTTTTAAGTAAACGCAAATAAACACTGACACTGGCAAATTCGTGGCAGCCCTGGCCACCGAACAGCCACAAGAAAAAAGAAGAATTGGGTCATCGACTCTCTCAGACTTTATTTTATTTTATTTTTATTTATTTATTTGAGTCCCCAACATCATATACACCGAATCACTGAATATAAAAATAACAAAATAGAGGCATGCCAAGTGTTACAATAATTATAGGAGACAGACAACAAGCTATTAAGATTAGAGCAAGAGCGAGCTAAAAATTTTAAAACAAAAAATAAAAATAAATTAATCACAAAAGCAAAATAATTGACAGTAAAAATAAAATAGAAATAGGTATGTATAGTTAAGATCTTAAAATAAAATGGGAATAATTATACACAAAAACAAAATAATTGTGAAAAAATTAATGCAATAAAATAAATTAAGTATGTTCAGGTAAAAATAAAAACAAATTAAGTATGTACAAATAAAAATAAAAATTACAGTGACTGATGTTTAAAATAGACCAAATTCATTATAACCTAAACAAATTATTCTTAAAACTATGCAGGGTACCGCGGAATAAATCTATTTCGTCATTCCCTTTTGACACAGAGTTGTATTGGCGCACCATTCGACTCAAGGGGGCATTAAACCCAAGATTTGTGCCGCAGTAATCAGCCTGAAAAAGGTTAAACGCTGAGACTCTGGGCAGCCTTGAAGGAGCAGAGAATCGGACGGAGGCCAGCAACTCTGAAGCATCAAGGAGACTGTTTGTTAATTTAAATAGAAATACATTATCGAGAAAGAGCCGTCTATTCTCTAAAGTTCGCATTTTAAAATACACGAGTCGGTCATTGTAGCTCAGAAGTATTTTAGCCATAAAGCATGAATAAGTGAGATGCCACAAGAATCGTTTTTGAACGCTTTCGAGCTTTTTCTTGTAAACATCATAAAACGGACTCCAAACAACGCTACAATATTCCAAACCACTTCTCACCAAGCTATTAAATAGCATAATTTTAGTTGCAGGAGACTTAAAATCCTTACAGTTCCGCAAAACAAATCCAAGAAGCTTAAATGCTTTGGAGGTAATTAAATCAATGTGCACATTAAAACGCAATTTGCAGTCTAAAAATATTCCCAAATCTCTGGTGCCATCCACACGGAGCAAGGCGTTGCCGTTGATAGTGTAGATTGTGGGAAGTTCAGTTAAACGTCTTGAAAATCTGATGAAAAAGCATTTAGAAATATTAAGACTCATGTCATTAACGTCACACCAAGAATACAAGCGGTCTAAGTCTTCCTGCAGAAGATCAGAGTCATTAGTATTATTTACTTCTCTGAAAAGCTTAAGATCATCAGACTCTACCGGCTTGGGCCAGAGTCGAGTTTGTTTTATTTTTTCTATCTAAAACCACTTAATACACATTTTATTAGCCACGTGTGGGTGGTCTGCCTGACATCTGACATAACCATGACAAAATTTTATGACAGATGACCTTGTGGTAATCGATTACGACGCTCCAACGGTTAAATCATTTTGTAGACACGAGTTTTGACATTTTTTGAAACGACACATAGTACTTTTATTTTAATAGTTTTTCTTGTGTTATTGTGAGTATTGTTGTTTAATTTTGGTGGAATTTTAACCAATAATACTTAGGTCGTAACATAAAGTGTGAGCCATTGGAATAAATGTGTGTAAAGTGGTTTTTCTGAATGTGAAAATTCGTGTTAGGTTTTGAAGAGAAAATCCACCATTTTCTTTTCAAAACAAACGACAGCCGACTTGACAAATGACTTGACTTGACTTATTTATTACAATTTTAACACTTGACATTGGCAAAATTGTCTGTCGAAATGACGGACACAGGCCATTAATGAAGAGAAGAAGAAGAAGAAATCATTTTATATAACCTACTTTATTATTTACTAGTTAACCTGCCCTGGCTTTGCTTGAATGAAAATACTTTATTGTACGTAGTATACCTTACAAACGAATATGCGAGACAGCTTATACAGAAAATAAGTTGCGCTATTACGTACAATAGGCGGTCTTATCGCTAGGGAGCGATTTCTTCCAGACTGTGAGCTGGTTAGATTAGAATGTAATATGATTTTTAGAGAAATTCATGTATTTTCTATTGTTCGTGTCAGTCTGTATTTTCCATTACCTGAGGTAGTCCTTATAGGTACGATGCCATACGCCATAAATTTCTCAAAAAAAATTATAACATGCTCATTGTGTTGTTTCAGCAAGGCATTGGCGTGGAGCTGGTGCGTGCTTTGGACAGCCACCCGCCCAGCGTCACCAACGTGTTCTGTGAGTGCGACTCTAAGGATGATGTGGTGAGTCTACTAGACCTTTTAAAATACACAGCGCCCTCTAGTCCCAAACTAAGCAAAGCTTGTACTATGGGAACTAAATTGCTGATAGAATACATAACAATAGTATTGTTTTTTTTTTGTAAATACTTAGTACAGTAACATTCAGACAGAACAAACATCTATGTTTGCCACACAAATGTTTGTTCTCAGTGGGGATCGAACCCACGACCCACAGAGCCCGTAGTCTGTGCATTTGTTTTGACTTTCGACTCGAGTGTAGCACACGCAAACGCATTCGCAAAGCGAGACATTTTGTTGGGAATTGCACAATTCCCAAATCTCCCGCTAGAGCGCTTATTCGGTTTTCATACAAAATTTCTCGCTTTGCGAATGCGTTTGCGTGTGCTACACTCGAGTCGAAAGTAAAACAAATGCACAGACTACGGGCTCAGCACGGAAGTCTGTGACGCCTGTCACCGTTGACTGATGACTGATGTTGACTGATTCTAAGAATGTATGAATGTTTGTTTCTCTTTCACGCAAAAACTACTGTTCCGATTGGGATGAATCTTGGAATATATATTGTCCGTGATCTTGATTGACACATAGGCAACTTTTTATTCCGGAAAATCAACGGGATCCAACTGGACGCGAACGAAGTCGCTTGCGGAAGCTAGTCTTTCATATTCAGAAAAGATCATCAATTCTCATGTTGACTCCACATGCAAGTATATATCGTTGAATCTGCAAACGAAAGCTAAAGAAAAAGCGAGGAACTTCAACTCCATCAGAACTGATTAACCACTGCGTGGTGACGCTGCAGCGTGCAGCAGTTAGGCTGTGGAGTACGCGCAGTGTGACCCGAATTATGTAGGTTCACGTAACCCGATGACGTTAGTTCAAAGCTCTTCAGAGAGCTAAGAACGAATGAGTATCGAGTGGTTCATTTCTACCGCATTGCGTACCTACTTACGTAACTTATCCTGAACATTGTATCAAGGATTAAGACGCTGAGACGCGTAAATAGCTTCGTACAGTTCGACATTTCTGAAGATATATAATTTATTACTATTATTATTATTTAATACTTTATTGCACAAAATTATAGTTACAAAGGGTGGACTTAATGTTATCTTCTTCTATCTTCTTCTTCTTCTAAATAAATAAAACTCTTTTGAAGCTGACTTAGAATCAACGCACAGCCTAAACTATTGTAGAAATTAGAGGTATGAAATTTGGAGGGTAGTATCCTTATATAGTGTAGGGGTGCGCTAAGAACGGAATTTGGAAACGTCACACTCTAAACGGTAGAACGCGAGCAACGACGGCTAGTAATTTATAAGTTTAAAAAAACTGGAAAAAACCGACTTCAATGTGATACGCCTTCATCATCAAAATGATGATGATGATGGCAGTTCATAGGGACTGTTCTACTGATCGTAAGCACCTCAGAAACGTCACAGGAAAGCAAAATACGCAATGTCGTGTACGTGTATGACGTGTTTTTTCGAGTTATTCTATGCCAAACTACCTACTAAACGATTATGATAAAAATTTTATGGGACCCTTTCAGATAAAAATAGAATTTTTTAAATCGGTTAGTAAATTACGAAATTCTGAGGTAACAAGCATAAAAAAAAATACAATCGAATTGAGAACATCCTCCTTTTTTCGTTAAAGTTGGTTAAATAATCACTGAAATTGTTGGCTCATCCCAGTTTTCCCCTGCGTGAGTCCCCTGCATGGAAGATTTTAATGAAAAATCGCAAAGAATAATGATGTGTGCAATAATATTCCAATAAATAATATTTTAATAAGGGACGCGGAAAGTCGCATGCGGAAACTAGTTATTTATATTGGTGTATCTTGCAGACGATCACGTGTGACTGCGACGCGACACCTGCCTTCCAGCTGAAGGCGTTCAGCCAACGCGGGGAGAAGGTGGAGGTGTCACACTACAGAGTCAACGTGAACAAGTCAGTACTTACCAGCAGTTCTATAGTAGTCGCTCAAACGGTGAAGGAAAACATCTGAAAACTGTTTGGTGAATAAAAATAAAATAGTAATGGAAAAAAAAATTGGTTACCATTGTTACAATATTCGTGAAACTTGAGCAGTAGTAGATCTTCTTGTTAAAGAGCACCAAAAAGTACTACCACCATCGTATGTATTTCTGCCGGTAATCAGTGCAATGCATTACCGGGCACGTCCTCAGTGGATGTGCTCAGTGAAGCAATGCATCATTATAAGCAGTGGTTACCACCTAACATTAGGTAGCCTACCTACAATGAAGAAGTGAGGAAACCTACACTACAATATTTTTCATTTGATAAGTTAAAACTGGTAACTATCCCTTAATTGAATTTTAAATGATTTGGGTAAGATTAGGCTTAAAACGAAGCCATTTGCTAAAAAAAGACTAATACAGTCAAAATGAAGAGTCATAGCGCGTCTTAATCCTTCTAAGTATAGGTAGGTACACCGATATGAAAGGCTTCAAAACACTGCGAATGATTCCCGGAAGAAAGTCCCCATGATACTTTTTCCAGGTTCCGCGCCCGACTCCATATAACATGCATCACGGATAAACTGACAGGGGAACTCAAGTGCGATGGGTGGCCGGAGGTGAAGGTTGCATTAGCTCCTGTTGGGGCACTGAGGCCTAATGCTACCGAGAGTAACCTACAGCAGACTGTCAGGTAAGGATATCCTCTCGTCTCTCAAATATCATCAAACCAGCTTAAAGAAATCCAACAGCTGAAAAAAACATCGTGAGGAAACCCTTGGCTTAGTCAGCTACGTATTGGCGATGTCTTTCCTGTGGATATGGCTGACTAGGCTGAGAGGATGGTATAGGTGCTGGGCCTACTCCATCTAAACATTGTCCCGGGCACTACAGTATGTCGTTAAGTGTAGGCGGCTGTCTTCTGACACTGTATAAATCATTTTCAAAGTCTTCAATAGATGTAAAAGCCTATTATTATTAAAAACACGACATATTATTATCCCTCTCAACGCTGTATAAAAACACGACATATTATTATAATGCCTAATGCCCTCCCTTGATGTCTGCTCACGATATCTGAGACAGGGTTAATTTGCCCCCATATTTATTGTTGTTTTCCTACCTACTTAATTAAGTAACTACCGATTGTTTTTTATGTACCTGCTTACTGTGTATACTTATACTTGGGGACAAATCATGATTTATCTTATCTTATCTTACATCTTTTCCTTCCAGTGACATAGTAGTGAACGCACTACGCAGCACAAACCTACAATTCAACCTAGCTCCATACCCAACTTGCCCACGGTTACGTCGCTATGTCGAGTCAGCCGCTCCAAGGCTGCCTCTTCATTATGACTCTATGGTGAGTTGTTACTTCTTTAAGCATTATGTTGAGAAGAACGACTAGGTTTGTGTAGCTTCTGAGCAAGCTTACTCCATCATCAGGCAAAGCAGAGATCCCTCGCGTCTATATACAAGTGTTACTTAGAGCGAGGAGTCAATGCATAGACTCCACAAAGGTTTACTTATAAAGCAACTACTATATAACTAAATAAGTACTTGATTGAAGTGTCTTCTTTAAGATTGCTTTGTAAACCTTTTTATTGAAAATAAATGTTTTTTTATTACTTTATTATCTAAATCATTTCCGAGCCACTACAGCAGATCATTCGTGGTTAGGCTGAGAGGCATTAGTCAATAGTTTATTTAAAAACCGACTTTAAAACCAGGTTCCAGGGTTTAGAATAGATACTTTCAGTTACAGCATGACAGACAGCTCTACACGTCAACACCAAACTCGACGGCGGGCAGCGTCCAACTGCTGGGCGACAAGAGACTGCTGGTAAAAGTGGTGGCTGCTAAGGACTTGGGAGGTGAGCTTAAATATTAAACAGACTTCCACAACAACCTATTATACCTCAACAACAACAACAGCCAAGATAAAGTTTTGTTTATGGAAGGGAAAACAAAAACTATTCTGCTTTTCCGTCAAGTAAAAACAGGCAAAACTTGAACTTAGTTTACGAAAAAAATCGCTACAAAACCAAACCATAGAATTGGCTTAGTTTTGCCTAACGCTCAAATTAGTTAGTAGCAACTTTTTTTGACTTATAAGAAGCATTCAATTTCAGGCAAGTCCGGATGCATGGCACCTTACTGCGTGGTAGAAATGGATGAACCACCTCAGAAAAATCAAACTGCCTTCAAAAAAGACACTGCCAGTCCACAGTGGGAAGAACACTTCCTATTGTGAGTATTTATAAGTCAGCTAGAGGTATGCTTCAAGGAGCTCCCTTTGGACCGATTCTTTACATTGTTCACATGAATGTGAGTTTTATAGTGATTGCTTTTGTCTGTTATTTCAGTGATTTATCTCCACAAACTGCCGAGCTACTGTTCGAAGTGTATGACCGCACCGCCCCGGCTTCACCCGGAGGTGGGCCTGGACAACACAGGTACAAACAAATTCATGTTGTTTGATTTTTGGGCATCTTCATCACCATTTCTAATGCAGTTTTATTTTAAGACTTAAATGCAATTGCCTGGGTGGAGTACCACAGGGATCAAAACTTGGACATCTCCTGTTCATGCTTTATATATTGCAGTTTATTAGTTGTCTCGAATTTTTTGAATGATTTGAATTTCTTCTTGAAAGTGAATGGGGTTCTTCAAAAAAGACATTAAATGAGATGATAATATTGTTGTTACTAACAGGTTCCTCGGCCTAGGCCTGGTTGGCATCGATGAGCTTCTAGCAGCGCCTTCGCAACGACAACAGATTGCGCTGCAGACTCGTCCCATGGAGCAACACGATATCAGCGGGACTCTCATTGTTGAGGTAGAAGCAGTTAAAATCTTTGTGAAAGAATAGGTACATTCGACGAAGTACCTAACTAATACAGTAACTTAACTAATATTCCGTGGTACCTTTCTGTTGCCAAGTGATCTCAGAGTGATGGACGTACCTATTAGTGAAATACGTGTCCTCAATGGACGTGCTTCACTTAATTAGTTTCTGGCCGAAGGTTACCGCTTAACATCCATTTCGCCACTTTCTCTCCCAAAAATACCCATGTTAGGTTTAGATGTTTTCTGCTGATAGGGGGTTGGCTACTTTTTCTTCCAAAAATACCCATTTTAGAATGTTTAGTTTTGCTGTTAGAGGATTTAATAAACTATTACTTTCCAGTTCCTATTCATAGAGGGCGCTGACATCCCAGACTTAGGCTCCCGGCCCGTCAAGATCAAGGAAAGTCTTCGAACCCTGTCTCCTCAAGGTCATCTCACCACTACAACTAAAACTATATTCAAGCAGAATGGTAATTTCGTCGCTTTGTTGTCAGGACTCATAGCTCAGTGGGGAATGCTCTGACTTCAGCGCTGAAGGCTGTGGGTTCGATCCCCACCGAGAGTAAACGTTTTTGGAATTTAATAAGATTTTTCTGTCTACTACCTATTACACATGATGATAAATGATAAAATTTATGAACAATGCTTGAAGGCAAGGCACGTCCTCTGTCGATACGTTCTGTGAGGTAACTCAATTGTCAAATGTAGGTCTGTATAATCACTCATCTGTCGGCCATATTTGCTTCAACTTTTCCCATAAAAAAATCTTGCGTTTATTTTACATTTTTGCATATAGGTACTACCAAAATTTTTTTTTTATTTTAATTTTTTTTTCTAGGTCTGGAAAACACTGAGCTAACAGAATCGGCACTGCGCGAGTTGGAACTCAGTCCTACGTCTGCAGCTAACAAATCTACCCTCATCATACACTCTGTTCAGAGGGTAAGTATTTACATCGTCTCACAGTGGTTCTTTCATTGTCACTTAGGGTCTTACTAAACTATTGATAGTACAAAGGATGATGGGCAGTTTGTAAATAATGAAACACTGTTCATATTTTTAATATTAGATTAAATTCTTCTGAGTATCAGAATTTAATGTTGCCAGGTTACAAAATTAAATTTTACCCAGTGTTGCTCATTACAAATTATTTAATGTTGCCAGATTATAGGTAGTAGGTACGATCAAATTATGTTTTCCCAGTGTTGCTCACTACAAAATAAAATCTCCCCATATACCATCAGATTCTGGTATAATGTTACCATGTGACAAAATTCAATGTTTCTAACAAAATGTTTGGTTTTTTCCCTTCCATTGCGTGCGTTTGCTGTGTTACTCACTCGGACATAGGAGCCCAAGAGATCTATAAAGGTAATTTACATTTTACTTAAATGGCTTTAAAACAGTCGATAAAGTAGTTTTGTGATTTCAACTGTAAATATTTTCCTTTGCATGTTATTTGAGAGATATTTTGATGTACCTACCAAAAACAAGATTAATCTTTATTTTACTTAATTTAAATAAATCAAAAGAAAGGTAGGTACCTACTACATAAAAAAAATGGTTTCAAGTTTCACTTCAAATCTCAAAATAGAAAAAGAAACAAATAACTCTCAAACCTGTTTGCTGTGTTGCCGTACTAACAAAACCTCCCAAAAAAGGTGGAACTAACCGACTGCGGGAAATTCATCGAAGTGGAGCGACAGGCCATAGACAAAACCACAGAAAACGGAAACGAGAATGGAAAAATCGCTGGAAATATCGAAGCAAGCGAAGATCTAAAAGAAGACACAGACCAAAGCACCATAGACAATGATGAAAGTCTTAAGAGCGAGATAGCTAAATCTGTCAGTGCCTCGCCAAGTCAGTCTCCCGGTAAAACTGTCAGGATAAAGGAAAATGGCGCCAAAATGAACGGCGATAATGGCGAAGCGGTAATGTTTTATGTGGATTTCTTACTAATTATTAATTTCAACCCGTAGTTTTTGTCTTGCACTGTCTTTTTAAGTATTAAGTTTATAACTGCGTATTAAGTATCAATGTATTAAGTATGCACCTGTCTAAATTATTATCTAGAATGGCAACACCGTCTTTCTTACTCAATGTCTCCAACTCGTGTTATTTGCACTCTGTCTTAGCACACAATTTTTAATGATGATAATTTATTTACTAGTTACGTACACTATTAATGCACAGAATCACATGTTAAGTTACTTAACTTACCTTTGGATTGTTTTAATAATTGTGCTCCAACGTGGTAGACGAAGTGGTAACATTTCACAACACACATTAATTATAATCTGTTAGCGCCATCTAGACCAAATTTACACACACTATATATTATTTTGACCTTGATATAAAAAACATTCCATCCATACCTATCCATCCTTCACTCCTGTCGAACGAAACGTCACGCCGCACCGGACAGCCAATCAGAGGTCGAGAAAATTAGTGCATTCAAAATAAAAATAAAAACACTTTCACTCCCGTTCTCTGCGCGTGGGTACTCGCCAGTTAGAAGAAAACCCATCTAAGAAAAATAATAAAAACCTGTGCCGCATTGCTACCGCAAAGGAAAACTTTCTAACTGCTAATCTAATCTCTCTGTGACAACATACATAACATAATACGCTGATCAATCCTGCAAAATACTCGTAATATTATTCTGTGGTTATGGTGAAGTGATGCAACCAGCAATCCGCAAGACCTGAAGACCGCTGCCAGAGGAAAAACTGTAAGTTCGACTTTCCATCCTCCATTTCCTTCACCATAATTCTGGTCCTTCGTCGCCGCAAGCCCACCTATCCTACTACCTTTAAATTATTATAAAGTTTCCACGCTATTTTATGTACCTACCTAGTCTATTACAAAACGCAGCACACACACACGCATTTCTAATACGCATCCGCATCCCAAAATAGGTACCTACCTCGCTACACTTACCTACGCCTATATTTTCATACAAAATATCTACGCTAACAAAAAACTCGCATATTTTCATACATCCACTTTACTTACTACGCACGCACACGCACGCAGACACACGCAGACACCCTTTTATTATCTAGCGCCGCCATATTTGTTCTCTCAGGTTGAATTGAAACGCAACTTGTCGCAATTATTCATGTTGATTCATTGAATTAATATTACTAGCGAATGGAACAGACGCCGCGAACAACAAGTTTGCGCCATGAGTTGTTGCCGACCGGCAACAACTCATTTAGTCGCTCGCCAACAACCATCGTGACCGCATGCGAATAAAAAGTAATTCAAAATGCCGTCTTGCGTTTTAAAAACGTGTAAAAACCAATCGACTGTGAAAAAAAAAGATTGTGGCGTGACTTATCATCGGTAAGTAAACAGAATATTAACTAGAACTAACCAAAATTAATTTTTGTAGATTATTTTCTATTGTACGGACATTTTGTTTGAAAATCATAGATTATGAAAAGTGCATCGTACAGATGGGATGTTTAGGATACCTACTAAGGGTTGGTGACTAAGGTTTAACTAATTATTTTGAACTCATATTACTCGGCCTATGCCGTCTGTCTGATCAGTAATACGTAGTAGGTACTGTAGCTATCTTTTGAAATCGTCATTATATAAAGCTTTACTATACCTATATTTCTTTAATGCTATGGCAGAGTGAGATAAGGTGTGGGGTCTAGTTAGTGCAAATAGGTACCTATGTAGGTATGTACCTATTTTTTTAAAATACCAATTTATTTTAAAACAAATGATTTTAAACGCTTAACAATTCATTTTAATTTACTGTAAATTTTTTCACGTTTTGAAATATAATATTCATAGGTACTGCATTAAAATTCAGTTTTGTATGTACAAAAGCTGTCTGAAGTGTCCCTTCTGCGGTGAAAAAATCTATGAGAGCGACATGTTGTTACACTATGTTGAACGAAACGCGTAAGCGCCCCGAAATTCATGGCGCTTACGACGTTTTGGTCGCGAGAAAACTATACTCTATTAGCGATCTAGCGCTGCATGTTTTGATAGTATGGTTAGACGACATCTAATCTTTTAGCGCTGCAGCAAATACTTGTCTTTGGGCGGGGCGCGCTCGCCTCAAGTTGCGACACGTTTTTGGTTTGGTATAGCTTCTCTATACGCTAGTAATAGTTCCTCAATGTGTTGATTATACCTAAGTGGGCCGATACATAGAATTTACCTACCTACTTATTATTTACGTAACTTACGTGTACGAAAATGCCGTTGACTAGGTCTGCTTCTAGTACGGAGAACGTAGCTCCTGATCCTCTAGAAAGTAAAATAGTAATGCTCGCCGCTAAACAACAAAGCCTGTTCAAACTAGTTCAAAATATGTATGATCTGAGCCTCGGTTGTAGTAGTGATGATAAAGTAACTAGTTCATTCCTAATTCGGATAAAATCTTTGGAAAAAGTGCGTCAAGAGTTTATGGAGGTAACGGAGCAGTTGAATTTATCAATAATAACTGCACATCCAAAATCAGCAGTAGATTTCGCGAAACTTCTAGAATTCGATGAACTGTATTGTCATATCAAAACCGTGGAAGCCGGGATAACTTGCGTCGCGACTCAATCGGTCAAATCACCGCCGACGCCGACGACGCAAACTGGTAATAATTTCGATGTTCTGAAACGGAAGCTGCCTGCATTGGAATTAGTGTCTTTCGATGGGTCACCTAATAAATGGGTCATGTTCTACGAAAACTTTACCGCGCTCATTCATAATAACACAAATCTATCTGACGCAGAAAAAGTACAATACCTTATCGGAAAGTTGTCAGGCAGAGCCCTCAGTGTTTGCGCGGGAATTCCTCCCGTCTCTAGCAACTACACGATTTTATGGAATGCTCTCAAGGACAAGTACCAGGACAAACGAACACTGGCAACTATGTACCTAGAACAAATTCTTAACTTTAAAGGAAGCCAGACCCCTTCTGCTAACTCGTTAGACGCATTTATCGAGCATTTCTGCGCGGCTCAATCAGCACTAAAACAGCTATGTATTGACGATCTCGCTGACTTTATCTTCACGCACCTCGCTATATCTAAGCTAGATAAAGAGACAGTCAATCTGTTCGAACAAGCACACCGCGAAGAGAAAATACCTACATTTAATTCATTAACAAAATTCATAAAAGAACAGAGCAAGATTCACATGCTACGAAATACAGGGCTACCTACTAAGACCGCGAATACCTACTCAAACCAAAACGCTTACAACAAAACGACGCCACAAAATAAATCATACATCCCGCAATACAACAAACAGAGGGCCACGGTCACACAATCCTATGTTGCTCAAAACGATAGTCAATTTCCAAAATGCGCTTTCTGCAAAAATGACAGTGTGCACCCACTTTACAGATGTGAAGCTTTTCTCAAGTTGAACGCAAACTCGAGATATAACTTCGTACGTACTAATAATTTATGCACGAACTGCTTAGGTTTTCACAACATCAATTCATGCCGCTCATACAATCGATGCACCGTCTGCAATCGCATGCATCACACGCAATTGCACATTGACTCAAATCGAAATGAACCCGCTAACGCAGGCACGAGTGCCGGCCAATCGGTCGCTACGCGCGCGCAACCGCTCGCCGCCGCCACCACCGCATGCGACGCGATAGACGTTTGCGCGCTTCCTCCTGTGTGGACTGCGCCCGAGCCGCAGTTAGAAGACGCACGCGACTGTGACCCTTATTTTCAAGCGGAGCAAGACTCAAAGTCGCATACTATATATGACGATGCCGCTTTTACTTCAGTGCGCAACGCTAACACTACGACTGTACTACTGCCAAGCGCCATAGTGTACGTTTACAATGACGCAGGCGAACGTCAAAAAATGAGGGTTTTCCTAGACAGTGGTTCCATGTGCCACTTTATCACAAAATCATGTTGTGATCGTTTGAACATTAATATTACACACGCTCCTGCGACAGTTAAAGGCATCGGGCAATCAGTTAAATCCGTAACTGGTTTCGCTAAATTCACGATCCATTCCCGCTTCGACACTCGGTGTAGCTACACAATAAACGCACGCGTAATAGATACAATCACCGACAAAATGCCTAACGCCTTCATAGACACGTCCGAACTGAATCACCTGCGCGATGTGCCATTGGCGGATGATGAATTCCATTCACCCGCCGATTTCGATTGTCTGATAAGCAATGAGTTATTCCCGTTTCTATTGGGAAGCCGTAAACTAACCGCCCCGAGCTCCTCCGCTGTCGGAGTTGAAACTTCACTGGGTTACGTAGTGATGGGAAGGGCGGATTGCATTCCGCAATCGCCTCACTGCAACAACAACCAAGCATTTCATGCAGTCATCGAACCTACGCTTGAAAATTTAACTCAACGGTTCTGGGAGCTCGAGAGCGTACCTACAAAAAAACATCTAAGTCCAGACGATGAAATATGCGAACGCATTTTTATGGATACTTTTTCTCGCGACGATACCGGGCGGTATACGGTTACGCTTCCGTTCAAATTCGAACCAACAGAGCTTGGTCGCTCCGATAATATTGCTAAAACGCGCCTAATAAGGCTAGAAAAGCGCTTAGACTCTAACCCGGAATTACGAAAAGATTATAACGCGACGCTACAAGATTACATAGACAAAGGCTACCTGAATAAGGTCGATAATCCCGCGCCCGGTCCGTGCTACTACATCCCGCACCACGCCATCTATAAACCAGATAAGGCAACTACCAAAACGCGCATCGTCCTTGACGCAAGCTGCAAAACAAGTTCGCTTAGATCGCTCAATGATGTTTTGTACACGGGACCTAACCTGCAAACAAACATTTTTGATCTATTAATAAACCTTAGACTTTTTGCAATAGCCTTGTCGGCAGATATTGAAAAAATGTTTTTTCAATTGAAATTAGATCCTAAAATGCATAGGTTTCAACGCATTTTGTTTCGTTTCAATTCAGACGATCCAATCGCAACGTATGAGTTCTCCCGCGTAGCATTCGGTATATCTAGTTCACCATACTTGGCGATGCGAGTCGTTAGACAGCTTGCTAACGATGAGCGCTCGCGCTGGCCAGCTGCTGCGTGGGCGGCTGAGCGTCATTTTTTCATGGACGACTATGTATCATCCGTGTCCACAACCGCTGAAGCTGAACAGCTGTTTCACGAACTGACGCAACTATTTAAGGCCGGAGGTTTTAATCTCGTCAAATGGGTCACTAATAGTACTGAACTAATGAAACGCATTCCTATCAACCAGCAAGCTCCCAACATAGTAAAATTTGACGAGGATAGTAATGTTAAAATCATCGGCTTACAGTGGAAAACTCATGAGGACTCCTTTTTTTTCAAGGTCAATACCAATCATACCAAGTGCACTAAACGCACCATACTTTCGGTTGCTGCTCGACTTTTCGATCCGCTATCTCTGCTCGGGCCTGTCACAGCACTATTAAAACTATTGGTCCAAGAATGTTGGAAACGCGATTTAGACTGGGATGACGATGTTCCTACTTACATAGCGGATCAGTGGTCGCAATTTCAAAACGAACTTCACGTTTTAGAAAACATAAAAATTCCTCGCCATGTAGGCATATTTGAAAAATCGCGAAGTATTTCACTCATCGGTTTCGCTGATGCGAGCGAAAAATGTTATGGTGCCGCTATCTACCTTCGAGTCAGCCAAAATGCTAATGATATAGGTCAAGTTACGCTTCTTTGTGCAAAATCAAAGGTAGCTTCTTCCAATAATATTGTCACCCTGCCGCGCCTTGAACTTTGTGCAGCTCTACTCCTATCGAATCTAATTGTCGCTGTACGCGACTCCATCAGTGAACGAGTTGAAATAAATGAAATCATAGCCTTTACAGACTCTACGATAACGTTGTCATGGATCCGTACTCCACCATTTAGATTCCAAACGTTCGTGGCCAACCGAATCTCTGCGATAAATGAGAATTTGCCGGCTCGCCACTGGTTTCACATACCCGGAAATGAAAACCCGGCCGATATCATTTCGCGCCCTGTCATGCCTAGCAAACTGGTTGACAACAATTTGTGGTTTCATGGCCCATCGTGGCTCGCTCTTCAACAAAATGAATGGCCGATCCAAGCTCATGAAAAACCATTACCAGTTAATGAACTTCCTGAAACAAAGGCATCAGCCATGGTCGTTCAAACCTGTGTTCAAACCGTTGAACCTTCTGATGTTCTTTACGACTTGGCTAATCGTATGTCAAACTGGAATAAATACTTACACGCTGTAGTTTATGTATTAAGGTTTGCAAAATTATTAAATTCACGAAACGTCATAACCGTCCACGACTTGGAAACGGCTCAAACATATATAAATCGTAGTGTTCAAAGAAAACATTTTCAAGATATAAAAATTCCTGCCCTGCAAAGGTTAAATGCTTTTATAGATGAAACGAATCTCATCCGCGTAGGCGGACGTTTGAACAACGCCCAACTAAACTTTAAGCAAAAACATCCAATAGTTTTGCCTGCAAACGACCGTATTGTACATTTACTGGTTGATCACGCTCACCTCGCGAATGCTCACGCTGGACCGAGCCTTCTCTTGGCTTTGCTACGAGAAAACTATTGGATTCTTTCTGCCAGGAATATGATACGCAAACGCCTGCAAAATTGCAACGCTTGTTTCAAAGTGAGACCAAAAAATGTTTGCCCTCTTATGGGTGATCTACCACAGTTTAGAGTAAGCGAAGTCAAGAGTTTCGTTTTTACTGGTGTTGATTACGCGGGTCCCTTCTTTGTGACACCGTATCGCCGCCGCGGAGTAAAGAGCATAAAGGCTTATCTTTGCTTGTTCATTTGCTTAACCACAAAGGCCCTACATTTGGAACTAGTTTCCGATCTAAGTACTGAAAAGTTCCTGGCCGCGTTTAAACGCTTTATTAGCAGAAGGGGGCCGGTCTCCATGATTCTAAGTGATGGAGGTACTAATTTTGTAGGAGCGAAAAGAAAACTAGATGAATTACATTCACTTTTGACATCAGACACACATAACAGATACATAGATCAACACTTAGCGGACCTACATATTCAATTTAAAAGAAATCCCCCCCTGGGGTCTCATTTTGGAGGTATCTACGAAAGCAATATTAAATCAGTCAAAGCGCATCTCAAAAGATCAATTGGAAGTCAGATCTTAACATACGAAGAACTTAGTACCGTGTTGGTTCAAATTGAGGGAATTTTAAACAGCCGTCCACTGTGTGTTTTAAGTTCTGACCCTAATGAATTAGAAGCTTTAACGCCTGCACATTTTTTGAATATAACACCTTTAAAATATCTACCTGCTCAGGATGTCCTTAATGTACCGGAAAATAGACTTAATCGTTATGAATTGTTGAATAAGTTGGTGCAATCCTATTGGCATAGATGGAGAGTTGAGTACTTGACTTCACTTCAGAGCAGACAAAAATGGACTACTTCAACTAAGTCCATTGAAAAGGGGCAAATTGTAATTGTCAGAGATGACAATGCTCCAGTGTTGAGTTGGCCTATTGCTATTGTAGAGGAGCTTTATCCTGGTAAAGATCAAATAAGTAGAGTCGCAAAAATCAAGACTAAAACTGGTTCATATGTAAGACCAGTAGTCAAACTTTATCCTCTACCTCTTCAATAGACTCTTGCCAGCTAAGTTTAATTTAATATTTATAGAGTTAATTATTTTCTTTTTAAACTATTTAGTCACCATTAGTTTGTTTAATTAATCCACAAGTAGTATATTATTATATATATGTATACATATACTTTTCTAATGTTGCGTAAATAATGAGTAGTTATTCAGAAGGTATCCCTTCAGCCCGGGGGAATAATGTTAGCGCCATCTAGACCAAATTTACACACACTATATATTATTTTGACCTTGATATAAAAAACATTCCATCCATACCTATCCATCCTTCACTCCTGTCGAACGAAACGTCACGCCGCACCGGACAGCCAATCAGAGGTCGAGAAAATTAGTGCATTCAAAATAAAAATAAAAACACTTTCACTCCCGTTCTCTGCGCGTGGGTACTCGCCAGTTAGAAGAAAACCCATCTAAGAAAAATAATAAAAACCTGTGCCGCATTGCTACCGCAAAGGAAAACTTTCTAACTGCTAATCTAATCTCTCTGTGACAACATACATAACATAATACGCTGATCAATCCTGCAAAATACTCGTAATATTATTCTGTGGTTATGGTGAAGTGATGCAACCAGCAATCCGCAAGACCTGAAGACCGCTGCCAGAGGAAAAACTGTAAGTTCGACTTTCCATCCTCCATTTCCTTCACCATAATCAATGTCAGCTCCTTCGGGACGACCGTTTCATTCGAGTGCCAGGCAATGGGTGAAATCGAAAGCTTAATTGTTAAATGATTTTCAAAACATAGCATCATTGGGCATTTGCAATTTTCTTAATGGCAAATAATAGAAAATATATTTTTTGAAAGCACAACATTGTAACACACATACACACACATACTTTGAAAAGATTTGAGGGAAAGCTACAAATAATTTTCATTGAATAGTCTTAATAAAAGTTTTCTACCAGCAGGGTGACTACGTGAGTAAGCTGAACAGTGAGAACTCACCGCCCGAGCCCGCGCCTAGGAAACGGAAGAGAGACTTCTTCGGTACTATTAAAAGAAGGTAACAATAACAACCTATTTTAGGAAACACTGTTTGCCTGTCCGCCATTTAGGAAAAATCTTACTACCATTGAATTAATATGTTACTCTGTGTGAATTAGGTACCTAGTATATACAGGGTTTTACCAGACCACTTCCGAAAACGAAAGGGGGAGCTACAGCACACCAAAACCCAACCAAAAAAAAAATCAGTTATCCTGAAAAATAATTATAGCCGGAGAAAACAATGTTTAAAGATTTGTATTTATTTCGCCAGCCCGCAATGTACGCATTCACGTAGATAAGGTCGAGGCGTAGTACTATTATTTATTCTGTGTCGTAAATGCCTACTAACGTAGGTAGGTACTAACGTAGGTCGCTCGCACGTCGCGTACTTGAATGACCCGCGATGAACTCGTCAGCTGTTCATGCTGTAGTAGACGTAATCTGCGTGCTGCGTGTACATTGCTGCTTTATTCATTTTATTTGTTTTTTTTGCTTCTTTAAATGAGATAATTAGGTAGATATGTCTTATTATGTTGTACTGTGTGTATGTAACTAGAAAAAAAATTAAAAAGAGATAGTCGAGTCAATTTTTTTTTTCGCGATTTTTTTCGCTTAATGTTTTCAGTATCATGGTCTGATTGGAACCTCCAAGTTTTCGGAAGTGGTCTGGTAACACCCTGTATATAGGTAATAAATACATATTAAATACTAGTTAACTCAATAATTACTGTAAACGTTGCAATAATTAAAAGCGTTTAGTCTGTTTATTCGTGAGCAATAAAATCACATGGACCAATTTCAATCATCATAGAGATACAAAAGAACTTTCGTATGCAAAATAACGTAATATCACTTTACAAGAGGGCTTCAGTGTGAAAAAAGTCTTAAATACTTACCTATTCATAAATTGAAAATATATTTAAGTACCTACTACTTTATTCGATAAATTAAAAAGAACTCCTTTTAAGAAAGAGCTCAAGTTTTGTTAGTAAAAGTAGGAAGCTGTTTCGATGTATTTTATATTTATTTCACTGGCTTTTCAATAATTTTACTCTAATCTTCAGTAAGTAATTGTACATAATTCCTTAGGAAGTCTGAGAAATAATTATTTTATTTGTTGATAGACTGGGTCGATCTCGCACGAGAGGCGCGTCTCTGGATCTCACAGACTCAGAAGCTGAGAACCACAGGATCAGAAGCATCAGCGCCGAAAGGAATAACCATGGTGAGTACCATTCGTATAATGTGGCAACACTTTACCTACTGCTCTATAATCTATGACGCGTTATTGTAGGTTAATTTAAGAACTCCAATGTTGCAACACTTTTTTCTTCATTCAAAAGCACTTCCCGTAAAGTGAAGCTTGTACTATGAGAGGTTCATCGTATGCTGGTTGGCAGATTTTTAGGTGGAAAGTTTCACACGCGTACGAAGTCGCGGGTATCAGGTAGTCTATGTATAAAATGATGATGATTATTTACAGAAAAAGCCCTCGCCGTTCCGAACAGAAACGTGTATTCAGCCGGAGCGTCGCCCGCGCAGTCCGGGGACGAATCCAGGACTTCTAGAAGGTATGTGAGAATCTTATATACTTGTAATCTTTCAATACCGATCATAAACCACTGTAAAGATAAAAAAACACATTTTATAACTCTATAATTATGTAGGTAATAAGAGAAAAGGTTAAGTAAGACTCAGTGTCCTCACAATTCTATTTAACTGTTAGTCAATTTTAATGAAAAGAAAATATTGAGTACTTCAATAAAATATAACCAGATCTGAAATAAATATATTTAGAGATGATATAAATATTAAAGGGTTTCAGTTTTAATGTACAGAAGAAGTTCTATACCTACTATAAAATATACAAGTTCAGTAGGTAATAGGTATAAGTAGGTAAGATTATTTTGAACAATAACTTTGTGCTGTCCAAAATGTTTGATGTAGCAAGACCACATTTCATAACTAGCTTTTTAATACAATTGAATTGAAATTGAATCTAAAAAGTAAAAATACTAACGTCACATAAATTGTAGTGGAGCTTCTTACCTGCAAAATAATGCTGTCTTGCCACATAAAATAATCTCTTCCGAAAATTCGGGGGAAAGAAAGTCACAGTTTTTTTCCGAAATTCCGGGAGATTTAAAAACTTTGGCCATACCGGCACTAATAGTGGTTTTTTTCTTTTTCATCCGGCCACACTCACATGCGCTGGGGGTATTTGGCACTCTGCAATCTGGTAACACTGGTATTTCATACTAAATTTCTTTTTTCAATATTCTTATGCATGACAACGCTTATTATTTGTATTTATATGCTTTTTGCATGCTTTTGCTCATCATTGGTTTTATGCACGGATTTTGACAATTCTATTATATTTAATTATTTTTTACTTTTTTTATACTCTTGTTCATCAATTTTAAAATCAATCATATTTTGTCCTACAATTACTTTTTTTTCTAAAATCATTTCAAAAATCAAATTATACATTTTTATTTCCAACCACCCATTCCTCTATGAATTTCATTCTAAAAACAATCATAATATTCTACCATCTTTTTCCAAAATCAACTGATTTAAATATGGACTTTTTTTTTTTTCTTTATCACCTGTTCTTTGTAAAATCAAACATTATTCTTCCCTATATTTTTGTCTCCATTTCATTCTTCAAACCAAATTAATCAAAGAAGGTCCTCTCTCAGCGAAGTGTCCGGATTCAGTACAGCATCAGCCAGGACCTTCATCCATGAGGCCTCGACCCTGGTCTTGGAGACCATTGAAGCCGGCATCAAGAAGCACTATCTGGTTCCACTGACCATTGCGCAAAGATCAAGATGGCGAAGGAAGGGCGTGAAGCTGCATATTTACAACGAGCATACTTTTATTGCGAAACATCTGAGCGGGTAAGTTAACTACTTTACTTATACTAGTTCAAATTAACTTAACCACTTCTTATACTAGTTGTAAATTAACTTACCCACTTCTTATACTCATTGCAAATCTACTAAACACTACTTCTTATATCTACTAGTAGTAGGTAAAGTAGCGTAACTACTTCTTATGATAGTCGTAAATTAACTTTACTTCGTGTATACTAGTCGTAAATTAACTTTACTTCTTGTACAAGCTGTAAATTAACTTAACTACTTCTTATACTAGTTGCAAATGTGATTAACTAACTATTTCTTACACTAGTTGCAAATCTAATTAACTACTTCTTATACTATTTGTAAATTTACTTAACTAGTACTTATACTAGTTGTAAATGAACTTAAATACTTCTTTCTTGTATTAGTTGTTAATTAACTTAACTAATTCTTACACTACTTGCAAATCTAATTAACTACTTCTTATACTAGTTGTAAATTAACTGAACTATTTCTTATACTATTTGTTTTGTAATCCAGCGGTACAGTATGCGAGGTATGCACAAAGACGATAGCGCGGCGCCTCGGCAAGCAAGGCTACGAGTGTCGCGACTGTCGCCTCAAGTGTCACAAGCACTGCCACGTGCGGGTCGTCAACACCTGCCCGCACTCATCCGTGCATAATATGGAGCTGTGAGTTACTTAACTATACATATCATTTGGCTCAATATAATACATTGATTGATAAAACCAAGTTACACGTTATACCTACCTGTGTATTTACAATATATAAAAAAAACCTTTAAATATACCTACCTACCTAATTTAGTAAATAAAAATCTCAAATTAGCAGTAGGTAACTAAAATTTTAGTGAGTAGATGAGTGACTCTAGCGACTTGAACTACATTTATCACACATTTCTGGGTAAAATTGCCCGAAGCAACCTACTATATTATTTATCTACATTTTAAGTTTATTATAATCATGTCTTAACTAGGTACATTGGTAAAACTGCCCAAAGATTAGCAATTATCACTTGACTGTCTTAACTATATTCATCACTTTTCACTTCATTCATCACTTATCTACGCTCGTTAATTATATACTTATCTTGACTATAGTTTAAACTACATTCATCTCACTAATAATATCTACACTCGCTACTTGGCTGATCAAACTAGGTATGATCTAAACTCAACACTTGACCGGCAAAACTTAACTACACTTAATACTTTATGTAACTTTAGCAAAACTCTTCTGCAATCGGCACTGCGTAAGTAATATCCAGGCACTACAGTGTGCCGTTAAGTGTAGGCATAGGTTGCCTCCTGACGCTGCATAAATCATCTTCAATAGATGTAAAGACCTATTGTATTATTAACATCCAATAGGTAATAACTACTTACCACCAGCCGTAAGCTTATTTGTTAACTTTGTAGTAAGTTATTGAAAAAAAAGTAGTCTTAGAAATGACCATCTATCGCGATTTGGGACATTTACGAGTTAACATAGCTGTTTATCAATTAATAATTATTTTCTTTATATATCTTTTTAGTGTCGCTCATACCCCTACCATTGCCTACGAGGTAGTAAAACCCACAATATTATCACATTTCGTTAATTATACTTTTATTCATGGTTAATTATACGTATGTTTATTACAAAACCACAACACTACCCACATCGGCCACATCTAAACACATTCGTAGTGTTCTTAGTTACAGCTTTCAACTCGTCAACCAAATTAATTAGGAAAATTATAACTTAGCTTCTCTAGTACAAGCTTGACCAAAGTTTGATTGAGGATCAAAAATAAAAATTAAAAGTAAACAAAAAAACTTTGATTATCAAGTTATAAGTGATGTAATTTGTTACTTATTTATACCTAAAGTTCAAGTTGCAAAGACCTCAATAAACTTTAGAATTGAATAAAAATTATTTATGCTATTTAACGCTTATTCGTCATTTTATTTTTACGCTGCCAAGGTCCCATTCCCATAGCTTTGGAAATGGAAGGTACTTTAGTCCATTATTTTATTAATAGTAAGTTAGAAAACTTTATGAAAAATATAAGGTATATTTAAACAAAAAAACTTGACTAAAAGCAACCATAAAACATAATAATATTTTTATACGTAATATCTGTTACCAATGATATTTTTATAAATCCTTTTCATAAAGTTTTCAGTATAGCATTTAATTTCAACCCTATTTTGCAAATAAAAAAATTTGCTTATCATAATGCAAAAAACATTACATATTTCTCAAATTATATAATGTACCTTTTGCTTCGCCTTAGGTATACTTTGTATAATAATCATAATAATTATACTATTATACAATTTCATCTACTTCATCCATATTAAACACTAAACATTAAAATAAAATATCTTATGTATTTTGTTACTAACGATTTACATATTATTTTTCTAGATCAATGCTCCCCGTGCTAAGTGAATAGTCGAGCTAAGTAAGAAGACTGCAAAAAAACAATAAACAAGAGAAATTACTCAGGTTCTTTCTAAATTGTAATGTTTGTAGTCGCCCTTCTGCTTTTGCGTTTCGTGTGGAGTCTATGGAGCACTTCTTTTTAAAGTCCGCTTCCGTTGATGTAGTTACTGCATGTTTTTTTTTGTATTGCGTGTTTTAAAAGCATGTGAATGTAGAATAATAAAAAAGTAATTGTAGTTCTTTTTATTTTATTAGGTAACAACTTTTCCAAGAGACGAAAAAGCTGTATTTTCCAACACAACACGTACACAAACTACGTATATTTGCTTGTTATTACACTTGCTATTTATGTGCCTACACATTTTTGTTGTATTTGTAGGAATAATCCTAATCTTTCTTTAAGAGAATATGTTTGATATTCGACCTAACTGCTTTCATAACGTCATAAAGTATTGACTTTGTGACGTTATACTACGTTTATGACGTATATTGCAACGTCCATTGGGACTTTGCAATATACCTAAACTAGATGTTATAATTTTGCAAGATTTGATGCGTTCCCCACTTTAAGGTTAACTCAGAAGGAAGGAAGCCAAACTAAAACTATCTTATAAAAATTTATATTTCTTTTTACTTAAAACAGATTAACTTGAAAGATAACATAAAAATTAGTAGGTACAATATATCATAGTAAATAGGTAGGTACAATAAAAAAAATCATATTCTGTCAAACGATGATAGTTTTCATGATTGAGAAGGTGTTATCCTAACTAGTCTGCGTTATTCTCTAGTTGGTTTTCTTCATAATTAGTATGCCTGTTAATAAAATAATATATTAATGTTTTCTTTTCTCTTTCAGGAGTTATATATCATCACCGTTCAGCGACAAAAATATAAGGATGCTGTGATTACATTCAGTGCCTATCAATTAGTAACAAAGTCGCTACTGAGCTTTGTATTTTATTTGTATAAAAACTTGATAAACGCTAAAAACGAACTGAAATCAGACCAATCTAATTAAAAATGCAGTTAACAGTGATCTGAAAAACAAAATGGTAAGCTTCATGCTTTAAAAGTGCACAAAGTAACCCTCAAGGTGCATCGTTTTTGGAATCTACTTAATTTATAAAAAAAAAAAAACTACAAACTTCTCTCTAAGTACAATGTTACCCGCTAAACACAAGTACATTATATAATGTAGGCTTTTATATATTAGTGTTATATAACTTTAAGCTGTAGATGTTCTAAAAACTTTGCTGATTTTTCTAAAAAATGTACTTACCCGCTTTCTGTCACGGATAGGCGATTGGCGTAGTAATTAGTTTAGGTATCGCTAGAGCCCACCATTTTGGAGTCAGTTTATTTTAAACGTAAATTAAAATTGTCACATAAAATTCAGAGGTTTAACTACATACCTCATTTTCAAAGATAAATATAAAGTTACCAATACTTATTTAGTCCCAATTTGTTTTGTTATTTATTTAAAAATGGAATTGACTCGAATATTTTCTTTTTACTTTTAAGTGTTCTTGCACAACTGTGATCTATAGTAAAATGTGCAATATTTTTTTTATGACACGTGCTTTAAGCTTTCAAAATTTTACTATCTTAGGGTTAAAAGGCCATAATTATTCAATGGACCACCATAGTTTATTTACTGTACGTATTATTTCTAAGAAATCCTGTTCTAAAGGTAGAACGAGTTGTTTTTTGTTAGTGAGTGACTGACATTTATTTAAAAAGAAATGCTACAAAAACTGTTCATACATAATTATTTTCCAAAATTATATAAATTGTAACAATGTAAACACACTTACCCTAAATTATTATATAATCATAAATAATCAAATATATTATGTGTTTTTGTAGCATTTAAATATTTAATGGTTCTAATAATATTACATGACAAAGTAAATAATATTTGTACTCTTATACTAAGATTGTTAACGCATAATTTTTATGTGGTTCCGTATGGTAATAATTTTATTATTTATATAAATGTTGCGCGATGTGCTCTGTGTAATTTTATTTCCTTCTTTTTAATAAAAAAAGCCTTTTCAAAATTGTTGTTTTTATTATACCTTGATTCATATTTTTTTACTCAGATACTGCAAGAAAATACCCTTTATAGTATAACCACGTGTAATTGCAAGCAAGCACAAGTTGACAGGAGAAATAGTTACCACAGAATAGATACTTATAGTGTTAGCTTAGCAGCAAACGAAAGATATTTAGAGTAGGCCACACTGTCGTAGGTGATGGCAACACCGCGTCTAGTTTTGCCGGGCATAGATTTAGATTTGGAGATTATGAAAAAACGGGAGCAATGGTTTTTTCAGCATAGCGTCGATGCGAGATTTACGAGTATTTAGCTATTTTGTGTGATATTTTGATGTATTTCGTATACTTTGTTGAGTTGTGTATAATTGTGATCGATTCTAGTTAAAACTGTGGTTTTCATAAGTTTTAGAATGTTTCTTTTTAATTAAACGATTGTACCTACCCATGATTTCTGTTTGAGAAGTAAAGTTTTGTATTTGTGTTGTAAACTCGGTCTTTTGTCATCCAAATGAATGGTTCCTAAAAATAGTAGGTACCTATATCATAATAAGGCACTCAAACTAAACCTACATAATAGGACAGGTGCAATGGGAGATCATAGATCTAAAGACCAGTAAGATGGGCCATCTTTTTTTATGGAAACATTCTTATGCGACTGATAAGTATACAGAGATTAAAAAGAAATCACAGTAGGCGAGAAAACACTTTTACCGGATTTTATAGTTAAAAGTTAAATAAAACAAAAGAGGCACATTTAATTTAGTTTATTGATTGACTTGCTGTTATACTGTACACTTACACATAAGCTACACCTTAGGTAATATTTCATGCAAAATTACATAGGTAACCTTACAAATACTATTTATTAATACACATTTTCAAATCTACTCGATAACCTGCTTACGTTTAATCAATAAGTATGCAGGTCATCGTGGTTTAATTTATGTATAATTTATTTTGGGAAATAAAATACTATTCGGAAATAAATTACAAAAGACAAAGAGTATTAAGTAACTCTACTTACACTTAAAAAGTAGGTAGGTAGTTTTTTGTTATAAAAAAAATATTCATATAAAATAAAACATTTTTCAATCTAAAACAAAAATGTTTATTTTATTTTATCATGACACTGTCCTGTTAAAGTACATTTTCAACAATTTTGGAACTTCTTAAATACTGTTACAGCCATTCCAACACATTAAAACATCCGATTCCAATGTAATTTAATTAATAGTCCACTCAAGTCAAAACGTTCACTCATTCGTTCACTCTGTTAATAGAAAATTCCCGCATGTTAAAATTGTGAGCATAAAACAGCAGCGCCACATTGTATAAAGGAAAAAAAAAACAAAAAAGGACACATTCGCAAAAATATAATTCGAAAAAAATATGTACAATTGGTTGTGACTATGTAATTATATTAAATTAACAGTAATATAATTGGTAACCTATCTTCTAAGTTTTACTACAAAAGCTTTGTAAATAAATAAAAAATTGTACATTATTTTACGCAAAACATTTTTTACTTAATAAATGACAGCACTGTGGCTTTTGCCTATAAAAAAAAATGATTTGCTTATTGTGCAACCAACCTAATACTTAATCGCACCACTTGTATATTTTGTAATTTATCAGAGTTGAATAACATTAAACACTCACATTTATTATAATTATAAATTATTATAACCTTATAATTACCAATAATGGATACATGGAGAATTAGTTCTCACGATCACACGATAGCTAAATACTGCCAACAATCAATCATCTTGCAGTCGTTTTTACAATTAAATACGTTATAAAAAGTTCTTAACTATACTTATAATAACAGTAAGCACATTATAATTAGGCATATTAATATAAGATTATCGAAATACCTTTTTTTATGCATCACGAATAAATACATTCTTTGACGTAATGAGACCAATACACATCCATTAATTATACTTTAGTTAAATCATTCTAAAATTTGGTTAGTTTACGCCATATTTTTGATTATACTATTATTTATAGTTATTAATAAAGTATAAATATCACTAATATAAATCACTTTCTAGTCATTGCGCCACGCAAAAGAAAAAGTTTTTAAATAGGTATGTGAATGTAATATGGAATTATCATTCGAAATTCTACATGGGAAATAGGAAAAATAGAAAATATTATTAAGACAGTAGTTATATCATAATTTATAATATAAAACTACTTCATGAATAATCATATAACTAGGGTTCTAATCAGAATAAAAAATCCTTATTCGGAACCGTTACGGTTTCAACCGAATTCATTCTCGTTCCGTCACAATTTTAGCATTATTTGAATACTATTTGTGTGACAGTTTGGAACTGTTGTCATTAGGATCTGATATTATGAAGAACCCATGACTTTTAACCCGAACTCAATTTCCTGTTTCCGGTAGACAAGTCACTACCTTTCGCTGACAGGGTTCGATATCGCCAATCGAAACGAGACTTAATTCGCGATCCGTAAGCGACTGCCAAAACGACGGTGTTCTATATAAATTACGCATCGGAGATGTAGTGCATGCGCATAATATAGAAAAGCTTTAACACGTCGTGCGACTTACTTCAGATAACTTATTAAAAGAGCTCATTTAGATCGACAAATATCCTAAGCTAAGTTGTTAAGTCGCGCATTGCCCCGACTTCGCGCCACACCTGATAATAATTACAATTAGAAGTATAAATGTTATTATTATTCTGAGTTTGGTGTCCCCCGAGCTGCAATAATTAATATGTTTGCGCGTAGCCGCCGAGCGAAGCGCTAGATTCGAATCTCCCCCTGTCCGTATTACCAGGAATAACATTACTACCTGTCAATACGACACCACATACGATTCTACACTTATTCCAGGTCACGGCGGTTGTTTTAGTAGAGACCAAAACCGAAGACTTAGACCTTTCTTCGACTGAGAACTTAAGTATGGTTCAGTTCGCGAGCGAGAGCTAATCACGCTCGCGATTTGAGTTACACACTGATGACAGCTTTAAGTCGAGCAAAAGCCTACCCTTTTAGTCTACGATCTATGGCTCTACGTACAAGACCGCCTGTAGAATTGTAAGCTGTCATTTATTGTAACTTCAACAAACTTTGTAGGATCTTGTCCAAACAAAGTGTTCGTTGAAATGTTTTTAAACATAACAGATACAAACAAACCATGATGTAGCAGCCGGCTGCAAGTGGAACTCTGAAACTGGACGTCGCAGTAGCGGAAGATGGCTCCGGAACATTGACGTGAGCTCAAACACTTTTACCGACACTACACGTATGATGTTGAAGTTGATTTTATCAAATCATGCAAAAAAAAACATCGTTACCGTCAAATTCAAAAGAAAATCGATTTTAACTGTCAAACTCACCCACTGAATTTGACACAATTCCGATTCCTATCGAGTTAGTATAGCAACGGTTACGTTAAATGACAGCTCGTGTTATCGATTTGACAGTATGACAAGTACTGGCTAATCCCTGGCTGCTTGCAAAATGTACGTAAAACTATGATAAATAGTTAACATTTTATAAGCGAATACTACAGCTTCGACAACCACTTGTCTACGGAGTTTTATGGTCACAGTGATTTAAGATGTAAAACAAAAATCACTGTCAATCCATTTAGGATGATTTTACTGACGAGTGAAAATGAATTACTTTCCTTCGATAGAAAAAAAATATCCAATTTTGAATGCATAATTAACAGGATTGAGTTTAATGACGCTTGAAATTAATGTAATAAATAATAATATAATTGCCAAAACAAATTAAACACGGGTTAATGGAAAAAAATAAACGTCTAAAAGAGTGTTTCTGAATTTGGAACGTCTAGATTTTCCACCGATTTTGTCTCTCCAAAATCAGGTACGAAATAGAACGTGGTAGACCGGCACACGAATATAACATCAAGTACTTCAGTAAGTACTTTCTATAAATTCGCATGCCTTCTATAAACATGAAATTAAAATGTAATTTCATTACACTCGTCAGTATCACCGTGAGGCTATTAAAATACACAAAAAGGAGTTTTAAGCCGAACAAGTATTTGTGGCAATTTCTAGGTGTCACCATCGAGAAATTACCAAAACTTGTTCATCCGCAAACCCCTTTAGGAACTCACATTGAGATCCGGGTTAGGGTTGACACTTTGCACCGTCAACACTGCGATGTAATCTTTAGCGCTTCGTCACAAAGCGGGAAAGTTACAACAGACACATTGACGTGCATTGAGGCAACCCTGGAAAAAAGTTCAAAATCAAACAAACTGAACTAACGTGACGAATTCTCCCGAAAGATGGCGCGCTTTGAAATCATAAAAAACAAAATGGCGTTGGCCATCTCCGCTCACACAACAGCTGTTGCGTAAAATTCGTCACAACGCTCGACAGTCTTGACTGGTCCAGACCGGACCAGACCAGAATGGCCTAGACCAAACCCGATCGGTCGTCCGGAACAAGCGTCATTTGATTGGTTATGGCGACGCATTCACCAATCTAATGACGCATGATCTGTGACAGGCCGGACCGGACTGGTCCGGACTGGTTCAGACAGAACCGAACTAGACTTTACCAGACCGGAATAGCCTAGACCATTCCGGTCTGGTCCAGTCCGGTTCCGTCTAGGCCATTCCAGTCTGGTCCAGGCCGGACTTGGCCTGACGGGACCTCTATAGCCTGTGGTATCGAGCGAGACACAGTTGTTCGGTCTAAGTGCAGTGATGTAAACTGGCATCCCCACCTGGCTACCGGACTTGGCATTAGAAGTATGCCAGTGGTAGGGTCGGGCAGGGCGGTGGTACTTCCGCAGGCGAACCTTGCACTAAGGGTTCTTCCACCTGAATTAACTTTAAATCGCCTTGAGTCAGCAATTTTTTGAACCGTTAACTTGGACTGGATATTTTTAAAGTTTTTAATGTTTTTCTGTTTGTAAACACTGAAAATATGTTGTTTTTTATTTCAAGAACAATAAGGAAATTCTATAAAGAATATACAAACCTTTTTGTATATTCTATAAGTTAAGTTTTTTTTACTATTACGTTATTATTTTATCTTGTTACCATCGATAAATGCAATAAATACTTAAAGTACCTATTTCAATTATTATTGTGAGTTTATAAAATGTTTATTTTTTGGCACTATTTTGCAAAACCGTAAAAATGTTTAGAAATAAAAAAATAATTCAATGATTAATATTCTTTGACAAGCTCAAGGCAACTTTAAGATATGATTAACATTCTTTGACTAGCTCAAGGCGATTTCAAAATCATAAAGTGGGAAATTCATTATTGAAGATAATAATCTCAGTCGTATTTCATAGAATGTACGTAATAGGCCTTATCAGACCAAGGAATGGTTAAATCAGTCGGTAATTATTCGAAGTACAAAAGTTTAAAAAAAAACTTACATTTGATTGTTCAGTAAATATGACGGAATTGTTAGCTGAGTTCAACTAACAGAATCAGACATAACAATTACTATATTAATACTAACAATATCAGAACATTGTAGTCAACAGTTTTGTTAAGAAATTATATTATCATAATTTATTGATTCATATGGTTCTGTAATTGAAAAAAAAAAAAAAGTCAGAGTTTGGCGCGACTTTAAGATGGTTGGAAACTGGATGAGAAGAGCCGAAGACCGGGCTCAGTGGCGCGTCTTGGGAGAGACCTACGTCCAGCAGTGGACCGATATAGGTTGATGATGATGATGATGATGAAGATGGTTCAATAATCTCGCAAAACTATAGTTTTCAATCATCAAAATAATATTAAAAACATCATTGTTTTAAAATTTCGCGCCAAACCGAAACATTCCACCTTCATAATTGTTTATTTTCACTATGGCAAAGTACAACTTGTACATTCTGCCTATTAAGTTTCAGTGTTGCAACATCAAAATTAATATATAATTTTTTATTGTCAACACCAAAATCAACGAAACTACCGTCAAAAAAAAACGATCAAAACCGAACCAAATGAAACATTAAATTAACGAATGACAATAAAAACTAACAACTTATACAAATAATTGGTAAAATAAGACACAGTTGCAATTTCCTTGCCATCCGAGCATAATACTAACCTTTAATCGGTACAACTGTCAAAGTATATTGACAGATGACAAGTCCGTTCTGTGGACGCGCCTGGGTCTGACCGATGGTGACATAGATCAGAATTAGCCCAAACTTAACTCAAACCGAGTCGAAAACAGAACGATTTTCTGACAGAATTTGCAAACTGTCAAGTCGCTGTCAAGTTTCGATTTGGTTTCGGTTAAGTTCTGGAACAGGGCGTCTAGAAGAATGCCTTTTAGAATGTCAAGCTAAGATCTTTTGACACTAGATGGTCTAAAAAATCTTGCTTCAAATTCCATTCGTACATTATCCTAGAACCGAAATTAAGAAAAAACAATGCTAATTCAGAATCTGGACACACAGCTGTCAACTGTCACATCGACAAGTACGAACATATGTGGCAATCGTATCGTAACGTATAGGTACGTATCCGAGTTGCACTACGCAAAGAGAGCTCAACAGTGAGGATTGCCGAGTAGCGTACATCGGATACGTTTACGATCACATTTAATCGTAATCACGATCAAATATGACAGTCGCCGTGTTACGTAAACCTAACGTATTCGAGACATATTGCGCGTCAACGCCAGCTCGACTGCCAACGTTGTACCGTCTCGCAGTGTATCTCAGTTACGTTAGTATACGTTACGTTTACGATTACCCCAAGTACGGTACCTGAAGAATGTTTCACAAACCCAGCATATAAGCCAACCGTTCCGAGTTAATGTTCGACGTTCAGCGATTTCCTAAGTCTTTCACCGAAAGATCTATACCAAAGGTGTTCTTGTACAAACGTAATACTTGAGAAACCAAAACTAACGTATTCGAATCATAATGTGCGTCAACGTTAACGTAACGTAAACGTAACTCTTCAGCCTTTACGTTTACAGCCGAATATTCTAACGTCAACATCAACACGCAGTGTAAATCGGTTACATTACGGCACATTTATTCGTGCCGATACCTCTGGTTACTTGTTCATCGATCAATCTAGTTTCAAGACAGCTGTAAACCAGCATCGAAATTAGAATGTCTCTTAAAGGTACGTTTTTATCAGAACACTATTGGTAGAGATCTTTTAACGAACGCCGAACAATATCACGAAAACGACCTCTACTAAGAATAGTGATTAACAAATGTTTACGTTTGAGTTACACTACGCGGTTGCCTCGCGTGACGCGGGTTCTAGCGTCACTGCGCAGTGTAACACAAACGCCAACACTACATTTTTGTTAATCATAGTTCTAAGTAGAGGCCCTGTGGCGTAAAGCTTTGGTCTCGCAATCGTAACGCACAACAATGCGACATGCGGCGCCGGACACATAATATGGAAAATGTCTAGAATGGTCTCTTGCTCCGTCGCAGTATGCGTCAGCGGCGAAGAGCAAACGCGGTACGCTGCGTTGAGCCGCATACCGCAGCGTTGTGCGTTACGATCGCGAGACCAAAGCTTTACATTCAATTCGGCAGAGATTTTACTCTATAAAGGATGACGTCATATCTCAGCCGAGAATTCGTTTCATTCAATGGTGAATCGAATTTTCGACGTCAAATTGACGTACCTAAACCTTATTATAGTATAATCTCTTCCAAATATCATAAGGCGCCAGAATATATACCTAATTGGCGACACTGGTCCTTTCTTTAACATAAAGGGCCAATGTCAAGTTCCACAGAACAAGGCGAAATGGCCACTGTGCCTTTAACATAACGACTTAATTCGCGTGACACTTTCATGTGTACGGAAATGAAACATTCATTCCCCTCTACTGTCACCAGCGTTGCTGTGTAGTGTTATACGAAGCCGATTTACACACGTACAAGTACAGTAGCGAGACGAGTGCGTTGTAACCGCAGATCTACTCGCTACTGAACATTATTCAAGTGTAAATCACCAAAACAACAGCGGATCGAATTGTTCGGTTTGGGGGAGGCAAGGTATTAAGGTTCTCCCAGACAAATCCTGGTCCACTCATGGGTAGACTCAGGGAGTTTGGTGGGGTTGAGAACCCCAGCCACCCCCCATGGATCCACAGATGATAAAGACACGGAAGTTCACGTTTAACATAAAGGAGCCACTCGAAATAAAACAGAATCTTACAATAAATTACACAGTAAGAAGTCGCTCGTTGCTTTAACACCGATGAAATAACTGCTTTGAGAACTGTTAGGTCTTCCAAACGGATAAGTCCGAACCAGAGAGAAGAGATAAATTAAAGCTGAACTAGATCACCTATAAACGTCCTAACGTTGGGAACATAATAGCTTTTTCAACGTTTTAGCGTAACGTTATTTGGCTGTGATTTTGATTCGCCATCGTTTTGTGAACATTCGTTTTTTCCAAACGGTTTAAACGTTACGCTTTTGGCTGTGGTTTTCTACCAGTCGTTATAATCGCCATCCATGCCCAAGTAGGATCGTTAAGGGACCTATAAAGTAGAAAAAGCTGAAACGAAAAAAAAAAAAGTCTTCCGTCAACGAGCTTCTTAGGTAACCAATACACGATTAGGAAATCGCAATTCAATATAATAAGGTAATACTCCGACCAAAGTTATTTTAGCTGAAACTAAAATCACGTAGGTCGGACTATATTTACTTACCTTATACAGTACTTAGGACAAGGAGTTAGAAGCAGTTTCTGTCGAGTATTTGCCGCGAATAACGCTGGACTTTTCCACGGCATCAGAAATAAACTGCTCTTTAAAGCGTGTCCTCTTTCCATTTACAAGTCAAAGCTGACTGACGTTAGACGCTCAAAATTAACGATAGAGATAGTAGGAGTTTGAAGGATCCACGCGGAAACATAGAGGGTGGGAGTCGCTGAACTAAAACAAACAAAAACTAGCACCTTTATTCATATTGTCATCTAACGTGGCGTAAAACTTTCTGTCATTGTCACTCGCATGACAACGATATGACAGCAGATGTAAAAGCCATTTTAGCTAGCGCAGCTTTAGAAGACCAATATGAATACCTGAGAACTTACCATCAAAACAATAGTTCCAGTGATTTCATTCTCAAGGCTTAGTTGCGAATTTCAAAAGAAAAGACTGGACAGGACATCCGTTTCTCAGTTGAGAATCGGATGCCCTGTCCAGTCTTTTCTGCGAGTTTGACAGTTGTCAAACTCGCAAAATAACGACGCGTGGAATATTAACAGCAAAAATGTTAAAATTCGAGCATAAAAAGTGACGCTTACAACGTGATTGTTTGTGAAGACTGATAGTGTTAAAATGGCGACATACAAATACGTCACCACGCACACAGCATCCCATTAAGAAGGGACGCTTAAAGCATGTGCGTAAAAAAGCTAATAAACGCTTTTTTGGTTAAAACGCTATAACGCAAAACGATGGTTCGTTTGTTTGAGTAGAAGCGGCGTTAAAGACCGCGCAGTGTAACTCAACTCGTTGCTCGTAATAGCCACTATCAGTGATTGTAAGCTGAAGAAGAATAGAAGACAGGCTCTCTCGCTCCTCGAACCCGACAACGCAGAGCGATTTGGTCGGGAAAGGGGGGTTTGCGAGAGGGTGGTCGCTAGCCAGTCGGATATAGACATCCTACCACCAGGGGGCGGGGTTCATCGCCTCTTACGATTCGCTACCCCGCCGGCGGGGGGGATCAGTATTCTTTGTCTCCGTCCCCCCACGGAGAGACTTGACTTAGGATCAAGTCATACTAGCGCAGAGTGGAAAGTAACAGGTGGTAACTTGACTTGCGGGAGGTAATTGTGGCTCAAAAGACCATTGTAGCTCAATAAAACAATGCGGCTTGAAAGACCAATGCGGTTCGAAAGACCAATTTGACTCGAAAGCCCACTAAAGCACCAAACATCAATATGGCTCGAAGGACCAGCGTTCCTCGGAAGACAAATGCCAGTCGAAATGCTAATGTGTTGGTAGATAAGCCATTGATTCAGAAAGAAAGACTAATATAGGTTTATTAAGTGGTTCCGAAAGATCAATAATACGACCCGAAGGACCAGTGTTATGGCTCGAGAGACCAAATACGATATATAATTCATTAGGCTCGAAGGACTTGAGGATTGAAAGACCAATACTGCAGTGTTTCGGTCCGAAGGATCAATGTTACGACTCGAAAGACCAATGTAGCCTGAATATCGATTTGGATCCCCCTCGATCAATACTAGCTTGACATAATTTGGAACTAGATGGCGTTGTATTTAATAAATAATTTAGTATCAATAGATATTTTGTTTCGAGTAGCTCCAAAAGGAATCAGATTGAATATTTTTAAATGATTTTAAATGTATTTTAGTGAATGTACATTAACACGTAGCTTAAATACTAACCGGCGTTTATTTTTAAACATTTAGTTAATATCTAGTAATACTAGTTTGTCACTACTAACTTTTAATACGAAGAACATCGATTTTGGCTTTAGATTTTTACATTTTTTTAATATGGCAAAGATTTTTTCGGTATTTTATAAAAAAAAATTGTATATAATTGTTTTTTAAGGATATACACATACTTTTGTACACAACTTGTACATAATTAAGTACATTATTGCTAGTTATTTATGTAAAAATCTAAGCCACATCTTACAACTATGTACTTTACGTATTTCCTCTATGTATAAAATTAAAAAACACAACTGTACGCTTCGATTATTCGCGCATTAGTCTCTTAATCGATTAAATATCGATTCTACAAATTAGTAGACCGATTTCTTCACAGCACACGTCTTGCCGAAATTCTTCAAATCGTTGAGGACATCACTGTCGTAATTCAAATGTCACTTTGACATCTGTCATTGTAAATGTCACTTTGACAGTTCCATCACTTCCCACGGTTATACGTATAGCAAACTGGAGGTAATATCGATTATGTACCTAAATTGTATAATCTAGAAGAAAAGTTTATAAACAAATAGCATTTTTTCAAAAAATGTGTACATTTGGGATTTTACAAATAATTTTTTATACAAAAAAAGTTATATTCTGTAGAAAATTCACTGTGGCAGTTTTTATGATACTACTTAAAATATACAAGTATATTTCCAAATTAGCAATGTATGCAACATGTCAAAAGTCAATATGATTATGATTGATTTAATAGGCATTAGTAGGTACAGATTTTTCGCATAAATTGATCAAATATTTGACAAGTAGCATAGTCCCGCTATAACAAACAGATTCCAACATTGGTTAAGATATTGTTATAACCTCCAAACTGTCAATATGACATTGACAGTTTGTCAATTTGACACTGACAAGATATCATTTGCACATTCAACTTCTATGACTTTTGCAACTTGTTACAATTCTGCCAGTGTCTGTTTACTCTAGTGTCATTTACACATTGACAGTTGGTAAGGCCAAAAATCTGCTCAGTATGTAATACGAACCCCATTATAAACCTAAAATAAACTACATAGTAATAATGAAAACTCGTTCCGCAGTCGACTAGTAGCACTCGTGTGGTTGGCAGATTTTTACCTACGCGCAAATTCTGCCTTCATTGCTGGAAATAAAAAAAAACATTAGTACCTACCTACATGTACTGTCAATCTCAGAAGAGACATGCTAATATAAATTAACTAGCCGTCGCCCGCGGCGTTGCTCGCGTTCTAGACCCTTTATGAGTGTGACGTTTCAAAATTCCTTTCTAAGTGCACCCCTACACTATATAAGGATACTACCCTCCAAATTTCATACCTCTAGGACTTTTAGTTTAGGCTGTGCGTTGATTCTATGTCAGCTTCAAAAGAGTTTTATATATATAGATGATATAACTCATGCTTTTAGCAAGAATAAAAAACTCATAGACATTACACACATGCCCTCTAGTCCCAAACTAAGCAAAGCTTTGTACTATGGGAACTAGATTGCTGATATAATACTTATATAATTATGTAAATACATACTTATGATACATAGTAACACCCAGACATAGAACAAACATCTATGTCCACTAAAGTCAAAAATTATCACTATTAACTAATGTTTGTTCTCGTTGGGGATCGAACCCGCGACCCACAGCACGGAAGGCAGAGCTATATCAATGTATCTTACCATCTAATATTTCTTTCTTCATCTTAGTGAACTCTTGTCGCATTTCTCTCATCATCTCCTGTTTGAAGACGTCCCATTCTCCCGCTGTCACGCAGCCTTCGGTACCGCCGTTCACTTGCTAATAGAAATACATAACAGACATTTGTATCAAGTTAAATAGGCCCTTGCATCTAATATAAATGATTTATACAGCGTTAGTCGTTTGTCAGTGTATCATATTATTATGGTATTTAGAGTAAGCGTGAAGGGGCAACACTGTCGGGAAAAAAACAAGATGGAAGCATACTAGCTAATGTAATGAGAATATGTAAAAGTAAAATAAAAGAGTGTTCAACATAATCGTATTTAAATTTAAAGATAAAATAGCATACAATACAGTCAGCACGTTTGTCCCTATGTATAGGCGACCAAGAAATTGGTTTACCACTTTTGATGACATCTCCCAGTAACATAATTATTCGCTAAGGAAAAAATAAACAGGAATGACAGATTCTGACGCAGCAGTTATTAATCTGTCAAGCGAAAATAGCCCTTGATGTTTTGTACGTGCAAATGATATTCAGCCTTAGAGTGGTAAACCAATTTCTTGGTCGCCTATACAAGACGCTGCAGTGCCTAGGAAATGTTTATATAGAGCACCGACAGAATTGGGCCCACTATGTATAATATATGTTTTTAATAAATAAAATCATTGGTGTATAAACTATTATAATCGTATTAAGTATAACCACCTTGAGTATAGTTTCTTCGCTGGCGGAACCAAAACGCTTGCGCACGGAACGCGGCGACTGCGCCTGCGTCTGCGCAGGAGACTCGGAATTCGCTGAAAACACATTCAATAATCATAATTAATGAATCACTTCAAAGGAATCGTCAATCAACCACGTGAGACTCGATAGGGGGGAGAGGGTTCGAAAAATCACGAACCACAAGAGAGGGAGGAGGTCAAAGTGCGATATTACGTGCATTTATTTTTTTGATGAACAAATACTCAATTAAAACAAATATTCAGACAAATATACACGTGATATTGAGTAGGAGGTAGGAGGGGGGGCTGAAGGGGGAGAAAGCGGGAGGTGAAGGGGGGGGGGTTATAAAATCCTCACAAAAAACCCTATGGAGTAGTACTTAGTAGTGCTTGTATTACCTATACCATCCTCTCAGCCTAGTCACCTACTGGCTCTAGAAATATACTTACAGTTATTACCGTTGCACGATGCGGCTGGTAGACGATGGGGTAATGTCGCCGACCGCTCCCATGTCTTCAAGGGGGTGTTGTTCACTGAGTTGTCGTTTGACGACTCCTAAACAAAATGCCTTTTATAAGTCTTCTTTCCCTTTTTAATATTATTTCTAGTGTTCTCAAAATAATCAGGAATATAAAATTTAGAAAAATATTCTAACAACTTCTCGCTTGGACATTTGAAAAAAAAGCAAACGACAATAATAATATGGTGTGCATGTTGCACAAAGTTCAGCATAAAAGTATCATTTTGATCCAATCCAGTTTTCAAACCAAAAAATGTTTTTTTTTTTGTTGTGTTTGTAACTTATTATTTACTTTTTGTTAGGAACATTTTTCATCCAAAAAAATCTTTACTCAAGCATACCTAGATACTTAGATTTGAGTAGAGTTTTTCATACAAAAATCTATGCTTGAGTCCGGATCAATCCGGACCTAAGAATGTCTTTCATAAAGACTGCTTTCATGTGCTAAGAAGCAACCTAAGCCAAACAAAATATTATTGTTATACCGCGTTCACACTATGCCACTGCCGCTGCCGGCATGAATGCCGCGATTAATTGATTGCCACAGCAACATCGCCAAGTTCATGCCCTAGCTCTTTGGTGAGAATAAAGGCGATGTTGCTGTGGCAATAATCCCGGAATTAATCGCGGCATTCATGCCGGGCATAGTGTGCGCGCGCTATTAGAGTCTGAATAAAAATTTATAACTTTTGAGGGTAGTTTGTAAAACAGTCATTTTTGTTATTACCTGGCTAACTTCAGCCTTGTCCAAGTGCGCCCTGCGCCTTGCGAGCGTTCTCGCCATCTCGTTCATCATGCAGTGCAATGTAGGCCTTCCGGAGCTGTTCCCTTGGTGCTCCGCCCCACCAGACGACCCGCCAGGGGACGCCGCTTCTGAAGGCGGCTGGGATACTGCTTGCTGGGTTAGAAAAGTTCATTTTATATAAAAAAAATCCGATTATGAGATCTCTTAGCGTAATATGCTGAGGTTTTGAGCAGTTTTGTGTATAGCATGAATCAATGGATGCGTGTGTAAGTGAAATCAATACATATCCTTAGATATTTTACACAACGTTCTTTAGCCCAAAACTAAGTAAAGATTATACTATGGACACAAACTCAGATTAATATCCTAAAATTTTTAATTACTTCTCTACTTACTTAAATTTTTTATTGTCATATAATGTCAAAAAATATAAATATTTTTGGACTTATCATACAACGCCTTCTAGTTCCAAACTGAGCAGAGCTTGTACTATGGGAACTAGATTGCTGATTTACTTCAGTACCTACGTTTTGTATGTAAATACATACTTATAACCCAGACACAGAGCAGACATCTATGTTTGTCACACACAAAATGTTTGTTCTCGGTGGGGATCGAACCCACGACCTACATCATGGAAGGCAGGGCTACTACCGACTGAGCTATGACGCCTGTTCATATCAATAAAAACGGACAATCCGCACATACTGTGTATTTTGTAACTGTTTGTTTACCCTAATAAATAAATAAAGAATGTAATATACCAGCACATAACTAACCTTGGCTTGTCTCTTCAGCCTCGCCTGCTGCAGCTGCGCCGCCAGCCCCGACAGGTCCGCAGGCGCAGGCGCCGCGGGGGGCGGTGGGGGCGGCGGGGGGGACACTACTGTGGGGGTCGACGAGGTGAGGGGGGCCGCGGGGGGAGGGGGGGCCGCACTAGGAGCGGGGGCGGGGGCGGGGGGTGGAGGGGGAGGGGGCGGACCCACGGTAGACTGGGGGGGCGGTGCCTGCTGCTGGATCAATATAAGTAAAAGATAAAAATAAGATAAATCGCACATTTAGAAGCGGATTTAAGCCGCGCTATGTTGGTAGAAACAATTTGGCAAACTGTTAAAACACTGTTCATGAATTTGGGAGTAATCTTGAGATTTCTTTTTCTTTCAATTAATACCTAAAAAGAAACTCAATACTCTAATTTTTTTTTTATATGCAAATGAGAAGAAACGTTATTATTTCAACACTTCTAATTAATTAAACACTTCTTTTGATTAATGAAATAAATAAATCACTTAATACTAATATAAGTACATAGAATATCGTATCTAAAACAGAATACATACCATTGGGGGTGGCTGAGGCGCTGCCGGGGGCGTTGGTGGCGCTAAGACTCCCTAAAGTAAAATAAATCTTGAATATAATACTTGTATAACATACGCGTATCCATCTAATGTTACAAAACATGCAGACCATTACTAACATCATGGTCAATCCTACTTCCTACTAATATTATAAACGCAAAAGTTTGTGAGTATGGATGGATCTTTGTTACTCTTTCACGTAAAAGCTAGTTCCGATTTGGATGAAACTTGGAATATATATTGTCCGTGAACTGGATTAACATATAGGCTACTTTTTATCCCGGAAAATCAACGGGATCCAACGGGAAACGAACGAAGTCGCGGGCGGCACCTAGTATTACATATAATGTTACAACAACCATCATGTTACTAATGGTCTGCATGTTAAGCATCTTAAACCCTAACCCTGTTATTAATCTCGAACCTACCACCCCTTATCACACAATGTCACACTTCATCGACCTCCTCCCTCCCTCTTAAAGTGTGACGTAATTTATGGATGAGCCCTAAAGAAACTAAGAGCTGGTAGAAGTAACGAAGCATTCCAGTTTTGCGCACCAAGAACTTCCGCATCTACGCTATTCCACTTTGTGCATCAATCGATTTTAAGCTTGGTGCGCAAAGTGGAATACTTTTTAATTATTAAAAATTACTCACATTGGCTGGCGCTGGGAGGTTCTGATGTGGCGGAACTGGCGGCGGCGCGGGCGCACCCGGGGCTGCTGATAACGTCATGTTTGGGGCCATCGGAGCACTAGACAAGAAACAATTCAGTGTTTGAAGTTACTGCATCATGTATATCTAGAAGTACTAATAGAAAAACAATGCTTCTCAGTAAGTAATTTATTTAAATTTTATGAAATAATCTTAACAAAAACCTTATAAAGCACTCACCTATTAGTGCGATGGTGGCCTGGGGTCGGTTGGCTCGGCTGGTGCGGCAGGGTGTGCGTGTTGTGGTGGACTATGCCGTGGGGAGGCGGCGCTGGCGGGGTCGGTTGTTGTGTCTGAAGATGAAAACCTGATCAGCAAGTATTCCTGGCCGGTGTCGGCCCATGGCGACATTGTTGCTGCTTGATGCCTATGATGGGCTCTGAGGTGGCTTGAATGGGCAATTTTGGCTTTAAAGGTTCAGCAAGTATGTAACTAGATGTAATAGTTCAAACTGCACAGCAGTGATTGGTGGTCTTGTCTGTAGGATTCTGATTAAACATCCTAATAATATTATAAGCCCGAAAGTTTCTAAGGATGTATATATGGATGTATGTTTATTCATCTTTCACGCAAAATCGAATAATCCGATTTGGATGAACCTTGGTTAGAACTATTGTCTGTGACCAGGATTAACGAATAGGCTACTTTTTATCCCTGAAAAGCAAAGGGATCCAACGGGACGCCAACGGAGTCGCGGGTGGAAGCTAGTGTATTATAGTTCCATTTCACAAATGTAAACTACTGTGACAAGGAAGGGGGAGGGGTGTTGTGACGTCATTTATGGATGACCCCTAAGCGTCGCACATCCGTAATCCACGCCGGTTATATTACTCGACTTCAGCTTTGTACCAACCTAAAACTGTTCACGGACAATGGGATCATCAAGTGGCACTGTCTAGTCTAGTACTTCTTACCGGATGGTGTTGTGGATGATGCACTGGTGCATGGTACTGTGTCGGGGGGTGCGGTGCATGGTACTGCTGGTGGTGAGGCTGCGGCGCGTGGTACTGCGGCTGCTGGAGGATGGCGGCGTCTTCGCGCGTCATCGTCCTGCAAGAGACTGGGGTTAGATGACGAACTATATCCAGCTGAAGTCAATGAGCTGTAGACAAGAGCTGCCAAAGACCGATAGCAGTGGAAAGAGGAGGTGTGTGTCAAAAGAACTCACTGACAAAAATGACAGTAGAATGGGCTCAGAAATCAGAAGTCGATGTCACATTTGGAAGCTAGCAAGTCAATCGCACATGGTTAATTATCTTCCAGTGTGGCCATGAAAATGATATCGTTTGCTCCAGCAGAAGTAATATCATGTAGGTATACTGTCTTTTCGACGAGACAGTATTTAGCTCTAACTCTTATAGCTGGAACCGAAAATTCAAACACCTTTGAAAGCACGGAAGAGCTTAGATGAAAATGCAATAAGCCATCATTGCCCATTCAACTATCCACAGTTACAAATGCAGTTGCTACTTATCTTACGGCGCGAAGTCCTCTTGCTTCTCAATAGACCATCTGACTGTAAATCCGTTAGCTGCAAACCAACTGTAAACCTTACGACTGTGACTGATTCTTTTGCCAGCTGCTAGAAGGATCTCACTCTTACCTCTTAACTGAATCTTTTGCCAGCTGCCTCCAAGTCCGTATTTTAATGATGATGCTACTGTACCTTTAAGTACCCTGCCCTGTATCCAGCTATTTCCGCGTCCGTGCGTACCACCTAAATCTAAATCCACTGACTGTTAACCAGCCGACTGTAAATCTTACCAATGTTTCTGCAAGATCCATTTTCCTTTGCACCAGAGGCAGCTTCACCTGTACAGCGGAAAACACAGGGTACCGCCTGCCGCGAATCCAGATAATATACTAATCTGTACCGTTTCGAATCATAGCACATTTGGATTTTCACACACAAATGCGTATGCTATATCACCGCGGGAAGCGTTATCATGTGTAAACCGCCTAAAACACTACCCCTATCCATACCTGTACCCCATGTCTTCGTCAAAGTGTGTATTGTTGTTGTGGCCATTGTACGGTGCGGGCGCATTGACCATCTGCGGAGGGGGCGGCGCGTTGCCTGTTGGTTTGTTGGCCAGGATCTAAGAAAAACATTTGGTGTCAGTTTTAAACTGTAAATGGGCTGACTGTAAATTCAATGACTGCAATTACGACTAGACTACCTACTGCAAACCTGACTGTGAGTTCAGAGTCTGCCAGCTACTGTAAATTCGGACTGATGACTGTCAGACGGTAAATTCGACTGCAAGCAGACTGTAAATCAATCGACTGCAAACTGCATACCTCCAGTGTATGCATCATAGCCCGCGCGAAGCTGTCTGCGTCTTCGCGGCATGAGAAATTGAGCCCATACACGTGTCGTGCGTCGCGCCATTGGTGGAACGTTGCCGTCGCCTGGTTGTACTTCAGCCCCCTGATTATTCCGCAGTTGATCACCACCTGTACAAACAAAGAGTACCAGTTGAGCTTTCTGTGGAACTTCAGCTGGAAGATGAGCTTAATTTGTGACAACGTTGTCCTGAGCTAGTGCTCGACGGTTTCCAGAGCTGGACTGATAACATTGTACTGGTAGATCCAGAAGACATGTCCATGTCTTTCGCGGTCACTATAATGAAGCTGCCACATTCAGAAGGATGTAACTCTTACTTCGTGATCGTTGAGCTTCCTGCCCACCACTCGGAAGGTGTTGTGCTGCGTGTGATGGTAGATGTGCACCTTCGACAGGCCCGAGCTGGTCCCCGACGGCACCCATCGCTTCTGGCCGTCGTCGTACACCATCACCGACGCACGGGCACTGCTGATGGACTGCTCGCTGTTAAAAGAAAAACAGATTTTAAAATCTCTGAGTGTAAACTACAAATCTTGGGAGACCGGAGGTTCTCCTTCTGTTGTGTCAATATTACAATCTCCTATTACAAATGCCTATTTCTACTGACGGAACTACTGACTTCCTTGATTATAGAAACAAGACATAATAGAAATATGAAACAGTGAAACTAGACTTTTGACGTGCTTCAATTGAGCTCATACTTGCAATTTCAAAAGCTTAACTTGATTGCCGATCACACATCATACTACACCTACCTACATGTTACGTAAATCCCTTCGACCTACGATCATGCCCACTTAAAGGTCAGCCTACGTTTAAAAGTAATGCGTGTTATGCAAGCTTAGCCGTGTTGTAAGAATTACTTAAGCAAAACATATTTGTATAACCATGTTTCATTTTATCACAGAAAGTTAGATAGGTACCTAATAAGTAGTTCTTTAACTTCAATGTTGATAATAGTTTTCAGGCTTAGTAGGTACTTTAAAGTAAATTAATATCTTTCTGAGTTTATTAGGTTAAACTTTATTCTAAAAGTACCAAACAACTTTTAATATTCTAACATCAGCGGGCCTAGGATGCGCACGCGAGATATTTGTCATGTCGTTCTGTCAAAATTTAAGCACTTTGTACCAGTTTTTGAATTTTTGCATTATCTGTGGCAATGTTGTCGACAAAACGCGCCTTGATTCTTCAACTTTTGACATTTCTGCATGACTATTATCTCGTCCTCAGAGAGATACGACGACTAAGAAGTGTCAAAAGTGTACAATAACAAGGCGCGTTTTGTTGACAACATTACCACAGATAATGTAAAAGTTCAAAAACTAGTGCAAAATGCTTACATTTTGACAGAACGACATGACAAAATATCTCGCGTGCGCATCTTAGGCCCGCAGGTAAAGTCTATCTGATGAGTGGAATGATTTTGTTTGACAAAACAGTCATTTGTTTGACAAGCAGACTGAATTTTCGTCAAAAACGCACACCTTCCGGGATTCGAGTTCTGTAATTTTTAAGGGAAACACCGTTTCTTTTATTTTAATGGTTTTTCTTGTGTTATTGTGAGTATTGTTGTTTAATTTTGGTGGAATTTTAACCAATAATACTTGTGGTCGTGGCATAAAGTGTGAGTCATTGAAATAAAAGTGTTTAAGGTGATTTCCTTAAAATGCTAGATTTCGTTTTCAAGTTTTCAAGGGAAAACTCCACCATTTTCTCTCCAAAACAAACGACAGCCGACTTGACGAATGACAAGACTTGACTGATAATATTTCACTTGACACTGACAAAATTGTCTGTCGAAATGACGGACAGAGGCCATTAATGAAGAGAAGAAGACACGAGTTTTGACATTTTTTGAAACGACACACAGCATTTTTATTTCAATAGTTTTTCTTGTGTTATTGTGAGTTTGTTGTTTAATTTTGGTGGAATTTTAACCAATAATACTTAGGTCGTAACATAAAGTGTGAGCCATTGGACTAAATGTGTGTAAAGTGGTTTTTCTGAATGTGAAAATTCGTGTTAGGTTTTGAAGAGAAAATCCACCATTTTCTTTTCAAAACAAACAACAGCCGACTTGACAAATGACTTGACTTGACTTATTTATTACAATTTTAACACTTGACATTGGCAAAATTGTCTGTCGAAATGACGGACACAGGCCATTACTGAAGAGAAGAAGAAGTTGAAGAGAAGAAGAAGAAGAAGTCTCTCCGCCCCCCGCGTACAAGTCCCTCACATTTACATTAAGTACTATGACTTACGTTGTCCTATAAGTACAATTCAATTGAACGTTTTCACGGAATCGGCCTTCTGTACTTGTTCTAATATTCTGTGGCACGACGTTAAAATATCTAACATGTATACTGCCTACTTCATTGCATAGTTACTGACCAATTACAGACCGTGTGGGTATCACCGGTAAAGACCGTAAGGTTAGGTTAAGTAGGCGTTTAACCCAAATCACAATGCAAATTATGTCCGGCGATTTAGTCTATGGGTTAAACGAGTTGTTATTTGTTTTACTATTTGGTATGTTATGTAGGCCGAGGATATGTTAGTTATCAATTGTCACGGACAGTTCATGAAAGAGTTTCCTTATATTGTGGTCTCTAGAGTTTCCACATCATTATCAATCTGTAAAGAGACTTGTGATAGCCCAACTGTCTAGTTACGTCCGAAGAATAAAACAAAACATGTGTGAAATTCACACGTGGTAGAAGTGAAACCTTAAAAAAACCGCAGTCCAACGTTATCACTATTCGGCCAACAGTACCTCTGCTACGATGGTTGATATTACGGCTATGTCATTATGCTTCATTCATGTCATGCTATGTCATTTCCATTTCATTGACTTTCAAATCACTTCGTGTTAGGTTTTGAAGAGAAAATCCACCATTTTCTTTTCAAAACAAACGACAGCCGACTTGACAAATGACTTGACTTGACTTATTTATTACAATTTTAACACTTGACATTGGCAAAATTGTCTGTCGAAATGACGGACACAGGCCATTATTGAAGAGAAGAAGAGGTGCTAAAGAAGATTTCACTTCAAAAGTACTCTTCCTTAACTCACTACAAGTTTCATTCTACGAAACCTAGTTTCCTGTAACGATAAATACGTATTTTCTCGTAACTGGTATCATACGTGGACGAATTATGTTTAGTTCGTAACTGCAGTGCAAGTACCGTTCTTATCGATCGCTTAGTTGTCGATCGCTAAAGTCGATAAACGTATCGAATCGTATGGTTCCATGGGAGTACGGATCTCTTGTCGACAAAAGATCCGTACTCCCAAAAATAAGGTCAGAGTTTATCGAAATCATTCGTTCACTGCTGCCATGATTTACTAGTTTACTGTCAATATCACTGTTAATCACTTTCGTTTGTCAGAACCAAAAGCCACAAACCAAGAAGTTGAAACATAGTAAAAATACACCATTGCCAATTCGTTAACATTTTACGAATTTGTCTACCGATCGACCAAGTTGGTAACGTACCCGCAACTGTCGATAAAACCATTTTTATCGAATTTTGACGATTCTAAATGTCAAATTATGCGATCGACAAGAACGGTACTTGCACTGCTGGTTACGAAGCTACGGTTTCGCAGACGGCCGAAGGGTATCAATCATACGATGACGTGGAGAACTAATGCCAAAAATGAGCTCGTAACTTCAACAACAAAATTGGGTACGTAAGCCATCAGAAAGCGCACGAACGAACACTAAGTCCCTTATCCGATTTAAGTTTCTGAGTTAATAATGCCCGTCCAAAATACAGTTTCTGTAGCCGAAATCGGCCGTTATCATCATCATCAATCTCAAATAACTCTTTGGCAGTAAAAATACGAATTGAAAGTATGTTTTTTTTAAATCACATGGTAATTTCGTTTCTTGCGGTGTTAGGGGGGCGATTTAGTCTGCCCATCTTGCTATAGCCACTCAGAAAGTGTCGAAGAGAAAAAATGTTGAAGACAACATCAAAAGATAATGCAGAATGTTTTCATTTTAACAGACCGAGTAGACAACATATCTTGCTTGCGCATCCCAGCCTCACTGAGTATTATTTGTAGGTTTGTCTTCCAAACAAACATTACGCCAAACCACCTGACATGTACTGGTGATGATAAACATCGCTCCGTAGCTTCCTTCCTGCCGTAATTATTGATTATCTCGTAAACAGCTTGTGTGGTTTGTTTCGGTAAACATATTCTGACGTTGTTATATAAACAGTTAGTAGATATGGAATAGTTCTACCTATTTCTGCCTGTTTTGCCTACGCTTGGTTTTATTTTCTTGGCCTTTTGAAGACTGATTTTTTTCTAAGATTTGGAGTGTGTAATACCATAGCAAAGAAAAATGGGACCAATCTGGAGGTATAATCCTTTCAAATAAAAAAAACCATAATTGAAAACCTCCTCTTCTTGAAATCGGTTAATAAATTAGTAGTAGTAGGTTTTATTGTGAAGGTTTACATTACACACGATACATTTACCCACTAACAGAGTCAAATAAAATGAAAGATAGTAGGAAGCAAGATGATTACGAAGAAGTGTAGGTGCTATAGCTAATACATAAAGTTTCACAACAAATGTAGGTGTAGCCCACGCGTGGCGCATGGCGTTTGCGAAACAAGCATAAGGGCATATTATGTGGGACTAGCTGTCGCCCGCGGCTTTGCTCGCGTGGTAGCAGCATACGCATTATTTGGTTAAAATCATTGATCCTTATTTAATTTTAGACCCTTTAGGGTGCGACTTTTCAAAATTCCTTTCTTAGTGCACCCCCTACACTATTAAGGATCCTATCCTCCAAATTTCATACCTCTAGGACTTATAGTTTAGGCTATGCGTTGATTGTCAGTCAGCTTCAAAAGAGTTTTATATATATTGATTGATGATGATTGATGATGCAGCGGTGATAGACAAAGCATGATGAAACTACTGTATAGTATATACCGCGTTCAAACATCTCATGCCGCTGCCGGCATTATTACCCCTATTAATTCCGAAATTATTGCCACAGCAACATCGCCTTTATTCCTATTACAAAGCAAGGTCGGGTTTTAGATTTTGAACAAACTTTTTTTCTATTGCCATTATTCACAAGACAGAAGATGAGGCAGAAGATGAAGGACGATATTGGCAAAAACTGGAAGAAAAAGTATAAACTTGTAAGAAAAGTTGTTATTTAAAAATGCTAGTAATATAGGTAATAGGTATGTAATATAAAATTAATAAATAAAATAAATATTCACGGACATTTAACACAACGCCTTCCAGTCTCAAACTAAGAAAAGCTTGTACTATGGGAACTAGATGGCTGATAGAATATCAGATAATATTGTTTTAACTTAAATGCTTTTCCACTCAACATTCAAATTAATTAAATATAATCAAGAGCTTTACAACTCTGCAAACCTCAACCATTGATTCAAACTGCAGAGATAATGTGAAATAGTTATTTGTTATACAAGAGTGCAAAGTTGCTTTTTAACCGCGTGTTCAATTTTGATGACCAAGCAATCGAAGGATTCTAAAATTGAATCCTGAGCGTTAGCGAGGGAATCAAAAGAGCACGAGGTGAAAAATCTTTGCACTCGAGTGCAACACGTAACTTTTCATTCCACCTCAGCGAGGAAATGACTAAATGCAAAAAAAGCTAATTGAAAAAAGAACACCAAGAAGGTTCCGAGTCTGAGTTTTAAACAAATTAAAAAAAAGTTGTATGATATATTCGGCACCATAGAGGTAGCAGTAAATAGGTTTAATGTTTTTTTTAATTCACAAACTTAGTGCACACGATGTTCTAAATTCAATTTACTTTATCCTCTAGAGAATAAAAACGGCATTTCCACTCAGATATTGAAGATTAAAAATACTCTTTCCGAGATGGTGGGATGAAAGTAATATTTCAATTCACAAACTCTCAACACAGCAGAAACGGCGACATAATTAAAATCTCTCCCAAAACTTCGTCCAACAAAAACCATCGAATACTTACTCCACCAATATCAAATACGAGTATATTCAACACAATAAACTCTACACGGAATAAAACCAGCAAGCAACTCCCCACACTACCCCAAACTACCCCACACGGGATGCACAAACATCAACTACCCATCCAACTTCCAACAAATCGATTCAACTTGACAAACTTTTTTTTTTTTAATAAATATTCACCGACACTTAACACAACGCCTTCTAGTCCCAAACTAAGCAAAGCTTGTACGATGGGAACTAGATGGCTGATAGAATACATACATACATTTTTTTTTTTAAATACATGATGATGATGATGTTCAATACATACTTATAATACATAGAAACACCCCAACTGATCAAGCTAAACCATTGGTCTCGCGATCGTAACGCACAACGCTGCGGTACGCGACATGCGGCGCCGGACACAATCGTATGGAAAACGTATCTAGTATGGTATCTTGTTCCGTCGCAGTCTACGTCAGCAAGAGCAAACGCGGTACATTGCGTCAAGCCGCATACCGCAGCATCGCGAGACCAAAGTTTTACGAATAATGCAGCATTTGATTGACTACCCTACAACCTTTGTACAGTACACTGCCCTACCCGTTCGTAATCTACCTCGGTGACTCCCTGTTTGAATCCCCCCAGTACCCGCCAACTACACCGCCCACCCCGCCCAGTCCACTGAGCTACCCGCGCGCGGAAATTCCACAGTTGAAGGTACACAGGCCATTGCCAGTTTTAGAGATGCACACAGAGATAAAATATATCCAAGAGAGAGAGAGAGAGAGAGAGAGAGAGAGAGAGGAAAACTCTCTCACTCATAAACTAACCCTGAGATGTAGTTTATGGTAAACGGGTTGTGAAGTTGTGAACTACCCAATGGATGGTCAAAGTAATTCTCTCGGCATTTATAAATCGGTTCTGGCACTAACCTGTCAGTTGAGACTTACACCTAGCAGATTTATGAAATGCACCCCGGTGATTTATAAATCGATTTTGTAATAACCTCACAGATTTACAAAATACGCGCACTTTACGACTAAAGTCCGGGGTTTTACGACTACCTTGCACTACCTCTGTTACCTCGGTTTTTTACATAGGTATTGGCCACGACACGGATGTGGCACTAATTAGGTCATGGTAGAATAACCAGATTTCAAAGGGGGGTTTAGGGTGTATTGAAAGCCCCCCGGTTATTGATTTTGTATCGGTAATTTTGAGAGGCATTTACAATCGTACTAGAGTGAAAGAGATAGCGACTGTAGTGAAAGAGATAGAGGCTTACGCTCGTATATCCGAGCGAGAGAAACCGAGGTCGTACAAGAGCGAAAGAGAGAAAACGTTGAATTTGCCAGAGCGCAAGGAAAGATCACAAACGGAATATATAGAAAACTGGATTTAAAAGAGGGGTTTAAGTCTCTTGTTATTTGATTATATCGGAAATCTGTAACGCCCTGTAACTCATACTAGATTTAGAGTGAAAGGGAACTTTCGCTCGTACAACAGAGCGAGAGAAACCCGAGGTCACACAAGCGCAAGTGAGAGAGACGATAATTAACAAGAGGAAATGAAAATATTACAGGGTATAAAGGTACAAACTGAGATATAGGTATGTAATCTTAATTTGAAAGGGAATGTCAGGGTCTTCGTTTATGGGGTGTGAGAAGCCCCATCATTGATTTTATCGATAATCTGGTGTGGCCTTGTTATTCATACTAGAGTGAAAGGGACGAAACGAAACAAAATGGCGCCTGAGATCGTACAAAAACGAAAGCTAGAAGAAAATGTAAAAGGAGAAGAAGTAAAGGCTATAGTTTTCGGAAATATTAAACTTACACTAACAAAAGAAGTAAATATAAGTAACGACATCGATTAATATTTGCTTGATTTTTTTTTGTGGGTTATGTATGATATGACAGAACAATTAAACGAAGGCAAATATGCAACCATTTTAAATATCTTACCATTCCTCATTATTCTTTTTTCATATTACTTATTCTTTTACAGTTTTCAATATAAAAATTCAACACATCAACTAACAGTTAACGATTTCACCACGAAGCACGACATCTCTGCCGCAAGCAGCGCATACGACTGACTGATTTTGTTATACATTGAAGTACCAGTCAGTACCCTGCCTCCCACGCTCTCTACCACGCCCTTAAATACCACCCTCACCCCGGAAACCCCTATCCAGAGCTCTAGACATCTATTTTTGATATATCTCTCTTGCATTATTGATTGCAAGCGTCATCTTTACTGCGCATGACGTTCTACCATTACATTTAACAATTTAGTTTGAAATATCACTGGTTCTTTTTTAGTAACGCAGTTTCTAAATAACGTTGTAATCTATTGCGAAAGAGCTAGTATTGTAGAAGAAGAAAATGCAACTTGCTGAGGTTCCATTGCCAAGTCCAACACATTTAAGAAATCTCGTTTTTAATGTTTTTTTATTAACCCTTTTCTTCCCATTGTTGGGCAAACACTTCCGCATAGACTCCCAGTACTCCTTCTTTTGAGCTTTTTTTACTTATAAAAGTCATCAAGATCGTTCAGCGAAGGCTTTTTCAGAAGACTTCTACACCGCTACCGACCATTAGGAAACCAAGGTGTAAAGTAGAGACGGATGGATGAGCACAATTTAAAAAAATAAATAAAAAACCTAACTAGAAAGGCTGGAAAGACTAAATAAAAGAGTATACTTACGTCTTCAATTATCTTCTTTTCCTGCTTGATCTTACAAAACGAACAGTAAGTCTTAGAAGCAAGCATGTGAATGAAAAATTCAGAGGCCCTAAAAGCCCGTAAAGAGTAATCAGACAAATTATAGCTACAATATGGTTTAACATTACTAAAACTTCATAAAATTTTACTAAATAAATATTTTAATATCACTAAATTCGATACGGCCGTTGACTTCATTAGGTCTATAGAAAGACCAGCTTAAAATGCGTCTGTTCTTGCGCACGCGGCGTCATCGACTGAGCTACTGTTGCTTTACATCAACCCCCACTCCACGCCGGGTATTACACCTGACTGAACATGGGAACATGGAGCAAAACTGTTCGCCCCCCCTCCCGACCTTTCATCCCTTATTGCATTACCCGGACGCGCCCTATGCGCACCATATTTTGAGTTCAGACTGCGTCCCACGTCCCACCCCTGTAACGTCCCGCCCAGGACCAATTAGCCTGTTCTAGAAATATCCATCTGCGTTATTGATTTATGCAGTGGTACCCGAGATTGGGGATAGCAAACTCGGCGCCAGTTTTTGTCGATGCGTCCGCACATTACACAATTTAAACAAAGATAATTTTCTCAGTTGTTAAATTCGAAGAAAATCATAATAGTGCAAGCTTCACAAGTAATTTTTTTTCTATATAACAATATAGTATTTTTGACTTTTTGCCTGATAAATCTTAAGACATTGCTTTTGCGTAAGCGCAATCAACTGAGCGTAACACTATGTTGCTACAAAAATAACGGAAATTATGTAGTAATCTTAATTTATTATCATAATCATTCGTTTGTAAATATGAAATGTTAGTGAGAGCATCAATTTGCAATTATGTAAATTTGCGAAACTGAACCTACTTGCCACCCTACGTCCCACCCGAACTAAACTACCCCACGCACACAATCATCCTCTCTTACACCCCCATACCCACGCCACCCATCTCCATATAACCAGCTATACAGATATCTAGGGTTCCGAGAATAAATATCTGCATCAGATTTGCTCTGTGCGTGAACTTTGCCGCGCAGGTCCCGGGTAGGGCCTAGCTACAGGACGTAAAAGTACTGAAGGCTATCTATAAATAGATAGATAGAAAATAAGGTAAAGAATGTCTTAAGGTTATGGTAAATTCATTGCGAAATATAGATTTAGCTCACCAACCACAATACTTAGTTTTAAAGAGATATTCAGGCAAAGAAAATACCCATTTCAAAGAACTTGAGGATTTACCGTAAGCACACTTAAAATTTTTATATATACATAACATTTATAATTTGATAAAAAGGAATAAAATCACCTGCCACATGTCAATTTTGGCATATAGAAACTTTGTGCGGAGCATTATAGTGGAGCGGAGACCACGAATAACCCTCGTGACCTACCTAACCCAGCCAACCAAGAGCTTGAAGTGAAGATGCGCAACAGAAGCATACAGCTTGTAAATGTACGAAGATTCGCATGGCAGAAACATTTTGCTGGGCTGTCATAGAACTTGTTTTAATTAGAGCCAAATAAAGTTGATTTTCTATTTTCTAGCACTGTAATACAAATAAAAGCGTAACAGCACTAAGAAAATCAGAAATCACCAAGGTCGCCGGGTCGAATCTCACGGGACTAAAACTAATAAGTTTATTATTATGAATACCTCTGTGATTTTTGATTCTATATCAAATGCAAATCTTTGGCCCTCCAAATCCAAATCAAATACAAAATAAAAAAAATCTAAAACAAGCTCATTATAAATCTATAATACCCAGCTATAATAATCTCAATAAGGACCTATAGTAATAATTATAATTATACTAACCCATTTGTCGAACCGTGAACTTACAAAATATGAATCTAGAATTCTAGACATCTGTGAAATAAATTAATTTGAATAAATCAAATGTAAGATAAACTACTTACATGATAAGTATTGTTGTTTAAATCAGGGTTGTTAAACGAGTGCGGTGAACACCAGCATATAGGTCTAGATAACATGTTGGAAGCACTGTGTTGCACATGTTAGCATTGGCTACTGGACAGGTAATACAGACTCCCGGGAGGACTGAAGTCTGTACCGCGCATGCATCAGGTGATTGATTTATGCATCGGAGGGTGGTGGCGGCGTCGTCTGGGTCCGGGTAGTCGGAGCGGGCGGGGGGGATATGAGAGGGAAAGAGTGAGATGGGGTATGTGGGGGAAGATTTTTTGTATAAAGAAAGGTATCTCAGTTTACCTAATGGCTTTTTATTAATGATAAATTTAATTTATTTTAAGGAACAAATTATAAAATATGCTGATTTATTTTCCTGAACGTATTCTTGTTAAAACCTTATTTCAATTATATCTTTGTGATTTTCAATCATTAAATCAAAAAGGTGCAAATACAGTGTGTGATTTTTTTCTAGATTCATCTAGGCGTAATACAGACTCCCGGGAGAACTGAAGTCTGCATCGCGCATGCATCAGGTATTGATTTATGCATCGGAGGGTGGCGTCTGTATAAGACAAAGAGTGAGATGAGGTGGGGGAACGTGGGTGGTAGAAGTAGGAGTCTAGAAAAATCTTTTTTTAATTCTGGGTATCTAATTCAAAGAAACCAAGATAATTGCTTTTTATAATAATTAATTTAATTTATTTTAAAATACCAATTGAAAAAATAAACTGATTTATGGTGTATTTATTTTTGTTAAAACTTTATTTAAATTATCAATTAATTATACTTTTGTGATTTACAATCATTAAATCAAAAAGGTGCAAATACAGGTGCGTGATTTTTTCTAGAATCATCTAGGCGTCGATGCTGTATGGTTTATGCGCATGCACCAAATGATTGATTGCAGTAGTAAAGTAAGAACGATAGATAGATTGAAATTTTAGTGAGAGCAAACGAGATACAAGATTCAGGCTTCCGGTTACACAAAATGGCTGCCTATAAACCAAAATGGCGTACGCGTGACGTAATAACACAAAGAGAAAATGATTAATGCGACCGTACCCATTTTTTATATTAACAAGTATCAACCCCATTCGCGAACGCATGCCTTAACGCAAATTTCAAAAATACGAAGTAATACGCATGAATACGCCCGCCCGCACAAAAAGGGCGTGGTCAAGAAAGTTCCCTTACCGCTAAGAAAAACATTCAACTTGTTGCATTTACACGAAATAAGTTCATCAATTATGATAAACAATTTATTATTAGAACTTACAATGGAACTATCTCCGCCAGCTTCTTGCCCGGCTCCGCCATCTTGAGCACGAGCCTCTTGTTCCTCTCGGATGTAACTCCTCGGTATGCTTCCGCGGACCACCACTGTCAACCGGCAGTACGTGCCATCATCGAAGTGTAGAGCTGGTCTTCTATTGAATATTATCTCGAAGAAGATGGAATCTGTTTCTTCTGTAGGATTTTGGTTCGCTGCTTCTGGGATTGCTTCGGGAGCTGGAGTTTCGTTGGGTTCATTGGTTGGTTCTGTTGTGCTGCTATTTGGGGTGGGATTTTCCTCAGTTGTCTCTATATCAATTGGGCCCTCAGCAGGAGATTCAAGTGCCACTTCAATTGACTCACTTTCATTTAATATATTTGGAGTTGGTTCTTCAGTCTCAGTTGACCCAATATCATTTGTAATTAGTCCCTCACCCTGAGATTCAGGTGCTGGTTCAGTTGACCTACTTTCATTTAAAACTTCTGTTTGATTCGATAATGTATTCAGATCAGGAGGTGATCCATCAAGGGGAGTTTGGTGACCCGAAGGAAGTTCCATTTTTAGTTCATAGTTTAAACAAAAACTTATTATCACACTGATTAGGTAGGTCCCGATTACTCAGTATCGACGGATAAACTAACGTCCAGCTCAAATAACTTCAGCGCCCACTTCTTGAGGTAGATATAGAAATTAAATTTGATATCGCAAATGTTCATTTTTTTTGGCCACATTATATTACAACCGAGGAGACGAGCTATCTCTCTGACGCGCGGAGATGCACTGGGCTGCGAAAAGGCAGGACACGGCGTAGTGTTGCCATCTCGTCCCTTGGGATGCGCGTCGCGTCGTGGGTGGATATCAGATAAATGCTTCAACACTCCAAGTCGGAATACGCCCTTCATAGATGAGACAGGGTCTTTGTTACAAAAATGTAACAAAATGTATGTAGAAATATTTATTACCTACATTAGTTGACAGGAACCTAATTTAATTAGGTTTCCGTCAACAACAGACAAAATTAAAGTCTAGCAAACTTATACTCAATATCGTCTTAATAAACAAGTTAATTACTTTGTGAATATCAAAGTCTGTAATCCGAGCTTAATGGAATCATATTTTGGAAATGGCTACATCTAGCCAAGAACGTATAAAGGCAACACCGAATAGGTGTGCAGAGCGCATGCATGCAGGTATTGATTTTGCACCGAAAGGGTCGTTCTCGAGTCTCGATACCTATTAGTTGTTAATATCGAATGTTTCCATTAAATAAGGGCGTTGCTCCTCACCGTAAACCCCGGGGCAGAGATGGATAGATAGATAGATAAGATGGATAAACACTTTATTGTACACAAAGAGAAATTACATAAGTACCGGAAATAACCTAAAACAGACAGTACAATGGGCGGCCTTGAGCGATCTCTTCCAGACCATCTTTGGACGGACATGAATTACGAAATCATTAGACGGTGTACAAAATGTTAAACCCAATAAAATTGAAGTTATGAAATATACAAACCCTACTATTAATTATAGAATAGAATAGAATAGAATATGTTTATTTTGAGTCATAATATAAAGAAACATGCACAGTTACATCAAAGAAGTCACAATAAAAATTAAAATCTAATATATGACAACAAAATAGGTCGTCACTCAGCATAAGCTGTAGCAGCAAGTGTACTGCTACAACGCTGGTATTATGTGACGCCAATACGTACCTCGGCAGCAACGGCGGTACACAGCGTTATTCTTATTTTAATATAGGCAATATTAATTAACATTTACACAAACACACCAGGAATTAACACGGACCACATAATGAAAATAGATATCTACAAAAGCAAAACAATAAGAAAATTAAAGAGAATTAAATAACTAAGATAAAGATTACACTATTCAATTATTTTTAAATAATAACAAAACACTTTTATCAACAAAATGAAACGAAACAATACTTAACAATACAGCGAGAATATAAAATATAATAATGTACTTAAACCACTAATCTAAAACTGTCCAGAACGACCAGAATTACCTATACTAGACAACCTACTGGATTACATAATCAACAATACATAAAATACATTCAGAATTTAAGACTAATATACTAATACATAAAATAAATACCAGAGCAGATATAACATCAGGTTATTCTGATTCGTTCGAGTAAAAACCCCTAAAACTCGTACAAATCCCTAGAAACCCAACAAGGGTTTCTATGGAAACCCAACAAGGGTTTCTATGGAAACCCACTAAGGGTTGATGGGTTACCCCGGTCGGGGTAGAGCACGCTTTACGGACCACCTCATGGTGTCTTTATTCTGACATCCAACTGAAGATGAAATATTTTCTTTTTTGTGCTGGTATCCACCTTCAAACCAGAACACTGCAACGTGAGCATCACTGTGCAGTGATAGAAAAAAGTGAACGGTGAAACTCCGCCGAACGAAATCCTTCACAAAGAACACGACGTATACCTTTATGTTAAACTAGCCGTCTCCCGCGGCGTTGCTCGCGTTAGAGTATGACTTTTCAAAATTCCTTTCTTAGTGCGCCCCTACACTATATAAGGAACCTACCCTCCAAATTTCATACCTCTAGGACTTGTAGTTTAGGCTGTGCGTTGATTCTATGTCAGCTTCAAAAGAGTTTTATATATATTGATTTATGATTTATAGATAGGTCTATACACTCTGTACACGAGTTTGGAAGCTATAAGTGTCTATGTTTACGAGTTGGGATGCTGGGTCCAGGGGGAACGAACCGGTCGATACGTCTAGACTAATTTAATCCACCCTTTGCCCTTCCTCCTTTGTTTGCTTGTTTTCGTTCACCGTTTGAAGATATTTGATATACAGACTGATAATTAGAAAATCTTTTTTATTAAAATGTTGGATAATTCTTCAACCGATTGAATATTACACGTCATATAAGTGATAAAAAATACAGATAAGTATATAAGAATATTTATGTGAGCACGTCCCAAATAATATTTTCGTCGTGGCTAACGATCATCAAGTACCAAACGTCCCAAAAGATCTAGGTAAAAGTCGCCTACCACGCAAACCACGTGTTTTTTATTTTATTTTCTATGGTAGTAAATTGATAACACTGCCATCTACCGCGTGGTTGCCGCGAACTGCACTTGCAATATCGTAGTGCACGCGGAATCCTACAGATGTCGCTATAATAAAGTTTGGTGTAACTTTCTAAATGCTGTAGGGAATACGAGGAAAACGGGCATGTCCAAAGTCTAGGTACCTAAAATTTTGCATTCAAGGAAACATGACGTCATTAAAAAAATTACATTTACCCAATTAATTTCAGGACTAATTAACACGATTTATTTTAGTTAGGTGATGGTTACCACTTAACATCAGGTGGGCCATCTGCTTGTTTCATCAGATAGTAGTATAAAAAAAAATAGTTCCAGAGCGAATGTAATAAGCTGTCCAGTTGCAATGCAATCATCTCAGCCTAGTCGGCCTCATCCACAGGAAATACATGGTCAATACGTGCGGAGCTGACTAATTCGCTATTTTTCCTTCATCGCTTGATCACACTGGCATAAATTTATGATATTGCATAGTATTAGGTAGGTACCTACCTTCCTACGTAATTTGCGAGTAGGAGAAATTTAATTCGAACAAAGAAGAATTTAGAGCGGTCCTAAGTACGAGTTTTCAGTGTATAGTGTGGGTGTGAAACGTCTGACGTCCAGCACACTAGTGGGCGCTGATTTGTATGGAGACACTGAGCGGATTCTTTGAGAAGCTCGACATGCGAGTACGGGCTTGGTGTAGACAAAGCTTCTCAAAGAATCCGCTCAGTGTCTCCATACAAATCAGCGCCCACTGTTGTGCTGGGCGTCAGACGTTTTACACCAGATTCACACACCAAAACTCGTACCTTATTTTGGCAGCTGAGCTGACTCTTGTCTTTATTTGTTGATGTAGTGTAGTAGCATTGTTACTTCCGACAAATTGACGCAGTTTTTAGGCCGCTTTAAGGCCACCGTCGTGGCTTAACGACTGCTAGACTGACAGTTTAACGTGCCATCCGAAGCATGGAAGCGCTCAGATGTAAATGCCACTAACGATCACCCATCCAAAAAGAGACCGCGCGCGCATAAAGTCGCTTAACTTAGATAATCCGTGAAGATTGACTAAGCATAAGCAAGCCTAGCCACGAGCGCTCAAGGGTGGTCAAAGAGCACGTCAACATCACATTGACAAGTCATTGCCATTACTGAGACGTGACATGACTAACTCTTGACTTTGACCACTAAACCGGAATCACTTAATTCATCGCCGGAACCAACTAATCAGTTGTGTGTTACATGGCCTGACCTGGATATCAAGTCAAGACCTCTGCGTTGGAGCTCAACGGGTAATACTGGCCCCATCAGAAACTTAAGAGTATATGACATTAGTGTTCAATTCAATTCAATTCTTGTCTATGGCCTTTGCAGTGTTGCCCGCAATTTCGCCAACGTCACGTTTTATTAGACCTTAGCACGATGGAGAATGACCGGTGGTGAGAAGTAATGATCGGTGGAGAATGTGGATCCAAACAAAATTATAAGAAAAATCAACAAAAAAACACAATTCTAGTTAAAAATACAAAAGAAAAACACAAAAATGAAGAACTTAAACCTAAAGCTGCGCTAGCTAAAATGGCTGCTAAATCTGCTGCCCTGTCACTTCTTTTAGTTGTCAAGTGAAAATGACAGAGCATTTTTGAAAAGCCACGCTAAAATGACAGGCGAATATGAATAAAGGTGTTAGTATCGAGGTTTCAAAATGATCACTGTGTTTTTCTGAATAAATGCGTAAAAGCGTTACCAAATTTTCTCATTTTATAAATAACTTATGGCAGTACGGCCCTATGGCCTGAATACTGAAACGTCACTCAAATTTAAGCACCACTTAAAATTGCTCTGCCTCTAACATTATTCATTTGTAAGAGATGGCAATAATTTAAGCGTGAACTCAACTTAAGTGACGTTTGAGTATTCGGCCATATGACTGATAAAATGTAGATTTGTTTTATGAAAGGCAGAGTTAGTTTGTAAAACATCTACATAGAGTTTAGATCATCTTAGTTTGCCTACCATAACAATCCCATGGCTATGCCAACAAAGATGTTATGTTGCTAGTAGAGACTGATCACGCTAAGTATGCAGAGTCCTGTTCCTATCCTATCCTATCAGTAATATTCAGCAATCTACTTTCCATAATACAAGCTCTGCTTAGTTCGGGTAATCTTGAAATCGATTGGTACGAAAAAGTGGAATAGCGATTGGTACGAAAAAGTGAAATAGCGTACGTAGGTGCGGAAATACTTAGTGCGCAAAGTGGAATGGCTCGATGCACAGAATACAGAATATATAGAGTCATCTTCTGTATGCTTGTTTGTTCGTATGAAACGTATGTACTATGTATGTACTTGTCGATGTAACGAATGCTTGTTTTCCCGCTGTCTACAAAAAAGGTCTAAGATAGACTAGATAAGATGAGATAAAATCACCACGTGACGTGTCTAAGATAATAGAGATATGAAATAGATAATCTTTATCTGGATTATTCTTACTCAAGGTTGCTTTTTATTGCATTTTATATAAAAGGTGGTGTTTCGGCCCAGTGGGTAGTCCGAAACCGGAAGTTCTTTTTAGAATTCGTACGAGAGCATTCAAATTATTAATTGTACTTCTGCGGTATTCAAAAGTATGCGTTAGAAGATTATTATAAGAGCTTTATCCGGCGCCAATTGAGGATATCCAATATCGATTAATAAACTTGAAAAGTTAGAACAACATTATTTCGGTCTAGTTATGACTCGCATCAAAAGACATGAGCTTCAAAAATAATTGATATCTTAGTTAGGCTTGGTATTTACATTCAAATGCGGATTTGTAAGTTATTTACATCCACCAAATTCGATAGTTTTAGCACCAAAAATAGCTGCGCTATAAATAAACGAAATTGTCTATCAAATACCTATACCTAATTTACTTCGGGCCAAAATAACCACCGATTGGGCCTCACAAGGCAGGCGCCGTCGCGGTAGACCCCGGAGAAGATGGCAGGACGATCTCGATAGCCATAGAAATGACTGGCCCACTGTGGCCAAAGATCGAGACGTGTGGGAAAAAGAGAGGCTTTTGCCTGCAGTGGGATGATACCGGCTAAATCCTACTCCTACTAATATTATAAACGCGAAAGTTGGTGAGTATAAATGTTTGTTACTCTTTCACGTAAAAACTACTGATCCGATTTGGATGAAACCTGGAATATATATTGTCCGTGACCTGGATTAACACATAGGCTACTTTTTATCCCGAAAAATCAACGGGATCCAACGGGACGCGAAAAAAGTCGCGTGCGGCACCTAGTTAAAAAAATAATCTACTTACTGAGCCCAATAGTCCTCCCACACCTTCTTAGGTTCCTCCCTCTTTTTGCTCGAACCGAACCCTCTCGGCAGCGTCGCTGTCCTTGACATTCCGTTCAACGAGAAATTAGACCCCTTCTTATCCGGCAGACTAACCACGGAGAAACGGGAAGGTTCAGAGCGGAATGATTGCATTGAACACTGCGAGCCAACTTCATCTGACTTCAGACTGGTAGCTGAACCCCGGTTGATGATCGGCTGTTGGTATTCGCTCTCATAAACATTGTAATCATCATTGATAAGCGGGGGTCGGATCTTCGGGCGGTATGCGAAGGTATCTGCCTTGTTGAAGGAGTTCTTTTTGCCCAGCTTCGGGGATTCCTGGACGCTGGTCAGGGAGGGCATCTTCTCCTTGTCTTTTTCTAGGTCTATCTCGTATTCCAGCTGGGTCTGAACGTGTGCCAGCATCTCTTCCAAATCTCCTAGGTCAGGGTCTATGTTCATCTTTGATCGACGCATTTTAAGGTAACTTTACTGGTTTAATCAAAAATCACTTTTAATTTATGGGTTCTTATCGAATATGGTCACTTTTCTGTACAATCACAAATCACTTTTAATTGATGGGTCCCTGGTTAATATCCAAGTTTTCCGTCTACCTTTCCTTTTAGATTATCACGGAAAATACGCGGAAAAATTAACAAATTCAAACAGGACACGAACGTGCGCGAGCGCCGGCCGTCGCAGCGCGAATGACATAGTTTTTTTTATTTCCTTTGAAACCCATTCATCTGTTATCTTTCACTTACCAAGCCATTTTACACCTTACCGCTTACAACATAAGAAGGTGCAAATATACCAAGTGCAAAGATACCGCGATTCGAGACCTTATTGACTTCAACATAAAGTTTAATAAGTTTTCTATTGAAGGGATAATGATGGATCGGTTTCTGGTTGTAAGTTATGCGATATGAATCATAATACGAGGTAATACAGATTATTATCGCGTATTTCTACGAGTGGCCGGATTAGTGCATTTACTGAGAAAGTTGTTTGAATTGCTAAAAGAAATGTGACTGGGTTATTGGTTCAGAAGTTATTGTATTTTGAAGGATTATTATTTTCTCTGAAATAGTATCTTAAAATACTTAAATCTAAGTCTGTTGCGTTTACGGAAGCATGTTAGGGTTTTGTTGTCATGAGTTATTCTAGTTTCGGACCATCGGTATCTCATCCCACTGGGACGAAACACTACCTTTCAATTTTATGAATATTTTTATTACTGTTTGCTCCCAAAATTTAATTCTATACAAGCATGAAATAATGATCGAAATCTCAATAAGTAAATCAAGACGGAGAAACGAGACTAAGTTGCGCCAAATAAGCTGGTCCTACAGAGAGTAAATTTGATGCCAATCTGATTGATTGAGCATTCTTGCTTGTCCCACCTCATCCAATAGGTCTAAAACCTCGTAAATTAGGACCACTTTCGCACTATCAATTTCATCGGTTTAATCGTATTGTGCTCAACAAATTAATGTCTTAATCGAGCTAACTAGCGTACTCGCAATTGAGGTCAAAGTGATGGGCACTGATAGATAGGGGAATGGGCATTTTGTGATATAGGAATAGTTATTTAGTCAGTTCGTGAGCTTATTCTATTTGTTTTAAAGACGGCTGTATAAAAGAATGATCTCTTAATAAATTATACTAAAAATATATAATTGGGATTTTGTTGAAATGTCAATAAGTCACAAAATAGGAGTGTTTGATAATTAATTTGGCTTTTAAGATGAAGGGTAACGTCAAACCACCTTCTCATTTGCACATTTCAACATTTTTGAACATGTAATATCTCTAAATCTAATACCGCGTGCACACTATGCCCATGCCACTGCCGGCATGAATGCCGCTTAGTGACAATAAAGGCCATGTTGCTGTGGCAATAAGTCCGCGGCATTGATGTCGCCATACATTCTGGCAGCGGCATGGGCAATTGGGCATAGTGTGCACGCGGTATAAGGCCGGTATACTGATTTACTGCTCAAACACTGATCCGGAATCGGATTTTTGTATGAAAATCTGTACTCAAATGTATGATTGAGTAACGATTTCTGTATCGGCCTAATTATGCAAAATTGCAGAGATTCACGGTCTGGAGAATAACAATGCAAAGGTTAAGTAAAACATCGTTATGATCTAAACGAGTATTCGCGGGCAGAAAGGTAAACGAATAAGTTTATTTTTATTACTTTACTGTGCTACATGTATTGTATGAGTGTCATACATTTGTTATCGGAACAGCAAAGCGGAAATCAATTGTGGCAATGTGATAAGCGATACTTTATAATGTTTTGAAATAGAAGCTTCTGTTCCTGGACTTGACAAAGTTTAATTTTAATTTGACCCATAAGCAAATTAAGTGAAGTGAAGAAAATATTATTACCTAAGTCAGAAAGATCGAGCATAAATAAATATTCTTGGACATCATGTAAGTATTTTTTCAGCAATCTAGTTCATAATATGGTATATAAGCTTTGTTTAGTTTGGGACTAGAGGGCGTTGTGCGAAATGTCAACCTTTTATAAAGTTAAAAGACTAGGATTCGCTGTGTCGCCACGGGTATCAGAAACCACAATCATGGTAGGTAGGTACACCATACAGCATCGAATTCTAGTCTCTGAACAATTTACAGATCATGTAAGCATTTGTACCGCTGCGGCAATCCCACGCCGCTTTCATGACAGCAGTGACAATGCTTGGTGAATTTGGTGAACAATAAATGGTTCATAGCATTTATAATAAAAAAAATTATCACCACGCGATCAAAACCTCGCGCAGAATTGTATTTGCTCTTCGCTCCGCTGACCGGAAAGCCCACAGCTTTTTTACCACCATCCAGCCTCGCAGAGCAATGAGCTGAACCTGACAATTACAAGCAGGAAGCCAGCACAGGAAGTCGACAATCCATTGGACGGTAATTATAATGGATGGGCTTTTGTGGTAGGTATAAAACTCAATAAAAATCTTTTGATAGGTATGATTTGATCACGATTTTATGTTTTTTAGCTGGATTGTTTGCCAGTGATATGATTAAACAAACTTCTAACTATTGATAGATGGACACAGTGAAATGTCATTAGCCGCGTCCTCAGCGACGTGCTCGGTGAAACAGTGCAATTGTACGGAGGTAGCTCGAGCAACTCGACAGCAGTTGGGTAATTGTAGCTTGTTGCGTCTATTTTCATAAAAAAAAAACCCTAAATAAGTAATGCAAAAACAGCATGTGGATATTTTAATCAGCGTCATCTAGCTTCAAACTGAGTAAATTGCAGTTACAAGTATTTACTGCCATAGGGGTAGTCGTGCACCACTATAAGCCTAAGAAAACCATGCACCATTCAATCCTTGTGCGAGCGTAGATTGTAACTTTCAAATCTCTGATTGCATTACCACCCGATAGATGGCGTGATTCTAATTCCATTAACCAACTGCTAGATGGCAATAAATTGAACCCTTTGAGCGTACTACCACGTACTACGCTACATGGGACTGATGCACTGCGAATCACAGATGGCGTCGCCACCCAATAGATGGCGTGAGTCCAGACGTCTAATAAAATCTAGACACACAAAAGTCTTCTTGAATTTTCTCAGCGCGTAGTTAGCAAAAAGGCTTGCAGTAAGTCTCTCAACCCACCCGCTAGATGGCACTAAACAAAAAATGCACCACACCCTTTGTGAGTGTAGGGTGGAAATGCATGTGTCCTGAACCTACCCGCTAGATGGCACTAAACCAAAAATGCACCACCTTCCATTGTGAGTGTAGGGGGAGCATGCAAGTTTCTAACTCCGTTGCATTACTATTCGATAGATGGCGTGATTTAAGTCTAGGTACATTATAATCTAGACACAGATAGCTCGATAAATAAGTACCTGTGGTAGTCTAGTCTAGAAGCTGAATGAGGAGGGGGAGAAAATCGATATAGGACAGGACAAAGTCCTACAGGCTAGTACAGACTGAGCACGTGGTTAGTTTTAAGACTATCTACACTCAAAATTAAGAACAACAGCCGCGGGCCTTACTCATCGTTTTCAAAGTGAGCTACTTTCCAGAGCTTCTTTCAGTAACAAACTGCGAGAATTCTATTGAGAAAAAATCAAACAAAGACCGATAAAATTAGGTTCATTTTGGTAATTTCTACAAAACATTGTAGGTAGCTCATCCCTATGATTTTCATAAAAATAGCTGACTGGATTTGACTGGAACGAGTAACGTATTTTAATTTTCAATAGTAAATACCTCACACACTTGATATAGAATTAACCTAACACATGTTTTTTTGCAAATTAACTACACGAAGATATTGAATGAGTTTCCAATGGAAAGTGTCGATACGACTCATTAAACTGGCTTTGTGGTACTGTCAACGGCATAAATAAATATTAATAAAATAGAAAAATTCAAGTTCTTTTTTGCATTCATAATTTAGGTACCAAAGATCTTAAATAAAGTATGTAATAGTGGTAATAGCTTCCAATATTAACCCTGATAGGGCACGACTATATTTACCTTTTGACAATACTATTTATTTAAATTTTAATTTAAAGGTAGTGTTTCGTCCCACTGGGACGAAAACCAGTAGTCCGAAACTGGAATAATTCGAATTTTGACATAAATAATAGTAATAAATATAACTTCGATTATAACTAATGCATTTGACTAATATGGATGAGGTTTTAATCGTTAATAAACGAAATAAGGTATGCATTCAAAACAAAGTAAGCAAAAAAATTAACTTACTGACTGTACCAACCATATTCAAACGATCAGTTATAAAAATTGATGATTCAATCATCGCTTTGACCTTAGCCTGCCTCAGCCGTAAGGAAAAAGGTGAAAGTCACTCATTGTGCAGTGAATTTTTTGGTTTTATCTACAGTTTTCATTTTAAACAAAGAGGCTCTTTCTTTCATCGTGCTAGTTAAAAACATATTTTTACTTCAAGGAAAATTAAAAAAGGTAGAATTTTCTACATAGATTTTTTTCCGTAGTTGAAATTTTTGTTAAAAAATTGTTCAATAAAGACTGATCGTGTAGCTCCTTTAAACTTTTCGCTCTATTTAACCCTTGCGTTGCTAATCATGAATCATGACATAATACCTTGAGCAGTGATGTGTTAAGTTCGATGACATCGGCTGCTTGAACTTGATTTATGTGCTATCTTTTTAATTATTTTTTTATTAACCCTAAACATTTAAAATATTTTTGTGCCTACACAGGGAATCCATTTGTTACGAATAGGAATGTTAAAAAGTACTTTTAGTTGGACTTCGATTTACCTATTTATTCTGTAACTAGCCGTCGCCCGCGGCGTTGCTCGCGTTCTAGACCCTTTAGAGTGCGACTTTTCAAAATTCCTTTCTTAGTGCGCCCCTACACTATTTAAGGAACCTACCCTCCAAATTTCATACCTCTAGGACTTACAGTTTAGGCTGTGCGTTGATTCTCTGTCAGCTTCAAAAGAGTTTTATATATATTGATGATATATGATATACTAGCCGTCACCCGCGGCTTTGCTCGCGTTCTACCCTTTAGAGTGTGACGTTTCAGAATTCCTTTCTTAGTGCACCCCTACACTATACAGGGTGTTACCAGACCACTTCCGAAAACTTGGAGGTTCCAATCAGACCATGATACTGAAAACATTAAGCGAAAAAAATCGCGAAAAAAAAAATTGACTTGACTATCTCTTTTTAAATTTTTTTCTAGTTACATACACACAGTACAACATAATAAGACATATCTACCTAATTATCTCATTTAAAAAAGCAAAAAAACAAATAAAATAAATAAAGCAGCAATGTACACGCAGCACGCAGATTACGTCTACTACAGCATGAACAGCTGAGAGTTCATCGCGGGTCATTCAAGTGCGCGACGTGCGAGCGACCTACGTTAGTACCTACCTGCGTTAGTAGGCACTTACGACACAGAATAAATAATAGTACTACGCCTCGACCTTGCCTACGTGAATGCGTACATTGCGGGCTGGCGAAATAAATACAAATCTTTAAACATTGTTTTCTCCGGCTATAATTATTTTTCAGGATAACTGATTTTTTTTTGGTTGGGTTTTGGTGTGCTGTAGCTCCCCCTTTCGTTTTCGGAAGTGGTCTGGTAACACCCTGTATAAGGATACTTACCCTCCAAATTTCAAACCTCTAGGACTTGTAGTTTAGGCTGTGCGTTGATTCTATGTCAGCTTCAAAAGAGTTTTATATATTGATGATGATGATGATGATGATGATGATGATGATAGATGATGAAGAGTGATTTAGGCTACATTTCTACCGTACTTTTCCTATAATATAAAAGCAATTGTACTGCCCAGTGCCCAGGGGACGGTGCCCAGAGGAATTTTGATTGAACCACTCAATCCTTGACGACGTGTCTCTACCTCGTCTCTACGTAAGTAAAGAATTCACCGTGACCAATTCCCCAGCTATGGGAAAAAACCTACATTGTTTCGTGTAACGGTGTAAGGTAAGAGCAATTATTTCGAAACCAATCTGGGTGTTACCATCTAAAATAGACGTTCTGGAAATACGGGCATGGGTGAAAAATGGCCCCCGACGATGAATAAATCATAAAAGATCATTGGGGAAATGAGAATTCAATTTTCAGTATCAAATATTCTCACGATTTTTAATACTGCGATTTTCGTCGTGGTACGGGTTAATTACTTAGTACGAGTTATAAATCTAGTGGCGAAATAGTCTCGAAAGAACGCATTGTATTGTATAAAAACTGTACCGACCTTTCGCTAAGATTTAGTATAAAATTTTCTAGAAATTTGATATCGTCATCCACGGGGGTGTTCTTAGTGTAAGAATTAGTTGTCATATTCAATGCGTAATCTAAATATTTGTAGAACAAGCCAGAAAAACAATTTGCAGGCAGGTCCAACCTGGTATCTTATAAATTGTACCAGCCAAGTTCCGCTCGAATACGCGAATTCAAGTCTTCTGTTACGCTACAGATATCGCAAGATGAAACCTAAGTACCACAAGATACGTCTTTATAGTTTTAGTCATAAAGTTGAGAATCCGCTAGCGGATGGATAAAGTAAGTACTCCATTGTAATCCAGTAGGAAGGAAGGTTTCAAAAGCATTGTGATTTCTGTGGCTTTAAAAAGAATAGTCTACGTTGTCTAGACATTAAAATAAAACTGAATGAAGTTTGCTTGGTTGTGCATTTTCAAGTATTTCGCAAGGGTTTTTTTCAGGCTAGATTATGCAGTATTGTACTATATAGTTACTAGACTACTGCGAGGGCCTAACTGATACTAGTATTTTCTAGCAGTTTTTCTTCCACTTTCACAGTAGGTACTAAAGAGCAAAAAGTTTTAAAGGATCTGCCAGAACCGTTTATTCAATAAGGTTTGCTACCAAGAATAGAAAGCTAGACTTTTTAATTCAGATACTAAGCAAGCAAAGTCGCCGGCGAACGCTAATAATTAGATACACAATTTGTAACATAATCATCAGCTATAGAAATAACAAATTCTAAAGGTTTCTCGTTATTGATATCCAAAAATATCGCGTACATTATTTATTCTGTGAAAGAACGAACAAGATGGAGATAAAATATTATTATAATTATTTCCTTTGTTCGATACAAATATTTGCGTACGCGAGATAACTCGGAATTCGTTATTATCTTGGATTTTCAATAACTCAAAGAGATAAAATGATTAACCTACTTCAGATTCAGATAATGTGTCTTTCAAAGCGTTCGAGGAAAATCTATTCCGAGATTGGTTTAGAAAGTAAAATCTTTATTTGGCATGTTAATCAAATAAATCCGTAAGCGAACGCATAAAAAACGTCAGGCCATCTTGGCCGCCAACGCACGACTGACACATCACCTTCCAAATTCAAATTTAGATTTTTTTGATTATCGTGCTACCCACATTTGTTAAATAAACAAACGCGTGGGTTAGGTTAGCGCCGTCTGATTTGATTGTATTTGTTATTGACCATATTTTCACATCAGAACAACCTGTATGTATGACGTCATTGTATTCATATGACCTGCTCCGATGAACGGGACGTTGTAGTGCCTGGGATAAAGTTGGAGTAAGCTTTGTTATATTGAATAGACCACCTTTTTGACTTCAATCTCACATAGTGGTAAGATCGTGGTAAGCGACGATGGAGCCGATGATAGAGCAAAACGGTCTGGAAGACACCTTGAAGACATTCAGATAAGTGATCAGAAAAGACAGACGTCCGTCAGACTTGTCCGTCAATAGATGATGTCAATACGAGCTGACTAGGCTGCTTGACCAATCCCGATAGCGATCGTGGCTAGGCTTAGTCAATCTTCACTTCTAAGTCAAGCGACGTCGACGGTCACTATATGGATAGGTGACCGTTAGTGGCATTCACATCTCTGAGCGTTTTTGCGTTTCGGAGGACACGTTATACTGTCGGTCCCGGCTCTAGCAGTCGTTAAGCCATGACGGAGTTAAGGCGGCCTAAAAACTCCGTCACCAGAGTTGGCCACTAACTCATACGAGCTGCTTGCTAATATAAAACCTTGTACTTTATGCCCTGCATAAAAAAATAAACAAGGCCCATCGACATTGAAAGCCAATTAGCGGTAAACGATAGCAATCGAATTGATGGCATTCGGTGGCAGCAATCAATTGATGCAAATTATGTTCATGGGACAATATTGCGTGTCTTTTACAGTAAGGGCTTTTAACCCTGATAGAATATCAGGGTTAAAAGCCTTGTTGGTGGACATAAAGTCTGATACTGTACGATGAATGAAATTAACACTCGAAAATGGTAGAAGACCCAGACACCGAACAAACATCTAGCTAGCAAGCAAGCAAGCAAGCTCGTATAAGTTAGTGGCCAACTCTGTTGACGGAGTTTTTAGGCCGCCTTAACGACTACTAGAGCCGGGACCGACAGTTTAACGTGCCGGAACGGAAGCACGGAAGCGCTCAGATGTAAATACCACTAATGGTCACCCATCCAAATAGTGACCGCGCAGAACGTCGCTATACTTAGATAATCGGTGGAGATTGACTAAGCAAGCTACGCCACGAGCGCTTCGTGGTACATAGCAACACCCAGACACAGAACAAACATCTATATTTGCCACACCCAAATGTTTGTTCCTGGTGAGGATCAAACCCACGCCTCACAGCACAGACGGCAGAGGCACTACCGACTGAGCCATGAGCCTGTCACCTCTAAATTCTTCGTGCTAGGGTTAAAATATAGACATCCGATCTCGGGTCAGGGCGATCATGTTTGTGGGCGACCGCAACTATCCTCACCATTCAGCGGAAGAGGACCAAATTGAGGGCGACTTGGTAACATTGATAATTCTACCAATTAATATTTCAGTAACATCAGTCGGTTGGTTTGGTGTACCAAACCAACCAACCTAATGTTATAAGCAAAACCGACAAAAAAAATCTGAGCAATCCGATAACTAACAAGATGACCTACCTTTTCATTATCAAAATAATTATCTCCGTTTCTAATTTTGTTAATGGTACCAGTACCTAACATTGATACGTTTTAAGAACTTTCCAATGTTTTATGTCTAGTTTGAATTTAGTATTGAACAAATTAGCTGTATAGGATTAACTACCCTCGCATTTTAATTCAAACAACTGTGCGATGGCCCTTCGAGCCGGATGCTTAGGCAACTTCTTTTTTAGATGGTATGACGAGAAAGAGTACGTCTCAAAGCAGTACAACTAGACAGAAAGATGGGCAAAATATGAAAAAGTGAGGTTATTTATAGTGTTTTCAGTTTCATCAATAAATAACAAAGGATTAAAAATGTTGTATAAAAAATAGTAGTCTCATAAAACAAAAGTAAAACTAGTTCATGCAAACATCGCGTGTCCAACGCTCTGGCTAACTATTGTTTACTATCCTAATTTAATTATACGAGGAAACTTTTGTTTTAATTAATATCTGTCAACATTCCGGCTCGTCATCGAGCTTGTAATAAATAATACCAACTAATAATGTAGGTTAAGGCCTCTATGTCTGAGTAACGCTATAATTTTTTATTTTTTTTCTAACAAGTCTAAAGCAGAGACCGAAATATTTCTAAGTTTTGTAACTAATAGTTGATGGACGGAGATGGTGACTGCCTATTTCACCTGCTTTAAGTTCAGTGATCTGTCTCTGGGGGGGTGTTCAACAGGACTTTGGTTAGCGAGTTTCAAATACACGTAGAGTTGTCAAGGCAAGGGCGGGCAGGTTACGGTTTCTTGTGTTCTACATACCAGTAAGAGTCCCTACTTAATGTCCCACAGCTGGACAAAAAGCTGGTGTTTGCAACCTTCTAGTCGCAACTCATCATCATCAGCCTATCCATTCTGTACGCCTAGCATCAGCAAATCGGAGCACTACTTTCAAAGCTACGAGGGCACAGACAAACAAACGCACAACGCCGGCAAACTAATGACCACCTTCCGTTTTTCAATCGGTAGTTAAAAATATAAATTCGAGTCTTAGTAGGGAAGCCTATAGTAAAATATGAACGCTATCTGATACAAGGATAAGCTTCATGGCAACAGATCAATAAAATATATACTTACCTTCTTAGAATCGGAAAGAACCAGCCGAAATTTGGCCGAAAGCATCAGAAAATGCCGAAAGTATTATGTACAGTAGCAGCTAGCACAGAGTTCAACTAATTTGTCTGCCTATACGTCATATTTGCTACACCCACAGTCAGCCACTACGCGATAGTGTTATCGCGCAAAAACTATGGCCTCAATTTGTAATCGGCAAATGTACGTTTATGTTACAACAATGGAATGACCGATATGCGTACTATTATTCAATTAAAGTTAACTTTATACCGAATCTTTGGGGTAAAATAACGACCGAGGTTCCCCAAGGCGGGTGCCTTCACGAGAGACTCCAAATAAGATGACGGGGCCCACTGCAGCCAGAGATATCATAATACTTAACACCATGTCACAGGGCACATCCTCAGTGGACGTCCTCAGTAAGGCAAAGAATCGTTATAGGCAGTGGTTATTCCCATCGAGCTCACTGTGGACAAGATGGGAAAAGAAATCCCAACGAGCCCACTATGCAAATGAGTGGGCTCGCAGGTGGAGCATCGATTTGAAAATATCAAAGGCTCTACTAGTTGCAAACACAGCACATTAAACTTAAGTTACGTTATTTCAATTACTTAGTTAACAAAGTATGAAATATAAGAGTATGTAAAATAAGAGAACAAGAAAGTAAGATTACAAAAAGTTTTGCGTAACTGTTACGAGTCGTTTCTCTGTTGGGAAACTGAAACGGGTATGTATGGGTCAATGTTTAGCCCATATAACAAGTTGTTGCTGTGCCGAGCCAATAATATTTGAAACCACCCAATTTCATAAACATTTATGAAGCGCTCGTGGCTAGACTTGCTTAGTAACTTGTTTAATATCAATTGGCACCAAAAGGCTTCCCCATATGAACCTGCTGGCAAATGCAACCCAACCAACCATATGGAGTCAACCATACGGGTAGCAAACTTTTTGCTTCTGGGCAAAAAGTGAATGGTCAAGTGTCAAGTTTGGGTGAAACCATAGAAACTAAAGGAAAACTGATGTTTGTCTTTGAATATTTTTTTTGTTAACAGCATTGTTTTTTGGAGAGCTGTATCTAACATGGTTCTTATGTTTGGTTGGTTTCCAAGTTATATGTATTCAGGATTTAGCTCTGGAAACTAGTTTTGAGGATTCTCAGACATAATTGCAGTTGCTTTTTCAACGTATCAATGTATCAGACAACTATTTAATTTACTTAAAGATAAATGTTGCCCACGAGGCCACTTGGTTTCCACGATCGGTGGCCGTTATTAAGTCTTCCTGAGAACAGCTGACAGAGGCCATAAATAAAAGAAGAAGAGAACACTTGATGAATTGAAGTTTGAAACAGTTAATTCACAAATCAATCACAAATCACGAAGAATTTGACGAACCGGAGTCCACATGCCAAAGTCTGATGATGACCAGAATAATATATGTGAATAAGAAATTTTAGTGCTGACGAATAAGATGTGTAATATACTGGAAAGGATCTAGGCCAAACATTTAATATGGTGAAAATCTTAAAGAATTTGACGAACCGGAGTCCACACGCCAAGGTCTGACGGTGACCAGCATAATGACGAAAAGCTATGGCAATTTTTGACTTATAAAATTAACTTTTATCCAGCAAATAGCACACGTAAAAAGATCACTGACGGCCTATGGCAAGGCATCTTCGTGCACTGCATCGTCTGCATCTGTCAATGTCACCCGCATTTTTAGCTGATGTATGCAGTCTTCAAGTAACTTGAGGACTGCATTTTTGCGTCGTATATGGGTGGCCCGATCGTTCTTTGTAACTAAAGGCCATTCAGGCAGTTTTTTTTACATTTTGTGCTAAAAATTCTCAGAGCTTTCGCACACTGCGTGTGTGTACTAAGTCTGTATGCGCGCGCACTAGTATTTTGAAATATTTATTTGTTCAGAGAGTTTTAGGATTGAAATGTAGTAACACATTATTATGGCATTATTAGTACTTAAACAGTTGTTATAAAATATGTATTTTATTTATCATACTGTTTTTTTTATATAACCTATTTACAGCCAAGAGAATCATGAATAATAATAATCCAATTTTTCCTATATGTCCAATAATGTCCATATTGTCCATAATAAACTACGATACGTAACGAACCCAAATCTCGCGATAGACGACCTAATAATATAATCTTCTTTTTCAACTATAATGGGCCTTTACATCTATTGAAGATGATTTATACAGCGTCAGGAGGCAACCTATGCCTACACTTAACGTCACACTGTAGTGCCTGGGACAATGTTTAGATGGAGTAAGCTTGTAGCACCTACTTATACCATCCTTTTTCAACTATGGATATAAAATATACACTCTTTGTTCTTCAGCAAAACGAAGGAACTAAATGTTCTAAACTACATGTAAATTAGTAGGTAGTTTGACGAAGAAACCAATTAGTGAACAAATATTTAGTTAGGTATTTAGGTCTGGTAAATAATTGTTTTTGGGCTTATCTGAACCCACAACTCGCACTTAACTACCGAGTCAGGTAAGTACTAGGTACCTAATTAGTTGTGTGGGTTTTGAACAATTGTTGTATGATATCACTACCCAAAGGTTTGCTGGTAGAGAATGCTTTTTTCGCATTAAGTTTGCCTACACTACTTTAAGTTGTGCAATATCTCTATCTATCTATCTATGATCTAACCGACAGGCGTCACCGCTCAGCTGGTATAAGCTCTGCCTTCCGTGCTGTGGGTCGTGGGTTCGACCCCCACTAAGAACACACATTTGTGTGTGGCAAAACATTGATGTTTGCTGGGTGTTACTATGTATTCTAAGAATGTACATATTTACAAAAATATGTATTATAAGTATTCAATCAGCAATCTAGTTTTTATAGCACAAGCTCTGCTTAGTTTGGGACTAGAGGGCGTTGTGTGTAATGTCAAAGGATATTTATTTATGTTAAACAAGCCAACCAATCTTTCTTAGATAAAAGCTAAATAAACCATGTGACTAGTAGCTTAGTTTAGAATCATTTAACTCCAGTAAATTCATTACTAGGTACCTATATGTACTACCTAACCTATAATAGTATATATATATACCTCTGTACTTACCTTCACAGCTTATTATATCTCCTAAAATGTTACCTAGTCATATCATAATCTAAATATATGTACTTCGTATATAAAACTCTTTGAAGCTGACTGAGAATCAACGCACAGCCTAAACCATAACTAAAGGGATCAAATTTGGAGGGTAGTATCCTTATAGTGTAGAGGTGCACTAAGAAAGGAATTTTGAAAAGTCACACTCTAGAACGCGAGCAACGGCTAGTATTCCCTAATTTTGAATCAAATATATAATTCATACAAGCAATTCATTTTTTAATAGTCACACTGCGAAATCACGCGCAGATTACTACACAATGGAATACCTCAAGAACCCATCAATAAAAAGCACTAATAGACTGGAATGCACTGCCGCAATAAGTACACAATAGCACAATTGTCACAAATACACTACTAGCATATAACACGTCAGTGTGCGCGCGCGCCGCATGATAAACTGAAGGCTGGATGCTTGCTGAAGGAAAATAATAACATGTGCGAGTGAAATAGATCAGAGGGAGAGAGAGGTAGTGATTTGTTTTTGCTGCAATGGTATTATTGTAGAGTAGGTAGCGCAGAAGGGGCAGTAACAATGCCTACAGGTTTTTTGGGAGTCATTATGCCGTAGTGTTTATGTAGAAGAGACAGAAAGGGCAGTTGTAACAATGGCAGGTAATGACAGAAGGCACATTTTGTATTGTAACAATGCCTACAAAAAAAATCGAGTAATTATACCGTAGTAGGTAAAGACAGAAAGGACAGTTCTAACAATAACAATGCATACAATATTTTTTATAAAGTCATTGAAACTGATTTGTGTTCTTAGAAAATAAGAATCGAGTAGAGTAGAATCTAAAGTTTTGATATCATCCCTAATAGCGTAGGATCACTTTGATCTTATGCTATTTATGACACCTTTACATACATGTCATCAAATAAATACACTTTGACCATCAGAATCTGACTAATCGAATATTATCGTTTAACTACTTTGAGTATTCGGGCCTTGGCGCATAATTAACCCTATGAATTATACAAAATATTAAAAACCTTCATACAAATCTTTCGTTTCTTGTAGGCACACATTTGGCGGCGCGGTGATGTATGTTCCATCTGCTCTACAATTTCCACTAGCTACTCTATGGTAATGTTTACATCAACGCCGTGTAGTTTATTGAGATGGATCTGCGGTGGATGTTGCTGTCATATGAGATTTTATGTAATAATTATGGTTACATTATTATATTATGTAGTACTAGCTGATACCCGCGGCATTGCTCGCGTTCTACCCTTTCGATTGTGACGTATCAAAATTCCTTTCTTAGTGCGCCCCTACACTATATATAAGGATACTACCCTCCAAATTTCATACCTCTAGGACTTATAGTTTAGGCTGTGCGTTGATTCTCTGTCAGCTTCAAAAGAGTTTTATATATATTGATTATATTGATGATAGAGATAGATAAGTACTACCATTTAGTTACTCAGTTCACGAGTTCAACGACGGTTCAACTTTTATGAATTCATTACTAAGTAACCCATAGATAACATGGTGCTATTTAAAACACATAAAAGAGCGATAACCCCAGATAAAGAACTTACGTAGCAATTTGTGGACTGTTATAGTATACTCTGTATGGAATTGAATCCTTATGCCCTAAGAAATAAGTCGTTATTTAGAACTCAAGGTAAGTGTTTGCTAGAAATGTACAAAGAATATCTTCTCAAATCTCTGCTAGAGTCACATTTGAGCTGGAGTTTTTTTGCACGAATATATTTATGTCCAAAAATATTTATTTATTTAACTAAGTTTTTGCAAAAAAAACTATTCCGGCACGGCTATTGAACCAGCACCTACTATTTCGACAACCTCACCGCCATAGACATAGTAGTTTTATATTCCCAAACTCTACTACTAACGCCATCTATGAATGTGTTCAAGCAGATTTAGTAAAGCGATTCCTGAAAATTCCGCTAGGGGCGCTGCTGTTTACAACTCTAATGGATTTGTTGATGTTATTTTTTTAAAGTTCGTACGAAATGAGCTATTTGCCCAAACGCACATACGGACTGAGACAAAGAAAGTGTCAATCAAACGGGTTTGCTTTACTTCAGACTAGTTCAGACCCAGTAATGCGAAAATGACCAAGTTTGATTTTTTTTTATACAACTAAGTAAATGACGGAACAAGCCCATGGCGAACTTGATGCCAAGTGTTAACCACTGCCTTTAACGATACATTTCCTCTTTTGTCTTCCTACTTTTGTTTGTTTAGTTATAAGGTGTTCCGCTCGAGGGTGGCATGTTCAAATGTGAACAAACCCTCATTAAATAAATAAAGATTTTAAAAAAAAAAAAGATACATTTCCTCACTGAGCACATCCACTGAGAACGTGCCCTGTGATGCATTGCACTGCGCGGATTCTTTGAGAAGCTTGGTCTACACCAAGCTCGTACTCGCATGTCGAGCTTCTCAAAGAATCCGCTCAACGTCGCCATACAAATCAGCGCCCACAGGTGTGCTAGGCGTCAAGACGTTTTACACCAGATTTACACACCAAAACTCGTACTAGGCTCTCAGAAGCTCTACCTCCTTGGATAAACTCTTGTACCGCGTTCACACTATGCCATTGCCGCTGCCGGCATGAATGCCGCGATTAAATCCGGAATGATTGCCAAAGCAACATCGCCTTTATTCCTACACCGCGTTCACACATGCCTATGCCGCTGCCGGAATTATTGCCGCGATTAATTCCGGAATTATTGCCACAGCAACATCGCCAAGTTCATGCCCTAGCTCTTTGCTATTTGGTAAGAATAAAGGCGATGTTGCCGTGGCAATAATTCCGGAATTAATCGCGGCATTCATGCCGGGCATAGTGTGCACGCGCTATCAATCGAATGGCTCTACTGAGTACAAAACTGCGTTCTCCACGTTCCACAGTACCCCCCCAGGTAAGTAGGTCAACGACACTGTGGGACGGTGCAGTATCCTCGGATTACATCACAATTGGCCCAGCAATTTGTGCCGCGTGTATGAAAAACCATTTGATGTGGGACGGTTCTGCTAGATGAAATGAAAACTGGGTTCGTCTAGGTGTCTGAAAGCAGATTTCCCCCCGTTAACAAAAAAAAAAAAAAAAAAAGTTGAAATATGTTAACTCGTAAACACGTACCTAAAATTTACTAATTAATTTTAAAAGATAGCAATACTAATCAAAACGTTGTATAAAAATGTGCTGTTAAACTTATTCAATGTTTATATGTTAGTAAAACCCTTTATAAACTATAGAAGATTGATAAATCTTAGATTTTCTATTAGTCTATGGATTTAGGTAGAGTTTCTATTAAGGTGTCTTCTGGTAAGATCGGCGTAAGTGGAAGTCCGGATGCCAAGCAATTCTGCGATATTTTTATATGATAATTGCTTAGTTACGTGATTTATCCGGATTTCCACTTACGCCGATCTTACCAGAAGGCACTATAGCTATACATTGTATATAGTTACATTGAGATAACAAATGAAACATATTTTATTCAAATAAATAAGAAGATTTCAAGATCTCATCAAAATGAACCGTCGTAAACGGCCAACAATAAATTCAGTCCAATATTTGAACCATGTCTAACATTACCTAGAGCGACATTACATAAAATATGAATAAAAAACTTATTTCTAGAATTGTTATTTACCTGATACCGTGAAAAGATTGTCTAAGATGATCTTACCTGTAAAAGACAAAACATAAAATATTAATACCGTGTCACTGACTACTCCCAATGTACCAAGAGAGATCCACGACCAACCTTCACACTGGTGTGACGGTTAGGAATAAAAATACTGACATCCACACTAGTGTGAAGGGCAAGAATAAGTTTTCCTAACGTTCACACTGACATCCATTTGTTGGACGCAACGCGCCACAGTAAAGCTTCGGTCTCGCGATCGTAACGCACAACGCTGCGGTATACACAATCGTATGGAAAACGACTAGTATGGTCTTTTGTTCCGTCGCAGTACGCGTCAGCGGCGAAGAGCAAACGCTGCGTTGTGCGTTACGATCGCGAGACCAAAGCTTGACAACCCATATAGACAAAACCTTCAAAGAGTTTGAATATCAAGAGACCATTCTATATACCTATATATCAGTATCGTCTGAGGATTACATACTTTTTCTCAAAGAAGTAAAGATTTATTTAAAAAAATCCGAACAACGAAAGAAAGACATTTTGCTGCGTTTTAAAACAGCTTTTTCTACAAAACTTATACTATTTCACTATGCAAATACATTTATGCAATCTAGGCCACGAGGAGTGCTTACATTCAGGCAAAGGAAGGAAGGGTTGAGATACCGGACGAGATATCTTCTAAATATATCAAACTCTATTGAAACTGACTGACAATCAACGCACAGCCTAAACTATTAGTCCTAGAGGTATGAAATTTAGAAGGTAGTATCCTTATATACTCGTAGGTGTAGAGGTGCACTAAGAAAGGAATTTTGAAAAATCACACTCTAAAGGGTCTAGAACGCGATCAACGCCGCGGGCGATGGCTAGTTATTCATAACTGATCTAACAAGGATTGGTACAATACTAAGGACACCTATCGAGGCTTCAATTGATTACATTTATGATCCTAACAAAACAAAGAGTAGATCAGCATGCTTATTGTGTTCGTTTTACGTATACTACAAAAGTTGACGTATAAAAATTGAGGGTACTTCGCAAAACTGATGATCTTCTTCTTCTTTTATTTATGGCCTCTGTCCGTCATTTCAACCGACAATTTTGCCAGTGTCAAGTGAGATATTTGAAATAATATATAAATCAAGTAGTAGAATTCAAGTTTTCACATTTTTTGAAACAACAGCATTTTTATTTTAGTAGTTTTTATTGTGTTATTGCGAGTATTATTGTTTAATTTTGGTGGAATTTTAACCAATAATACTTAGCTCGTAACATAAAGTGTGAGCCATTGGAATAAATGTGTGTAAAGTGGTTTTTCTGAATGTGAAAATTCGTGTTAGGTTTTGAAGAGAAAATCCACCATTTTCTCTTCAAAACTAACGACAGCCGACTTGACAAATGACTTGACTTGACTTATATTATTACAATTATATCACTTGACATTGGCAAAATTGTCTGTCGAAATGACGGACAGAGGCCATTATTGAAGAGAAGAAGAAGTAGTAAACGTCAAACGTACACACTCAGCATGCATATATATACCGTAAAAAGTAACCCTTGACTGGTCGCGCCTGGCTTAATATGTCTGATAGACGCAAAACCATGTATTTTTATTTTCCTAGTCCAGTACCCGGTCCTTCTAGGAGAGGAAGCCACGTCAAAGGCTAGGAAGTAATCCAGAAACCCGCTGCCGGCGGTGCATTAACGTTACAAGGATTCTATAGCGAGTCCGTTTTTAAAAGAACTAAGGTTTGAAACTCGTAAAACACTTTTCGAACGAGCTTTTATGATAAATATCCTACTAATATTATAAACTAGTAGTTCGCCCCGAACTGAGATCTCGTGATGGTCTGAGGTTAATAAAACCCAAACAATTTTTATTGACGAATGGTTGTAATAAACTTTGCAAATCGCTTCGAAATCGCCGTCTACCTATGTACCAGTCTTACTTGAACTACGAAATCATTGAAACTCCAAAAAGTGGTAGCTCACGTTATACTGGGTTTGCCAATTTTATAATTTTTACAACAACTCAAAAACTATTATACCTAGAATCAAAATAAAAACGGTTTAGGAATGTCTAAACAAAACCCTATCATATGACACCACACTTGAAATTTTGGTACGACTTTTTTTTTCACACCCTTTGGACCCTCATAACTTCACGACCCCTTGACCGATTTACTTCATTTAACAAACCAGTAAAACTTAAGAGTACTATCCGTATACCTACCAAATTTTATGAAGATCGTATGAGCGGTTTAAAAGATCTCGCCGAACAAACATACAAAGCATTTTTGTCCAAGTTGTCACTAAGATCTCGTTTGCTTCGCTCACTCGATCAATTAGTTTGTTGTGTTTAGCTTAGCTCTGGTGGAAAAGTACCCTTAGGAAGGCAGCCTCGCCGCGGGCACTAATAAGGAGGAAATTGCATCGCATAGCGCCGAGTTCGATGGCCCAGTTACGAGATACGTCCCCATTTAACGAACCCTGAGATCTGGTTCAAATTGCACGTAATATCTTCAGGTTTTTACAGCTTACAGTCTTCTTCTTCTTTTAAATCAATGGCCTCTGTCCGTCATTTCGACAGAAAATTTTTCCAATGTCAAGTGATGTATTTGAAATTTTAACATAAGTCAAGTCATTTGTCAAGTCGGCTGTCGTTTGTTTTGAAGAGAAAATGGTGGATTTTCTCTTCAAAACGTGAAACGAATTTTCATATTCAGAGAAACTACTTTACACACATTTATTCCAATGGCTCACACTTTGTGTTACGACCTAAGTATTATTGGTTAAAATTCCACCAAACTTAAACAACAATACTCACAATAACACAAGAAAAACTATTAAAATAAAAGTGCTATGTTGTTTCAAAAACGAGTTTGTACATTTGACGTTTACTGCAAAGTCACGTAAACTATAATTTTGTATGGAGAATCATCAGTTTTGTAAACTACCCGCTAGGGGCGCTGCTCAATCTCTATACATAAATATAGTTTACGTCAACTTTTTAGGTAGAATTTATAAAATTTGTAACTTTGTTGTAAAACGAACACACTAAGCATGCAGACCTTTAGGTGTTCTGTGGGTAAAACGGCAGGTACCTACGCCAATGACAGATGGTGTGGTAGCAAGCCACCTGATACTACGTCACATGGTATGATTAGTCAAATGGACTGGAAACTCTGGAAGCCGTTTTAATTTAATGAGATGAGTATCATCGTCATCAAAGTCCACAGTTGAACAAAGAACACCTTGGACAAAGTACCACAGAAGACAGAATTTTCAGAGGACCAGCTGCTATGGAGACTATGTGTACAAACGACTGACTTTCGCCCGTGACTTCGCTCGCGTCCCATTGGATCCCGTTGATTTTCCGGGATAAAAAGTAGCCTATGTGTTAATGCAGGTCACGGACAATATATACAGGGTGTTACCAGACCACTTCCGAAAACTTGGAGGTTCCAATCAGACAATGATACTGAAAACATTAAGCGAAAAAAATCGCGAAAAAAAAAATTGACTTGATTATCTCTTTTTAATTTTTTTTCTAGTTACATACACACATTACAACATAATAAGACATATCTACCTAATTATTTCATTTAAAAAAGCAAAAAAACAAATAAAATAAATAAAGCAGCAATGTACACGCAGCACGCAGATTACGTCTACTACAGCATGAACAGCTGAGAGTTCATCGCGGGTCATTCAAGTACGCGACGTGCGAGCGACCTACGTTAGTACCTACCTACGTTAGTAGGCACTTACGACACAGAATAAATAATAGTACTACGCCTCGACCTTACCTACGTGAATGCGTACATTGCGGGCTGGCGAAATTAATACAAATCTTTAAACATTGTTTTCTCCGGCTATAATTATTTTTCAGGATAACTGATTTTTTTTTGGTTGGGTTTTGGTGTGCTGTAGCTCCTCCTTTCGTTTTCGGAAGTGGTCTGGTAACACCCTGTATATATATTCCAAGTTTCATCCAAATCGGATCAGTAGTTTTTGCGTGAGAGGAACAAACATACATCCATACATCCTTACAAACTTTCGCGTTTATAATATTAATAGGATAGGATATTTTTCCTCCGCCTTCCGATCTTCACAATGTCGTCAGACTTTTTGGTGATGTACGTCCTACGCTTGATGCATTACGATAACGTATGTATGTACAATGTTGCGTTCACACTATGCCGCAGTCGGCAGGGACTTGGGCAGGGAAGTGGGCACGATAGTGTGAACACGATCATGCCATTGTCTCGGTTCCCGGCCCAAATTCATGCCCTTGCTCTCTAATGAGAATAAAGGCGATGTTGCTGTGGCAATAAGTCCGCGGCAATAATGCCGACAGCGGCATGGGCATAGTGTGAACGCGGTATAATACGTATATGTATAGGTACGTGCGATATTTGGTTGAATTTCGCCACTGCTGGTAAATGTCCGGGCGTCGGCGAGCGGATGGCGCTATTTGGTCAGGGACCCTAACCGTAAACTTTTTGAATATTGTGATAAGCGGAAGCGAGTTTAAAATGAATATTTGTAGGAAATTTTAAAAGAAAAAAATCATTCATCACAAAATCATAATTAGCTTTCTGCTAATCTCCAAAAACACTGCACACATCAATGCAGTGTTTTTTTACCAAATCTCCGTAACATTGCTCATTCCTACTGTGTGACTTTACATATAAACTATTTTTCTTTCTGTTCTTTTTAATTGCTAAATGTATTAATAGCTCAGATTTCAATCTGACGTAGGGTGCCTTCTGGCAAGATCGGCGTAATATTAAGTCCGGATAAATCACGTAACTAAGCAATTATCATATAAAAATATCGCTGAATTGCTTGGCATCCGGACTTACTATTACGCCGATCTTACCAGAAGGCACTAGGTATATCTATATATGCAACTCGCTACTGTTGAACACGTTTAGCGATTGTGATGCAAACTGCAAGCCATAATAGATTTAATTAATAAAAAAAAACTACAGTCGAAAATAAGTTGCTATGCTGTCTTTCGTGCTCAGGCATGACTCAGAGAACTCAGACTACGGGCTCTGTTGAGAACTTTAGTCGGTTCCGGAAACTATAATACCGCGTTCACACTATGCCATTGCCGCTGCCGGCTTGAATGCCGCGATTAATTCCGGAATTATTGCCACAGCAACATCGCCTTTATTCCTACACCGCGTTCACACATGCCCATGCCGCTGCCCGAATTATTGCCGCGATTAATTCCGGAATTATTGCCACAGCAACATCGCCTTTATTCCTACACCGCGTTCACACATGCCCATGCCGCTGCCCGAATTATTGCCGCGATTAATTCCGGAATTATTGCCACAGCAACATCGCCAAGTTCATGCCCTAGCTCTTTGGTGAGAATAAAGGCGATGTTGCTGTGGCAATAATTCCGGAATTAATCGCGGCATTCATGCCGGGCATAGTGTGCACGCGCTAACAAAATTATTAATGCAATGCCCAGCTGTGTCAATGTTTACCACAGAAGAGATAATAGAGATACTATTATCTCTTCTGTGGTGTTTACATATAATGTCATGTACCTCGCCTAGTATTCGTAAATTGTAGACATTTGTGTTTTAAATAAATGATCTAGAAACTTTTACATATTAAAAAGGTATTGAGGATAAATAAATAATAACTAAAAATCTGTAGGTAAAATTCACCACCTCAAACTGATTCCTGAATTCGGGGTTTGAAATGAAACTCACTAGTCAGGGTTCATGTACTATACTGGGCTATTTGTATTTACCACTTTAGTACCTCAAATGACATTGTACACAACACGGTATAAATGAAACAAAAGAAATTATTTATAGTACTTTTCGTAATCAATGCATTCACAATTTGAATGAGGTACCTTAACTAGGAGGCCTGTACCCAAGAGGGGTCCTAACTAACTAATTTAAAATTATGTTTTTAATATTTAAATGTAACATTTAAAAGTTAGGAATAAAATGCTTTTTTATTTTATTTACCTTACTACGTAAATATTTTTTTATGAATTTTCTCTTGCATAAAATCACACGCTCACCGCTCCGCTACCCGCGACCGCCTACCACCTAGCACTAATTGCCGGCCCGTTCAACAGTACTCGCAAAAAATTGTCCAACCATGGATGCTTCACACGACACACGATTGAAGCTTACTTGTGCTAAGTCAACGATGTGGAAAACGGCATGTCTGAGGGCCTAGTAAGAGTTTTGGTGTGTAAATCTGGTGTAAAACGTCTGGCGGATTTTTTTAGAACCTTAGTTCGGCTTATTCCCATCGAGCCCACCGGACGGCCCACTGGTGGGCCAGATGGGAAAAAAATCCCATCGAGCCCACTCATTAGCATAGTGGGGTCGATGGGATTTTTTTCCCATCCGGCCCACCAGTAGGCCGGCCAGTGGGTTCGATGGGAACAAGCCCTTGGTTCACCATACCAAGCTCGAAGTCGCATGTCAAGCTTCTCAAAAAATCCGAAACTAACTCGTAAGAGACTTTATGTATGTACACGGACCTACCTCTATAGTCACCTCTCTCTAGCCTCAAAGGTTTGCTGTAAGAAAACTCTTTTTAGGGTTAAGCTCGCCTTTGTACATGTTATCTATTTCTGTCTTCTGTTTATGTGTTATTTTAGTGTACAATAAAGAATTACAAGAGAAAAACACTTAAAATCAGGTAGGTACTTTCAAAGACACATAAAGAATAATAGCTACAGAAAGACTGGTCCGACAAAGAGCAACAATGGTCACAAGTCGTCACGACTACCTTTGTCTGCGTGACTGATGGTAGATGGTATGATTGATGTACCTGAGCTTTTATAGAAAGTGGTTTAGTACAAATTATATTTCAGAGGGCAACCTGTAACTCGTAAGCTATTTCAATACTAAAGTATCAACACTTACTAGTATTACAATCTCATGAGGATGAGGTAAGAGCGGTACCTATTAGGACCTTTACACATCTTCTAAGATATTAAAACACTTTTGAAGCTGACTGATAATCAACGCAAAGCCTAAACTATAAGTCCTGGAGGAATGAAATTTGGAGGGTAGTATTCTTATAGTGTAGGAGTGCACTAAGAAAGGAGTTATGAAAAGTCGCACCCTAGGATCTAGAACGCTAGCAATGCCGCGGGCGACGGCTAGTTATAAGATACTTTTTCTTGTGTCATAAGAAATGTCTTATAAAACACTCAGTCGCTTGATTGTTTATATGAGACCGTGCATATTACAAGATATTGTTTCTTACGTCGGATAAGACAGGCGCCATACAAATATTTTCTTGTCTCGTGTTCGTTTCTTATAATGTGTAAATGGCCGCAGTTATCATTATCAGCCTGTAGAAACCCTCCAGGCGTCATAGCTTTGCCTGTTGTGGGTTCGAACCCCACTGGAAACATTTGTGTGTGACAAACACAGATGTTTGTTTTATGTCTGGGTCTTACTCATCATCACCATTTCCCTGCCCTTGTCCCACATAGATGGGTTCGGCACAACATGTTTTCTTCTTCCACTCACTCCTAGCATGCGTCAACTCTGAACCTACTCCTCTCACATTCATATCCTCTTTCACACAATCCAACCACTTCTTCGGTCTTCCTCTACTTGCGTACTAGCCACACTCATATTCATAACTCTTTTCGTAATGACTTTCATCCCTCCACAAATATTCATTTATTGCCTCTTAATCATAGGCCTCCCCCAAGATTTAAACAGATATGTGACTATTTGGTTGTTAAGCAGTCGTTTTGCAAGCCACTCGGTCTGCGTCCAATCACAATAACTCCAACTTTCAAAGTGTTTTTATTTTATGGCACATAAATCCAGTGAGTCGTCTTCGAGTACGAATGCAATTGCAGTTAAGTCCAGTTTTTAGGGTTCTCTCACCTCACGGTTGAGACTGAGGGGTCGCTCAAGGTTACAGAATGATTAACGAATAAAATAACTATGAAGGTTGTAAGGTTTGATGAATAAATGGGCGGCAGGTGGTGCCCGTAGCCACCCGGTGTCGTAAGACAGTTTTTTTTTTTCGTTTTTATATGAGTAACCTAACGATATTCTTCATTTTAGGTAGCATACCGGACAGGTGTCACAGCTCAGTCGGTATTAGCTCTGCCTTCTGTGCTGTTACCAGTGACGTTTTCTTTTTCATGAGTCATTTTGTATTCCGTAGTCCGACTCATAGCCATTGGTATTTCATCAGGCTTAATTATATCTTGAAGCAGCTTTTCTGACATTCTTGAATGACATTCATGAAACATAATAGGTACTACAGACAGACACGTCAATACCATGAAGTTAGAAATCTTTTTAAGAGTTTCCTGTGTATTTCATTGCGAACATAGATTGGATACATACATAGACATACATACATATATACATTATGTATATTATATAGGTATTACTGATAAATTATTAACATTTTTTTAGGTAAGTATTTACTTTATGTGCGCCCCGTTCTTACCTAATCGACATGCTTCTGTCCATCCAAAGGTTGTCTGGAAGAGATCGCTTATAGCGATAAGACCGCCCATTGTACCTCATACTTAAAACTTATTTTTCTTTTATTGTTTTTCTTCTTTTCTTGGTGTGCAATAAAGAAATATTCTTTAATGCACACCAAGATAGAATATATATGTATGTATATGTATATGTATATGTATATCTATCTATCTATCTATCTACATACATAGCTGTTTCAAGTAACGTCAAGTCAATGTACTTGAGACGTTACTTGAAACAGCTGTTCTATAAGTCTACTAGTATAATGGTCGAAGTGTTTTTTGTTTACTTTTACACGATAAAATATTGTTATCTATTCTTGAAAGCCTGACGAAGCCGTCGCTTCTCTACGGGCATGTTGCTTATGAAATTACGGGAAATGATACTACAGTTAGGTATCGTCGTCAATCGTCATCATGGTGAGGTGAGGTATCAATTTATTTGGCTCATTTCAGTTTTCCCCTGCCTAAGTCCCCTGCGTGGGGGATTTCTGGAACTTTGGTCCAATAATCCCCTTAGCTACCACGGCGACTGCCGGCAGGGGAAAATTGGAAAAAAGTTCCAGAAATCCCCTCAGGGGTCCATTTACACAATTTTTTTTAAAGACATAAAACAAAAAAAACGCGGCTCCGCACTTATCGACCTTGTCTTTCTCTAAGCCTTCTGATTCTGAACTTTTTTTTTGTTTCGGTTGTATTATAATACGTACTAGCTGATACCCGCGACTTCGTACGCGTCGGAAACTTTCCACCAGAATATCTGTCAACCAGTATAAGATGAACCTCGTGCCAAAGGCTGCTTTTGGTTTAGAGAGGTCAAGCTGTACCTATCTAAGAATCCACGTCTTTGATTTCAATAAAATATAGCCTATGTTTCAATCCGGAAAAAGGGCTTCTCAATGGTATAAGTTTAATTGAAATTGGTCCAGTAGTTAAGGCGTGATCTGCTAGCAAAGAAATAGACCTCGATTTTTGAAATCAGAATGGTTTATTTAGTAGAACTGCATATTATTTAGTTTTCCCATATCTTTAACTTTAGTTTTTGGCTTTTTTACAGTTTTATAATAGTATAGATTCATTTATAAATTAATTCTGTCCATGTCTGGTTTTAGTCATAGTAAACTATTGATCAACAGCCAATTCTGTTGAACAATCGTCATTCCTTACCGGCGCTTCCTGCCCGATGCAAATATTATAAGCGCATCCGTAGTTTGTTTGTGTTATACAGTAGCTCTGAGAAGCTTAGAGGCGCTTTCCTACTAAAGAAACTAATATTAAAGTTCATATTTTGGTCGGAAAATTTGATTGAATCCTTGGGCAACACAACAGTGTTGTTTGCGGGGTTTTCATAAAATAAGTTCAGTGATATTATATCTTTAGCAATGTTAAAAGATGTGTGCGAGAACTTGTCTGACGCTCGATAGCGTTTCAACCCTCTTTTTTATTTAATCTATTGTGTCCTACTGCTGGGCAAAGGTCTCCCCCAAAGTTTTCCACTGGCCCCGGTCGTTGGCGTTGTTCTACCACTCTCTTATGTGAACGTAGAAATCGTCCCGCCAACGTCTTCTCGGCCGGCCCGGTCGTCCCTTCAACCCTCTATGTTTATATTATTATCTTATGTTTCTTATTTTATCTCTTATGTTTCAAGCCTATACTTACTGTGCCTACAAGTTACCTTTATGATTAACTCATTTCTCGCTCTAAATAGTACTTGCAAAACAAGGTTTCGTGAGTTCCCTCGCAATTTGGGCAAATTTAATTTGCCATGCAATTACTTTTCTTTGCCGACCGCTATTTAACAGTACAGACGCTGAAATCGTCATAGTGGGTACTCGACTACATAACCTTAGACACTAGCTTCTTGCCGCAGTTTCGCTTGCCTATAGATAACAAGCTTTCCTCAGACAATCTTTCGCTATCACAGACTCAGATTTAAGTCTGTGAAAAGAGATCGCTTATAGCGATAAGACCGCCCATTGCACCTCATACTTGAAACTTATCAAAGAATAACCTTCTCTTTTATTGTTTTCTTCTTTTCTTGGTAAGCAAGCTCGTATGAGTTAGTGGCCAATTCTGGTGACTGAGTTTTTAGGCCGCCTTAAGGCCTCCGTCGTGGCTCAACGACTGCTAGAGCCGGGACCGATCGTTTAATGTGCCCTCCGAAGCACTGAAGCGCTCAGTTGTAAATGCCACTAACGGTCACACATTTCTTAGTGTGCAATAAAGAAATATCTATCTATCTGATTTCGTTATGAATAATCAGTTTGATGACGTTAGCTATTTTCGTTCAGAATCTGAGTCATAAATTCATAATCTTGTTCTATTGTACCTACCTACGTGTTATTATGGGCAAAACATTCTCAGAACGTGGAACTAGATACTTATTATGGACTGGATATACCATAGTTATTTGAAATAATCTGAATACCTAAACATTACATCATTTGTAAACTAGTGAATAGTCTGTAACTACATTTGCTGTTATATTTACTTTCAAACTTCAACGCTTTAGGAAGAACGACTAGAAACTATTTTCTATTTTAGAGGGCACACTTCTTCTTACTATAAACGTATTATAAGGATGTATTTACAAAAAAAATGTATATAAGTATTCTATCAGCCATCTAGTTCCCACAGTACAAGCTTTGCTTAGTTTGGGACTAGAGAGCGTTGTGTCAAAATGTCCACGATTTTTTTTTTATTTTACTTCGTCGTCCGTGTTCGAGGGCTTAGGTCGGCCTAACTAAAAATTTCACCTCCAAAGTTGCTAATTACTCTAATTAGTAAGCAGACTTCAATTTACTGTACTGCCTGAAGGGACCTAGAAGTTACTAGAAGTTATAATAGAGTGGCCTTTTTTTAACGTAGGTACAACTACATGCTCACACACTGCATGCTGATCCAAACAGACCTAAAAACTAAGTATCAAAGTACAAACCTCCTCCGTTTGACCGAGTTAGGTTCTTGAATAAAAGATGGCGTTGCAGGCGTCCCGAGTGGCTCTGAGTGGCAATTCTGTCGACGCTTTCCGATGCGTTTGCATTTTGGAAATGCACTAGGATTTTATCGTTTATTCCATCCAGCCAGTTCTACTAGTAGTATCTAACTGTTTGAACAAAAATATTCCAGATAGTTAGACTGACTATTGGAACATTTTGGATACACAGATTTTATTCCAATCATCATCTTCCTACCCTTGTCCCACGCTAAGTGGGGTCGGTACAACATGTCTTCGTCTTCCACTCTCCTCTATCAGCCGTCATCTCGGTGTTCACTCCTTTCTTACTCATATCTTCCTTCACACAGTCCATCCATCTTTTCTTTGGCCTACCTCTACTTCTACATCCGTCCACATTCATGTCTAACAGATTTTATTCCAAATAGAACTACTATTCTTTCCAGTCCTACTAGTAGTTTGATTATGTAACTGTTTGAACAAAATTATAGCTGGAGCTAGAGGCTTGGCTTGCTTAGTCAATCTTCACTGATTATCTAAGTTAAGCGACGTTCTGTGCGGTCACTATTTGGATAGATGACCGTTAGTAGCATTTACACCTGAGCGCTTCCGTGCTTTGGAGGGCACGTTAAACTGTTCCGGCTCCAGCAGTCGTTAAGCCACGACGGAGTCCTTAAGGCGGCCTAAAAACTCCGTCACCAGAGTTGGCCACTAACATAACGAGCTTGCTTGCTTGCTATAGGAATTGGAACTAACACTATGACATTGAAATATAAATTCGTGTTACGAAAATATCCTAAATTAAGTGATACTTCCACCGGGAGTAAAATTAAAGCAATTAACATTATTGAGCTGCTGTGGCTTGGTGAGGAGCCCTTTGTTTTATTTAGAGGGGGTCGTGGGTTCGCATTCATTGAATACTTTTGTTTAGGTGAGTTTGGCTTATTTTTAGCAGATAGCCCACCACTGCCTATAATGATGCATACAATCAAGTTACCTTAACCGCAAGATGCCAATGAGGGTATACCATTTTCTCAATCTAGTCATTCTTATCCACACAAAAGATATTCACGTAGGTATCTACATAATTAGGCAAGAACACACCTGGTACTCGAAGCCAGCCTTGAGCAAAACCAGTTACTGATGAAAGATGAGCCATAAATTGATCATAAAAGTCTTGTCGGCTTGCTACATCATTTCTTTCCACATATATTTTTTAAGAAAGTTTAATTACAGGCACATGAGACTTCAAGATCTTTACGTCTCAGAGTGATGGACGCAGTGCATTGCATTACAGGGCACGTCCTCGCTGGACTTGCTCTGCGAGGTAATGCATTGTTATAGCCAGAAGTTACTACTTAACATCAGGTGAGCAAAAAAAAAAAAACAAATGTTTGTTCTATGTCTGGGACCTGGGTATATACATATTAATAAGTACGTATTTACAAAATAAAAATGTATAAGTATTCTATCAGCAATATAGCTTCTATAGTTACAATCTTTGCTTAGTTTGGGACTAGAGGGAGTTGGGTGAAATGTCCAAGAATATTTATTGTTCAGTTTTGACAGCTGTCATTATCAGGTTGACGCATTCGCGCGTCATTCTATCTGGCACCCAATATAGGTCACCCAGGTCACTGACCCCCTATAGGTCGAATAAGGGTTCATTCACATAAGTCAAAAACTGTAACGGAATTATTTCGTTTTTATCATTAACGTTAGAACCTTGGCCCGAGCGTCATTGTATTCTTTCTGTCGTGTCGTTTATAGCAATTGCATTTTTTTGTCGTATCGGTTATAACAATTCATTGTCGTGTCGTTTTATAACAATTTATTGTCGTGTCGAGTTTAATAAACCACAAAACTAGTGTCTTGGCCGTACTGTGTATCCAATGCGTGTATAGTGGAGTGAGCCTACGGGGAAGCCCTATCCAGTGTTTTGAAGCGTGGCGGTTGCGGAATCCTGACGAGTTCGAAGGCGAAAGCTAGCTAGCCAGTACCTGGAAGATCTGACGGACCCGCCTACCGAAACGTATGGTTGGAGCTGCACCATCGCCCCCCCGGATATCGAGGTACGTGGGACATTTCCTTGCACCCTGTATACACAGCCTTATTGGTTTTATGAGCTAGTTTGTGGTTTGTCGTGTCGCTAAAAAATACAGTCCACTCAAATCGTACATTTGGTCCTACGAGCCGTATATAAGTGATATAGCAACCTATGGACATTTCGGTTCATATTAGGCTTATTCATTCGTAAAATTAACCTAAGGACATTTGGTCCGTGGATCACTCATAATATTACCAAGGTGACCTACGGTACATTTTGTCCGTTGCTTTAAATCTAATTAATCCTTAGAACACTTTGTAATCGTTTTTTAGTTCGTTTAGTTAATTACGGAACATTTTGCAGAAGACCTACATACTTGCGTGTCGTTTTATTACATTTCAATTTGTCGTTTCGGAAATTTAATAAAAGCGTAGGGTAGGCATTTCTGTAACGTTTCGTTCAAAAATATTTCGTTTGACAATATTTTATTTTGTGTTTTTTTATCGCTAACGGTTGTTTGATGGTGTGTTAGCTGTCAGTCAATTTTATTGATATCAGTTTTTTTATTTTCGTTTCGTAACTGTCATTGTAACTGACGGTTGTAAAGACACTAACAAACCAATCATTCATTTCGTTCACTCTTTACGTGAAAGTAGTAAACATTATAGTCTGTTTTGTTCATTCATTACGTGAAAATAGTCTATGTATTCGTTTGTTTGTTTACTTGCTTTATTTTGTGAATGAAACTTTATTCTTGTTTACGATGTCTCTTCTAGACTCGGAAAACTGTGATGAGTATGAGTATGCCTTGCTTGGTGATCAAGACAGAATCACGCGCGATGATGCTAAATTGCAGGTCGAGTTGTTGGATGCATCGGATCTTAGTGGCGTGTGTGAAAATGATGTTTTACCAATAATTAACATGTTTCACACAGCACAAAAAAGGTTATTGTGTAAGGTGTCTGTTTTGGATCAAAAAGACGTATTCTCTCACACTATTGACTTCGACAGAAAAGTGCGCAGTATCATGAGCCGGTTACGTAAACAGCCGGTCCAAAAGCCGGTTGTAAACAGTAACAAATTATCGTTTGTCGTGGCTCCAAAAGAATGTGTCATTTGTTTAGAGGTAGGGCATAAATTTGAAAGTTGTTCAAGTTTCTTGAAGCAGTCAGCCACTGATAGATTCCAACTGGTAAACAAGATGAACTTGTGTAATCTGTGCTTAGGTTCTTCTCACTCAGTTAATGCATGTAAGGCTAAAATAAAGTGTGATTATTGCATTGTTAGACATCATACACTGCTACATGTTAATGAAGTTATACCAGAAGTCGTACCAGAACCACAGCTTACATCGTCTCAAGCTGCATCGACCGCTTATGCCCCACACTCAGAAGTCTTGTTTTCGTCTGCTATAGTTTTAGCAAAAAATAAATTAAATAAATTTGATCAGGTACGCATCCTGATTGATAGTTCTAGTGCATGTAACTTCATGACTAAGGAATGTGCACAGCGCTTAGGATTAAACATTAATTGTTGTACCCAGTCGTTGAATAGGATAGGTCAAGTATCAACTGACATACTGGGATCGGTCCACTGTGAGATAGTTCCCACAAGTGGGGACTCCTCAAATAAACTGTCGCTGGAGGCTTCTGTACTTCAAACAATTTCCTCGGATATGCCAGCCAAGGAAATTGATTTTTCGTCGTGGCATCATATACAGGGGTTAGATCTCGCTGATCCTGGTTTCAGCAAACCAGCACCGGTTGACATGTTAGTCAGTGTCAATAGTTTCACCTCAGCCTTGCTGCCTGGTATAATTAAAGGTAGGTATGGCCAACCCATTGCTATCCCAACTACTTTCGGGTGGATACTGATGGGGGATTGCATGGTTGCTGCTGATTCTTTTAGTTTTTTCGTTTCGTGTCGTAGCTTGACTCGAGATAACTCGTCTAAGAGGTTTTGGGATTTGGAAATTGTCGACCCGCCCAAACCTGTAGCACTGTCCAAAGAGGAGTGGGCCTGTAAAAATAACTCAGGACCTATTTGTCGTCGAACTCCTCAAGGTAGGCTAAGGGTTCCTCTAACGGTTAGTGACTCTCAGAGCAAGCCACTATTGTCGAGCGCTAAAGAATTTACTCTAGCGCGCCTTCACTATAAGTCTGATTATGGTGAATTCGGGACCGACGATTTGCAGATCGGTCACACGAAAGAGGTTGTTCCGCTTTTGTCGAATGTTGGCCATTTTAATTATAACCCACATCATGGGATTTTGCGTCCTGGTTCCGCAACGCCGTCACTTCGGACGGTTTTCGATGTTGCTCGCACCATGGATGCAAAAAGTTCGTTTTATAATCACGGATTGCTGTCAACTGATATGGTCTTGTGTGCAGCATGGTGGTCGGGTCCAACAAGGCTGTTGCTACCTCAGAACTTCCTACGGTCGTCACGCTTGAGCAATGGATCTACGCTGGAAGAACCGAAGATTTTGATTATATCTATGGCTAATAATGCCGCCCTTGTCGATGGTATGTCAAATCGGTTCTCTTCGTATGAGCGGATGGTCAACGTCCTGGCACATTCAAACACACACAATCGGTTGATCGGTGGTTTGTCCTGCGTTGGCACCGTCACAAGCGTCCTTGTGACCCATGATCAGGAAGTCGCATTCGCACCTGTACTTTGTGCTACCGCCATTATCGCCATGGACGATGCACTTTCGCACGATATCCAAAAATTGTGTCCTCCTGTGGACACAGGTGGTTTATTGAGGGTGGTCGGTCACTCTTCCCACATCCAGCGCTACAAGCATCATTTGCGATTGCTTCGAACCCATCGTGCTTCGGTGATCAGGGAAGAGTGCCATCGCAAGTTCGTGCACTCGGGATTGCAGACGCTGCAGGAACTACTTACCAGACATTTTCGTATCGTGTCGCCACAACGGTCAACTCGAACTAAGTTTTCGTTGCGTGTAAAACGCTTTCGAGTAAACCTTTGGCGGCTCACAGTTCCTCCTCGAATAGGAGAACTACCTCTTCGTCGTATAAATCAGCTGAAGCCATTTTCGTTTGCTTCATTTGGTTACGCTGGCCCGTTTAATCTATCTCTCAAACGTGGTCGCGGTATACGTGCATATAGATATAGAGGATTCGTACGTTTTTTCGTAGGCACTGCTATTAAAGCAGTACTTTTGGAGCTCGTTTTAGAGCTCACGGTATGCTTCAGGCGTTCCATGGCCTGCAGCAACCATTGTCGTTTTCGGTTGGTGTCCGACCGAGGTAAAACCTTCGTGGGAGCCAGCAAATTATCGTACCAGGAAACGCAAACTGAGCAAACGGAGTTCCTGCTTAACCGCCCAGGCAGTCCACACTGTTCGGGTTTAGCTGAGGATGGTGTTAATTCAACGAAAACCCATATTGCTCATGTCGTTTGTCTGCAGCGCCTGCTACATAAAGATTTTACTACACTGCTGAGAAAATTCGAGGCTCGGTATAGTACGAAGCGGTTATCCCTTTTTAGCTCGGACCCAGGCGACTTATCAGGTCATTCCATTATCTGTAAAGTCGTTACCTTTCGAATCGTTACGGGTTTCTATAAACGGCTTATCGTTGAACTCGGCATACTCCTGATGTTTTCCCTACGTCAGTGCGTAGCATGTCAGGCTTGAAACCCCCCTTTTTTTATTTTATCGTTAAATATATTAAGTATGCTTATAGTAAATTAATATTATTGTTGTTTGATTTTTCGTATTTTTTTTGTTTTGGTTTTCGGTATTTGACCCTAAAATATTCGTGTTGTGTTCACCCATTGTTTCGTTATTACCTGGTGAAAATACTGTGTATTTTGGTGGTCGGAATGTTCAGTTTTGACAGCTGTCATTATCAGGTTGACGCATTCGCGCGTCATTCTATCTGGCACCCAATATAGGTCACCCAGGTCACTGACCCCCTATAGGTCGAATAAGGGTTCATTCACATAAGTCAAAAACTGTAACGGAATTATTTCGTTTTTATCATTAACGTTAGAACCTTGGCCCGAGCGTCATTGTATTCTTTCTGTCGTGTCGTTTATAGCAATTGCATTTTTTTGTCGTATCGGTTATAACAATTCATTGTCGTGTCGTTTTATAACAATTTATTGTCGTGTCGAGTTTAATAAACCACAAAACTAGTGTCTTGGCCGTACTGTGTATCCAATGCGTGTATAGTGGAGTGAGCCTACGGGGAAGCCCTATCCAGTGTTTTGAAGCGTGGCGGTTGCGGAATCCTGACGAGTTCGAAGGCGAAAGCTAGCTAGCCAGTACCTGGAAGATCTGACGGACCCGCCTACCGAAACGTATGGTTGGAGCTGCACCATCGCCCCCCCGGATATCGAGGTACGTGGGACATTTCCTTGCACCCTGTATACACAGCCTTATTGGTTTTATGAGCTAGTTTGTGGTTTGTCGTGTCGCTAAAAAATACAGTCCACTCAAATCGTACATTTATATATCTACAGATCTATATTCCAGGGATTATATAAAAGAGCATGAATTTGCTTACAAATAGTTTTGTAGTAAGTATACAGACAAGTGAGAAATAAGTAAGGTAGGTAAATAAATAAATATTCACGGACACTTAACACAACGCCTACTAGTCCCAAACTAAGCAAAGCTTGTACGATGGAAACTAGATGGCTGATAGAATAATACATACATTTTTTTTTTTGTAAATACATACTTATAATACATACATACATTTATTTATCTACAGATCTAGGTTTCCAGGGATTATAAAAAAGAGCATGAATTGGCTTACAAATAGTTTTGTAGTAAGTATACAGACAGGTGAGAAATAGGTAAGGTAGGTAGGTACTTTTTAAAACTAAACATCTGCCAGGTGGTATATGAACTCGTAATAATAATCAAATCTGTTATAATAACTTTAATATAAAAGAGGTACCTACTATGGAGACAAACAGGATGTTACAGTCATGTCATATAGATAAACTTGAATTAATTCGAGTATACAAACATTGCTCACTAATGACCGAACTTAATACCCTTGTCAAAGTCAAATATCTTTTATTCACTGAAATCACAGGATCATATAGAATATTCTTATAAACTTTTACTTAAAAATGCACTAAGCAAAGTGTTCATATCAATGTAAACCTAAACGATTAGTAGGTACTAACTTTTTCAAAATTTTAGATTTACCAAGAAGTTAATAACTTAAAAACAGTAATTTTGTTAAAAAAAACTTTTAGAGGCACGTTAACTTCGAGTATGCATGCATATGCTAAGTTTGTTGTGTACTAAACTACGTTTAGTTAGTGGTATTTACACCTGAGCGCTTCCGTGCTTCAGAGGGCATGTTAAGCAGTCGATCCTTGCTCTTGCAGACGTTGAGCCATGACAGAGGATGTAAGGCGGCCTAAAAACTCCGTCACCAGAGTTGGCCACTAACTCAAATGAGCTTGCTTGCTTATATCAGGGATCGAGAAGAGTGGAAGATGAGGGGGGAGACCTTTGCTAAACATGGGGCAGTTTCAGTTCATAAAAAAAAACATACTTGTCTATTATGCAATAAAAGGTAATAGACTATTGCAATGGTATTATTAATTAATCTAAGTAGGTACTTACTGATAAGATAAAATTAATATAATTATTCAACTCTTGGAAGTAATGAAATAAATTCCGCAATAGCTTTGTGGCCGTCGGGTGTGTGGTATACATACCTATTACTCATTTATGTAAAAATACACCCTAGCAGGGGGTCCCTTGCCACCCTATTTCGACGAATTGTAACGCATGGTATTTACCAACCTTAGAGAATTATATCTGCCCTACTTTTAGCAGAATTAGGTAGGTATTTTGATACCTACGAAGTTTTTGCGTTGGTACCAAAAGGTAGTGCGTAGGGCGTAGGTAGGTACCTACTCGATACCTTCTACGTTGTTAGCAAGAAAATTGCAATGTTTGAAGTAATTTCGACGTGTGGTGTGAGAGCTTTTTGTAATTAGAACACTTGTATCTAAATACAGTGGCAAAAGTTAGCGTTTAAATACGTCTCGTCTATTTCCTATTTTAATCGAATTACTATCCCATTCATAAAACTGCAGTAAATGATTGTAATACATAAATAAATACAATTGAAATCGATGAACCGTAGCGAACCGTCAGTCTGTTTACGTTATGTACCTACTTACATGTAAAGAAAACATGCTGTGGAGAAAAAAAGGTAACCCAGCAGAGCGATAAATTATCTGCGTACGTAAATAGATCGACGCGTGCATGATCAGAGTAATTATTTATTTGTTTTGCTAAATAAAGCTCGGTGGAGCGATGAACTTGGACATACCTCATTTTGAAGCTTCCTTTGTTGAGATCAATCCGTTTTCATGATTACACTACACAGCACAAAACAAATGTTCACTTGGAAAATACACTTTGAGTTTGCAGACTGTCATTTTTGTGTTAGAAAATTAAGTTTTCACGTCTGGGATAGTCCGGGGGGTAGCCATTTTTGGTAAAAAAATAACACTTCACTCACGTCCCGATTTCCCGATTTCGGAAAGCTCAGAGCGAGATGACGCTAGCGCGGCGCCGAGACGACGAGTGGATGGTAGGTCGTAAGTAAATGGATCATTGCACCGTGATTGCACCAAACTTATACTGAATCTATGACATGATAGTTAATTTTTCGACATGGCTTTAGAAATTTTCATTTGCAAGCTGTACCAAAATTACTGTTTACCGTTATAATTTATCCGTCCACGTATGTTCTCTAGCGAGAGATGCTTTTTTTACGACAGCAGCGATATCAGCGAGGCGAAGTGCGAATCGAAACTGCATGCAATTTGGTATGTTCTTTTTCACTTTTCGTCCTTATTCTGTGCTACTTTCATACTTGGTCGGATTATAATCCTGACACTTTCAACCAATCAGCGTTCAGATAGATATTAGAAAATGATACTACCAACGCCATCTAGTAATTTTTGGAACCAAGAATTGCTTTGAACGTAATTTTTGTTTTCATTTTGACACATGACTTTGACATGATCGAAATAACTAAATATTCTAGTGATGTATGTAGCAGAACTAGTAGACTACTTTTGACTAGTCTAAAATCGATTTAATCGATCATGCAACGATTTTTTTTCCACTGCCACTACGCTTGACTTCACTCAGACACCGCACGTTTTTCCTCTACATACACCTACTTGTATATTTTGTCTATTAGTTTGTCTTGTTCCTAAATTTTATGAATTTTATGATTCAAACTAAATAGAAAGGGAAAGTCATTAAAATAAATTTATAGCTATTTTACTCAAAAATTATTACTACTCAATTTGTTATACAATACTCGATTTTCGTTCTTTGTACCGATACGATACGACTCGACTAACGTATTTGACATCCGATGGTGATCACATCACTGCTTTTATTGTTTTCGTTTCTTGTGCTATGCTGTGCTTTCGTGACAGATGACATCAATCAATTTTAATCAGATTTTCGTTTTGTTTCAGCCTGTTTTCATTTTGTTAAAAAGTTCTATTTTCGAAAATACAAAATAATGGTGGGCGCGATGCCTGTAAACCTAATTCCAAAATTTTACGACGGTGCAATGGACAGCCATAACGGTATTGAAGAAAACGAGATACAAGTGGTTATCGGTAGTCGTATCAAGTGTGGAGATGATTTCGGTACTGTGAAGTATATTGGTGAAATTTCGGGGTACAAGGGGCTTTGGTATGGTGTTGAGTGGGATGATGCAGCCAGGGGGAAGCATGACGGTTCCGTGGACGACGTGCATTACTTCAAAACCTCCAGACCAGGCGCAGGGTCTTTTGTTCGCCCTAACAAGATTTCTCCACTAAAATCTTGTGCTGACGCTATAAGACGGTACTACGGGGACCGAGAGGTAATTTTTCTTACTTTGATACTTAGTATGGGTTTAAAAAACCCATTGCAACATTCTCAAGTTAGATTCAGTCATACCACCTACACAGCTTGTGAATGATTGTATGTGTGGGTGTTTGTGGTTTGTTTTTCCCTTTGTTTAATGAATTGATATCTTTAACAAGATATCTAAATGCAGTCAATAACTGCAATAAATGTATGATAAAGGTACCTACGGGTATATACTTCTTGTATAGGCAGTCTGATAATAATAATAAAGAAAAAAGCTGAAAATATGTTTACAAATAGTAATAAGGATTTTTTTTACTTTTTTAAACCACCAATAGATACACTTTTATAAATCGGTGCTGGATTATTGCAGGATGAAACAGTAGCAGCCCATCGGAGAACAGTGATCAACGAGTGGAAGAGAGAGATGGGCGCTCCGTTTATTGAGATGGTCGGGTTTGAGAAGATCCGTCAAAAACAGTGAGTACACTCTCTGACTTGTATCCTCATCATCAACGTATATCAGTCCACTGCTGTACATAGCATAGTTCTCTCATTCATTAATTTCATTAATTTTTTTCTTCTTTCGACATTTTACAATGTTCTTAGAGTAGTCACAAATAGGTATTGAATTGTGAACCCACGACCTTAGAATCGAAAGGCGTGGTTGCTACCACTAGACGTTAGTATTATCAATATAATTTTTTTTTTTTATATAATTTTTTTATACATAACTCTTTTGAAGCTGACTGATAATCAACGCACAGCCTAAACCATAAGTCCTAGAGGTATGAAATTTGGAGGGTAATATCCTTATGTAGTGTAGGGGTGCACTAAGAAAGGAATTTTGAAAAGTCACACTCTAAAGGGTCTAGAACGCGAGCAACGCCATGGGCGACGGCTACTTGCCTAATAATAGGATAGCCGATAATACTAACGTAATAATAATAATCCTGCATTACATTTGAATATCTAAAAATGATTTCTCTTAACACCTCTTAAGATATTCAAATGTGATGTTGCATGACCTAAGCAATGAACCTTGACATTCCACTCAAGTAACTATTCCGACCTCGCTGCCTTGGGGGAATTCAACTGAGACGCGATAGTGGGTTCGATTTCTACGCGTCGTCAGCTTGTAACCACTGACAGTGTACCGACAGTCCAAAACTAGAGGAACAAAGGCGTGTATGCTGATTTACTGATCAAGGACTGATCCGGACTCGAGCGTAGATTTTTGTATGAAAATCTACTCAAATCTATGCTTGAGTAACGATTTCTTCACCAGCATTTGGGTGCTTACATAAAGAAGGAGGTTTCCGGCACAGACAAATGTATCGGTCGGTGCAGGGTTAACTTCTTTATAATTATAGAGAAACAGGTTTAAACTTGTCGTTTCTATTGCAAGTTAACCCTGCGACGACCGATAGATTTGTCGCTCACTTGAGCGCATAAGATTATCATAGTGATAATGGAATCGATCGGTACCGACCCCGCCCGTACTGGGAACCTGCTTCTTTATGTAAGCACCCTTACTGCTCAGGCACTGATCTGGACTCAAGCATAGATTTTTATATGAAAATCTCTCCTCAAATCTATGCTTGAGTATCAATTTCTTCATCAGCATAACAGGCTTAAAAATACAATATATTCCAGAACATTCGACCGCCTACAAGAGATTTGCGTTCACGATCAGGATATAGCGAAGGCGGGTGACGTGGCCGCCTTGTGCCCGAACGTAAGGAGTCTGGACGTGTCCTCCAACCTCTTTTCAGGATGGAGGGAGATCATCAACTTGTCCTCTCAGCTGCCCGATTTGAAGGAATTGGATGTCAGGTATGGTTTTTAAACTCTGATTGAATAAAACACACACTATACTAGTAGGTACTGTGTTAAATTAAGCTTTTGTAGCGCACAACGCTGCGGTATGCGATATGCAACGCCGGACACATAATCGTATAGAAAACGTTTAGAAAGAAATAAAGAAAGAAAGAAAATACATTTATTTATGACACACAAACGGGCACAAGCATGAAATACACAGAGTAATTAAAACACAAAGACAACATAAAATATAAAATGTGTATCTCCCTGCACATTTAAGATCTTGGCCTGTAACGGCGTTAAATCCCGAAGAGTGGAAGGAGGGGAGGGGAGGCCTTTGCCCCGCAGTCTGAAAACCACGGCTGAAAAATAAAATAAAAATAATATCTCCCTGCACTGCCCATCTAATGGCCACAAATAGGCGTCCAACTCAGCATTTGTTAGCGTTTAGAGTGGTCTCTTGTTCCGTCGCAGTCTGCGTCAGCGGCGAAAAGCAAACGCGGTACGCTGCGTTGAGCCGCATACCGCAGCGGTGTGCGTTACGATCGCGGAAACGCAGCTTTTAAGTATGCTAAGATTTTAAGTAAATTGAATTAAGTAAATGATTTGTATTAATTTGACAAGAAATACTAAAAAACAGAATAAAATGAATATTGAAGGGAGCTCTATACAACAAACGTGTTTTTGCTGTTTTTATAGATACTGTTACGGAACCCTTTGTGCACGAGCCCGACTCGTACTTGGCCGGTTTTTTATTACTCTGTAACGTGTACAATATAAAGTTTTCATCATTCATTCATTTATTACAGCAAGAACCCAATGGCGATTGACTTCCCCGAACAAACTCTATCCCAACTCTCCACCCACTTCAAAACGTTGGAAAAACTCAACATATCCGTTTGCAATTACTCATGGCAAGACATTCTTACTCTCTCTCACCTATGGCCTAATATAACCGAGCTAATAGCTGCATACAACCACATAAACACCATGTCAGACCCGGGGTACTGTCTCCGGAATGTCACAGTGTTAAGACTGGATGGAAACCCGATAACTTCCTGGTTTGAGGTGTTAAAGATTGGTCGTCTTAGATTAAAAGTGTTGAGTTTGAACGACTGCTTTGTTGAGGAGATCCGGTTTGGTGATGGTGACAAAGTTGATGTTTTTGAACATTTGGAGGTGCTGTTTCTGAACAGGAATAGAATTAATGATGTAAGTAGTTTTGGAATTTCATATTTTGTTTGATACACGGGCTATATAAATGTTTGTTCTTAGTGGCGATTGAACCCATGACTTACAGCACGGAAGCAAGCTCGTATGAGTTAGTGGCCAACTCTGTTGACGGAATTTTTAGGCCGCCTTAATGCCTGCAGCGCTTTTACCAACTGAATCTAGTTTGTTTTCAGAACCCTTATTTTGGTGTCCTCTGTCACAAAGCTTATTAAAAGTGTTAGAGCATTGATTATTATTGTTTTTGGCAGGCACTGACTGATTTTGTCAAGGTGTGTTTTTATGGGTTTCTTTTTCCATCTAATTGAGTGAGTATGTCAGGCGTCATGGCTGTCTCGGTAGTAGCTCTGCCTTCCGTGCTGTGTGTCGTGGGTTCGATCCCCACCGAGAACAAACATTTATGTGTGGCGAACGTAGATGTTTGTTCTGTGTCTGGGTGTTACTATGTATTATAACATAAGTATGTATTTACAAAAAAAATATGTATATAACTATTTTATCAGCAATCTAGTTCCCATAGTACAAGCTTTGCTTAGTTTGGGACTAGAGGATGTTGTGTGATATGTCCAAGAATATTTATTTAAGTATGTTTAATGTTTATAATATATTTTTCCAGTGGCAATCTCTGAGCGAACTGAACAAACTAAAGACACTGAAAAAGCTGTATTTCCTCAAAAACCCGATACAAAGTACTGAAGACTACGACACAGGATCTCAGATGATTATGGCTAAGATTGGAACACTCATGGTAAGTTACTCGAAAAAAAAACACATTAAAACTGCCAAAAAACTGTATTTAAGAAAAAAATAAATCCTACTAATGTTATAAACGCGAAAGTTTGTAAAGAAGTATGGATGTATGTTTGTTACTCTTTCACGCAAAAAGTACTGATCCGATTTGGATGAAACTTGGAATATAATATATTGTCCTTGTCCATGACCTGGATTAACACATAGGCTACTTTTTATCCCGCAAAATCAACTCTTCAGAAACGCCTAGAGGATTTCGCATAGCAAATTGCACTTTTAATCCTGCGTTGACGAAGTCGCGTGTACCAGCTAGTAAAAAAATAATTTAACCTTTAAGAACTAAGCGGATTTAAAAAAAGCGCCCTAGTTGAATGAAACTTGGAATATATTATATAGTTCATAACCTGGATTAACCATAGGCTACTTTTTATCTTGGAATATTAGTAGGATCAAACGGGACGCAGACGAAAGCTAGTATAAAAGGCCGTCCGGTGATGCCACGGGTTGGGTTGCCCGTGGCATCACCGGACGGCCATGACGGAAGACCAGCGTTAGTCGCTTACTAGCTACTAACTTCATGCTGAGTCATGGTCCGGTTTGCAACACTAGGCTTTATTGTACTGCTAATGTATTATAGTTTATTGTAAGTGTTTGCAAATAAATTTATTTTCTTTCTTTCTTTCTTATAATTATATTAAGATTTATCCAGACTCTTGCAAAAATAAAAAATATTTCTTACATAACAATAATTTAACTTTTAACTTTCCAGGAACTGAACGGATCTCAAATAACCCCTGAACTGCGGCGCGGTGCTGAATACGACTACTTGAAGCGTTTCGGCGGAGAGTGGAAGGCATCGCAGGCCGACGCGAGTGCAGCCAGGGCATTCCATATACAGCACTGTCGGTTCCAACACCTAGTCGACAGTATGTATAGTTTACTAGTCGTCGCCCGCGGCGTTGCTCGCGTACTACCCTTTAAGAGTGTGACGTTTCAAAATTCCTTTCTTAGTGCACCCTTACACTATATAAGGATACTACCCTCCAAATTTCATACCTCTAGGACATAAGTCAAAGAACTTAATTAATTTTACTCATAAAAAAACTTTACAGTCGACTTCTAATGAGATTAAACTCCAGCATAAAAACTCCAATGCATGGGTTTCTTTTACAGAATACGGAATACCAGATGACAGCCTCCTCGTGAAACAATCCAAAATAATGACTCTCACATCACAACTCCTAGAAATAACTCTCACAGATATCAACGGAAAAACTTTTAAGAAAAAGTTCCCATCGACAATGGCCGTTCAAAAACTGGTCACGCTCGCCCAAAGACTGTTCTCGAAATTTGGACATCGTGGAACACCAACCTTGCATCTCCTCGACGAAGAAATGAAAGGAGCTGAGATAATACTAGACAATAATATGAAGGATCTTGCATATTTTTCAATCAAAAATGGCGACACAATTCTTGTTAGATTCAGATAAATTTGAAATTTAAATTGGCGCGCATTTTTATTTTACAGAGCTTGTAAATAATTTATAATAAAAAATTGTATTTATTGCGGTTCAGAATAAATCCAACTATCTATTTTAAATGTAGTTTCTGTTAAATATACGTATACGTCTTTTAAAAACATAATAACAGGCAGACAAAATAATAATAGTAGAATTTAGTACAAAAGAAGTTGTATTATAATAATACTCTGGTATTTACTCAAACAAATCTCAAGTTCGTATCAAATAGTAAAAACAGCTGTGTACATAAAAGCGTCATGATAAAACTCTTTTAGAGAGAACAGCTGTTTCTTTGAAAAATTAAATTAAACAAAGTGCCATTCACGTTTACGACACGTATATCACACGTACTGAGTGAGCATATAAACTTTTTACAACATTAAAACCTTCGTGTAGCTAAAATGTAGCGCAAAGAGAACGAATCAATTTACAACTGGCCACATACGATCGCCATTAGCAACCGTTATGTCAACAAAAAACTTTTGTTTACATGGCTACGTGACAATTTATTGCAAATTCTGTGATGAAGAAGTGATTTTATAATCTAGAAAATACGGTAAATATGGGGAATTGTTGGGGGAGTATTTTTAGGCGGCGAAATATCCGTCGTCATATAGTTTTAATTCTGATCGGGTTGGACAACGCGGGGAAAACAAAAACTGTGAACAATTTAGCCGGTGAGAAGGACGATAAGGTATTGCCCACGGTTGGGTTCAAGGCTGTGAATCTAGTGCATAAGGATACGCCTGTAACGATATACGATTTGGGCGGGGGGCCTCATTTCCGTCAAATATGGCCGCAATATTACAGTGAAGTTCACGGTGTGATTTTTGTTATCGATTCGAGCGATTTCACACGGTTGGATGAATGCAGAGCCGTGCTCGAGGAGGTATTATCGCACGATAAAATTGCAGGTATGTACCGTCGTTATACTTGATGGTTGATGTAATTTTATTTTGTCCCTATCGCCATAGTAACATGTCAGTACAATTAGTGAGGGGACATCGAGAATGTAAAATAATCGACTAAAAACTAAATCGTTTATTCATTTCAGTAAACTTAATTTTAGAGCTTTTTATACATCCATTTAGCAGACAGCTATTTTATACATGAATATTATAGATCGTTCACATACAAAGGACTTTAATCTTATCAAGTTCCCGCATCAATGATTTTACAAGTACTGTATCAAAACTAGTAGTTTTAATTAGATTTTCTTATCAGCTACGCTATGAAAGCTGATAGCGGTAAATAGCCGTACATGATGATAGAAACTTAATTACATGGACTGACGCAATGGCCAAACTGGCCAACACCAGTCGAAATACCTACCATTTTCTATCCAAAATATTGAATGGTTGATTCAACTAAATTTTTTCTCGCTTCTAATGTGAATCTTCAGGGAAACCCGTGCTGGTGTTAGCCAACAAACAGGATAAATCTGGAGCCCTAGACGACATTGATGTGGTTGACAAACTGAACATAGAACCTTTGGTGAACAAGTAAGTTATCTATGAAAAAATGGTGTGCATAAAGAGTGCTCTCATGCTCGCTTAGTCTACTCCATACGTATGGATCTTGTCTATATGTTACTACTGTGCAAGTCTATTGGATCTAGATATTTTTTCTGCCATCAGCCATCATTCACCAATAACTTCTCTATTTTCAGATACCGCTGTCCAACGCTAGTCGAATCATACACTTGCATTGATGAAAAAAGATCGAAAAAGCCTAAAATCGATCCAGGACTACGCAAGGGGTACCACTGGCTGCTAAACTATATCATACGTCGATACGGGGATATAAACTTACGCGTACAGACAGACATACACGCAGACTTGGAACGTCGTAAACGTATGCAACATAAAGCATCGAACACAACCTCTTTTAGCGACGAAATCGCAACCCAAACGGGCTTTGAAAACCCTAATTACGATCTCGATAAATCGACGAAAAACATCGAAGGATTGATTATCGTGAAACCGATTACGAATAGCGTTGACTCGACTATTACTATTGAGAGTATCGATTCTGAGCATACTAGTGTGAAGCCTAAACTATCACCACTTTTTGGAAGGTCCAGCAATTCAATCCTTACAGAAACGGTTAGAATAGAATTGGAACCGAGAACTGAATTCAGAAAGCTGTCGCCGATTGTCAAGAATAAGAGCGGCGGGAATCAGCATATCGATTTTATGAATCGGCCTCAATCGAGTCCCACTTTTAAGAAGATAAAGGTATGATCTCATCACTAGCCTATACTTTATACGTTCCTATTTTGAAATAACGACAGCTGATTGGTAAGTAGGTTAGTAATTTTATACAGGGCTGGATCTAGGCTGGCGAACGATAATTTATTATTACCCATATAATTAGATTTTTCTCGGAGGCAAGCTAAACCTATAAAAATAATTTGAGTAGGAAGCCTACCATAGATATTTATTATTAAGTAGGTACTTAAATTAGACTCCAACCCACTTTTTTTTCAAAATTTCTAAATAATTTTCAGAAAGAGCCTCTAAGCAACTCGTCAACGCAAGACGACGATAGTTACGGTGACAGGAATCGAACCTGGGACGCCGCAGTCGACAGAAAACATCGCGTGTTGATAAGCGATGTTGATATGACGCAGACGCATCGGGAGATTGTACTTACTGGTAGAGGTAAGTTTCGGTACTAGTTTTTGTAGGTAGGAAAATACACTAGTGGTTTTTCGAAAGTCTTAAAATCTAAATTTAGATTAAAAAATGGCGCCCTAAAGAGTTTTTTTTACCATCGATAATTCAACTTTCAATAATGTCATATCATATCATTTAGTAGCTCCTCAGTCCATAATTGAAACTAGTAGGTTTCGGTACACAAAAAAAAAAACAAATGAGTTACCCATACCTAACGCTGTTTTTACATATTCAATATTTCCAGACCTATGAAATTACCGTTTTGCACTAAAAACCTCTACCAAAAATGCAACTTATCAATCTCAGTTAAAAGTTTCATGTTCACGTTTTAAAGTACATTTGTTACTATAAATATTTCAGATTACACGTCAAAGACTGCGTATTCAGACGTGGCGCTGCAAGCGGGTCCTCTTCCGGCGGGACCCGCGGCCCCGCGGCCAGCGTCCGCGTCGCGCGCCGTGCGCCGCCAGCTCGAGCTCAGCGCCACGCACAAGCGCAGGCTCAGCCTTAGATGTGAGTCATTGTGTTACCTGTGTCATTATGTTACCTTGTTCATGCGTCATTATGTCTCTTGTACGTAGCTCGGAGTCACAAGCGCAGGCTCAGCCTTAGATGTGAGTCATTGTGTTACCTGTGGCAATGTGTTACCTGTGTCATTATGTTACCTTGTTCATGCGTCATTATGTCTCTTGTACGTAGCTCGGAGTCACAAGCGCAGGCTTAGCCTTAGATGTGAGTCATTGTGTTACCTGTGTCATTATGTTACCTTGTTCATGCGTCATTATTTTACTTGTAGTAGGTCTGTAGGTCTTGCCATGCTTTCTACGTAACTTAAGAGTCACAAGCGCAGGCTCAGCCTTAGATGTGAGTCACTTTGTTACCTCTGGCAATGTGTTACCTTATTTATGCGTCACTATGTCACTAGAAGTAATTTCGTATACGTAGCTCAGTCAAAGTCACAAGCGCAGGTTCAGCCTTAGATGTGAGACAGTGTTACCTTGTTCATGCGTCATTATGTTACTTGTAGTAGGTCTGTAGGTCTTTCCATGCTTTCTACGTAGCTCAGAGTCACAAGCGCAGATTCAGCCTTAGATGTGAGTCACTTTGTTACCTGTGGCAATGTGTTACCTGAGTCATTATGTTACCTTGTTCATGCGTCATTATGTTACTTGTAGTAGGTCTGTAGGTCTTTCCATGCTTTCTACGTAGCTCAGAGTCACAAGCGCAGATTCAGCCTTAGATGTGAGTCACTTTGTTACCTGTGGCAATGTGTTCCCTGAGTCATTATGTTACCTTGTTCATGCGTCATTATGTTACTTGTACTAGGTCTTCCCATGTATTATAATATGTAGCTCAGAGCCACAAGGTCAGGCTCAGCCTTGAGTCATTGTGTTACCTATGTCACTGTGTTACCTTGTTCTGTTCATGCGTCACTATGTTACATATTAGGTCTTTCCATGCACTGTCCGTAGCTCAGTGAGAGCCACAAGCAAAGGCTCGACTTTAGATATGAGTCACTGTGTTACCAGTGTCACTGTGGTAATGTTGGTCTCATGTGTCGATGTTAGTCTGCTGAGGTTCGAAGATATCTACGACATACAGTTTAAATTATTTTTATTGGCATTGTTTAAGTTTTTTTCTGTAAATAAACTTGTTTTATAATATTACAGACATGCAACGCAACAAGACAAGTCCGGAGCGCATGTCGATGTTGGTGTTCGAACCGAAACAACGTCATCTCGATAAAGGAGATTTTGAACACGCGCACACTATCAACTAACCTGTAAGTATAAAGTTACGAAGCTCTTGAGTCTGAAGCTCATATGCTCAAAACAAATTAAATCGTTACTTAAGTACCTATATACTAGACTAGCCGTCGCTTGCGGCGTTGCTCGCGTTCTACCCTTTAGAGTGTGACGTTTCAAAATTCCTTTCTTAGTGCACCCCTACACTATATAAGGATACTACCCTCCAAATTTCATACTTATACTTATATTATAAATAACGAATTGTACACATTCTAATGCAGCTGACTGTACTTTAATTATTTTTTTATGAACACTAATAAGTAGCTCTACCCGTGTGTCAATTTTTTGTCGCCATTGTAGATACATGCTGTACCTATACCTACTGTCTTTTTTTTTTACAGTTGAGAGTCTCCTATATACGAAGACAATATACGCAAATTGCCTCAATGTTAGTGCAGCGGCCATATTGAACTACATAAGGTTACTTTTCCACCAGAGCTAAGCTAAGTTGCTTAGGATGTGTTTCAACGTATATTTTTTTACTAGCTGATACCCGCGACTACGTACGCGTGTGATACTTTCCACCAAACTATCCGTCATACGATGAACCTCGTAGCAAATGGCCGCTTTTGTCGAGTATGACTGTAGCATAAACAATTCTAAAATTAACAGGGTATTGAACTTTGTAAAAAAATATACTTTTCCGTATGTACTTATACTTAGTAGGTATTTTAATAGTGGTATTAGGCCTTTTGCACATTGGCACAAACACAAGACAAGAAAAATTTTGTATGGCGCGTGTCTTAACTGACATAAGAAAAAATCATAAGTTCATATTGTTCTCATAGGACACAAGAAAAAGTATCTTATACCTAGCTGCCGCCCGCGGCTTTGCTCGCGTGGTTAAAATCTTTGATTATAATTTTTAGGGTGCGACTTTTCAAAATTCCTTTCTTAGTGCACCCCTACACTATATAAGGATATTACCCTCCAAATTTCATACCTCTAGGACTTATAGTTTAGGCTGTGCGTTGCTTCTCGGTCAGCTTCAAAAGAGTTTTATATATATTGATGATGATGATAGAAGAAGAGAAGATGTGCAAATGGCCTATTCCACCCGTAGATAGAATACAATGTGAATAGATATAAGAAGTTATAAAGCAAAGTACTTGTTAGTTGAATAGTTTTCTTTGTCTGTACATTAAGCGGCCAACTTAGGTATGTCCACCCAGCGGTCCGTTTTGTCAGAATACTAGCTTCCGCCCGCGACTTCGTTGTGTAAATACGGACTCTGTGTGAACATACCCATAGGAGTCACCAATAGGGTTGTTTGTGAATACAGGCATTATATACAATGTTCTAAGAATAGCATTTAGTTTTGTATTTTGTGTACCTAAAGTTGAAGATAAATGTTAATTTTGAAATTGGTGTCTTATTTTGCATCTTTCGATTTATAATTAATATTTTTAGCAGATAGGTGTGTACTCGTGTCCCGACATTTTAAGAATTAAAGGCTCGAGCAGACCGGATGCGTATACGTGTATACGTCGTAGTCACGCGCGTAGTTACAGAGTTGTATTGTAATGTATGAAACTCTAGTAATGTATGAAACTGTATCGGTCTTATTCCAGAACGGGGACTGAAGAAAGTCACGGTTTAAACGTCAAGGCTTATACAACCCGGCCGAATTAAGCGGTGTAGCGGGGGAAGTATAGAGTTCCGAAACAGGTGTCATGTTAATTCGCCCGGGTTGTATAAACCTTGACGTTTAAACCGTGACTTTCTTTAGTCCCCGTTCTGGAATAAGACCGCAAGAGACAGGACACACTGCTTGCGTAATGACGCGCACGTCTACGTTACGCAAGCAGTGTGTCCTGTCTCATACAGTTTCATACATTACAACTCGGTAACTACGCGCGTGACTGCGACGTATACACGTATACGCATCCGGTCTGCTCGAGCCTTTAGGTGTTCTAGTGAAGGACATGGCTTAAATCAGCCTTGTTCGCTTTATGACAGATTAGCATTAGGCCAGATTAGCCTCAGGACAGATTCGCTCTAAGGCAGAAATTGTACAGTCAATGGCAGATTCGATAAGAGTTTTCTTTCGTTTATGAGTTCAGATCTATGCTTCACAGGGCCGTACCTACTCAGTACAAGTGCTCATGTCAGGCAATGCATTGGTATTATAGGTAGGTTGGCTATAGGCACAAATTTGAGCTCATTATGAGTCTGCTCTAAATATGGCTTATTCCACTAATCGTTGACGATCCCCGTCACCGGGGATTAGTGAACTTTTTGTTCATTATTCCCAGTTGACGCCGATGCTAACTCGTAATGGGGATTAGTGAACTAAAAAGTTCATTAATCCCCATATATATCTGTATTTTTAGAATTTTCATATCAAAACTTTTGCTGGAGTAACGAACACTCGTGCTACAATATACCTTTTTTATACAACTAAGTAGCGTACAAGTGTACGGCTTACCTGATAATAAGCGGTATTATACATAGTACTGAGTTTGAAATAGGATAGAGGTTAAAAAATTAAAGTCCTTATTCATTTATTTATTTTTATTTAGTTATTATTACATAACATTCTATGGCAGTGTACGTAACGTTTAGCTCTTACGTTTTTAGACATATCGATATATAGACTGGTTTACAGTGCCTTGATCACGAATAAATGTGACAATCGCAAATGTATCGTAACGCCAGCGTATCCGAGATACACTGCGCGGTGACACTACAACGGTCGGCAGTCGAGCTGGCATCGACGCGCAATATAACTCGAATACGTTAAAGCGGCGACTGTCAGATTTTTTTTTTTAAATAAACTTGTTCGTGATAGAGGTACAGTCTTGCTCTTTTACAAATAAAATAATACTTTTTTTAAATCTTTGATGTACCAATGCTTTTTATCATGACGAGTGACAGGTGAATTTTATTATGTAACTTCAAGCCCTAAAATTCAGTCTATTTAGAGAGCTGTAGGTATAAGTTATCCTATATTAAGAAATCTTTGTTGTCATGTTTTTTTTTAAAAGCCAACTGTCAACCGCTATGTTATAATGCACGTTTGTGCACCTAGTCTAAATAGGTTTTTGAGATGAGCAAATCTGTACGTTTTTTTACTGCGTTTGTAAATTAACTAGAAAGTTCATAAAATAAACTAACACTCAAAAGGAAAAGTGGAAATAGTACTACAAAGCTTGTAATAGGAATAAATGGTCTACTAGTGTGTAGATATCACAAAAATATTAAATTAGCATCATATAACTCCACTGTTAGACCAATTAGGTTTGTTTAGAAAAATGCAACAACAGAATCGCACCGTTGATCGTGCTTCGTTTAAGTTGTGTTGTAAGTGACTCAAGCATCTCTCGAATGGCTGATCCAATTTTGATAATCATAATAAGCTTTTTTACATAACTAAAATGTCATTTCATTTTATTGATTGACTAGCCATCGCCCGCGGCGTTGCTCGCGTTCTAGACCCTTTAGGATGCGAATTTTCAAAATTCCTTTCTTAGTGCACCTCTACACTATATAAGGATGTTACCCTCCAAATTTCATACCTCTAGGACTTATGGTTTCGGCTGTGCGTTGATTCTCTGTCAGCTTCAAAAGAGTTTTATATATATTGATGATGATAATTTATTTATTGTTTGTGAACCTAGGTATAGGACATTCAGATGTTAAGTCTCACTACATTCTGCCATTTAGGCATACAAAAGAAACCAAATTAAATAGTATAAAATATCTCATGTCATGTATTTGGCTTTTTTAACTAAAATGTCATTTAATTTCATTTTAAATTGATTGAAAAACGAATAGATAATGGAAACTTATTTAGTTTTAATTGTTTTTGTGTTCTTATGATATCTCCACACTTATAAGTTCATCAATACAACAACAATCACTTTATTTTAAGACTGTATTGGTAATAGATAAAGAAAATGTTACTTAAAAAAATATACAAAAAAACAAGAGTATATTGAGATCACTAGGTAATTATTAGACACATAATAAACTAAATTGTAATATAATTTAGACACATTAATTTATTATTGTATTTACACAATACTTAAATTAAGTTCACGCTTAAATTATTGACATCTCTTACAAATGAATAGTGTCAGAGGAAGAGCAATTTTAACTGGTGCTTAATTTTGAGTGACGTTTCAGTATTCCGGCCTTAGGTTTACGATTATCTATCTTGAACGTCCCACTTTTTATTTTCAAGTTTTTTTCGTATGTAATTTCACTCAGTACATTTTTGCAAATAAAATCAGTTTTTACGATTTAGTATTATAAATTGTAGTGGAATACATAACATAAATATCTTTTACATTCAAAACATTATCAACGTAGTCTTGAGATGTTTACAGCCGCACTCAGAGATATTATAAAAGATAACGATCTCTTACCAATGAGTAGTGACTTGAGATATTTTCAGGCGAACTCAGAGACGTACGTACGGTCGTTATGTATCTCTTACCAATAATGACACTGCGCTAATTACATCAAACTTATGTTATAGTAACATCTCTGAGTGCGACAGTTAGCTTTTTTTTATAGAACTAAATGATGGAACAAACCGATTGCCCACCTAATTATCGAGCACATCCACTGAGGACGTGCTCTGTGATACATTGCATTACGCTCACTCTGGACAAATTGATATTTAATCAATATTTTTTTATCTTATATTATTTTTAATATCAGTCATAACTGTCCTTAAGCTAAATCTTAGTTAATTCATAGCCTTATATATAAATACTGGAAAAATTATATTTTGGTGTGAATAATAGTCAATTTATTATAATGAGTAGGTAAATAAATATCCTTGGACATTACACACAACGCCCTCTAGTCCCAAACTAAGCAAAGCTTGTACTATGGGAACTAGATTGCTGATAGAATATTTATATACATTTTTTTTGTAAATACATACTTATGATACTAGACAAAATTTTAAATTGAAATATCATTTTGCTAAAGAAAAGGAACATACAAAAATTACAAAAAAACCTAAATAAAGGTCCAATATAATAATAATTAAAAATTATACATAATAACTTAAATTATATTATTTTTTAATATTTATAATATAAATAAATATTACAAAACTATACCTAACTATTTTAAGTTGGCTAAAAATGCATTTCAGTATTGGAAGTATTTTTACAACACACATTTACAGACAAAATATTTACATTTTATATTTAATAAAACTATAAATGCATTACTTTAGTATTGACCAATATAACACGACACGTATACGTAAATTGGAAATATTTATTAATAACTAGCTTCTGCCTGCGACTTCGTTCGCATCCCGTTAGATCCTGTTGATTTTCCGGGATGAAAAGTAGCCTATGTTATATCCAGGTTATGAACTGTATATATTCCTAGTTTCATCCAAATCGGACCAGTAGTTGCAGCGTGATTGAAACACAAACATCTAAACATCTAAACTTTCACATCTATCTATCTATACCATTATAAAACTGTATAAAAGCCAAAAAGTTAAATGAATGATATGGATAAATCAAATATGCAGATCTACTAATTAAACGATTCTGATTCCAAAAATTGAGTTTGTCTGTTTGTTCGCGGATCGCGCCTTAACTACTGGACCAGTTTCATCGAAACTTATACCATTCAGAAGCCCCTTTTCCGGATTGAAACTGAGCTTTATTTTATTGAAATCAAAGACGTGGATTCTTAGATACAGCTTGAACTCTCTAAACCAAACGCAGCCATTTGCTACGAGGTTCATCGTAAGCTGGTTGACAGATATTTTGGAAACTTTCGCACGCGTACGAAGTCGCGGGTATCAGCTAGTTTACAATAATATTAGGATTAATTATTATTTATAAATAATACAAATTTCATTTATGACAGAATACGAATCATAGCAAAAGATTTTAGAAAAAATACATAAATGAATACAATTTGGCACTTAAAATGAGCTAAGAGCCTCTTTGACGCCTGTGGCGCCTCTTTGACGAGCGTGGTAGTGAAAGGAACTAAACTGCGCGAGTTTATGACATTATTACAATGTATAAAAATAACGCTTAACTCGCACGCTTCAAAACAAACCGAATACCATTTTTAAAGTGAAGTGGTTACGCAAACTGCGGGCAACACTGCAAATGCCATTGGACAATGATTGAATTGAATTGAAGTGGTTACGCTTTCGAAGTGAGAATAGTAACAAGTTACAAAAGCCATAAACCAAGAATTTGAAGTTGAGATCACTTGGGTGAATTTGAGTTTGTGTTCGAACTTTTACAGAATATAGTGCCTCCTGGTAAGATCGGCGTAATAGTAAGTCCGGATGCCAAGCAATTCAGCGATATTTTTATATTATAATTGCTTAGTTACGTGATTTATCCGGACTTAATATTAGGCCGATCTTACCAGAAGGCACCCTAATAAATAAATAAACTTTAAATGACTCTGCTGTAAAGAAAATCTAAATGAATATCTTTAACATACTTAACATTTCAAATAATTTACGCTTTTCATTTTCGGTATCCAAAAAAACCGCAATTTACATTCACAAAGGCATATAATGCTGATAAAGAAATCGTTAATCAAGTGTATTTGAGTAGAGATTTTCATACAAAAATCTACATTCAGTCCGTATCTTGAGCAGTACATCAGCATACGGGGCTTAATGTCCTTAACATTGCAAAATTTCCCTCTGACTACCCTCATACACATTCTAAAAACATCTACCGTGTCTACCGTGCCTATTTAAGATCCCTATCTAGAACTTTGACGCGCTGACGCTTCATCTTCTGTAAAACTTGTCCTATTTTTTCTCTCACAACGTTTCTGATGTTGCCTTATAAATGCACTTAATCGGTTCAGCAAAAACTGTTTGTCGTGACCTTCAAGTACCAGCTGATTTCTCAAAACTGTCACCATATGTCTGTTAGCGGACGCAACAGCCCAATAGTAGTATAGAAAGAACAGTAGTACTGCAAATCCGGGCACAGCGAACGTAGAAGTCCCCAACTTGAATAAGATCTCTCTGAGTACGAATGGGAACTCCTCAAAAGTTTTCACAACGTACTCCCATACTGTGTTGTAGTGACGAAAAGGCCCGCAATTCATTGATGGAAGAACTTCAGCGATAGAATACGCGACTGGTATGATTGATGCTATGAAACCTAGTAGTAACACCGACATGAACAGCGATTTTGACTTAGACGCTTTGTATACAACTGGAGACGGCGTACAGTTGACCAGACAAGTAAACTTTTTTATATAAAATATTATAAAATAAAACACCGTACTGATTAAGGGTAAGAACGGACAGAAGAACGTACCCATCCATATAATAGTTTGTATATAAACTATATCTAAAACATGTTTGGGTAGATAAAAGTCTTGTTCACCGATAATTTTGAAGCATCGACTATTAGTATGCCTGGCTATAAACGCTCTAGGCAAATTTATAATAAAAGTAGTAATAAACTGAACAGCAAAATCTGTCAATAACAACTTATAGAGCTGTTGACCAACATACGTCTCCCAGCAATCAAATTTGGTTGAATCATTTTTGATAGAACAAACTTTTCCATTATCACTAACATACATGTATAGCTGAATTAGTAAAACGCCTAAAGAAGACAGTCTGAGCAAAACTGTTCGTAATAGCGTCACTAGAAGTACTCTAGCTGGTGTGTAACATTCAAATTGTATTAAATAACTATATATACCCGGTACTATAATATTTAGGACTACTATAGTTAAATACGGAAGAAATTCCAAGAACATATTCTCGATCTGTCCGAATGATATATCTTTTCTATACATAGCGGAGGTTAACTTTTCTGTATAACTTCCGTTAAGAATATCGTTTGTGTCGGAGATATCTTCTGACATCTGTGTGTTTAATGTTTTCATTGAAAAATCAAATGATATGTATATCAATAGACCTGATGCGAGTAGTATGCAGAAAACTAGAAGATTTATGAGTATTCTTTTGAAATGCAGCCATATTAACCCTTCGCGTGTCCGAGACTGTTTCTCTTCCTTATACTTCTCTTCTTCTAGGCAACCTTTCATCTCATTGTATATACCTTTATGTTTTATCTTCGCTGACTTATCATTATGGATGCAAAAATCCCAACCACCAAAAACCAAGTTACAGTACTTATAAAACTGCCCTTCGCTTTCAATCAAACGTTCTTTGAACCCTTTAGCACCAGTTTTGACTATAGCCACTAACGATAACAGGGCCCAGGATATCGGCACAAGAATATAAGCCATCGGCATGTTGTAATAAAGTTCAGAATCGAGGAAATTTAAGTTGTAAGAATAAATCTGATCGGAATAGACACCGTAGAACAGAATTGTTCGTTCTACAACACCAGTGCCTTGGATAATGTCCAGAAATATATTTGTTTCTGTATTATTCTTCTCAAAGTAATAAACCGAGCAGCAAAGGGTTGAATTGTCATCATACTCACAGAATTTTTCTTCCTCGATTAGGACCATCTTTGGTATTATTAGGAATAGTATTATTATAGTAGATATTCCTATGTTTAGGAATAGCAGCCATCTTAGGAATAGGAAGTAAGATACAACGCCGGTACCAAAGTTACCTTCAATCTCTCTCATGTGTGATTGCCAGAGAGCGAGCTTCCCCAGTAGTTCTGAGAGACGGATCCTGAAGCCGTGCCAGACCTTACGTTGCTTCCATTGAAGTTGTTCTAAACCTTGGAGGCGGAGTTTTGTAGCGTTCTGTAAACAAAAAAAAAAAGATATTTTACTTAGTTGTATTAAAAAGAAAAAATTTATTGTATTTAGTTTTGATAGGCGTCACAGCTCAGTCGGTAATAGCCTTCCGTGCTGTGGGTCGTGGGTTCGATCCCCAGTGTCTCAGTGTCAAACATTGGCAAACGAATAATAGTTGTGCTATGCCTGGGTGTTGTAGGTATGTATTTAAAAATATATCAATATACATATATAAAACTCTTTTGAAGCTGACAGAGAATCAACGCACAGCCTAAACCATAAGTCCTAGAGGTATGAAATTTGGAGGGTAGTATCCTTATTAGTGTAGAGGTGCACTAAGAAAGGAATTTTGAAAAGTCGCACCCTAAAGGGTCTAGAACGCGAGCAACGCCGCGGGCGACGGCTAGTATACCTATATAAGTATTCTATTAGAAATCTAGTTCTCATAGTACAGTACTAACTTTGCTTAGTTTGGGACTAGAAGGCATGGTGAGAGATGTTATTTATTTAGGTAGTCTTTATATGAAAATAGGTGATGGAATGGTCTACATGATGTTATGTAATCTCTACATTTCTTCACTGAGCACGTCCACTTGAGGGCGTTAAAAAGCACTATAATTTACCTGTAGCCTCGCTTTAAGTTCTATTTTCTGATGCATTGGGACTGGCATCGCCTTAATCTCCATGATTTCCTCCCATGTTCGTTCTTCGTTTGATAAGTTTTCTAAAATAGTCAAAAATATGTTAACACTGATTCGACTAGACTAGAAAAGACTACTGACTGAACGATTCTCAGTAGTCTTTTTCTATATTAGTAGTTCCTAATATCTGATTAAACCTAGTAATTGATGACTTTGGTGATTTAATTAGCTTGTTACTACACTTGCTGAAGAAATTAGCGAGCGGTCATTGAACCTTGACCTAATAGATTTCCTTTAAGGCGATACGTAATGTCAGACAACCTTCTCGTTCGCACATTTCAAAATTTTTGAAGATATAATATAACTAAACGGAATTATGTGAAATTGCAGAGCTTCAGGGTCGAGAGAATAACAATGCAAAAGTTCAATAGAAATATCACATTGATCCAAACAAGTTTTCCAACCAAAAAACTTGTACCAATGCGATAAATTAAAGTGCACATTTTTTGGTTAGAAAACATGTTTGGATCAATGTGATATTTCTACTGAACTTTTGCATTGTTATTCTCTCGACCCTGAAGCTCTGCAATTAAACATAATTACATTTAGTTATATTATATCTTCAAAAATATTGAAATGTGCGAGCGAGAAGGTTGTCTGCCTTTACCCTACGCCTTAAGAAACAGTTACAGAGTAAAAGTACTTATGCAGATTGATATTATCTACTAGTAGGTACTTACCGGATAAATCAGGCAACATAGACAGATGTATGTCCCGACTCTGCATCGTCCGTGCGAAGGTTGATTGTCGCCTGTCATTTTGTGATCGCGCACGCTTCACTGTTGTGGCTGAAAAGTTATATTTACAACTATTATAAAACTGTAAAAAAGCCAAAAACTAAAGTTAAAGATATGGGAAAACTAAATAATATGCAGTTCTACTAAATAAACCATTCTGATTTAAAAATCGAGTTTGTCTGTTTGTTTGTTCGCGGATCACGCCTAAACTACTGGACCATTTTCAATGAAACTTATACCATTCAAAAGCCCTTTTTCCGGATTGAAACATAGGCTAGGTATATTTTATTGAAATGAAAGACGTGAATTTTTAGATACCGCTTGACCTCTCTAAACCAAAAGCCGCCTTTGGCACGAGGTTCATCGTATGCTGGTTGACAGATATTTTGGTGGAAAGTTTCGCACGCATACGAAGTCACGGGTATCAGCTAGTTTACAATAAACATACTATTTACAAGTAGTTTAGGTTTAGGTAATGAGATTCAGTTGTTTAATTTTCTGTTTCGACTAAAAACATTCACAATAAAACCTACACAATCCTTACAAACGAAAAATCACAATGAAAACTTTTACCAATGCTATAAATTAAAGTGCACATTTTTTTGTTAGAAAACTTGTTTGGATCAATGTGATATTTTTACTGAACCTTTGCAATTTCACATAATTACATTTAGTTAGGTATATTATATATTCAAAAATGTTGAAATGTGCGAGCGAGAAGGTTGTCTGACAACCTTCTCGCCTTAACTTACTGTTCCTAGCTTGCTTGGAGGGCAGCAAGGTAGCCAGTTTGTCCACATCAGCACGTTGCAAGTTTTCAAACAGGTCTCCCTCCCCCCCCGGGTACAGTTCCTGGTAGAACTCCCCCCCTGCCTCCTCCCAGCCGGAGTGCCGCTTACTAGCTTTGTACTTGGACGAATTGCCGCCGGACATGGTTAAGTTAGCATGGTTCTTCTGGAAAGAATACTGATTGTTTAGAACTTGATCGAACTGCAATTCGTGTTAACGTATCCGAGTTATATTGGTCGTCAATGCCAGCTCGACTGCCAACCGTTGTAGTGTCACCGCGCAGTGTATCTCGGATACGCTAGCGTTACGATAAGTTTGCGATTGTCACATTTATTCATCATCAGTGCCTTGATCACGAATAGATGTGACAATCGCAATCGTAGTAGGAATACATATTGTCCGTGTGCAATAGTTTCATATATGAATAGGGCAGGACAATAATAAATATATTAAATAATAACTATTTATGGACATTTCACACAACATCCTTTAGTCCCAAAGTATATTATGGGAACTAGATTGCTGATAGAATACTTATATAATTTTTTTTTTGTAAATACATACTTATGATACATGTAACACCCAGACATAGAACAAACATCCATAAGTAAGCAAATTTTATCACTATTACTTTCCTATCAATAATGTTTTTTCCTCTATGACTCAATGGATTGTATGATAAGATAAATGACATGATTAATTTGAACTAGCTTCCGCCCGCGTTGTTCATTTTGGTGGATAAAAAGTAGCGTATGTATTAATCCAGGTAACATCTCAGGTCGGTAGTAGCTCTGCCTTTCGTGCTGTGGGTCGTGGGTTCGATCCCCACTGAGAACAAACATTTGTGTGTCGTAAAACATAGATGTTTGTTCTGTGTCTGGGTGTTTCTATGTATTATAAGTATGTATTTACAAAAAAAATGTATGTATGTATTCTATCAGCCATCTAGTTTCCAACGTACAAGCTTTGCTTCGTTTGGGACTAGAAGGCGTTGTGTTAAGTGTCCATGAATATTTATTTATTTATTTATTTATTTACCTAGGTAACTAAATAGGTATTCCAAGTTTCATCTCAAATTCAAACTGTTTATTTAACATAGATGTTACTATAACTGTGCGTAAAACGATAACCCTATTACTCTATCTACATGGGATCATCAGTTGCAGTGTGATTAAAACACAACCATCGAAACATCGACATTTATAGTACCTAGTAGGGCGATACTACAATGAAGTGTTTGTAGGTATGGTTTTTTCCTACATGGAAAAACAAAACAAAAAACTGACTCATTTTTAGATCTAAGTCTGAATTTGTTTTTTCCATGATGAATTTGTGAGTCACACATTTCATTCTAACCCATCATGAAGAATCAGATGGATAAGTTACCTACTCCACAAAATAACTTACGAGCAACCTATCTATGTACTTTCCTGCCCTTTTGTAGCCTTGATATCATTTATGTAATATATATAAAAGATAAAACCAGATTCAGTCAGTAGGTAGGTATCTAATGTAGGTATTTGGTTCTCAAAAGAAATGCATGAAAATCTATAGAGAGATTTAGGTCAAGTCAACAGTGAGAAGAGTTTTGAAAAGAGAACACATTTAGATTGCTTAATTTTTTTTTCCAAAATAAAGGGCAAAGTACTGCTATTTGTATGTACTCACCGTGTAATATAAACAATGTATTTTTGCGCAATTATCCCATTTGTCTGCTCGCCTCCGTGGCCGCGGGTTGGATGTTCATGTATTTTCTAATCACTGATACTGAAAATTATAACGATTTTGTCAGATTTTGTACAAAAACTGCTAATTCCACACAAAAACGTTCACTATTCTTCACCGATCGAAGGAGTGGTACTGAATGCGTTCAAAAACCAAATCAAAGTTGTTTTTTTTTCTGTCAGTCAAAAACAATGACAGGAGGTTTCAAAATTCATTGGTTGTGGTATGCCTAAACCATTATTATACATTATTTTATAAAAAAAATAGTATGCCTGGTTTGAAGCTTGCTTAAAATTGCATACTTTGGTAAAAACAAAATATGTACATATATCGTACATACATACGTACGAATATAGGTACAGCTACAAACTTGTTTCGGAACGCACGCTCTCACGTCACGCTGAACATAGCGCAGTTAGGTACCTACCTACACGAAACGCTTTTGTTTTGTTTCGTGGTACCTACCTATGCACCTACATACCTATCTTTTCTTTTGTTTTAATTAATCACTTTAAATGCTCTAACATGTAGGTGATCACCAAAATATGAATAAGTAGATGTAGGTACTGCGGGTTTTGTAGTCATGGTTACGAGCAAATAATGCTGTGATCTCTCTCAGTTGGTGCATGTAAAGAACAACAGACAACAATAGAACGAAAATATCGATCCTCCTAACCTCCTTTGTCGTTCTGTCTCGTATTTTTGCAAAAATTTATGCACAAACCGTTTTCTTGATTTAAGTAGGAAGCCTACCTTCACACCTCGTTTTTAACGTTATTTCTGACTGGAAATTACAGAAATAGAGCCGATAAAAACTCCAATTCAATATCCGCTATCGGAAAAGCGACGACCGCCCGCTGTTCGCGTAAACAATTTTCTGACGAAAGGAAATTCTTTCAGGCAATATCCGGTGTGGCTCTCGATTCGACCGTTTTCCCGGCAATTGTGATAAGGACCAATAAGGAGAGCCCACCTGTAGGTTGAACCAATAGGAACGGGGTGACGTGAGCAATGATCCTAATTTGAGCCAATGCGATATCCGGCAGTGTTGCTGTTCGTACATCCTGCGCGAAAAGCCCGGGAACGCGCCGAGGCGGGACTCCACCTGCGCAGCATCTCATCTCTCGTCAGTACGGGACACGAGATCGAGATCACATCTCTCTGAAAAGTAATGATTATTTCGGTCCACGGTCAGTTTCCGCATATATCCGCCCAGTGGCGCTAGCTTTACCGCGACATAATGTAGATATACCTCGTTTTATGGAATAGTAAAACGTATTATAAATTGAAATAGCGAAATTAATAAATTGTATTTTGTGATAAATCAGATTTCAAACTCACGTCCTGACAGTTTACATTAGGTTTAGTGCGTTTACAACTCTGTGTACAGTCGTTTTAGTGCAAACGTAAAGCTCATAAATAGGATCGTCGTCGTCCATAGCTTTTCCAGGGTTGTGCGGGTGAATCCAAGGCTGGATCAGCGTGTTAGTATCGTTATGAAATTTGTGTGTAAATGTCGAAATTGTAATTTATTGTGACGCAAAATGTGCGAGTATCGTGTTAGTTTATCGACCGTCAGCCGTACGGAGTGTCTGGCCGTATTCCAAGGCGTAGTGGTCTCGCCACACGCCCGCTGCCTAAGATAATCGCGCCCATTCAGTGACCCCGCGAACTAAAGCGAACTGTTATGAATCTTCCAATAAAAGTGCTGGAGAAAAATCAAAATGTACGTGCGATCGGCATCGCCCGATCTCAATATCATCTGAGTGCGTTCTTGGAACACTAATGGCGTTGCGGACGCTGTTGATCATCCTGGCAGTCACTGTTATAGTGGTCGGCGAACATGATGTCCAGAAAGGAGGCAAAACTGCGAAGGCCCTGGCGGCGGAAAAGGAGAAGCCTCGATCCGCGAACCCTGGCCGTGAGAGAGGCTCCTTCGACAGACTGACTAGCTTGATGAACAGAACGGACGAGAGGCAACAGAACCGAAGACGGGGGAAGGAAACTATCAAGCAGATCCACCAGTTGAACCGCCACAGATACAATGAGGACATGTTGAACGACAACGAAGGAGCTCTGACCACCAACTTCAAACTCCACCCGAAGCCAGAAAACGATACTCTCTTCGACAAAATGAACTACCTCCGACAAGGCACCGCCAAGTTCCCAGGAACTATCTACGAGGCGAAAAACTTGAACGAATACAACTCGCAAGCGGCTGGGGTGTTCTGCAACTTTGAGAATGAGACCACATTGAATCACATGCGCATGTGGCAGTGGAATATGACCGTTTCTAGTCACGGATTAGGGTTCAGAGTCGTGACGGCGGCTGATGTCGCTATATTAAATGAGTCGACTAGGGGGCTGAGGTTCTCAGGACCCGCGAGCGACGCCGACGGGAACGTGGGAGGTGAGAATTGATAGATTAAGTGTTTCCGCTTGTTTATATGATTGCTTTGGTTCAATGTCATTTTTAAGCGCTGTGTTTTGGTCCTTCGAGTCGGATTCTTACAGATCTCTTTTAGTTTTGAAGACTAGATTAATATTGTTGATGTAAGTACCTACCTACTAGTGTGTTTAAAACTGAAGGATGCAATACATGGGATTAAACTAACTTAGTAAGTATAGGTAGGTACGAGGATTTGTTACTTAAACAGAATTGCTCAACTTCTGTGCTGAGTTGACGGCAGTAAAAATACAAAGTTAAACTGTGGTTAAAAGTGTGGGTTAAACTAAGCAGACAAAAAAGTTTTTCGAAATCCTGGCAGCAGTTACAATCTCAAGTAAAGATAAAGATTATGTTTATTGTATAACTAAGTAGTATAGTAAGTAGGTATTAGGTAGGTATTGGTTAAAAACTCACCGATATTAAACCACAATACTCATAATAACACAAGAAACTGGAGACATTTAGGTTGATAACTAAACGAATAGAAGAAGGGGAAAAAGAAGAAGAAGGCCAACAGGTAAAACCGGCAAAGTTTCCTTAGAAAACAACGATTTTACGAAGACATTAACGACCCCAGTCGTTAACGACCAAGTCTGCAATCCTCTTTGTTGGCTATTTTTAGTCCTTTGTGAATGCATCTTAATTACTATGCCGTGCCAGACTGCTAGGTTATAACTACCTCCCACTGTCTAATTAGTGGGATTTGAACGTGCACTGCTTTTGTAAAGTACCTAGGTATGTGACAAATATAAGGGTGACTATGTGAGTGTTAAGTTTATGTGACTTAGGCCGGAATACTGAAACGTCACTCAAATTTAAGCACCACTTAAAATTGCTCTGCCTCTGTTTGACATTACTCATTTTTTAAAGATGGCATTAAGCGTGACCTTAATTTAAGTGGCGTTTGAGTATTCGGTCGTTAGGTACTTGCCTACCTAAATATTTATAGGAACGCCAACAGATAGATAGATAGATAGATAATACTTTATTGTACACAAGGGTAAGGTACCTACGTAGAGATATAACAGAGATATAAATAAGTAAATTTATAAATATTCTTGGACGTATCACACGCTCTCTAGTAAGATAAATAAATAAATAAATAAATATTCACCGACACTTAACACAACGCCTTCTAGTCCCAAACTAAGCAAAGCTTGTACTATGGGAACTAGATGGCTGATAGAATACACACATACATTTTTTTTTTGTAAATACATACTTATAATACATAAAATCCACCATTTTCTCTTCAAAACAAACGACAGCCGACTTGACGAATGACTTGACTTGACATATCCATACGAATTCATCACTCGACACTGGCCAAATTGTCTGTCGAAATGACGGACATAGGCCATATTAGGCTAAAAAAGAAGAAGAAGACTAAGCAAGCCTAGCCACGAGCGCTTCAGTTTCAAGTGTTAGCAATGACATGAAAGACGAAGTGTTACTAAACAAGCTACCATAATGCAAATTGCGCTCAGCAATTCCAGACTAGAGTTATTCTTAGAATGTCGCGACTCGTCTCGGGTGCTTTGTTCTTTTTAATCTATGCACAGAATCATACATACACATCTACCTAGGTACTTACTACAGCTACTAAGGTGATAGGCGTCATGGCTCAGTCGGTAGTAGCTCTGCCTTCCGTGCTGTGGGTCGTGGGTTCGATCCCCAACGAGAACAAACATTTGTGTGTTATAAACATAGATGTTTGTTCTGTGTCTGGGTGTTTCTATGTATTATAAAAAAAATGTATGTATGTATTCTATCAGCCATCTAGTTTCCATCGTACAAGCTTTGTTTAGTTTGGGACTAGAAGGCGTTGTGTTAAGTGTCCGTGAATATTTATTTGTTTTTATTATACATAAACATCTACCTAGGTACTTACTACAGTTACTAAGGTAGGTATGGCTTCGTTTGGATGTTAAAAAAATAAATTAATAAATATTCTTGGACATATTATACACAACGCTCTCTAGTCCCAAACTAAGCAAAGCTTGTACTATGGGAACTAGATTGCTAACTACAAAGAATATGTACCTAACGCTGCGGTTTAAGAAGCGGGACTCCCATTCTACTAAAATTAAACACTGAGAATTTAGTTTTGTATGAAACGCTAGTTTAAATTTAGACCTCCAATTCATACATTGTTAGTTTTTCGAAGGTACCTACGAGTCTAGTTCGAAAGTATCGGCAAGGCTTGTTTACTTAATTCTTCTCTCTTTCGTCGGTGAAGATAACAGAGTGGAAGTGCAGAAGTAATCAATTTATCGAAGTTACGGCCGAATACTCAAACGCCATTTAAATTAAGTTCACGCTTAAATTATTGCCATCTCTTACAAATGAGTAATGTCAAACAGAGGCAGAGCAATTTTAAGTGGTGCTTAAATTTGAGTGACGTTTCAGTATTCCGGCCTTAATTTTACAAAAACTTAAAAACCCCTGTAAATCTCTTTAGATCCTCTTCATCGTTGCTGGTCAATATTACTTAACTAAAATTACTTAGGTAGGTATTATGCCCAAGATTCCTCAAAATTTTTCAGAGCTGACGAATATCCATAGATTTTACTTAAGGTCAGAGGATTTCAAGTCCTAGCTAATTTAACATGTGTGTATATACAAGTAACGTTGAGTTTTGAGGCATTCCACTTTGCGCACCAACCATCTTCCACATTTGCGCACCAATCGATTTGAGGTTAAAAGTGACCGCCGGCTCCCATACTATTAGTACCTATAAAACTGTATTTATAACTGTGTCTATAGCTAGATGTGGGAGAATTATCGAGACGAATATAGGCTGAGGATGGATAAATCGGGATATCCGCTCGTTATAAAGGTGCCTTATTTTGACCTTTATTTATTCTTTTAATTAGATAATTAAAGAAAAAAAAATAGTACTTTGGTATTAATAGTCACTGAATCTAGGCAGTTTGGGTGTATCCACCCGATTCCACCCCTGCTGGTTCTTCTTCTTTTATTTATGACCTTCGTCCGTCATTTCGACAGATAATAATGGCCAGTGTAAAGTGATTTTTTTTTATAATAGTCGAACGAAATCAAGTCATTCGTCTGACCTGACGTTTGTTTCGACGAATAGAAACCACTTTTACTAACACATTTTATGCCAGCGGCTCACACTGTATGCTACGAATAAGTACTTACCTATTATTGGTTAAAAGTCCACGAAAATTAAACAGCACAATAACACAAGAAAAAAAATGGACCAAAATCTAAATACGGCCCCCTAAATGGCGAAATTCCAGTGGTCAGCCATGGACTTCTACAGGCAAATATTATGATGATGATGTTACCTAGTTACACTTGCTACTTTTACTAGAAGATTCAAGCATATGGCTTTGTTCCAGGTCATTTCCTATACCTTCCCGTGGACCCAACAATGGAGAACATGGTCATCAAGTCACCGCCATTTCGAAGCTTATGGGAAGACTGTAAGGTTTGTATTCCGGTGGTAAATATGACTGACTCGCGACATGCTCAAGCACGGTAGATATCACATCAACCGAGTTCACACTATGCTCATGCCGCTGCCGGGATTTATTGCCGCGAACTTATTGCCACAGCAACATCGCCTTTATTCTCACTAGGGAGCAACGGCATGAACATGGGCCCGGGAGCAGGGACAGAGGCATGATCGTGTTAACACTATGCTCATGACCAATTATCTGTCGACTGCGGCATAGTGAGGTGAACGCAACATTTATAACTCTATAATACTTAGAAGCTAGGGAAGTAGGTATCATTATTTGATTTGCATAACAAATGACATTGAAAACGGCATTTTGTGAGATTGGTTAAAAATCTATTGAAATGTGGCGTTAGCTCTCTGGCCGATACAAACTTACAAGACATGTACAGACTTACAAGATATGTGTGGTTTCAATACTAATAGGCATAGTGTTAGGTTACGCGGTATAAATCATCTTCCATAGATGTTAAGGCCGCCTTTGGTAGAAGTTGGCGGGAGCAGGCCCTGGAGAGAGAAAAGTGGAAGATGTTGGGGGAGACCTTTGCCCAGCAGTGGGACGAATAGGTTAAAAAAAAAGATGTAAAGGCCTGAGATACAAATACCACCAATTGGCATGAATGCCAACACTTGTTAAAGCTTCTAGTTTACAGTGGTATAAGATGAATTCTGTGACGATATCGTGGTAGGTAAGTGTCGTGTCGTGTCGACAGTGTGGAGAAAACAGACTGTAGGCGACTTTCCTACACATTACTTTTACAACATAAATTATTTATATTTATTTTATTTTACAGAGCCTAATATTTACATGTCTTTTTTACTTCTATTCTTCATTCTACGCTTCCGAACTTTCTGTTGTGCCTGTGCTTATACGTTCTATCCTATTGTGCCTTCTGAACTTTATTGTACGTTATTTTTGTGTGCTTTGGACATTATATACTCCATAAACAGTGAGTTGGACAATTTCATTTATATACTCCTGCGGCATCTGCCGGCACTCATCATACCCCGTACTATAAGACAATAGCATAGAGGGACATCCAACCCCTACATTTCGCGTAGGCATATGCCCATATTTTGCAGCTGTGAATTGTTGCAAGCCCACGCATTAATTAACTCAGAGATAAATCTATTTGAATCATTCAACTTTGACCTTCCAACCCTCGGAATAAGAAGGTTAGGTTTTATAATACTTCTTGGTTAGCAAGCTCGTGTGAGTTAGTGGCCAACTCTGGTGACGGAGTTCTTAGGCCGCCTTAAGGCCTCTGTCATGGATTAACGACTGGTAGAGCCGGGACCGACAGTTTAACGTGCCCTCCGAAGCACGGAAGCGCTCAGATGTAAATGCCACTAGCGGTCACCCATCCCAATAATAAATAAATAAATATTCACGGACACTGAACACAACGCCTTCTAGTCCCAAACTAAGCAAAGCATGTACGATGGAAACTAGATGGCTGATAGAATACATATATACTTTTTTTGTAAATACATACTTATAATACATAGAAACACCCAGACACAGAACAAACATCTATGTTTACAACACACAAATGTTTGTTCTCGGTGGGGATCGAACTCACTACCCACAGCACGGAAGGCAGAGCTACTACCGACTGAGCCATGACGCATGACGTCTCTTAACTTAGATACCTAATCGGTGAAGATAAAACATGTGACTAATAAATTACAGAACTACAATCTAATTATGTCTTAGGCGTATTGGTTTTCAAAGCGCCGCTAGCTAGTCTCTCGGTCCGTGGGGTACCGAGGCCCTCCGGGTATCCAAAATTCTTATTCTATTATTGCTAGTCGAAGCGACGCGTGACCCGAGGGCTGGTGATTCTCTGGGCCAGCGTATCAGCATTGCTATTCAGCGCGATAATGCAGCCAGTGTCTTGTACACGCTTCCGATTGCTACTGATTTGGACCAGTTGAGCTATCTATAAATCGTTTGCAACGGTTTGTAGATAGCTTAACTGTTTCATGTGTATTTACTTTTCACCGTATTAAGTCGTAATAAATAGATCACATTAATATTATAAATGTTAAAGTTTAGATGGTTGGATGTTTGTTTCAATCACACTGAAACTACTAGTCCTATTTAGATGAAACTTGGAATACATATAGTTCGTAACCTGGATTAACACATAGGCCACTTTTTATCCTGGAAAACCAACAGGATCAAACGGGACGCGGACGAAGTCGCGAGCGGATGCTAGTAGATTAATAAATAGCTAAGATGTATAGCGTTTTCTTTCCCACAGTTTGAAGTGCGACTGCATCAGAGCAAGATGCAGAATGCCAGTATAAAGCTGGTCTCCGAGGCCACCAAGACGGAGGTCCAGTGGATACTCCAAGAAGTTGCGGGAGATAACTTTGAAATGTGAGTTACTATCTATCTATCTATTCAGCCTGTATGCACCCACTGGCTGGGTATTAGGCCTCCTCTTTAGTACGCCAGTCTCTCCGGTCCTGCGCGAGTCTTCTCCACTGCTGCCCAACTACAGTTGCTATACTATACTTTCTCTGTTGCAAAGCACCAGTGGTCTAGTAGTAGCAAGCCCCCTTCCCAATCCTAAGGTCTTGGGTTAAATTCAGTGCTAACGTATCGAGTACCTATCTAATTAGTTGTACATTTAGCTTAAAATAAAAATCACAAATACTGATACAAATTGTTTATTCCACATACCTAGATGTAGTGGGCCCTAAACTATACCTAACTCTATTACTAAAAATCTAAGTAACATAGAAAAAACATAGACATTTACAAGTACTTATAGAACAAATGGGTATGGTTGATAAATTTTACAATTATTACGTATATTTCGTTTATCCCGATTTTATTTTAGTCATAATTTCAAAGTTATTTGATAGTAGGTACTTGGGAGTACGCTAATAATTAGTAACTCATGGCGTGTATCATTGTAACACTTAACTGTTGACCATAATAAACAGCTCAGTCTGTGGGTTTAGCTCTGCCTTCTGGTTGTGGGTTCGATCCCCACCAAGAACAAACATTTGTGTGTGGCAATGTTTGTTCAATGTCTGGTTGTTACTATAATTTACAAATAAAGTGTACTTAAATACTTAGTACTTAAAAGTCTCAGAATATTAAACGAATTTAGAATTTGTTTCCACAGTTACAAGCTTTGCTTAGTTCGGGACTAGAAGGCGTTGTGTGAAATGTGTATGGATATTTATTTATTTAATTAATAATGAACTTAGCTATGGAACCAACAGACAGCGCGATTAAACTCTGAATGGAATGGATAGGTTACTTTACTTTTTCTTACAGGTGGAGCCCAATGCGTTTCATGATAGGCAAGATATCCCAAGAAGTTAGGATCATCATTGAGATCACGAGGCCTAACTACGTAAACTTATCACAGACCCTACCACACATAGCCATAGATAACATCAGGATGATAGCATGTGTTCCGGAACCCCCTGTATATAACGGAGACTGTGTTCCTGGACAGCTGAAATGCAAGATTATGAAGGTTAGTGCTCTCAGTCACAGATCATAATAATATACTACCTCAGTTTACTGATACCTACTTATGTACTAGGTACCTACATTAAAATTATAAGGAAATCCACGGTTTAGTCAGCAACGCACCTATTTGTATTACTTGTCTTTTCTGTGAACACTGACTAGAATGGACTTTATTTATTATTTTATTTATACTTACTAACTTTAATTTTCATAAATTATTATTATTATTTTCATAATATTTTTTTTTGTAAGTACGTAAACGTTTTTTTAAAGTTAATGTCTAATGTTAGATCTTTGCAAGATTTCTGCATATTTGTAAGATTCAGAACTTTTGATTTCATTATGTTGGTACCATGTTGGGCGCCAATTTTTTAGGACCTAAAGTCGTATGCAAAATATTTATACTAAGTGTTACTATTCTTCTGTGTAGTGTTTCTCTTCTTCATTAAAGGAAAGCAACCCTTTTTCATGTATTGATCCTTGCTAATATCATAAGAGTTTAGAATTTTCAATTTATGAAGTCCCATGTTGGGCGCCAATTTTTTGGGATCTCAAATGCAAAATATTTATACTTACAATGACACTTCTATTCTTTTTTAAGGAAACACACGTTTTTGAAATAAACAAATGAATGATATAACCTTCACTAATATCATAAATGTAGATTTCTAAATTTTCAATTTATTAAACACCATGTTGGGCGCCAACTTTAAACTTTTTGAGCCTGAAGTAATTTGCAAAGTACTAATCGCTACAAAGTATTTTTATGGGAAACCAACGCTGATTCACTTACAATTATTACAAATTATTTATCTTAATTACAGAAGAATTCTTGTATCAGGCGGAGTCAAGTATGTGATCTCGTCAAAGATTGTGATGATGGAAGGGACGAAAACCAAAACTGTGGTATAGTTAATTTTTTGTTTGTTTGTTTGTAAGTTGATATTAGTATACAAAATGGTCAAAGAATTATTATTAACGGAACATTTGTTTCAGACAAAATGCCATACGGTTCGTATTGTAACTTCGAAACGGACGCTTGTGGATTTGAGGATATACCGCAGTAAGTACATCACCATCACTATCATCATCATCATCATCACCACCAATACCACCACCATCATCATCATCATCATCTATTTATATGAATTCACCCATCATCTTCCTAATCTGTATAAAGGGTAGTGTTTTCTTCTTTCACTTTTCTCTATTGTCATTACTCAAGTGCTAAAACCGGTATTTTTCTCAGGCCCATCTTAAAATGGTCAAGACACAGTGGGCCCACACCGACTGATAAAACGGGCCCAAACTTCGACCACACTTGCGGCATTCCCACCCCTCCGCCCACGAAGCTCCCACTTATAATACCAGCTTATATGAATCAGACGTTGTCTACCTGTATGGGATGGTACTTTTTCGTGAACATGAACGTCACTGGACCTAATAAGGTTTGTTATCAGGAAGACAGAAAGTTTCTTTCAGATACTGACCTTGGAGAACTGGACTTGGAGAAATTTCTAGAAGGTATGACGATTCTAAATGATCCTATAAAGAAAGAAAGAAAAATAATACCTAAAGAAAGAAAGAAAGAAAATACATTTATTTTGGATACACTATTCAATAAATAACAGTACAAAAAAACCCACGACCCACAGCACGGAAGGCCTGTTATAAGAAGGCAATTGAACTAAACCCAGATTTACTTTTCAGGAAAAAGCTGATTTTGCATCGTCAGCCATCATGCGGACAGCTATATTTAACCCACCTCCGAAAGTTCACGGGGATAACACTTCAAGATACTACAACTGCTGTATGGTAAGTAGAGGAATGAAAAATAATAGTCATGTATGTAGCTTTTAATTAATTTATTAAAAAAATAGTCTAAAATTACCTATAAATTATGCAGCGCAGCGCTGTGGCTGGAATTCCGCGGAAAGCGCTCGTAGAATATGTAGGACGTACCGAGGTCAAAAGATCAAATTCGTTTTGTCTTGTACTTGTCGCACACGCTCAGATATTAAAATAATAATTTCTAAAATCGACACCAAATGTAGCAATAATATGATATTTGCCAAAAACATCACTTTACACAGTAAATATTGATTTTCTAAAGCAAACCTTACTCTTTCCAGATAAGGTTCTACTACTACCAATACGGTCGGAACTACGGCTCTCTCGGCTTAGACGTGGTAGAGATCACCAAACTGGGAAACAAAACTGAACATATATGGTTCTCTACCAAGGACAAGGGTCCGAATTGGTATAGAGCTGTTATATTCCTCCCTAATATTACTAGAAGGTAAGCTTTCTAACCTTGTTACTTCAATTTACAGCATAAAACCCAAAAACATCGAGGTTAAAGTCCATATCAAGTTTTTATGGAACTAACAGTAGGGACAAACCAGAACAGTTGCTCCATACATTTTTGCAAATTATCTAGGTATTGTTTTTTGTACGGAACAGCTGACGTAAAGGATATAAGGAATAAAATAAGATCGAACGTGCCTTGAGGTACACGGGCTACACTATAAAAAACTGCAGATGGCTTCTACTAATACATGAAAACTAGTTTCGGACTGTGTGGTGCTCCAAAAACACATTTTGATTATATTTGAGTTTTTTGCGCAGAGCTTCACTAAGTTTTTAGGGTAATTCAGATTTCGCATAATGGAGTTCATATAGATCTGATGAATAGCAATGATGAAGAGGATCTGCGGAGTTTTTCATGATTTTTTTAATTTAATTTTGGATTTTTCTAATTTTTCTTTGACATTATAATATTTCTCTTTTCCGATTACTTTGACATTTTAAGTAGTAGCATGCCATCTCTATTTCCACGCCAAAATCGGTAAGACATCTTGCGTCACCAAATGTACTCACAACATTTACCTACAGTCATATTTTTGCAAATTAAGACCTTTATCTTTATTTTTATCTTTAGATACTTCCTCCAATTCAACACGCGCATGGGAATGCGTATATACTCCGACACAGCGATAGATGACTTCAGTATGGCCCCCGAATGCTTCGGCCTCAATATAGATTCTGAGAAGTTGGGGGATTATCAGTACTACGACCCTGTCTTAGAAGAGAAGACCACTCCACATGATTCTTTTGTAGATCAAATATGTGAGTATCTCTTTCCACTAATATTATAAATGTCAAAGCTTAGATGTTTGGATGTTTGTGTTTCAATCATGAAGTTTAGATATTTGAAGCACTCGTGGCTTGCTTAGTCAATCTTCATTGATTATCTAAGTTAAGTGACGTACTGCGCGGCCACTATTTGGATAGGTGACCGTTAATGCCATTTACATCTGAGCGATTCCGTGCTTCGGAGGGCACGTTAAACCGCCGGTTCCGGCTCCAGCAGTCGTTAAGCCACGACGGAGGCCTTAAGGCGGCCTAAAAACTCCGTCACCAGAGTTGGCCACTAACTCAGACGAGCTTGCTTTTCTTTTACTACTGCTTCGTTTAATCAAATTTATTCGCGATAAAATTCTTGTAATGTACTATTTCGTCTTTTTCTTTTAATTCTAGACTACAAATTTACAACGTGTGGTGCGTCAGGTCGCTTCGGTCCCAATCAGACGATGTGTGACATTGCCTACAACAACACGCCAATGTCTGTCTCCGTGGTACAAAACCCACCTTATCAGGGCTTGCAGGTCTGGGAGGTCCCAGCTGAAGGACTTTATACGTGAGTTATTTTCTTCTTTGACTTATATAATTTGGCTTAACTTTCAATCAAACTACACAAATTTACTACAGTCTATGGTCTTAATACTTGTTTTTATGTTTTGTTTACACTTTTTGTAAGATTCCTTTTTCAGTCGTGAAAACCTTTATTTGGCCTAATGTTTCCATTTTTGTACTTAATGTATGCTTCTTATCTTAATTTATATTATCTTCTATCTTAATATATGCTGTCGGTTTTCCTGTAAATAAAGTAATCAGTATACAATTATTTAGCCGAACCTTTCCCGTGGTCCTGTCCAGTTTAATAATAGTTGCAAGACACTAATTGACTTTGTGACCATCTTTCTCATCGTCTAGCATAAGTTCTCTTTTTCTCTCCTTCTTGTGAGACTTAGGATCTGTGACACTGTTTTGTACAAATTATTAAGACTCACTGACCCCTACTTTATCTTTGTCCCCATTTTTGAAATTACCAACTTTCTCGTTGTCCTGTCTCTGTTATGACTTTTTTGACTCCTATTTTCTCTCCTTCTGGTGAGACTTAAGATCTGTAACACTCTTTATATGTACATATTATTAAGTCTCATTGACCCCTTTTTCTTTTTCATCCAGTATAATAGCAGTAGGCGCGAGTGGTGGGTTGGGTTCAGCTCGGGCGGGCGTGTCTCACGGCTCTGCTGCGCGTACATTGCTGCAGTTGCACCGCGCTGAAATGATCTACATGCTAGTGGGCCAGCAAGGACAGAATGCATGCAAGAAGGTAAGATCACAGTGTGTGGTAAGTGTAGGAAAAATCTATAGATAACAAAATTATTTCTCTGTTTGCGTTAGTGTAGTTATTTTCCACATACATTTTAGTAAGTTTCCTCTACAGATTATGATATATCAACTTAACTAAATGACCTCGAAAATTACTATTAATCCACAGAGATTATCAGCTCAAGAAGGCGAGGACTGTTCCCAGCGGCCGAGCAATGAGAGCCAACAGTTCACCAGCAAGACCCATGAGGTTCGCAACACGCACGTCACTGACGGCGGCGGCGGCGGCGGTGGCGGTACTTATGTCTTTGTTGTGAGTATTGTTAAAGCATCCATCAACTACAACACAGGTTTACACAACACAATTCCAGGTGCATTTAAAAGATTTTAAAACAAGGTGCTCCCATAATTATAGGGTACGTATAGGAACAAGCAACCACTTATACAATATCACAGATCATGTAAACTAGTAAAAATAAATAAAGTAGGAAGAATAACAAAGTATTAGTTCATAAACAAAAGGAAGCTTAAGGCAATTAGGTAAGCAGACAAATACTTATAACGAGCGAGCCAAGCAAAGGGAATAGTGACATCAGTCTTGCTGTTTGGTTTTTAAAATACCCTGTTAGACATTACTCGTTAGATATATCAGCTAAACGTTTTCATCAATGCCCCAATATTGTTTACAAAGAACTGGAACCAAAATTCTCTAAAAAAGACGTTAGAAGCCATCCTCGAGATTCTACTCCCTTCTCACTTTACTCTTTCAGCTGGACAGCACAGGGCAGGCCTACCCCCTGGTTGTAGCGGGTGGGGGTGGGGGTCTGTCTGTGGGGGCCTTCAGAGACGACGGATCTCAGCACGGCCGCCCCGCTACCAACGGGACTCCTGAATCTGGCTATATGTATGGACGACCGGGACAAACTGCGGGTAAGATTTTAACTTGGGGGCTTGAAAGGGTTATCAAATAGGCTGATAGGAGGGATACTGAGGTCCAGGTGCTAGCATATTGGGTGCTAGTATCTTGGGTGTTCGTATATTAGGTGCTAGTATATTAGGTCCTAGTATATTGGGTGCTAGTATATTAGGTGCTAGTATATTGGGAGTTAGTATATTGGGAGCCAGTAATTTGAACACTTGTATCTTGGGTGCTAGGTTTTTTGAGCTGGTTGGCTTCGACAGGTGCTGAACTTGAAGAACCGTTTAAGCAACAATAGCTTTTAAATTTAAACATTTGGTTCACCTCAAATTCAGATTTGACGGACGCGGATATGTATGTACTACTGTTTTGGATTATGGATGTAAATTTAGGACAGGATTCACAGGATCAGGAAACCGAAGATTTATATAGAAAGCCTACTATCGTGGTTTAGATACGCAATTCTTTTAGTCACACTATGAGATCTGTCTAATTGTCAATTAAGTTTTAATCTGTTCCAATATATTGAACTATAGAACAATATCAAGGAATACTTTCAGGATGTTTGAAGTTTTATGAATGGTTGAACAGGAGTGTTATATTCCAGGTTCTGGAGGCGGGTGGATGGGCCGGGCCGGGCCGCAAACCCCCGGGTTCGAGGTGGTGCGCGGGGACTCGGTGCGCGAGGGGGGCGCGGGGGGCGCGGCGTGCGTGGGGGCCGCGCACGGGGGCTTCGGGGGCGGCGGGGGGGGCTGCCTGCGCGGGGGGGGAGGGGGAGGCTGGCAAGGTAGCTCTCTCACTTCTACGTGTTATAACCTTAATCACACGGAACCAACCCTTTCTCAAATAAAGACCCTTTATTAACTAAGTCCTGAATTTTTAATTTTTGAAATACATATCGTTCGTGACTTGGATTGGCTCCTATTTGTCTTCGAAAATAAACGGGACGCAGACAACGCCGCGGGCGAAAGCTCGTTTCAAATAAGTCACTTGATCCTGTCGAAACCAGGGGCCTAATGATAACCTAGAAGAAGAGAAAAACCCTCTTCAAGAATACCTTTCTTTGTAGGTGGCAGCAGTCACGATGGTCAAGGCATTCACGGCGGCGGCGGCTGGTCGTACATCGACCACTCGCGTGGCTTCAAGGACTGGAGCGAGGTCATCGTGGCCTCAAAAGCTGGACCTGGAGAGGTCATCATCATACCTGCAATACACGTAAGTTAACCTAAGTTGCCTTAGCTAAAGTATCCTAGAATAGCCTAATTAGGCTAAGGTAGCCTGAGTTAGCCTACGTGGCCTAAGTAGCTTTAGGTAACCTAAAACTAAAGTATCCTAAAATAGCCTAATTAGGCTAAGGTAGCCTGAGTTAGCCTACGTGGCCTAAGTAGCTTTAGGTAGCCTAAAACTAAAGTATCCTAAAATAGCCTAATTAGGCTAAGGTAGCCTGAGTTAGCCTAAGTGGCCTAAGTAGCTTTAGGTAGCCTAAGTCTAAGGTAACAAACTTTTTATTAAGTTATAATTTTGTTTGTTATAGGACTGTGGCTGTGACTACCGCTGTGTGGCTCTTAATGAATACCGCAGTGTAGTGAAATGTTACTGTCCCGCCACCTGGACAACTGATACTCAGAATGCCACCAAATGCATACGTAAGATATTTTATATAAATATTATTAATTAGACTACATTTTATCCCGGAAAATCAACAGGATCGAACCAGACGCGGACGAAGTCGCGGGCGATAGCTAGTGTTTAATATCTTGTAGGTACGTTTTTATTATTTAAAAATGACATTTTCATTAAAATTTGATTCAGATTTGACTTAAATACTTTATTGAGTTTCAATGTTTCAGTGGAAGATTCGTGGCCAAGAATATCATGGGTGTTGGTTATTGTACTATCAGTAACAGTTTTTGTCTTCGCGTTAGCTGTACTGTGCGTCTGTTTGTATCTATGTAAGTATCGAGAGTTGATTAGATTTACTAATAAAATATAATATTTAAATAGTTAGCAGTAGTAGAGCTTCTTGTGGAAGAGCTCGTCCGCGTTTAGTACTAGCACCAATTTCTGCCGCACTTAACATTAACACCTACATGTCTCAGAGCGATGGACGCAGTGCACGTCCTCAGTGGATGTGCTCATGCATCGTTATAAGCAGTGGTAACCACTTAACATCAGGTGGCCATCGGCTTGTTCCATCATGTAGTTGTATAAAAAACATATTTTTTGTCACATCTACCTAATAAAGAAAATTTCACAGACAACACATATCAACGGAAAAAAGAAGCAAAAGATCGGTCAAAGCAGATATCACAACAGGATTTACAACTACAACGATTGAGGAATAATCCGGGGGGTAACGACAACCCCCTGAGCATGGCTTTCAATCCCCATTATGGAAGCGAGGGCTTCCTACCCCAGGGTATTGATGTCAGAGAACTGCCCCAAGTTTCAAGAGAGAGTTTGAAGCTTGTCAAGTAAGTATTAGTGCCTATACGAAAAGTACTACCATCATGTTTATTTCTGCCACCAATATCATAAAAGACTAGCTCTCGCCTGCGGCTTTGCTCTCGTGGTATCAGCATAAAAGTTTAAACAAAAAAGTTTGGTTTTTTTAAACCCTGATATACGTTTTACGTGTCCAGTCTATTTTTTTGAGGAATCCATGTACCAATTTTCAAGGGTCTTCGGTTGCGACTTTTCAAAATTCCTTTCTTAATGAACCCCTACACTATATAAGGATACTACCCTCCAAATTTCATACCTCTAGAACTTATAGTTTAAGCTTTACGTTGATTGTCAGTCAGCTTCAAAAGAGTTTTATATATTTAGAAAAAAGACTTACCTAATGATTTATTTTCCTCTTCTCAGAGCCTTAGGTCAAGGTGCATTTGGAGAAGTGTACCAAGGTCTCTACCGGCATCGAACTGGAGACACGATAGAAATGCCTGTAGCTGTCAAAACTTTACCAGAACTGTCAACGCCACAAGCTGAGCATGACTTTTTGATGGAAGCTGCGATAATGGCGAAGTTCAATCATACAAATGTTGTTCATATGATTGGAGTTTGTTTTGACCGACATCCAAGGTAAGTCAATATAGGCTTAAGGAATGTAAAAGTAGTTTTTTTCTTGTCCGTTCTTCTAGGCTCTGGTTACGAGGAATCGACACCTAGAATCACCTAGTTAAGATGATTATATGTGATCCCTGTGATTTTACTGAATAAAACATAATAGACATTGACTTTGATCAAGTAGTCATGGTTTGATATTTAAATCTTTATATTTTAGAGTTATCTCTAAACCAGAACTAAGATAATTTAAATATTTACACTAAAACGAAAAAAGCACTTTTTGAATTCTGAGGAATGCCTTTCGGACTAAGTTATGCAGTTAAATCGACATTTATCCATGAAAAAGACTGTTTGAATTTTAACGAATAGCTTTTGGACTGCTTTTTGCACCTGACTTTTTTAAATCTTTGAACTCAATAAAAACATTGATTATGAGATTGTCTTGGATTACGGTTTATCCGTTTGTGACATTGATAATCTTGGCGGTAAAATATGGATTTTCCGTTTGTTAGGTTAAAATTTACTGTATAAAAACAAAGCGTTATGTATCATATTTTTGAAACTACAAAGACTATTAATGTTAGTTGAGAAAAATTATATGAATTTAGAAAAATACAACAGAATTCTAACAAAACTCCTTACTTCTTTAGGTTTATAGTCCTAGAACTGCTAGCTGGTGGTGATCTGAAGAACTTCCTCCGCGAAAGCCGTCCGAAGCCTGAGCGGGCCAGCGCATTGACCATGAAGGATCTACTTCTGTGTTCGTCTGACGTGGCTAAGGGATGCAGATATCTGGAGTCAAAGAGGTTTATTCACAGGTACAAAAATAAATAAATATTCATCAAACTAAGCAAATCTTGTACTATTCGAACTAGATTGCTGATAGAATACTTATATTTTTTTTGTAAATACATACATACAATACATAGTAACACTCAGACACAGAACAAACATCTACGTTTGCGACACATAAATGTTTGTTTTCGATGGGGATTGAACCCACGACAACACGAAAGCCAGAGCTACTACACTGAGCCATGACCCCTGTCCATATTCATATTTCAGTATAATGTTCATATTCATATTTCAGTACTAGCTGTCACCCGCGGCTTAGCTCGCTCCCCCTAATTTTAGACCCTTTAGGGTGTGACTTTTCAAAATTCCTTTCTTAGTGCACCCCTACACTATATAAGGATACTACCCTCCAAATTTGATACCTCTAGGACTTGGCTGTGCGTTGATTGTCAGTCAGCTTCTAAAGAATTTTATATTTCAGTATAATGTTAATATTCCAGGGACATAGCAGCTAGGAACTGTCTCCTATCCTCCAGAGGTCCAGGCCGGACAGTGAAGATAGCAGATTTCGGCATGGCCCGGGATATATACCGCGCTGATTACTACAAGAAAGGGGGCAAAGCAATGCTTCCTATCAAATGGATGCCGCCAGAAGCTTATATTGACGGTGTTTTTACTATCAAGACTGATATTTGGTGAGTAAACTATGAATTTCATTCTATTTTTTACTTTCTTTTCTGCCTTTCTTGATAATAGTTTAGCTGATATCTTCTTCTTTACAATAGTTGGGGATAGGAACTCTAAACAAAATGTATTGCAGTGATATTTGTTAGCAATAAGTCACGTGACTTTTCCCATCGCATTTTATGACGTTTTCTATTTTCTAACGAACCTTATTCTTCTTTTGTTTGCGAGAAACCAGCGTACATTTTGGATTAATTTTAAAGTATTGTTAATTGTTGTCAAACTAAATTTGATAGTTTTGTCAAACCAAAACAAACACCCGTGACCATGTAAACTTCATAAGATGACTTACTATGTATAATAATGGAATAATCTTGTCAAATTAGTGTATTGTCATCGGTCCTCGATAAATGTACAAAGTTTGAATGAAATCTGGCCGTTTAAAGTGGGTCAAAATCGCGCCCAAAGGAGTCGGTTACAAACAAACATACAAGTGAACTATATAAAGTGTGTAAAAAAACACAGTTCTTCAGATAATTTGAATACTATATTTCAGGTCATTTGGCGTGCTAATATGGGAGGTATTCTCATTAGGCGTGATGCCGTATACAGGGTGCTCCAACCGACAGGTTATGGAAATGGTGTCGGGGGGCGGACGGCTTGAGAAGCCTACAGGTACCTATGAATTTACGAACATCATATTGGGTTTGGGACAAAACAGACCAATACAGACTTTTTGCTACAACAGTTAAAGAAAATATAATGGCCGATGTAACTAAAAAAACTATGTATTATACAGGGTGTCCAAGTGAGATATATCGTATGATGTGCGAGTGCTGGGCGCCGGCGCCAACTGACCGGCCATCATTCTCAACACTATTCGAAAGGCTACAGGTTATATTGCAGGTATGAATATCAACATTATTGTTTAAACTTAGGAAGCTTACTTAGATTCACCAAAAGTTGTTCATGTTAATAGTATTCATATCCATACATATGCCCAAATAGTTACAAATACCCAAATAATTAAAAACTTGTATCTAACAATAAAAACTATTTTGATTTTGATATGAATAACCCCAAAGTTTAAACAAAAAAATATTTATTCACAAAGAAAATTACAACTAATACAGTATTTACAATATTCACAATATTTACAAAATATTAAAAAAAAAAAAATCCTAAGCATTGTTGTTATCGATTTCGATAAACATAAAAATAAAGTCGAAGTAGGTTTAAAAAAAATTCTTACCATAAGTAAAAATCAAGTTAATCTATTTTCTTACTAAGTATATTTCTTTTATACTTTTTAAAGTTGTCTGCAAGAAATCGTTTTGAGCGCTAAGGCTGCCTATTGAACATTTTGTTTTATGTTTATATTTTATGTATCTATTTCTTTTTTTTTATTTAGAGTGTTTTCATTCACTCATTCATTCTTAAATTCTTTATTGTAAAAAAAATCAAAGAATACAAACTAATGTTATGTACAAAGGCGAGCTTAACCCTAAAAAAAGTTTTCTTCCAGCAAACCTTTGAGGCTAAGGAAAGGTTAAGATAAAAGTTCATTCACCCTTGTTGATGCTGATGGGTTTCTTCAATGAAAAATCTTCTTTTATAATTAAAATTTACTATTGTTAATAAGGATTTCATTTACAAGGAAATTTTAGATATTCAATCGACGTGTGCGCACTTTTGTTCTCTAGAGACACAGATTATAATCTTCTGCGAATTGTTGCGTGATTGATTCGGAGCGCCATGCCAGGCATGGCGTCAGTATATTGGCGTAAAAGTATTTGTTTGTCTAAACAACCCTTTTTATTAACTTGTTTTTACAGGACCCAGTAATATGCAATAGTTCATTACCGATAGTGAAGGCACATTTCCCGCTTCCCATCGGCGTGACTTTCCCCAACGGGACACCGGTATGTACTTTTTGTAACTACCCATAGAATAAAATATTTATTTTGAGGCAGTATTCCAGTTTCAAAGAAAAGTATTTTTGTACCTATGTAAAAATAATAAAAAACATTAAAAATAAATTCAATTGTTTTGAATTATTCTTCGTTTTTAATTACTAAAATTAATAAATAAGGAATATAAGTTACCACTTCTAAAAATGTCATGGGGTTAAATTAACCCTTCAGCCTCCCGTAAGTTTTCAGGGGTTTTATTTCAGAGTCGTATTAAAGAGTTTATCTAAATTTTAGTTCATTTTCATTAATGATGGAATACCGTCTCGGATTAGAAGTCCCGAAAAATTTAAAATTATTAATTATATTTTGACCCCAACCACATCACAAATAAACTCCAAAAATAATAAACAAAAGTACTAATTTTGTCTTTTCTCTTCCAACGTTTTCGCTCTGGCTACTAGAAGCAAGTAACTGGTTTTACACAAATACATTATTTTCCAAAATTTTCGGTGTTAGTCAGTTTTGAGCCCATGCTTGAGTGAGGCGCATGTTTTTATGTTATATTTTTACCCCATATTTTTACCCCTTGAATGAACCGCGTAGAATAGACCCCGTAGAATAGAAAGAGATTCATTGGAATGACCACGGACTGCAAAACCATGCATGAGACGTCAAATCGTCCAAAATAAAAAATCACTGAATGAAAGATCATAGCTCGTATCATTGATTTCACATGACATGTGATTGTCTATCATAGCTAAAAAAATCATTACTTATTAATTTTGTGTTGTTCAATATCTTCATTTCAAGGAATCTCTTCAAGAACCTAAACTAAATTTAATGTTTACTTGCCTAGTAGCTATAGCGAGGATACCTTATTTACCTTTGTCCTTTGCGCTAGGTTTTATAAAACAGACTCGTATTCTGAAAAAAACTCAAAATAAATAAGCATAATTATTATAATTCTAGAGCCTTTCAAAAAATGTATGCTTTATTATCGGTTAAAGTTTGAGTATTTTTCAGCATACGAGCCTAAAAACCTATTCTCATACCTTCTTATTCATAACCTGCCATTTAGCAAAGTTAAGCCCCCTTTCTTTCTACTCAACGAAAATAAAAAGAGATATAAGCGTTCATAGCGTTCAGATTGTGAATGGGAAGGTTTTTTATAAAACCTAGTGAAATGCACGAGTAGTGTTTATTGAAGGTGCGGGGAAGAAATTGTAGAGATAAGAATCTAAATCTTAAAGCATTTAGATGTTTGAGTTTTACCCTTCCGTGGTCTTACCTACTTGTGAAAAAAGAGTCAATCAGAATTTACTTACTAGGTATTTTATTTTCAAAATATATCGGTACATACCGCATCACCTACGTAACTAATGGGTGAAAATGGGTGCTTCGATCTCTATGAGTGAATACCTGAATTTACTTCATAAAGTACTTATGACACAATATGATGCGAATTTAACCCTACACCAACGTTTCAATTTACCCCATTACCTATGAGTTAATACTTAAAACAGCTATGAGTAAATTTACCGCATCACTTAGGAGTAAAAACATAAAACCCCTTCACCTATGAGTAAATTTACCCCATTACCTTTTATGAGTCAATACATTAATTTACCCCTTCATATATGACGTCGATCAATGAGACAAGGAATTACCCAAAATTATACGCGATCATTTAATTTTATGATAAGTTAAAAAAAAAGGCCACGGAAGGCATAGAGTAGAGTAGCCCCAAGCCCCCGCACGGCGTGTACTGAGCGTGGCATGTTGGCAGAGCGACGCCGACGGCGGTGACTACCTGGTGCCCGTCTCCTCGCAGGAACACACGCCGGCTAATAGGTAACGGGGGTGATGGAAACTGACGGATATATGACTGTTGACTGGTGGTCAACACGAACTGGCACGAATCACCTAGATTGTAAGGCCCGTATGCCGATACAGAAATCGTTACTCAAGCATAGATTTGAGCAGAGACTATACTTGAGTCCGGATCAGTGTCTAAGCAGTAAATCTAATGGGCCTAAGACTTCTAAGGGATCCTTGTGTACTAAATAAAAGATCTTTGACTTCAAGTCTTAGCATTTTCGATAAGTTTCGGAAAAGTAAGTTCCTCTGTAGTGTAGGACGCCCTCCGGCTAAATGGGGCGACGATCTGAGACATGTAGCTGGCAAACGCTGGATGAGAAGAGCCGAAGACCGGGCTCAGTGGCGCGTCTTGGGAGTGACCTACGTCCAGCAGTGGAACGATATAGGTTGATGATGATGATGATGAAGTTCCTCTGTATTCCCGTCTCTAACGAGGCGATGTGAAAATATCGAAAGAGTTGTAATGTAATGGACAGAAAGGTTTGAGGGCACAGAAAGATGTAAAGAGGACACAAGTGAAATAGAGAAAGAGCTGTTATGGTAGGATGACATAAAGAGACAATTATGTGGGGTAAACTGTAGGGTAAAAATTTGTAAGGCATCTGAGCTTGCAGACATTCCGAATGTTATAACTTTTGCGCGATTATGAAGCTGCTTCGTAATTCCGAAAGTTTCCATCAACCTCTTTTCATTTACTTATTTATCACTTCTAATAAAAAACATTACTAAAATATATGTGGCACCCCCTTCCAAAGTGTATGTTGTAATAGATGTCCCTAAAGATATTGAAAAATTGGTTTATTTGTCTATATTTTTATTAACACCACAATTTCTTAATTATTTTCGTAAATTTCGATGTACCAATTCTAAAATTTATGAAAATTTTACTTTATATCCATAAAACTTATGAAATTCATTATATTAAAAAAAAATATGAACAAATAATCCGAAACGCTCGACAAAAAGAGCTTGGCATGTGATAGTGAAGCTAAAATCTTCCCTTAACGAATGTACAATCTAAAAGCAAGATTGCTAAATCTTTGATAACTTACCACACTTTTTCAGTCCCACTTTATTTTTATGAAACTTCGTCTTGGTATATTTCTCTGTTCCTCGGCTGATCTATCTTAAAATGAGGTTTTGTATACTCTGTACAAATATTTTGATGTTATACGTCTGGTCTTAACAACTTTTACTTTGAAACCAGTAAATATATTATCGCTGTTGTGATTATCCAATTTTATAAAAGAATTGTTTAATTTAAAGTTTTCACAAACAAAAATGTAATTTGGATTAAGATCGGTTCAGTGATTTAGAAGTGTTTTGTAAAACAAATAAATAGAAAAAAAAAGAAGTTAAATTTTGTCAACACACATAGATACATTTACAATAATAAAATAAGATTTCAGGCAAAATTACATCGACCACTGACAAACAAAAGTTAAACGATGATATAAAGTAGGTATAAAAGAAGTAATAGTAAAGTTAAATACGCATAAAATACCCGCATAAGAAGTATTTAACAATCTAACAAAATGATGTAAAATAGGAAAGTTGTTAAAGCCAGACAAAGACAAAGAGCACATACAAACTGACAGTCATGTTGTAGCTCAACGGATCCGTTGGTACTTCATAGCACAACGCCGACGGCGGCACTGCATCCCGACGAACTGGAGGATTCACAATATCAACATCTTCTGAAAGGTAACTCTTACATCTTCTGATAGGTATCGTAACTCTAGTGGCCTAGTAAGTTAAAACTATGGAGGTGTCTACAGTTTTAACTTACTAGGCCACTAGACCCCGAAAAACCAATACTAACTTATATCTTCTGAAAGGTAACTCTTTAGAACATCATCATTAATCATAGTTTTAACTTACTAAGCCTAGATCCCGAGAAACTAGAGGATTCACTATATCAACATCTTTTGTAAGGTAACTCTTTAGAACCTCGTTATTATTCATAGTTTTAACTCACTAGGCCACTAGACCCCGAAAAACTAGAGGATTCACAATATCAACATCTTCTGAAAGATAACGTTTTAGAGCCTCATCATGAGCAAAATGCAAAATGCCTTAATTTTGACAGAACGAGTATACAAAATATTTCGCGTGCGTATCCTAGCCCCACAGAGCGAAGGAATGTATCTAAATGATAAAATTTTATGTACAGTATCACAAGGATATGGCAACATTCCAATAGTGTGTCCGAGCGAGGGCGCGAGGCTGGATGTTTCAGCTGGCGCCGACGCAAAGAGCAACAGGTTTCAGCCGTCTAACTCCACTGACAGGTCTGTCTTTATATCAACTACAATTAATAATTGGGGTATAAGGGGATCCAAACACCAACATCCGGAACCCAAGCCAACCTTTCCGGCCCGTGGTATACCCTGCCGAATAACAAACAAGGCTCTGGCGCTTCACCCACCAACACGCACAGGACCAGCGCGGTGGGTTATGGTCCAAACCCCCCCATTTTATGACGACACAAATGGAAAAAATGTGGGGCGGCCTTTGCCCAGCAGTGGGACAGAGAAGGCTAGTAAGCATAATAATATAATTGGGTAAAGCTTGTTATATAATGGATTCTATTTTAATTACGTGACGAAACTTAGCTTAGTCAGTTCCTTACGTATTCAGCTTGTTTTTCTTGTTTTCCTGTGGATATGGCTGACTAGGCTGAGAGGATGGTATAGGTGCTGGGCCTACTCCATCTAATTCTCAACATTGCCCCAAGCACTATAGTGTGTCATTAAGTATAGGCATAGGCTGTCTCCTGTCGCTGTATAAATCATCTTCAATAGATGTAAAGGCTTATATTGAACATTACAGATTGCTAAACTCAGCGTCCATTGATTCCGATTCCGATGAGATCCCGACCAGTGAATGCCCGGTCGTTTGGGAGACTTCGTTCACAGAGGCTCCTCAGAGTCTTAGGAAGAAGAGTACTGAGGGTCCCGCTGTGAGTTTCTATTGTTAACTCTTCGAAGATATTATAAAAATGCTAGAATTATATGTATGTGTTTGTTTATTAAGTGATAGTCAACTAGAATAGCTAGAGAAACATAAATCTTAAAATATGAATTGGTATAGTCGTGTAATGTGTAACTTATCATTTAGTTAAATATAAGTATTCTAATTTGTTTTGTTTTCTAACGATTGTGGAATTTCGACTTGGATATCAACTCTACAGCGCGTTACCAAAGAATTCTATATAATTTTTGTGTATATTTTTTTAATGTTTTATTAGTGTGTAGGTAAGCCACTAAGACTAAACAAATAGGATTTGGTCTTTTGTTGGCGACATTATTAAATAACTTTATTATAGTTAGTAGGAACTGTTTGTAAAAACTAGATCATGCTAAATTAATATTTAGTCCGCCCCACGTTGGGCGCCAAACTATTTTGTATCACATTAGTACCGTTTTGGGCGCCAGTTTCGATTTATATTATATTTCTTACATGTTTATCTTTTATAGGTGGATAAACTAATAAGCATTACCCCAACCTCGCCCAAACCTCCAGATAACGCACTTTCAAAGGCAATCGAAACGAATGTTATAGATAAAACCAACCACAAGAATACTCTGGTTCCCGAACGAAAAGCAGCCCCAATAGCATCCCCCGATCCTCCCCGGATCAACGCATGGAAAGAACCGCCCAAATACAACGCAAAACCATACACAACCAAACCTTTATGTCTTGACGCAGCACAGCTAGAACAAAACCTAAACGCTCTGAAGAAAAACAGTGGCTCAGTCAACCTAAACACCATGAATATGAACATCCTTCCTCCCTACATAAACGTTGTTACCCCGAACAAGCTATCCGAATCGAAAACCATCCAAATAGACCCTAAGAAAGCCGTAATAGATGACCTACCTAAAGAAAACGAACCTAAGGAAGAGAAAGGTAAGCTAAAACAATCTAATTCTGCAGCTAGCCTATTAAACGGTCCAATGACAGATGTCCCGTATGTCGACAGCAGTGATACAACATCGTCAGCAAGCAACGCAAGCAATAAAAAGAAATACGCCGAAATTATAATAGGAAAGGGTAAGAATAAAGTCTGCAAACAGGGTAGCAACGGTACGGCTGAGTATGTCGTTGAAGCTGAAATAAGTTGCTAGAAATGGACGCCTGTCAGTGGAAGTGACACTTGAGATGTCAGTGCCGCCGATTTTGAATGAAACTTTTGATAGTGAACGTTACCTAATAATAATTGTAAATATAAATAAGAACATATATAGTAATTATACACGGTGTAACGTGCACCCTACAAGCCCAAAAGGGGTGTATTCTACAGGTCATGGCGAACAATGTTTGTTCTACGACTTTTGAGATTTCAAAGTTTTTCATTCATGAAATGCACTCGTAATTTTTATTTCAAATGTCCCTCCCTATACCTACACATGCGTGTGCGTGCGACGCGTTAGGAGGGTACCTACGTATGCAACTGTGCATATGTGTGTGTGGGTGCAAATAGTAAACAAACAGTTAGGGTTGTCGCAAATTTCTAAGATAATAAAAGATGTACTTTTGTGTGGGAATTCCAATTACGATGTATTGACCCTTTGCACATGCCCAAGCACTAAAGTGTTCGATCTGATTATGCCGCCTTTGGGCTTATAGGGATATTACGATACACCTTGTATGTATACAGTGAAGTATTTATACAGTTTAATATGGGTGCGTATTATTATTTTAATAGCAATAGGTATTATTCATGCTTATAGTAAAAAATAGTTTATTGCTCAATTTGCTCAATATTTTGCAAATAGAAAATTCAAATTGATCCAAAATGAAATGTTTATATGTCAATAGTTTATCTAGTTAGGTTATAAGTTTTGAAGTGTATTTGTAAAGTTTTTTATCGCTTTGTAGCGTATTTTTTTATGAAAAAATATTGTTTTAGCGATGAAATATTTTCTGATATTTTAATTGTACATTTATGAAACCTTGACATATTTTCGTAACGAACGCACAGCGCATTTCAACCATGCTTTAGAACGTAAGTTAAAAATACGAATTAAGAAAAGAATATTTTTATTTTGAAATATATGGGGTATCTAAGTATTATTAGTAAATAGGCGTTGGTTTTGTCATATGTAATATCAACCCTTAGATATTATGTAGTGCTTAAAATATTTGTAAATACTATAAAAAAGTAGATTCGTCCGTTTGTACAATTAATTTAAAATGTTTAAATGTTAATGATTGCGGGCACCTTCTCTCCTTTTTATTTTGAAATGTAAAATATAAAATTTCACTTGCATTGTTAGAGATTTATAAAAAAATAGTTAATTATATATATATAAGGTCTTTTCATATAAACATTTCGTAGTTTTCGTGTTCAGATATTTTATGTAAGTTTGTTGTATAAACATAAATAAATGAGATTTCTATTTCATTTAGAAAAGCTGTCAAAATACGCGCAAAATAAATAAAATAATCAATATTATATAATTATTATTATGTAATTGTTATACATAATTATTTATTTTTAATAATTAAGTAAATGATTAAATGAATTGACCTTTAAAACAAAGTGTGTTTTATCACATAAGAAGCTTTAAATACACTGTAAGATAGAATAAGAATTTCAACAAAATTATTTTAATTTTATTATTATCAGAGTAGTGCCAAATTATATTTATTTATTATTAACTGGCTTTTGTATGAATAATGCATTTAATTGTGTATAATATCGTTTTATATTGAGGCATGAAATGACAGGGTATCATGGTATTTTATGTTTTTTTTTTCGTCTTTATGACCTGTCAAAGTGACATCTGATGTCATAGAATGCCAAAGTTAGTGCCAAATTATTTTTAACAATAAGAAGAAGGAGTAGTAAATACTCTTAAAGAACTGCTTGTATTTCATTCTAAACTCAGAAGAATGAAACTAAAGTTAGGTTGGTAATTTATTTTTGGAAATTGCACTAATATTCAAATTGAACCTGCACTATATTAAGGCCAAATTTTCAACTGCTCCGTCGTTTTTGCATCTCTTTTTTGACATATAAAATAAGTTTTATAAAATGACAACAAACTCTATCATAAGTATGTATTGAAAAAAGTATATTATGTATTCTATCAGCAATCTAGTTGCCATAGTACAAGCTTTGCTTAGTTTGGGACTAGAGGGCGTTGTGTGATATAAATAAATATTCTTTTTTTTTAATGATAAAAGTAATGGAACAAGCTGATAGCTCACCTGATGTTAAGTGGTAACTTCTGCCTATAACAATGCATTACCTCACAGAGTAATTAATTAATTCTTGGACATTACACACAGTGACACAAAGCCCAAACTAAGCAGATCTAGTACTATGGGAACTAGATTGCTATAATTATGTCCAAGAACATTTATTTATTTAAAACTTTATTATTTATTAAAATTGCCCTATATTTTTTTTTAATCAGGTATACAGGGTGTTACCAGACCACTTCCGAAAACTTGGAGGTTCCAATCAGACCATGATACTGAAAACATTAAGCGAAAAAAATCGCGAAAAAAAAAATTTACTTGACTATCTCTTTTTAATTTTTTTTCTAGTTACATACACACAGTACAACATAATAAGACATATCTACCTAATTATCTCATTTAAAAAAGCAAAAAAACAAATAAAATAAATAAAGCAGCAATGTACACGCAGCACGCAGATTACGTCTACTACAGCATGAACAGCTGAGAGTTCATCGCGGGTCATTCAAGTACGCGACGTGCGAGCGACCTACGTTAGTACCTACCTACGTTAGTAGGCACTTACGACACAGAATAAATAATAGTACTACGCCTCGACCTTACCTACGTGAATGCGTACATTGCGGGCTGGCGAAATAAATACAAATCTTTAAACATTGTTTTCTCCGGCTATAATTATTTTTCAGGATAACTGATTTTTTTTTTGGTTGGGTTTTGGTGTGCTGTAGCTCCCCCTTTCGTTTTCGGAAGTGGTCTGGTAACACCCTGTATATTATCTGTCTGTCAAGTGTCAATATAATAAATTAATGCTAAAAACATACAAAAAGTCTTAAATAAATAAAAAATGTTTTAAATTACCCGTTAGTGAGATAGCAAATTTTTTAAACACTTGGTTAAAGTTATGGAACGATTGTCCTGCTTACTTATAAGTAATTGCTGCATAACTTTCTTCTTCTTCTTTTCTTGTGGCTGTTCGGTGGCTAGGACTGCCACGAATTTCAACTGTTTATATTATTGCTGTCTTAACAGGTGATGCTGGTGATGTCAAATAAAGACAGATTTAGACTTTGTAACTAAAACCAACTGTTTAACTATTCAGCTTAAATATAAAATGAATAGTTATAAGTTTAAGTAGCGATAAATGTCAATGTGAGAGATGTAATCGGGTCGGAGATTAATATGTTATTTGTTAACTATTTGAAATTTTATTGATTGCAATTGTATCTTCCAAAAGTTGTGTTAATACTTATAAATTGTTAAAAAAAAGTATTTTTTTAGAAAAAAATGAATATTTATTATTGATAGATACCTAAAATACATAGATAATACCGATGCTGTTGTTAAATTTTTTCGAACTTATTTGACAGCACTAAAAATGTTGCCGTCCTTTTCTCATAAACTAAAACGATAGAGACGGCAAAAGTTAGAGCTGTCAAATTAGGTCAGTTTAAAAAAATGTAAAGCATTGGTCTCGCGATTGTAACGCACAACGCTGCGGTATGCGGCATGCGGCGCCGGACATAATCGTATGGAAAACGTCTAGTATGATCTATTGTTCCGTCGCAGTCTGCGTCAGCGGCGAAGAGCAAACGCGATACGCTGCGTTGAGCCGCATACCGCAGCGTTGTGCGTTACGATCGCGAGACCAAAGCTTATGAACGGAATCGATACAATTGTATCGATTGTTTCTTGGAAAGTGCTAAAGATTTATGAAAAGGTATTCGTCAATAAGTCGATTGCGATTCGACGAAAAAGATATATTATTCGGACGAATAACGTTTGATTGTCACTTCTAAGTTATTGCTCAATTTAGAAGTATTATTTTATTAGAAAAAACACCTTTTTATAAATTTTTTCTTTCAAATTATAAGGTTGTGAGGTATGTATAGTGACGGACGAACGCAACAAATGTCGAAAAAAAGTTCCTTTACCTAATTAAAAATAGAAAAAGTGACTCTGAAATGTTATTCACCAATCTAATGAATAAAAACAAACAACGAAGTTGGGTTTAAAAAGTATAATAAACAGCCAAAAAATATTGCATCTACAAAACCATGAAGTTGTAAATCAGTAAAATAGAATCCATGTTAGTTTGTACATTGCTATTAGGAAAGCACATTTATATTTAAATTCATAAATAGCTGTAAGAGGTGTATTGTAAAATTTATAAAATAACAATAAAACAAAAAAATGTAATTGATATTCAAAAATAAAATCATTATTAATAAATGTACAATGAATATTTTATTTTTTCCCACATTTTACCTAAAACTGAGCTTAAACAATATATCTAACACTCAGATATTTATATCAGGTACCTATATAAAAATTTCACTTAATTAGGGTAAGGGCGCCGGTGTAATTACAGGCACATGAGACTTCCAGATCTTTACGTCTCAGAGTGATGGACGCAGTGCATTGCCTTACAGGGCACGTCCTCATTGGACTTGCTCTGTGAGGTAATGCATTGTTATAGGCAGAAGTTACTACTTAACATCAGGTGAGCTATCAGCTTGTTCCATTACTTATACCTACCATAAAAAAAAACACTTACCAATTGTGATCCATCCAGAGATAAAAAGAAATTTTGCGTTTTTCGCATACTTTTTCTCTTTCACAAAACTCAAAATTTATACGCTCCACTCCATCCAAAGGTTGTCTGGAAGAAATCGCTCCCTAGCGATAAGACCACCCATTGTACGTAATGTAATGTAATGTAATTTAGTCTGTCTCGCATATTAGTTTGTAAGGTGTACCTACGTACAATAAAGTATTTTCATTCATTCATTCAAAACACTTTTTAGGTACCTACCTAATATTGACATAGTTGACGGTAAGCAAATATTTTTTTTCTCAAACATGCTTGGTTTGAGACTTACTTGACAACCTTCTTCGTGATAAATCGAAAATGCTGTACTGGCCAAATACTCGGCTTCGCCTCACCCACATTTACACGTACGTCCATCATTGCCTCTTATGCTGGCCGCTGCAGTAATGAACTATTTCTAATATTTAATTATTTAGGAAGTGTTTGTTGTGTGGCGACTAGCCACAAGTAAGTAAATCGGGCTGACGCGATAGTTTTGTGTCCCGCATCGCCAGTCGTCTCCACAGGTCGTCTCTCACCGCTCGCACAGTATAAACATGTAGCTCGTTGGTGAAATAAATAAGTAATTATGTGGAACACTGAAGTTTATCATTACATCCTGAAGAATTAGTAGGAAGATCAGAAGACCCCTCCACAACATATATTATATTACCCTAAAGTTGCAAATCAAATCAAAAAGAGATGGAATAAGAAAAACACAATTATGTTCGATGATGTTTTTATTACTATAAATCATATTTTATACAAACACTAAACATCAAGGTACCAACCTTTTCCAGTATCATAACAGATATATTTTGATATTTTTTAATAAAGCCAGGCGTAAGTTAATAAACTGTACTTAAAAACAGCAATTTATTAAATATAATATACAATAATAATATTCTCGCTGAAAAAAAAAAAGAATTGTACAGTTGCTAAGAATATATTTTTGCTAAATCATATCTTATTTTAAGAAGCATATAAAATGCGTGTATAGCATACTTAATATATTTTTTGTTTTCTTATAATAGTAGTTGCGCGATTCTTTTATTCAGATATCGCTGGACGAAGTAAAATCATTCTGAATTGGGCTAAATATTTTTTTTTATAGAATTTTGTAAAGAACTCTTTTTTATAAAAAAAATTTGACTTTTAACATGCTGTACTTTACTAAATCTTAACTATTTCCAATAATTTACGCATATAATGCTATATAAATTCATATTATATGAAATTTTATTAGAAATATAATTTACAACAGATTTGTAGAGAAACTAATCGAAGCCTGGCTTTTTTGAACAAAAAAAACTATAAATTCATGAAACTCTCAAAATAATGTGTAAATATAATAATTATGACTTTTTTTCTTTATACAAAATAAATGACTATAACTAAAACTAATAATATAGGTATTTAAAGCTTAATATTTTGAAAACAGCTTGACATTTCTGTCGCTTGAGTATTTAAAAAAAAAAGCTTACATCATCATCATCTCCTTGCCCTTTTCCCTCTTTATGTAGGGTCGGCACAACATGTGTTTTTCTTCTATGCTCTTCTATCAAAAAAATGCTTACAATCATATTAAAAAAAAACAATTATTATTTTACATAATTATTATTTCTTATAAGTATTTCTGTGTGATGTGATATCTATTGCATTTAAAACAACTAAAAAATAAACGTCGATGTTATGAAAATGAGCAACATTATAAAAAATTACATCTAACAACTAACCTACAGCTAAATTGGACATTATTATCAAATAATAATATGAACATACATTCGTACACTTTTAGTTCTACGCTTGCCAATATCTAAATTAACCTAACGCATATTATTATATTATAATTAAATCACAATTAATTATGATAACGATTTTAACATTACTTTTGGAGCGATAATTTATATAGCTAATTTCTACGTGTTTTTTTTTCTGTAAAAAAGTGTTCTTATAGTTCGTAAATGAAAATAATATTTTGTGCGAAAAAATTCAATATCCCTAAATGAGTAATCGTCATACAAATAAAAAAACACCAGATATACATCTAAATATATAAAACTCTTTTGAAGCTGACAGAGACTCAACGCACAGCCTAAACTATAAGTCCTAGAGGTATGAAATTTGAAGCGTAGTATCCTTAATAGTGTAGGGGTGCATTAAGAAAGGAATTTAGAAAAGTCACACCCTAAAGGGTATAAAATTAGGATCAAAGATTTTAACCAAATAATGCGTATCGAGCAAAGCCGCGGGCGACAGCTAGTATTTAATAAAATAAAAAAAAACTGATTCTGCAGTTTTTGAAACAATCACCAAATATACATATTTAAAACAAAAAAAATCTGTTATTGCAAATTTTGTTGACCCATGGCAGTCAGTCAAAATCTTTCAAGTAGAAAAATCGTCCACACTACATTCCTTCGCATCTATGAGGTATTTAGTCTTACCACGTGAAGTCTGCAATTGGGATACCATAAAAAGATTTGTACATGGTATCATTTTACGTCAATAACATAGGTATATTGTTTTTGTGAAATAGTTTTTGCAGTGCACACGGTGCTTCCAACTAAAGGATTTTAAATCATGCCAAGTTTTCAATTTTGCAGACTTAACGTGGTCAAACCCTACTTACAACTTTTGATTATTAATGTGATAATCAGAAAACGGTGCTTCCAACTGAAGGTTTTTTAAATTCTCCCACGTTTTGCAAACTTAACGTGGTCAAAATCTACTTAAAACTCTTGAATATAAAGGTGATAATCAGAGACACGTCCAAATTAACAAACGAAACAATAACTTTACAATCACACCAAACACAGAACGAACAAACACCCTACAAAATATCACATAATGCCGCGGCATTTTCGACCGAATGCGTTCGTGTTAAAAGTCGTTGTCGCTTGAAGCGTCGCAGCTCTCGGTTATATGGTCCGGCGGCTCGTAGCGCAGGTTCGAGGTTAGCACCGGCCCGTTAAACGATTGAGAGCGAAGGACGCTACTGGAAAAAGACGCCATTTTGAATTTTTATTAATTAATTAATTAATTAATTCGCCTTCTAGCCCCAAACTAAGCGAAGCTTGTACTATGGGAGCTAGATGGCTGATAGAATAATACGGGTTAACGCAAATAGTAAACAAACAGGGTTGTCGCAAATTTCAAAAATAATATGTGGTACTTTTGTATGAAAATTTCAATTAAGATTTATTGACCCTTTGCACATGTCCAAGCACTCAGGTGGTCGGTCTGATTACGCCCCCTTCGGGCTTATAGGGTAATTATGTTACACCTTGTATACATTTTTTTTGTAAATACATACAATAAGTACACATAGTAACACCCAGACACAGAACAAACATCTATGTTTGCCACACGCAAATGTTTGTTCTCGGTGGGGATCGAACCCACAACCCACAGCACGGAAGGCAGAGCTACTACCAACTGAGCCATGACGCCTGTCTATGCCCCCAATTATTAATACTAAACATTTTTTAATGACAGCCATTTTCACAAATATTGCCAGTATTTTTTATATCAACACATTATTTTAAATATTTTTTCAAAACTAGCTTTAGCTATGAAAGTGGCCGCCATTTTTTTTAATAAGACAAATTTTGATAATAATAGGATTAGTGCTCGCTAACGTTGTAAAAATTCCATATTCTGTTTGTTTATGTAAATTTTTACAACGAATATGAGGGGTTAGGTTTGCATCAAATATTTTGAACGTAGGATATTGAGAGAATTAAAAATACTATAATTTCTAAGATCTTGAAGAAATACCTAAGAGTTTCTAACAGTTGTATAAGAAAAATCTAGATTTTTGCTTATTGCAGATCTAAAAAACATCGTAAATATAAAGCGTGAACAGTGAAAAGCAATAACAATTATCCCATTTATTATTATAATTATAACTTTCTATAAAATAAATCCCAAAGATAATAGCAATAAAATACACAAATATAAAACATTAAAAATCCAGCTTGAACAGTGAAAAAGCTTTTAAAGCATTTGACAGCAGCTCGTTTATTGTGCATTGACAGCTGTCACCTGTCGTACGCCGCAATTGTCAATTTGACAGTTGACTAACCTTAAAAACCAAGATGGCGACGGTCATGTCACTGAATTCACGCTCTAGAAGTTCAATTAAAATAAGTTAATCTTAGACCACTAATTAAACTAATGGATATGTTGAAAATAAAAGGAAATAGATACATATAAATTTACACGAGCAAAATAAAAATATACTTAGTAGATAAACTATCATTTGGATGGGTGACCGCTAGCGGCATTTACATCTGAGCGTTTCCGTGATTCGGGCACGTTAACCTGTCCCAGCTCTAGCAGTCGTTAAGCCACGACGGAGGCCTCAAGGCGGCCTAAAAACTCTGGCCACGAACTCATACAAACTTGTAGAAATAAATATTTTTTTGCTTTCAAAAAAACTTGGTAACTATTTCTCGCACTAAGCAATGTTTGTTTTGTATAGAATTGCGAACCTCCCTTTTTTTGAAGTCGGGTAATAAAATCCCACTTGATATCACAAAATATCAAAGTTTAGATATTTGTGTTTTAATCACGCTGCAACTGCTGGAACGATTTGGATGAAACTTGGAATATATTCCGTAACCTGGATTAATATATAGATAACTTTATATCCCGGAAAATCAACAGGATCAAATGGGACGCGACCGAAGTCGCCGGCGGTAGTTAGTGGGTAGTGAAGTGAGGTACCTGGCAGTCTTGGGCGGCGTTTTGATCTTGCCTTGGGCGGCTGCCTTCCGAGGGTCGTACGAAGCACGTCGTTTCCACTTCTCTAACTCTTGTTTCTTTTGTTCTGAAGATAACACTTATATATTTGTTAAAATAATTATCAGAGGTCGATGGAAAGTGTTATTTGTTTTTTTTTCAATAAACAGTAACAATTAGTACTACCCAGACACAGAACAAACATCCATGTTTGTTACACACTAAATGTTCTCGCTGGGGATCGAACCCATGACCCACAGCACGGAAGGCAGAGCTACTACCGACTGAGCCATTACGCCATGACTTTAAATACTATCCATTGCTCCTCGAAGCCCGAGACAATGGTCCAAACTAACCCAAACTAATCCAAACTAGTCCAAACTGATCCAAACTAGTCCAAACAGATCCAAACTAATCCAAACTAGTCCAAACTGATCCAAACGAATCCAAACTGATCCAAACTGGTCCAAACTCACCCATCTCATAATGCTGCGCGCTGCCTTTACTAACAGGTTTGTCCAGAACTCCAACATATGTCTTGCTGGGGTCTCGCCTCAGGAAGTTCTTGGCGGAGCCCTCGTTCTTGTACTTGGATATGTCGAGATACCGCGGTTGGACCTTCTTCTGGCTGGCTGAGGTGGTAGACGATGATACGGAATATTCACCGCTATACCTGGTAGATATAAGGGTTATAATGAATAAAATATATTGTAAATTATTTATTCTTGACTGAATAAATGTGTAAAAGAAAATGATGAAAATAATTATGTAGATAATTGGAAAACCTTGAGAAAATAAAATAAAATGAATTATTCAATGATATGGTATAGTGCATATCAATGATTATTCTATTCTAACAATTTCTTGGATGAAGAAGATATCCCACCGTTGCATGAATAATAATTATTCTATTCTCACAACATTTGGGATGAAGATATGCACCAGTTGCATAATAAATAACTATTTTATTTTCATAATTTCTTAAATGAAGATAACCAATTATTCTATTCTATTTTTATCATTTCTTGCATGAAGAATATATCCGCCAGTTGCATATAAAAGATTATTCTATTCTATTCTCATAATTTCTTGTACGAAGAAGATACAATAAAGTATATGGTTATTTGGGTTATTCTTACCTCTGCCTAGCCGGTGTCTGTCTATCTCCCTCCCTCCTTCTAACAACGGGTGCACTTTCCGTCCCGCTTTCACCCTCGCTCTCGCTCGCACCCGCGGCCATTGCACTGAATATGGAAGAGTTTCTAGGACTACTTCCGTTTGTTGTAGAAGTGTCACTATCAAGTATGAATGTCTTCCGTTTGTCTATGGTCTCTTTGAGGAAGGCTATATTGTCTTTGGTCGGAGTTGTGTCATCTATTAGGTAGGTTTTGCGCTTGTCTATGCGTTTTTTGTCCGTTTTTGGCGCCTGAAAAGAAAATCAAATGTTAGTTGGCTTGAAATTATTGAACTCTCAAAGTGGTTAGGCTTGCGTAGTCAATCTTCACCGATTATCTAAGTTAAGCGACGTTCTGCGCGGTCACTATATGAATGGGTGACCGTTAGTGGCAATTACATCAGAGCGCTTCCGTGCTTCGGAAGGCATGTTAAACTTCGATCCGATTTGGATGAAACTTGGAATATATATTGTCCGTGACTTGGATTAACACATAGGCTACTTTTTATCCTGAAAAATCAACGGGATCCAACGGGAAGCGAACGAAGTCGCAAGCGGCACCTAGTACTTTATAAAAGAGAACATACCTGGTACAAGTTATGAGGTCTCCGCAGCCGTAGCTCGAGAATATCAGACTGCGTGGAGGTGGTCATAGGGTCGGGAGGTAACGCCGGCTGCTCGTCCTCCGTTTCCTCTGAGGAGTACTCCATCATCAGCGTCGCTATGTTCGTCGTGTGGAACGACTGTGAGCGGTGGACTGGTGATGAGTGACTGGAATAATTAAAATACTACTAAAATACATATTTCTTTTATTATGCCTTTCATTTCGGAGCTAAGACAAAATATTGTATTTAGCGCCATCTAGTACGTTAAATAAAAACTACTCAGAACTGCATACGATAGATGGCGCTGTCGCTAGATCGCGCACGCAAAGTTATAATAGGCCCCGGCAGGTATTAATGGTTCTCCAATAAAGTGGAGTATGTATATCTATTAATATCCTATATCTCTATCTCAAAAGCTCACCCTCCCACTTCCCCTCCATTCAAAGTCAGAGCTATTAAACCGCGTCGGAACCTGTATCAGAATTTGAACATAATAAATACTACTTGTACTAATATTCTGTGACAATACTTCCGAGTCCTAAGGTCTGTATTCGCCTATACTGCTCGAGCACTGATCCGAACTCAAGCATAGATTGTTGTATGAGAATCTCTACTCGAATTCATGGTTCAGTAACAATTTCATTATCAGAATACGGCCCTAAGAATGTATCAAGGAAAAATAACTTCAAGAATGAGACCTAAGAATGTATCAAGGAAAAATAACTTTAAGAATGAGCCCTAAGAATGAATCAAGGAAAAATAACTTCAAGAATGAGACCTATGAATGTATCAAGGAAAAATAACTTCAAGAATGAGCCCTAAGAATGTATCAAGGAAAAATAACTTCAAGAATGAGCCCTAAGAATGTATCAAGGAAATGTAACTTCAAGAACAAGTTTTGGCAATTTGACTATTGAAGTAGACTGTACTAAGATGCGTTTATTTCACTTTTAGAGACATGTATGTCTTACCTAGGAGAGCTAAGATCTTCCTTGAAGTCTTGTCTCTTCGCTAGCTGTTTCTTCTTGCCCTCCTGAGCGGCTTTCATGGGGTCATACGAGGACCTCTTCTTCCAGTTGGAGAATTCCACCTCCTTCGTGGCTAATGCTGATGAGGATCTGTGCTGGCTTGGCTTCTTTGGCCCTGGAATATGGAGGAATGGTAAATATTTTAGAACTAGTTACTTACCTTTTTAGAAGTTATAACATTTTTAGAACTAGTAACAATTATAATGTTTCGTCTATGCTGAGTGTTACTATATACAGGGTGTTACCAGACCACTTCCGAAAACTTGGAGGTTCCAATCAGACCATGATACTGAAAACATTTAGCGAAAAAAATCGCGAAAAAAAAAATGGCCTTGACTATCTCCTTTTAATTTTTTTTCTAGTTACATACACACAGTACAACATAATAAGACATATTTACTTAGTTATCTCATATAAAAAAGCAAAAAAACAAATAAAATAAATAAAGCAGCAATGTACACGCAGCACGCAGATTACGCCTACTCTACTACAGCATGAACAGCTGAGAGTTCATCGCGGGTCATTCAAGTACGCGACGTGCGAGCGAGACGAGACGCCCGTCTTTATCGCGCGGTCGCGTCGCGCAAGCATAGGAAATAATAAGCGCGACTAGAAACGGTAGGTATTCCTACCTAGTGCCCGCGTCTGCGTCTACTTAGGTAACCTACCTAGACAGCCAGCCTGCCTTATTTCTACAAACCACAGAATCTTAGATACCGCAAAAACACAAAATTGAAACAAATTGCAAGTACCTAACCTAGGCAGGTAGGTAAGGTACATAAAGGAAAGAACTTATGCACCAATAGGTGGTTTAGGCTCTACCTGGATGAAGCGTGCATCTGAGTAAACACATACGCAAACACTTTACTAAGTATTTACCATCGAAGAGAATCGAAATCGTAGCTTTGTAATAATTTCATGATTTCATAATAAAAACCACCCACTTCTTATAAAGGGTACTTACCTACCACCTTTAGTAGTACCTACTACCTTTTTTTCTCTACGTTTATAGGTTGATGTATAAGAATTGGAATAGAAAACTGATATTGTTACTTTTCGTCTTTGCACATAGAAATACAGTGTTTAGCACTATTGGTATCGGAACTTTGCTACCTTCCCGGCGCGCGCGCGAGCGGCCGTACCGCTCAGAGAGTGTTTTGTGACTAGTGGGGCGCCACGCGAATGGCGGGAGCCAGGCGTTCAGCTACCCGCGCGGAGGGACGGCAGAGTAGAGGGGATGGAGGAGCAGAGGGGCAACACTAGGCGCTATACGTTATTAATTACTTAAGTAGGTACCTATTAATTGTTTTACTTTTATTACGCTTTCGGCGCTTGTCATACCGCTCATGATGTGCAAGCTAAAAAATTACTCTTATTACTACACAAATAACAATTTTATTTAATACAACACGCGCGCGGCAAAATCTCTAACAAAGGCGCCGCGCGCCGCGCTGTTAATTCAAATGAACTTACACCTAATTGTAGTGATTTAGAGATCATTTCTCTTTAAGAGCGAGCGCCCGGACGGCTATGTCAAAGGGCGCAATTACTCGCCTATGAGGCTATGACAGACGCACAGGTGCCGCGCCGCGCGCCCATTTCAAATGAACTTACACGTTATTGACTTAGAGATCAATTTGCTTCAAGTGCGGGCGAACGGGCGGCAATGTATCAAAGGTTACACTCTCTTTGGATAATACCGCGTTCACACTATGCCATTGCCGCTGCTGGCATTCATGCCGCGGACTTATTGCCACACCAACATCGCCTTTATTCTCACCAAGGAGCTAGGTCATGAACTTGGCGATGTTGCTGTGGCAATAATTCCGGAATTAATCGCGGCAATAATTCCGGCAGTGACATGGGCATGTGTGAACGCGGTATAAGAATAAAGGCGATGTTGCTGTGCCAATAATTCCGGAATGATTGCCACAGCAACATCGCCTTTATTCTCACCAAAGAGCTAGGGCATGAACTTGGCGATGTTGCTGTGGCAATAATTCCGGAATTAATCGCAGCAATAATTCGGGGAGCGGCATGGGCATGTGTGAAGGCGGTGTAGGAATAAGAGCGATGTTGCTGTGGCAATCATTCCGGAATTAATCGCGGCATTCATGCCGGCAGCGGCAGTGGCATAGTGTGAACGCGGTAATAAACATAAACAATCGTAAACATTACATCAGATACCTAATACCTACTTAGTTTACTTACTTACCTACTTTCATTAAATAATTAGTAGGTACTTATCTACAAATAGGCAGGTCGGCACTTAGTCAAAAGAAAATGTAGCGAAATAGAAATCTGAACCTTAAAATGACTTGTTTAGAACACAAAAAAGATTGATGACCGAGCGTGCGCTGGCGCTTATTGTTTCTCTGTCGGCATCGTTCAAAGGGCTGTTTTCGCGCAATTTACCTACTCTCTATCATTTTGCTTATTTTTGATTTATTTTTACCTAGTTCGTGTTTGATATTCGTACTGGACACTTGCGCGGTGCATACAAATTGCATACCTACCTTTCGTGAAAGAGTTGTTTTTTTATGTTTTATTTTATTAATTACCTACTTAAGTTAATTAAGTACTTAGTTCGTTTATGAGTGTGTGTTTTTTTATTAATTTATGTGTTAATTTAGAGTTACTTTTAGAGTAGGTGGATACTTTTGTTAAGATTTTAGATAGAACAGTGAGTGTTAGTTACTATGTTTCGTGCGAGGGAATATGGGTGCGATACGGCTGAAGAAATGAGAAGCCGTATTAGATTAGTATTCTCAGACCTTAATGCGAGAAGTGCCGAGGATCCTTTATTCCTGGATCGCGTTCATCAGGCAACAACTGTGCCATGAACGAGGAGGAGCTCAGTTAGAGCCATTTCTAGTTTGACCGAGGCTACAGCGTAATTAGGTAAGTAGGTACTATTCCAATTAGGTATAAATAAACATAGTAGGTACCTACCTACGTTAGTAGGCACTTATGACACAGAATAAATAATAGTACTACGCCTCGACCTTACCTACGTGAATGCGCACATTGCGGGCTGGCGAAATAAATACAAATCTTTAAACATTGTTTTCTCCGGCTATAATAATTTTTCAGGATAACTGATTTTTTTTTTGTTGGGTTTTGGTGTGCTGTACCTCCCCCTTTCGTTTTCGGAAGTGGTCTGGTAACACCCTGTATACGAAAAAAGTATGTATTTTTTTTATGACTATATTTTCATAGATATGCCTTCCGTGCTGTGGGTCGTGGGTTCGATCCCCACTGAGAAAAAACATTTGTGTGTGGCAAACATAGATGTTTGTTCTATGTCTGGGTGTTACTATGTATCATAAGTATGTATTTACCAAAAAATGTATATATGTAAGAATTTATCACCCATCTAGTTCCCATTGTACAAGTTTTGCTTAATTCGGGCGTTGTGTAATGTCCATGATTATTTATTAATACAAACCTTTATCCAAGGGCTTGTTAGTCTGCACCTCTCTCGTCGAAGACCTGGATTTCGTCAGTCTATTCAGAACCGCCTGCCTCGTCGGCTCCGAGATCCGTCTACTCTGATGTCCAGACCTCTCCTCTCTTGAAACTGGAGGCTCGGACATCCTCGAACCTCTATCTTTCGTCGCCCGGACGGAATTCCTGACCAACCCTGGTCCGAACTTTCGCTGAGGTTCCGGGGTGTTGGGACATCTCGGTGAGTTCGCCGGAGCAATGGATTTGAGATCTGGGGAGTCGATTCTGCCGCGGTGACCTTTCTTGTGTCTGCATTCTTGGGATTTCTCATACCCGTCCGATTCATCTGAGACTTTGTATTCGTCTGAATGCCCGCTTGAGCGTCGCGTCAATCTCCCTTCGAGATAGTTATTGTTCCTGTTCACAGTGTTGAAGGAACTTGATCGTTTGATCGATGTTCCAAACGCAAGACCTTGAAGATCGCTGGACGCCCTCTGATGTTTCTTATCCCCTTGGTAACGGGTTTGATCGATCCTACTCGGAAGGTACTGGGATTCGATCGCGTTGTTTTTGAGAACTGTTTTAAGACAGACGGAATTTGCGTTGTGGATATCATTTGTGAGATCGTTGTTACTCTTTTCAAAGGACCTGTGTCTTGAGTGTGTTTTTCTGTGCGGTGATAGAATCGATTCGACATCGTACGGCGGTCGATTCGATAGTGTTTTGTCATCGGAACTGTGACTATTGCGATCAGAAGACGGGCTGTTCATGTTAGAATCGCGTCTTCTATCCTCTAGAGATTTGGAAGCAGTGTTGAGCAAAATCTTTGTGCCTTCCGGGACTTTTGTAGACCCTGTGATAACGTAATGTCCGGGACTTCTAAGGGGACTGCTATCGGATGAATGCTCTTTCCGTCTAAGACGATAATTCAGTGAGTTTGATCTGCTGAGTTGTGCGACAGGAAGACGAGAGACGATCGTCTTCTCGCTTATGAGGCTAGAGGTGAGTTGAGTAGGAATGTTCGAGAGGTTATGCCTGGATGACTGCAGCTTGGCTTGTAGATTTGTGATGGCGTTCTGCGTTTTTAGAAGGTAGGATTCAGTGTCTTGGGGCGGGATTAGATCCTGTAACAAGATAAATGAAAACTATAAGGCTAAGTATTCTGATAAAGACATGCAGAGGTTTGAGTAGAGGTTCTCACACAACACTGACCAAAAATGTATAGGTACTTAAGTCCAGCGGGGCTAGGATGCGCACGCGAGATATTTGTCAACACGTTCTGTCAAAATTAAGGCATTTGGCACCAGTTTTAAGCTATTGCATTATCTGTACCTATTTCCTAGGCATGGTTCCTAGTAGTGATATACAAATTGCAAAAATTACTAGGTACCTGAAGCCATCGACCTCCAGAAGCGCTCGTGGCTAAGGCTTGCTAAGTCAATCTTCATCGTTATCAAGTTAAGCGACATTCTGCGCGGTCACTATTTGGATGGAAGACCGTATTTATATCTGAGTGCTTCCGTGCTTCGGGCACGTTAAACTGTTCCGGCTCTATCGTTAGGCCACGACGGAGGCCTTAATACTCCGTCACCAGAGGCCCCTAATCCACACGAACTTACGTATTACTACCTACATTCATGGTTACTACGTATAATTGTTTTTAACTGTCAGTTTCATTGCACGAAAATGAAATGTAGTTCAACTTCAAAATAGAGGTCAATGCGCGAATAAATTAAGTTATGTTTTTACTAGGAAATATTAAAATCTAGTAGCAAAATGAAATCTTTATTGTTCGTGCGGAATTCCTTTTGAGTTTTACGACACGTTATATGTACCAGTGAAACTTTACAAGCTATTGTTCAAGTAATTACATCTAACAGACAATCGTCTCAACTTAACTACTGTATACCGAGCAAGTGTAATAAACTCTCTTAAATTCTTGATTTCACACTGAAAAATATGAGCAAACAAGTTAAAACTAAAGATATGTACAATGGCGAGCTTAACCTTAATAAGAGTTTTCTTCCAGCAAACCTTTGAGGTATAGGAGAGGATTATAATAAAGAGGTAGTATTGTGTACTAAGAAAATATTAGGAGTACCTATTATCAATGTACAATTATACTATGATGAGTATCCATCAATATAGTTTTATGATTTAAAAAACTCGAAAAACCGACTTCAATTTGATCCTTTATCATCAAATGATGATGATGGCAGTTTATTGGGATTGTTCTGTTGATCGTGAACACCACAGAAAAGTCACAGTAAAGCATAATACGCAATGTTGTATACGTGTTTTTCCGATTTTCCGAATTCAAGATTATAAGAAAACAAAGCGCAACCGAAACCGGTAGCGACCATTAGTGTTCAATAACAATAAAAAAACAATCGATTACTACGTATACAATTCAATTTGAATGTATGATTCGGCACACAGTTACGTCATACACTTCGCTAATACACTTTCTTGAAATCGGCCAGCCCGAATCGTCTGACCCACTTTTGAGTTTATTTTAAGGGTGGTCTTTAGGTCAAATTCTTTTAAAATCTCTGAATACTGTCAAATATAAAATTGCTCGGTTCAGACTCATTGATTACTAGTTTCCGCCCGCGACTTTGTTCGCATCCCGTTGGATCCTGTTGATTTTCCGAGATAAAAAGTAGCCTATGAATTAATCCAGGTCACGGACAATATATATCCCAAGTTTCATCCCAATCGGATCAGTTATTTTTGCGTGAAAGAGGAACAAACATACATCTATACATCCTTACAAACATTCGCGTTAATAATATTACTAGGTGCCGTCCGCGACTTCGTTCGCGTCCGTTGGATCCTGTTGATTTTCCGGGATAAAAAGTAGCCTATGTGTCAACCCAGGTCACGGACAATATATATTCCAAGTTTCATTCAAATCGGATCAGTAGTTTTTGCGTGATAGAGGAACAAACATACATCCATACATCCTTACAAAATTTCGCGTTTATAATATAAGTAGGAGTTGGATATACGAGCCTAGGCTCTACCAACGCGTCGTAAAATTATTTATAACTATCTAGGCGGCTTCTAGCTACCTAGTGTTCGCGAAGAGAAGTAATAGTAACTATTAAAGACAGCAAATAATGAAAATGTACCTACTTTGTTATAATTAACAGAATTAGAAGCCATTTTGAAAGTGAAAGCTTCACGTGTTGGAATGCAGCTGGTCACAGTGGCCATCGCTGTGCCAAACAATGTTACCGATCGAAAGCAAAAACAGCAACACCTTAGAGCAGAGACAAAGTGATCATAAGACGCACCTCTCATTTGTCAAATCCTATTTAGAGCTAGTATAATCTAATCATGAAACAGTTTAACTATCTACAAACCGTTGCAAACGATTTATAGATAGCTCAACTGGTCCAAATCAGGACCAATCAGAAGCGTGCCCAAGACACTGGCTGCATAGGCAAGCTGAATAGCAATGCTGATACGCTGGACCAGATAATCACCAGCCCTCGGGTCACGCGTCGCTTTTGTGAATATTGTAAACTAGCCGTCGCCCGCGGCGTTGCTCACATTCTAGATCCTTTAGGGTGCGACTTTTCAAAATTCCTTTCTTAGTGCACCTCTACACTATATAAGGATACTACCCTCCAAATTTCATACCTCTAGGACTTATCATTTAGGCTGTGCGTTGATTCTCTGTCAGCTTCAAAAGAGTTTTATATATATTGTTGATGATGATGATGATACTATATTAGTTTTTATTTTTTTTTATTTTATTTATTTATTGTTTTAAATATACATTATAACTTATTTTGTACTATAGCACTAAGGAAACCACAAGGTTTATATGAATAATGCTATATGAGTCTTAGCGTCGATAGCCTTACATTAGGTAGGTAGTTACTAGATTAGATAGATAGGTAGGTAGGTAGCTATAAGTTGCAATTTTCTTTGTGAATAAAGTTTACAGGGTCCTATAAACTAATCATTGACCAATATAAACAGTTATACTAAGCGATACCAGTCGCATTATACTGTAATTGAGTCCAACGACCACATTTAGACAATGACCACCTACTTTCGCTAGACCTTGTCCGCCCAAAACAACTCGTCACTAAACTGTGTCGTCTAACACGGTCAATCGTTATCTGATGGTCAAGAATAAATTAGTGATAGTTGACATCTCATTAAGGACCGGTTTCCGCCAAAGCAAGAGGAGATGTGAGCTTTGTGTAGAGGAGATGTGAGATGTGAGCTAGAAGAGGCCCCTTATTCCGATTTGCTGCCCATGTCGGGACTCGAGCATAGATTTTTGAATCAGAATCTCTATTCAAATCTATGCGAGAACAATTTATCAGCATACGACTAATGACCCTTCGACTCATTTATTTATTTAAAAATTTCACACAAACAAGTAGTGCTAGGAGGACTTAATGCTAAGAGCATTGTCTACCAGTCTTCCTGGGCGTGCAAAAAGGTGGTGTGAAAATTATCTAAATATGGACATTTCACACGACGCCCTCTAGTCTCAAACTAAGCAAAGCTTGTACTATCGGATTTCTAATAGAACAGAAATCCCTTACTGCTAAGCCATATCATCCAATTCCCGGGTTACACTAAACTGTGAAGAACCTAGTGGAAAATCAGAGTTCCTAGGCAACAGACCTTGTATCCTCGGTTTGTAAATACCTCTTATATCTAGGCGACCTACAACTCCGTCACCAGATTTGGCCACTTACTCATACGAGCTTGCTTTTTTATGTCTCACTAGCTTCCGCCCGCGACTTCGTTCGTGTCCCGTTGGATCACGTTGATTTTCCGGGTTAAAAAGTAGCCCATGTGTTAATCCAGGTCACAGAGACAATAATATATTTAAGTTTCATCCAAATCGGATCAGTACTTTTTGCTTGAAAGAGTAACATCTATACATTCTTACATACTTTCGCGTTTATAATATTAGTAGGAGTAGTATCTTGCAATTGGTAAAGCGGTTACAAATGTTACAATATCATTACGGTAAAGTCAAGTCATGAATGAGTCATCGCATCGATGACTAAAGTCGCCGTGTTTGGACATCAAGTTTTTTGTCTGAACTTGACCTCGCATCATCTCCGTGTAAGGTGCGCCAACCTTCTCGAATTTTGGCGTATATTCGTATTACCTACATACGTACTTACGGTGTATTTTAGCTCATAAATTATCGATTGTACGTAAGTGCTCTTTTACACTGGCGATTTGAGGGCGAGTTTAGTAGCGACGGTGACAGTGAAGACACCGCGGATGCGCAATCACTGAGTATTGTTTTATTGATTTACGATAATCGAGAAACTATATAGCAGTTTTTGTTTGGAGAAAAATCGTTTGCGAATCTCCCGCTTGGAGCGCATGGTTAAAATATCTCGCAAATCGCTTTTCTATATTCATTACGATCAACAAAACTCAAGACAACAGACTCTGTGAGGCAAGGAGATCCCGCTTCACTTTGAACTCGCTCACATATCACCAGTGTGATAGACCACTAAAAGCGCAGACACGTGCGAACAAACAAACATGGCCGTTGTGATTCACCTGTCACGTATACTTAGGTATGTACCTAGAAACTTAAAATGTTCCTTTTGCCAAGTTAACAACTGTAGAGCCAATAAATCCTTGGCTTGAATAGCGTCAGTCAGAAATCCCCACAAGTCACCTTACCTACTCATCCTAACACAGAAAGGTAGAACAAAGGGCCGCCGGACGTGACAGGTGGTAGCAGTCAGCTGGTAAGGCAAGCTGGTGGAAGACATGCGGTTGCTGTGTAGGGGATAAGATACAGCGATTTGAAGTTGAAATTAAGGCGAGATTAGTAGACAAGCTAATTTATGGAAGTCTATAGTCAGCTGCTACTGAGAAAGAAGGGGTCTCTGTCTAGGGAAGTGATGGATCGGTAGATGTTCTAAATCGCTCTTTCTGGGGTATTGTGGGGGAGGCCTATGTCCAGCAGTGAACTCCTGCAAGCTATGATGATGAAGGGTAGATGATACATCCATACTTGATGACCAGAAACGACAAAGAGGATCTATATAGTTTTTGCGGGTCAAAATAGAGATTAATGAAGTTTTTGTAGATAAATTTAGCTCCTAAATTGAATCAAGTGTTTCTCGGAGTTTAGTTCCTCGTATAGCCTTGATCTCGCGATCATAACGCACAACGCTGCGGTGTGCAGCACAACGCAGAGTACCGCGTTTGCTCTTCGCCGCTGACGCAGACTGCGACGTAACAAAAGACCATACTAGACGTTTTCCATACAATTATGTGTCCGGCGCTGCATGCTGTAAACCGCTGCGTTGTGCGTTACGATCGCGAGACCAAGGCTGAACGCTTATGTCTTGACAACTTCATAGAGACAGGATACACTTGTGTGCTCACCCAAGCGCACCATGTACCTGACAGAATATTGTTCTACGTTGATTTAACGTGTCAAATTACGTTACGAGCCATCCGTGACACATCCAGGATATTACCTTGAAAATATTCAAAGCTGTCATTAACGGGAGTGTTACCAAAGCCCGCAGGTCTTATCTTGTAGACTTGCGAAGTGACTCGAATTTTTTGTAGTTATCGATCACCAGACGATTTTTGTTCGTACAAAAACTGCACTCAAATTTTTCTCAACAAAATTCTACATTATTTTGTTGTGAGAGGCTCAGTTTTTTTAATATTATTCAAACTTATTTTATACTATAGCACTAAAGGAAACCTCAAGATTTATAAGGATAGTACCTTCTTCTTCTTCTTCTCTTCATTAATGGCCTCTGTCCGTCATTTCGACAGGCAATTTTGCCAATGTCAAGTGATATAATTGTAATAATATGAGTCAAGTCAAGTCATTTGTCAAGTCGGCTGTCGTTTGTTTTGAAAAGAAAATGGTGGATTTTCTCTTCAAAACCTAACACGAATTTTCACATTCAGAAAAACCACTTTACACACATTTATTCCAATGGCTCACAAGTATATATGTAAGTTCGTAAGCTAGGCAAGCGAAGCCGCGTGCGTTGTCAAGATTGCCAAGAAGTTGCCAAGCCATGTCAAAACATCTCCGTGTCAAGTTGCATTGACAAGTAGGTTGTGGTAACTGATTGCGGTTGGCATTTCCTGCAATTGTTAGAAAGGAAATAAATCGTACCTTGAAACTTTCCTACCTACTAATCTTTGCATACTTTGTACTTTGTCCCACTGCCTAACTGGAAGGCTAGGCACTGCGTCTACTACTCTGAGACGTAGAGGTGTGTGTGTGAAATAGACCCGGCACCTATACCCTTCAAACCGGAGCACAGCAATGCGAGTATCACTGTGGATTCGAGATTTCACATTTTTTGAAACAACACATAGCATTTTTATTTTAATAGTTTTTCTTGTGTTATTGTAAGTATTGTTGTTTAATTTTGGTGGAATTTTAACTAATAATACTTAGGTCGTAACATAAAGTGTGAGCCATTGGAATAAATGTGTGTAAAGTGGTTTTTCTGAATGTGAAAAATCGTTTCAGGTTTTGAAGAAATCCACCATTTTCTCTTCAAAAAAAACGACAGCCGACTTGACGAAGACTTGACTTGACTTATATTATTTAAAATTCATCACTTGCTACTGGCGAAATTGTCTGTCGAAATGACGGACACAGGCCATTATTGAAGAGAAGAAGAAGAAGAACTATGGGAATCCTTTTAACCGTATTGTAAACGGAATATAATAAATACAGTTCAAGCGAGATTCGAGCCCGCACCCTTGTAGCATTTTCATATAAAACTAGCCGTCGCCCGCGGCGTTGCTCGCGTTGCAGACCCTTTGGACTTTTCAAAATTCCTTTCTTAGTGCACCCCTACACTATACATTTCATACCTCTAGGACTTATAGTTTGGGCTGTCCGTTGATTGTCAGTCAGCTTCAAAAGAGTTTTATATTATATTTAGATTATAAAATACCATATTATTATAATAAGTTATTTTTTATGAAGGTCGTTAGCGTAGGTGTAACGTTAGTAACCTTGAGGGTCAGGTATTAGCAAAAATTAAATTAGCTTAATTTCGCCACGCCACGCAAGGCAAGGCTACACGAAAATATTGTCACCACACCGCTCCTTGTTCTAACTATTTCCAGCATCATTATCAACTTGATTATAAGACAACTAGCCGTCGCCCGCGGCGTTGCTCGCGTTCTACCCTTTAGAGTGTGACGTTTCAAAATTCCTTTCTTAGTGCGCCCTTACACTATATAAGGAACCTACCCTCCAAATTTCAAACCTCTAGGACTTATAGTTTAGGCTGTGCGTTGATTCTCTGTCAGCTTCAAAAGAGTTTTATATATATTGATGATTGATGATTGATGATGATTCTAAGACCCGTATGCTGATTTACTGCTCAAGCACTGATCCGGACTCAAGCGTAGAGTTTTGTATGAAAATCTCGATTCTTCTTCTTCTTTATCAACATACGGGCATAAATGATCCTTGCGAGATTACTGAAAAAAAAAACTTGACTTTGATATCGAAACCTTTCAAATGAAAAAAAATCGTTCAAAATCTCCTTCGAAACTTTCTGATATCGATCCGACAGCTTTCCGAGTGAATATTTTTTTTTAATGTTTTTTTTTATTGTACAAAAATTGACCTAACTGAGTGTTCTCTTTATGATCCTATGGTTTAAATAAATGAATTGAATTGAATCAGAATAGTCTATTATATTGGCAAACTTGTTTCATAACTTTTTTCCATAAAAGAAATAAAAAAACATGAATATGATGAAAAAAAAAGAATTGTTAGCTCAGAATGTAAAAAGTACTATTTGATTAGCTCGAGATATTAATTGCATACAACAATTACATTAAATTGTTCTGCAAGGCTGTACAGAAAAAGATGATTATTAAGATAGCGAAAACCGCGGAGCGTGACGGGAGGTAAGCTAATTACATCACTTTCATTTTACATCTACACATTACTTAGTTATGTTACAAATGTACGAGAAAATATAAAGTTCATTTTGAATCTATAAATAGATTCCCGAAAGTAAGCGAGGGACACTAAATAGTATACTTAATTCACCTAGGTAAGGCCCTTGTGAATTAAGTCGACGGCATCAGAACATTGGATCCCATTTCAAATATTCTCCAAACTTCAGTCTAAAAATATGATAGAGTTCCGAGTGTTAGCGAGGGAACATAATAAAAATAATTATTAAGATAAGTGTTAGAGATATATTAGTTAACGGATATTAATAAAAAAAAATGTGACTGGCCAGTAAAAACAAAACCATAATCATTAATTTAAAAAACTAAACCGCGTTCCAAAATTAAACACGAAATGTCAATTTCATTTTCAAATCGTAAACAGCGCGAACCACACCTCGCTTGGTTAACTATAATAAAACAATCGTAAAATGTATCTTATATGTACAACTATAAAAGCTATTTTACAATAGTAATAATACTGTTAGGACCGCTCCTTATGAACTGAGGTCATAATAAAATAAGTAACTTATAATTTCAACGAAATTTCTACAGACAGGTTTCAAAATGACTCATGTTTTTGTATCTCGGTTAATGCAAAACGGTATAGAGAGTGACACATATAACCACAATAATATAATACTGAGCATTATAATGGAAAACTTTTAAATAGTAAAGATACAATTAATACAGTATTTACAATATTTACAAAATACACATGAAACAGTTGAGCTATCTACAAACCGTTGCAAACTATTTATAGATAGCTCAACTGGTCCAAATCAGTACCAGTCGGAAATAGAAACAGAAATAATCTAAAAAATAGATGAAAATTTCGGTTAGGATGATATTCTTGTCAGTACCTTTAAGATATCGACAAAATGATATAAAAAAAATAACATTTTCCTTCAGTAAATGCACCATGGGTGAAACTAACACTTGGGTCAATTGGACGCGATCCAACTATCCATAGTATCCATGTTTATTGATTATCAAGAGGTGCCCAGTTTTTGGCTACAAGGACCTATTACGAAATAACTTCCTACTTTGTAAGCAAATTTGAAATAATGGCGGTTCTGAATTTAATACGTATTTTTATGTAACTCTATATGGAAGGGGAAGCCTATACTTCCGCGCCGCCGAAGCTCACCAGCGCACCACCACACCAAGAAGTGGTTATCAGTGCCACGGCCGAATACTCAAACGCCACTTAAATTAAGTTCGCGCTTAAATTATTGCCATCTCTTACAAAGAGTAATGTCAAACAGAGGCAGAGCAATGTTAAGTGGTGCTTAAATTAGAGTGACGTTTCAGTATTCCAGCCCTAGTGATCTAAATAAGCCACATCATCATCATCAACCAACACATCAAGAAATCGCTCGAATGCGCGTAAATTCACGCGCGTTTTTTTTATCTAAGAAATATATGTACATTACTTTGTGGAGATAAGGGTGAATTTCTATGTTAAGTTTCTTCGATGCGCTTCGACTCTACGCTAATACGCTTTGAACTCCAGAACTATGCCCAGACCTAGCACGGACAATAACTCAGTTGACGGGTCTAGGGGAACAATGTGTCCAAATAACACACATTGTATCTAACTAAATAACGCCTGGCATTCCTCACTTCACTTTACTTTAAATATTCCGTCCATACATTCTCTTAAATAATTCCAAGCTCTTCAGCTCCGGGAACTCCTCAATATTCATAACAACCACCCGCCAGAGGAACACCAACTCTATCTACTATAAATAACATGTGAATTACTAAAGCAGGCGTTGTTGGTTCAGCTTTGGTTCAAAATTTCAATGTGTAAAGGTGTGTCGGACTATTTTAAGCTTGTAATTATTTGCTGGTGGATGACGTAATCAGAAGCGTTGGTCATCTTGTTGGGGAAATTCATTTTGTAAACTGTAGCACGATCACGAACCAGCCATCGAAACGCTAGCTTATCGTATCGATACCAAATTGTATGAGATTTTGCACAGCGCCTCTATCGTACGTAAAATGAACTAAATTTGGCATCACGAACGAGTTTACCATGTGAAATGTGTGACTGTCCGCATCCCGTTTGATACTGTTTATTTATTTCCAGGTTACAAACTATAATGTATTCCAAGTTTCATCCAAATCGGACCAGTAGTTGCAGCGTGATAAAGATGAAACACAAACCTCCAAACTTTGACATTTATAATATTAGCGTCAAACTACATCAGAAGGCAAGACGTCGCGTCGTGTAGTTAGGGAGAGAATTTTTTTTTTTTAAAAGCAAGTTGTTTTAAGTTCTTTTTCGTTACAATAATATGCTTTTACTTTGCTTTTTTTTTGAATTGCTCGTTACTTTCCATGCTACGGTTGCCTGGAAGAAATCGCTTTCAGCGATAAGGCCGCCCATTGTACTATACTAAGTTATTTTTAAGATTTGTACGTACCTTACCCTTGTGTACAATAAAGTATTATCTATCTATCTATCTTTTTCTTAAAAGCTATTTCAGTTATAGCGAAAGCAAAACAGTATAAAAGTTACAAACGAAAACAGCGTATGAAGAAAATCACCTCTTTTGACAGCATGCTTTTTAAAATAATATTTATATTCATGTCACTACGGGCACGACAACGACGTCGTCTGGTGTGCGCCAACGCTTAGTGGGACGGGATGTCGAAGTTAAGATGTTTGTGTTTCAATCACACTGCAACTGCTGGTCCGATTTGGATGAAACTTGGAATACATATAGTTCGTAACCTGGATTAACACATAGGCTACTTTTTATCCTGGATATTCAACAGGATCATGCGCGCTGACGAAGTCGCGGGTGGAAGCTAGTACCAAGTAGTTCAGTTCATGGAAACAACAGCATACAAATGTCTTCGTGCGATCGTGATTGCAATTCAATAATACGTTCCTATCGACCCACTCCGCTGGTCAGTACTGTTAGAAGTAGAAGCTGATGGCTTTCAATCACAGAATTTGTTGAAATGCCGATAACTTGGCTCGTGGAACGTTATTTTCTAACTTCCATGTAATAAGAGACTTCAAAATGAGGTACGCATATATAATTTCAGAATCATTTTTAATTTCATTCCCGTTCGTCCCACTGGGTTTCGTCCCACGAAACCGAAACCCAGTGGGACGAAAGAGAAAAGACAGCATATTATGAGTAAATGGTTAACACCTTTACAATTGCTTTTAAAAGTGACTGCTTTTCAGTGCACGTCTTCAGAAGAGGAGCGACCTTGCCATAACAGTTTTTAAATACCACGGAAAGAAACCCTAAAAAAACAATTTGTTGCTGCTACTATAAGATTTTTATGACTGCGGTAACCCAACTTAATAGTAATAGCCAACTATGTGGCTTTATATTATTTTAGAATAAACATTATCCTATCTTAAGGTCCAACTAGTCGCCCACCTTTCCATACAAACATGGAAGGGTAACTTAGGGTAACTAGGTGAAAGTATTCATTTAAAACTTCTAAACTTTAATATTGAAAGTTTAGAAGCTTGTATTTTTTAAATAAATACTTTTTTACGGTTTGGGCCTTTGGGGTGTATACAGACATAGATTATGACGAGATAAATTGATATAATCCTTAGTTTTGGTTGGTCAACGTCAAACAGTTGAGTAGTTACCCTTCGACGTTTGTATGGAAAGGTGGGCGACTAGTTGGACCTTAAGAGTAAACCTAGAGGGTAATGTGCATCAACTTATAACGTGAACAGTACCGTAATGGCATCGTTACACAACATTATTCGACTCGTGAGTAACGACTTTTAGGTAAAGCCTTCCTTCCTACATAATTATGTACATACAACATATAAAGTAACATACCTAGGCCACGTTGAAAGGTTTCTAACCGACTTGAAGAAAGGAGATTCTGAATTCGGTCGTGTTTTTTTATGTTTGTTACCTCAGAGCTCCATCATTTATAAACCAATTTGTTTTTTTTTTTTTGAAAGGTCCCATAAAATTGATTTAAAAATTGGTCCCAAAAAAAATCACCAATATAGGTTCAGCAGTAGTCCCAAATTAAGTAAACTACTACAACACCTTCTTGATTAACCTCTAAGATGTGCACAAAAATGATAAAAATAATGTAACCGACACCTAGACCCAATGTCTTGACCTTAATCTAAGGTTTCCTGTAAACGTGGGCAGTGATTCTCAACTCGTATCAAATGTTTTAGTTCATTGTTAATGTTTTAGTACTAAACAAAAACAAGGACATTTTACTGTAATACCCGTTTATTCATATTCAACTATCATTTTAGTGCGGCTTTAAAAATGCTCAATCATTGTCACTTGCATGACAACGAAAAGAGGTGACCACAGATTTAGCAATCATTTTAGTTACCTCAGCCTTGGAAGACCAATTATGAATATATCCCTAACCAAGGAATTACGATCATTCTTCCAAGTACCTAACTGTACCGGGGTTTTCCTAATTTTACCCTTTTACCTTATTTTTTTAATTAGTGAAAATGTTCACCCTCTACTTTTATTTATGGCCTCTGTCCGTAATTTCGGCAGACAATTTTGCCAGTGTCAAGTGAACTATTTAATAATATTAGTCAAGTCATTCGTCAAGATGTTGTTTCTGTCATGGGCCCGTATGCTGATTTACTGTTAAAGCACTAGTGAAACCCATACTAAACAGCAACATTTTGGGAAGTGGTCCTAAAGGTTCAAAACCAAAAAGAATAAACTTCATTACTTTGAAAGGAGCCTAAGAACACAAGCAAACTCATAACCATCATATTTAAAACCTTGAATTCGGAAAGTGAACGTTTAAATTCCGATCGTCTTTCCTCGCCCGCCCCACAGACAATGCGTTGAGTCATAGACTAAAGAACGTTGCCCCCGACTCCCGCGCACTGACATTCAGGGATGACTTCCGTTATGAAGGCGCGAAGACGGTATCATAAATATGACGCCATTTTTTTTTATTCAACTTCAACCGAGTTGAATTTTAAAAAATGGCGTCGTATGCCCTCAATGCCTTTTTTAAAAAACAACAGAACTACCAGACATTGGTGACATTCCGTCAAGAAGAGTAAAATTCATTATTAAAGCTTCAGTATTTCATTTATTTACACTTATATTAGATGTGTTTTTTTTTATTTAAGCTTTTGTGTCTCACAGCAGGGCAAAGGTACACATAAAATTCATAAAATTCACTTCACGTAAAATTGATAATTATGGTACCTAACCTAATTAAACTTTCAGCGCAAAAACTAAAAACGTATGTAAACTGTAATCAAACTATTGATTTTTTATATGAAAACCTAAGAATATTCTAGTTATTTTATACGAAACGCTCTTTTTTCTCCAATTAAGTAATAAATAACCTTTAACTGTACCATTAGTGGTCAATGGACATAAAGTTCGATAGCTTTTCTTGACATTATGCCAACTCTATGAAGCTCGTATTAAGTAATAAAAAAAGTTTTTGGTTGTTTGTCTATTGTTGTTAGTTTATGATTTATGAGTCAGTTAATCATCTATGTTCATAAGTTTGTTTCCGGAATCCAGATGATGACAGCTCGTAAATTTTGTTTTTGTTTTATTTATTTTAAGGCGACAGTATAAAATACCGTTGAAAAATTTACGCATATTTTATAATATTAGATAATTAAAAAATAATATTGGTTAACATCTCACATAATATAATCTATTATTCATTTTGAATAAACTATCCATATTAACAAGATAATATCGTAATTAGCAGTTAACAAATACCGGTTATTATAATCACAGAATAGTTACATGCTCGTTTTTATACGATTAAAACATGTTAAAAAAAACATGGTCATTTGAGCAACTTTTAATTGTAATTGGAATGTTTTAAATCTCACATGTCCTTTGGTAGTTTGATATTGCAAATTGATTTAGAAACTTATTAAGATAGTGGCAATTCTGCTGTTACATTTTTATAAACTAACATTTAAATCTGTTATTGCACCAGGCCAAAGGATTATTCTATATGAAAACGGCTTTCCACTGGTTATAGTAGGTCTAGATCCCATCCCAGTGAGAAAACTCACAATTTTAATATCACTAACGGTGTAAATGCATGGACCTCTAAGGGGATATCTGGAATTTTATCCCAGTTTTTCCCTGCTGGCAGTCGCTGGGGTCACTAAGGGGATTATTGGACAAAAGTTCCAGAAATCCCCCACGCAGGGGACTTGCGCAGGGGAAAACTGGAATGAGCCAATATTAAGCTATTTCGTCTAAATTTAGAGGAACTAGAGCTAAGCAGCTTTGCTATATAGGCAAATTGTGTGTGTAGTGTAGTCATTCCCCATTCCCAGGCATTGTAGTCATTCCTACAAGTTCTAAAGATCTTTGAGAATATCAAATCGGGATAATATGTAGTAAAATATCCTCATGCAATTTATTTTGGAGTTTGCTTTTGAGGAGACCACGGTAATTGTGTGCTCTCCTAAGAAAAGGGAAGATCTTCCACGCCGAGCGACCTTTGGCTCGGGCTCCGAGGAGCAATGGATGGTATTCGGTAGTATTACTTATGTTCAAACTCCGTGATAACTTCGTTTGCGCGATCTAGGATAGTTCTCATGTTGCGAGCTAGATGGCGCTACACCTACATTTAGATTTAACATACGAAACTTATGTATTTATTTGGTTTCATAATAGTAATTAAAATATACGTCGCGCTTTCTAATCAATTTAATGTAAACTATTCCGAGCATATATTTCGCGAGTTGCAAAAAAGCCACGAAACTAAATAATATTAGTACAAAAAATTATTTCGCTTTCACTCGCAATTCGACGCGGCCGAATGACTCAAAATTAAATTTAACTGAAATCTGACCATTGCATATGAAATATTTCAAAGTAATCTTTTTTTTATCGCGAAATAGTATTAGTACCTACCTAATCCTTCCTAGAAGTAGGAACTTCCTACTAGGAAGGATTAGATATCTTATTTAAAAAAGTATTATTGTTTATCCAGTTTATTTGCATTCTCATTCGTCCCATTATCAGTGGGATGAAACCCAGTGGAATGAAACCCAATGAGACAAAACCCAGTGGAACGAAATCCAGTGGGACGAAACCCGGTGGGACGAAACGCAGTGGGACGAACGGGAATTATGAAGCGTTCAGACAATGAGCTGACGTTAGTTCAGTATCGTGAATAAGCCAAACAAAATACCTTAAATACTTTAAAATCATTGTATTTGTATCTTTTGACTCTGATTCATACGAAATTATCAAACCAGATAAAAATAATGAATGTCAGTAAAGTTATTGCCAAATACTGTAGAATGCATCATAAATACACATTACAATCGACATTGAACCTTATACCAAAAAGCCTAAGTGTAATTTTATATTATCACAGTAATAGGCACGAATAATCATTCAAGATTATCCTTCGATATTCCAAAACTTTTTTATCGATTTCAAATCGCTCAATAAAATCGGTGATAAAATGGAGTGCGCTTCATTATTGCAATATTGTGTTAAATATGCGAATTCTGGAACATTCCATCCTTCCATCCATTGTCTCTTATCGAACAGTCGACTCTTTCTTCTTTAAATTAGTGTTTAATCCAGCTTAGCAAAACTCTCGAACTAGACTCATATCTTTCGAAAATACTAACAATGTATGACGGACGGCAATGGAGATCAAAATTTGAATTGCGTTTCATACAAAACGAGATTTTGAGTGTAATTTTGGTAGAATGGGAGTCCCGCTTCTCAAACCACATTCTTTGATTCAATCGACCAATCGATTGAATTCGATTGTATAGTGTAAAGTGAGTTTATTGAAGACGCCATTTTGAGACGGAACGCGCCTTTTTTTGCCGCGCGAAAGTTTTGACAGGTGAATCACGTTCGAATTACGAACAGTTTAGTTTTTTTTATAGCGTAGCATCTATTTGGATGTAGCATTATTTATTATTTACCTATTTTACTTTTTTCTGTTACAGAATAACAAAATTATACAAGCACTTCTGTGAATCGGTTGAGGAAAATATCAGAAAACCAGTGATATGTCAGCACTTGTTGGTTTACAATACTTGTATCATATTTCATTAAAATTGATTCAGCAGCTTAGATATGAATTTTATTTTATACTAGCTGATAACCGCGACTTCGTACGCGTACGAAACTTTCCACCAAAACAATATCTGTCAACCAGCATACGATGAACCTCGTGTCAAATGCTGCTTTTGGTTTAGAGAGGTCAAGCTGTATCTAAGAATCCACGTCTTTGATTTCAATAAAATATAGCCTATGTTTCCATCCGGAAAAAAGGCTTCCAAATGGTATAAGTTTCGTTGAAATTGGTCCAGCAGTTAAGGCGTGATCCGCAAACAAACAAACAAACTCGATCTTCGGAATCAGAATCGTTTATTTAGTAGATCTCCATATTTAGTTTACCCATATCTTTAATTTAAGTTTTTGGGTTTTTTACAGTTTTATAATAGTACCTATAGATAGACCGGACCCCTTCAAGCCATCAGCAGGCCTAGGATGCGCAACGCGAGATATTTGTCATGTCGTTCTGTCAAAATGTAAGCATTTTGCACCAGTTTTTGAACTTTTGCATTATCTGTGGTACCTAATGTTGTCGACAAAACGCGCCTTATTGTACACTTTTGACACTTCTTTGTCGTCGTACCTCTCTGAGGACGAGATAATAGTCATGCAGAAATGTCAAAAGTTGAAGATTCAAAGGCGCGGTTTCTCGACAACATTACCACACATAATACAATAGTTCAAAAACTGGTGCAAAGGCCTAGGATGCGCACGTGAGACAAATATCTCACGTGCGCATCCTAGGCCCGCTGGACTGGATCCAGTTGCTAAGTTACTCTGACTATAACATTCACGGCACCTCGCTGTACAATATTGGCGTGGATTTTAATACACTTTTAGCTCGTTATCTCAGAACCAGGTCACGATTTCCACCACGTGTGGGTACATTCGAATTATGCAAACGCAGTTTACAGAGTGGAACTGACTAAAAGGTATTTTCACTCATAATAATAACAGCTACATTTCTTACTTCTGCTTGGTTGTATCTGAAAACCAGCGCTGCTCCATGCATGTGGGGCAGCACATGCTGAGATCAACCTGTTCAACCGCACAAGGGTACTTATAGAACAGGACAGGACTAACTAGCATCATTTTTATTTTGTTTTTTGTGTTCTGATACTTATTACCTATTTGCTATACTTTTGTTCATACTTAAAGCCAGACCACCTACGGCCCTCTCTTATAACTACGTCAGTGGAGTACTGACCTGCCCCAAATGCGAGCGTACATTTACCAATGAAATCGGGTACGCAAGTCACACTAGAGCGCATCAACGGGCAGAACAACAAAGCCCTACATACCTATAACCCGAGTTAAATATGCCTGTCCAGAAAAAAAACGCAGTCGCCATGGCCGAAATCGGCTAGGAGGACATCATCATCATACTTTTGTACCTACTTGCGTCCTACCACTTACTCTGTTCTGCTCCTCCCTGTCTGACTTACTTTCATTTCTCTTCTATTGTATCTATGTGTTTATTTGTACCCATTGGGGGTTGAATAAATGTTTTCATTTCATTTTTTTTTCATTTTATTACTTTTCATAATTCTTATCTAAAGAGGTCGGAGGTAATGTTAGACAGCCATAAAAGATTAAGTAGACTAAAAAAAAATATTGTATGGGTAATAAAGAGGGCAAGGGTTATTTTATGGTTGCGAAGACTGAGGTGAGAAATTAATATTATTTTATAAAATGAAAGGACGTGTGCAATAATTGACGTTTTATTGAGAAAGAGCGACAAACATGAAGGGTTCCGGTTTGAAGGGTAAGGGCGCCGGTGTAATTACAGGCACATGAGACTTCAAGATCTTTACGTCTCAGAGTGATGGACGCAGTGCATTGCCTTACAGGGCACGTCCTCATTGGACTTGCTCTGTGAGGTAATGCATTGTTATAGTCAGAAGTTACTACTTAACATCAGGTGAGCTATCAGCTTGTTCCATTACTTTTACCATAAAAAAAAAACCTTAGCACAGACTATACGTTAATTAAAGGAATGAACATCTAAATTGAATGTTACCAACAGGTAAGAATAAGAAGTGAGTAGAGACAGCTGATAGAAAACAGACTCATCTAGATGCTTTTGAGTCGATGTTTTGATGTAAACTCTATAGCACCAATCTTAGTGGTTTTTAGTTGATGTAAAACTTATTTTGTAATTGCTAAAACTAATTTTTTCTTCCAATAAAATCATAAAGATCAATAAGAAGCGTTTTATTAGCTTTGACACTTATCGCTACGAATATTGGCTTCGGCCATTTTACTCTGCTCAAGCTTCCAAACTCCAAATTAGTCACACAATTTCGATAAATACCAATTTTTACAACAACTCAAAAACTATTTAACCTAGAATAAAAATAGGACCGGTTTTGGAATGTCTAAGCAAAGCCCTATCATATGACACCCCACTTGATATTTTGGTACGACTTAATTTTTTTTACTCCCTTTGCAACCTCATAACTTTCCAACCCCTTGACCGATTTACTTCATTTAACAAACCAGTAAAACTTAAGAGTACTATTGAGTACTTCACCGAAGGTAAATGTAATAAGTAAGTATGTTGATTATAACGAGTTGAACTAAGTACCGATTTGAAAGGAAACATTGCAACACGTTGATTACTGCACGAGTATTGCGACACTGTCTCATCATATACAATTACAATTCGATACAGCTACAATCAATTCGTCTAATAATCTGAATCCTCTTGCGAAAGAAATGAATCCTCCCTCGCTATTTTATACTGTTCCATTTTACTATATCTCTTTATTCTTGATTGAATATTATTACGCCCTCGTGGAATAAACATGTATACTAACTTTTTTTAATTTATGAGTGTTAAATAGATATACATTCTTTATTGCACACCAAGAAAAGAAGAAAAACAATAAAAGAGAAATAAGTTTTAGGTATGAGGTACAATGTGCGGACTTATCGCTATAAGCGATCTCTTCCAGACAACCTTTGGATGGACAGAAGCATTTCGATAAGGTAAGAACGGGGCGAACAAGTGTTATTAAAATAAATTTGAATTAATCATCTAGTACCTCTAGGTATTTAATATACTAATATAGATAGTAATAATATATAATATACTTAGTTGTAGTAGGTACGCTTTTATTGCTTATAAATAAACAAATAAAAAAAACTATCACTAAATAAGCTTCTTTCGCTGAAAACCATGTATGAAATTGTCATTATCACTTATTTTCCTTTTAATAATGTCGTGCCAAAATAAACCTTAACCGCCGCAAAATAAGGAAACTCCAACAGTTCTAAATATACCTATGAATCTCGCTTTGCCTGTAAAACAGGGAAGTTACAAGTTACGATTGAGTTATGGGTTTGTGTCACTCGATCTAAATACGCGTACGACGAGATATGCCAGATGTCATGTCAGTGCGAGCGATTTGTTAAGCATCTCGCGTCTCTTTGTTTCTCATGTGATTTGTTTTATCTTCTTCTCTTCTATTATGGCTTCTGTCCGTCATTTCGACGGACAATTTTGCCAAGTAAAATATTTGAAATATTATTATTTCAAGTTATACTTTGTAGTATTGTATTTTCTATGTAGTATTGTATTTTCTATATTGTATTTTCTAATCTCTTATTTTTAATTCCTTTCGGCTGCAAACATCAAAATTATATTTTACCTATTTTATATAGGATCTTTTCAGATGAAACGGAACTCTTTGCTCTTAGGCAGTCAACATTGAAAACACTACGAAATTTAGAACGCTTCAAATGGTCTGTCAAAATTCGGATGCGAGACGGCCGTCAGTCTAAGCTAGATTTTCGATGGAGAAAATACGATAAAAAAGTATATTTTTCAGGCACTATGGCTCAGTGAGCTTGCTTAAAAACCCTCTGGATACTTGGTAAAACTTTGAACCACGCCTAGAACCCTGAAGCCCTAATAAAACGCAACCAAAAGTTTACAGAAGCGGCTCTACTCCATCACCAGCTCCACATCGAGGCCGAGAGTGAAACTCAAATTCAACAACAAGGTGTTATTCACCACACTCCTCGCCGTGGCCAGAGTTGGCCCCTCCATCGACTGTGGTTAACTACATTGACCACCTTCCTCCCTCTCCTCTTGGGAGGACCCCTCATCATCGTATCGCGACCCAGTCATCTTAAATACATTCATCGAACCTCTACCACTGCCACCTTAAATATAAAACCCTCGAGTGATAGTGATCGTGTAACAAAAGTGAACTTTCTAAGGACATTAGGTACTTGTAAGTAAATCTTAATAAAATCTGTAAACACCTACTGGCCCCTATTTCCTTGATAGGATCTTCCAAAAATTAAGACAGGTAGGTCTCTTTAAAATTAACTTGTGACGTTCAGGGATCTCTATTAATCCCTGTAACGTTACAACTTCTATTGCGACTTCCAATATTTAACGCGTTAAACGTTTAACGCTCCTGGGGAGGGGGAATAGAAAGAGACAGAGCGAGAGTGAATGCGTGGAATAGAAAGAGACAGAGAGAGAGTGATCACATACGGAGACCCCCACAAAACGCAAAACACTTCGATAGCGCGTTCTAGGATCCGACCAAACTTAGCAGCGCCATCTAGTTCTGATTTAGGCAACATGAGCATTAACTTTTCTAACTAAATAAGTACTGCATATTGGTTAAGTACATAAAAATAAATACTAAATTAATTTCACATTAAACACAGAGCGAGAGTGAATGCGTGGCACTCGAAGTATGACTTCTTCCGTGCGGAGGGACTCCACGCACAACTTTTTTTATCAGTCAAGACATTCGTCAAGTCGGCTGTCGTTTATTTTGAAGGGTTATGGTTATGGGAACAGATTATGGGCCTAGGAATACTAAAAGGAATCATCAGACCATATTCAACATTTAATGGTTAAAACTCAACACATTATTTACCGTGTGAATAGGTTATGGGCCCAGTAACAGAACAGAGATAAATTATCAGTCCATTTCCGATTTTATAGATTTAAAACTTGACATAATGCTTATATGTATTTTATTTATATGAAAATTGTCTACATAAAATATTTTATAGTTTACATATTAAAATCCCATAAAAATCCGAAAGATCTTGGAATAGTTTATTTTTTAACATCACGTTCTATCACAGCCCATTAAGTAGTTTTACGACGTGTTTTTATGTTTTAAAGAACGCCAAAAAAGTGTTTTATTAGGTCTACGTTAAAGGTTGAGTTATTGTGTAAGTTTTAGAAGGAAATAATCTACTTTTGTATAATAAACACTTGTCTTCCGCTCGCGGCGAGGTGCATGAGTAAAATCATAATTTTAGTGTAAAAATGGGATTACGTTCAACGATGGTAAGCAAGCAAGCTCGTATGAGTTAGTGGCCAACTCTGGTGTCGGAGATTTGAGGCCGCCTCAAGGCCTTCGCCGTGGCTTAACGACTGCTAGAGCCGGGAACGACGGTTTAACGTGCCCTCCGAAGCACGGAAGCGGAAGTATGTACACGAACCTGCCTCAAAAACCCTCTCTCTAGCCTCAAAAGTTTACTGGAAGGAAAACTCTTTTAGGGTTAAGCTCGTCTTTGTACATGTGCGCTTTTTCTGTTTTTATCTATTAAGTTTATTGTGTACAGTAAAGAATTAAGAAGCTGTTAGATGTAAATGCCACTAACGGTCACCCATCCAAATAGTGGCATAAAGATGGTTATGTAGGAACGACAATATATTTGAAAGAAAACTTTATAATGCTTTCGTTTTGGTTCTTATCCGAGCCACTCAAAGAAGCGAGCGGAAGCTACTATAGTCATAAGACGTCAAGCAGGTACAATTATTTTAAGAAAAAGTATCATTCAATGACTCTAGAATTATCTCATGTCATTAAACGCTCAATTGCAGTATAATTTGCACTAGTTAATACTTTTTTATATGATACAGTTTCTAGTTTGTACAACTTGATATTTCGCACGAAGAAAGCGACTGAATTATTCATACAACAAGTTGTGGTAGGTTTAAAATTCGTGCCACATAATTATGTTTGTGTCATATAATTTCATAAATCAGTATGAAGCCGTAACATGTCATGCTCAGGTTCTTAGGTACCTACCTGATAGATCCTATTCCTGTTTCAAAAGAACTAAAATGACTCCTCCTCCTTCAATCGCTGTTTGGACAAACAAATACCTACTTATGCTTTGCCTGGCATGGCGCTTTGCATCAACGGACAATTTTTCTTTTTAAATTGTGTGGATATTACTGGATATACTCTGTGTCATGGAGACAACAACAAAGTGCGCGCACGTCGATTAGCTTTTATATAATTTTATTTCAATGTATCCTGTAGCAACAGTAAAGTCATATTTTATCAAAAGAAGCTTTTATTGAAGTGGAGACCCATCATCAACAATCGCATTCCTCATATCTGAGGGTCGTGACCACCTCCAGTTCCCATCCTCTTCTTGAGGATGGTACGCCATTTGTTTTTATCCCCGGCTAGTTGTAAAATGACGATCTACGTCCATTTCAACAGCTCATCATCTGTGCTCTAAGACCCAATGACCCAACGTTGTTAAAAGTAACAAAACCCAGAAAGAAAAGAACACAAAAAAAAAATCTGTCAAAAATGGAAGAACTTAGAGTAACGTTGGTTAATCTCGACACATTGAACATCATTGGTTGAAATAAAAATACCACTACATCACAGCCAGAAAGAACACAAGAAAAGAAAATAAACTAAAGAGGCAGACCACCAGCCAGGTGGGCGGACGATATTTTAAAAGTGGCAGAAGCACACTGGATTTGATTGACGCAGAATCGTAAAGGATGGCGTGATAAAGAGGCTATACCCAACAGTGGATGAGCACAGGCAGAGATTCAAAAGGCTATATTGCTTCCAAAAACGAATCAAGACGAATATAAATGCCTGTTTATTTTTAAATTAGCCAATGACAAGACGTTTGACAATAAACAGATGGAATCGGACATCACAGGCCTGAACAAGAACAAATGTTACAATCGTGAACGTATCGTAACTGTAGCGTACACTGCGAAGTGATACTGCAACGTTCGGCAGTTGAGGTGGCGTTGACGCGCAATATGACTTAAATACGTTGGATTTTCGTAAAGCAGCGACTGTTCTGTTCGTGCCCTCCTTAGTTTAAGATTCATGAGCATGTTTAAAATTCACGCGCGTCAAGGTCTAACTACTTTATTAATAGAAGCGTATTAAAAGCAAATTTATTAATACAAACGAATATAGCAAAATAACAATTAAAATCTTCTTATAAACATTTACAAATTAACACCAATACAAATAATTAGAACAGACTAACGAGGGAGTAGAAAGAATTGTGTTCTGAATAAAATGTTTTTTGTCTAGATGTTACTATGCATCATAAGTATGTATTTACAAAAAAAAATTATACAAGTAGTCTATCAGCAATCTAGTTCGTATAGTACAAGCTTTGCTTAATTTGGGACTAGAGAGCGTTGTGTGATTTGTCCAAGAATATTTAATTATATTTATTGAATTTGTTTACCGACTACGTGGAGCAAAAGGAGGGCTATTGGTTGAAACGATCAATAGTTTACGTCGAGATTTATATTTTGCATTTCAAATTAACCGAGGAGACGTCCAAATGCACCTTTCGTCTTGGTTTTCTTATCACTAAAGCAATGATAGAAGCAATGATACATCTGAATGATGTAGCCAAATTAGACCAGCTTGGCTAGACTGGTTTACCTCGGAGGGCTGACCTTATCACCTTATTGCTTGTCAGTAGTTAGTTAGACATTGATGTGTTAAACTCTAATTATATAATGAGTTCGATGAGTAATAGGCATTAAATCAGTATGCTTACACCCGCATCTAAACACTATACAGTTTTATTTGCAGAACGAGCTATCCATTGCAATAAAAATGTTTGATATATCGAAGCAATTGGTGAAGAAGTCCACTACCATAAATAGATTCGCTCTCAACTCCTCCCCCCCCCCCAAGAATTTCCAAGACGAAAAATCTTGGGTCCTTTTTTATCTCTGTCAAAATCCTCCTATCAGATATACTATACCACACTTATTGCCTTGAGGCCTTCATCAAGGCTTCTTAGCGGTCTTGTACTAGACAGATTCACTGATCACCCCTTCACAATTCTTCCTTCAGTTCAAATTACATTGTTGTATAAATTCTAGAAAAATTGGTTTATTTAGCCTCGTTTGACCCATCTTTTGTTAGCTGGGTTGGTCGTGTTAAAGGTCTAGCTAAAATGGTTTATTAAGCTTCGTTTGACACGTCTCTTGTGAGCTGGTCTTCCAATAAGGAGTCAAACTGCTTCTACTCTTGACCGTTCATCGGCACAAACATTGTGAAGATTCTCAAATTCTTTGGAGGGCTTGTTTCCTACAAATTGCAGTGTATTAATTATTTAGCTACGTTATACTTCTAATTCTACATTAAGATTGACTTCTGCGGCTGGAATACTAGCTACGTATTTAATTTGTTCGATGTCCCTCTGACCTAAAAGTCAAAGTCAAAAAGCTTTTATTCAATAAAATTTCACTGATTATTTTGAATCGTCATTACGTTTTGCATGATTAGGTATGATTACAAACTTTTTTTTTTGGATGATTTGGAGCTTGTTCGTTCCAAACTTGTTTGTCTTCTAAATAATCAGATATTTTATAGTATGCTTTAAAAGACTTCAAAAATATTAAATTTTACGATATTCTACTAATATTATAAACGCGAAAGTTTTGTAAGTATGTATGGATGTTTATTACTTTTTCACGTAAAAACTACTGATCCGATTTGGATGAAACTTGGAATATATATTTTCCGTACCCTGGATTAATATATAGGCTACTTTTTATCCCGAAAAATCAACGGAATCCAACGGAACGCGAACGAAGTCGCGGGCGGCACCTAGTTTAAAACAATTCTACCGCGAGACAGAAAAAGATACAAAAGAGTGTGTGAAAGACAAGCCCTACGTACTACTATTACTACAGCTAAATAGTGGGCGTCACACTCGTTACAAGTGTTATTTATTATGATGACTCACCGGAGTTCTGCGTTGCATGAGCGTATTGACCGGACTTGGTATTTTACTCGGTGTTCCACCAAGCGGGCTCCGCGCTGGAAACAAAAACAGTATTAGGACAAAATGGTAAATAAGAAACAATAAGGGTCCAAGAATGGATCCCTGCGGCACCCTACTGGAATAAGTGATTTTAATGAATTTAATGGAGAGATTTACGGTTTTACTTATGACGCCCTCTCAAGCGTCTTTCAAGAGTTGAGAGACGTATAAGCAAATGATTAAGAAAATTCTTACCTATGAACCTCTCTCAACGTTGAGATGCAACTAAGTAAATGTCAAAACTAAACACCGCGGCGACCTGGGTAAGAGCGTTAGTACTTAACTTGTAAGTAATCCTTGCAAGATATTAAGTTGAAGAAAGTTGAGAAGCTTTTTAATTGAGTTGGAATTTCTTTGATTTTAGTAAGGCATTTTATCCGGTTACTTATATTTTTTTCCTGAATTACTTTTGCATTAAGAAAAGCTATCTGTCTTAGAAGGATTTTCATGGAATTTGGCACTGAGATCACATTGCATACAAAAACGGAGATGAGGTAATAGTTATCGCAGAAAATATGGAAAATAACGCTTACTCAAGCATAAACAAGTATGTAAAATGCTAAGTGCTTCTAGAGACCAAGTGACTCACAAAGATCTTTATGGAAATTTGATGATAATAATTCAATCACGATTATGACCTCTAATACGACGGAATAAGATGGAATGTGAGCTTGCTCTGATATGTGACATGAATTGCGTTTTTGAACCTGTATTGTAGGTTATGCAATCTTTGAAAGGTCGAATTTAAATCACGAGACCAGTTAGTATGCAAAAAAGTGGGCAAGCCAGTGCGGTGGTACCTCAAGTCGTGATAGTGGCCTCTGACGACTTCTTTACATGTAAGGACCTTCATTTGGCTATAAAGATTTGAGAATTTAGATTTTTTTTGTATTAAGCAAAGCCAGCTCGTATGAGTTAGTGGCCAACTCTGGTGACGGAGTTTTTAGGCAGCCTTAAAGCCTCCGTCGTGGCTTAACGACTGCTAGAGCCGGGACCGACAGTTTAACGTGCCCTCCGAAGCACGTGTACTCGCAAACCAACGCGTTAGTTCAAAACAATTACTCTGAGTTCAATTCAATTAGCTAAATTACTTTAATAATATCAACAAATACATTACAGTGTCAATGTACGCCACCCGTATGAAGTCACTGATAACTGATAACAATTTGTTGTGACCTAGTAACGGAGGTCAATACTGTAGGCACTTATTTCATTAGAGGTGTATATTATAGGGCGTTGTGCTATGTAAATTATATAATGAGAAAATTTAAATTTATACAGATTTGCTACCTAATTAGCAAGGAATAAAAATAACCAATAAAAAAAAAAAAGTTTTTTTTAGTATACTACGTATACTATAAAGATTACCTAAGAATCAAATACTATAAGGTAGGATTTGATTCTTAGGTAACAAATTTTTTAGGCTTTTTTGTACACCTTGGGTTATTATTGGAGTTTTAGTAAGGATCCCTAATTTTTTTGAAAATATAATATAGTCTATGACACCCGGAGATAATGTAGCTTTCCAACGGTGAAAGAATTTTCCAAATCGGTTCAGTAGTTTCGGAGCTATATTCAATGCAAACAAACAATCAAATCTTTCCTCTTTACAATATTAGTACAGACATCGGTACGCGGTAGTGTTTTTTTAGTAAATCCGTAACTTTGAATATTTCCCTCGCTACACTCGAAAACATTCCGAGAGGTACTATTTTACAGATTGACATTGAAAACTGCACAAATAGAATGATTCAGTCTTGTTCGATCCCTGCTCAACTATTGTTTCAAAGTGTGGGTCAGACGTGACACAGCGCCGTGCGGTGACCTAAAAAGGACGTCTATTGCAACTGGGTGACTATGACTAGCCTGTGCCACATTTGTCACGCAGTGGGCGACATAATATGCTAGAATACACTTCAGACTATTGTTAATATTGTATGCAAATAAATACATTATTAAAATGCAGAACTCGAAGAACAACATCGCTTTTATTTGGACCACTTCGGTTATTGCACTAGTGAATTCTGTTTTTTTTTACAAATAAATGGCCGCCAATGTAGACCAAAAAAGAAGTGGAGGGACGACCTAAACGTATTAATGACTGCCCTAATTTAGCGAGGGAGCGTGACGAGTGGAGAGAAGCGGAGGAGGTCTTTGCCCAGCAGTGAAACAGAACAGGCTAATTTAAAAAAAAATATGCAGCGCTCGTGTCGATAAAATTGGGCCTTCGAGTAGGATATAAAGTAAAAACTCTTTACACCGACCTATTTGAAGGCAAATTTTCTTTTTCTTCCCACGTAGGTATTTCTAACGAAGACGTGATTAGGTACACACGTTTTTACGCACTGCATTGCAATAATGAGTTTTATAAAGAACAATGCTTATGATCTTAGAGGTCACAATCGCTTGATAACGTGTGAAACTCGCATCTTCAGATAATATTGTTTTAGGATAATCGATCTTATCGGTGTAAGTTACGGGCTGCTATCGTGTGATAACACACAATCTCGTTGAATGGAAAAAGATAAGGTAATCGGTTAGACCCTCTATGATTGAAACAGTCACGATTGTTGTGGTATCTCGACTGCACTCATTTTGATACAGTTTTGGCCTGACTTAGGGCACAGACAAGAATGTGAATACTTAAAAAAAACATAGATGTAAAGGCCTAATTATAAAGTCAAAGTCAAAAAGCTTTTATTCAATAAAATCTCACTGATCACTTTGAATCGTCATTACGTTTTGTATGATTAGGTATGATTATAATTTTATTTTTTATTGGATGAGTTGGAGCTAGTTCGTCCCAAGCTTGTTTGTCTTCTAAATAATCTGATATTTTATAGTATGCTTTTAAAATAAGTCTTTGTTTTATTACGTTTTTGAACTTGCCAATCGACAACTGAGACACATCACTTGGGATTTTGTTAAAGAAGCGTACACATTGCCCTTTGAAAGATTTACTAATTTTTGAGAGCCTAGTGACATAGTATAGTAAAGATCTGTGCCGTGCCTGTTATGTTACAAGCCAACCTTAGAACGTCAGCCATTCCTTTCTCATAACTAAACGACCTCAAAATTGTGCTTTGGTAGTCATTTTGACATCTAAAATCAATCACTAAAGCACGATTTCGAAGTTGTCGCGTCGAGTTACCTACCTAACTACTAAGAATTTGGTCCTAGGAGTTATTCGCTCTATTCATTACTAGCTTCCGCCCGCGACTTCGCGTCCCCTTGGATCTTGTAGATTTTCCGGGATAAAAAGTATCCGAAGTGTTAATCCAGGTCATGGACGATATATGTATATTCCAAGTTTCATCCAAATCGGATCAGTAGTTTTTGCGTGAAAGGGTAACAAACATCCATACATTCTTACAAACTTTCGCGTTTATAATATTAGTAGGACTTATAGGATGTTGTAAATATACAAGGTAGCTTGATAGTACAGATTTACTTACTTCTGCCTGGTAAATTCCTGGGACTGACTGGAGGTCGATCATCAGCGCTGGTCAACACATTATTATACTTCTTCACACTGTCCGCCCAGTCCTGAATCCATGTCTTATCCCCCTTACACCTGTTCAGGCTTAAATACGACATCTTCCCAACCACCTGGTCTGGAGTCACATCGCATGAAACCCCTGAATCATCTCTTAAGATCTTCTGAGCGTTTCGCAATGCTGTGCTTTCGAATTTGGCGTCATCGAAGGGTAGTTTTGAGCTGGGGAGGGACACGGGTACCGATGACTCTCTTGAGAGACGTTGCATGTATTCTGGTACTGATGACTCCCTTGATCGGTAATCAGGGACCGAAGATTCCCGAGCTAATCTGTGTATAAAATCAGTCTGGTCTATCTCAGACTTGGTTAAGCTACAGCGTCTACGCTGTGGGACTTCCGCTTTAGGATGATGCTTGCTCAAAACCCCCGATGTAGTGACTGATTTAACGTGAGATGGGTACTTAGAGCTTAAGACACCGGAAGTCGTGACAGATGTGAAGCTGCCAATATCAGATTCATCATCATCATGCTTCGGAGGAGATTTTGGAAAGGTTTTCTCCGTTATTGTCCGAACCCTGTTCTTTATTTTTTCTAAATAGCTTCGTGTCGATTTGATTTGTTTTGATGTTTGGACAGCCAAATCGTTTTCGGTCGGTGATTCATAGCAGCATGATATTTCGAGGACGTTTTTGTCTTTCGACACCTTTGGGAGTTCAAAGGCTTGGCTCGGGACAGTGGGGCTCCGAAGGGCGATATCACGTCTTGGTTCTTTTGTTATAACTCGGTCAGGTAAGTCGAAAATAAGCTCAGGAGCTGCATTAACTTCCCGTTTCAACGAGTCTTTCAGAGCTGCTGCAGCAAAATTCCTGTCAATACTCATTCTGGATTTCTGTTCTTCCGTGTATGTGTCACATTCTATTGTGTACGTACCAGTTGAGGAGTTAGACTGCCGGTCCACCTCATCATCTATATACAATGGTTCATTTACAATACATTTCTTGAAAAGATCTGGTGTTTCAGACGTAGCTCTAATTTTTCTTATTGGACTCTTTGCTTCAGGTGTTGACAGCCCATTGTCAGGAGTCAGAATATCTAATTCCGGACTTGATATGTCTGTGAGCAGGACGGGGCTGTCTACAATGTCAGCCATAGGTTTAGGCTGGTAATGGACGTCTTTTACGTAGGAAGTTGTTCTCAATGGAAGGTTTAAGCCGTGACGAGGATTGAGAGTGAAGTTGTCACTTCTAGACATTATGCTGTCTACTATAGGGCTTTTAGATGCTCGTTTAGGTTGAAAGCTATCAGATAGAGGCGATTTGACATTTCTATTTGTGACAGGACTGGGAACTTTTTGAGCTCGATTTTTCAACGAGTTTGAGAGACCACTGTCTTCTTGGTCTGAAGAAAAATACCCTTCAGAGTTGTACCCTTGTGCTTTTCTAGGCAGCTTTGCACTCATAGGCGGACGCTGAACAGCTGGACTCGTTCGAGTGACACTTGCGGACATGGACTGAACTCTTTGATGCCTGGCTTGGGATTTCTTAGCTAGTTCTTCGAGTCTACGGTTGTCGACCGCTTTTGATTCGCCAAAATCGACAACGAAGGCCATTGGCGTTGCTTTCGGGGTGCTTGGCTCGGATTTGACATCCTGACCTAGGGCAATGTCTTCCGTTTTCAAGCTCTGACTGTCGGACGATGATTTAGAAATGGTCGGATCCAAGGTGCTCTGCCCGTCGGACAGAGGACTGGACACGTCCGTCTCAGCACTAACACTCATGTTTTCAAGGATCCACGCAGAATAATGACATCATAAATCACATATTTCACTGAACTGTACCGTCACCTTTGTCTCACATCACTGGTTTGATTAAAAGCTTTCACGTATGTGTGCGCGGTTTTAGTAGATGAAGGTTTTCGAAAAGTGGAACGAGAGCACTAATAATTACTAAACTAAAAAATAAGGAGCTTCTCCGCCTACATTTGCGTTCACGGACAAACTCGAACGTACAATTGAGAAATAAAATAAAATGTCAAGCGAGAAAACGGCATGACAGCTGTTCGTGACGTCCAAAATGAAACTGTTTTTTTTTTAAGGAAATTGATTATTTTATAAGTTGTGTATGGCAACATTTACCTGTTGTTACTTCAAACTTGCTCAATTTTATTTATTTATATTATTCGTACTCTGTACTTTAGCAACTATTTACTTTATTATTAGTATAACTGTTTTAAAACTTTTCAGCCTGAGTTCAGTACTAAGTAACCCAACCAGTTTTGGAAAGCTGGGTACAAATAAAACTACCATGGAGTCAATTTATTTCTGTATGGCAGCATTTTCATACAAATGTCAAGTTTTTTAATTACGGTTCATTTTATGCATTATTTGTTTAATCGGGTTTACGAAAGAGCAACGTACTTTTTCATTAAACAAATAATTAAGTGCATATTATGTATTTTATTAGTTTATTTTGAATTTATGACGGGTTGACTATGCAAATAAACATCTTGTATCTTGTATCTTGTATCTTGTATCTTGTATCTTGTATCTTGCACTTAAAGGACTTATCACCTTCAATTAAATTATTATTAGAATTTACACTATATCTGTTGACAGCTGGAACATGTTAAATACGGAAGGAACGGAACGCAATATCTCAGTGTGATACGAAACATGGCAGAGGCCGCGTATTCCGAAGATGGGAAATATTTTTCTGCCATCGCTACAGACGGCAGACTGAAGATATGGGATACAGAAACCAACGAGTTAAAACAGCAGTACACGCCAGACCTGCATTTAACCTCACCACCGTCATGTTTACATTGGATAACCGTCTCATTGTCTGCGGTACGTACAACACGTGGTTTTTATGACATTCCACACTGTTTCTGCTGCTATTTATCATCGCCTTACGCACTAAACCCCAGGAACTGTCTCGACACATCTTCTAGAACCACAGCAGTTGCTTCTAAAGTGTTTTCTAAACATAAATATGTACCTAACCTAAAAACCTTGAATTTCAGGAGCAGACGCCAAAACAAAAGAAAAAGAGGGCTAGTACCAGTGAGAATGAGACACAGTGCATAGCATTGGGTACACATAGTGGCAAAATACTTTTATATTCAGTCGCACAAGCTAAAATTGAATCCATACTATCGGGCAGACTCTTTAGCAAAGTAACTGCCTTGGATTGGAGTAGGCAGTATGGTCTATACAGCTGCAGTAAAGATGACATGGTTACAGAGTGGGATATACATAACGCGAGGCCTAAAAATCAATACAAAATATCTGTAGAAAATCAAACTAAACAAGGAAATAATATAAGTGCCATCAAAATAGTGCCTCATCAGTTGGTAAGTTTTGCAATACTCATAATAAACTCAGATCTAGTAGTTAACATTATGACATTGGTCATGGCTCAGTCGGTAGTAGCTCTGCCTTCCGTGCTCTGGGTTGTGGGTTCGATCCCCAACGAGAACAAACATTTGTGTGTGACAAACATGTTTGTCTTGTGTCTGGGTGTTATTATGTATCTTATGTGTGTATTAACAAAAAAAAATTATATAAGTGTTATCAGCAATCTAGTTCCCATAGTACAAGCTTTGCTTAGTTTGGGACTATACTCTGTTTGCAGAGACAAGCTAATAGGGAATAATGTCCCGTCCTGTTCATTTTCATACAATAGTGCAAGAGAGCGCGCGCTCTTTTTGTTTGTCTCCGCGAACAGTGTGTAAAGAGTGTTGTGTGAAATGTCCAAGGATATTTTTATTTATTTATTTATTATCCTGAGTGTGGCAGTTAGATTTCTTGTTCGGCGGACTTGTTTCCGCAACTAGGCCACAGGCGGGCCCTTTTTGTGCGTGATGAGTGGCGGCAGTTACTCCAGCCACCCGATGTCCTCCAGGAAGGCCAGCAGCTCGCTAATGCTGGTGCAGGCTTCCCGAGGGGTCCCCGGCAGTTAGATTATCATTTGTTTTAGGAAACGGAAGCTACATACATCGTAGCGGCGTCATGGCAAGTCCGACTATGGAGGTTGTACAAAGGAGATGCAACAGTGATCAAGACGTTTGGGCACAACGCATCGCAGACGGCCTTGCTGTCGCTAGCCAGGATCAACAATGTGTGCTGGCTTATTGAGGGTTCACAGTGAGTTATGACATTTTTAATTATCTACAAAAATTATACAAAATATCCTAGTACTAATTGTAAATGTCAAAAGGCGTTGGGGCATTTCAGGTCCCGATTTGCATACATTTAGTTAATTTTAAAATTAATTTTGCTAGAATATAACTTTTGTTGGTTTTATCATAATGTATTTATTATGCAGTAGCAGTCATGAATATGGAAAATAAAGTAATTATTTTGACGTAAACACATGTAAATACGATAAACAACATTGAAAATGATGAATTTTTAAAGTAAAATGTCTAATAACTAATGATTCCCGCTGCTTCGTAATGACATTGTTACATTTTTTAAAACTGCATTGTAAGTGTTTTGTAACAAACAAAGTTCAATCATTGCAAGTTTTAAAAAAAATGTGGTACCTGGTCTCTATCCAATTAGCCCCAGACCCTTTAGATAGTCCCATTTGGATAAAACTTACAATATAAATGGCTCGTATCCTGAATTAACACGGGCTACTTTTTATCACAAATCAAAATGGGACGCAAACGAAACCGCAAGCAGAATCTATCTGACATAAAAAATACCATTACAGAAATGAACGCCTTCTATCCTTCTGGGATATAACAATAACGGAAGACCACACCCCGCTCACGAACGGGGACGAACCCACACCCAGCAAAAAGCTGAAAAAACGCAAGAAATCACTCACAAACATCCCAGTCATCAGTACACCGACATACAACTTTGTATTAGAAGACGCGCCGAGAATAGTGGATGCTGTTATCAAAGAGGATGATGGGTTGATGAAACTGAGCTTAGCAGCGGCTACGAGGAGCGGGGTGGTACATTATTATGCACACACTTTGAATGGGTAAGTTTTTACACATTTATAAGTAAAAAACTTGAAAACCCGACTTTAATTGGATACGCCTTCATCATCAAATGATGATGATGGTGGCAGTTCATTGGTATTATCATGGACTAAATATATTTTTCTATTGATCGTAAACAACAAAGTAAGTCACGGGAAAGCAAAATACGCAATTTCGCTAACATGGTTGACTTGTTTTTACCAGTTATTCTTTTTTTAACTGCCAAACTACTGAATCGATTTTGATAAAAAAAATATGGGACCAATCTGGAACTTACCCTTTCAGATAAAAAAATTTTGAAATTGGTTTAAAAATGACGGAATTATGAGGTAACAAGCATACGACAAAATGCAACCGAATCGAGAACCTCGTCGTTTTTTTGAAGTCGATTAAAAAAACAACCCAAAATCAGTATACCTACAAGTATATCAGTCCCCATCATTCCAGGTCATCAGTAAAACCCATGAAGCCGTCAGTGACGATACAGACGGCGACAAGCGACGCGGTTCCATTGCCGTTGACATGTTGTCGTCTCCAGCCCTCCGGGGACCTGTTGTTGGGCTACAGCCAAGGGCCCGTCATGCACTTTGAGAATGTCGTAAGTAGTACATTTTTACATGCCAAAAGTTATGAATCGAGCGGGATTCGAACCCGTTGCCTTCTCTTTAATACGGAAAAAATACAATTTAAAATGTCGTAAGTATGTAATACCATGGACTAAATTTAGTCCATGGTATCGCCATTTTGGCGCTGAGAGCGGCAGTGATCGCCCACGGAACTAATTTTGGTAACGAGTTTCGTATAATTTATAAGTCGGCCCCCCCAACCCCCCGTCCGATGTGCTACCAACTCCTGCCCTGTCTAGTTTTTTTCTAAAAGAAAATCAGACTTCACCATCAGACGAGGATAGTATTTTTTTTAAATGGTTTGTAGATGATGGAGTTTTGAGGTACAACAAACAAAAACAATTAGTTTAGAACCTCTTCCTTTATTGAAGTCTGTTAAAAATACACACTCATTTTACAATAGATAACTAAATAATACTAAATATCTTTTGTATTTCAGAAGCCGGATTTAAAAACAAAAACGCAAGTACTAATAAGAGGGAGCATCAAACCCACACAAAAACAGAAACAAAACGACATAAGCAAAGTGCGCTCTGACAAGAACACACAAGTACAAGTCGTCGAGCCAATGGGAGGCGTGGCGAATCGGAAACGAATGGTACCAGGTGGACAGGTAAGTCTATGCAACATCATCATCATAATAAGCTTGTAGATGTACACCGCTGGACAATGTAAAATCCGAAATATCACCTCCTACTTACCTACCTATGCGTTGAATGAGTGGATAAACTGTACCTACCTTCAAAATATTCCTAAACGACTAACCAACCTATATTTTCTTATCAAATAGTACACCCTAGCCGACCTTCCCATTTATACGCTCCACTCCATCCATAGGTTGTCTGGAAGAAATCGCTCCCTAGCGATAAGACCGCCCATTGTACGTAATGTAATGTAAATTAGTCTGTCTCGCATATTAGTTTGTAAGGTGTACCTACGTACAATAAAGTATTTTCATTCATTTATTCATTCAACCTACCTATAAAATAATGAATAATAATGAATATATATAAAACTCTTTTGAAGCTGACAGAGAATCAACGCACAGCCTAAACTATAAGTCTTAGAGGTATGAAATTTTGAGGGTAGTATCCTTATATAGAGTAGGGGTGCACTAAGAAAGGAATTTTGAAAAGTCACACTCTAAAGGGTCTAGAACGCGAGCAACGCCGCGGGAGACGGCTAGTGTTCTCATATAAGTGACTATTGTCTTTCTGACAATAAGTTCTTTAAACCTAATCTAATATCAACTACCCGTGATCAATTGTGAACGGTCCATCGGGTGGAGGTTTTTTATACAACTAAATGATGGAACAAGCTGATAGCTAATTTGATGTTAAGTGGTAATCACTGCCTATAACGATGCATTGCCTCACTGAGCAAATCCACTGAGGATGTGCCCTGTGATGCATGGCACTGCCATCTTTCTGAGATATAAAGGTGTTGTGTCTCATGTGCGTGTAATAGTACCGGCACCCATACCCTTCAAACCGGAGCAATGCGAGCATCACTCGTGCACAGACAGAAATAGAAATATGAATTTCCATAATAGGAATAAAATTTCTGGGTTTCTCTGGCAAAATGTCATCACCATCTTCCTACCCTTGTCCCATGCTAAGTGGGGTCGGTACAACATGTCTTCGTATTCGACTCTCTATCAGCCGTCATCTCGGTGTTAACTCCTTTCTTACTCATATCCTCTTTCACACAGTCCATCTGTGGCAAAATGTATGAATCAATAATATATTTTAATTCTTTTTATGTACCACTCTTTACGCAAATAAATATATAATTATGAATTTGGTTTCAGATCGAAGTACCTATGGAAGCTAGATTGTCAAATCTATCTTTAGACGTGAATAGTCGAACGCAAACCGCGGTCAACGAGAACTTCACTAAGCTACTTATGCAGGGACTACATTCTAAGGATAAGGAGTGAGTTATATTAACTTTTTCTACCAGCAATCTAGTTCCCATAGTACAAGCTTTGCTTAGTTTGGGACTAGAGAGTGTTGTGTGATATGTCCAAGAATATTTGTTGCTGTTTTATTAGGCTTTAGTAGTAGGTAGTTGATTATCTAAGTTAAGCGACGTTCTGCGCGGTCATTATTTGGATAGCCACTAATGCCACTAATGGTCTAGTGGCATTTACATCTGAACGTTCCCGTGCTTCGGTGCATTAAACAGTCCCGGCTCTAGCAGTCGTTAAGCCATGACGGAGGCCTTAATTAAGGCGACCTAAAAACTCCGTCACCAGTGTTGGCCACCATACCAACATACTTTTTATATAATTTTCTAGTTTTAAGTTTTCTGCCTGCTATTTTTCATTTACTAACAAACAGTATTCTTTTACAGAATAATAAAAACAGTGCTGCTAAAGAATCGTCCGGAAGTAGCGATGAGTACGGTCTCGTCACTTCCTGCTGAGTATGTACCGGCTCTGTTGAACGAGCTTGCAACTATGGCCGTTAAGAAAACTAGCGCGTGAGTATAGATAGATAGAAAATTCTTTATTGTACTTAGACAAAATATGTCTTATACAAAGGCGAGCTTTCCTACATTAAGTAATCTATCAGCAATCTAGTTCCCATAGTACAAGCTCTATTTAGTATGGGACTGGAGAGCGTTGTGTGAAATGTCTAAGAATATCATCATCAATTATATAAAACTCCTTTGAAGCTGACTTAGAATCAACGCACAGCCTAAACTATAAGTCCTAGAGGTATGAAATTCGGAGGGTAGTATCGTTATATAGAGGGGTGCACTAAGAAATGAATTTTGAAAAGAGGGTCTAAGATTAGGACCAAAGATTTTAACCAAATAATGCGTTTGCTGGTGCCACGCGAGCAAAGCCGCGGGCGGCAGCTAGTTAGTTTTAAAATTCTTTATTATACTTACACAAAATATGCCGTATAAAAAGGCGAACCGTCTGGGTGTTACTATGTATGATAAGTATGTATTTACAAAAAAAAATGTATTATAAGTATTCTACCAGCAATCTAGTTCCCATAGTACAAGCTTTGCTTAGTTTGGGACTAGAGAGTGTTGTGTTATATGTCCAAGAGTATTTATTACAGTGCCTTCTGGTAAGATCGGCGTAATAGTAAGTCCGGATGCTAAGCAATTCGGCGATATTTTTAAATGATAATTGCTTAGTTACGTGATTTATCCGGACTTAATATTACGCTGATCTTACCAGAAGGCACCCTATTAATCTAGTTCCCATAGTACAAGCTCTACTCGGTTTGCTGTTGTGTGAAATGTCCAAGAATATTTATTCATTTCAGTTGTCTTCGCGTATGCACGTGGTTGAGTGCCCTACTCCGTTGTCACTCGGCGTTGCTCCTGGCGCTGATGCAGTCGGAGCACAGTGACCAGCTCACGCACCTACTCGCTATATTCACTAACAGGTATGTTTTCTAGTTTATAAAGAACATTTTTTTATGAGTTGATTTACTGCTCAAGCACAGAGGGCCTAGTACGAGTTTTGGTGTGTAAATCTGGTGTGAAACGTCTGACGCCCAGCACACCAGTGGGCGCTGATTTTTATGTAGACACTGAGCGGATTTTTTGAGAAGCATGGTCTAAACCAAGCCCTTACTCGCATGTCGAGCTTCTCAAAGAATCCGCTCAGTGTCTCCATACAAATCAGCGCCCACTGGTGTGCTGGACGTCATACGTTTCACACCAACACTATACACTAAAAACTCGTACTAGGCCCTCTGATCCGGACTCAAGCATAGACTTTTGTATGAAAATCTCTACTCAGGATCTATGCTTGAGTAACGATTTCTTTATAAGCATGCAGGCTAAAAATTTTAATCCAGGAAATCGGCTCCATTACTACCGTCAAAAATAAATAAAAACAAAAAGCCTGTATTTTATAGTAGGTACATAATAATAATAGGCATTTACATCTATTGAAGATGATTTATACAGCGTCAGGAGGCAACCTATGCCTACACTTAACGGGACACTAGTGTCTAAGGTTTGAATCCCGGCCGTGCATCAATGGTATCATCATCAATCATCAATATATATAAAACTCTTTTGAAGCTGACAGAGAATCAACGCACAGCCTAAATTATAAGTCCTAGAAATATGAAATTTGGAGGGTAGTATCCTTATATAGTGTAGGGGTGCACTAAGAAGGAATTTTGAAACGTCACACTCTAAAGTGTAGAACGCGAGCAACGCCGCGGGCGACGGCTAGTAGTACATACAATCTTAAAAATAAATCGTAATACAAACTAGTCCAAATAATCATAAATATCATTATTGTTTTATGCAGGCGATCTCACCTCTGCCAGCTGATGAACCTAAAGGGTCGACTGACACTGACCCTGCAACAACGAAGCGCTGCGGAGAAGCACAACAAAGACTGCGTCAAGCCCATAATGGAGTACAAAGGTATAATTCTGCTTCTCTTCGGTTTAATAAAAATTAAGAAGCGCTTCCGATTGGTGGCACGCACTGATTTGGACCAGATGAGCTATCTATAAATCGTTTGCTACGGTTTGTAGATAGCTCAACTGTTTAATGTGTATTTTGTAAATATTGTAAATACTGTATTAGTTGTAATTTTCTTTGTGAATAAATTAATTAGGATACTGTATTAGTTTTAATTTTCTCTGTGAATTTTGCAAGCACATTGCTGCCTTTATTAGTTTCTAATTGTATCATTTCTCCACAGACGCATCATCAGACGACGAGATGGTGATCAACGAGCGAACACGGTCCGATAGTGAAGGGTCATGGGACGACGACAAGTTCGGAGACAAATCTAACGGTGACCAGATGGACGAGGATCTTGATGATAATGATGATAGCAGCGACGAGAAACAGGAGAGTGATGACGATGATAATGATGATGACGGAGATGATGATGATTGATATATGAATATAATATTGTTAAGTTATTTTTTTTGGTTTTATTGTGTGAAGTAGACATAGGCTGAAATACTCAAACGTCATTCCAAATTTGAGCTCCACTTAAAATTGCTCTGCCTGTTTGACATTACTCATTTGTAAGAGATGGCAATCATTTAAGCGTGACTTAAATTGAGTGGCGTTTGAGTATTCGACCAATATACAGGCATTTATTTGCTTAAAAAGGTAACACACAAAATACACCTACAGAACTAAACTAACAACACTACAAAGAAACAAAATTAGAGAGAAAGAAAAATGAGATGAGTGGGTAGCTAGGTAAGATGGCAAGTGTTTGTGCGCTCCAGCAGCAAAAAGATTTCGACTCAGCGTTTGCGCCGGGAGACGGGACAGCGGCATGTTCGTGTTCACACTATGCTCGTGCCCACTTCCCTGCCAGTCCCTACTGACTGCGGCATAGTGTAAACGCGCTATAAAGCTGATTAGAGGTAAAATGTAACCAAGAGATTTCCACAGAAAAAAAACCTTAAAAATTTTGAAAGTTTTTAATCGGTCATTCAGACTCATACAAAAGCGTGAACTATAATAAGCCTACAAAAATATAACAACTGTTTTTCATTCATAAAGCTAAAATACAATCATTTTTATTACAAATACCTTGCTCCAAACAGCATATTACAAATTAGAGGTTATCTTTGGAACTACTGAACCAATTCTGGAAATTATTTCAATGTTGGATAGCTAGTTTATTCTTGAAGTTTCATCGGCTACATTTCATTGTTAGAAATTGATTTTCACAAGGATTTTCATAACTTAATCTCATTATCTTCTAAATATATAAAACTCTTATGGAGCTGACTGACAATCAACGCACAGCTTAGAGGTATGAAATTTGGAGGGTAGTATCCTTATATAGTGTAGGGGTGCACTAAGAAAGTGAAAAGTCGCACCCTAAAGGATCAAAAATTAAGATCAAATATTTTAACCAAGTAATGCGTATGCTGCTGCCACGCGAGCAAAGCCGCGGGCGACAGCTAGTTAATAAATCTGAGAAAGTAAACAAAACTGAAGGCAGGTAAGCCCATATTAGAGTTTTCTACTCTAATGCTCATATGCTGATGAAGAAATTGTCACTCAAACATAGATTTGAGTAGAGATTTTCATACAAATATCAATGCTCGAGTCCGGATCAGAGCTTAAGCTGTAGATCAGCATACGCTGAACTTATTACTTCTTCTAGTTATTTTAGATAGCAAATAATGTTAAAAATAGCTTCACTGTTCGAAACAAGGTATATTGTATATTTCATGTTACTTAACTAACCATTGGTAATTGAGATTATCTGTATTCTCGACCTTTCCATCACAGTAACAAACCATAATCGCGTGAAAAGTTAAAAAAAATGAGACAGGTACAAAATGCTAGGAACATTGTTGGCCTTTTTAACGTGTAAAGCCCCAATAGCTAAAAGGTCCGATAACGTCCTTATTTGAAGTCTTAAGGATTATGAAGGGCGGAGTGTACAATAAGTTAACAATACTGTCGCTGTAGGTACTAGCTATGTTATCTTCTGTAGCTCACGCGAAGAAATGCAAGGGTGATATGTGGGTCCTATTTTATATTTATACCACATCGCCATTACCTGCAAATGAATAAAATATTAGTATTTTCATGTATGGAATGACGAAAGAGTTTCTGATCTTTCACAGTCTTCCAATTATTGTTAACTAACTTCTGCCCGCGACTTCGTTCGCGTCCCGTTGGATCCCGTTGATTTTCCGGGATAAAAAGTTCGCGTCCCGTTGGATCCCGTTGATTTTCCGGGATAAATAGTTGCCTATGTGTTAATCCAGTCACAGACTATATTCCAAGTTTCATCCAGATCCTATCAGTAGTTTTTGCGTGAGAGAGGAACAAACATAAATCCATACATCCTCACATCTTTACAAACTTTTGCATTTATAATATTAAGTAGAATGTCAGATATTTGTGTTTCAATTACGCTGCAACTGCTGGTCCGATTTGGATGTAACTTGGAATATACATATTATAAAGTTCGTAACCTGGATTAACACATGGGCTACTTTTTATCGACGTTCTAGAGATGGCACTATTTGTATAGGTGACTGTTAGTGGCATTTACATCAGAGCGCTTCCGGGCTTCAGAAGAGGGCACTTTAAATTGTCGCCACGACGGAGGCCTTAAGGCAGCCTAAACACTCCGTCACCAGAGTTGGCCACTAACCTAAACAAACCTACTTAGACAAGGCCTATTTTTCTTAAAGTTACTTACCATGTGATCCATTGGTGTTGTCTAGACGCATGTTAGATAGTTTAGACGCGGCTTGATCTGCTGTTCCATTGATCTCTTCCGCATCTTCGAACGCCTCATCATCTAAAAATAGAAAATGGATTTAAATCAACTCCATTTTTGACTTCAAGAAAGGAGCTTCTCAATTCAGTTGTATTTTTTCTAAATGTTTGGTACATCATAACTTCGTCATTAAGAATCGATTATATTATTCTTTTTCTATCTGAAAGGGTTATACTCCCAGACTGATCACATAAATGTTTATCAAAATCGGTTCAGTAGTTTGGCAGTTAAATAAGAATAATTGGATAAAAACACGTTCAAATACACAATATATTTTGCTTTCCTGTGATTTTTCTGTGGTGTTTACGATTAATAAATTGTAAAATATTAAATTGTTCATCAATCTGTACCTTCATCATCATCATCCTCCTCTCCATCCATGAAGTCGTCATCATGTAGTTCGTCTTCCGGATCGGGGTGCAATGACTGCCCAGTAGTCAGTGCATTGTACATCGCTTGAAGAGAATTCTCATTTTCGGGAACGAACCTGGAAATGTTAAAGATTACTAATTAAACAAACTGCGCTTGTGGCTAGGCTTGCAATTTAAGCCAAAATGTTCTGCGCGGACTATTTGGATGGGTGACTGTTAGTGGCATTTACATTTGAGAGCTTCCATGGTTTGGGCACATTAAGCTGTCCCGTATGTAAGTCGTTAAACTACGACGGAGGCCTTAAGGCGGCCTAGAAACGCCGTCACCAGAGCTGACCAGTAATATTATACAAACTTGCTTGCTTTACTAATTAAACAAGTTAATTCTATAAAAAATAGACAGACAACGCTGTCAAACTTAGAACACCTGCAAATATTTACCGTAGTTGGCTAACTGGCTCAATATCTACTCCATCGAAATCATCATCCTCCTCATTTGGCTCGGTCTGGCTGTAACAATATAAATAACAAATCAATAAGTACCTATTGTCATAATTATTAAGGAAACCACATTAGAAATTATTGATAAGTTTAAAAACTAGAAAAACCGACTAAATGGTGATGATGGCAGTTTATTGGAAATGTTCTATTGATAGTAAACACCACACAAAGTCACGGGAAAGGAAAATACGCAGTGTTTAGTTTTTCCGGTTATTTTTATTGAACTGCCAAACTACTGAACAGAGTTTGATAAACCTTATAAGTGACCCTTTCAGATAGGGTGCCTTCTGGTAAGATCTGCGTAATATTAAGTCCGGATAAATCACGTAACTAAGCAATTATCATTTAAAAATATCGCCGAATTGCTTGGCATCCGGACTTACTATTACGCCGATCTTACCAGAAGGCACTGTAATAAAATTATTTTAAAATCAGCTCACACATGGCGGAGTTCTGAGGTAACAAACAAAAAAAAGTACAACCGAATTGAGAATCTTTTTTTTTTTTAAAGTCTGTTAGAAAGGTGTCAACTTACGCGATATCGTAGCTCAATTGAAGGTACAATGCTGGACTCGGATCTCTCTGGATTGCATGAAGAGATATAGTCGGGTAGAGTAGAGATACGGTAGCAGCTGCCGTACCAGCCGGAGTGAACCCACCTCCCCACACTACATTACTGAAACAAATTCATATATAAATAAATATTTTTGCACATTACACACAACACTCTCTAGTCGCAAACTAAGCAAAGCTTGTACTATGGGCACTAGATTGTGGATAGAATACTTATATACGTTTTTTTTTGTAAATACACACTTATAATACATAGTAACACCCAGACATAGCACAGACATCTATGTTTGCCACACACAAAATTAAATGTTTGTTCTTAGTAGGGATTGAACCCACAACCCACAGCATGGAAGGCAAAGCTATTACTAACTGAGCTGTGACGCCTGTCAAATATAAGATTAAGGCATAGGATAAAAAATTCAGTCCCACTGCGGTGCTTGCTATGCACGGCATACAGCACATTTCAGCTGCGTGGATTAATTTGTTTGACAATGGGGGATGCTGGAACATTGCTGCCATCAACCCAAAGTCCTCTGTTACTGGACTAATGTGCATTGTCCCTCTGCTGACTTCACCCCGGCCAGCCCAACTCCATAAAGTAATCAAGGACTTTGGGTTACCACCATGCCCTATGTACTATCATTCTTTCTTTCTTTAGATTTGGAAGCAAACCAAAGAAAGAGAAACTGCAGTTCAACTTTTAATAGAAGTTTATCAGTTTTTAGAGGCATTGTTGGACAGTAGGTACATACTAATAGGTTCTAGATAAATATGCAGTGTCTTCTGCATGTTCGGTTTAAAGAACTTTATTATTATCATCAATATATACATATATGTATAAAACACTTTTGAAGCTGACAGAGAATCAACGCACAGCCTAAACTATAAGACCTAGAGGTATGAAATTTGGAGGGTAGTATCCTTATACAGTGTAGGGGTGCACTAAGAAAGGAATTTTGAAACGTCACACTCTAAAGGGTAGAACGCGAGCAACGCCGCGGGCGACGGCTAGTTACTCATAAAAGAACTTTACAGTCTACTTAAAATCAGCTTAATATCAGGTTAGTAGTAGTCTTAATATTATGTGGGTAAGCTAAGTGGATAACATACAAAGGTAGCTTTTACACAAAAACATATCTTCGTATGTTTATGATTGTTTAGCAAACAAATGAAATGTTAAATTATGAAATCAAGCATGTGTGGATATGTAACCAAACCTGGGGCATTTTTAACCTTAAGATTGAATAGTTTACTCACTTTTGTGTGATGTAAAGAGTGGCTGTGCCCCATTCCTCATCATTCACGAGCAATTTGGTGCCCGGAGATTCTAGCAATATTCCGTCAACCGGCGCATCGAAACTATTGGAAACCACGACCATTTTCACAATACTTTACCAACAAAACTATCTACGTATATTGTGCGTATTACGTTGAAGTTTTATAATATTTTAGTACGATAAAAGCACGTTTATTTTAGGAAAATGCATTAACGAAATAACTTTACGGCATTTCACGTTAGGCCATGGATTTCATGTTTCATTCGAGCGAAAAATAGGCTTGTTGAAAAAGTATCGATATATCGATATTTTTAGCCGAGATAGTTTAGTCCGATATATCGGTACAAAATATCCAATATCGAAAATCATTCGGTTTGTATCCAAAACGATATATTTTTTTGTTCTTAACTAAAAAAGTCCTATAGGTCTAGGAAGTAGGGTCAAGCGGCTAAAGTAGCTACAATCTAAAACCGTATAAAAGATAGGAACGAATACAAAAAACGTAACTAGACATGACTATTGTCTAGTATAGTATAGATATCAGGCAAACCAGTATTTGTTGTGTGAAACTATGGAGAAATACTATAGCCTATTTATTATGATTTTATTTTTGTAATTTTGCCTAATAAAGAAGGAAATTTATAATTATTATGTGTTGTGTTAAAACTGTTTGAACTTCTACAGAAGAAGTACAGTCATATCGCTCAAAACCTCAAAACAATAGGCTTGTTGAAAAAGTATCGATATATCGATATTTTTAGTTCGATGTTTCGATACTTTGATTAGTTTGGTTGGAACTAGAGAGCGTTGTGTGATCACACAAAACGCTCTCAGGTTTCACGTCTACCCACCGAACACCTCTAACCTAGCGCTTCTACCCTTCGGCTTCTACCACGTGTGCATTGCACAATTTTTTTTTGTAATTTTGCGTTTTTATGAGGAAATTAATAATAATACTTTTTTTTTCGCCCCTCGGAGCATTATTTAAAATACCTTCGCTATAAGCGCAATAAAAAAAAAAGAATAAGTTATAAATATGCGCAAGACAACGTCGCGTCGTCGTCGTCAAGACTTCGTAGTTTATACATGGACACAAGAATCTTGATACTTGCTTGATCGATCTATACTAACTATAGGTAGGTACTAATATTATCAAGAGGAAAGATTTGATTGTTTGTTTGTTTGCATTGAAAAGATAGGTTCCGAAACTAATGGACCGATATGAAAAATTCTTTCACCGTTGGGAAGCTATACTATCCTCGGGTGACATAAGGTTATTATGGTTATATAGGAATTATATTTTCAAAAACACTTATGTAGGTACCTACTAAGAATAAAATAAAATTGTTAAATTTAAAGTCTCACTTGCTTTATAACCGTTGACAACTAGAAATCCATCAAAAACGGATTTACCTTTTTGTCATACATACCTTTGACATCATTTATTTATTTATGTATTTAATAACTAGCACGGGATTAACCAATTACACTAATTAATTAAAAACAGTCAAATTAGGTACACATAAGTCAAAAATTCATTAAATTAATTAATAAAAATAAATTTTATAACTTATATTTAGGTATCATATTATATTATTATAATTTTTTTTAATCATATTTATTTAACATCACTGGCAATCTATAGGCTGCGGTCGCTAGCGCCACAGGGGCGGCGGCGGCGCGCGGCATCGGCGCGGTGGTAAATAAGCTCAAATGTTGTTTTGAATTTGAACCTCAACCACAGAAGTAATAATAGTACGAACAACGACGCTATGCGAGGCACACGTCACCCCACTAGTACCTACTATAAAATTATTACTTTTTTTTTTTTATATTTGTTTATAATTTATTAGGTAGGTAATCAAAATTAAAGTAAAATTTAGCATAGATCAGCGGAATAATGACATTTGTTGGTCCTTCAAATGAAAAACCGCACGCCTTTATGCCACCATCACCGCGCCGCCACCACTACTGCCGCCGCCGTTGCCAACGCCACGTCGTCATGTGTAAATGATACGCTGCGTGCGCATTGATAGGAAAGGTAGTTAGGTACTAGGTAGGTTTCATCGTAATAACTAAAAATACATTCAATAACAATAATTATTATTGATCGAGCGAGCGATGATTTTAGGTTCAACTATTGGCACGCTATTATATTAGGTGAAATAAGGATTCTGAAGTTTCCTAATAGGTATTATAAATTATTATTTTATGTACTTCTATTTTGTAGTTCTATATATTTTGTATATCTGTCTATATTATGTTACTTATAGATTTTTATAACATAGAAAATTATTTCTGGTAAGGGTTCTTTCTGGTTCTGGACCCACTATTATGGTAACTATGTGAACAATTTGTAGATGTATAAGGCAGCCCATCGTCCTACCTATTTTTTTAAGTAACCTAAGTGTAAGTTTTTTCATAATATTGTGCAGACCTTCCAAAATTGTTATTTACTATTGTTCTAAGTTAAATAAATGAGCTGTAGTGAAAATTGTAACAATGGAAAATCAAGTTAGCGTGAGCTTCCACTAGCTTAGTTTCAATGGCTTTGTAGGAAGTTAAGACTGGTAACGAAACGATGCAATTTGCAAAGTTGCATCGTTACTGGGACCCTAGTAAACCATAGTTAAAAAAAAAAATTATTTTATTTGTTTCCTTTTTTAAGAACATCACTAGGATCTCAGTATAACTAATAAGGTTCTTTTGGAAAACTTGTATCGTGCATGATGCCAGTTCACAAAAAATTAAATAGTAATAAGATTAAAAAATTAACTGAATTTTAAAAATGAAATTAAAGCCGTAATTATTCAGTGTTCAACTAAACATGAATTTGTTATCGAGATCATTAAAATTCCTACACCATTGCATGGGTACCTATGGAGCTCGCTAATACGCAATTGTTTTAGTTCAAGATGAGCACATTAGAAAGTCGATTATTTAGGAGCACTTACTTAGCTTTAGCAGTGTATAAATCCTAACTTAATATTATAAATGCGAAAGTAACTATGTATATCTGTCTGTCTGTCGCGCTTTCACTGCAAAACTACTGAACCGATTTAAAAGAAATTTGGTTCACAGATAGTCCTGAGCTTGAGCAAGGACATAGTTTACTTTTTAGTGCGAAAAAGGGTTGTAAGGGATTGAAAAGTTGTATGAAAGTATCGTCATTTTTAGAGCTAGGAGCTGGTAACTTATTTTTGAAGCTGTTGATTCGATATGAATAAATATGACATTCAAAGTTTGTAAAAGTTTTACCCCAAAGACATCATTCCACGCAGACGATGTCGCGGGCACAGCTAGTAAGTCATAACTAAAGTAGATCAGGGTAGAACCAGGTAAGTTAGATACCTAGCTAGGTACCTACCTTAAAAGTGGAAAACGGTCTCACTTAATTGTGTTATGCAAGTTAGTACCACCTTTCTAAGATGAGCTAACCAAGCAAATAACAAAATATAATCAAGGAACCTACCTACCTAGGTATTTGATTTACTAGTGTTAATTATGTTCGTTGACTGCAGTAGGTAATTATTTATGATTAGAAAAATTGTACATCCAATCCAATAAAACATCATTAGGTACCTACCTAGGTTTATAGGTAGGTAGGGTACTATACTTCAAATAGATGTACCTATCAAAAATTCTATCAAAATATTTTGTAAATAATAAAATGCACTTTCTCAATTTCAATTCCAAAATTTACTAAATACAAAATGCAGAGGATTAACCTACAAAATTGAAGTCATATATTTTGCAAACGTTGTCATTGACATGACCTATTGCACTGAATTGCAACTTATCGCTGTACAAGCCTTTTTTCTCGAATACACTCCCAACTTTACATTATTTCTCTAAATTCTAAACGTATCTTGACCTGTGAAGGATGATGTACTTCGTGTTATTTATTTATTAGCGCGAAGAGGGCGATATCGCGAGTGCCTTACGATCTGTTCACTCGCACATAGGTATATTATTTTGTTCCGTCAGCAGGCAGCCATATTGCCGATGCGCCGCCGCCAGCCGCACTCAGCCCGCCAGTTTCACGCGGACGTTGATACGCGCCTACCGCTCATACCCAGCCGCGCGGGTAAAATCATCCGCACGCAACTCGAATAGAACAACTTTAATTTTTAATTTTTTTTTCTTTCATCATAATGGTCCGGAACCGAGATGCCGATGGCATAAAAAGTAGTTTGATCATAATTGAAGTGAAAAATAGACCTTGTTTGTTTGACTCGAACGATTCGAGTTACGGCGACAGAGCTGAGAAGACACGGTGTTGGGAGGAAGTTTGCGACAGCGTCGTGCCTGGATGGAGTGCGCTCAGTCCGTCGGATAAGTCTAACGCTGGTACGTGAACCGACCAAAGTTGCGATGCGTGTATGGGATGTATGACTTGTGTATGAGAGCGCAGGCGAGTTTATGACATTCTTAATTTGGTCGAATTGCAATTGACGCGTATTGCGTCTTCTTTGTTCGCACGGACTTGCTTTCGAAATTGTAACTAGTTCGGAATAACGTTTTAATTTAACACCTGATTATTAAGGACACGTGGTACCTATTATCTTTGCGATTTTTTTTATACAAATTAGCCAATTTGCTGCCGATATGTATATATATTTTATTCTATTCGTTCATATTTCCTTCATTATTATTTTTAGTAGATTAATTGCGATGCGTCAACGTCGTCATTCCAAACTCCAATCCGAGCATTTTGCAAAAGTACCTAGGTACCTAGTGTATACCTACCACTTATATCTGTATTTCGATGGTTAGGTAATTATTATTATGTACCAAGGTAAGTCAGTCAACTTATGTATTTAAACTTTAAACAGGCTTTATATAATTTTAAATATACCATAAAGGTAAATATACCTTATTAGGTAATATAATGAAATAACATAGCGGCCACGCCCTTTTGTAGGTAAGAGAATCTCGCCATAAATTGAGTTATTCAGATAGGGAGATACCTTACCTACCTAAGTAGACTAGGTTAGGTACCTACCTATCTAGCTATCTAAAAATAAGGTACATCAGTTATTTATAGAGTACTTATGTATCAACTTTGATAATAACATTTCATTGTTTTGTTACTTGTACGTATGACTATAATAGTATAATAACCTAACGGCTTAGAAACCAGTTGCATCATCTTTGGGTAAATTAATAACACAGAAATAGTATTGATAGCTAAAATGGCGTCATTTACCTTCAGTGCCTCTATCGTCTATCACTCGCTAATTATATATTTATTTATGTATATTATTATTGTGTTCCACTTTACAGAGGTTGGAAAATTTAAAAAAATGGGATAGGGTCATTTACCCCGCGGTGCGACGATACAATCCCAAATGTCAAAGTTTAGGTTTTTGGATGTTTGTGTTTCAATCATGCTGCAACTGGTCCTATTTGGATGAAACTAGTTCGTAACCTGGATTAAAACATAAGTTACTTTTATGCCAGAAAATGAACAGGATCAAACAGGACGCAGACGAAGTCGCGGGAGAAAGCTAGTACATAATAAAAGTGAAAAAAAATTATGATTTATATAAAATACGACAGTTTTTACCACCTTATTCATACATATTATGTTGTGAAACATTTTCTAAGGCGCGATTTAGCGGTTTCTACTTGAACATAGAAAACGAATGCATTACGGCAAAGTATTCAAATTATATTATTATATTTTAACTTGAATATCAACTACTATTAATTCAGATAAAAAAGAGACAATTAGACACCTAATTATCTAAGCACCAAACAAAAAAACATTGCCATAATAAACAGCCCAACACTAAATAGGGTTGTTTAAATATGGTTGTTTTGTGTTGTAGGGTTGTTGCTATAGTATAAAAAAAATTATTGTTTTTTTTAAAACGATAAATAAATTTAAAAAATAAATAAATAAATCAAGTCAATAAAGTAACAATACTAGCGCACCTACAAGTTATTATCTTCGTTCAAGGCTAAACACGTCTAAGCATCGCGTTTTGCGAGCGGTGTTTTCGGTTATTCGTTTCGTATGCTTCAAAAATTGCTTTAGTCATAACGGAATTCAGCTTTATCGTTTTCGCACTGCACAGTTTTTAAGTTATCAAACTTAGCACGCCTGCGGCCTGGGTAAAATAGATACGTAGGCAGAGTAGTTATTTATATCTACTTGTACTTATTTTTATTTATTTTGGCAACAAATGAGGTTAGAAACCGCATTTGAACGAAATATTTATTAGTAAATAAATAATGGTGTTCAGTTTTGCTTTTAATCTAACCTATAAAAAAACTACAAGTAAACATTGGTGTCGATTCTGTTGATCCATTTTTCTAAGTTAATTTTCTAAGTTAACCTAGTTTGACGGTAGGTACTAAAACTGTTGCCGTCTCTTTCTCATAAACTGAAACGGCAAAGACGGCAATAATTTTATCACGGTCAAATTAGGTTAGTTTGGAAAAATGCACCAACAGAATCGACAGCAGTGTCTAAGGGTATGTACCTACATTTTATATAATAAAAAAATAAAAAAATTGTATAGGTATACTACTCGTAACTAGGTACTTCACTCTTATTTCTACTCTTATTACTATCTTAAACTATTTCCTCTTCAGCAGTAGTCGCCTACCTACATTTTATATACATCATACCAAACCCTAGTCCAAATACAAACTGAATTGTTTGTGTGTTGTTGAATATAGAGCTCGTTCGTCAGTATTCAACGTCACAGTTACTATTTTATCTTGCTGATATGGCACCTACTACATTCAGTTGTAATGATTATAGCCATTCTAGATAGCCTGCGTTAAAATCACTCATATTTACAACTTCCTTAAATATTTTAGGCGAGCTTAAGTATCAAGACTTATCAAGCAATGATTTCGAATGAATACAGACAGGATTTGACTTCGCTGCAATGGGTACCGAAAGGCAAAGTAGTGTAAGCCAAATTTTTTTTTTTAACACCTACCTATTATCAAATACATTATAACAAAGAAACGAACCTCGGATAGGTAGGCGGCCGGTAAGATACTTTCGTAACCTACATAACGATAAGCTTATTTTGTAGATACGAGTGTTTTCGAGTGTGAACATTTTGAGCAATAATTAAAAACTACTTAGGTAATTAATTTTCTTGAGGACACTATTTTTAGACAAACAACTTTGTTTACGAAACATTTTCATGTAGGTAACATTGAAAATAAACGAGCTGTTAATTAAACAAAAATTCACCCCCTTTTTTTCGGGTAAATAAGGTATACCTACCTACATAAATCGGAAAATACTACGAAAAAATTAATGCGAATCAAAATGTTAGGAAATTTAATTCTAAACAGCTTTGTAATAACCATTTTTCGTGTAAAATTCAAAATAAACGAGTTATTCAATAAAAAAATTCACCCTTTAATTCAAGATGGCGGATGACGCAACGGATCGAGTACCACGCAAAACAAAATTTACATTAAAAGTGAAAGGCACGAATTTCGAAGGAAAATTGCTACTTAAAAAAAACTATTTTTACCATGTTTTTGAGCTAATTCGACTGGGCTAAATAAATCCAGCAATATTGAATTATGTAGGTATATAACTGAGCGATGTTTTCAACAGAAAACAAATTGAATAATATTCAAATGATGCAGTGGCAAATGGTGCGGTGGTGAGTCAATCGACGCAAGCGAGAGGGGCCGCGCGCGACCCGCACGTAACCAACAGCCGTATAGTACAATCCGCCTAGATAGACATCCACTGCCGTTTATACACGAATCCGGCAACACTACTACTTTGCATAGCAGGAAATATACTTCATTTAATAAAATGAATGACTATAAATATTCTATTAGATTGCCGGTAAAGCACACATTTGTAATCGTACAGCTGAAAGGAACCGTCGATGTACGGTGCATTCTAATTAATGTCAGTTATCGTTAGAGTTTATTTGTGGCTGGAACGAGGTTGAAACGCAGCAGTAGATAGTGAAAAATTCAATTATTTCTTCCAAGCAACGCAAAAAAAATCAATAAATTAGTTTGTCAGTTGATACTTATATGTCTCGACTCGACCTTTTATAAATTTGTATCCCTTGTATCAAAGCGAAAGTTTCGATCTTTCATGATTTACCTACTATACTGTGTTGCGGTTGTGAGTTAGTTACATTGTAATCCAAGTCTCTGGATCAATTTGGATAAGTCTTGGCACATAATATACATCGTAACATAGGTACCTACATTACTAAAATTTTTTTTTTATCTGGTTGAATGTTTAGATAAGTAGGTAGATACTACCTACTTTATAGTTATTTTAATACTTAAATAATTATGTAGTAACTCTGCGGAATACAAAAGTAATAGCTAACGAAGATACCTAGGTACATACACCAAAACACTTTAAATAAGTTTACCTTATAATGATAATAAAATCGTCACAACAAAAATGATTAAAATCAAAAGTGACAATTGGGACAATTTTGTCCGTATATTTTGTCCGAATCGTCACTAAGTCAAAATAATTTAGTAGGTACGACTCTTATTTTCAGCGTAAAATTTTTGAGTTATAGCTGTAACTAAACGATATTTAAGGCATAAATGATGCAGTGATTCAATAATACCTAGTAACTTATTTCGATACAATTTGTGATACACTAAAAGTGAATCACAAATTGTATCAAAATGAAAGAAAGATTTGCATGTTGTAGGTAGATTTGTTATACAAATATCTTTAAGAAAAATGCGTTTAGTAAGTTTACCTACTACCTACTAAAATAAAACTTTGAAAACCCATTTTAGGCTCAAATAAACAAGACTAGATATTGATTCAATGGTTTTTCCAGTTTGACTATCACTTCTTGGGATTACCTTTGAGGATAATTTCGAGAAAAGATGTTTTTTAATCATTTATTTTAGACTAAGCATTTATCTTACTGTGTATCTTGCTGTGTAGTTATGGGTATTCGATTATTATGATATCAGATGATTGTTAACTTATACAAGTTTTTACTTAGTTAGAGCGAGGAGTCAATGTATAGACTCCACAAAGGTTTAGCTATAAAGCAACAACTACATAAACAAGTACCTACTTAATTTAAGTGCCTTCTTTTAGTTTGCTTTGTAAACATTTTTATTGAAAATACATATTTTTATTATTATTATTTTTTTATTTTTTTTTATTATTTATACTGGTTTAAACTTAGTTTATTTCCACCATTTTACAAAGCAAGAGTAAAAATAAGTGTAGGATGTTTAAATGGGTTTATTGATATTATTTTGTTTTCAAAACTGGTTTTGTGAATATTTCGTTTGTAAATGCGACTTTAAAAAGTATTGACCAAACCCATTATTTTGTTTTAGATTTTTTATTCAGACAACTTGATTTTGGTTAGTTAGTAAAATGATTTAGATATTTTTATAGATTGTATTATAACAGTATATCTAGGTAGAATCAGTTATTATTATTAAGTATGTCTATGAGTTTAATTATAAAAAAATGTAGGAAAAATCTACAGAAAATTCATTATATTTTTAAATCTTAATTTGTACAAAAGAAAAAATAGAAATCCTCTCTTTTGTGTTGGAAAAAATAAACAAAATTCATTTCATTCCAAAGAGGTTTATAATTTAGAAAATATTTAAGATAATTATTATAAAATAACCTGGCATTGCTTTTTATAAAATTACTAATGTTTTTTGAACGACGTAGAAACCAAATGGTTAGAAACGACGCGGAAGGACAATGACCAAAAAGCAGGGCGTGTGCTTTTATGGACTAGCTAATATTAGTACATTATGGTACTAGTGTGGTACATTGGTGATTACCGCCGAGGTGCCATTGAGACCCGAGCCGTAGGCGAGGGTCTTAAGAAAGCCGAGAACGGTAATCACCAATACACACGTGTATCATACGACGTTTTTCAACACACTTGTGAATAAAATAACTATAATTTCAACAGTGAAAACGCGTTGTGAAAAATGTTTCGCTATGGCGGGAAAAATTAATCAGTTTTCCTATGCGCGCGCATTGCGATCGGCCACAGACTAAAGGGATCAGGTTTTTTTTTTATTTATTTTCCGCGCTTAGGGCTTGCGCCTATTCTGCCACGTAAAAAATAGGGAATTAAAGTTTTCTTTTATTACAGAGAAAACAAAAGTTATATTTGAGTGAAAGTTTTATTTATTAAACACGTACGAGTTAAAATTATCTATTTAAATAAGAAGTTGCATGAAATGAGCAAGCAATAGGAACATTCATTTATTTGTTCTATTGAACACGATCTTTTTTTTGAATAAAAACTTTTTTAGTAACAAAGCTACTCAACCAATAAAATTTAAAAAAAAAATCTATAACTCACTAGTGAGTTATAGCAATGAAAAAGTCACAGTTTGATTATGGGTATCATTATGTGCCTAATTGCGGTGACCATAGAGCCACTTTATGAGCAAGTGTGTTGAAAAAAATATTACAAATAATAACGCCATTTTGCACTTAATATCATAAGACCAAGTTAACAGGTACCTAGGTAAGTAGTACTTGTATTAGCGATTCACAATGACTTCTAAGAAGCTTTCGCAGATTAAACTAAAATTATGGCAAGAATGTGAGTCAGCAATTCAATACAGATTTTTAAGCTTTAAGTTGAGATAGTCAAAACAGTATGACGAATATAAATTCATCGACAAACAAGTCCGCTTCAATAAACGGCTGAGCTGAATAAGGCATAGTTAGTACGAACAGCTGAGTCACTTGGTTCGTTTTTAGCGTTGGCGATAGATAGAAGTAGGTAGGTGGGGTAATACGTGTGTGATGTGAACCACGTCGGTCGCCCTCACAGCAATAACAAATTATTGTTATGAAAAATAAAAAAAATACTGCTATAATTAGACATAGACATTCATTTATTTACTATTTGCCACACAATATACAAAGCATATAGATAGGTACAAATTAAACAATAATAATAAAAATAGCTAAAACAGTAAATTTAAAAGAGATAAAATAGTCTATACAATAACATAAAATTAAAATATACATATAATTACATACATACAGTACAACATAATAAGACATATCTACCTAATTATCTCATTTAAAAAAGCAAAAAAACAAATAAAATAAATAAAGCAGCAAAGATAATTAAAGAAGATTAAATATAATAATATAATAATAATAATATATATAATAATATAATATAATAATAAATAATTAAGAAGATAAAGATAATCAAAGAAGATTTATCTCTTTTAAAGCATTAAAATATACATATATACATAACATATAATTAAATTAAATTGGTTCAACGGTTCCTAAATATGTATTATGTATAAAATGTGATGCCTGCCACAGCAGCAAATGGGTCCTAATTCAGCAAATTGCCTAAAGTTTTAGCAGTTTATTCTAGTTGTAGCACAGTGATTACCGTTTTTGGTTTATCGGTAGAATGATAAAAATCATCATATTTTTTTTCTAAAGTCTGTATTAGATTTGAATAAGTGTTGCGTGATGTTACCTACGCACAACGTATAATTTAAATATTATGTGGGTAGAGTACCTATTCATATTCAAGTATAAAAAAAAAACATTGGTGTCGGTCGATTATCTTCTCACCAAACATGTCCCTTGTTGTCAAACTAGGATAATTTTAGGAAAAACTTTTAAAGTTACAGTTGTACTATAAAATAAAGTGTTTAGGTATGATTATAATGATTATGATTTACATTTTGTTGAATTCGACATCATGATAAAATTATTATTAAAGGTTAGACCATCCCCATTTTTTTTTCCCGTTCAAACAACCGAATCTTATCATTGTAAACTAGTTTGTTTGCTATAATCAACTTTTTAAAGATATTTGTATGAACAAGTATTCGTTTTTACCTTGCTTGTGACGAATGTGAAACCTTGGAATAATACGTTGCCCCCACCACAATATCATGCAAAAACTACGTAGGTATTCCTATTCCTTTATGTCGTATTTACGGACTTAATAAATATTAGATTGATATAACAAAGCTACAGGATAATTGTTAATATTAAAGAAATTTAATATTAACAATTATAATCGAAATAATAGTATTTATTTCGAATAAATTACATATTAATTATTTTTCAACACACTTGCTCATAAAGTGGCTCTATGGTCACCGCAATTAGGCACATAATGACACCCATAATCAAACTGTGACTTTTTCATTGCTATAACTCACAAGTGAGTTATAGATTTTTTTTTTTAAATTTTATTGGTTGAGTAGCTTTGTTACTAAAAAAGTTTTTATTCAAAAAAAAAGATCGTGTTCAATAGAACAAATAAATGAATGTTCCTATTGCTTGCTCATTTCATGCAACTTCTTATTTAAATAGATAATTTTAACTCGTACGTGTTTAATAAATAAAACTTTCACTCAAATATAACTTTTGTTTTCTCTGTAATAAAAGAAAACTTTAAATTCCCCATTTTTACGTGGCAGAATAGGCGTAAACCCTAAGCGCGGAAAATAAATAAAAAAAGAACCTCATCCCTTTAGTCTGTGGCCGATCGCAATGCGCGCGCATAGGAAAACTGATTATTTTTTCCCGCCATAGCGAAACATTTTTCACAACGCGTTTTCACTGTTGAAATTATTGTTATTTTATTCACAAGTGTGTTGAAAAACGTCGTATGATACACGTGTGTATTGGTGATTACCGTTCTCGGCTTTCTTAAGACCCTCGCCTACGGCTCGGGTCTCAATGGCACCTCGGCGGTAATCACCAATGTACCACACTTGTACCATAATGTACTATTTTTATGTATTGTAGTACGAGTAATGAGTATTTAAAAAAAACACTTATCAGGTTACAATTTTAAATATCATGACTGAGTAGGTTTGTGGGTAATTAATAATCGATTCAAAGAAAGTCTTGACTGATAAGCTTCTATCGCATTGTATTATTTGTATTGTATGTATCATGTATCAGTATCATTTCGGTAATTTTGACAACTAGGTAATGAATTTTGTAATAAGCAAGTGGGTGGGATTACCATAAATATATATAATGATTATTTTACCGTTTATTTGCTAGCTAGAGCAAAAATAACTCTGTAACATAAAGAATATGCATGAAAAAATTTAAAACAACTCGAAACTTAATACTAATTCACAAAAAAATTACATTATTATCTTTTTTTGGAGGCGTTTTGTAAAATGTCAACGAATATTTTTTTTACTTATCTAACCATACATTTATAAGCAATGTACCTACTTATCTATAAAACTGAAACCTACTGCATTCGTTTTGATATTCTTAGCCAACGGTGATTACATTTAATCGCGTAGATAATTCTTTTCTCAAACAAAAACTGTTTTTAAGCTATTAGCATTTTTTTTGTATTCACAAATAGTATATTATAACTAAGTGCCAACCAAACCAGTTTAAACTCTTTTCATTTTGTACTAGACTTTGTTTTATATTATACTCTTTTTGTACACAAAGCGTCTGACTGAAACGCGCAGCGTTGTCAGTATTCTCCGGCCACAGCCCGAGAGCGGTACTCAATCCAGCGCGGTACTTGTGAAATTGGGAGCCATTTTGATACATTTAACATTTTTCCTTCTTTAAATAACTAATTATATCATTATATTTTCTTTAGCTTAAATTATATACACAATAAAATTTATAAATCATTTATACAGTATCTATAAGAATGAAGTAGAAAAGTTATTGATTTTAATGTTAGCACGTAGGTAAAATGCAATTTGAGAGTTATTGTTATGTGAATCGGGTCGACGAAAACAACTGAGCTAATCAAAATGATGAAGAAACAAATGGGTATGTTTGTTTTATTTTTGTTCATCGTACCATTGTATTAAACACGGTTTTAATATTAAATATAACACTCGATAGTTATAAAATAGCCCTGACCTCTTTTATAGTTCTGTAAGGATTTTATTTGTCAGTAAAATACCTACTCAGTGAGTATTCAGATAACTGGTAGGTATCCATATTATTAACATTGCCTTTTATGTATTTGTTTTTCTAGACGTTTACTGTTCAGTTGGTGCATGGAGTCAGGAATCGAACTTACTAACTTTAACTCAGATTATGATGGTTGTTTTATTTTTTTTTTTTTTTTTTTTTTATGATATAGGTAACTAGCAGGCGAGCAAAATCAAAATCTGTTCTTGTCAAAATCTGTTGAACGTTTACAATTTTTAATAATAAATGGGGAAAAAAATAATTATTAACACAACGTTATCAGTATTGAGGAAAAAGGAAAGAAAAAACTCTAGTATCACTTGCGTAGATACTAATTATAATTACTGTTGAAGGTTCGTGACTTTTTAAAGCCGTTCAGTTGTTTTAAAACTAATGAGCAGGCATTTATTACAACTACATAGGTACCTATAGTTGTAGATAGATGAGTGAGGTACCTACCTACCTATCAGCGCTGCCATACAGACATTTCACACAACGCTTTCCAGTCCCAAACTAACTTGTACTATGGAAACTAGATTGCTGATATAATATATTATCCATTTTTTGTAAATAAATAAGTAGGTACTTATGATACATAGTAACATTAGTAACACCCATACATCGAACAAACATCTATTGTTTGCTACACGCAAATGTTTGTTCTCAGTGGGGATCGAACCCACGGTCCAGAGCATGGAAGGCAGAGCTACTACCGACTGAGATGTGACGCCTGTCAAATAATATAATTATTATTGTCGCTTCGGTAGTGTTTCTATGATTCAAGCACAAACCAGATAGGGATAAGTAGGTAGGTATGTACTAACATTTTTTTTTATGATAAAAGTAATGGAACAAGCTGATAGCTCACCTGATGTTAAGTAGTAACATCTGCCTATAACAATGCATTACCTCACAGAGCAAGTCCAATGAGGACGTGCCCTGTAAGGCAATGCACTGCGTCCATCACTCTGAGACGTAAAGATGTTGAAGTCTCATGTGCCTGTAATTACACCGGCGCCCTTACCCTTCAAACCGGAACACAGCAATGCGAGCATCGCTGCTTGGCGGCAGAAATAGGTAACTTGATTTTGTATCAAAATGGCTTACCTATATAAGTTGGTATTAAAACAGCTTATTACTAATATAACAGTGGTTTATCACTTGTGTATAATATTTCACAACGTGAACGTGATGATTGAATTTTTCTACATGCCTTTTGGAATATTAAAATAATTAATCAAATTATTCTTCAACCCTTGTGATGGTGAGAGTACGTCTTATAATTAATAAATTTATTCACAAAGAAAATTACAACTAATACAATATTTACAATACTCACCATATTTACAATTAATTCTTATAAATTAATTGATTATTGTACCTACAGGCGTTCGTTTAAAAAACTATTCGCTATCGAGAGGTCAAGTCGTAAAAGAATTTGCTCGAAATAAAACTACATACTTACATAATGTATCTAAAATGACGTTGAGTGGTTTAATTTGAAACGTTAATAGGTAAAAGCTTTACTATTGTTAGGCTATTTATTTAATAAATTGCTTTTAAGAATAGACAGGTAAAAGATAATATAAAAAAATATTTTAACGATACTTACCTGTTTACATAATATAGGTAGATATAGATAGATACATTATCTATGTTTATCGTAGAGGGTATCCAGGATACGAGGGGTGGGTTCATAACCAATTGAATCATACATAATTTATTGCAAGCTGTTAACTATTTGTGCAACAATGTTGCCCCTATCGTATGCTACCATTTAGATCGACTGTATTTTCCATAATTGGTAGGTATCTTCTAAAATATGTTGCATCACAAGGCAACACAAAAATAAAACTACAAAAAAATAAATTCCTAGATAATATGATGTGACCTAAAACAACCTATAAGTTATCGCTATATAAATGTTCAAACTTATTTGCCTTGACTCGGTCTCTGACGTAGTCTTTGTCCTATCACGTGAACTAGATGTCGCTGAAGGCACCTAAGTATTACATACAAGTTACACGACGAAGTAATGACGTGTAAGAAAAACATGCTGGCCCGCCATTTTAAAATTTAAAACTCATTAATAGCAAGACGGTCAGGAAAAAAATATTCCATTATACTGTAGTTTTTTTTTTCTCTATCACCCTCGACTGCACGAGAGCTCAGAGATATGAATACCTACAATACAATATATCTACGTATAGTAGGCAAGAGAGCTCAAGGTAGGGTAACGGGTAACTATGAAAAGCCAAACTACGCTGCGTTACCCTACCAAGCAGCGGATCGAGTAAGTTTTTTTTTTATGATAAAAGTAATGGAACAAGCTGATAGCTCACCTGATGTTAAGTGGTAACTACTGCCTATAACAATGCATTACCTCACAGAGCAAGTCCAATGAGGACGTGCCCTGCAAGGCAATGCACTGCGTCCATCACTCTGAGACGTAAAGATCTTGAAGTCTCATGTGCCTGTAATTACACCGGCGCTCTTACCCTTCAAACCGGAGTTGCGTTTGACTTTTTAGGTTATAAAAACATAATTTTTAGGTTATTTAAAAAACTGCATAAAATATTGAAAAAAAAAAACAAGCAATGATACTGCCTCAAATAAGCAGGTAAACAAATAAGATCGCTACAAAATATACGATGATTTTTACAATCAATCAATCTACCTATCTGCCTAGGGCCTAGATAATAATGTTTGCAGTAATGATGATAATAATGATATCAATGTGACGCTACGATACAACCCTATTAGATATTTTTATAGGGAAAGAGCTTAAATAGTATTAGGTAGTTATTTTTAAGTATCTAAGTAAAAAAAAATTACTTTACCTGTCTAATTAGTGTGGTAGGTACGTAGGTAGGTACCTACCTTCACACATGAATTTAATTGAATAATATTATTCAACGTGATCGTAAAATCCTAGGCTGTTCGCTTTTGAAAATAATAGTATAAGGTAAGTAAGTAGGTACATAGGTACTTAATTTAAATAATGTAAGCATGTCAATATAACGTTATATTTTTCGATAAAATTTTATAACAAAGGTAGGATAGACGTACTAAAGTAATGTGATTTTATTTCGATACAAATATGTAGGTACAAAAATTGTATAATTTTGTACCTAATCTGGATTACCTACCTATCGAAATAAAATCACATCCACTAGTGTTTTGTAATATTTAGTAGGTACCTAGTAGGTTAGGTACCTACCCTTATAGCCTAAATTCATCAGAAATAGGTATTTGTTTATAATCATTAGTTTTAGATACCTAGGTACCTACTGAAACCTTTTAGCAGCTCGTCTCCTTGACTAACTGGCTTGGGGTAAGCTTACACTGGTTCTTGCGTTACGGACGTAACAAAAATAATAACACCGTTACTCGTTTAGTAAGTAGGTAGTAGGTACCTAGGTAGGTACTATTATTCTAATACTAGGTACCATTCTAGTAGAAAACTTAAAGAAAAAAATAGGTATTGTATTTATCCATTATATTTCGACGAAGTAGGTAGGTACCTATATAGGCATGTAGTTATTTAGATAAATCAACTCTTGGCCATTCCTATCTAAAACAGTAGATATTAATATGCAAAAAAATTTAAATCATTTTCATCCAAAAATTGGGATACGAGTTTTGTTCAAAATGGCGTCGATATAGAAGCAGACGTTAGGTACGCTAAACAAGTCACATACTGTACTGTGTTCATGACCAAGTGTTCTTAAAAAATCCGATCATTCGTTAGAATTATAATAAAAACGTAGGTACATAAAATAGACTCAAAATAAAACCGAAATCTATCTGAATTAAAGTAAAACCAATTAATTTAACATTTCTAATCTAATTAAATGATGTACGTAGGTTATGTACCTACCTACCCATTGAATTACTATTACTAGCGTAGTAATAATACCTCAATGTACCTACCTACCTACTTTGGGTAAAAATTACGATACAAATTCAACTAAGCCTAAAACCAAACTAATATAGGTACCTAATAATATTGCTATTCAGCGCGGCAATGCAGCCAGTGTTTTGGTATTGATTTGGACCAGTTGAGCTATCTATAAATCGTTTGCAACGGTTTGTAGATAGCTCAACTGTTTTATGTGTATTTTGTAATTATTGTAAATACCTGTAAATACTGTATTCGTTGTAATTTTCTTTGTGAATAAAGTTTTCGACTAGTTTAAATAGGTACCTATCTACTAAATTACCTAACTAGCTAGACCTTACACACACACACACAACACAATAATTACCTTGCTAAAATTTCGGGGATGGCTTCATTTCTTGGGATCCAGCGTTTCTCAATGTTTTTATCACTTGCATTGTCACGTGACCCGTCACGTGTCGTGTCAACGAGGTGGTCGTCTTCGTGAATTGAAAATCGTTGATATTTTTCATGCGATAATATTTACTTGTGAGGCTGATTTACCAGATGCGCAGAAGTAATTTGGCTGCGCAAAGCACCCCTCCACTTTCGTCGACCGCTATTAAGCCGTGACGTGACTGTACCTACTATAGGTACCTAATTAGATTTACTAATAACATAATTAGCTACTACATCAAGTGCAGTTTGGTACCCTCATACTTATGTATATTAAATGAACGTGAAAAAAAGTAAGGTAGAGTACCCAATTATTGAACCTTTAAGCACCACGACGTACAGAGCACATCGTAATGTACAGAGTACATCGTGGTGGTTAAAGGGCCAAACATTAAAGTACATTGTACACTAATTAATTTGTGTCTATTACCTTGGTACCATAAATAAATCTTAGAGGTGTGTACTTATCTATTTTCACCTATCTTTCACAACAAATACCAACGTATAAAAACAGAGATAAGTACAAATAGAATGGGTCGATTGAAAACAAGCCAGTTTTACTCATATAAATATTTAGCATCAAAAGCGTGATTGTCCTTCAACTTGACTCACCACGACCTCGATCAGAAGTACAAACTATGTACCACCTCAACCATCTAGCTATTCTTTAATCTGCCTCCTCAATTTCAATATCATCAACACTTTGATAACATTTTATTAAAAAATATTTGAATACCTACCTATACATAATAATATATTGTAAGTAATTTACTATTAAACGACATGTGGGTGTATAAATATAAGAATTTACCTACTAAATTTGGTAAGTTAGGCACCTTTTTGAGACGTTAAAACTTTTGTCTGTGTAATATTTCCTACCGGTATGATACGAGTAGGTAGGTATACTAAGGAGTAAGTTGCTGGTAAGTGAAGTAGATTATGCCTAATAATGTAAGTGTAAATACATTCAGTAGGTATAAGAAAATTACTTTGTTACATTAATTTGGCAGAGATAGCAATACTGTGCTTTGCTACCTACCTTATTGGTTTCTGGTATTGGGTATTTAGAAAAATAAACACTAGAGGAAATTCAATGTTATTGCCGACCACTCTCTGTAATGTAGCTGATGACATATCGTCATCGACGCAATAGAAAACTGGTTCAATTCCCAATTCCCAAGGCATGACAAATGCATTCAAGATTCTGACTGATTGTAACTTGTAAATTATTAACTTGGTTTTATATTTCCATGACTGTGTTAAAACTTAGAGTTATGAAGATAAGGAGGTAACCAATTTCTTTTCTATCTTTCCAGGGAAAGAGGTCCAGAAGAGATGGCGCTCCATCCGTGACTCATATACAAAGATGTACCGACAAGGAAAGTGCGTACCGGCAGAGCAATGTGCTCCAGGCAGCCGTCGGTATCACTACCACAGGGACCTGGCATTTCTGAGGCAGGCTTTGCAGAACAAGTACGTACAACGAAGTAGAAATAACAAAAAATATTTGGCATTTTGGTGTGTTACGTGACCTTTAAAGTTTGTTTGCATGTTAATGTTACTCGGATAATTATTGTTATGTACCTACCTACACAGTGATTAAAGTCCATTTTCATTAAGATGGGTTGTCTGCGGTTATTTTATTTTATGGCAGCTCAAACAAACAATTACCTAGCCATACGTAACGGGTGTCAAGTCCCACATTGGCCATTTTTCGGAATAGGGTATCTTATCTGTTGTTTAAACACAGATCTAACGGTGAAATCCTCCTTCCAGAAAACCAAGAATCTCTCAAGATAAGTACGAGTCGTACTCCGAATTATCAAACTCCCCCCAACACCCACCACCTGAAGATATCCCGCGCGTCAAAACTGAAATGGTAGACAAGCCCTTGAACTTAAAGACCAAACCAACCCCCGAAAGACTGGAACTAGAAAGAAGAACAGAACTACCAAGAGAACATCTTAAACCAGTCACAGTTGATAAATGCAACCAGACTACTGAGAAATCCAAGCCTTTAGAAATCAAAATCGATGCAAACTCCATGTCAATACTACCCGAAGACCACTTCGATGACGACAAACTCTTCATGAACTCACTTATCCCATGCTTCAAGAAAATGAACGATGACACCAGACTGCTATGTCGTATCGAAGTGCTGAAGATCATAAGATACGCACTACAAGGGAACACATGCTTTGAAGCGATGAAAGCAGCTGAAGACAGCTACTTTAGGAGTAGGATGAGCGGGGTTCTGAAGGAAGAAGTGGTGGAGAAAGCTGAGACGAAGAATGATTCAATTTCAACGCTGTCGATGACAACGAGGTCTGCTGATGGAAGTAGACCTATTCGGAAGCGAAGAGTGAGTATGTAATCTAAGTAGAACACTCGTTACGCCGATTTGAACCTTTTTTCCAAACTATTAGTCGCAACTAACATGTATTTGACCGCACACCGTTTCCAGGGGTATCTATGCAAAGACCACAGGTTTCAACTTATTACGATTTTGACGACAATTTATTTTTCCAGCCTAGGTCTCCATCACCACTCCCTGTTCCTACCAAGAAACGAGGCCCAGGACGTCCAAGAAAGGTAATAATAATAAATACTCTTGGACATTTTACAAAACGCCCTATAGTCCTAAACTAAGCAGAGTTTGTACTATGGGAATTAGATTGCTGACAAAATAGTTAAACCCTAATAACAACTGTATAATCTTAGGGGTGGAACATAATGACAAGACGTGGTGACGTAAGGCGTTGGTTGCCTAGGGAGATCAAACGTAGCGTCAACACCGTAAACTACTTGTCAGAAAATTGTGTCAGATGATAGCACTTGGCAAACATCGATCCAATAATATATGACTGGGAATAAGGGTGCACTGCACACTTATAAGTATCTTGAAATAACGCCTTTGAAGTAAAGTACGTAGTGAAGTTATGTAATCAAATCACGATACGTAAAGATACGTTCTTTCACGCGACGTTAATATTACCAACAACTTCAGAAAGAATATAGAGTCCAGACTGGTTTTGACAGCAGTCTTAGGTACCTAAACTAGGCACCTACGTATATAGTAGGTACGTGAGCTTGTCAATGTTGCACGGCTCAGAGCTAAAATCAATAGGTATTTATGTTATCATAAAGATGTCTACCTAGATCTATGGTCTGGTCACATAGGTCATGACCTTCGGAAGGTGCAATGAACTTATCAAATGTCAATAAAATATTCTTCAAAAATATAATTATATAAAGGGGCTAGGTACCTAGTACCGCTATTATTATTATGTTATTTTAAGAGGGTAAAATGTTGGTTATAATCATCTTCGATAATAAAATCTCAATTTTGCTTGTTTTTATTTGATGTCAGGGTTTAATTATTTACGCGTTGCAAGAATAGTAATAAGTAACTACCTACAAATGTTATCATGACATTCTTAGTTAGTACATACCACAGACTGTTTTCAGCGCTAAGCAACTTACCAATTGTTTTTTTTTGTTTGATTTTTTCTAAATTTCTTATTTACCTAGTTATTTATTTATGTGTAAAATTCATGTAAACCATGTGAAAAAAAACATATTAGTTAGGTGTCGCTTAAATGCTGACGGGACCCTTTTTGAAATAAAAAAATATATATAATTATATTAAGTATTGAGTATATTATCGTGCATGAATATAAAATAATATTATTATTCAGATCCGCCCACCGCCTTCAGACTCCGAAGAAGAGCAAACGACCAAAAAGAGGACTCCAAAGCTCAAGGTGACCCCTGTGGAAGTGTGTCCTCCTGAAGTAGATGACGCATACAGCAAGCTAACCAGCGTCGACCAACTGACTCCTAGGATGTTTATGCAGGTAACTATCAATTAACAAAGAAAAACTAGCTATTTTCTTTATGTGTATAGGTCCTACCTTTGTTTACTTTGCCTTTTTATAGTTTTCAGCTTTTGAGTTTTGATTTTGTTGGTGCCTCTGGTCATTAAGATATTGAGCAATCATATTTAAAATGCTTTGCCAATACATTCAATTCGTGAACTTCGCCTCGGTGAAGCATGAAGATAAAGTAAAAGATTACAGCAGTATGGCAACAGTTTGAAAAATAACTATATTTACATATTTTCAGATGTACCATTTGAATCCAGTAACCAGTACTCCTCTCAAGACTCCAGTCAAGACAGAACCGGTAGAAACTGAACCTCATGCTGATGTATAAGTCCTCGATGGTAAAATCCTTGGTAAAAAGTAAAAGATATACCCACATACTTTTGGTAAATTTACACGCATCTTAAATGGCATCGAGCTTTTATCGAAATGTGTGAACCAAAAATAAACGAATGTTTTTTAAATGTTTATCGTAGTGAGCTGGACTTTGTAACACTGTAGTAATTGAACAATTAGAATTTAATAAAGAAAAATTATACCATTGTATATTTAATATAGGTGCCTGCTGTTAAAGGTATAGGTAAGAAAATAATTCGGTGTGATAGTATCTAAAATTATCAAACTATTATTCACGTAGTAATGCTATGTATATAATATGCCATTAAGCTAGTTTAGAATTTGGTAAGAAACTGAATTTCTATAAAATATGTGTATAAAAAATTCGTAGTATTTTCGTAATTTGTTATTGTGTTATTTCACAGTGTTCTTTATTTTGACAGCAGCGCTATTATTAAAAGACTACGCTTCTTTTTTTTTATGTCGTTAGAATATAATGTTCTCATAATTAATAGATAGGTTATAGACAGATTACCATTTATGTTTAATGTGTATTGGATACAGCTAAGATATTTGGCATTTTTAGAATTTACGAAAATTATGTGTTATTTAATTTAAGATTATTTAAGGAGAACATTCCAAATAAGAATTTAATCATTGATAAGTTAAGATAATTTGATGTGAGGACAGAGAAAATAAATAACATTTCATTATATTTTTTATTATTTTATGAACGCCAAATTGCTAAATGAACTGTTTATTCCTTAGTACGTTTATTAGTACGTTCCTAACGCACCAACTAATTGACACAATGTAAGGTAAGTAGCCATATTATTATATTAAAGATTGTTAAAAACACTAGGCATGTATTGATACCTATTATGAAAATGTAGTCGGGATTTTTAATTTGAATGCAAAATGTCCTCAGCCGGCTCACAAATACTCACATCGCTAAACTTCACATTCAAACCAGCCCTTTTCGGAGTACAGCACATAAGTCCAACAAAGTATGACTTCGACAGTGGAAACTGACACAATCTTAGTAACGTCCACGTGGTGTTATCGGTAGAGTACTTGATGCAAACTACATCCTTCTTTTTTGTGAGGCGCATGTAGAACTTACGGGGATTTCCTGGAAAGATACCTGAAAAAAACCATTATATTGTCAACCGCCTGCCATGAGGTAATCTAAACATCTTTATATCGTCATTCAGATGTATCATTGCTACTATTAGGCGGAGCCGGGTAGCTTTAGTGATAAGATAACCAAGACGAAAAACTACACGCAGAAGAATAAAAAAAATATATATATATTGTTGCATGCGACTGAAATTATTGTTGAACGCGACTACAAAAAATCACGTGAAAGTTTGAGAAACGCCAGGCCAAACCAGTGTTAGGAATGTTAGGATACACATAGCGCCATCTATTAGCTCAAATTGGCTGTAACCTATTTTTCAGTTGCGAACTAACCTCGAAATCTAGATTTTTTTTCTGAAAAATCACTAAATAGATGGTGCTTCATACCATGACAAATGTACAAAAGGCACAACAAAAGGCGATAGAAATATAAGTTCGTAAGTATCTACTAGGTAGGTATAAAGTTAGCCTAAAGTGATAGATTATTGTAGGTAGCCTAGGTACATACCTGTAGCCCAATCAGATACTTCGTTAGTGACCACACTACCGATCATGGGTTGTCCATCATTGTATTCGACTCCTGTTTTAATCCAATGTTTCTCATCCAAATAAATCATCAAACCTGCTTGGTCGTACAACTCTTTGAAATCAGATTCTACACAGGCCTGCGGGTAGTTTTAAAAAGATTTATTTTACTTCCGGTCATATGTGAAAATCAGTCAATTTCCCAATTTTGGTAGATTATTTTCGTAACGTTTTATCTAAGTAGGTAGATTATAAAATAATGAAGTGAAAGAACATGCATTGCACGAGCATTGCACTTACCGTAAACGTAAAATCGTCGATAACATCTACGCCGTAAATATGTCCTGTGTTGAAGTGGAAATCATAGAAAGTTTCTTGCCAGAAATCTGTTTTGTCCTCTGATGTTACCTCGAGAATTTCATCAGTGACCTTCCACTTGGTTGGTTCATTTAGCCATTTAAAACTCGTTAAAGACATCTTACTAAAATCACTCGATTGCATTGTAACGAAATCTGTCTAACTAATACTGTAGCAAATAGACACCTATTGTGTACTATTACGTGGTACAGTAAACACTAAAATGAGCCCATCAGTGCAGATAGACAGTACCTATTTATATGAAAACAATATGTAAACAAATGACGTTGTCTTATTTTCTAAGTACCTACCTAGATAGGAAGTGATGTTAAGTAGTACACTTGAAATACCTAGCTAAGTACAAAATTAAGATACACGTTCCTATATCGTGTTAGTTATAAAAATAATAATAATATAATGGTAGTTTTTTTATTATAACCTGGTAACATTTTTCATTCTATCTTTCAGCTTCACGTTCATTCATATTGTTCGTTCTCTAGTTCTCCCTTTCTTGTTTAGTTCATTCATTTAAAATGACGTCATTTCCGAAAACTGCTACGCGGCGAGATGGCTCCGTGCATTTTATGAAGAAAATAAAGTTTATTTTTGTGTATAGATAGCGAAAATAACAAGTAAAATTAACTTTCTGTCTGAATATATTTTGTGCCTCTGTAATGGGAAAACCTGGTAAGTTGTATTTCTATTGATTGATAGATAGATTCGCGCATGGTTACCGCGTGGTACTTTTCACATACATTTCTCTGTCACTGCTCCAGTTTAGTTAGAATTTACTCAGTCAATCCTATAATATCATATTCCTGAATAAAACTAACGTGTCTTCAATAAGTTTGATTTGATTTTATGGTTTTCGTAAGTTTCACATAGAGGTTATGTTTTGTCTGACAAGGTGTATACCACGCGTCTTTGGCAACCGAAATCCATCTGCCTATTGAAACTTTAAATCTAGGGTTTCTCTATGCTAAATCAACATTTTCTACAAAATATTGAAAACCGTGAAATAAGGTTATATTATGACCCCACGCTATGTCGAAACTAATGACCTCTCATGATGAACTCGTGTCGTCAATAATAATTCCTTGAAATTTATTAAGAACTTTAGGTACCGTTACTTCTAAGACGCAGTAAATAAAAAAAAACATGCGTTGTGTACCTTTGCCCAGCAGTGGGAAGAAATAGGTTAAAAAATAATTAGTCCTGAAATAGCTCCTATGTACTTGAAATTCACGGGGGAGGCTTATGTTCAGCTGTGGACTTCCGCTCATGCTCAGCTCATGGAGCTAAAAGATCTGGAATAAACTTTCTGATGTTATGAAATTTACTGCTTCAATGTCACATTGTGTTTCAAATACAATACAAAGTAGGTAGGTAGGTATATTATATAGAGCAGATGTGGAATCCTAGTGGATGCTATTTAATTCCCATCGGGTAATACTCAATCAATCAAGTACTAATGTACTATTTTTTTAAGGATGTTGCGTCGACCTACGACTGTCTGTCCCATATTGATTTCTACCGACTCATTGACCTACTCATTGACTAGCTTGAGCTTGGATCGATACAGAATGATAGCCGTCTCAGATGTCTGAGAAGCCAGCACACTAGGAAACAGGCCCACGTCTAATGTACTAATGTACTTGATTGATTGAGTATGAACTCAAACTACCATAATGACAGGCGTCACGGCTCAGTAGGTAGTAGCTCTGCCTTCCGTGCTGTGGGTCGTGGGTTTGATCCCCACCGAGAACAAACATTTGTGTGTTGTAAACATATATGTTTGTTCTGTGACTGGGTGTTTCTATGTATTATAAGTATGTATTTACAAAAAAGATATGTATGCATGTATTCCCATAGTACAAGCTTTGCTTAGTTTGGGACTAGAAGGCGTTGTGTTAAGTGTCCGTGAATAATGCTAGATGATACGAGATTCCTAAGTTATGCTCTACAAACATGCAACAACTGCAACACCTATGCACCCAAGTTATCTCTGAGATCTGAGATCTTCGCTCGTGTGATCGATCAAAATCGATGCTTGAATGCGAATACAGATGAATGTTTTATTTCAGAGTTCAACGGAGGCGGTCGTGGCGGTGGTCGGGGCGGGTTCCGCGGCGGTAGGGGCGGAGACCGCGGGGGTCGGGGGGGGTTCGGGGGCCGCGGGGGGGGAGGAGGGGGCAGCTTTGAGAAGCGCGGGGGGAGGGGCGGCGGACGTGGCTTTGGAGGACGCGGTGGTGGTGGTAAGTTATCTTTATTGTTTATCGTTATATTATATGGGTCATTCTCAGTTAAGAGGTAATATGTTGTATGAAGAGACGGCATGGCATTTTTTTTATTTTTTATTTTTAATTCTACATCTTTTTTATGGAAACTTTTAAGTTGAAAACGTTTACAAAGTGGCCAGTCAATTTGTTGGTTTTATCTCATTTTATAAGTGACCAGGGTAGATACTGAACCGTTCTTCGCGCGTAATTTTTTTTTCTAGGTGCCATTTTTTCTGTAAAAAAGTCATATTAAATTGTAAAGCTAAGATATTCATAATGCCAAGTAAAGATTCAGAAAAAAATCTAGAAGTATTCATGAAAACGCATAGGTACAAATGTATCTCCCCTGGACATTAAGTATCACAACTAATATCAAAAGAGCCAGGGGAAATACGCCAGGGGAGAAGACATTTTCGATTGATATCTAAAATAGCCGTAAAAGTGTTCCTCGTACGCAATTCACAATCAAACGTAACAATGTATGCACTATTCATAGTGAATATTCAAGTCTATATTAGTATTTTAACAAATAATTGTTAAATAAAACTAACCAGAGGAAAGACTGCATTCACTCAACACTTCTACACCCAGCGAGCGGCGTGACTGAAATGGCCATTAAAATGGCTGCGCAGTCGGTTTATGCGTCACTTCCTGCTAACTTCAAGTTACATCCTATGCACTCAAAGTCACAACTTCCACAAAATATTTAAAAAAAACTGATTTTTAAACGAAAACAAAAAGCCAGGGGACGAGACACGAAATACGTGGGACAAATTTCGGCGTTGATATTATTTATGAAAAATTGGAATATAAGTAATTTTACTTATAAGACACTGTGACTAAGTTATTGTTCTGTATAAAATTAACAATGATAAAGTAATTATTGAATTTTAATACATTCATAATAACTGGTTTACAAATAAAGTCGGTTTGGTGACAGACCAGGGGAGAGACTTTTTTCTTATATTAGAATTAATTGTGACTAAACTAGATACATTTCTGTAATAAATTTAAGTGAGCATGAAGAAAACATTTAGTTTTAAGTAATAAATAAGTTAATTAGAAAGTTAGTATAAAAAAAAAGTATTTTTTTGTCCTGGCCATGGAAAGTACCTCTTAACTGAGAATGACCCATATATTTTAATTCCTTCAAATTATTACGTTTTCATTAATTTTGCGCTGCAATAATCGTAAATTGTACAATACCTACCCTGCTATATAAATTTGCATTAGGTTAAGTACCTATATTGAAAATAAAAGATTTACCTACTATGACTAAATGTTAAGTATTGTACGCCCGGCATGGGTAAACAGGTGAAACCCTCTTCATTTTAAGATCTCTTATTACACAGTTTTGCAATAAATGATTCTTATGCTTATTTGTGAATTAATCAACAAGCCACATCAACAGTGGCAACCAATATTCACCAGCGCAATGGGTCGACGATGTAGCACGGTTACCTAGAGGAACTTCTATACTGTTTACGAGCTTCCGCCCGCGACTTCGTTCGCGTCCCTTTCTAGTGGCATGCTTTGCTCTTATTTGTAATAGAGCCAAGTCTGGGCCAAGTGTGCAGTGCATCACCGGGTATGGGGTATGAGGAGTCGCAGAGAAAGTTGAAAACCAAAATATCTACCAGATTTAAATAATCTAAATGATGATCGTGGTCCCTCTAATCTAGACCTATTCGTGAAGACTATGTCCACATACCCACTTCTGATGACCTCACACATAAGTACCCTCAATTATACAAAATGCTGTGCTATAAACAATGAAACTTGCAGGTCGCGGTAGAGGTGCTCCAGGCGGCGGCAGAGGTGGTTTCAAAGGGGGAAAACAAGTTATTATTGAACCACACAGGTAAGAATAACAAAAACCTATATATATCAATAATGATTTTCAGAACTTTCAAGTCTCAAAATTTGGCAATGGATAGGATATAGCTTGCAGAACTGACTACTGCTGCAGCTCGTATGAGTTAGTGGCCAACTCTGGCGACGGATGTTGTAGGCCGTCTTAAGGCCTCCGTCGTGGTTTAACGACTGCTAGAGCCGGGACAGTTTAATGTGCTCTCCGAAGCACGGAAGCGCTCGGATGTAAATGCCACTAGCAGTTACTATAGTGACCGCGCAAAACGTCGCTTAACTTAGATAATCAGTGAAAATTGACTAAGCAAGCCTAGCACTTCATGAACTAGACAATAGTGTTGGATATTAGAAAATCTCTGACTTGTATTTTCACATGATGATGACGAGTTTTGTGTCTATAACCATTGAAAACAAAAATGAAATCTTCATCTTAAAATATGACAACCTTGAAATGATGCTAAACTTATAACTTTCGTTCTTCTGAAAGCGAACGCTTGAAGCTAACTTAAAAAGTACTGATCACACTTTCCCGTCCAACTTTACACTAGTATTCTATTCCCTTGCTAAATGATTTGTTCCTTACAGACATCCAGGAGTGTTCATAGCGAGAGGAAAGGAAGATGCTCTAGTTACAAGGAATCTGGTGCCAGGATCTGAGGTCTACGGAGAGAAGAGAATATCTGTTGAGGTTTGTTTACACTTACATTAATTAAAACTGCATTTAAAGGCGTTGGGGCATTTCAGGTCCCGATTTAGTTATTTTTTAGATTAATTTTGTTATTTATAACTTCTGTTGGGTTTATCATAATCTATTATGCAGTTAGCAGTCACAAATTGAAAAATAAAAGAATTATTTTGACGCAAACACTTATAAATACGCTAAACAACATTGAAAAAGACGAATTTTCCGAAGTAAAATGTCTAATAACTAATGATTCCCGCAGCTTTATAATGACATTGTAACATTTGTACAAACTGCATTGTAAGTGTATTGTAACAAACAAAGTTACATCATTGCAAGTTTAAAATAAATGTGGGACCTGGACTCCATCCAATTTGCCCCAGGCCCTTTGAGGCAACTTAAAGAGACAAGACAGTATTTAGAATTTATAATTGTGACAACTAGCCACAAAAGCCATAAAAGCTAAAAAGATAGGACCAGGCAGTAGATAGGCATTTAGGTTCTAAATGATGATCGTGGTCCCTCTAATCTAGACCTATTCATGAAGACTATGTCCACATACCCACTTCTGATGTGTTTTAACACAAAATAATCTGATGTATGTCATAACAGAATACTAATTTGAACATTTTGTTGTAGACTGAAGGAGAAAAGGTGGAATACAGAGTGTGGAACCCTTTCAGGTAAGATATCAAAGCCTGTTTAGAATATAGTGACCTTCAGCCCCCAGTTGTGGGTTCAAAATTGCCAGTTCTCCTTCATAGTGTAGAGAAACATTGTGAGGAAATCAGTCAAGCTTGCAACTAAAACATTAGATATTTATTTGCTGTATGGCACACAAAATACAGGTAAATACAATTAGGTTCTAAATGATGATCGTGGTCCCTCTAATCTTGACCTATTCATGAAGACTATATCCACATACCCACTTCTGATGATCCCGCACCTAATTCACCTCTCAAACCTTATAGATACAATACCTAACCCGATACTTCCTTTCAGATCAAAATTAGCAGCGGCTATAATGGGCGGTGTTGATGCTATCCACATGCCACCTGGCTCCAGGGTCTTGTATCTCGGAGCGGCCAGTGGTACCACAGTTAGTCATGTCTCTGATGTGGTTGGCCCGGTAAGATTTTTTTTATATGTATTCAAATATTTAAAGAAATAGAAGTTTTTATATGTTATTGTGTAGGACGCGCCGCGCGTAAACACCTACTGCAAACTCTTTCCAACGAATTACAAAGGTATTTTGTGCTAGCGAAATATCAGCAAACAAATAGATAACTACATCTTTTTGAATGTACTATTACTAGTTTTTAGGTAAAGTGATGATCGTGGTCCCTCTAATCTAGACCTATCCATGAAGACTATGTCCACATACCCACTTCTGATGACCTCCCACACAAAATAGTTCAATCCAAGTAATTTTCTAGCAATTAACCAGTGTTTTTTGTCAACAGGAAGGATTAGTATACGCAGTTGAATTCTCACACAGATCCGGCAGAGATTTAATAAATGTTGCTAAGAAAAGGACCAATATTATACCTATCATTGAAGATGCCAGACATCCGTTGAAATACAGGTAAATTTAATGTAAAGTTTAGGAAAAAAAATTGCTTTTGACTACATAAATTAGTTTCTTTATAGCTACAATATTAGAAACCTAAGTTGTTTCACAAGCCACGTCCTGACGTTTTTTGCAGTGTTCTAGACGTATATTGCCACGTTATTGATGTATGTTGCCATGTTCTTAGAATAGCTTAAATTCTACTTAAAAATATGATGAATCGTTCTTGCTAAATCTTTCATGTTGAAACACTGAACTCTCTCTCTGACCAATCAACAATTTATCATTTATCTTCCATCCCTCTTTCAACAACTAAACACTACCCAATTCTTCCAGAATGTTAGTGGGTATGGTGGACACCATATTCGCAGACGTTGCACAGCCCGATCAAGCCAGGATAGTGTGTCTAAACGCACAACATTTTCTCAAAAACGGTGGACACTTTGTTATATCAATAAAGGTGAGAATATTTGAGACTTCGGCCGGGGGCTCACTTCGGTGTAACTCTAATTGACGTTGACAACTCTTTGTGTGAAACGAGTTTTCGGCCGAGATATGATGTCATCACTATTAAGTTTGTCCACCAACGCGGGCACCGGTAATACACTACCAGGGCAATATAAAATACGTCCACACCACTGCCGTCACACCGCGCCGTTCACGTGTTGTTTATTGCCCTCGTAGTGCATTACCGGTGCCGTGTCGTTTGCGTTGGTGGACAAACGGCCTTAGAGTTGAATCTCTGCAGATGTGAGAGCCTCTGTTACCATGTAGGCATATTTGAGATAGCCCATATTATATTCCATTTCAGATTAATTTCACTTTTCCTATGATGTAAACAAAAAGCTAAATATTTCATGTTGATACTGAACTCTCTCACTGAGGTTTAAAACATCTACATATAATTATCTAAAAACCAAAACCTACCCCGACTAACCATAGACAATTTTCAGGCTTCATGCATAGACTCCACCGCACAACCCGAAGCAGTCTTTGCAGCTGAAGTCAAGAAACTGCAAGCTGATAAACTAAAACCACAAGAACAGCTAACATTGGAGCCCTATGAAAGAGATCACGCGGTAGTAGTAGGTGTTTTTAGGCCTCCCGCGAAAGGGGCGAAGTAGTTAGGTAACTAGTTAGGGTAAATTTTGTTTTAAGTTTAGCCAGAGTCAATATTTTTGTATTTAACTTTGCATTTTAAACAGTCATTACTTTCACGAAGCCGCAGCCATGATAGAGGTTTTAAAACCACTTATTACAATGACGTATCGTGATAATATTGTTGTAAGTACACAAATAGCACTTGTTGATTTGGTATCCATATTGTGACAATATCAAGTGTATCTTGATGGGTATTAAAGTTAACATATTGTTGGTAAAACAGACTTGTTCCTGCAGGATTAGCATTGTTGATAGGTTAATGTGATTACCTAATTTCATAGCGTAAATTCCAACCTTTGGCCTTTTAGTGTTAATTAAGTTTTAAGTTTGGACGTACAAGCAGAAGTATGTCAAATGTCTATGTAAGAATGAAATATATGAGACGAGAATGTAAGTTTGTTTATTTATTTTGGACATAACCCCCAACGCCTCAGTACTACAGTTTTAATAATTAGCTAGGTACTGCACAGCTAGCTAAGGTTGTCTGGAGAAAATCACTCCCTAGCGATAAGACCGCGCCCATTGTATGTTATTTTCTGTTTATGCTGTCTGGCATATTAGTTTGTAAGTGTTTAAGAATGAAAGTACTTTATTTGTACGTAGGTAACTATCCATAGTCCGGAAAGTATCTTAGCCAGGCGGGTATCTTCGGTTAGTATTGTAGGTAGTAAGGATAGTCTGGTTCAGCAGATATGGTACGGTGCACGAGATTTGTGGCCACCAATTAATACGAAGGGTACCTACTTAGATTCGTAGGACCAGCAGCGTTTCGGCGATCATAACGCACAACGCAGAGTACCGCGTTTGCTCGCCGCTGACGCAGACTGCGACGTCACAAGAGACCGTTATACGTTTTCCATACAATGATGTCCGGCGCTGCATGCTGCATGCTGCATACCGCTGCGTTGTGCGTTACGATCGCGAGACCAAGGCTTTACACGGGTAATAATAACAATGAAAGTCAAATATTTACACTACATTTTTATTAGGAAAACACAATACATTATAAATCATCTCTATTTTAACAATTTATGATATAGCGTCGCTCAGAGTACACAATTGTACTTTTAGAATCATGCACAAACATTAATCTATCTATAGAAATAAACAACAACTGAATACTTGGTATGTATTATTTTTTTTCCCGACTTTTTGTACTTGGACATCTTAATGTCACTTAGAATTTATCTTTATAGGCAATCCTATACTAGCAAGTTAATAACTACATACAGCGCATTTTTTGGTCGTGATTTCACGCGTAACTATAAGAAAGTACTAACAACTTTACGTGGTTTGACACAAATGTTCTCAAAAAATATTTGCGAGTCGGACTCGCGCACAACGGGTTCCGTACACAACATGAGCAACAAAGAAGATTGAAAAATTTCATTTTTCGGGATGAGAATGAGGATTGTATGCCATGTCAAAGTTACAGCCAGCATGCAGTGCATGCGTTTCACGTACACTACAAAGTTGATATAAACTATATGTCTGTCTGTATAGGGATTGAGCATGAGCCTGAAACTGGCAGCCCAAAAAGTAGCAGCCAAATGCACAGGGCCGGACTAAGTAAAGAATAAAATTTAAAAATTTTATACTTAACGCTAAGTGAAAGCTCAGGCACAAAATGTTATTATTTAATAACTGTATGCCACCCAAGAGTAAAAAAAATTCGTTTACTCTTGTTTTGTGAAATTGCCGATAGCATCGCTTTTTTATTTTTAGAAAAAGTAGTAGTTATTAATTGTGCTCCCTAAAACTTCATGCTTAGATCTATAACAGACACCTACTGGAAGGTCCCTAGTGATTTTCAAAGGTTTCTATCGTTGCGTTCACTTAGAAGTAAAGAACTCGGGCGAACTAACGTTCTCAAAAGGCTCACCATTACTATGCACAGGGGAAGTCAGTTTGAAATAATCGCTACTCGTTCCTGGGGATGGAGACTTTTCCTGCCTCTCCGGACTTTGGATCTTTATGGATGATAAATCATTGACGTCGTCAATTTTTGCGATAGCAGCTTCTGGAAAACTTTGGGTGATATCCAAAGTTATGTTTTCTGCATCCAGATCATTTACGCTTGAAGTGGGCGCTCTCAAAAGGTCACCAGGATGCTGGTCATATTCTTCCATTTTGATTATGTTTTCTGGATAGTTAAGTAGCGTATCCATTTCAGCTAATTCTTCAGGCTCTTAATAAGGGCCCTAAGCTTATTATGTGCGGGACAAAATGTGTATTTTCAGGAAAGGATCTGTCTTTTATAATAACTATATCGTCTAGAGATTCAGTATCCGTGTTTTCAGTTAATTCTGTTGAGGTATTATCCACTTCAACAGCCCTTCTTGACGGCAATTCAATATCTGTTCTCTCATTATTATCTTGGTTTATTATTTTAATTTTTTGTTTGAGACATAGTGCTGCAATCGTTTTCATATCCATTTTATCAATAAGTACTACAAGTTGGGCTGTGGGTGATCGGCTAGTTGAATTTTGGGTGTTTTCAATATCTTCAGAGCAAGGAGGTTCAGAATCTTCCACTGAACCGGTTTGCTTCTTCTGAGACTTTTCTACAGTGTGTGTATTAGACATTTTCTTCTTTTTAGGGTTTTTGGTAGTTTTCCGCGTAATTCGTGACGTTTTAGTTTTTTTTATAGTCGGTTTTATCTTTGTCTTTTTGTCTTTGACTGCAGATTCCGGTTGGTCAACTTCTTTATAGGTGAAGGTTAGTTTGCTTATAGGTGAAGTAAATGATTCAAATTTAGCATGGCGGGTTTTTTCTGTACTAAATTAGTTGTTATCTTTTGTGAATCTTTAGATTTCGTTACTTTATTTACCTAAGGTGTTACCACATTCGGTTCTTTCGTACCTTCGTTTATCAAAGTGCAATCAAGTGATAATTTCGTTAGTTTGTTTGTAAGCCCTTTGTTTTTTGCCAAAGTACTATCATTTGCTTTATTTGTTGCATTGTCATCTTTATTATTGTCATTTACATCATCAACTACTGTAATTTCTGGTTGCATTTCGTTGAATTTCTGGGAGCACAAGCTCTGGAGTTAGAAAAAAAATATTTAAAAACAAATCTTTTTTTAATTTTCGTAAGTTAACGCAACGATAAAAATCTTTGAAAATCACTAGGAACATTCCAGTGGGTGTCTGTTATAGATCTAAGCATAAAGTATTAGGGAGCACCAGCAATTACGATATTTTGTCTAAGAAGAAAAATGCTGCTGTCGGTAGTTTCACACGTATAAACGTACTATGTTGTGCTTGGGTCTCAAATAGTAGCAAATAATCTTATTTTATGCTTGAACTTTCCACCTAGCGTCAGAAATCAAAATTTAGAATTTATTGATTCAACCTTAGTCCGGCCCTGGATTATTGTGTTTGGCTGCTGCTATTTGGCTGCCAGTTTCAGGCTCATGGATTGAGCAGCGCCCCTAGCGGGTAGTTTACAAAACTGATGATACTCCATACAACAAAAGTTTACGTGACTTTGCAGTAAACGTCAAACGTACACACTCGGCATTTCACACCGTACATAGTTTAACATTACTTTTCTTAAGTTACGCACCACAACATGTAACTGTAAGTTTTCGAACAAAAATATATTCAACCGCTTTGGACGAACTACTCGTTATTGCAATTTGCAGTCATTTTTTTTTACATTACTTTAAACTATTTTGACAGTTTATTTACAAGAGAACTAGGTCTACAAACTTCATACGTTATGAACTACAGACACCCATTACCTCTAAGGTCTTATACTTAATTATTTACCTAACTGATACGGTGTTACATTTTTAACAAGTCGGATAAATCACATTTTGACCGGTGACGGGATGAGATGATGAGTTTTTACATGTGAAGCTTTGATCTTAACCGACATAGGACTTACATGATGTTAATGACGCAATTTGTTAAACATTTTGAAATCGTAATGGTTTTTACGAAGTTTTTAGAGTGCCCTAAAAGTTAGTGGGATGAAAAAGTACGCAAATCCTACTAATATTATAAATGTCAAAAATTAGATGCTTGTTTCAAGCACGCTGTAACTACTGTTCTGATTTAGATGAAACTTAGAAAATATAAGAATCATAATGCTGATTTACTGATAAGGCATTGATCCGGACTCAAGAATAAATTTTTGTATTAAAAAATCTACTGAAATCTATGCTTGAGTAACGATTTTTTTATCAGCATACGGGCCCTATAGTTCGTAGTCACTGTAAAGATTAAAGTGTAAACAATATCCATGAGTTTTAAAAAGCACTTTTTCTAACCATTACACTTCCAAAACACCAACTATTTACTATCATGCAGTGGTTGTAACACTCTTAACCTCAACTTTGCCCTTATCCGTCTCGAGTCCGTTGACCTCCGGTTTCATTTCCACATCCTTTGTGAATTCAGCGGGTGATTTCGGTTCGCTGTCAGTGGTGCCTTGACTCGATGTGTCTGTTGTCTCCGGTTTGTTTTCAGTTTCTGTGTCCGTTTTGACTTTTGCATCGGTTTTGTCTTGCGAGTCTGTGTCTGTTGTGTTATCTGTGGAAAGATTTAGAGTTTTTTTACACGCTTTATATTAGCTTCATTTGTATTTTGTAACAGACGCCTTTGCGATTTTGACCCAATTCAAACTTTGTAGATTTATTGAGGACCGATGACAATACACTAATTTGATAAGATTATTCCATTATTCAATTCGCAAAATAAGATTTTTGTCAATTTATATAATTTTAGTGTTCTGGTTCAGTTTTGAAAATAGCGATTCACTTAGGTTTCTTTTCGCTTCAACAGGCCCCAGCTTCGTTAGTGCAATTAGCCCTTTTAGATGATGTCTACCGTGCCTGGCGATGAAGTCATGACGTCATATTTTTTCTATAACTCTGTATGTGAAAGTACTCACCAGTTTCATCGACGTCCATTGGCGAAGCTTTCTTCTCGTCGCCGTTGACCTTCTGAAACATTTATATATGTTATTTTTATATATCTAACTATTTATACAAACAAAACCCGGTAGTTAAACTTTCATGACAACACAGAGGACATCACAGTTAGTGTTCCTTCACCTGCATCCTTACCGCCAACTGTATAGCAACTTTGGTTACCATTTTTACAATAGTGAAATATAAAAAAAAAAGAGTCCTTTCCATGAAAGACGTCCCGCAGACGCGTCGCTGTAGTCGTGCGACGTGATGTTACCTAGTTGGTAAAGTCGGTAGTTCCGGAAATTGCCGCGGAACTTCTTTCATGAAAAGGACTCTGGTCATTTTCCTAAATTAATCTATTTGACAGCACTAAAATTGCTGTCGTCTTCTTCTTTTTCTTGTGGTTGTTCGGTGGCTAGGGCTACCACGAATTTGCCAATGTTAATGTTTATTGGCGTTTATTTGTTTACTATTCATTTTTAACAAAAGGCTGAGATCTGAGAATGTTACGGAAATTGCAGTCGTCCCTTTATCATGAAACGAGAAGGACAGCGCTGTCAATATAGTTCAGCATTCGATTCACATTGCGCGTCAACGCCAGCTCCACTGCTGAATGTCGTAGCGTCACGGCGCAGTGTATCTCGGATATGGTATGTTTACGATTGTCATATTAATAATCAAGGCACTGTTTTGAATTTGGGAAATGCTAGGAATGTAAAATGATAGCCAAAGATTTTGAACTCCATTTGAGCTTCGCGGTAAGGCATTCGATCAAAATATAAATAACACCCACAAATTCAAATAATTTATTTGTAAAATTCGATATTTTCGGGTTCTAATATTATTTACCTTCACCCTACTACAAAGCCATCACGGAGGCCTTAATGCGGCCTAAAAACTCCGTCACCAGATACAGCCACTAACTCATACGAGCTTGCTTGTTTGTATACAAAAATCCATGCTTGAGATGCAAGCAAACTCGTATGAGTTAGTGACGGAGTTTTTAGGCCGCCTTAAGGTCTCGTGGCTTAACGACTGCTAGAGCCGGGACCGACAGTTTAACGTGCCCTCCGAAGCACGTTAAAGAGTGTTTGAACAGTAAATCAGCATACGGGCAGAGTGAAATACAATTTGAAATAATGTATCTATCTACAAAAAAAATAGTATGTAACCTATTGACGTCGCTTTTTGCGTGAACTGGCGCTTGTAGTAGACTTCGTGGACTTGGCTCCTCTTTTCTGCATATTGTCGGAATAAATTTAATTAAAAAATAAATAGCTACTCAACAAAGAGACGGGAACATAATGATACTCTACAAAAATATAGAATTAATTAAAAAAAATTCTAGGATATCATAGTTTATTGAATACCTACTTATTTAATTTTTATTAAAATGTTATTATGACCTGTAAATAATATTACAACTAATACAGTATTTACAATATTTACAAAGTACACACATGAATTAGTTGAGCTATCTGCAAACCGTTGCAAACGATTTATAGATAGCTAAAATGTACATTATTTTAATGTACAAAAATCTGAATAAAAACGAAGGCATTTTTATGAGTATTCTTTTTATTAGACAAAAATATGAGATACTAGCTTCCGCCCGCGACTACGTCCGCGTCCCGTTGGATCCCGTTGATTTTCAGTAGCCTATGTGTTAATCCAGGTCAAGGACAATATATATTCCAAGTTTTATCCAAATAGAATAAGTCGTTTTTGCATGAAAGAGGAACAAACATACATACATCCATACAAACTTTCGCGTTTATAATATTAATAGGATATCAGCTAACAATATCGATCATCATCATCATCTCCTTGCCCTTTTACCACTTTATGTGGGGTCGGAACAAAATGTGTTTTTCTTGCTCTTCTATCAGCCGTCATCTCAGTTGTGACTCTTTCTTAACCATGTAATTTTTCACGCAATCCATCCATCTTTTCTATGGCCTACCTCTACTCTTATACCCATCTAAAAATAGCTAAAAATATCGATATCGATACATTTTCAGCAGGAGGGGAAGGGAAGAGGCGAGAGGAAGGAGGGAAGGAGTGACCGTGACCTCAGCGCCCGCGCAGAGAGCATCAGCGATCGGTACACGCGAGACGCGCATTCGTCCTTATTTCAAAATTTAAACTACCTAATTACCGAAAGAACTGTACCTTAACCGAATTAAAGTGTTAATATTTAAACAACAGACTTTCTCGTCTTGTTTTATAACCAAGCGTATCTCACACTATCTCTAACTGACCTGTGGTTTACTCTCCTCTGGCACATCAGGCTGTGCACTTGTAGACGTGACTTCTCCCTCCTGCTCCTTCTTCTGTCTCTTCCGCGGCATCTCCTTCTCTTTCACAATCACTTCTTTATCTTCTTCTTCTTCTGTTGTCGCTTCCGTTATCTGTTCTTCCGTTTCGGCTTCTGGGGTTGGTGAGCTCTCTCTTTGGGGATTTGGGTCTTCCTGTAATAGTAATTGGTGTTAGAAATGAGTTTTTAGTGTTTTTACACCCTAGTAATAGTATAAATGTGAAAGTTTAAATGTTACGTGTGCATAAATTGACTAATTTATGTTTGACTAGCCGTCGCCCGCGGCGTTGCTCGCGTTCTACCCTTTAGAGTGTGACGTTTCAAAATTCCTTTCTTAGTGCACCCCTACACTATATAAGGATACTACCCTCCAAATTTCATACCTCTAGGACTTATGGTTTAGGCTGCGCGTTGATTCTCAGTCAGCTTTAAAAGAGTTTTATATATATTGATGATGATGATGATATTGTTTCTATTGTTACAATTATGTTTTTTTTTGTGTACTTACTTACTGTAAATAATAATATCTTTAACTTATTTAATTGGTCTAACCGTGTTAGTTAAAGCAAAATAAATGTGAAAGTTTAGATGTTTGTATATTAATCACGCTGCAAATACTGGTCTGACTTTGATAGACTTGGAAAATATATAGTTTGTTACCTGGATTAACACACCCTATGTATAACTTACTACTGAGGCTAATGTAATGGTGTTCAACAACCTAGCTAGGTCATTTTTATATGACCTACATGATTACATATTTATTTACTATCAAAGGACTTTTTAATATATTTCTAAATTCTATAACACTTCTATTGTTTTAACAGTACCTACCACTCGATCCTTCGTATGAGTTAGTCACCAACTCTAGTGACGAAGCTTGTTAGGCCAACCTTACCTTTACTAAGCTTTTTTTGGACATTTTTAAATCCTAGAACATGTACTTACCACAAGTAGTACAGTATGTTGTCCCCCTGCCGACGCTAGCCGTGGGACATGTTCTCCGAGTGCGACGCATACTGCAGGAGTAGGAGAGGATGCGTCTTCACATTTACCTGTTCCCAGCTGTCCCTCGCTGCCCATACCCCATGAAAATATCTCGCCTGGAAATTGAAAACAAGATGTTTTTTAATATTAGTCCGTTTTTTTCAAGTTTTTATACTATTAATACAGCTTCATCATCAGAGGATGATGGTGATGATGGTAGTTTATTGGGCTTGTTCTATTGATCATAAACACCACAGAAACGTCACAGGAAAGCAAAATTTTAGAATTTCTCATCATAACTCACATCTCATAACTCCGTCATGAATGAACCAATTTGAAAAATTATATTTTTATCTGACTTCCAGATTAGTTCCATAAATGTTTAATCAAACTGGGTTCAGTAGTTTGGCAGTTAAATAAGAATAACTGGAAAAACACATCATCCACGTACACGACATTGCGTATTTTGCTTTTCTGATGGTTATTTTTCTTTAGCGAGGTAAAATAAAATAGATTAGAAATAAATAAACAAATATTCATGGACATTTCACACAACGCTCCTTATCTATGTTTGCCACACACAAATGTTTGTTCTCAGTGGGGATCGAACCCACAGCACGGAAGGCAGAGCTACTGCCAACTGAACTGTGACGTCTGTCAACGTCAGTATAACTTACCAGCGTCGGTGACAGCGAAGGAGTTGCTAGTACCGGCGGCTATGCTGATGCATTTCTTGTTTTGTAGTGCGGGGATTGGCTCTAATGTTTCAGCGTCGCCTGTTCGGTCGCCAAGTCCTAATCTGTAATAACCCCACTAATATTATAAATGTCAAAGTTTACATTTACATGTCAAAGTTACAACTACTGGTCCGATTTGGATGCGACTTGGAATATAAATAGTTCGTAACCTGGATTAACACATAGGTTACTTTTTATCTCGGAAAATCTGGATTAAACAGGACGCGGACGAAGTCGCGGGCGGAAGTTAGTGATATATTAAATTAATTAATTAGGGCCCAGGGTACATGTACATTCAGGGGTTTACTTAGAAACGCCTCAGAACTTGTTCCTTTTACTGTGCAAAAACAGAAATAGGTTTTATTTGTACTGAACCTGGATGAGTTCTTTCATTCTTATGGGGTTTTTGGCCTAAAAATTTGTATGCCATGAATGTAGTACCCCACACGTCAAACATGAAATATTCACACCGTCCCACGCATTAGAAAGTGGTAGCGATTCTGTTTTTTTTCCCACTTCAGTCATGTATTTAGCTTGCTTGTGATTATCTATTTTTTCAACCTAGATAGAATGTAGTACCCGGCAAGTAAGTCAAACATGAAAATATTCACATCTTCCCACGCATTAGACAGCGGTAAAATTTCACTTGAGTCATGTATTTAGCTTTTTTTGTAACCTAGATAGAATGTAGTACCCGGCATGTAAGTCTAACCTGCCATATTCACATCTGCCGACGCAGTACACAGCGCCGGTATTGTCTAACGCTAGCGAGTGATGTTGTCCCGGCGCCACGCGCTGCCAGTTCTCGGAGAGACGGAACGCGTCGCATTCTGTCGGCGTGTATAATGCTGTCTTGCGTTTTTCGCCTGTTATACCTGTGAATACAAATATAAATATATATAGTTCTGTGTCTGGGTGTTACGATCTATCATCATCATCATCAATATATATAAAACTTTTTTGAAGCTGACAGAGGATCAACGCACACTGACGCACAGCCTAAACTATAAGTCCTAGAGGTATGAAATTTGGAGGGTAGTATCCTTATATAGTGTAGGGGTGCACTAAGAAAGGAATTTTGAAACACGTCACACTCTAAAGGGTAGAACGCGAGCAACGCCGCTACTATTATAAAACTGTAAAAAAGCCAGAAACTAAAATTAAAGATATGGGAAAACTAAATATGCAGTTCTACTAAATAAACCATTCAAAAATAGAGTTTGTCTGTTTGTTTGTTCGCGGATCACGCCTAAACTACTGGACCAATTTCAATGAAACTTATATCATTCAGAAGCCCTTTTTCCGGATTGAAACATAAGCTATATTTCATTGAAATGAAAGACGTGGATTCTTAGAGGAGACATTATCTTCTTGTTCCCAGTGACTAGATCGAACCTACGACCCACAGCACGGAAGGCAGAGCTATTACCGACTGAGCTGTGACACTTGTCTCAAAAGAATCAATCAACTTTATAATAAAAGAACATTTATCACAGACTCAATCATATATGAGTGACTTACCAAGTTGTCCATAGTTGTTAAGTCCAAATGCGAACACCTTCTCCTGGCTGGCGTCCAGCACGAACGTGGCGTGGTACCCCGCCCACACTCTACACGCACCTGCCTTTAACGTCACCTTAGACGGTACTAGCAGGGCACCTGTAATAGACCAAGCTCGTATGATTTTTTAGGCCTCCTATGGCTTAACAGATAATGTTACCACAGATAATGTAATAGTTCTAAAACTGGTGCAAAATGCCTTCATTTTGACGGAACAACTAGACAAATAATACTTACTGAAGCTCTGTCGGTCTCGGGTCTCTGGACAAATATTTAAATAAGTAACTCGATTTTGATGATGAATACACCATAAGTTATTTCTAAGCAAATATGTGTGAAAATTAAATATGTGTCAGAAGATTTTAATTATGCTAAAATCCCACTAATATCAATGTTTAGATGTTTGTTTCAATCACTGATGGTTCGATCTGGATAAAACTTGGAATATACATACAATGTATATAGTTTGTAACCTGGATTAACACATAGGCTACTTGTTATCCTGGAATATCAACAGGATCAAACAGGACGCGACGAAGTTGCGGTCAGAGGCTAGTGCGATATAATACTTACTGAAGCCCTGCCTTGCGTCTCTGGACGCAGACCGCTGCGATAATCGCCCCAGTTGACCTTGCTCTCCACAACCCATCGTGTATACGGAGCCGGATTTCTGCAAAAAGTTAATAGTTATGTACCAACGGCGACACATCGAAAATATTTAAAAATTGTTCCGAATCGATTAACGAGGATTAGGCACCATTTCTATCTTTCGGCCACTTGCACATGAATAAATAGATTAGTTATTTTTTTACCAAAAACCTTTTTTTAAGTACTATTGGCAAGAATTTTTTTTATGGCTCTCTAAAAACTTTGTAATGTTGTAAATTGTAATTTTTTACTCTTCAGACTCGAAAGGATGCCGAGCTCTGAATCAGACCATTCAATGCAGTGACGAATTATTGCTCAAAAAAAATTTGAATGGTGTGATTAAGTTGAGAAATTACACAATAAGAAGAACTGATAAGGGAACTCACAGACAACATAACAAGATGATCACCACCAGATGCAATATCCACGGCTATCTCTCCAATGTCTATCCTGATGGGATCCTTGCAGGCTTTACCTTCCCGGCCTTGCATCACCAGACCCATACTGCCGTGGGAATCCTGCAAATTCATATTGTATTACTAAACTTGTTAGTCATGTCTTGTGGCGTCAATCTTCACCAATTATCTAAGTTAGGCGACGTTCCGCGCAGTCACTATTTGGATGGGCGACCGCTAGTGAGCGCTTCCGTGCTTCGGAGGGCACGTGAAACTGTCCCGACTCAAGCAGTCGTTAAGCTACGAAGGAGGCCTTAAGGCGGCCTAAAAACTCCGTCACCACAGTTGCCCGCTAACTCATACGCTTGCTTGCACGTAGTCATGTCTTAACTAACGTCAGTTGTATTTTGTGCTTGCAACTTGGTACCGCAAAATATGGATGTTAGCAGCCAAAATAAAATATCCTCAAACATTTATTTAAGGGATTTAAAAAATAACGACTATGTTAATTATGGGGAAATTAAGGCTGAAGTAAATTAAAATAAAATAATTTTACTTTGAAAAACAACTCTATTTTTTCTCTGTCAATACTAAAACTTTTACATCACCATCCGTCACTCGCCTACCGAGGAGGTTTGCATCGTCTACAGACTAAGTGTAGTGTAAACATTGTAAACAAATTGAAAACAAAACAAAAAAGATGTAAGATGTGATGAATTGGTTTACTTAGGCCATTCATCACATCTTATATCTGATTCAACAGTGTGTAGAATGTTGTGAGGGTGTGTTAGGGTGTCTCAATGGGTAGTATAGGGTGAGGGTGTGTGTGTGACATTCACGGACATTTAACAACGCCTTCTAGTCCCAAACTAAGCAAAGCTTGTACTATGGGAACTAGATGGCTGATAGAATACATAATATGTATACATTTTTTTTTGTAAATACACATTTATAATACATAGTAACACCCAGACACAGAACAAACATCTATGTTTGTCATACACAAATGTTTGTTCTCGGCGGGGATCGAACCCACGACCCATAGCACGGAAGGCAGAGCTACTACCCACTGAGCCATGACGCCTGTCAACCTAACCAGCTAAATCTACTCACCCTAAAAGAGCCCCATGCATAAACATCTCCGTTGTCCAACAGGGCAGCAGAATGTGAATCTCCAGCGGTTATAGCGACTGCTTTGTTCGGTAACGTCACTTTCTTAGGCGAGCCCTCGTCCGTGTCACTTGAAGTATTCCTGCCTAAGGCGCCTTCATCGTTGCAGCCGTATGTCCATACCTAAAAACACCTTCTTAAGTACGAAAGTTCGATTTTACAATAGTAATTTAATTGTAATAATAGCGTGTTCGTGTTACATTGAACGAAGCGCTCGTGGCGTAGTGCGTTAAGTGCCATTTACATGTGAGGGCTTCGATGTTTCGGGCACGCTGAATGTCTCGGCTCTAGCTGTCGTTGAGCCATGACGGAGGCCTTAAGGCGGCCTAAAAATCCGTCATCAGAGTTGGCCACTAACGTTGTTGCGTCACCGCGTCACCAGTATGCAGTGTAACTAGAATATATTCTACTAGCTGGTGCCCGCGACTTCGTCTGCACAGGATTGGAAGTGAACTTCACTATTAGTAGTTCACTATTACTATTAGAAGTGAGATTCACTATGCGAAATCTTCTAGGCGTTTCCGAAGAGTTCACGTCCTGTTGATTTTCCGGGATAATTTCGGCGAATATGCTATCAAGTACCGTACCTTTCCATTGCTGTCAAGTGCGATGGTGTGCATTCCCCCAGCACTCACTGACACAATCTTGTCACCCAAAGCGGTCACATTTTTAAACCTGAAAAATTTATATACTGTTAAGAACTTATGAATAGAAAACTTATAAAGGGGTCATCCAAAAAGTATGTTATGGTGGGTCCACATCTGATCTTTTGTCCGTATCGTATCAGCGTCGCGATCAAAGAACGCTAGTTTGGACGCCCGTTCGGTTACGGTACGGTGGTACGGCGGCGTCCAAACTAGCGTTCTTTGATCGCGACGCCGATACGATACGGACAAAGGATCAGATGTGGACCCACCTTTACAGTAATATCATGGTTTTTTGACCCCTCCCCCCATCCTTGTCATAGTCGGTGACATTTGTGAGAACCTTCATTTTGACAGAACAAGTGGAGAAAATATCTCGCGTCCGTCCTAGCACCGCAGATAACTTTAATATTGATGCCTATTGTACTTACTTAGTGCTTTCAATAACATCTTCCCCGAGTCCTAGTTGGCCGACATCTCCTTGTCCGCATGTGTACACACGACCCTTATTTCTCGGAGCCGATGGTATTTGTAACTGAATTGCTGAAATTAAAACAAATAAATTATCTTAAAAACTACGAAACTAAAAATTTAAGGGACTAGAAGAAAAAAAAGTTCAAAAATATCAAGTTGGATGTCATAGAATAGGGTTTTGTTTAGACATTCCGAACCCATTTTTATTTTAATTCTAGCTTAAATAGTTTTTCGAGTCGTAGTAAAAATTATGTAGTACGAAAATGTTAGTAAAAATGTTTTTTACTTTCTTATCTTTCTGCTCTTATACTACCTTATTGTTTTTATGTTTTGTTCACATTTTTTCTGTAACTATTTCTTTTCTACTCGTGAAAACCTTTTATTGGCCAACTGTTTCCATTTTTGTACCTAATCTATGTTATGTGCTGTTGGTTTTCCTATAAATAAATAAATAAATAAATAAAGAACACCGAAACATGTTCTTATGATATAAAACAAAACAGATTGCATTAAATGTACAATGGGCAATGTACAAATATATGCTTGAGTAACAATTTTTTCATCAGAATAAAAGCCCGAGTTCAGAAAACAAGCAAATGTTAACGCACCTTACACAGCACATTTATCTGCATTCACTATCTAGGTATGTAAGTACATAGCATAATGATAATATGTACAGTGCAACACACATTTCCAAGGTTAAATATATGGATAAACCATCCGTCGCCCGCGGCATTGCTCGTGTTCTACCCTTTACAGTGTGACGTTTCAAAATTCCTTTCTTAGTGCGCCCCTACACTATTGTATAAGGAACCTACCGTCCAAATTTCATACCTCTAGGACTTATAGTTTAGGCTGTGCGTTGATTCTCAGTCAGCTTCAAAAGAGTTTTATATAAATTGATTACGGTCTTCAAGTTCATTTTATCAACAAGTTAATAGGTTTTGCCTCATCACCTCAGAAATAGTAGTTTTATCTACCTACCTAGTTTATTTGTGTATAATTATCCGCCACTTAGTGGCCTTGAACAAGTTTATACATTAAAGATTAGAGTGGAGTGTGTAATCCAAGAACCATTATTAATTCTTGTAAGTAGGTAGGTGTAAATTATGTAAGTATATGCATCATTTAGGTCATTTTTATTTACGGAAATGACAGCAGAATATAGCTGTAAATAAGTCAAGTAGAACGTTGGATAGTTATTATCTTGCTAACCTCAAAAGTAACCTTTATTGAAATGCTTACATAATCAAAACCACTTCATTGCATGAATTAGACATTCGAAAACACATTTCAGGCTCAAAACTGCTAATAAACAACAGTTATTGTTGCAAAAGGCACAAAATAAGGCCAGCGGTCGAGCGTCGCTTTTCCCGCCATCGCGTTTGACAGGTCATTGACGTCGCACCAAAAGAAAACAATTGCAAAGATGGGTTCTTCGAGCTTACCTCCACGTTTTTTCTTATTTTTCGGGGCCGAAGATGCTGAAGATGCCGCAGTCTTGGATGCTGCACGTTTTGTGCCTCTAGCAGCCGGCATTATGCCTGCAATTTTTCAATCGATGCGTCAATAAACAAGACAAAGCGCGGCAAACGGAACACAGCGCTCGATGAAGGCACTGATGACGTTTTCACTTGTATTGTAATCTCGTTAGCGCCTGATACCCTACAGGCTGCTGCTGCATCAATTTACAAGGCTATGACCTCATAGATTTATGCAAAGCGCAGATAGGTTATATTATGCATTCGTATAGCCACTGCACAGAGAACCAAACAATGCGTCCGCGCCATACGGGCAGGCGTCCCACGATATCACAATGTTTTACTTACTGTTTTCTTATATTATTTCTACGCGAAACGCACGAATTAATCTCAAACAACACCTTAGTTTTGTAGATGACGTATTATAATAAACTTTGTACGATTCACGTACATCTCCCTCCGCTCGCGAAGCTTGCTTTCTTTCTGTCAGATTCGTTATGTGGAAGTTGCCAACTCTGCTACTCGAAAATATACTACTCAACGGTACTCTGCTACGATATTATTATAGAAAGTCTATTAGATATTATGTCAAATTATATATAAATTTACACATAATATGTATTACCTGAACGGTCTAGCTTATAAAAACTAGAGATGTATAGAGAAATATAAGGCCCGATTCCTTTGCATTTTCCAAAACCAAACTAGTTTGACTGCACTAAATTGATAGCTGTCTCTGTCGTTTCAGTTTAGAAGAAAGGGGTGGCAACAATTTTAGTGTTGTCAAATTAGGATAATTTAGGAAAATGCAACCACAGAATCGGGAGCAGAGTGATATCAAAGTTGTAAAACATTCACAGCTTAAATTAAACGTCACATAAAATATGATAAAAATCCCAAAATGTACCAAATTCCGCAGATATCAATCAAACGTAAAGCTGGCAGCTTCGTGTGAGTGAGTCAGGAGTAAAGTTAGTGCGTGACGTTGCGTTAGCGAAATGAATGAACTGAAAATAATCGATCGTCACTCGATTTTCTAGAATGAACCGAACCAACAGAATATCATCTATCACAAATCAAGGTGCGATGAAACACACAATTCGACAACTTACGTCAACGACTGACTATGTATGAGGGCGGCCGGCATCCAGAATTTCGGATCTGGCTGGAATGCGAATGGCCAATCAAATCACAAGGTTCCTTTCCTATTGTGTTATCTCCATAGCACATCATAAAATAAGTAGTAGCAAACATATATCAAGCTTGTGATTGATCTACCTATAATTTTTTTTTGGGTTTATCATTTATTTAGTTCATTAGGCATTGATACGAAATAAATCTAAAACAAATCAAAAGTTTATCATTCATTTTTTTATAAACTTAGCTTTCACTTACTTAAACGTTAAATGTTGAACTTTTCTATAAACTTTTTTATGGTATTACAAAACAGCAAAAGATCATTGTGTACTTTGTGTTCGTAAAATCACAACGTTTATAGCCAACCACAACCACGGATCACAATCACAATTACACAATTAACGATTTATCTCGTATGATCGATTAAAGTGCAAAAAGACATCACTACTTTCCACAAATTTTGAAAATTGAATGAACATATTATTCTACCATATTTTTTTATTTTGTCAACCAATCGCAACGTCCATGTAAAAGGCGCGAAGAGTGCAAAAAGTTTATACATATTTGATAAAAAACTATACACACAGTACAAAAAATGTTGAATAAAATTGAAATAGTTACATGCAAAGTAGGTACGTAGGTAAGTAGTAGGTACCTTCCTACTGAGATATATTTGATGCTTCTCAAAAAACACATTCATGTTTACTGTAAGTAGCTTACGTACGTTAGGTACCGTCTAAATAGGTACCTATCAGAGGACATTAGTATTCCATTCCATGTTCCTATTCTAGTACTTGTACTAATATTCTGTGGTTCTAGTTCAAATAGAACTTGCCTTTAGAACCTTGAGGTGTAAAGGTAGTGCATTTACTTCCCGCTAGATGGCGTTAGGAGTAAAGTTACTTTACTTTCCTCTACTTTAGATCTTCATTCTTCAGACCCCAGCCACAAAGCACAAAACTAGTAAACATAGTAAGTTAGCACTATGAAACTAGTAAATAATAGTACTAGAACATAGTAACTTATAATGCAAAGCACTTTTAAGGTGGAACTAGTCAATACAAGCTTCTTAAACTCTCAATACGAAGGTTTAGAAGCTTGTATTTTTTAAATGAATATTTTTTTTACGGTTTGGGGTGTATACAGACATAGATTATGACGAGATAAATTGATATAATCCTTAGTTTTGGTTGGTCAACGTCAAACAGTGGAGTAGTTACCCTTCGACGTTTGTATGGAAAGGTGCGCGACTTCGTTCTACCTTAAATTACCTAGGTAGGTATCTACTACCTACCTAGCTACTTACAAGACAAGATTATAGGACTACCAAGTCTGTTACTGTCTAGGTAGTAAAAAATAAACTTTTAGATACCTACTTAATACCTGAAAACCTGGAAAAAGTAATTATGTTGTAAAGTGCCTCCTATAGTTAAGACCAAATTGTAACACTTATTTTCAACACACTTGCTCATAAAGTGGCTCTTTTGTCACTGCAATTAGGCACATAATGACACCCATAATCAAACTGTGATATAATCAATCTATAACTCACTAGTGAGTTATAGATTTTTTTCTTAATTTTATTGGTTGAGTTGCTTTGTCCTTAAAAAAGTTTTTATTCAAAAAAAAAAGATCGTGTTCAATAGAACAAATAAATTAATGTTCCTATTGCTTGCTCATTTCATGCAACTTCTTATTTAAATAGATAATTTTAACTCGTTACGTGTTTAATAAATAAAACTTTCACTCAAATATAACTTTTGTTTTCTCTGTAATAAAAAAAAACTTTAAATTCCCCATTTTGTACGTGGCAGAATAGGCGCAAACCGTAAGCCCGGAAAATTAAAAACAAAACCTTATCTTTTTAGTCTGTGACCGATCGCAATGCGCGCGCATAGGAAAACTGATTAGTTATTCCCGCCATAGCGAAACATTTTTCACAACTCGTTTTAACTGTTGAAATTATAGTTATTTTATTGTTATTTTATTCACAAGTGTGTTGAAAAATGTCGTATGATACACGTGTGTATTGATGATTACCGTCCTCGGCTCTCTTAAGACCCTCGCCTACGGCTCGGGTCTCAATGGCACCTCGGCGGTAATCACCAATATTACACACTTGTACCATAATGTACTATTAAGCAAATAAACTTCTTGTATCTTAGATACTTAAATATGCCACCTAGTGCATATGTACACCTCAATAAATTGCTGTGCCCTAACAGGGTTTATGTTTGATACACTACCTTTTGTACAACATCTTTAAAACAACATAAGTGCAATAAACGATTTGAATTTGAATTTGAAAAATAGGACATAGGTACTTAGTAATCATCAATATATATAAAACTCTTTTGAAGCTGACAGAGAATCAACGCACAGCCTAAACTATAAGTCCTAGAGGTATGAAATTTTGAAGGTAGGTTCCTTATATAGTGTAGGGTGCAATAAGAAAGGAATTTTGAAAAGTCACACTCTAATGCACAGCTAGTGTCTAATATTTGTGTGCTTGTTAGATACCTACGACGATTTGATGACTCAATCTAGTGATATCGGTATCAGTGTGATCGAGTAGGTACCTAGCAATATAAATGCAAATTTTTAATGCATTTCGTAAAATTAGGTACCATCCAAACAACGCCTGCGTACCATCTTGTACTTGGTACCAATATTGGTACTACCTGTTAGATCCTAGCTGCCTTACCGTCAAGTTATTCATTGTTACGTGAGTATTCCACATTCTTTGAAGCGAAGTGTACTAAATGGCTGATTTTACTTATGCAGTGCATTGAATTACTAAATAGTACCTCAATGATGCAGTGACTTTTTTTTTGTAAAATAAGTTTTTTTTGACGTCGGTAGGTTTTTCATTCTCATTTTTAGTAAATAGTAACATTAACTAAATAGAGATTTAGATAATTACATAGGTACCTATACCTTTTTTTTTTTTGTTAACGGGGAAAAATCTGCTTTCAGACACCTTTGCCGCATTTGAGGGATGCGGCAAGGTAGTATGGGGATGGTGACACTCACCGACCCACTAAAACCACCCCGGTGGCCGGCCTCGATGCTTGACAAGGGACTCTGGGACCTCGAAACGACCACGCCAGAGCCCTCACCGCATAAGGTACCTATACCTACTACACAACTTAAAAATAAATTATCATTAAGAACACTACAAAAGCTTATTAAAACTCAAATATTGAATTTAGTAGAAAATATTGATACAAGTGGGTGGGCCGAAGGTTGGACTCCGTAAGACCACACCTACCGTGAAAGCCTTAAACTTTTGCATCTCGTTCTATAAGTTCCTCTCTCTCATGGCGATAATAGGTATCTACCTAGACCTACTCGAAGCTATTCTTCAAATCGAGTGATGGACACAGTGCGATGTCTCACAAGGCACGTCCTCAGTGGACGTGCTCTGTGAGGCAACGCATTGTAGGCGGAGGGTGCAAAAATCTAACCTATATTTTACCAGCGTTCATTTGTCTCAACAAATATGCCATACTTTATAGGTATTATAAACGCGAAAGTTTGTAAGGATGGTGTATGGATGTTTGTTACTCTTTTACGCAAAAACTACTGATCCGATTTGGATGAAACTTGGAATATATATGGTCCGTGACCTGGATTATCACATAGGCTACTTTTTATCCCGGAAAATCAACAGGATCCAACGTGATGCAAACGAAGTCGCGGGCGCAAGCTAGTTCATAATAATTTAGTGAGTACGCGTAAACTCTGTTTTACCACGATTTACGGGAGAATTTATCGATGGGATGACGAATGGTAAAGGAGGAGGAAAGTCTAAAACCAAAAAACAAAACCAGTTTTTATAAAAACCGGTCAAGTTGGGTCTCATATCTACAGTACATGCTGCCTACTGTACTTACCTATAGGTACTTTGTAAGTTACATAGACCTTTTTAGTCTAGACGATGGAACAAGCCGATGGCCCCCCTGATGTTAAGTGGTAACCACTGCCTATAACGATGCATTGCCTTACTGAGCATAACCTAGGGCAGGACGGACTTTCCTAAGAAGCTAAAAGCGTTCACAGAGGTTTAAACGGCGTTACAGCTCGGTCGGTAATAGCTTTGCTTTCATGGGTTCGATCCCCACCAAGAATAAACATTTACGTGTGGCAAATATAGATGTTTGTTCTGTGTCTCGGGGTTACTATGTATTATAAGTATGTATAAATTTACAAAAACTTAATATATAAGTGTAAGTATCCTATTAGCAATCTAGTTCCCAGCTTTGCTTAGTTTGGGGCTAGAAGGCGTTGTGTGAAATTTCCATGAATATTTATTTACAAAGCAGTTTAAAAACCGGTCAAATGAGGTCTCATAAAATAAACCGGTCAAATGGGGTCTCAAATAAATACTTTCTGCCTGCTGTAGTGGTACCTACGTACGTATAAGTACCATGATATTGTATACCGCGTTCACACTACGCCCATGCCGCTGCCGGCATTATTGCCGCGGACTTATTGCCACAGCAACATCGCATTTATTCTCAATAGAGAGCAAGGGCATGAACTTGAGCCTGGAGCCGGGACCGAGGCGTATTCGTGTTCACACTATGCTCGTGCCCACTTCCCTGTCCCAAGTCCCTGCCGAATGCGGCAGAGTGTGAACGCAACCTAATACCGCGTTCACACTATGTCATTGCCGCTGCCGGAATTCATGCCGCGGACTTATTGCCACAGCAACATCGCCTTTATTCTCACCAAGGAGCTAGGGCATGAACTTGGCGATGTTGCTGTGGCAATAATTCCGGAATTAATCGCGGCAATGATTCCGGCAGCGGTATGGGCATGTGTGAACGCGGTATAAGTATAAAGGCAGTGTTGCTGTGGCAATAATTCCGGAATTAATCGCGGCATTCATGCCGGCAGCGGCATGGGCATAGTGTGCACGCGCTATAAGGTTGTGGAACGGACGGGCCCACCGCACGGACATGACACCCAACACCGGTACCTACTCGCTGCGGTAATTACTCGTCTCCGAGCGTCTACCTACCCGATGCGAAATCTTTATTTTTTTTAAACTTCTGAAGATTTTGATGAAATTATGACCTAAGTATGTACCTATAGGGTTTTTTTACCCGACTATTGAAGATGATTTATACAGGAGCGTCAGGAGGTAACCTAGCCTACACTTAAGGGTAAGGGCGCCGGTGTAATTACAGGCACATGAGACTTCAACATCTTTACGTCTCAGAGTGATGGACGCAGTGCATTGCCTTACAGGGCACGTCCTCATTGGACTTGCTCTGTGAGGTAATGCATTGTTATAGGCAGAAGTTACTACTTAACATCAGGTGAGCTATCATATAGCATATGAGCTATAGCTTGTTCCATTACTTATATCATATTAAAAAAAAGACACATCGTTGTACGTGTCTCGATCGTCCGCTGGTTATAGGCTATGTGACGTCACGTTAAATTGCATATGGCGCCCTCTAGAGGACGCGAAGTCATCATGAACAAAAAAAAATTTTTTATTCCGGTTGAGTTACGGTAAAGGATCAAAAACGTGAGTACCGGTTTTTTTTTAAACCTTGCAATGATTTAACTTGTGTCAGAAAAAATATTATGTATATTCATGAAGAAAATTACGACTAGGTACAGCCAGATACAGAAATGACAATATAGATTAACTAACTTTAGTTACGTTTTTTTTTTAATCTATTCTTACATTTATAGTACCTACCTACTTTAAACTTCCGAGCTCGCAGGAAGTTGTAAATAAATCTCTCAATAATTGCAGCAAAAAGTGTAGCGAAACATTGCAGAGGGTTCTGTCTGTAAACCTATATAAAAATTACATTTTAGTTACCTACTAGGTATGTAACCTAAAAAATATACATAAACATCTAAGTTATTATGTAAGTTAGGTACCAAGCAAGTAAGTAAGCACAGATAAAAAAAAATTACAAATCCGTACTAATAGTTAATTATGTATATTCAAACTTCTTATCATTCATCATTCATCATCATCATTCAATATATATAAAACTCTTTTGAAGCTGACATAGAATCAACGCACAGCCTAAATTATAAGTCCTAGAGGTATGAAATTTGGAGGGTAGTATCCTTATATAGTGTAGGGGTGCACTAAGAAAGGAATTTTGAAACGTCACACTCTAAAGGGTAGGACGCGAGCAACGCCGCGTGCGACGGCTAGTTTTTTATTATAAAAGGTAGGTAGCGTAGGTACCTACATAAGTGTTACAAAGTGGTGCTTATCTAAGTCAGATAAATATCGTTCATTCTCGTTCGTCCTACTGGTAAGACGAAGCCCAGTGGAACGAACGAGAATGAACGGAGTATATTAGGTTAGTTACTTAGCAAACTATTTTAAAATTTACACGGTTCGGAAGCGGAACCCTAAACCAAAAAACCCATCAACAAAACCATTATGGCTTTTAGATCATTACTAAGCATATTGTTAGCACCCCATTGACTTAATGGGGTGCACGCCTCGGTAACTTATAACTATTCTGTGGCTGTATCATCCCCTTCATTTAATTATAACAAACTGCATGATAGAATATATTTTTTCTAATATTGAATTAGTTTTTCGAATCTATCGAGTAGTTTTTTTAAACTATATTATTGTTCGATTTAATCGATTTATGATATTTTGATAACAGTTGTATTTTTTTTATTAGGTAGATCAATTGTTCTAGGTTTTTTTTTATAGGTACCTAATAAGTTTTTTTTGCAATAAAATCATGTAACTTTCTGAGATACCAATTATGAAATTAGTCCCACTTATGTGACGAGTGTGCTTCAAAAGAGTAGGTAGGTACTATAATGCGTTATAAAACATTAAAATAACAATAATGCCCCAAATTCATACAAATAAGTCAAAAAAATTGAACAACCAAACAATAACTTCAATAGCTAGAGCACCTTTCCCGAACTTCCACTTCATTGACGAATAAAAAAAAATAAGATAAAGTTTCATCTGCCATACTACCAACGTGACAAAAAAATGAACAATGTTTTATCGCAAGATCTCCGAGTAAGATCTTAGGATCTTGTTAATACAATAATAGATTGTATTCGTATTGATCTATTGAGTTTTTGACTGCCGTTTCAAGAGGGCTTGGTGGTTGTAATTTAGGGGTGGTGAGAGAAACGTTTTTATAGTTAGTGGTTCCGAAGTTTCCGAACATAGTTTTTAAGTTGCTTCCAATACCAAATTTTTAGTTACTACCTAAGTGGCGTAGGTAGGCCTAGTACGAGTTTTATATCATATCAGGTATCTATTCATATTGACAATTCAAATTTAGCCTGGATTATACCTATAGGTACTTAACTTACGTACTTACGTCTTCTAGGTAGCCGTGCTACATCGTCGACCACATCATTGCTTAACATCAGGTGAGATTGTGGTCAAACGGCTGCCTATATTGTATAAAAAAAATAAAAAAAATAGCTTGGCCGAAAAAAGGTACCTAGGGACCAACATTTTTTTTTAAAAGTATTTAAATAATAGGTACCATATTTTTGGTTCTGATTAAGAAACCTACGCTCTTTATTAATTTATTTTACCTGTGTCATGAACTTACAAAAAATACTTTGCGGCATAATTATATTATACTAGCCGTCGCCCGCGGCATTGCTCGCGTTCTACCCTTTAGAGTGTGACGTGTTTCAAAATTCCTTTCTTAGTGCACCCCTACACTATATAAGGATACTACCCTCCAAATTTCATACCTCTAGGACTTATAGTTTAGGCTGTGCGTTGATTGTCAGTCAGCTTCAAAAGAGTTTTATATATATTGATGATGATGATTGTCATAATAAGACTTACAAGGTAGGTATGGTAAGTTCTTTATACAGTTATGTGAAGCTTTTCTTGCACTATTTTGTCTTTTCAAGAGAACCCTAAAAGAACCCCTATGCATCTCACGCCGCCATCAAAAACAAGATGTCTACCGCTAAACATCACTTTACAAAAGAGCACTAACTTTACAAAAGCCCTTCACAATGGCGCCAAATAAGCGTATAATGACCGTATTCAATGTACTTATCATTCGACCTTGTTACAGCAATTTCAACTTTGTTTCTATTACTATAAAGCATAGTTTTGAAATTATACTTGCCATGTTGGCAGCATTGATACGATATTTTTTTTATGAATGTCTTTTTTAATGAGCAAAGCTAAAAGAATAGACAATAGACAAACTAAACGTACTTTTTAAATATATTTTTTGTAATAAACAGACCTTAATCTTTGTCTCAGTGGTGCTTGCTTCCTGACACCACCACAGACACCACCGACTAGAATTCAACTAAATCTGAAATTTTCCCCTGCTGGCAGTCGGAGGGGTCGCTAAGGGGATTATTGGACAAAAGTTCCAGAAACCCCCACGCAGGGGAAAACTGGAATGAGCCAACTGAAACGCGTCAAACCGTTTCGGGTAGCATTTGACTATAGTAGGTGCCACCAAGGTTCTTTTTTTTTTATAGCGCAGTTTATACCTCCTCTAGAGAAACCTCTACATCGGTTTTCCTGTCATATAGACCACGTCAACAAACTCTATGGGGTAAGGGGGTATAGATACATATTCATATTGGCCCTCTAAAGCTGAGCTAGCTCGGCTAAACTGCTGAAACTACCTAGCTACTACTAAATATTACTACTACTTAATGATAAACATTCCGTCATTGTCATGATAAAACTTCGAAAAACATTGTAATATTCTAATAATGATTCAAGAACACTCACAATTTTTTTTTTAATAAAAGTAATGGAACAAGCTGATATTTTATTTGTTTTTTTTTCGGTGGCCGAAACTTTCTGTAGAGTTGCAATCTCAAAACTAGACTCGTACTATCGAAAAACGAATGTATGAAATGGAGGTCAAGAAGTGTTCTTCATACAAAACGAGATTTTCAGTGTATAATTTTGGTAGAGTCCCCCTTCTTAAAACGCAGTGCTATATTATCAAAGAATATTATGTAATAAATAGTTTCTACGTAAGAAGAAGCGGGACTCCCATTCTACCAAAATTATACACTAAAAATCTCGTTTTGTATGAAACAAGATTCAAATTTTGACCCCCGTTTCATACATTATTCGTTTTTATTTTATTTATTTAACAAAATCCACAGCTCTTACGGTGTACGGAGTAGGTATCTTATAAATTCATCTTATAGCCAATAACGGATTTACATTAGTCATACTATTAGGTAAAAATAACGACCATCACTAAACGACTACATACTTCCAAAGTTTTAGATAAAAGTATTCCAAACTTTCGGAACTCTTTTCTCTTTTTTTTTTTTTTTACGGAACTCGTACTTGCGAGTCTAGTTCGAAAGTTTCGCCACTCTGTGTTATATACTCTTTGGAATTACTCACTACAAAACTTTTTAAAAACATTTCGTATGGTAATGTTTCGGTAAAGATGAGTGTACACTCTTCCACTAACGATTCTTTTCTTCTCTAACCCGTAGCTCAAATTCCTAAACAAACAGTTGTTATTTGTACATGTGGTCATTTGAGCCCCATTCATTATCCGCTTGGAAATGTCTTAATCAAATGTCACGTTCTGGGATGACAATGCATTTGTATGCAGGTTTCATTAATATACGTGTTTTGTAGTCTTCGACCTATTTTAGATGGAACTGAAAAAAAAAAAAAGGTACCTACCTACCATCAAAGAATATGTAATACGTAGTTCCTACGTAAGATGAATATCCTACCATCTATACGTCTTAATAAAAAAAATTAGAGATAAATTGTTCCGTAATTTTATTTTTAGTTTACTTAATAAAATAATTGTAATTATTGTAAAGAATATTTTTTCTTAGATTTGGTGATAAAATTGTAACCTTAATTGACCATACCTACTCCTTTATTTTCTATATTCTACCTCTTTGAGGTGTAAAAATAAATAGGTCGCTATGAAAAACATTTTCAATTTTTTTTTTCGATTTAACGTTCTGTTGTTTCAGACAAAAGCAAAAAATGAATCCGAAAAAATAAATTTGTAAATCGTGAAATAACAAAACTTACGATTACGTCCTAGAAAAGACTTCAACGCGCACCTTTTATTTTTGCAATAACTTTTGTACTTATTTCAAATAGATTTTTACACAGAGGATAATTTTCTCTAACATTTTTACTTTGAAGAACCGTCAATACTCTTAAAATTATTCTATCACCTGGGATAACCCACTTCTTATTTTAAGGTGAATTTTGGCTAAAATTATACCTACATTGTCTAAAATAAATCCCAAACGGAATTTAAAATACCTAGCAAAAAAAGTGTTGGATCGCTTCGTAACATCACAATGTTTTCCAACTTATGATTTAACACCATCAGCTGTGTCTGCTAAAGTGGGTTGGATATTAATACCCGGCGCGTTTTCCGAAACCGTTCACCGGTCATAGTGAAGATTCCACCCACATAACTTTTCAATTGTTGAGCCCGCTGAAAAATGGCGAACCTACACACCAACCAATGGAAGGCGTCACCTTTCAAAGACCAAAAATAATCCTATTGGACGGACGCATCTCCTCAATTCAGCGCGACCAATCAGATAAGCCAACGGAAGTGGATGTCAAACCAGTTCCATTTTAGCCTTCGGGTCGCGCGCACGTATTTCGTAAACGGGCATTTAAAAAAAAATCGAGAATCGTACCTTCGCGTTGCTACCGGCCAGTGTTTGTTTGTTTTAGTGTTTCTAGATTTGAAATTGGCTAGTACCGTTCGGTTGTTCGTTGCGTAAATAGGTTGTGTTTCGTCATTCGTGCGGGAATTATTTTTAGCATTTAGCTTGTTAAAGCGTGTTGGTTGGTGTGAGACTGATCTTTATTTAGCAGTGCACATGAGTGTGAGTATGGGACGGGATGTCTTCCTTATTTTAAAACTGTCCGGTGGCATGTTTGTTTAATGCCAGCTCTGGAATTAAAGAAAAAAAAAACATCGACTATATACTAAAATAGTAGACATACCTAGACATAGACAATTGTTTGGACGTATATTTTGTACTAGCCGTCTCCCGCGGCGTTGCTCGCGTTAGAGTGTGACTTTTCAAAATTCTATTCTTAGTGCACCCTACACTATAAGGATACTACCCTCCAAATTTCATACCTCTAGGACTTATAGTTTAGGCTGTGCGTTGATTCTCAGTCAGCTTCAAAAGAGTTTTGTATTATTGATTGATGATGATGATTTATGATGCCGTCTGTGTCTAAAACTCAATTTCACAAATTTTGTTCTGATTTGCAAAACTACGTTCGTTTATTCTGAGTGAATATAGTTTAGTAGTAAGCAAGCAAGCTCGTATGAGTGGCCAACTCAGTTGAAGGAGTTTTAAGGCCGCCTTAAGGCCTCCGCCATGGCTTAACGACTGCTAGAGCCGGGATAGTTTGCCCTCCGAAGCACGGAAGCGCTCAGATGTAAATACCACGGTCACCCATCCAAATAGTGACCGGGCAGAACGGTGTTTGACTTAGATAATCGGTGAAGATTGACTAAGCAAGCCTAGCCACGAGCTTCTACCAACATTTGTTACTTATGACTTTTTTTGGATTAGGAAATGAAAAATGCATTATTTAACAGAATATTTAGATTCTAACAGAAATAACTCTTATTCGCACACACAGTTTCATCTTCAAAAAAGTTAGTAGAGCCGCTAGGGACGCCAAAAAGTTTGCACCAAAAAGTTTGTACCAAAAGTTTGCGTTTGTGCAAAGATTAGAAAAATATATCTACTTACTTAATTTTTTTTTAAATTTCCAAATTCAACCTAGAGTAAGCTTAACTAAAGAGTGAGTAAAACTGACATTAAGACACAATTTTGTATGAAACCATTATTGTCTACTTGAGTGCAAAGCTCACAAACTATGTATGAATAGTTATTTGTTATACAAGAGTGCAAAGTTGCTTTTTAACCGCGTGTTCAATTTTGATGACCGAGCAATCGAAGGATTCTAAAATTGAATCACGAGCGCAGCGAGTGATTCAAAATTAGAATCCTGAGCGTTAGCGAGGGAATCAAAAGAGCACGAGGTGAAAAATCTTTGCACTCGAGTGCAACACGTAACTTTTCATTCCACCTCAGCGAGGAAATGACTAAATGCAAAAAAAGCAAATTGAAAAAAGAACACCAAGAAGGTTCCGAGTCTGAGTTTTTAACAAATTAAAAAAAAGTTGTATGATATATTCGGCACCATAGAGGTAGCAGTAAATAGGTTTAATGTTTTTTTTAATTCACAAACTTAGTGCACACGATGTTCTAAATTCAATTTACTTTATCCTCTAGAGAATAAAAACGGCTTTTCCACTCAGATATTGAAGATTAAAAATACTCTTTCCGAGATGGTGGGATGAAAATGTTATTTTTATGTCACCAAGAACCTAGCCAGACACTTTTTTTTTTAAAATTTTTATGGTAAAAGTAATGGAACAAGCTGATAGCTCACCTGATGTTAAGTGGTAACTTCTGCCTATAACAATGCATTACCTCACACTACTTACTATACTCTGTTATTCCACAAGTTCCTGCCAAGCAAGTATATTTTTCTTTCAAGTTTTTATTAAAAACTAGGTGCCGCCCGCGACTTCGTTCGCGTCCCGTTGGATCCCGTAAAAAGTAGCCTATGTGTTAATCCAGGTCACGGACAATATATATTTTATGTTTCATCCAAATCGGATCAGTAGTTTTTACGTGAAAGAGTAACAAACATCCATCCATCCATACTTACAAACTTTCGCGTTTATAATATTAGTAGGACTACTTATTTACTTGAATATAAAAATATATTATGTAGGTACTTGTACTTAACCTAAATTAATTAACATTCTTAAAACACGTCAAGGTAAAAATGCAACCTTTTGAATAAATACTTAGCCACTTAAATTTTTTTATGCAGATTTTTTTAATATACTTACATTTTAATTTCATTTAAACATCAGTTTAGTGTTACAATAGAATTTTATATGATAACCTAATAATTTAGCAATTTTTATGAAGTTAAAATACTATTTACTGGTAGAATAAATAAAAAAGTAGCGAAGTCAACATTATAAGTAGGTACTAAACACAAATTAACAATTATTTACTGTTATTATAATAAAAAAAATAATACAGTTGGCAAGCAAGTATGTAATATAAGGTCAAAAAACATTTTAAAATAATTATATATTCAACTCAAAAACACATTTGACATAACACCAAATTAGAAACCGTACAACCAACAAACCTAACATTTTATCACCAATTAATTAAAATATTAAATAAAATTATACTCGAATAACATGTGTTCTGTGTGTTCTAAAGTTTATTGTGTCAGTACATCGTAACTTTTGGTGTAAAATGGACGAACGTGGTCATTAATTAGAGTCCCGCGGGGCGACGCCCGTAAAAGTATTATTTTATGGCTGTTTGATAAGATCTGGGATTGAGTTAGGCCTATTCGGATTGTACGGTCTTTCATTTGATTACTCGCGCTGTCAACTTGAAACATGAGTTATATCAACTCTTTTAAAACAATAACAATACTTACCTATACTTTGAAAGAAAAATATCCACCATTTTGACTTCTTCTATACCTATATGGCCTCTGTCCGTCATTTTGACAGAAAATTTTGCGAGTGTCAAGTAAAATTTTTAAAATAATATTAAGTCACAAGTCGAGTTATTCGTTCAGTCAGCTGTCGTTTGTTTTGAAGAGAAAATGGTGGATTTTCTTTTCAAAACCTGAATTTTCACATTCAGAAAAACCACTTTACACACATTTATTCCAATGGCTCACACTTTATGTTACGACCTAAGTATTATTGGTTAAAATTCCACCAAAATTAAACAACAATACTCACAATGACACAAGAAAAACTATTAAAATAAAAGTGCTATGTGTCGTTTCAAAAAATGTCAAAACTCGTGTCCCTCAAAACACTTGACGAAGGACTTGACTTTATGTCATTTCAAATATTGCACTTGACACTGGCCAAATTGTTTGTCGATATGACGGACAGAGGCCAATAGAAGGCTTAGAAGAAGAAGAAGATTCTCAAATAGTCATAATAATAGGTACCGTACGTAAGTACTGTGGTAGTAATGGTAGTAAATAAACTAAAAATAGTAATGGAATAAGACCACTGTAATTACAGGCACATGAGACTTCAAGATCTTTACGTCTCAGAGTGATGGACGCAGTGCATTGCCTTACAGGGCACGTTCTCATTAGACTTGCTCTGTGAGGTAATGCATTGTTATAGGCAGAAGTTACCACTTAACATCAGGTGAGCTATCAGCTTGTTCCATTACTTTTATCATAAAAAAAAAGAAACACAGAAAAAAAGTGGGGCCAGTATAGACTAAGAAGCCACAAAAACTAAGTTATAAATAAGTAATTAGGTAAACTATGAATAAAAGCGATCTTTTTACTGTTCTAATCGAAGAATAAAGTTATTTGAATAAAAATGTAGAGCAGTCAGACGAATAAGATCGTATCAATTTTTAACAATCAAATTCAGGTTCCAAATTTGAAAATTTAAATCGCTAATAGTGCGGTGATCGTTCCCGCTCCGTCGCGTAGTAAACTGTCGATAAATCTTGTGTTTTACAGCTGGTGTTGGTTGATAAGCATCGCGGACGCCACGTGGGGTATAGTGATGGGGTTGCGTTGCGACCACCTGTGTTATCGAATGTCATGCGTCTTATATGTGCAGAATTTGCATCGTGTATCGATTAGTTGGGTTCTTTGCTTTGAACGGTAATTGTTTCAATTTTAATATATTAACTAGGCTCTATGCTAGTGATTAACCGTATTCGTAGTTTGGTTTATGACAGCCAACTGCCATATTTGTATTCCAAATAAAAATGTGTATAATTTTTCAACATTGAATTTCTAATACTATTGGTACAGAGTAAAACATAAATAAATACAACTGGTAGTTCTGTAACTTTTACTCATATTTTACCGAGTTACACCATAGAAATCAAAAATGCACTAGTATAAAGTTGTAACTCATCAAAATAATTTGATGAAAAAATTAAAATAATGTCTACGTGAATAACTTTCAGAAAGCTGAAGGTGTCTAAAAAGAGGTGAATGAACTTTTAATTTTATTTAAAGAACGACAGATGTCATTTTAGGTCAGTTTTTTTTAAACGAACACGGCGAGGTTTATTTGACGTGTAATAAAAACTATTTCCAATTTTACGGGCGTTCTTAGAATTAACATCTGTAAAATATGAGGGGGATACTTTGGAATTGAAGAAGACCTATTTGGATATTAGCCAAAATTTTAAAATGTAAACAGAAAATGCCAGCTATCTTCTTTAATGACTATTTTTACAGTTTTAATGTAATTATTCTGAATTTTTCAATATAATAATCTCTTTTACACTGTTTTACAACAGATTTTTTTAAATTTTTCTTAAAAAAAAGTAACTAGTTTAATTATTAATTTATCCATGAAAAAATCATCGACTTTACCCCATCACTAGACACCCATCAACTCCATACATCAGGAGGGCCTCCCTTGAGATGGTGTCAATGATAAAAATTACTTAAAACACCAAACATTTAACATGCTTGCCCCTTTGTGACCCACCTCCATCTCCCTCTCCCACCATTTTTCAAAGATGACTAAAAGAGATAGAGATGAGCATTTTTGTATGGAATTTTAATCTTTGTCACTCAAAAAAAAAGGATTGTTTATATTACACGAATAACGTCGTAAGTGTCACTTTTTCTTTGAAGGTTTTGACCTGTTTGGAATTTTAGGCGCCATTGCTTTGGCTTTTAGTATTTTAGTCTGAGTTCTTCGCTACTGCCCACGCATGACCTAATAATTAACGAACTAAGTACTTACCGTTCTTATTCTTGATCCAGTTAAGCATACCTACTAACAAACTGTCCACCGTAACTTCATTAGGTACGTGTTTAAAAACCAGACAGTAGAAATGCGTAAAAGAATCATATTTTTACTTTTCTTTATATATACGAACATAGTTCTTCTTTGAACGCACATTGCGATATAAAAAAAAATACTGTTGTAAAAAATACTTGACATTATTCTGATCTTTACCTATACTGAAGACTGTACTTACACAAAATTTAAATCCATAATATTGAATTACTTCCTAACGTATTAGTTATAATATGATCTGTGGTATTAGTAACTTAAAAGGTTTAGCTTTTTAAACTTTGTAACAAAAACCTATTACGCCAGTTACGACATTATTCCATCCGAAGTTCAATATAAAATTGTAAATCTTTGTTGTCTCACCATCTCGGTCATACTTCAGCGTACGTGAGTTTATTTGGAGGTAAAAATATGTTTAAGTAATTGATGATGGCAACCCAGATCTGTGTCTGCGATTGTGTTAGAAAATGAATTGATTTACTGCGCTTACTTTGTTTTGTTTAAAAAAAAAAACCATTGGCACCTCCTTAGTACCTAACTCACGTCAGACCGATCACAGAAACTCCCGAACTAGACTCGGAACTTTGGAAAAATAACGATGTATGAAACGGATGGCATTTGAAATGTGTTTAAAAAAAACTAGATTTTACAGTACACTACCATTTTAACCTTTCATAGGTTTGTAAATTAAAATGGGTATTTTACGTAAATGTAAATGTGAACTGGTAAATAGGTCATTAAAAAATGTAGCGTAATGAATACGGCAAAACATATTGACATACAGTTTTAGTAACCTTTTCCTGTCACAGCTGGACAAATATATTAATTTACATTTTAATTGATATTTTATTTTGATTGTTACAGGTAACGGCGGGAGTCTTTTTTCTGCATTAAAATGAGAAAAAAAAGAAAACCAATCAAGAAACTTTGATAAAAATATATGCATTTAGAAAAAAAAATAAGTGGAGCGACCAGTGACAGAAAAAAAGAAAGTGCTAAACTGTTTACTTAAAGCAAACGCTCTTTTCCAAAAACCCAACTTAAATAAGTAATCGTCGGTCTAAAAGCTGATCGCTTTTGTTTGAACTTATCTGGGACTGCTGCCTTCGTGTTTACTTATCAACCTTTTAAGTAAAAACATAAACAATGAGACAATAACTCGATTGCATTTACCGTTACCAGTTACCACATCACTATTAGAAAAAAAATCTATATCAATAAAAAGCGTTCGAAGTTCGGAATCTAAACAGTGAAAAAAAAACTACAAACGAAAAAAGTAAAGTTCTAAAAGTGAAAGAAAAACGTCGTTATTCAAATATCAAAGGTTAAAGTTCTAAATTAAAAAAGTGCGAGATTTGACCGGAAGTGTTGTAAAAAGGTGGTAACATTGAAGTGTCAAAGTGGCTGGGGACGAGCATTTGGACATGCTGGGGGGGCCCGAGTGGGGGCAGCGCGAGGCTACCCCCCCTAGAGATGCCCCCCTGCCGAGTTTTGGCTTCACACAGGAGCAAGTCGCGTGTGTCTGCGAGGTGGGTGACTTTTTCATGCTCTATTATTTTTTTTATTCCAAAATACAGGGCGTGGTAATAAATTTTGATAAAACATAATTAAAATAAATAAATATTCACGGACATGTGACGGCTAAATAGAAACAGATATACGAATACAAGAAGCTTTTAACGGCAAAAACGCGCTGAAACGCGTTAATGTCACTATTTAGTCACAGAATACCTATGATTTAGTATTAAAACAGTCCAGAAAACCTGTCAGGCTTAAACCTGGCAGATTTTTATGAGACTACGATTGCCTCCCAGCATGTACGTGTGTGGTATGAAACAATTTTGTTATGATCATTAACATTGTAAAGAGGTGCATATTTAGCAAAACAGTATGACCCTGTTTCTCGGAAGCGCACCGAGTCAACCGATATACTTTTTATTTTATTCATGACCTACTTATTTACGAAATAATTAAACGGGGTTTGAGCGTATGCACTTATTTGAATTTGACAGTTTTTTAACAAAATCTCCAGTCAAACTATGCTCAAGTCTCTTCTGTCTGAGCCTGAGTCTGTTTTTCTGTATAAATACGAATTAAGCATTGATTAGAGAAAAATGTATGAGTAATCTACTTTCTGACTATACAGGGTGTTACCAGACCACTTCCGAAAACTTGGAGGTTCCAATCAGACCATGATACTGAAAACATTAAGCGAAAAAAATCGCGAAAAAAAAAATTTACTTGACTATCTCTTTTTAATTTTTTTTCTAGTTACATACACACAGTACAACATAATAAGACATATCTACCTAATTATCTCATTTAAAAAAGCAAAAAAACAAATAAAATAAATAAAGCAGCAATGTACACGCAGCACACAGATTACGTCTACTACAGCATGAACAGCTGAGAGTTCATCGCGGGTCATTCAAGTACGCGACGTGCGAGCGACCTACGTTAGTACCTACCTACGTTAGTAGGCACTTACGACACAAATAAATAATAGTACTACGCCTCGACCTTACCTACGTGAATGCGTACATTGCGGGCTGGCGAAATAAATACAAATCTTTAAACATTGTTTTCTCCGGCTATAATTATTTTTCAGGATAACTGATTTTTTTTTGGTTGGGTTTTGGTATGCTGTAGCTCCCCCTTTCGTTTTCGGAAGTGGTCTGGTAACACCCTGTATATCAGTATCTCGTCCCACGGGGACCAAACACTACTTTTTAATCTTGCTGCTTGAGTGGAGTTTGAGCCTAAATTAATTCAAAATTCTTAAGAGCTAAGTTCTAATCCTACAAGACACCATGGTACTATGGGATGCCATGGGTAACCACCTAATACCAGCCCCCATATCGTAACCTCTGGACTGCTTTCGCTGCCCAGCATAATGTCAAGTGACGTGGCTATAGATATACGAAAACAAGAAACGCGCTGAAACTCGCTAATGTCACTATTTAGTCACAGAATACCTATGATTTAGTATGAAAACAGTTCAGAAAACCTGCCAGGCTAACCCGGCAGGTTTTTATGAGACAGCGATTGCCCCCCAGGTGGCATCTTGTTTAGAACTACAAGCGGGGTTTTAGTATAAACAATAAATGCAAATTAAGACTAATCTTACGAAACAATGTTATAATTCTGTGAAACGCACAGGCTATTTGTAGATGTTTAATCTGACACAGTTGTCGGCATTGCTATGGCGCTGGGCTACAATGAACTTCATTTGCGTAGTTTACATATGTGTTTGAATAGTTGATGAAAATAAAAAAGAATAGTGGCGCGTGGATATTCGCAAAAAATGCTTCAAGATTTTTAGTCTCGATTTATACATAAACCTGTAGAACACAGCCTAGTCGAATTAGCTCCATCTATCGAGCCATTTGGAACGATTTTTCTGCTTCTTCTTGGTTTTTTTTTTATGATAAAAGTAATGGAACAAGCTGATAGCTCACCTGATGTTAAGTGGTAACTTCTGCCTATAATAATACATTACCTCACAGAGCAAGTCCAATGAGGACGTGCCCTGTAAGGCAATGCACTGCGTCCATCACTCTGAGACGTAAAGATCTTGAAGTCTCATGTGCCTGTAATTACACCGGCGCCCTTACCCTTCAAACCGGAACACAGCAATGCGAGCATCGCTGCTTGGCGGCAGAAATAGGTACGGTGCTAGTACTGAACCCGGACGAGCTCTCACAAAGAGCTCTACTACTACTAATGCAATGCAAGGTGCAATGAAAAGCCCTCCTAGCGGTCACGGTTCGACTAAGTTCTAAGTCTTAGACAAAAGTATAAAAACGCCACATACCCAAGTACCTAGTACGGTGTTCAGCATAATTCCTTCTCAAAGAAAATCAAAAATCTATGCTTTACAGCGGCCATTGAGGGTTTGGTGTTCGATACCCCGATTGGCTATCCCCACCCTTATCCACGCCCCCGTAACCGGATATCCGGATGCGGTACACCCGGTTGCCATGGTAACTGACTGTTTGTTTTGGCTCGGAGCAAGTGGATCCATCTGAATATGTAACTTAATTTTACAAAAATATAAAAATAATGATGATGATAATTTCTTTAGATCCTCTTCATCATCGCTCGTCATCATCAGACCTTGGAGTATGAAATGAAATAGGCCTTTACATCTATTGAAGATGATTTATACAGCGTCGGAAGGCAACCTATGCCTACACTTAACGACAAACTGTAGTGCCTGGGACAATGTTTAGATGGAGTAGGCTTGTAGCACCTTTACCATCCTCTCAGCCGAATCAGCCATATCCACATAGCCTTGGAGTATGGACTCCAGTTACTCAAATGTATCTTTGAGATGCTTCAAACTTTTGCCTGAGATATCTCAAAACTGGTTTTCAGAGCTGATGAATATCCTCATAACTTGGAAACGGCTCCACCAATTTTCCCCAAACATGGCTCAGAACCATCCCCGATAAATCACCTTTCTTATAAAAAAAAACCTGCTTTCACCCTATCATAGCTATGAAGGCACAGATAGACACACAATGCCGTCAAACTAATAACGCCCCGTCTTCTTCTTCTTCTCTTCAATAATGGCCTCTGGACGTCATTTCGACAGTCAATTTTGCCAATGTCAAGTGTTAAAATTGTAATAAATAAGTCAAGTCAAGTCATTTGTCAAGTCGGCTGTCGTTTGTTTTGAAAAGAAAATGGTGGATTTTCTCTTCAAAACCTGAAACGATTTTTCACATTCAGAAAAACCACTTTACACACATTTATTCCAATGGCTCACACTTTATGTTACGACCTAAGTATTATTGGTTAAAATTCCACCAAAATTAAACAACAATAGTACTAACAATAACACAAGAAAACTATCATTTTTCGTTCGATTCAAAATGACATTGAAATGTGGAGCCAATGGACATTGAGATCGCGAGAAGTCAGTCGGTAAAAATGCCCCTAGACTAGTTATTTCTAGAATTCTATCAAGGCCTATCCCAAAATTATTCTTTCTAGAATTCTAAGGCATTATATCCAGCAATGGACTTCAGGCTGATTATTATGATGATGATGAAGATTGTATTAAAGACATGTTATGAGACAACTTTTTAAAATGATGGATGCTATGCTTCACAAGGCACGTCCTTAGACAAGCTAGGTAGATGAATATTTTTAATATTATTTTTTAATTTAATTTAATTTTATTAGGACAACCAACAAAGGTAGCACGAGATATTATCTTAGGTTAAAGGGGAGTTAGGGGTAGACTTGTCCCATCACAATTTTCGACAACTTTGTAAAAATCACCATTATCTCACACTATTCTTCGCGGTAAAGCTCCCTATAGTTCAATAATTACATTATCTATAACACCATGGGGTATGGTGAATCCCATTATTACGTTTTCGCAAATTGGGGTAACTGATACCCCACAGAATAAGCAGTAGTGGTTGGCCATTAGGGGTGGCTTAGTGGGAAGCTTTAAAAGCTATGTTTGTTAAGTTACACTAGGTACCTACTGTGCTTTAACTTAATTGTCTTATTTTTTATTTAATTGCTTTTTAACCAACTTCAAAAAAGGAGGAGGTTCTTTATTTTTTATTCTTTATTAGTACACAGAGAAACTTAACTTAAAACATGTACATACAGGCGAGCTTAACCCTAAAAAGAGTTCTCTTCCAACAAACCTTAGGATGAGAGATGGGAAAATGAAAATGAAAGTGGGTACGTGTACAACACATATAGATAGGCGAATAGAAAATATAAACAATATAAACCTACTAAAAAAATAAACCTACATACAAATAAATAAATAAACCTACACATATACTTAGCACAATTATATTACACTATACATACATACATTATACATAAAATATAACCTGTTACCTATATAAAATAAACATACATACATACAATAAGATAGGTATACTATAAACTTACAAGGAAAGAAATTGTTCTCAATTCGATTGTATTTTTTTTAATGTACGTTACCTCGGGACTCATTTATGAACCGATTTGAAAGGATTTATCTTCCGATTCATTTATCAGAAAGGGTCCCATAAATTTTTTATTAAAATCAAAAGTTCAGTAGTTTAAGAATAACTCGAAAAAATACCACGTCATACACGACATTAAGTATTTTGCTTTTCTGTTGCGTTTACGACCAGTAGAACAGTCCCAATGAACTGCTATAATCATCAAAATGATGATGAAGGCGTATCAAATTGAAGTCGGTTTTTCCAGTTTTTTAAACCTTTTATATATCATGTTTGTTTAATTTTTTTAATTGTTTGTTACCTCTGAAATCCGCCATTTATGAACCGATTTGAAAAAAAATATATCTGAAAGGTTATAAGTGGGTACTTCCAGATTGGTCCTCTAAAAAAATAATAAAAGTATGATTTTCATAGACTACATAGGTAGGTAACCTACGTTCAATGATCTTTAGTCCATAAACATCTTGGTCTTCGTTGATAAAGATTACGCTTATTTTTGTAACAATAACAATGCCCAGTATTGATTCAGGGCTAGCGGATGCACATGTGCAATCCTGCGCAAATAAAATGTGTTCCCAATGTTTGTGGCCACCCCCGGGCGGAGATTGGCGAAAAAACTTTACCAAAGTTGATAGAAACTAACTAGCTAAATACTTTTAATAAATTTATAGTAAAACACTCAAAAAGTTAGAACGATGCAATAAAGAATTGAACTTGGCATCGATGGTTTGAGTATGATAGGTCTGGAAAACACTTTTGCAAAGAAACTGCTCTTCTAATATCGTATCCTCTGCAGAAGACTAACCCAGAATCCCCTTCCCCAGGTACTCCAACAAGCTGGTAACATAGAACGCCTGGGCCGGTTCCTCTGGTCCCTCCCAGCCTGTGAAAGGCTCCACGCTCACGAGTCGGTTCTCAAGGCCAAGGCGATGGTGGCCTTCCACAGAGGCAACTTCAAGGAGTTGTATAGGTTGCTGGAGTCACACACATTCAGTGCTCATAACCATACGAAGCTGCAAGGATTGTGGCTGAAAGGTTAGTTAGAATAAATGTTCATGGACATTATCGCCCTCTAGTCCTAGACTAAGCAAAGCTATTAAAAATAGATTACTGATAGAATATTTACTTATATAAATACCTCATGGGTATTACAATAATATAGAATAGTAAGAAAATTTCTACAAATAGACTCGTCTACTGAAATCGCATCACTAAACTCAGCTGATATATCATCAGCACCCCCCCCTGATGCACACTTGGCTTAGGCCCATGTGCATCACTTACTCACCGGCTCCTGGAAGCCGAGATAAACTAGCCTAGACAATGAATAATAAAGTTTTTTTTTTTTTTGCAAAAACATTGTAGCGCCCAGACATAAAACAAATATCCATGTTTGCCCCACACAAAAGTTTGTTCTCGGTGGGGATCGAACCCACGACTCGACGGCACGGAAGGTAGAGCTATTACCGGCTGAGCTGTCGATACATGTCGTTTGGATGTTCTATAAGCTTTTGAGTTTAATTTTGTTGATATCGAAAAGTGAGAATCAAGAAACTCGCAGTTTGTGAGAAAAATCGTTTACAAATCTTCCACTAAAGGCGATTATCGGGTTTTCATACAAATATCTCGAAAGAGCTTTTCGAAACTTCTGAAACGGTGGTAATGTTTGTCACCAGCTCATTACATGGAGGCCGAGAGGCTCCGAGGGCGACCCCTAGGGGCTGTTGGCAAATACCGCGTCCGACGCAAGTTTCCCCTCCCTAGGACTATTTGGGATGGAGAAGAAACGTCATACTGCTTCAAGGTAAGCATATCCTCCATAGGTTTCCTAGCAAAGAGGTGAAAGCTCTTGCGAAACTCTGGTAAAAAAAACGAGTGGACAAAAAAAAATAAGTTCAGAAACTAAAAAAACCCGACTAGGTACTGAAAATCACGCTCTCAAAAGTATGATACAAGAAAATATTCTCATCAGCCCCCGTATCGCAAGCTTTGAACTGCTTTCGCTGCCCAGCATAATGTCAAGTGACGTGGCTAACAGATATACGAAAACAAGAATAGACGGCAAAAACCGCGCTGAAACGCGCTAATGTCAAGTTTTTTTGTCTTGGATAAAGTCGATTTTAATTTAAATAATTTTGATAAAGCGCTAGGTATATTTCTTTCAATTCATTAGTTTTGATACACCAATATTTTTTAATTTAATTTAGTTTGATACAGCGGTAAGCCCCATATTTTTTAATTTAATTTTGATACAGCCGTAAGCCTCATATTTTTTCTGGTATCAGGAGAAGTCAAGATCAGTGCTTCGGGACTGGTACCTCCACAACCCTTATCCATCACCACGTGAGAAGAGGGAGTTGGCGGAAACCACTGGATTGACCACTGTACAGGTTAGTTCATGTTTTATCATCTCTTGTATGTTTTACTAGCCGTCGCCCGCGGCGTTGCTCGCGTTCCACCCTTTAGAGTGTGACGCTTCTTAGTGCATCCCTACATATAAGGATACTACCCTCCAAATTTCATACCTCCAGGACTTATAGTTTAGGCTGTGCGTTGATTCTCAGTCAGCTTCAAAAGAGTTTTATATATTTAGAAGAAGAAGATTTGAAACTAGCTACCACCTACGACTTCGTCAGCGTCCTGTTTGATCTTGTTGATTTTCCGGGATAAAAAGTGGCCCAAGTATGTGTTAATCCAGGTTATAAGTAGGTAATATATTCCTAGTTTCGTCCAAATCATTGAAAATCATGCAAATTCAAAGAAACTATAAATAAATATAAATAATTGATTATAATACTAGTGGGATGGGATTCAGTAAAATCTTGCGGATATTTTGACTTTTGATTTATTCAGAGTCAACATGACAACTCAGTTTTTTTAATTAAAATAGTTTTTTAATTAAAATATAAAGACAAAGTATATTTTTTACGAGAAACACGAGCCGTGTGTAGTTTGAGGAAGCGGTGTTGAGTTACTACCGCAAACTGGACAAGTTATATACATATACGTACCTAGACTAGGTACTTACATCTTGTATATATAGGTGTACATTGTCTACTAGCATCATTTTTATTTTGTTTTTTGTTTTCTGATACTTATTATTTGCTATACTTTTGTACCTACTTGTCCTACCACTTACTCTGTTCTGCTCCTTCCTGTCTGACTTACTTTCTTTTCTCTCTATTGTATCTGTATGTTTGTACCCAATGGGTCGAATAAATGTATTTCATTTACATTGTTGTAGATAGATAGATAGATAGAAAATTCTTTATTGCACAACTTAAAGTAGTGTATACAGGCGAACTTAATGCTAAAATAGCATTCTCTACCAGCTAACCTTTGGGTAGTGAGGATAACATTTTATTAGGGTAGTGCGCATAGATATATATTACTAGACAATTTAGCCAAAACTTACATGAACCTATCTTAATCTTAAATAAACATAAATACGAAGGTACATAAACTACATAAACTAATACACATAATATATAGGTATATATATATCTACTATAACTTAAACTCGCTTTTTTGTATCAGGGAATGTTTATTTGTTTTTGTTTTAATTTGTTGTATGATTCTATTCTATAAAGATTTTTATATTTTTCAGGTTTCAAATTGGTTCAAAAACCGGAGACAAAGGGATAGACAGGCAGAACACAAAGATAGGTAAGTGATAACTGACGTAATAGCTTTTACTAGCAAGGGTAGGGGTCAAAGTAAAAGCATTTTGAATTTGTCTTTGACCTCACAACTTTGTTCCTAGCTATTTTAACACGTTGTCAATTCACAGGCTGTATTTGATTACAACGCTATCATTTTTAAGATTATACAAACAATTTGCACTGTGAACAATAAACGCTGACTAACGTTGAAAAAATCAACGTTGCAAAAGTTTCTCAGCGACAGATGGTATCGAGTTTCATAACATATAGGTTTGTAGGTTAAATAATTTGCTGATTGGTAAGTAGGTATTCGTTACAGTGTGTTTGTAGAGCACGTTCTTAGTATTGTCTGAAAGAAACGTAGGAAAAAAAAATCAACGGCAATTTAAAAAAAAATATATTATCAATCTTTACCGACATACTCCTTACATTACCAAAAAGGTTTCAGTTGACTGCTACAATCGGTAGAGAATAGAAAAAAAAAACAAAATAATGACATTTTCTAAACGACAAGGCTTCACGTGGCTGTTTTTAAATTTTTTTAGAGCATTTCTTTTTTTTTTTCGATTACCTATGGTCGAAATTATTTAGTTTTTAGTTTTAAATCCTACAATGGCCTATTTAAAACAATTATTGCAGCCGACTTCACAATATTAAGCCGATTTGTGCATCGAAGTGTGAATCTCAGTTTTCGGGTCCGTTGGTACCCTGTCTGTTCTGGTCCAGTGGACCAAATGTGCCAGAAAAAAGACGTCTGTCGCCGTTCTTAGTTTAAATATTTATAATTTTTTGTTGAAAAAAAAACTTACAAAGTTCTTTGTATGAACAAACAGATTTTGAAGCAAATATTAAACTATACAAAAAAATGTTTAGGTAGGTATAAGTAAATTAATGGACATTTCACGCAACGCCCTCTAGTCCCAAACTAAGCAAAGCTTGTACCATATGATGAGAGCTAGATTGCTAATAGAATACTTATAGATATTTTTTTTTATAAATAGGTACATATGCAGAATTGTTTGTCTGGGTGTCACTATATAGTGACACCCAGACAAACAATTCTGCATGTTTTAAGCGCTGCAGACTTAGTGTGGTTACATTCTATCTATAGGTGTATATTATCTATTCTATAGGGGAGTTAATATACACGTTTGTCTATCCATTTGAAGGTTTCGGTAATATGACACCTTTCTACCCTAATACATCCCTGCTTTTAGCTCTTGCATTCTAAAATCAACCTTATAATTTAAAGGATAAAGGCAAAAATTCAATGGCTGGTGTTTTAGAACGAGATTTGGGTTTGAACTATAATGTTGGCAATCATGATCAAACTTCAAACTTCGTAAAAAAAAAAACAAAATTGGTTTATTATTATTAAGAATGATGGAGATTATTATTATTAAGAATGATGGAGATGGACATAAGAAAATCTCCTTTTTTAAAAATCAGTATAAAATAATATGAAAATATTAATTTCAAAACTTACCTTTCAAAAATATAAATAAGTAATAGGCCGCTAAAAAGAAAATCAAAGAAGGAAATGGTTCTAAGCGATTTCTAGTTTCTGGGCATATTTCTTAGGTACCTACTCCTATCCTATTAAAGCTACACTAACTTTAAATGGTTAGGTTCGGTTAAAAAAAAAAAAAAGGTACCTATTCTACCACGTAGGTACTAAGTTTGTTGCAATCTTTTTTTTTTGTTGAGAATAGGTAGATTATACCTAATTTACACCTAACAACCAACTAGGTACTATTTTACCTTGACACTGGAAAAAAAATCTGTCGAAATGACGGACACAGGCCATAAATAAAAGAAGAAGAAATATGCGTACCAAATTTTTTTTAAATTTAGTTTAGTAACTATCTTAATCTGTGTAGTCATTGAGCAAACGACTCTACGAAAATTATCTTTCTAATTTATTGCTTAATCTAAAACGATTATAATTAAAGATAAGCGAAATTCATTAAATTATTCAAATAAAGACATTCGCTTGAACAAAATGTCGGAAAAAAAGTCTCTATTTGGTCTATTTGGAGAGATGCCAATGTCGTTTCGCGAGAAAGAAACAACGCTATAATAACGAAAGAGACAACAACATGTAACCCGATACCGCCACATCTGCGTCCTAAAAGCGGCCAGAGCCGTATTCAGGTTATTATTATTGTTATCGATTAAAATCTGAATATTGATTGAATTATTATTTATTGGATAGTTTAAAAATCTCGGTGTCAAATTAGCATTATTAATTGATTATTAATTCAGGGTTATTAATAAATTAATACTAATCTTGCTTGAGTAAGAAACTTTTTAATAAACTTTCAAAATTATTAGTAATGTTTCGTTTCAAAACTTGTTTATACCTACTTAGAGATCAACATTAGCCTCATTTCAATTTTTTATTCTACTGTAGCTAATTATTAAAACTATTATATCTAAGACTAAAATATCTATATTTCTCAGTCGGGTAATTGTCAGTTGTCTAGTTTTGGTATTCCTAATAAAAATAGGTAACTTAACAAGCTAACATAAGCTCAAAACACTAGCTTATTATTTGATTCGAAAAGGATTCGAAAAGATTATTATTACGATAATAATAACCATTATTATTTTTGAATAATTATAACCCATTTTCCCAAAAGATTAAGTTTTAACTGAATTTGTAAATGTTGTAAACAATTATACAAAAACTCTATAGTTAATGTTAGAAATCTTTACTCGAGCGTTAATATTATTTTTAAATATGTAATTAAAACCCATTTACCAAATTATTAAAATTACTTAGTAGAGTTTATACTATTCTTCGTTTCAACCTGAATTTGTATGTAAACAATAACAAAAATAAGCTCAGTAAATATCACAAAGATTTTAGAATGTGTACAATTATTTGTTTCAAACTGAAGCCACTAGATCGAGCTTCGAGCTCCACTCCCGCTCTGTCGGTATCATGTTACCGCTAGGGGGCGAGCTGTCGTTGTGGATATTTCAAAATACGCATCAGCTTGATTGGACAAGACTACCTATTATATCTCTCAAACTAGTTCTACGAAGACTACGAAGGGCTTTTTGGAGATGTATGGGATGTTAATTTTTATGGACGTATGGTTACGGTGATGGTTTTTCGGCTGGTGTTCGATTACGTTTTATAAGATTCTCAGAAAAAAAATGAAAAAAATATTACTTGTCTACAATATCAGCCATTTTGATCATGCCACACAGGGTTTTGGATGGAAACCAAAATATTATTATGTTTATCAAACTGGGTACCATTTTAACCTACAAAAAATGGTACTTGACTCTATGATGATACTTAGGTACCCATATTTCATTATCACATCAACATAAACCCGGAGCCGTCAGACAGGCATGTGTTTTGCAGGATAATGCATTGTTGAATTACTATGAGCCTATTGGTGTGGTTGATTCATTGTTTAACTGAATACGGGTTATTCTACCTCAACGTAGTTGTCCTCAGAATTAGACTGCTAGGCATTTGATCTGATTGGGGATCTACATTTATTTGCGAAACACAGGTTAGGTACCTACGCTCAGCCATGTTCTGCTGAAGAGCATGCAGCATTTATTCAGCAGATAGATTGATAGATAATATGTACTTTATTGGCAATAAATACATCTATCAATCTATCTGCAATAAAATATTGCACATCTTAATCTAGACTCTAGAGACTACATTAACATAAAAATAAAGTTTAATTAATTTACAATGGGCAGTCTTATCGTTGATCAGCGAATATAACCAGACAGCCGTGAATGGGTTGGACTATTAAAAGAGAAACATACTTATCAAAATAAATGATTACGCACATTTTAATGTGAGATCTTGCATTAATTAAATGTGACCTTATATCACCCTCTTTAGCCAAGAATAGAATTTTACTCCATTAATCTAACAGTTACGTGTCATTCTTTCCAGTGGTCCTGGCGACAAGCAGCTGGACTCTTCCTCAGACGACGACAGCGACGCTCCCGCTCCGCACCCGCACCCGCTGGCCCCCGCACACGCACACACGCACCCTCATACCCTTACACACGCACCCGCACACGCACACGCACCCGCGCCGCTGTACCCGCTATACGAGCATCCGTTAGCACACTTACAGTATCACCACACGTGACGGATGGACCCTTGTTAGATCCAGATTAAACGCACCAAAGTATGGGCCCCGACATGGTTTAATAGCTCTCGGTAAAAGTGGAGAGGATACCTATCTATATTTCTTTGGCTGCGCAAAACACTTCTTCTCTATTCAAGGCGAGTACAGATAGGTACATATATTGCACACCACAACTAAAAACTAAACTGACAGAAAACATAATAAATTAACTATATGATATACAATTGACGGTCTTATTGCTAAACAGCAATTTGTACCAGACAACTGTGAATGGAATATGTCTCTAATCTACCTGGGGTACTTGCTTAAACCGTGTCGGGTCCTCCTCGCAAATCAAATCCCAGAGCAATAAATTATTCTACGTGGGCTGCATAACTTACAACCTAGAAACTAGATAGATTCAATCTAGCGCAGTTTCTACTAGAATAACCTAAATTCAGAGTACAGAGCATGTTTCTGTTTTAAAAATAGTTTGACGGAGTCATTTATAACTTTATTTAGACTACGAATATTTCACTTGTTATATTTCATTTACCTATGTCAAGCAAATCAATTTTCTGATTTAGTTTCGATAGTTTTAGCGTAAAAAAGCCCACAATCCCAACCAAGTGCTTTTGTCTGGCAACAACAACAAATCTCAGCAGTTTCAATATTAATTCTATCAACCAATAATCTCTACGTTTTAGGATGGTTTTAAATTGATTAAATAATCTGGAACGCTATGAGCGTGTTGTAAAATGTTAGTCCACAAACAACCAAGCGTTTTTTGTCCAATGTCAAGTCTCAATATCTAGAGCCTATGCATTTTAATCGCCTTTTATACGAACTCTAACAACCAATAGTCTAGTTTTTAAGATGATTGAAAGTTGATTACCATTTCTGGAACAATAAAAAATCTACCAAAATCGTGAGAGTGTTAGCATATCAATTTTGAAATTTATGTTTTGCTATTTTGGAGTACATTAACCTATTAATTACCTAATTAATTAGGTAATAGTAAATTAATTTTCTAAGTAGGTAGTCATTGTATTTTGTAGTTAGGCGTGTAAAAATATTTGTATGCTAAGTCAAAATAAACTAATGTAGGTAGTTTATAAAATATTTTCAAGTCGTGATTTTGTATTGTAATTCGGCTTTTTGTTAAAAATATTGTTAATATTATTAATAGGATCAAATTAGATAAGACTTTCAAATAAAATGTATTTATTTATTTTAATTAATAAAATAAACCTTAGTGCACACCTGAATATTTTATATTTTTAATTTGAAGGCACACATCAGATCACGAATTCTGCTATTTATTTAATAAAAATAATAATTTATTATTGTTTTTTTTAGGTTCCTATAAATCTACATAATTATGATAAACAAACTAGGTACCAATAATAGTACTTACACTAAAAAAAATAGTACGTTGAATGTTTATCATTTTTTTTAAATAAAATTGATTGATGTATGCCTCCTATTTGATTATGTAAATAACTTAAAATTTTAAGATACAGTTGACTTAAACAACCTCCTTCATCTACATATTTTAATTTTACAACTCGGATAAACTGACAGACATAATTTAATATACATTTAACTGTTTATGTAAGAAACTCGCATGTTTTGTTAAAATATTGGTTAAAACAATAGAATTTTTCAATCAAACGTGTGTTGTTACAATGTTGTTTTATTTTCTCCATTATTACAATTCTAATTAAAATAATTAACATAATTAATTATGGTAATTTATAAGTAACCATTATTACTTTTTGATGATAGGGTTATTCAAGGTTAACCATTATTAAAATACTATCAATCTTACAAAATCCATCATCTGGAGATCAAGATTTGACAAAAAAAATAACCCTAAAGTTACCCAAAAAAAATTTAATTGACTAACCAAAGTAGGTATAACCAACCAAACTCGTATGAGTTAGTGGTCAACCCTGGTGACGGAGTTTTAGGCCGCCTTAAGGCCTCTGTCGTGGCTTAATGACTGCTAGAGCCGGGACAGTTTAACGTGCTCTCCGAAGCACGGAAGCGCTCAGATATAAATGCCACTAACGGTCACCCATCCAAATAGTGACCGCGCAGAACGGTGAAGATTGATTAAGCAAGCCTAGCCACGAGCGCTTCTATTGACTAAGAATGTATTTGAACATTTTTAGTCAAAACCATCATCCCAGTGTTCTTATTTTTGACCACGACTTTAGCGTCTGTGTAAAAACCAACATCGATGACCTCCTTCAGTTCTAAACTATTGGGTAAACCACAGATGTACATGAGATCTTCTAGATTTGGTGAGTAAAAATGGTGACCCCTGAACGCTCTATCAAAGTTCACAATAGCATTCCCCCACAAACTGGCTCGATATAAAACTTCAGATTTTACTAACACTCTTGTCGCGTACAGTTCCACAACAGCCGCGAAATCCAGCGATTCCGTTAAAGTAATCCCTGTCTTCATTGCTTCTAGTTCTATCTCATCAACCCCTACCTCAGAGTTGTAAGAAATCTCAAAATTATCCACAGCGATATGGATATTTGTTATATCTACAGATAGATCATGCACTGTTACCCAATTCGTCGAAAATCTATTGAAAATCGTCTGTGATATTTCAACCACAGTTTTATTCTGGATATACTCTTGCTTCAGCATTTCCGGTGACGAAGTTACGGTTAAAACGCGACTTGATATAGGTTTTAGAATCCTGTATGTTTCTGTCCAGCCATATTTCTTGTACAAATTACCCCATGGCGTAGGCCCATGGATGAAAGCATCGTCAGGTCGCCCGCCTATATATTTCCTCACGCAATCCTTTATGGCTGCGTCTGTGATATTGAAAGAAGCTCTCTCTTCGTCTGTGATGATGGCTTTGTCAGTTCCTGATGCTTTGCTGGTGAAATTGGTGAGGAAACTCCCGGTTATGAAGATATCGATGGTGGCGTAAACTGTCGGTAAGAATATTAATAGTCGCCTGTAACAAAAATCAATTTCTTTGGTAATAGGTACACGGTACTAAGTAAATAAATAAATTTCTTTGTCGAACGTTACTCAATAGGTACCAAGAAGTAGGTAGGAAATATCGAAACCGTAGATAGATAGATTATAGATATCTTTATTTTAGATACACCAAAATAAAAGAAAGTAGATTCAGATTTACTCATAATAGGTAGGATATTTTAGTGATAAGTTAAAATAATATTCCAGGCCATAAACCATACATAATCTTCTCAATTTTTCTTTGCGTTTTTGTTCCAGCGGGGTTAATAGGAACAATCATAGTATAGCTATAGTATAGCTATAGCCAAATGCTTAGCTATAGCTCATAAAAAAAAAAAAAAAAAAAAAAAAAAAAAGTTAGCTGACCTAAATAATGTTGTAGTTTTGTGTAGGTGAACAAATATAATAGGCATTATGTACACTTACTTCATCTCTCCAGTACAAGACAAATATTAGTTTTAAAACTAACACAAATGTATAGAAATGTTATTTATTAAATCACTAAAAGTAAATATCATTTTAACACACAGAAACCGTACTCATTTGTTGTCAATACAAAACTACTTGTAAATTTATCTAACTACTAAGGCGCGTCTACAAGAAAGTCATTCAAATTCATGCAGTTACAATACAACTATTCAACGATTTGCAAAGTCCTAACAAACCTCTAAATACTAAAAATAAATAAAAATACCTACACACAGTTTAGTAAATATATATACTTACACTTCGGTTCAGTAAATACTTACACGGGTTTAGTAAATATAAAATTTTTATGATTCAAACAAGTTTTTCAAACGTAATAGTACCTAGGTACGTAGAAAAAAAGTCTAAATATTATTTTTGGGTCGGAAAACTAATTTGGATCAAAATATTAAATCAAATCATAACAATTTATTCTCTTAACGACTTTTCATAATTACATTCAGTAATTTCATATTTTCCAAAAATGTTGAAATGTGCCGTCTACTCCTAGTTCTGTCGGTAGGTAAAATTTAAAAAAAGTGTTGATTATTGAGTTCTACCATTAAATAATTTATGAATTTTATGATCTAAAGATGGTGTATTGTACGCCCGTCCTTACAGTGACTTCGACTAATTCGATAAGGCCCTAGGTCATTCTATAACCACGGTATTGTCAATAGTAGTTATTTATAAACGTCTTGTATTATCATGTCTCGTATCATCGTTTTATAAATTGGGTCTACGTAAGTAGTTAGAGGCATGTCTCATAGCGCGTACACACTATGCCCATGCCACTGCCGCGTTTAATTCCGGAATTATTGCCACAGCAACATCGCCTTTATTCTTATACCGCGTTCACACATGCCCATACCGCTGCCGGAATTATTGCCGCGATTCATTCCGGACTTATTGCCACAGCAACATCGCCAAGTTCATGACCTAGCTCCTTAATGAGAACAAAGGCGATGTTGCTGTGGCAATAAGTCCGCGGCATGAATGAGGGCAGCGGCAATGGCATAGTGTGAACGCGGTTTATAGATTAGTTAGAAAAGTTAGAGTAGATATTATGTCTTGATTACCAAACGTGAACAGGACATTGGTAATGTTAACTCTTAACTTTTTATAAGATAGGGGGTAGGTACTTAAATGAGTGCAGAGGGCCTAGTCCGAGAGTTTTTAGTGTATATAGTGTGGGTGTGAAATGTCTGACGCCCAGCACACCAGTGGGCGCTGATTTGTATGGAGACACTGAGCAGATTCTTTGAGAAGCTCGACATGCGAGTACGGGCTTGGTGTAGACCAGTAGTTCCCAAACTGGTCCAGGTGGACCCCAGGGGTCCACGGGAGACTCGTCGGGGGTCCGTGTGGGCGTGACAAAAAAATGGGGGTTCACAATTCGTAAGCGGGGGGTCCACGGAAATTTATCTGCTTTCGATAGTAAAAACTAAAATGTTGGCTTGACTTCCTATCAATGTAGGCAGATAATATTTTAAGAAGCTGAACGACTTTTACTTGTAAAAACTTGCATATTCCATAATCTGTAGGTAGAAAGTGTCGAAACTAGCGAAGGGACGAAATACGACTTAGTGTGTGTGCTTGTCGAGTTTTGAGAATATAGTCGAAATGTAGCTGCAGGGTGTCCACCGAAACCAGTGAAACTTTGAAAGTGATCTATGACAAAAGTTTGGGGACCTCTGGTGTTGACTAAGCTTCTCAAAGAATGTTGGTCTAAATGAGTTATTATTGGGTTTATTTGAATAAAAAACAGATTTGTAATTTACAAAACTTTATTCAAGCTAGTAACAATAGCTTACATCCGTCAATATAAAAATAACATATATGTTGTCTAAAAACATAAATATTAAACAATACAAATTATAACTATTTGATAACATTACCTACAACTGAACGTAGCAATTAAGTTAAAGTGAAATGTTACTTACTGCCGCACTCAGAGATATCACTTAAACATAAGTACATATTAATGAAATAAGTAGTACAAAAACCTATTTAATCCATACATATTTAAAATTTATTTTATGTAGGTACTTAGGTTCCTATATCTATAGAATAAAAAAAAATGAATTTAGTTATGATTTCATTAATCATATTTATTTTTACTTTATAATATTAAAATAACTTTTTGATAGTAGAATTTAATTTGATTGTTTTAATATTTAGTTTTTTTCTTAATTTCTTTCACTGATTAGTTATTCTTAATTTTTTGTTACGACCCCGAATATATTAAGAAACACTTATGTTTCAAGTTACGTCTCTGTGTGCGGCAGTGATACAAGGATCATCGTTCACAGATTGTGCGCCAATAAGCCACATTTTACTATAACTAAAGCAGGGCATTTAATTTTACTTAGGTGGTGTTTACTAAGGCCCGTATTTCGATTTATTGCTCAAATATTGATCGGGACTCAAGCATAGATTTTTGTATGAAAATCTCTACTCAAATCTATGCTTGAGTAACGATATTTTTATCAGCCTACGGGCTTAAGACTCGGAAAAATATATGCAGATACATATTATATAGCCCGGATTTGACTCCGTTGATTTTTCGTTGGTAAGTCGCGTTTAACTATAACTAAGTACCTAAATTCAAAATATAATGTACCTAAGTATATGAAAGAATGAAATTTTTTCATATTTTATTGCTGTTTTTCGATGTTCACCAACACATAACCATCCGTTAAGAGCCGGCGCCTCGTGGCTAGGCTTGCTTAGTCAATCTTCACCGATTATCTAAGTTAAGCGATGTTCTGCGCGGTCACTATTTGGATGAGTGACTGTTAGTGGCATTTACATGTGCGATTCCGCGCTTCGTGCACGTTAAACTGTCTCGGCTCTAGCAGTCGTTAAGCCACGACGGAGGCCTTAAGGCGACCTAAAAACGCGACCATCACCAGAGTTGGCCACTAACTCATACGAGCCAATCGTGTCCAGATTTCATACTTATTTGAATTCAATGTTCAGTTAACGACTGACAAAAACTCGTTACATCAAACGAAAAATATATTTCGTTTGATATCGAGACTTGAGTCTCGATATCAAACGAAATATATTTTTCACGTTTTTGTTTACTAGAAACTCGATTAAAACACTCGATTTTCCGCTAGAGAATAGATGAAAACCAGGGTACGTTTATTAGTGATTCCCGTTGGTATGATTAACCACTGGTTTTGTGTTGGTGAACGTCATTGCTTTAACAATAATGATAAAATTATTATCCTACCTACACTAAGGCCCGTATGCTGGTTCACTGCTCAAGCACTGATCCGGACTCAAACAGATTTTTGTATGAAAATCTCTACTCAAAATACTTGAGTATCGATATTCTGTATCAGCATACGACCCTAAATTTACAATCACAACTATTGCTTATTCTGGGACTCATTTTTTTTAAATAGATTGTTCATTAAAGCATTTAAATCAACCTTATTCACAACAACTTTCATTTATTAAGGATTTATTGTTAATATTGCTTTATGCTATACTTAAGAATATCTCGTACCAATTGGTAACGTGGAACTATTTATCGTTTAGAAGTATAGTGAGGCGAGAGGGGCTTTTTCTAAACATTTAAGGCTATATTTCAACTATTTTCATGAAAAAAAAAAACTAGTTAAAAATCAGCTGTTATGTGTTGATTTCATTCAAACTAATAACCAGCTGACTTGACCTATTTTAGTATCAAAAATGACACTTTATGTATAGAATAAGGGCTATACCTATAAACGCTGCATAGTTGAACAGCTGATTAAAACCTACCTCTGTCTTTATTTGACATTACCCTGGTCTCTTAACAGGTAATGTCGAATAATGACAGAGGTCAAGGTAGTCAAATGACTTGACTGGACTTATATTATTATAATTATATCACTTGACATTAACAAAATTGTCTGTCGAAATGACGGACAGAGGCCATTATTGAAGAGAAGAAGAAGAAGAAGAGAAGAAAAAGAAAAAGAAGAAGGTCAAGGTAGGTCAAGGTAGACAGTCAAGGCAATAATTTTAACAGCTGAATAAAGTTATGCAACAATTATAAGTAAGCAGGTAAGCCCTCTTCGAAACAGTATACTTTAGCAGTACATTTAGAACCATTTTTCTGTCAACAAATATGAGACGATTATTTTAGCTAGTGGAGGTTTATAAGGCTTATGAATAAGGCGGGTTACTCATTCTGTGTTAAATTACGTCGCTTTAACATTTTTACATGACAAATTACTTACTGAAGCGCTCGTGGCTAGGCTTACTTAGCCAATCTTAACCGATAATCTAAGTTAAGCGACGTTCTGCGCGGTCACTATTTGGATGGGTGACCGTTAGTGGCATTTACATCTGAGCGCTTCCGCGCTTCGGAGGGCACGTTGAACTGTCGGTCCCGGCTCTAGCAGTTGTTAAAACCCGACGGAGGCCTTAAGTCGGCCTAAAAACTCCGTCACCAGAGTTGGCCACTAGCTCATACGAGCTTGCTTGCTTGCGTGACAAATGTGTATATAATTATATAAAAGCGACTATAAAATGACACTTTTGAGAGAACACTTTTCTGTACAGTGAAAAGTGCAACTGAAAAATGAATGGAGAAAAAAATACCACATCAAAACACTAACCGTACGTTTTTCTGTAAAAAAAAAAACAGTTAAATAACTATTTCTAATTTGTAGTACGCACTTATCCTATATTATATAATATATAGTAACTATCTATAATAAATACTACATTAATATACAGGGCAATGCAAGAAATTACTGATATTTTAATATGAAACTATGTATTTGAAGGGTATGGGTGTTGGTGCTATTACACGCACATGAGACTTAGCACCGACATGTCTCAGAGATGGACGCAGTGCAATGCATCACAGGGCACGTCCTCGGTGAGGTAATGCATGTCATCGACTTGTTCCATTATATAGTTGCATAAAAATACAATTTCTAATTACATGGACAGTTTTTTACTATGTATTGTCAACAAGAATATAAGTATTCTTATCAGCATTCTAGTTTCCATAGTACAAGCTTGGCTTAGTTTGGGATCAAATGGCGTTGTGATATGTCCAATGTATACCATCACCATCAATCATCAATATATATAAAACTCTTTTGAAGCTGACAGAGAATCAACGCACAGCCTAAACCATAAGTCCTAGAGGTATGAAATTTGGAGGGTAGTATCCTTATATAGTGTAGGGGTGCACTAAGAAAGGAATTTTGAAACGTCACACTCTAAAGGGTAGAACGCGAGCAACGCCGCGGGCGACGGCTAGTTATGAATATTTATTTACGTGTCGACCTTTACGACGCTGCTAAATTATAACAGGCGATGTTAAACGGCCTCAATATGCATTATCTAATTGAGCACGTCCACTGAGCACGTACCTTCGAAGCTACTTCGCCTATCACTCTGAGATGAGCTTGTAATGGATAAGAATTGTAAGTTTCGTATTAAAATAGCAGGTTTTCATCAAGCCCTGTATTAAAACAAATTATTACTATGTATAAGGCTAAAGGAGGTATATTAATTACGTGTTAATGTTAAACCAGATTTTACTACGAGCATCCGTTAGTTAACACACTGAAGCTTCTGTAATAAGCGTCCAATTATTATTTGAATACACTCTTTCATTGGTACTATTGGTAGAAAATGGTAACGATTAGAAACTGTAAAAAATTGGTACCCAATTGGTACCAAAAAATTGGTGAATTCAAAAGTACCAAATATTGAAAGATTGGCTCATTCCACTTTTCCCCTGACTAAGTCCTCTGCGTGGGGGATTTCTGGAACTTTTTCCACTTTTCCCCTGACTAAGTCCCCTGCGTGGGGGATTTCTGGAACTTTGATGTAACGTTAAAACGGCGAGACAACCGGTTTTAACCCGACTATGGCAAAAAAGAGGGTTATGTTTTACCGGTATGTATGTAATTAATAATTACGCTTTCTTTATAATTGGTAATAAAAGATCAATTGATACTAAGAAAAAAGATTTTTTTAGTTCATAACTTCGCGTCCTCTAGAGGGCGCCATATGCAATTTAATGTGACGTCACATAGCGTCACATTCTGATGAGTAGTTTTGGAGTTATGAGGGAACAGATCAACATACATACATGCATACCGGTCAAAATCATATACCCTCCTTTTTCTTTCGCCGTAGTCGGGTAAAACACATTTTAAAATTATTAAAAACGCTTAGCCAAAAAGTACCAATAAGTTATAATTATTACCAGTAAGTTATAATTATTACCAAAAAGTTATAATTATTACTAATAAGTTATAATTATTACCAAAAAGTTATAATTATTACCAAAAAGTTATAATTATTACCAAAAAGTTATAATTATTACTAATAAGTTATAATTATTACCAAAAAGTTATAATTATTAACAGCAAGTTATAATTATTACCAATTAGTCATAATTATTACCAAAAAGTTATAATTATTACCAATAAGTACAAAGAATGCTCGTAGTAAACACGGCCTTAAGACAAATCTGTATAGTATATTAGGTGGTGTCATATTTATTATACAGGATGTGAAAATGTCCCGTTAAGTGTAGGCATAGGTTGCCTCCTGACGCTGTATAACATCATCTTCAATAGATGTAAAGGCCTAAGATGATGTGAAAAACCTCTTTTTTTTATATTTATTTAATTAATACAGGGTCTGCAAAACCCCTCTGTATTTTACTATTGTTAAATGTAACTAAATAGTTTTTTAATCATCAACTTGAGTACATAAGTTTCGAATTGGACAGAGTACGGTATACCGGGTGTTATAAAGACTAATCCAAAAACTTCTACTATGACGGAGGCCTTAAGGCGGCCTAAAAACTCACCACAGTTGGACACTAACTTTTTAATATGAAATCTTCAATGGTTTTATAACATCGGTCCCGGCTCTAGCAGTCGTTAAGCCATGACGGAGGCCTTAAGGCGGCCTAAAAATTCACCAGAGTTGGCCACTAACTTTTTAATATGAAATCTTCAATGGTTTTATAACATCGGTCCCGGCTCTAGCAGTCGTTAAGCCATGACGGAGGCCTTAAGGCGGCCTAAAAATTCACCAGAGTTGGCCACTAACTTTTTAATATGAAATCTTTAGTAATATAACACCCGGTATATATTTTCCACCCTGTATAAGTGTGAAGGGTGGAACGCCTCAAGGCGACAGTAACACTCATATGAGCCCGTGTCTTTTCTTGTATTCATCGAGATTGAGGGAACGCTTTGGGCCGGTTTCTTTCACTTTTGTAGATACCTGCTTACTTGTTATACTTGAAACTTCTGGAAATAAAGAATATTATTTTATGGATGTTTAGATGTATTGATGTTAGGATGTATGAATGTTTAGATGTTTGGGTATTTGCATGTTTACATGTTTCGATGTGTATTGTATGAATGTTTCGATGTGTGGATGTTTGGATGTGTGGATGTATAGATGTTTGGATTAGATGTATGGATTTTTAAGAGTTTGGATGTTAAGATGTATAGATGTTTGAATGTATAGATCTTTAGATGCATAGATGCTGGGATGTTTCGATACTTGGATGTATAGGTGTTTGGATGTTTAGGAGTTTGGATGTATATATGTGTGGATGCTTATGTTTCAATCACCCTACAACTACTGGATTAACACATAGGCTACTTTTTATCCCGGAAAATCAACAGGATCAAACGGGACACGGACTAAGTCGCCGACGGATGTTAGTAGTATATATAATATACTTACTAGCTATAGGTAGGTCGAGTTCGATGTTAATATCAAAGTCGTGTAGTGAGTACATGCTCGTACTGTCGGTAGTCAGAGGCTTGTCCTTACGAGACTCCTCTGTACCCGTCTCTTGCTGTAAAACAAGTTAACATTAATTAATATAACATTCATTTATATAAAGAAATAAATATATATAAAACTCTTTTGAAGCTGACTGAGAATCAACGCAAAGCCTAAACTATAAGTCCTAGAGGTATGAAATTCAGAGGGTAGTATCCTTATATAGTGTAGGGGTGCACTAAGAAAGGAATTTTGAAACGTCACACTCTAAAGGGTAGAACGCGAGCAACGCCGCAGGCGACGGCTAGTAACATTATATACCTATACCTTAACATTTATTCCCGTTCGTCCCACTGGGTCATACCACTGGTGGGACGAATGGGAAAGCAAAACAAAACTTCCCATTCGTTCCACCTTTTTGTTTAATTTGACTTTTAGAAGAAAACGGTGTAAATAGACCCCTAAGGGGTTTTTTTTCCAATTATCCCCTGCCAGCAGGCCTGTCGCTAAGGGGATTATTGGGCAAAAGTTCCAGGGGAAAACTAAAATGAACCAAATGTTCAATGGGACGAACGTTACAGACAGACACAACGCAGTCAACCTTATAATACACCTTCCGTTTTTCGATCGGCGGTTAAATTAACTTAGATAATTCTTACCAGTCTTTCTTGGTCGTGGTTTTCTTTAGCGAGTTTAGCTTCTTCTTCTATTTGCTTCTGTTCTACCGCAGCCGCTTCTTGGTTTTGTACTAACTCCTAGAAAAAAAATTATTGAGAATTTAACACAAACTAGCCCCAAACTGAGCCAAACTTGTACTATCAGGATCAAATTACTGATAGAATTTTTTTTTGTATTTTTCACACAGGCTCATATCACCCCAAACTGAGCTAAACTTGTACTATAAGAACCAGATTGCAGATACAAATATATATTCATGGACTTCATACCACACCATCCAGTACCAAACTGAGCCAAACTTGTACGATGGAAACTAGATGGCTGATAGAATACATACATACATTTTTTTTTGTAAATACATACTTATGATACATAGAAACACCCAGACACAGAACAAACATTATGTTTACCACACACAAATATTTTCAGTAGGGTTCGAGCCTACGACCCACAGCACGGAAGGCAGAGCTATTACCGACTAAACTGTCACTATTAGACGTGTATAATTTACCTGAGTCCTATTAGTTTGAGATTTGAAGTTCATAACAGGTTTAGTACTTCTTCTTGTAAATGGATCATCTATTTTCTTTCCCTTCATTGCTTTTACCTGGAAACAAATATAATAGTATATTATGCAATTAGTGAATAAAGGACGAGTTTAAAGCGAGGGCTATAGATGCAGGGACGATCGCAAAGAGTGATTCATTGATGATTCAAGTCAGACTGGCGTAACTCTCGAACTAGACTCGTGCTTTCGAAAAACGAACAATGTATGAAACGGGGGTCAAAATTTGAATCACGTTTCATACAAAACGAGATTTTCAGTGTGTAATTTCGGTAGAATGGGAGTCCCGCTTCTTCTTACGTAGGAACTACGTATTACATATTCTTTGATTCAAGTGTTAGAATCCTGAGCGACGCGAGTGATTCATGGTCCTAGATATAAATCCCTTTATTCAAGAATTGCATAGATGTTTGGATACTTAGTGTCACGCTGCAACTACTGATCCGATTTGGATGAAACTTGTAATATAATATTGTCCGTGACCTGGATTAACACATAGGCTTCTTTTTATCCCGGAAAATATACAAAACCAAACGGGATGCGGACGAAGTCGCGGGCGGGAGCTAGTATATATACAGTAGTATATACATTATGTACAGTAGTTTTTGCGTGAAAGAGGAATAAACATACGTACATTATTCATTCTCTTTCGCGTTTATAATATTAGTAGAATATATAAATTTACCTCTTCCATAATAGCGATTTCAGCAGATTCTACATTTAATTTCCGGTTCCGGTTGTTAATGTACGATATACTCTGTATGGATGATGTGCGCGTCTTGTCGAGCTGGTTGGCTCTGTCTTCCAACTCCTGGATCTTGCCGTTCAGGTCCATAACCGATTCTTCATCACCTCTGGAAGTTAATTTTATAGATGGGAACACAACGCCAAATAGCCCCAAACTAAGCCAAACTTGTACTATGAGAACCAGATTGCTGGTATAACTTTTATTATCATTTTTTGTACATACATAGTAACACTCAGGCATAGAACAAACATTATAGAAATAAATATTAATGGATATTTCACACCACGCCATCTAGCTTCAAACTAAGCCAGACTTGTACTATGGAAACTAGATTGCAGATAGAACAATCAAAACACTACAAATTATGTTACTCAATCTCCTAGTCACAGGAGTCTAAAGGGACCTTAGGCCGCCTTAAGGCCGCCGTAAGCTACAATACAAACCTCAACTGTGCCACATCCCGTTCCTTCATGAGCTGCGTTTTCTTCATGGCGTAGTTTGTAGGGTGTGATCTGAATCTATCCTTTTCTGCGACTATTTTTTCTACATCTTCTTCCTGTAATAACATTTTATATTGAGTACTTGTAATAAGTTTATATTGAGCACTTGTAATAAGTTTATTTTGAGTACTTGTAATAAGTTTATATTGAGTACATGTAATGACTTTATATTGGGTATTTGTAATAGGTTTATATAGATTTTTTTAAATGAAAAAAGTATAAGAAAAGCAAATGGCCAACCTGATTAAACGAAATTAACCAATAAATTAATTAATATTGATTACAATTACCTTGAACTCGTAAACCAAGGCGTCTTTGACTTCAACTATTTTACTTCTAACAAAGTCCATTGTGGGCGGGCGTTTGTTCGCGTCTTTGATCGCTTTGTACCATTTTGTGAACTCTCCTTCCGTGAATTCCTGCAAAATATACAAATTATATATAAGTAGATATATCTATATTGTATAGAATATACACGGTGTAACATAATTACCCAACAAGCCCGAAAAAGGGGGTATTCTGCAGTTCATGGCGAACAAAGTTTGTTCTACAACTTTTGAGATTTCAAAGTTTTTTATTCATGAAATGCGCTCGTAAGTTTTACTTCAAATGTACCTACACATGGAGGGTACATACTTGTGCATGTGTGTGCACGGGTCTACGCAAACAGTAAACAATCGTTTAGAGTTGTCATTAATATCTAAGATGATAAAAGTTGTACTTTTGTATAGGAATTTCAATTCGATTGAGAAAAAAATTTGAAATACTAGCTGTCGCCCGCGGCTTTACTCGCCTGGTAGAAGCATACGCATTATTTGGTTAAAATCTTTGATCGTAATTTTAGACCCTTTATGGTGCGACTTTTCAAAATTCCTTTCTTAGTGCACCCCTACACTATATAAGGATACTACCCTCCAAATTTTATACCTCTAGTGGCCGAATACTCAAACGCCACTTAAATTAAGTTCACGCCTAAATTATTGCCATCTCTTACAAATGAGTACCTAATGTCAAACAGAGGCAGAGCAATTTTTAAGTGGTGCTTAAATTTGAGTGACATTTCATTATTCCGGCCTATGACTTATAGTTTAGGCTGTGCATTGATTGTCAGTCGGCATCAAAAGAGTTTTATATATTTAGAAGACAGAAGATATAAATTGTTACCTGATTGCTAACAAATTCGAGTCGAAACACTCGATCCTGAGTCCCGTGCCTGAGCTTGAGTCCTTTATTAGTCCTCGTGTTACCGAGATTATATACCTTCGCTGTTTCGTACACATCTATTATTTCTGCTACCTGCGGATGAATCAATCAATAATTTATAAGTACAAAAAATTTAAAAAAAAAACAGACTTCAATTTGATACAGCTTCATCATCAGATGATGATGATGGTAGATCATTGGGTTTGTTCTATTGGTCATAAACACCATTGAAAGGTCACAGGAAACCAAAATACGCAATGTCGTGTACGTGGATGACATGTTTTTTTCAGTTATTCCTATTTAACTCCCAAAGCACTGAACCGATTTTGATAAAAAAAATTATGGGACCAATCTATTATTCTGGACCCTTTCAAATAAAAAAGAATTTTTCAAATCGGTTCAGAAATGACGGAGTTATGAGGCAGCAAACATAAAATATACAACCGAATTGAGAACCTCCTCCTTTTTTAATGTTGGTAAAAAATCAAATCAAAGGCTTTTATAGAGACTACGTAGTATAAAGTAACAAAAAGTAACAGGTTTAAAAAAAATGTTTTTTTTTTACATTTTTAACGTTTCTAACATGACTTAAAAACCGGTTCGATCTTAAAAAGCATAAAAACATAATATTCTAGACATTTATATTTGTCAATAGATTTGCACTCACCCTGTATACAGGATTTCCATTATTATTTCCGATGCCGATTCTAACGAAACACCCTGTGACGACGCGAGCGAAGAATGGTAGATGCACTAGTCTTTCTAATTTAAACCTGGAAATAAACATTTTTACAAAAAAAAACTCTGCTAAAAATGCTAAGGGCTGTGTGAAATGTCTATGCATATTTATTTTACACCTAAAATACTTTACTACTATTAGTATTCAAAAACTAACATTAACATTAAGTTTAATCAATTCACAGAATGTACACTCGAAACTTTTAGCAATAGTATACAAATTCCCAGGCCGTGCAATCCTGTGTTTTCCATGGTTGTTTTCTCAGGCTGTGCCTTCCATGGTTGTACAATAGAAGTGCTTTGTTATTCAATTAAATAAATAAATAAATATTCACAGACACTTAACACAACGCCTTCTAGTCCCAAACTAAGCAAAGCTTGTACGATGGAAACTAGATGGCTGATAGAATACTTACATACATTTTCTTTGTAAATACATACTTATAGTACATAGAAACACTCAGACACAGAACAAACATCTGTGTTTACAACACACAAATGTTTGTTCTCGGTGGGGATCGAACCCACGACCCACACCGCGGAAGGCAGAGCTACTACCGACTGAGCCATGACGCCTGTCAAATTAAGTATACATTTAATTTAGCTTAAATTGTATTTTCATGTGTTCCGTTTCTTGGATACCCTACTAAATAAAATAACCGGACTCATAGTACTTCTTTGGACGAGATATTTCACAAAGTCAAAAAGCTTTTATTCAATAAAATCTCACAAATCACTTTGAATCGTCATTAGGTTTTGTATAGCAAAGCAAGTAAGCTCGTATTAGTTAGCGGCCAACTCTGCTGGGAGTTTTTAGGCCGCCTTAAGGCCTCCGTCGTGGCAAAACGACTGCTAGAGCCGGGACCGACAGTTTAACGTATCTTCCGAAGCACGGTTTTGTATGATTAGGTATGATTACATATTTTTGAAGTGAAAACTTCTTTAGCATCGTTGTGATTTGGAATTCGAATATTTGTAATAAACTTTTTGCAACTTTTTATTTTGAGGTGAAACTTAGTACTGCATATTGGTTAAGTATAAGTATTCTTTGAAGAATTCACTTCTACCACGTGTGAATTGCACACATGTATTTTTTATTCCACAAAATATCTCTACAATCCGTTGGTACCTGCTAAGTCGTAGTTTGTTGATCTGATCCCTGGAGTCTGCGTATCTGACCTCCACTCGCTCCTCACGTTTCCTCTCCCTCTCCACCTCCTCGCCGGAGGAGGAGGAACTAGAGGAGCTGCGGCTACGACGGCCTGGAATATTACTTATTAAGATAAGATAACATATGTTTATTTGCAAGAATATATGTTAGAGAATTAAGTCTTAAATCTAGAAATAGCCCATTATATTGTACCTAATGGGCATGCAAATTTTTTTATTTCACTGATTTCAGATCACCATTTAAATACTCGGTGATACTGTAGAATAGAATAGAATTTCTTTATTTGCTTGAAATAGGTACACAACAGGTGGTAAACAAATTTTAACTAGATCCATTATTTCGCTATTTTCTTATTATAGCATGCAAAAAATTTTTACAATAATAGTTAGGTAGGTCTAATAACAACTATACAATTTACTTAAACTCCATGAATTCACGAACCGTGTAAAACCCATGATCCAGCAACCAGGTGCGTAATACGCTCTTAAATCTTTTTAGGGGCTGTTCCTTTATAATATGTGGTATTTTATTGAAAATTTTTATGCTCATGTAGCAGCAGTTTCTTTGATAGAGAGAAGTTCTTGCAGCAAACATGTAATAACATCTTTCCGCTAAAAATTACTTAAGCTTTTTTTTTTAAACACAACATTTTAATCCTTTTTATGCTCTCTGGTATCTTATTATAGATTATTATTCATTAGATATCTTAGCCCGCATCGTCGGTTTTTTTTAAAACCTTATAGGCTAGTTCTACTACTTCTCAAATCATAACATACTTTAGTTAGATTTAGGTTACTTATAGTATTATGATTACTATATATACTTGTTTAACTCATCCGAGAGAAGGGACCTAGATCTATCAATTATTAATTAGGGTAATTGACGAATATCTCACCTTGCGACTTGTTGTCGTCAGAATCTGAGCCTGAATCATCAGAATAGATGTCAGATGCTTTTAGTTTGACGCTGCCTTTGCTTGTACCACCTATCATATCCTCATCTTCCTGTAAGTAAATAAATAAAATATTCGTGGACATTTTACACAACGCTTTCTAGTTCCAAACTAAGCAGAGCTTGTACTATGGGAACTAGATTGCTGATATAATACTTATAGTGCCTTCTGGTAAGATCGGCGTAATAGTAAGTCCGGATGCCAAGCAATTCAGCGATATTTTAATATGATAATTGCTTAGTTACGTGATTTATCCGGACTTAATATTACGCCGATCTTACCAGAAGGCACCTTATATAGTTTATTTTTGTAAATACTTATAGAAACACCCAGACTTTTGAAATACTTGTCTTTTAGATACTTACTAGCTTGACTTTTGTCTATTTAGTCATCTTTTATCTTTAGAACCTTGTTATAGACACCTAATTCAAGTTTTACTCACATCACTTCTTTCTTTTAGATTAACCTCACTCGTTTTTACTATATTTGAAACCGTTTTAGACATTCTTACAAAACTTTTAGACACTAAGGCCCATATTAATATACTGCTCAAGTACTAATCTGGACTTAAGCATAGATTTTTTTATGAAATCAGACATCTATAGATCCTGTCCATCCAAAGGTTGCCTGGAAGAGATTGCTTTAAGCAATAAGGCCGCCCATTGTACCTACCTCCTAAAACTTTATCGTATTACCAATTATGGTATTTTGTTGTTATTTTCTTTACTTGTGGTGTACAATAAAGAATATTCTATCTATCTATCTATGCTGGAGTTACGATTACTGTATCGGCTTACGGGCCTTAGCTAAACTTTTAGTACACAGCTACACTTTTAGATTAATCTCACTCATTTTTGGTATATTTTCGTCTCTTTTAGACTCTTTAACCAAACTTTTAGACACTTCTTTTACATTGTTGATATACTCACATCATCATCATCCTTATCCTTATTATTCTCCTCCTCCATTCTCCTCTTCTGTCGGATATGTTGTTCCCGTGCAGTTCTAGCGTCGCGTTGTGCTTTCAGCGCCGCCATTGCATTCTGTCGACGATCGTCCACGTTTCTCTTGCGTTCGGTTTTAGCCGCGCCGAATAATGGCGACGCTGATCTTTCAGCTTCTGTGAAATAAAATAAATAAATATTCACGAACACTTAACAGAACGCCTTCTAGTCCCAAACTAAGCAAAGCTTGTACGATGGAAACTAGATGGCTGATAGAATACATACATACATACATTTATTTTTGTAAATACATACTTATAATACATAGAAACGCCCAGACACAGAACAAACATCTATGTTTACAACACACAAATGTTTTTTCTCGGTGGGGATCGAACCCACGACCCACAGCACGGAAGGCAGAGCTACTACCGACTGAGCCATGACACCTGTCAATAGAATCTATAATTCATGGTCATATCACACAACGCCATCTAGTCCCAAACTAAGCAAAGCTTGTACTATGGTAACTAGATTGCCGAAGAATGAATGAAAATACTTTATAGGTACACCTTATAAACTATTACGCGAGACAGCTTATAAGGAAAATAAAATTAAACTATTACGTACAATGGGCGGTCTTATCGCTAGGGAGCAATTTTTTCCAGACAACCTTCGGATAGAGAGGAGTGTGTAGATACATTTTATTAATACACTAGTTGTCGCCCGTGGCGTTGCTCGCGTTCTACCCTTTAGAGTGTGACGTTTCAAAATTCCTTTCTTAGTGCACCCCTACACTACATAAGGATACTACCCTCCAAATTTCATCCCTTTAGGACTTATGGTTTAGGCTGTGCGTTGATTCCAAGTCAATTCGATTCAAAAGAGTTTTATATATATTGATGATGATGATGATGATAGTAACATCCAAATAAGACTGACCTGCGTCTTTAGAATCGTCCAATATTTCGCCGGGACTCGGGAGTGGTTGTTCCTTATCATTGTTTGTCTGCAGCGGCGGCTCGGCTTGTGACGTTTCTGTCAAAATATTGTTATTAGCGTCAAACTACATCAGAAGACAAGACGTCGCGTCGTGTAGTTAGGGAGAGAAAATATTTTTTTTTTGAAAAGCGACTTTTATAAGATCTTTTTCGTTACAATATGCTTTTTCTTAAAAGCTATTTCAGTTATAAAAGCAAAACGGTATAAAAGTTACAAACGAAAACAGCTTATGAAGAAAAAAATAACGAAAACCCTCTTGTGACAGCATGCTTTTTAAAAGAATATTTATTTTCATGTCACTACGGACACGACAACGACGTCTTGTCGCTTATTAATATTTTATTTTAAAAACCAAGTAGGACTTGACAAGGCAGTAACTACAAAAAACCATCTTAGAAGATTGTCTTTGACTTTCGATGATATTTTGATCTACATATTGGTGTCGATTCTGTAGGTCCTCTGTTATATCACCCCCTCTAATATTACATACCCTCTCTCTAACCCGTTCTCTCTCAGCTGTCCACCCCCTAACTTCTCCAAACCTTGTTTCTCTCCTTCTCTCTCTCTCGCCAAGTTGTTTTATTTTAGCTCTCCGTCCTCTCCTGGCTTCTCTCTCACATTGTATCTCCCCTTCTATATTACATACCTTGTTTCTCCCTCTCCCTGGCCCGTTCTCTCTCCTTCTCCCTGGCCTGTTGTTGTTCTCTCTTGGCTCTCCGTCGTCTCCTGGCCTCTCTCCTCCGTTGTATCTCCCCGGGCGATGCGGATCGTTCAGCCGCTGAACGGCGCGCTAGCCTGAGTTTCCGTTCTATTTCCCATCTACAATTATTATTGTCGTGTTAGTATTGTTTGTTAGAAATATATTTTTAGAGGCCAAAGATACATAACAACACCCAGACACAATAGACATCTATGTTCGCCACGCACAAATGTTTGTCCTTGATAGGAATCGAACCCACGAACAGCACGAAAGGCAGGAGGTACTACCGACTGAGCCATGACGCCTGTTGTGTAGTACTAGCCGTCGCCCGCGGCGATGCTCGCGTTCTACACCCTTTAGTGTGACTTTTCAAAATTCCTTTCTTAGTGCACCCCTACACTATATAAGGATACTACCCTCCAAATTTCATACCTCTAGGACTTATAGTTTAGGCTGTGCGTTGATTCTCAGTCAGCTTCAAAAGAGTTTTATATATTTAAAAGATAATTAATATCTTACCTAGTTTTCATAAGATCCCTTCGTTCAATACGTTTGAATATCTCTTGTTCTCTTTCCTTCTCGCTCATGGCGGCGAGGCGCTCTCTGTCTTCCGAATCTCCCATCAGATTCTCATCGTAACTGAAAATATTACATTATATTTGATACTAGCTTCTGCCGCGACTTCGTCAGCGTCCCGTTTGATATTGATTTTATGACGGGATACAACGGGACGCGAACGAAGTTACGGGCGGAAGCTAGTTATTAATAATTGCTTATTCTAAGTAACTTACCCGTCATCAAATTCTTCTTCGGAATCTATGGAGTCATTATCCGAGGAGTGTGATGACACTTCACCTGGTACAAAACATCATAGTGAAAGTAACAAATTACTAATTCTACAAAAAACTACTTTTGGTCGATGGCGGAAAGACTGGGTTGATGGCAGAAGGGGTTTGGGTTGATGACAGAAGAACTTTGGGTTGATGGCAAAATAACTTTGCGTTGATAGCAGAATGATTTTGGGTTGATGGCAGAACTTTATGTTAATGGCAGAATGATTTTGGGTTGATGGCAGAAGGACTTTTATTGATGGCACAAAGACTATGGGTTGATGGCATTGCTGACTGTTCATTGTGACCTACCTTCTTCTGGTTCACTGAATGTATCTTTCTTTTTGCTTCCCGTACTATCAGTACTTTTCCTTGGTTCTGGTTTCTTTGCTTCCTTAGGTTTCTTGTCATTGTCGGAATAGTCCACTGACGGTTTCCGACTTCCAGCCTGCCTCGAAGACTTCTTTGAGGATTCTGATGCATCACTCTCTGAGTCGGATGATGAGGAAGAGGATTTTGCTGGGAAGAATAACAACTATAATTACTACTGCTTAGTTGCTGAAAGCAGACTTTTGCATCTCATAAAGATGATTTATCAATAAAAGCATGTAAGCATATAAAAGCATATGGGGATACTTTTTACCCATGCCCAGATACAGGACCCTGCAAAGCCTGGGACATATTTTAGATGAAGTAGGCTTGCAGCACCTATACTATCCTATCAGCCTAGTCAGTATCCACAGGAAAGACAATGTCAATACATGCAAAGCTGACTAAGCCAAGGGTTTCCTCACGATGCATTCCTTCACCGTTTGAGAGCACTAGCATTGAGCACATCAATTTTTTGAATAGAAAAGTCATTTGTGCTTGTGTTTGAACCCATAACCTTAGTATCGAAAGGCGTGTTTGCTACCACGATACCACTGGTGCTGTTATGCACTGCAACTGACAAACTCACAGTTATTTTTCTTGTCATCATCATCCCAGTCCGACTCCTCACTGCCGGAGGACTTGCCCGAAGATTTGGCTTTCGACTTCGGAGGAGATTCACCCGTTGTCTTCTTCTTCTTTGCCAAGTTTAGGAATTGCTATGGACATGAAATATCTTTAACAAGTTGTTTTCAAAGTGACAGAACAACACAGAGCACACCCCCAGTGGATGTGCTCAGTGAGGCAATGCATCGCTATAGGTAGTGGTTACCACTTAACAGAGGGCCATTGGCTTGTTCCTTCACTTAGTTGTATAAAAAACAAGCAGAATGTCCATCTACTTAGTATTTCCGTTTCCATTATTTCTAACTAGAGTCCGAACACACCAAGTTTGCAGCACTTAGTATATCTCTATCTATCCTAATCTCTTTCCCTGCGCAAAACACCCTACCATTTCCCTTCTCTCTTCTCTTCTTACATCATCATCATCATCATCATCAACCTATATCGGTCCACTGCTGGACGTAGGTCTCTCCCAAGATGCGCCACTGAGCCCGATCTTCGGCTCTTCTCATCCAGTTTTTGCCAGCTACATGTCTCAGATCATCACCCCACCCAGCCGGAGGGCGTCGTACACTACGCTTGCCTAAATGCGGTCTCCACTCGAGTATTAGTTTGCTCCAACGATTGTCGGTTCTGCGGCAAACATGGCCGGCCCACTGCAATTTCAGCTTACTAATCTTCTGAGCTATGTCGACCACCTTGGTTCTCTGTCTTCTTACATGCGACACTCAAACTTCAGCTTCTTGTCCGACAAGAATGTTTCATCCTTGTACAAGAATGTTACACACATTTTAGTAGTTTATTCTTGTTCAGAAATGATTTCTCTCACACTGTAAACAGTACATTGGTTGGGATGGATTTTGTCAACACCAATCTTTGCCAGATTTAAAATGGTTTTTGGGGTCAAGGTTCAGCCTATTCCTAGGTACTACTTAGGCGTCTATTACTGCTATTAAGTCTCAGTTGGGTATCAAGTAGTGTATACAGCAGTCACGGTTAGGTCGAGTAGTCGATTATAAGTCAGAATAAGTATGTTAGTAGAGATAAAAGTACAGAAATAAAATTATTACTCAGCATTTATGTTGCTTTTATATATTTCTCATCACTGATGTTTTATGTGTGCTATAGACAGCTGGTATTCTGTTTTAGATATTTTGTGAAAGTCTAGAATCTGCAATTACATAATCAATAGAAATTTTCAGAAATTATCACCAGCCAGTATGAAAAACAGGCAAAGAGGTTTAGATACTTTGTGCACAACAAGGTTTTAATGTTTTAGATGCTGGGTCGGGATCACTAACCCCAGCATGTGCTATGGTCGTTTTATTTCACATGAGTCATGTTCTAGAGGCCACATAGCGACGATACAGGGCAAATATCGGACGAATTCGAGAAAATGGTGTCGAATGTTACCAAGCGATGTAAGATTGAAATAGCCCTTAGATTTAGCTGTATTTGATGAATTATTCATCTCGGAAGGGCGTGGTATACTCCTGGGCGAAGGAAAATGGCTCTTTGTGAAAATACGCAGTTGTAGAACCATGGAATTCAGTCACGTAGTTTCAGTTGTCTAACCTACGATTTCCACGCATTATTAACTTACTGAGTCCAAATCGGAGCATTCACTGCTGGAATCTGAATCTATCAACGGTTTATTCTTTCGTTTGGCCATTTTTCCACAAGTTTTTAATGTAAAAACTACGAATTTGCGTTCTGCAGCTTGATTTTCTTCACTGCTCTTCACGAACGAACGCAACGCAGTCGCAAACAAAACTGTTTTTTTTTATGCTGGCTGGCTGGCTGGCCAGAGCAAGCAAGCAATCTAAAGCAAAACGTATTTTCTAGCGTCGACCACAGATAAAAAAAAATACTTGCAGATTTTGCGTTCGGATACGACACGTTTTTATCTTTATCAATCGCAATGTCCACACTCCACAGAGCTTTTCATTTCCCAAAGATTCACCTTGGAGTTTCTATTTCCATTTTGACTAGCTGTATGTTGTGTATGTTTTCATGTATACACTGCACTGCACACGCACTTCATAAATCGATCGGTAGGCAATTCGGTCAAAATAGCATCATCGATCATCGAACATATACATGAACATACACAGCACATGAGCACATCACTATTTTTTTTTTTATAGTTACTCTACTATTATAGTTATCTACCATGTATTTACCTCACCGAACACCTATATTTACCTACTGGTACTGTAACTGTATGATTTTCATTCGTTTTCATTTTTAATCTGTGATTCGTAATTTCGTTTTCGTACAATAAATATTTCAGTGTTTGTTTTTAAAAACATATTTCACTATTTTCACGATTTCACGATCTTCCCTTACGATAATTAATGAATCAAGCGTGTTTAGATTCCCAGAACTAAAAAACTTTGCCAAACATACACTTTACACACATTGATAAAATGTGTGGTGAAAGTAAACAAACAAAGTGATTGCGTCGAAATTGGAACGGAGCCCCGTTACGTTACTCAAAACTCCAAGCTTAATAATGCCTCATGATCTAAAAGAGCCGGGACGGAAAGCTATGAACATGGTAAGAATCTTTTCAATCATTGTAATTAGGCTTTGCATCTAAATAAGATGTCAGGAAACACAGTTCACCCATGCACTATGGACTCAAATAACAAAAGCAAGCTCGTGGGGCCAACTCTGATGACGAAGTTTTTAGGCCGCCCTAACGCCTCCGTCGTGGCTTAACGACTGCTAGAGCCGGGACAGTAACGTGCCCTCCGAAGCACGGAAGCGCTCAGATGTAAATGCCACTAACGGTCACCCATCCGAATAGTAACCGCGCAGAACGTCGTTTAACTTAGATAATTGGTGAAGATTGACTAAGCAAGCCAAGCCACGAACGCTTCTCAAATACCTGTATGTAATGATTTCAGGCCCCCCTATCCCCGACTCCGTGTGCTGAGATCAGTGATGATGAGCTGGTCTCCATCTCCGTGAGGGACCTCAATAGACAGCTGAAAATGAGGGGCCTGTCTCGGGAACAGATTGTAAGGTAATATTCTATTAATATTTTTATTTGCATAGTATTTCAAGGCACTTTTAACCATGTTGTTGGTAGGTTTGATGATTATCCTACTTCCTACTAATATTATGAATACGATTGTAAGGAGTATGGATGTTTGTTACTGTTTCACGCAAAAACTACTGATCCGAATTGGTTGAAACTTGGAATATATCTTGTCCGTGACCTGGATTATCACATAGGCCACATTTTACAGCGGAAAATCAACAAGATCCAACAAACAAACAGAAGTCACGAGGGGAAGCTAATTTAAGATAATCTTATACAACATCATGGACCACTTGCCACTAATGCTGAAGCTGAAATACCTATGACATGTTTAAATAAGCTTCCAATACATAACAGTTAAAATAAATAGTTATTATAGCATTTCTTTGTTGTAATAGCCTGTTCTTGTTGATTTTAGGATGAAGCAACGTCGACGGACACTCAAGAACCGAGGGTACGCAGCCTCGTGCCGCATCAAACGAATAGAGCAGAAGGATGAACTGGAAACTGAGAAAAGCCAGGTATAGTGCAGTTATTGCTGAGATTTGTCTGTCCACAGAGCTGTTAATGGAGCTTGGAGTACTGGCCCAATTTCCACTGAATGACTACTCCATCTAACATATATCAACAGTAACAGAGTGGTCCACAACTGGAACATGCTGCCTGAGGAGGTTGTTACTGCTGACTCCATAAATGCCTTCAAAAATAAACTCGACAACTGGCTACGAATAAATAAAACAGTACTAAAAATAACATAACAGTAATAAAAGACATTTCAACACTGTTTGACGTAGACATAACAACGACAGCCGCTCATCTATAAACTAATAAATAGTCAGTTGCAAAAATAAGCACATGTTTGGCACACACAAATGTTTGTTCTTAGTGGGGATCGAACCCATGACCCACAGCACGGAAGGCAGAGCTACTACCAACTGAGCTGTGGCGCCTGTCTTAAAATGATTGTCTTATTTTTAGGAATGGCACGATATGGAGCAAATGCAAGATGATAATAACAGGATCCGGGACGAGATAGATGCACTCAGAGGGAAGTATGATGCTCTCAAGCGATTTGCAATGCTCAAGAACATACCACTTCCACCAGAGTTGGAGCATTTACCCTAGAAATTAATCTCATATCTCATTGGGCCCAAATCTGTTCATTTTTCTAAATCAGAGAAGAGAGCATAAGGCCCTTGGGCTTTTAATTGGTAATTAATCTGTGAATGTACCGTTAGGTATGGGTTAAGGTTAGTTATTAAAGGTGTTGGGGCATTTCAGGTCCCGATTAGCATACATTTAGTTAATTTTTAGATAAATTTTATTATTTATAACTTCTGTTGGTTTTATCATAATCTATTATGCAGTAGCAGTCACGAAAATGTAAAATAAAGTAATTATTTTGACGTAAACACTTGTTAATACGATAGGCAACATTGAAAAAGACGCATTTTTCGGAGTAAAATGTCTAATAACTAATGATACCCGTTGCTATAATTATGACATTGTTTTATTTTTAAAAACTTCATTGCACGTGTATTTTTACAAACATTTTTACAAAACTTGCAATGATAGTTCCATCATTGCAAGTTTTAAAAAACATTAGACCTAGGATTCATCCAATTTGCCCCAGACCCTTTAAGATAAATCTATGTATGTAAGATAAATATTATGTATGTGGTTAGGTGAAAACATTATTTGTGTACCTAGTAGGTAATTATTAAAAATAAACTAAAGTAATAATATAATAAAAAGTCTTTTAATCATAATACTAATTCGGTATTAAAAACATGATGAAGTTGGATAGTGACCGTGGAAACTTTGAAATTAATGTAAGTACGTTAAATAAACGCTTGTTATTAGAAATAACATAAAATACAAAATACACATGAAACAACTGAGCTACCTACAAACCGTTGCAAACGATTTATAGATAGCTTTTTTTTTTTATTTTTTTATTTATTGTTTTAAAAATACATTATAACTTATTTTGTACTATAGCACTAAGGAAACCACAAGGTTTATATGAATAATGCTATATTATAGCTCAACTAGTCCAAATCAGTCGATTGACTTATTCCATAATTTAGTTGAAAAAATAAATTAAAAAAGTTACCTAGGCAGGTACATAAATGGATAAAGCTGGACGTAGGTATGTAATAGGTAGCCACTAAACAAAAAGCCAATATAGTAAACATGGCTTAGCTCATTACCAAGCGTGGTTTAGCGGTTTTAGGCCTTTTAGCTGTGTAGACCTATTTGTTTTGTACCTACCTGGGCGTGCGGTTTTTAGCCAACTAACACTGTTACTACGGATAAATGGATCCAACAGATTTTGTAGGTGTAGGTACTTGTGCAAAAGTCCTACGTACTGTGCCTTGATCTATCATCATCATCAATATATATAAAACTCTTTTGAAGCTGACTTAGAATCAACGCACAGCCTAAACTATAAGTCCTAGAGGTATGAAATTTGGAGGGTAGGTTCCTTAAATAGTAGGGGCGCACTAAGAAAGGAATTTTGAAAAGTCGCACTCTAATGGGTCTAGAACGCGAGCAACGGCTAGTTAAAGATATGGCTAAACGAATTATGCAGATTCACTAAATAAACGATTCTGATTCTGAAAATCGACATCGATTTGTTTGTTCGCGGATCACGCCTAAACTATTCGATCAATTTCAATGAAACTTATACCATTCAGAAGCCCTTTTTGCGGATTGAAATATAACTATATTTTATTGAAATCAAAAAGGTGGATTTTTAGACAGCTTGACCTCTAAACCAAAAGCAGCCATTAGCACGAGGTTCATCTTAAGCTGGTTGACAGATATTTTGGTGGAAAGTTTCGCACGCGTACGAAGTCGCGGGTATTAGCTAGTCCCGAATAAATGTGACAATCGCCGCGTTACGCGAACCTAACGTATTCGAGTCATATTGCGCTTCAACGTCAACTCGACTGCCGAACGTTGTAGCGTCACCGCGCAGTGTATCTCGGATACGCTAGCGTTACGATAAGTTTGCGATTGTCACATTTATTTGTGATAAGGTGCAGCATGTATGTAGGTATAGGTTAGGTCTTGGTCGGTAGGTACTAGTTTTTACCCGACCAAAACCAAAATCCTATTAAAATAATATCTAGGTAATGTTAAAGTTAAAAAAGATGTTTGGATGTTCGTTTATGTATGAATGTAGTTATAGCACAGAACATAGTTATTTTTGTGATTTTTCATAATAAATTTAAATTATCAGAAATGTTGAAATTTTCTAGCGAGAAGTGGTTTGACGGTTGTCAGTGGTTGTCAGCGTCTTAAAGGTAAGTATTACACGTCAATATCCTAAGCTTTTTTTCACAAACAAGCCATTAGTTTCCGAATACTCGAGGGAAAGCAAATGTAGATGTCTACGTACCTATCACTTTGATGGAAATCTCTTGACACTATAGTAAAGAAAAATGCTGGATATAAGTATTCCTGAAAACACTACCTACCGACAGATTGACAGTTGACAGGCGTCACAGCTCAGTTGGTATTAGCTGTGCCTTGATCACGAATAAATGTTACAATCGCAAACGTATCGTAACGCTAGCGTATCCGAGATACACTGCGCTGTGACACTACAACGGTTGGCAGTCGAGCTGGCATTGACGCGCAATATAACTAGAATACACTAACGCGACGACTGTCAGATTTGTTCGTGATGGAGGTACTGTGCCTTCCGTGCGTGTCGTGGGTTCAATCCCCACTGAGAACAAACATTTGTGTGTGGAAAACACAGATAGGTATCGGAACTCCTAAAAACTCTAAGTGAAAGCCGCAGGCAAAAGCTAGTTAGATAGAAAAACCGAATAACATTAACCTTAGCCTTTAACTAACTTAAAAAAACGAAAGCGCTTCGCAACTTCTTGATTGTACCTATGTTGTACCTACCTACAACAAAAGTTTTAATTCAGTGGAAATTATACATGCGTGACGCCTGCTGAATGAAACATTGGAATAGAACTTAAGGCTGCCGGCGCACTTAAGGCGGTTTCCACAAACCAAGCTACTGTTAACCATTAGCGTCAAACAGCGTCGTTACAATATGCTTTTTCTTAAAAGCTATTTCAGTTATAAAAGCAAAACGGTATAAAAGTTACAAACGAAAACAGCTTATGAAGAAAAAAATAACGAAAACCCTCTTGTAACAGCATGCTTTTTAAGAGAATATTTATTTTCATGTCACTGCGGACACGACAACGACGTCTTGTCGTCAAGTGTGCGCCAACGCTTAAGTAGCTACTGTTAACAATTAAGTATTTTTTGCCATGTTACTTAACTAAGTTAATAATTCAACATATCAGGTCCTCACGTTACAGGCTTGCCTAGTGTGTAGATTGTTAGTGTAAACCTAAAAAACAGCATAAACGTATATTGTACAAAAAAAATAAAATATAGGTAGGTACCTAGGCCTTTGTACTTGCAACGTACCTAATATGTAACCTAGTTTTAAGTTTGTTTTGCTATAATAAACCTTTTTTCATTTTTCATTTATCAAGATGTTTTTCCCTATGTAAAGATGCTATTAGCCTCGATAACTAGAGGAAGTAGAAAGTAACTGAAAAGTCTACAAGATACTTTTAAGGCTTTATCTTTAAATTACACATTTGAAGTGTTTATTTACTGGTATTTACTAAATCAAACATCGAAGAAAACATCACTAAAATAAAAATAAACCTTTATTTCCTTATACGGAGAAAATAAATAAAAAATAGAAGGAGGAAATGAATAAAAAATATAACATCATAAAAAATATACGAAGTTGATGTTATTTATTTATTTATTTATATGAAAAATAGAAGGAGGAAATGAATAAAAATAATAACATCAACTGTAGGAAGTTGATGTTATTTATTTATTTATTTATATAGGTAGGCTTAGAATAATAACACGGTAGGTACCTACCTACTACAACACTACACTACAAGTAACACATTCTACTCTAGGGCCAGACCACAAAATAACCACAGAGTATCATAACTTGATCTGAGCTATAAACCTACTTTAGGAAAATAATTATTATAGATTCACAACTTTGAAACTGTAGGTTTTATTTTGATAAAATATATTTCATTTTTCTAAACCAACAGAAACTGGAAACTTCATAAAAAACACATCATGAACAATTTAGCCGAACGAGGTTTGAAACAAACTGAAATATTGCTCGAAAGTTTTTAATATTAAAAAGTTTTTTGTTTTAAATACTGAATCTCCTACTATTGAATACATTTTCGAGCTTATCATGCTTTAAATATAATGTTAGAATGTGACTCTGACTACCCTCAGATATTCCCAAGAATCTGACAAAAAATATGCAGGGATTCTTACCAATTTTGTGTGCCTACTACGTCTACCAAGTATGGGAAAATTTCGAGTTTCGTTCGAGTTTTCAATGTTTACTTCGGAGCTACGAAAACGCTACGGGCGGTGCTACGCTGCGTGCTACAACTACTTGCTACAGAGCTTGCTACCCCAAACATTACCCATATCTAGTACAGTATTATTTGATTTGTGCCCATGTACAGCCGCTAAAGTATGTACCTACAATATAGGAAACAAAGTCAAGTGTTTCTTGTTGCGTTCCAGATGGTCCTTATATAATATCCCCCTATCTTATAAAAAGTTATAGTAGACATTATGTCTTGTTTACCATACGTAATCAGGACATAATGTCTACTCTAACTTTTTATAAGATAGACCATATGACTATTACTTAGTAGAGTAATTGTAGATATATTCAAGTCTCAAACGTGACTCAAGCATAGAATTGTTCACACACTTCAGTGAAAATCTTTATTCAAATTGATGCTTGAGTCTCGAAGACTTGTATATTTGAAGCCTGCAGGCCTAGCACTAGCGCCTTAAACAATGATGTCTTGTGACGTGTCTTTTTCCATCGAACAAAAGAGTATTTAAAACTACGCAGTCTAGAACACTCATGCTCAACGGACCTACATACTGAGGATGGATAAAAAGACAGTCTAAATCAACTGCACGCGTTTCCTCACATCGACGTAAGTATAGTCGAATGGTTCACGAACGTAAGTCGCCAATACAAAAGAATACAAAGTTAGGTCTGTGATTCATGGTAGGGCCCACATTTAATTCTGACCCCTGGCATCGAGAGCGTGTGTTTTACGAATTATTCGTCTGTGTTTATACAATGTATGAAACGTACATTGTTGTTTTTTTATGCCAATAAATAAACTCTCATAGATAAACTTTGGCCCTGTTACCAATAACCTCGGCATATTATGTCGAATTATGTGAGGTGTTTTGTCTTTTGTATTGACAAGCAATATCAAATTCGATCGAATAAAACAAAACACGGTGTTTTTATTTTGATTTTATTGATCACAGCAAATAAAAAGCGTTGTGTAATATGTCCAAGAAATAAAATAAAAAAAATTGCGTGTTGCGTTGAGGATGTATTTATAAAATTGTAGTAGGTACTTAACCTACTTAGCAGAGCCCCAGAAGAAATAGTAAAGCATTTTTTTTATTAAAAAAAAAAATCGTAGACATTTTCACACACCGCCCTCAAGTCTCAAACCCAACATAACACAAATGAAACAAAATCTGCTTATTTCGTTATCTGCTTCATTCATGCTATCAGTCCGTCGTTTTGACAATGTCAAACCAATACGAGTTTCAAGCTTGTACTATGGGAACTAGATTGATGATAGAAAACTTATACTTAGATATTTTTTTTGTAAATACCTACCTAAGAGACTGGCGTACTAAAAGACCTCAGACCTCCTATACCCAACAGTGGGTGCATGCAGGCTAAATGGATAGAAGTAGAAATACATACCTACTGAAAGCTTACTAAATATTGTCTGGCTAACCCATCTTCTTCCATGCCGTGTGTGACAGTTATATAGTCTATAGCAAATGATAAAACAAGAAGAAGAGGACGGATTGGGGAAGTATTGATGACGCGTAAAGATGTTGAGGGGAGAAAAGTGGTATTCTTGAAAGATTATATTGATCTGAACGTATAAATGCCTTATTTACTATAATTACTACGCCAAGGGAGATACCATCCTTTCACTACCTACTTCTAATAGTAACACCCAGACACAGAACATCCATGTTTGCTACACACAAACGTTTGTTATCAGTGGGGATCGAACCCAAAACATACAGCGCGGTGTGACGCTTGTCAAAGTTCATTCATGTACCTACATAAGTACCTAGGTATACCTACTAACCATCGTATTTCTGTAATCTTTTTAACAAATTATCAATTTATTGAAATTGAAATTTCTTTGATAACTTAAATAGAACATAAATAGAACGAAAATAATTAATTATCCCATCCGAATCTCACAAAGTTCTCTAGAAATATTTATTACTTAATGGAATTGATATTCGTCAACAGATTTGGTTAATTATAAAAGTTTTATTTACGTAATTCTGCTTTTATTTGCCTAGAGATTAATCATAAATATACTGGACGTAGCGCAATGTCAGGCACAGCACGTCCTCGGCAGACTAGAACTGTTTCTGAGGTCAAATGCAATTGTTAGGCAGATGTAGGCCTATCTATCCAGCATAAAGTAGATAAGTAGGTCATCGGCTAGCTCAGAGACTTTTTCTAATTAAAAAAAAACGTGTTTACCTATTTATCCAAAGAAAAGTTACTAGCAACTCGATAGTGGAGTATCGAGTCCTAATTAACTTTTCTGGATGCATTAACGTATTTTATTGTGAATCTGATTTCTTCTTCTTCTATTTATGGCCTCTGTGCGTCATTTTGACAGACAATGTTGCCAGTGTCAAGTGAGATATTTGAAATAATATATAATAACGTCAAGTCAAGTGATCGTCAAGTCAGCTGTCGTTTGTTTTGAAGGCAAAATGGTCAATACTTTTTTTCAAAACTTGAAAATTAATTTTCACATTCAGAGAAACCACTTACACACATTTATTCCAATGGCTCACACTTTATGTTACGACCTAAGTATTATTGGTTGAAATTCCGCAAAAATTAAACAACAATACTCACAATAACACAAAAATACCTATTAAAATAAAAGATTAGTGGTTGTTTCAAAAAATGTCAAAACCCGAATCCCAACACAGAGGCTAGACATTTTGCTACAAATGCTAAAAGCGTTTTGTCCCGCTCATGAGCGATTTGAATGATTGCATTCCTGTGACGAATGAACTCAATCAATAAGTATATCGATACGTATTAATCGATTCCGTGCCATCACTGCCGTATCGATTCTACGATGTATCGGTGGTCATTCGTCGAAGATACCAAATGGATGCGTTTGTCAATGTTTGCTATCGATATACAAGGTGGTCTAAATAAGGACAAGGTGATCCAAATAGCGACAGCGTTTTTTTTCTGTGAACGTTACTATTTGCACTAGTAAATGTTGCTAGTAATATCTTGTATTAATATTCTGTGACTCCAGTTAATACCTTTTGACGTAAAGATTAAAGCGAGATAGCATAAAGGAATACACGTAAGAGTGAAAGAGCGAAACGATGGTGTAGCTTCATATTGTCCTCATCTCAATATTGAGATTAAAAGTGACGCTTCGCTTGGCGCGAATTATTAGACGTAGAGTTTGCAAAAAGAGAAAAAAAAAGTAAAAAAATCGAGTTTTTTTTACACTTGTATGCTTGGGCCTTTCACTATTGAACTTATTAGCCGTTTTTCATCTGTTTTTGGTTAGATCGTATTCTACTATCAAACTTTGACAGCTGAATCGCAACTGAACCGTAACTTTTCAACTGGTTTAAAGTTATTTTGTATTTTACTAGTGAACAACAATGTTTCAGCTAATCTGATCGGTCGAAACATACTTACTTCGTTGGAACTTGGAACTAAATAGATAAAAAGATAGATTAACTCTTTAATGATCTATCCTACGTACGGTTTTAAACTTACAATTAATAATTGCAAAGTAATACAACGGGCGGTCTTATCACTAAAAGCGATCTCTACCAGGCATCCTCTGGATGAAATGAAATTGAAGGGGACGTGGGTGATAGATACGTTAGCTATCGTAAATTAATAGATTTGACTACTATATTTACCGTCAAGCTAAATCTGACGACTAGGTCAAGCCTGCCAGACTAGGTTACAGACAGAATTTTTTTTTTAAAGCACGCTGAAAAAGCTCTTAAAACAAACAGCTTTTTTCGTTACACTATGCTTTTCCTTAAAAGCTGTTTCTGATATAATGATACTAAAAGTACAATTTTCATTTTCATCCCAAAGTGAAAATCTTTAGTAGATCCTACTAACTTTATTTGCTAACAGTACACGTCAGCGCTCACTTCAGTGAAACGCAGCACTGCAGGCGACATTTTTGCGCACTGTACCTTTGACATGGACTCCTTTTTATGCAAGAAGCAGACGTATCTTTCACTGGAAGTACCGTCTTAGGTTACCCTTACCCGGGGAAGCACAGAGCCCCGAGTCTGTCCATTTGTTTTGACTTTCGACTCGAGTATAGCACACGCAAACGCATTCGCAAAGCGAGAAATTTTGTATGAAACCCGGGTAAGCGCCTCTAGCTGGAGATTTGGGAATTGTGCAATTCCCAACAAAATTTCTCGCTTTGCGAATGCGTTTGCGTGTGCTATACTCGAGTCGAAAGTCAAAACAAATGCACAGACTCGGGACTCTGTACTAGCACGGTACTTATTTCTGTGGCACAGTGATGCTCGCATTGCTGTGTTCCGGTTTGAAAGGTATGGGTGCCGGTACTATTACACGCACATGACACTTAACACTGACATGTCTCAGAGTGATGGACGCAGTGCCTTAAACCACGTCCTCAGTGGATGTGCTCGGTGTGCAATGCATAGTTATAGGCAGTGTTTAATACTAATCATCGGGATTTTTATTAACATGGTCGGGGGTCTAATTTTTTTGTATAAAATTAGCTCTTTAGTATATACCTAGAGCTATGCAGAATGGTTCAATATAATTTGTGCCGTTTTCTATAGATTGTACCTATTGCGAGTTCAAAATGGCCACATTTGCAATAGAACCGATATTCGTTGGAGCAAAGTCATACTCGAGTGGAGACCGCGTTTAGGCCAGCGTAGTGTAAGAAGCCCTCCTAAGGCTAGATGAAGTGATGATTTGCGACATGTAGCTGGCAAACACCGGATGAGAAGAGACGAAGACCGGGCTCAGTGGCGCGTCTTGAACGAGACCTACGTCCAGCAGTGGACTGATACAGGTTGATGATGATAATGATGAGTTAAAAATAGTCTTGGACCTTATCTAGTGAGTTGATATCTGTGTCACAGTCTTATAGTTACAGGTACCTTTTCAAAAGTAGGTACATAGATTTCAGTTTGCCCAACATTTCTCGTGAAGCTTCACTGAAATTAAATTAAAAGTATTTTTTTAAATGAATTTGAAAACGGAAGTGTAAAAGACATCGTTCATATAAAAGACTTTATTTTTTATGGGCATAAGTTTAATGTAATTAAGTGTAGGTACTTGTATGGACGTCTCTGTCTACCCATTATTATATAACAATACTAGCCTTCGCCCGCGGCGTTGCTCGCGTTCTAGACCCTTTAGAGTGTGACTTTTTCAAATTCCTTTCTTAGTGCACCCCTACACTATACATATAAGGATACTATCCTCCAAATTTCATACCTCTAGGACTTATAGTTTAGGCTGTGCGTTGATTCTCTGTCAGCTTCAAAAGAGTTTTATATATATTGATTGATGTTCAAGAACCTTGACTAGGTGCTGCGAGTATTTTAACTTTGAGATCTGTCAGTGACCTAGTGCCGTTGAAAGTAATAAATAAGTATTCTTGGACATATCACACAACGCCCTCTAGTCCCAAACTAAGCAAAGCTTGTACTATGGGAACTAGATTGCTGATAGAATACTTTTACAGATTTCGTTTTAACCGATTTCAAAGAAGGAGGATGTTTTCAATTCAGTTGTATTTTTTTCAGTAGTTTAGCAGTTAAATAAGAGTAACTGGAAAAAACACTTAATCCACGTACACGACTTTGCGTATTTAGCTTTTCTGTGGTGCAGAAAACAGTCCAATGAACTGCCATCATCATCATCATTTGACGATGAAGGCGTATAAATTGAAGTCGGTTTTTTCAGTCTTAGACTAACAAATAACAAAGGTTAGCTGGTAGAGAATGCTATTTTAGCATTAAGTTCGCCTGTATACACTACTTTAAGTTGTGCAATAAAGAATTTTCTATCTATCAATCTATCTATAAATTATGTAAATACATACTTATAATATGTACATAGTAACACCCATACATACCTATTTAATGTACCAATTTCTATGCGTTTTTGTAAAAATTTCATTGCCATACATTTTTGTTAGTTTCCACCCTCATAGAATGTCATTTTGACTAGGATAGTAGGTCTTATTGCTAGAGTGCTAAGCACTGTTTAACGTAATGAGTTATAGCATAGGTAACATCTACAGTGTAGCTAACACAGAGTTATCGGCCGCCTAATGAGATGTAACTGCATCGCTCTACTCCGCGGTTTAACTATGATTTATCACTGTTGCATGGTATGTGGGAATAACAGGCAATTTTTGAAACCTCTTGATAACCATAGAAGGAAAATAAATTAGGAAAATAGATAGATAGATAGAATATTCTTTATTGTACACCACAAGTAAAGAAAAAAACAAAAAAATACCATAATTTGTAATACAATTAAGTTTTAGGAGGTAGGTACAATGGGCGGCCTTATTGCTTAAAGCAATCTAAATAGGTACATTAAATGTCATTATGACTGTGTCGAACACTGAATCAATACACAGAAAAAAACAAAAATAGGTTCTTATAAAAAAACGTCTTATAATTTAAATAATTTATTTTTGTAATATGAATAAATACTTTCATAGAATTCACGTGGAACTCCTTAGATCACATCTCTTATAGTGGTATGGTTTCGTCCCACCATACCCCCGGGGGTATGGCCAGGGGTATGGTGGGTCCAAAGTGTAAAAAAGCTGTGTAAAACCTAGCGCTTCACAAAACATTTTCATTTTAAAACTTGAACTGCAACAGAGCTAATAGGTGGAAGTGCCGATCGCCGTTTTGACTGCAACACAGCTAGATTGTTTAACTAACGTCCATTGGTACATTTGCCTTTAGCAAATTCATTAGGTAGCTTTTCCAGCAGAGCTAAGCTAAGCTAAGCTACGTTCCTCAGGATGTGTTTGACTTAGGGTAAGGGCGCCGGTGTAATTACAGGCACATGAGACTTCTAGATCTTTACGTCTCAGAGTGATGGACGCAGTGCATTGCCTTACAGGGCACGTCCTCATTGGACTTGCTCTGTGTGGTAATGCATTGTTATAGGCAGAAGTTACTACTTAACATCAGGTGAGCTATCAGCTTGTTCCATTACTTATAATACTTAAAAAAAAAAAAAAAACAACCACCATAGGAATCGTTTAATATGAAAAAAAACCGATCCCTATTGGTGGATTTAGAAATGTTCTTTCTGGGAATGGTAAGGCAAATGTCATGCAGTGGACTCATGCAGTCAACAGGCTGATATGATGATGATTCGCGAACTGCGAACTTATCTCTAAATATATAAAACTCTTTTGAAGCTGACTGACAATCAACGCACAGCTTAAACTATAAGTCCTAAAGGTATGAAATTTGGAGGGTAGTATCCTTATAGTAGGGGTGCACTAAGAAAGGTATTTGGAAAAATCGCACCCGAAGACTCTTGAAAATAGGTACATAGATTCTTCAAATAAATTTACTCGACGCGTGTTTCAGGATTTAAAAAAAATGACAAAACTGTATGCTACTACGCGAGCAAAGCCGCGGGTGACGGCTAGTGACTCATAAGTTTTAAGTTTGCGCATCAATTGTGAGTTTTTCATTTCATAAATCACCGTAGTATTAAAAAAAAAAAACAAAAGAATAACGTCATAGCAATGCCGTCAACGCTCGTCTTCTATTGGGAAGTTTTATCAAAACTACGGTTATCCGGCGGGTTTCGCTGAGTTATGGATGCTGGCAACAGTTCGCGCGCCGCTATTAATATTGTCAGCTTTGGAATTACTATGGGTTTTAGTTTGAAGTGCAAATTCGAATCGAACTCATTCCATTTATGAATACAATACATGCAACTGTATACAATTGTTCCATTTCTATCTCGGTTTGGCTGTGTTTGTGTACGTTAACTCCTGGGGTTATGACGTACATACCGATATAGAAAGAGAAAGAGCGTACGATCGGTGTACTTATGTGCGTCATTGTGCGTGCATGCATACACACATATTACAAACATAGTAAAACCGCCTTCGTGAAATAAAATAACTACCTCTAATATGTTGCGAACATCGCGGGCAGGACGTGGATGAGATCGGCACAGGACCGTGAGGAGTGGCACAAACAAAGGGAGGCCTATACTCAGCAGTGGGTGAAGTCGGGCTGTGGATGATGATGATGAAAGTATTATAAGAAAAAAAATTTGGAACAGACAGATTTTCGAGTCCTGTTTGGAGTGAAAAGTAGAAAGTCAAAAGTCCAAAAATATCTAAGTCGAATTGGTCTGCAATTTAAAAAAAAACAGTGACAGTGAGTCACAGTTGAACCCTTTTTAGAGTCATGAAGAAGTGCCAACCTTCTGAAAGACCGAACCCGAATTTTTTTTGAGAGTTCTCAGACTACTCTAAGCGACAAACTACATCAGAAGGCAAGACGTCACGTCGTGTAGTAAGGGAGAGAAATTTAATATTATTTTGAAAAGCAAGTTTTTTTAGAGCTTTTTCGTTACAAAATCCTTTTATTAAAAGCTTTTTCAGTTATAACTAAAGCAAAACGGTGTAAAAGATAACGAAAATCCTCTTTTGATAGCATGCTTTTTAAAGGAATATTTAATTTTATTTTCATGTCACTACGGACACGACAACGACGTCTTGTCTTCAGGTGTGCGCCAACGCGAAGTGAGAACCATGTGAGTTCAAGTGGTACAAGCTCAAACTGTAAAAATTTCCAACGTTTAACTTTCCGATAGATAGAATCTATTTATTTGGGCGTAATCGTTGATATCTTCCACCAATATTATACTTTTCGGAGCCATTTTCATATTTTTAACACTTTGACAGGTTACCGCGTGATTTGTCACAAACTTTTGCTTTTTTGAAACAATGCTTTTGTTAGCATTTTCATGACAGCTACGTGACTTTATCGTTTTAACAATTTTCTTTCACAGTTATTATCTACCAAATGCATGTTGTGTTCGCCTGTAAAAGGTTTGTGCACCTAGTTTTAAGACCATTAGTTCTAAGTTAAAATAGTGCTGTGCACAAATTGTTGGCTTACCTAAATAAATAATTAAAAAAAAAAACAATGTGTCATTCTCATGCATTTTAATTGGCATTCTATTCTCTTCTCCAATTTTTCTACAAAATAATTAATCAAAGTTGCTATAAGCAAAGCTCTGTTGACAGAGTTTTTAGGCCACCTTAAGGCCTCCGTCGTTCCACGACTGTTAAGCCGGGACCGACAGTTTAAAGAGCCCTCCGAAGCACGGAAGCGCTCAGATGTAAATGCCACTAACGAACACCCATCCAAATAGTGACAGCTTAGAATTCCGCTTAACTTAGATAATCGGTGAAGACTAACTAAGGGACACGAGTTTTGTCATTTTTTGAAACGACACATAGCACTTTTATTTTAATAGTTTTTCTTGTGTTATTGTGAGTATTGTTGTTTAATTTTGGTGGAATTTTAATCAATAATACTTAGGTCGTAACATAAAGTGTGAGCCATTGGAATAAATGTGTGTAAAGTGGTTTTTCTGAATGTGAAAATTCGTGTTAGGTTTTGAAGAGAAAATCCACCATTTTCTTTTCAAAACAAACGACAGCCGACTTGACAAATGACTTGACTTGACTTATTTATTACAATGTAACACTTGACATTGGCAAAATTGTCTGTCGAAATGACGGACACAGGCCATTATTGAAGAGAAGAAGAAGAAGAAGACTAACTAAGTAAATACGCGCTTTAAGTTGCTATAGTAACCAACTTTAATAACCTCACGCCAAAAATCAGTTGAATATTAGTAATAATAATAAATAAATAAAAATAAATATTCACGGACATTTAACACAATGCCTTCTAGTCCCAAACTAAGCAAAGCTTGTACTATGGGAACTAGATGGCTGATAGAATACATTGTATACATTGTTTTTGTAAATACATACTTAAAATACATAGGTAACACCCAGACACAGAACAAACATCTATGCTACACACAAATGTTTGCTCTCGGTGGGGATCGAACCCACGACTCACAGCACGGAAGGCAGAGCTACTACCAACTGAGCCATGACGCCTGTAATGGATGCTAATAGATTGATTTATACATTCAATTCAAACCTTTAACCTTTGCAACAACAGAGCCAGTAACGAGTATACAAAACAGAATTCTGTCAGTTCCCATATCCCCGGCGCCATCCATCAGAGGATCCTATTCATCAATTTAAAGTTCTCCACGTCGCACCTCACGGGAGCCATGAGGGATCGGTTTGACAGTACGAGCACTTTTAGTAATGTGACATCATCACGGCAGTTTGGAAATGAGGGATGGAAATTCATTACCACATTGCGTATTTGGTTTTCCTGTGACTCTTCAGTGGTGTTTACAATTAATGGAATAATCTCAATGAACTGCCATCATTATCATCATCATCATCATCATCGGATCAGGAATTCATCATGCATCATCATCAATATAAAACTCTTTTGAAGCTGACAGAGAATCAACGCACAGCCTAAATCATAAGTCCTAGAGGTATGAAATTTGGAAGGTAGGTTCCTTATATAGTGTAGGGGCGCACTAAGAAAGGAATTTTGAAAAGTCGCACTTTAAAGGGTCTAGAACGCGACCAACGCCGCGGGCGACGGCTAGTAAGATAATAAAATTGATGTCGGTTTTTCTACTTTTTAAACTTATTTAATTTAGATATTGTCCCGAACATAAAATAAACAGAGAAACAGACGGACACTTCATCAATTAGCAAGTGTTGTAAGCAAAGTCAACGGCAAAAGTGCGTAAAATTTTCAATTTGTCGCTTAGAATTAGTCCATAACTCAGTGCCGACAAGGAATTATATTTCAAGGGATATTCCATAATATTCCCGCGTGTAATATGCCCGCTTTCATTCGGTTCCCGCGATTTTTCCCGTTGATTTTTTCCCGCACTGACAAATGTGTTGTATTACCTGGCACAGTGGGCTAGAGGCGATATAACGTGGACATGAAAAAAAATAAAAATAAATATCCTTGGACATATACACACAACGCTCTCTAGTCCCAAACTAAGCAGAGCTTGTACTATGGAAACTAGATTGCTGATATAATACTTATATACAATTTTTTTTGTAAATACATACTTACGATACATAGTAACACCCAGACATAGAACAAACATCTATGTTTGCCACACACAAATGTTTGTTCTCGGTGGGGATCGAACCCACGAACCACAGCACGGAAGGCAGAGCTACTACCGACTGAGCCATGACGCCTGTCATGACATAAAATAAAAGATTTTTGACGGGATTTCTCAATTTAGTGCGAACATCACGAGCTTGTTAGAGCGCTCTGTTTGTAGATATCAACATCGCTATTTATTGGCAAAAGCGTTAGTAAAATGCTGTCCATTTAGAAAAAAAAAGCTTGTGTCTAAAATACTGTTTTTTCAGCGGAATGATTGGTTTTAATTGGGTAGAGCGACCATTTGTTTTTCATATTTTTTTTTACCACCTCATAGGTGTCTCCGGCATAGTGAGTGCTGGCTAGCAAGCAAACTCGTATGAGTTAGTGGCCAAACTCTGGTGACAGAGTTTTTAGGCCGCATTAAGGCCTCCGTCGTAGTGCTGCTAAGAAAAGTTGATACATTTTTGCGAGAGAAACGTTCACATTACTCTTTCATCGTCATGTCCGGCAACATATTTTTTTGAATAATGAAACGTCTTTTTTTCCTTACGAAGCTCCGTGAATAAATATTCTTGAATTTTCGTATAAGTCCAGCCACACAATTCCATCCCACTGTGCAAAAAGCAGGTGTATAACAGCAATTTAGCGAGCGTACGTACAATAAATTCACTCGTAACGCGATTTACTTGATTTAATATGCCCATGTGTTGTGATGAGAACGCTCGGATCGGTGTGAGTTGGATCACAATAATGTTCTGTGAGCTGAGGTTTTTGGAATAACACTGACACATAATAGCATCGCTAAATGACAGCTTCAAACCTCTTTGATTGAGCAGCGATCAAAGAGGTTAAAAATAAATAAAAATAAAAATAAAAAAGCCTTTATTTCCACTACTTAACATAGGTACAGGTAAACTAGCTAGGTACTTCATTCTTATTTCTACTTACTTATTACTATCTTAAACTATTTCTTCTTCAGCAGTAGTCGCCTCAGCGGCGTAGGCCTCCCCTAAAATCCTCCATTCGTCCCTTTCCCTCGCCTTTCTCATCCAAAGAGGTTACTTTATAAATAATTCTAATAAGTTTAAAAAAAATCCCGGCTGGTGGCTCGCTACCGCCATATTGAATTTTGATTACTGTAATGTTTTGTGCAAGATTAAGACGAATCGAGTAACGAATCATCAATATTGACTTACGCGTTTAGTCTTTAGAGCGTCACAAAGTAACAAACATTACATAGGCTGATAAACACATTAATTTCCATTTTTGTTGCGCAGTCGGGTAGAAGTGATCGATATCTACATACTTTAATTATTTGTCATAATAACATCGAAATAGCATTTTAAAAGAGTTACTATACTTAACATGACAGGAGATGACTAAAATTAATCGGGATCTCTCAAATCGAGCCTTGTATTGACTTGTACCTACAGCATGCCGAGTGTATGAATACCTACATACCTACATTTTCTACCGCGTTCACACTATGCCATTGCCGCTGCCCTCATTCATGCCGCGGACTTATTGCCACAGCAACATCGCCTTTATTCTCACCAAGGAGCTAGGGCATGAACTTGGCGATGTTGCTGTGGCAATAATTCCGGAATTAATCGCGGCAATAATTCCAGCAGCGGCATGGGCATAGTGTGCACGCGCTATAAAGTTTACTACAAAGTCACATAGACTATAATTTTGTACGAAGAATCATCAGTTTTGTAAATTACCCGCTAGGGGGCGCTGCTCAATCTCTATACAAAAATGTAGTTTACGTCAACTTTGTAGTATACGTAAAACGAACACACTATGCAGATCATGACGGCGGTAACATAACGTCTACCGGTTTTTACAACCCTTAGGTGTTACGAGGTGACATATGATTGGCGTTACGGTTATATCGGCGTTGCGCGGGACTTTTGGATCGGTTTGTGATGTGGTGTAACTGGGCGTTTGTTTGCGACAATAACCGTTTTATTTTGGTTAAATCGGGTTAAAATGGGTACTTTTTGCTTATTAATAAGGTTACCGGTCTGGCCAAAAAGAAAAATATGTACCTAGCATGTGTAATATGTGTATCCAATGTGAATTTTATGGAGATATATATTTCTATGATAATTGTACGGGCACACTGGTGGGCCAGATGGGAAAAAAATTCTTACAGTCGGCCGGCCGGTGGGTTCGATGGGATAACCCAAGTTTTCCGACCAGAATATGTTTTTTTAGTGTTTTACTTTTTGTTTAGATAACTTGTATGGATATATATTGTATATCTTCAGAAATGTTGAAATGCGAGCGAGATTTGACAGCTGCTGTCAGTGACTTTATTGCCAATTTTTGGTTCTCTACCGATTTTAGAATACCAATTTAGTATTTGATTTTAAATAACGCTAAAAGCGACATTGTAATACATATATTAAAAACTTTGGTGTATTGTCATAATCCCCACTAAGTTGTTCCCACCAGTGGGGGTTATGACAATCTGTAAAACAATGTTGGCGTTTTCCCCACTATCCTGGCTGGTGGGGATTATGACAATATTATTACTTTGTAACGAAATCATTATACTTAGCGCACCAAATATAATGATTTTGTTACACAACGGTGTGACAGGCGGCCGGAGATTTTTTGCATAATAAAAATGACGGACGGCCTACTTACACCGTTTTCTCTACATATTGAATTTAGAGCCCTTCCTTTTATTCAAGTCTGGATTTTGTGATCGCCACTTCATCAAACGGGTTTTCGCTTTTTGCCTACCTAAATACCTCTGTTGTGATGGGCTATGGCCAATTCGTACCTTCTTTTGTCATGAAAAAATATCCAGATCGTACCTTGGATAGAACTGTTGTGTTATTCTGTGGCACAATGCAGATCAGTACAGTCGAAAAAAAAGTCATAAAGTGTGTTGTAAACATAGATGTTTATTCTGTGTCTGGGTGTTTCTATGTATTATAAGTATGTATTTACAAATAAAAATGTATGTATGTATTCTATCAGCCATATAGTTTCCATCATACAAGCTTTGCTTAGTTTGGGACTAGAAGGCGTTGTGTTAAGTGTCCGTGAATATTTATTATTTTTATTTATTTATTTAAGTCAAGTTAAAAATGATTTTGTAAAGAAAAATTGGGCTGTTTTGATTGTGAGTGGTTTAGTCAGCTTCGTATGTACATTGTCTTTTCGTTATGGTCGACTGGGCTGAGAGGATAGTGCTACAAGCCCACTCCATCTAAATCATATCCCGGGCACTAGTGACCCGTACTTCTCACGTTATTGTGTTTCCTGGTAGATAGGGTCGACTAGACTGAAATGGATCATTCTAGTTTTCCCCTGCGTGAGTCCCCTGCGTACGGGATTTCTGGAACCTTTGTCCCCTAATCCCCTGCGATTGCCGGCACTACTAACTACTATTTTATTAATTCTGCTACTTTATTCTATTTTTTCTAGTTTTATTTTTATTTTGGTCTACTATTTTATTTTTACTAAAGAAATTATTAAAAAAACGAATCGGTCCTCTAGAATGGTGAAAAACACAGCAACTTTTGTCTACGACATTTTTCTACAATGTTTTATATCCGTGTAGCGATGGCTCAAAGAAAATTTCAAAAATTTCCACAGAAGAATTGTATACAATGTCTTTTACAAAAAGCATACCTACGTTATTTTGCCAAAATAAGGATATAAATTTCTCTTCCTCGCGAGAGATAAATATTATATACCCATTTAAAGGTAGAGCACGGAATTTCACCTTAGTCTAGCGCTAAGGGCCGGTCTCTGAAACTATCACCTTGAATAAGTAATACTTTTGTCTGCTGAGCCCGTAGTCTGTGCATTTGTTTTACTTTCGACTCGATTATAGCACACGCAAACGCATTCGCAAAGCGAGAAATTTTGTATGAAACCCGGATAAGCGCCTCTAGCGGGAGATTTTGGAATTATGCAATTTCCAACAAAATTTCTCGCTTTGCGAATAATCGAGTCGAAAGTAAAACAAATGCACAGACTACGGGCTCTGTTGTACCGACCATTGACGACGTAGTAACTATTCGGTAATCAACATCGGGGACAGGCCAGAATGGGGTCAGACAATTCTTATCCGATAAATTACCGATGTTTTTTTATTTCTTCTTCTTTTATATTACGTGGTTATACTTTTTACAAAATAGTTTTGCCATTTTAAATATTAAAAATGTTATCTAGTAAGTAGCAACGTATGAGTTAGTGGCCAAATCTGGTGACGGAGTTTTTAAGCCGCCTTGAGGCCTCCGTCGTGGCTTAACGACTGCTAGAGCCGGGGCAGTTTATCGTGCCCTCCGAAGCACGGAACCTCTCAGATATAAAGCTACGGTCACCAATCCAAATAGTGACCGCGCAGAACGTCGCTTAACTTAGATAATCGGTGAAGATTGACTAAGCAAGCTAAAAAAAAGCTGAAAAATAATATACAGAGATTAGAATTTTCCCTTCGTATCTACTCGTAGGTATATTTGTTTGATTAAATACGTGATGCTAAAGAAAAATGCTACTTGAACAATAGGAATGCGAGCATCACTATTGGCGATGGAAATGTAACGCATTCGAGTCATATTGAGCGTCAAAGCGGCAGAAGACAAAAACTTTTTTTTTTGTTTTTTTTCTTATAGCTAAGCGTGTGGCTGCCAGCACTGATGGTAAATGTAGCTCCAGCCTAAAAAGTAGAGCACAGACGCAAAAAAAAATCAATTTCTACAAACAAAAGAATGATAGGTACCTACCATTCTTTTGTTAAAAAAAACATTTGTCTATATAGTGTTGGACCTTACCTACCTAGTAAACCATCCAATAGTAATATGTCAGTGTCAATTTGACATTAGGTACAGACTTTATCTATGCCTTCCATTAGGATTGCTCACTTGGTTTGTTCGAAGAATCTGTAACCACGTCTCTGCCTCTAATAAATGAAATATACAAGCTTTAATTATAATTAGAAGCATTTTACTTTATTTCACAATAACCCTTCATATAGGGCGCTCACGAGGCCTTAATTTTAAAGACCTCGGCTTAAGTCTTACGTTGTAAAATAGACGAATACTGTTCACATAGTTTCGTACCTACTGTATGTAGGTATACGTAGACAATGTAGGGAATACCTAGTGAACATTTTCAGTGTCTGTGTTCTGCATGGGTGGATTCTGTATTAGTTAAGTAGTTTTAGTTCACTGAAGTTAGTAGCTTCCGTCCGTGGTTTTACGCGGAATGGAAGCTTGTTACTGTTAAAAACTTTTAGTTACTGGCAACTTATAAGTACGGGCGTTATGAAACGGTAAGTATTATTATTATTACTGAAAGTAATACCTAGTCTTGAAAAAAAATATTCTTATCATTTCCGAAAATCTCGATCGGTTTTTTTTTTAATATGATTTTGGAAATTTCGGTAGAGAATTTAATCTCGGTCGAAATATCATTTCACCATCAGGTAAATCAAGTTTTCGACGTCATGTCGACGTCATCCCTTAGCTATTATAGCTTAGATATTATGCAAGCTGTCTATAAAAAACAATTTATTTCTATAAAATTAATGGTTTTCTAAGATAATAAAGTTTTTATAGATGACCCGGAATTTTTGCTGTAAAGAAATAAATATGCAAGGACATTTCACACAACGCCCTCTATCCCCAAACTAAGCCAAGCTTGTACTATGGGAACTAGATTGCTGATAGAATAGTATAGAGTACATTTTTTTCTTCTCAACTATACTCGACTATAGTTACGTACATACATCTAAAAAGGTTTTAGGTTAGACCAAGAACATTTAGGTCTAGTGCAGACTATCCGTTACCATAGAAACATTTACTACCGGGTGGTAGCTGGTAGAGAATCCAATAAATGGGACTGCGCTGATGGGCGCACAATGGTATTACATTACGTCAGGTTTAGGCTTGTTGATCATCGAAAGCTAAGCTATGCTATATAGTTTTGTGTCCCGTCAAAACTTTAAACGCAGGGAAAAAAACCGTACATTTGGCAGTCTATGACATGACAATTTTGCCGTTGCAATTATTGAGCGTTAGTGGCGTTTACATCTGAGCGCTTCCGTGCTTCGAAGGGCACGTTAAACGGTTTTCCTCGGCTCTAGCAGTCTAACGACTGCTAGAGTCGAGGAAGACCACGACGAAGGCCTTGAGGCGGCCTAAAAACTCCGTCACCAGAGTTGGCCACTAACTCATACGAGCTTCCTTGCTTCTTCAGGTTGATTGCGACAGAAACGCACAAATAGAGCTTCCTGAATATAAGTATCTTTCAGATTTTGGGCTAGAAGTATCATAGCTTAGCTCTACAGTGGATTGCTAGCATTAAACCCACACGTCGGAGAGAATGCGTTCCATGGTTTAGTCAAATCTATTGGGAATTCGATTTGTTCTGTTCCACGCGCTCCTCACCATTCAGGCGTGTGCACACGGCCCGCTCGCCGCAGCGGCGCGCGTTTCAACGGAATAAAGATTCACGTGGACTTAGCAGCTACGTAATCGGTGCCAATAAGCTAATTAAGCGAGCGTGATTAGGGAGCCGAGTGTGTACTTAATGACCAACGTAGCACACTTATATTATAGTGTGCTATTTTTGTTTACTGAACTGGGATTCTTCTTCTTTTATTAATGGCCTCTCTCCGTCATTTCAACTGTCAATTTTGACAGTGTCAAGTGAGATATTTGAAACAATATAAGTCAAGTCATTCGTCAAGTCGGCTGTCGTTTGTTTTAAAGAGAAAATGGTGGATTTTCTCTTAAAAACCTGAAACGAATTTTCACATTCAGAGAAACCACTTTACACACATTTATTCCAAAGGCTCACACTTTATGTTACGACCTAAGTATTATTGGTTAAAATTCCACCAAAATTTAACAACAATACTGACAATAACAAAACTATTAAAATAAAAGTGCTATAATTATGTTGTTTAAAAAAATGTCCAAACTCAATTCTGATTATTATTCTCGTAGAACTATTCTATTCTCTAGCGGTTGTAGAATGTCAAATTGGATCCTCAGATTGCCAAAACTAAATATTCTGAGCTTGTTACTTCAGATTTTATTCTTATCCTGTACTGTTATTGCTCTCCGTTCGTTTCCCCGAAAACGGTATTTCGCCAAAACACATTTCATCAGCTGCAAATCCCAGAGGTTTACGAAAACCTGACCTAGAATTTGGACAATATACAGCCGGTTTGAGGGTCCGCGCAAAAACTGGACCCCTGGGACCTGAATAAGCGCAGCCTGGTATTCTAAGCCGTCTGTGAAAAGATACGAGGCTATCAAAGGATATTGAAACATTTTGAGTTAATGAATTTGTTCTACCTTTTTGTGGGTACAATTTATTAATGAGAAAAGAAATCGAATGAAAAAATTACGTAAAGCAAATGGCATATTTAATGTTGCGAATTTTACGTAATATACCGCGTTCACACTATGCCCATGCCGCTGCCGGCATTATTGCCGCGGACTTATTGCAACATCAATCAATATACTCGTCGTATATAAAACTCTTTTGAAGCTGACAGAGAATCAACGCACAGCCTAAACTGTAAGTCCTAGAGGTATGAAATTTGGAGGGTAGGTTCCTTACATAGTGTAGAGGCGCACTAAGAAAGAAATTTTGAAATGTCACACTCTAAAGGGTAGAACGCGAGCAACGCCGCGGGCGACGGCTAGTCGTCTATATTCTCATTAGAGAGCAAGGGCATGAACTCGGGCCAGGAGCCGGGACAGAGGCATTATCGTGTTCACACTATGCTCGTGCCCACTTCCCTGCCCGAGTCCCTGCCGAATGCGGGATAGTGTGAACGCAATATAACAATTACGTTACAACACAGAGCATGCTGACACTCCGTCAATATCGTGTAGTCGTGTCGGAGGTAGTTTGAACACAGGCAAAGTCGGATGATCCCGTAAGGAGCCACGTCTAAGTACATACCTGAGAAGTTACGTAATAGTTATGTGTTTTGACTAGACTAGGAGCCAGATAACAAAAGATACTATTATAATAAGAGAATAATTTTCTGTATTTTTTTTTATCAAATTCTTCTGTAACATATTTTTTTGTATTTTATGCAAATGCTCGGGATAGAGATCGTTGGGGGGTTTAGGATGTGCCAACATGTCAAAAAGCCGTACTTCACATAACTACAAAGCTACGCGTCCACTGCGTCGTAATCGAAGCGTACGGAGTGTAAGAATTTTTGTAGTCTTTGTAGTGATCTCTTTGGTACACTTGATCTTCATATCTGCGCATATCTATTTTACAATAAAGTAGGGTATTTACATACCAACACCTCGTACGCTCCGTACGGTGCCATGCGGTGAACGCGTAGCTTTATAGCAACATGTGGGCATGGCATCACATCATGTGGCATCAGCTTGAGGCATTAATTTTCTAATGAATAAAAAAGCGATTGTAAAATATTAATTTGGGAGTAGTTTTAAGATTTTATAAAGTAGGTATAAACGGCGGTCTCCTGGTCTATAAACTCGTGATAGGTTCACATTTATTCGCGTCGTAAAGCGAAGGTGCGTCGGCAAAATAAACCTATTGCCTGACAACGACTGGACGAGATGTGCCATAGTACTCCACGATGCAGTACAACAAGTTCTAATTTCACTTTTAAAAGAAAACGGTGTTAATGAACCTAGAGGGATTTCTGGATTTTTTTCCAATTTTCCCCTGCCTGCAGTCACAGGTTTCGCTACGGGGTTAGACAAAAATTCCAGAAACCCCCCACGCAGGGGACTCACGCAGGGGAAAACTGGAATAAGACTTCTATTTGATCTATTACATTTCGTCCATGAACTTTATTTGTTTACTAGCTGTCGCCCGCGGCGTTGCTAAACTCATTCTAGATTGCGCTACTGCATAATATTTACAGTGTCGCAAGGACATAGCGACATGAAAATTTGATGGCGCCCTCCATTGTAATAATACGTTGTATTAAAAGAAGGGCGAAGGGAGAAGGGCACGGCCCCAAATATGTGATCACTTGTTATAAAGGCAGGTATCAGATTATGCCACCTTATTCACTAACGTCTTGTCCTAACGGGTTCAAATTGCGTCTAAATTGGGGAAATCATTCGTCCGTATTCGCATTCGTTAGTTATTAGTTCTAACAGTTAGAGTTAGAGTTTCTTTATTTGCTTTAAATAGGTACACAACAGGTGGTAAACAAATTTGAACTAGATCCATTATTTCGCTATTTTCATATGATAGATTTTCGTCTCTTTCAAATTAATCATGTTTAGGATAATATCACAGCACGTATTATTAAAATTATGTCCGTATTTCGGCCAACAACACTGAACTTGGAGATCTGCGCCACTTGAGACGAGATTTGAGCTACATTGCGCGTCTAACTGTTTCTCGATTCTCGCTTAGAACTCTACTAATACGGGCTCTGATAGCCTTGAACATAAACAAATAAATAAATATTCACGGACAATTAACACAAAGCCTTCTAATCCCAAACTAAGCAAAGCTGGTACTATATGGGAACTAGATTTCTGATAGAATACATAATTATATCAATTTTTTTGTAAATAGGTACATACTTATAATACATAGTAACGCCCAGACACAGAACAAACATGTTTGCCACACACAAATGTTGTTCTCGATGGGGATCGAACCAACGACCCACAGCACGGAAGGCAGAGCTACTACCGACTGAGCCATGACGCCTGTCGATGACATGATTTAGACAGGAGGCTTGTACCTCCTATTTGTGCTTGGACCTTTTTTTTTTTATACCATCCTCTCAGCCTAAGGAAAGTAATAAGAAAAATAACTGTTAGAGAATATGGTAACACGTATTTTTCCACCTTTTATTACTCGGGCTATAAATTATTGCGACAAATACTTAGGTGTACCTTCCTACGCGTCTAATTTCATATAGCCTTATCTACTCACTTATATAACATGCCTTTTCAACACACTTGCTCATAAAGTGGCTCTATGGTCACCACAATTAGGCACAGAATGACACCCATAATCAAACTGTGACTTTTTCATTGCTATAACTGTTCAATGGCGCCTCGGCGGTAATCACCAATGTTACACACTAGTACCATAATGTACTATTACATCTATTGAAGATGTATAAAGCGTCAGGAGACAATCTATGCCTACACTTAACGGGACACTGTAGTGCTTATTTATAACCATTGAATATCTCTATTCAGCTGTTAAAAACTATCGTCTACTAACAAGTACCTTGTCAAACGGTAGCTTGTAGTTAGTTAGTTACTAACTGTTATCATCAAGATATATAAAACTCTTTTGAAGCTGACAGAGAATCAACGCACAGCCTAAACCACAAGTCCTAGAGGTATGAAATTTGGAGGGTAGTATCCTTATATAGTGTAGGGGTGCACTAAGAAAGGAATTTTGAAAAGTCACACTCTAACGCGAGCAACGCCGCGGGAGACGGCTAGTTCAGCATAACAGTGTAACAGAAAACAGTGGTACTAACTAAAATGTCATCATTGGCCTTTGTGTCTTTTGCAGACGATTTAAGTACCTACTGAGTGCCTGTATTCGGCCGGGGTAAACATAATCCCCGTTAACGGGGATTTTTAACGGGGATTTGCGGAATAAGCCACATATTCTTTGGTGGCTGTATAAGCCAATGGGTGGGCGCACTGCACGACCACAATTGCACGACAGGCGTCATGGCTCAGTCGGTAGTAGCTCTGCCTTCCGCGCTGTGTGTCGTGGGTTCGATCCCCACCGAGAACAAACATTTGTGTGTTATAAACATAGATGTTTGTTCTGTGTCTGGGTGTTTCTATGTATTATAAGTATGTATTTACAAAAAAAATATGTATGTATGTATTCTATCAGCCATCTAGTTTCCATCGCACAAGCTTTGCTTAGTTTGGGACTAGATGGCGTTGTGTGAAGTGTCCGTGAATATTTATTTATTTTATTTATTTATTTTTATTGGCGCAGCTGAACAATGCGGCGGTTGTGTCGCTAGCGTGTCGTCTCGCTCTTTTATCCGCTAGGGAGGCAAACGGTCTGGTCATGGTGTTTTTGACCATCCTTTAAAGATTTCTCCCATCCAAGACGACCATCAGCAAGCTCCTCCCAGTTACTGTGAGTCATGTTAAAAGATGTCATCATTTGTATATGTAGTTGTATAAAACAAAGTCTTCTAGAGATATCAAAACTAGATCATCATCATCATCATCATTTCAGCCCGTTTGCACCCACTGCTGAGTATAGGCCTCCTCTTTATTACGCCACTCTTTTCGGTCACTTGCGAGTCTTGTCCAGTGATTCCCAGCCAGTTCTACTATGTCATTTGACCATCGGGCGGGTGGTCTGCCTCTTGGTCTACGGGCATCCCTTGGCCACCATTCTGAAATTCAAAACTAGATAATCGTCTTTAAATCCGTAAGACCTTGTAGATATTTGCTGTGATAAATTATTTCTACAATCAAGATTTAAGTTAAAAAAGTTAACAAACTTGACAATTGTCCATTAATCTTGGAAACGCGGCAAATCAGTTGGAAATATTCGCGTAACCGTTGATTTCGTTTTGAAACTTTTTAATAAGTTAAACATTGTTAAACAGCTTTAGAAGAGTTTTTTATCACTGACATTATATAAAAAAATAGTACTAAGTAGTATTAAGTAGTAGTAGTTGCTAAGGCAAATGATAGGTTAGGTTACTACTTAACATTAGGTAGGCCATCGGCTTGTTCTATCATTTTGTTGTGTAAAAAAACCTTTGATTTGCAAGTCGAAAGTTATAAACGAATTCTGTAAGATCACCTCTTGATTTCCTTCGATTTTCTAAGACAATTTTGTATGTTACATTATCCTTTTTGACCCGAACATATATAAAGCATGCAAAACCGGTGTTTATCCCCCATGTGCACACATTCAATCGTATTTTACGGTCTTATTTTTATAAACTATAATACGCATAAGTTAGCTGGTAGAAAATTCTTCCTGGCATTAAGCTTGCCTTTTTTATGTATGTACAATATATAATTTTCTATCCATATACCCAAATACACAAACGCGATATTGCCATCTCTTACCCGCGGGTAATGGTTAGAGTAACATTTCAGTATTCAGCTCATACCAAAAAAAGAAAAAAATCAATATATATAAAACTCTTTTGAAGCGGACTTAGAAATTAGAATCAACGCACAGCCTAAAGTATAAGTCCTAGAGGTATGAAATTTGGAGGGTAGTACCCTTATATAGTGTAGGGATGCACTAAGAAAGGAATTTTGAAACGTCACACTCTAAAGGGTAGAACGCGAGCAACGCCGCGGGCGACGGCTAGTGATTTATAATACTTTAACGTCACTCTTAAAACGTTTTTTATGAGCGTTTGGCTGCCAATACGCCTGATGGCAAGTGTAGTTGCAGCCTAAAGTGGAGCACGCTTAGCTATAATCCACCTATTCACTAACCTAAAGAATAACCTAACCTAACTAACCTAAAAAACAGTATCAAATGTAGCATAGCAAGCACTTTTAGTTTTATAAGTTTAATTGAATAAAGTTAAGTTGCGATTTCACATTAGCATCGTGCTGTCGTTTCTCTCAAACCCGATCCCTCTCCAATAGCATAGCATAGCATCGCAGTGTACCGGGGTAGCATCAGCCCCGTACAAATAATTTAAAAATGTTGAAAAGTTAGCTGATAGGACAGAGATTCACCTCTGCAACGTTACTAACTAGTCCATTCATTTTAGCAAGTTAACTTCGGAATTGTGAGATACCCGCAGCTATAAATTTTGACATCCTAAAAGTTGCCTGTGTAATTTTGACTAAGATAACTGGACTAAACGGTCAGCAACATATGTCAGAGTTAGAGGTATGAGGGCTAGATACGATAGAGTACTTTATAGCAAGGGCCGACCCTGCCCGAGTGTAGGACGTCACGCGCCGAAACTATTTCATCCGGCGAATCGTCTCTCGTAAAAACCCGCGAAATGCCCTCGCACATGTCAAAACGCGTCACTTGACACACTTTCCACTGTCACACGATAAACGCACACGCATCGCTTCTTCTTCTATTTATCGTGTCATTTCGACAGACCATTTTGCCAGTGTGAAATTAATTATTCTAGCAAATGCCTTCTAACAAAATTAAATGACAGCCGACTTGACCAATTTAAGTATACTGACTTGATTTTAAACTATTTCAAAAATATACTTGACACTGGCGTTACTTTTTGACGAAATGGCGAACGAGGCCATAAAGAAAAGAAGAAGAAGTTAGGGAAAATGGCTGTTGAGTTAAAATTCATGGGCATAGTTATAAGTTGTAGAATACTTTATAGAGCTTAATTTCACATAAGTATGTACCTAATTTGTTAAAAAAAAAAACGGTGTGCATTCATGGAAGATCAAAATTGAATAAGATCTAAAATTTATCATCAATATATTAAAGGAGTGTTGGAAGCCCCTCGAAGAAGCCTGGATTATGTGACGTCACTTGTTTACGTACTCCTTTATAAGGCGAGGCGCGAGGAGCGACCGGGCAGTCTTGGTCGGACCTTCGTCCGATGCACACGTCTTTATAACGCTCTAGGGTTGTTAATTATTGTGCGAGGTTAACTGATTGGTCGGTAACGATGATCAGTTACGTTGTTAGTTAGATTGTTTAACTAGTCAACGCTGTTTAGTTGGTTAAATGTAAAAGTTATGTGTTTTTAAGTCGTATACTACTTCTTATGTATTTTTTTTATTTGGAACCGCTTCTGGTTCCTAAAATCAGAAGTGGGATTGCTCTCAAGCCCATATGGTCAAATGAATTTTATTTTTATGTACCCGCAGTAAGAATGTTAAGAGAAATCATCAATTTTATGGTTTTCATAGCGTTTTATGGATGTAAAACGCTTTCGCTGTTCACTAATGTTGTTTAGAAATGGATTATTCGATCCATTCCCCAGTGAGTGAAAACAGGTCGCGTGAAGTGTCATCTATGTTACACTATCGGAGGTGATGGCAACAGATGTGCGTGCCATTGTGGCTGCCAGCTCGATCATCATGTCTACATGCTGCAGTCACGCCTGCGTGCACTGTCCCTAGCAGTGCAAGTGCCGGTTGCAGAGTTCGCGACCCCAGAGTTTCGGTGCCAGCTTGCGATGCTAGCACAACGTGTGAGCCTCTTTTGAGAGTGCTGTGTCGTCGTTGGACGTCTCTGAACGCCTCATTGGAACGTTGAGCGTTAACCAAGGTTAGATCCAACCATTATTATGTTCCGATCTTTGATTAGGTTGCGTGATATCGATTCATAGTGAAAAGAGGTTAAACGAGCTTGTAGAATTGAATGCTGGAAGTACAGCGAGTGCTTATTCCGGTTACTTAATTGTCTGAAATGCTTACAGTGGATTTAACATTTTAAAAGAGTTGAAATCATTGTGTTCACGCAGAATCGATATCGCAACAGTTTTAAAAGTGTGCCGACGGTTATGCCACGTGTGTGGATAATACCAGGCTCTTATTTTGTGCCCTGTCATTGCCAAAAGATCTTTGCGTAGATTTACTGATCGAAAACGATTGATTACTATTGAAAGGTCAAGACTTATTTTTCCGAATGTTTATTATGTGGTGGCGTTGGTTATCTCCAGCGCTTATGCAATAGATAGATGGAAGTTTTTCTAGTGCTATACCTATGTAGTACTATGCGTGCAGGTAGATAGAAAAACATCGAGAGGTACCTACCTATGTTTGTTCTGCAAAAAGACCAGGTCATGACGTTACTGTCTTTTCTGCGAAATAACGATCTACAAAACAAGTTTTATTTCTTATCAAGGATTGTGTGTATGCCTGAGTTACCTTGACATTGAGAACTTCTTCGAAGTGTTTATTTGGTTTTGTGTTTTTCAAGTGTATCGATTTGTTTTTTAGTGTACTCTACGTCTTCCTTCTGCAAACAGTTACGGGATTGGCTGCGTATACGCCATCAGATTATTTATCTCGTTTGCAAAATTTAAGGAGGTCACATGTTTATGGATAAACATGCTCATGAGTGGGTATGATCAGCATTGGTCAGGTAAGCCGAACGTGTCCAAATTCTTAGATGAGGCACTGATGGTTTTTATACGTGCTTTTGTTGTTGGCAGGATACAAGTTCATGCTACAAGCGTACGCGCTTGGGTTGGTAGCGTGGTTCTGCAGCACTTCTGGGTCACGCGCTCTTAGTGGTGTCTGGCCTACACGTTGCTGCTGGGTGCTTGTGCTGTGCCCTGGCACCTGTGTCGCGCGCTTCTCTCTCCGTGTCCTGGCGCTGGTGCAACGCGGCTCCTGCATGCGAGGGCCGTACCGTGTGGTGAAGGTTCTCCCACATGGACGCTACGAGCTGCAGCTCCTGGCTGGCTCTTATGGGAAGTCGACCCAAGCGGCGGCGGAGTACATGGTGCCGTGGCGGGGAGAGTGGACTCCTGATGTTTGTGCTGCCTTTTTTGAGGGTGAGTCGGAGTTTGGCATCAGGTGCCTGACTCGACTCGAAAGAAAGTGCCTCACGTTGTGCCTCCTTTCTTTGAAGGGTGCTTCTAGCCTCGCCTCACGTTGTGCTTCTTGGCTTGATTCACCCTGGTTGAGCTGTGCCTCACGTTGTGCCTCCAGCTCAGTGGTAGTTATTCTTATGTTAAGTAATGCTTCACGTCGTGCCTCTGGCTTTGCATAAGATTAACATGGCTTCGCGTTATGCTCAGTTATGCGTCACGTAGTGCCTCTTGCTTTGCATATAGCGTAGTTGGTTCATAACTTAGTCATTGGTCGCTACTTTGACTCTGTTATGGAGATCTAGTGGTAACTAGATCCCTTTCTTATTACTTTTCTATTTGAAACATTTTATTTTGCTTAAACATGATGTTTCTGTGTACCTATGTGTGTTTAAAATGTGTGTTTTGAGCAGATGCAGTTACTGATGACGAGAAGTTCACAGTGGCTACTACTCAGTCGCTTCTGGCGGTTGACCGGCAGTCGCCTGTAGTCGCTCAGCCGGCTGCTAGCGATATCCAGCAGCCCGGTACGTCAGGAAGCGCTGAGAGGTCGCCGCGCGCCGACGACGCGAACGGCGCCACAGAGCCGTTTGCCGGCGTCTCACCCCACGAAGAGGACCAGCCAGGAGAAACTCTATGCATGAGGTCGAGTCTCAACAGCCCGCAACGAGAGCTATCCTGCTCAAAGGAGGGACTGTCCATGCCGTTACTGGACTAAACTAACAGAGACAAAAGAGCCCGAGGACGGACTCCTGTCAGGAGAGGCCGTAAAGGAGTGTTGGAAGCCCCTCGAAGAAGCCTGGATTATGTGACGTCACTTGTTTACGTACTCCTTTATAAGGCGAGGCGCGAGGAGCGACCGGGCAGTCTTGGTCGGACCTTCGTCCGATGCACACGTCTTTATAACGCTCTAGGGTTGTTAATTATTGTGCGAGGTTAACTGATTGGTCGGTAACGATGATCAGTTACGTTGTTAGTTAGATTGTTTAACTAGTCAACGCTGTTTAGTTGGTTAAATGTAAAAGTTATGTGTTTTTAAGTCGTATACTACTTCTTATGTATTTTTTTTATTTGGAACCGCTTCTGGTTCCTAAAAATATATTATAAAACTCTTTTGAAGCTGACTTAAAATCAACGCACAGCCTAAACCATAAGTCCTAGAGGTATGAAATTTGGAGGGTAGTATCCTTATATAGCGTAGGGGTGCACTATAGGAAAGAACTTTGAAACGTCACACTCTAAAGGGTAGAACGCGAGCAACGCCGCGACCTACGGCTAGTTTTTTCATAAAAATCGTTCCGACAAAATCGTGATACAATGAAAACGCACATAACCTTCAAACGGCCTCATGAAAATAAGTCTAAGGCCGCGACTTTATGTTAGTTTTACTTTGCGCATTACGCCGGGGTCGGTCAGACCCCAGAGGGTACCGTAACCGACAACCAATCGTAAGAAAGGGTTATATCGTGATCTTTGATTTGAGATTGGTTATGGACACTTAAATATACAGGGTGACCTTTTAAATTAGTGTATCGGGTGTAACAAGGCCACATCCAAGAACTCGAATTATGCCTGAGATTCCCTAAAACTATTTGGATGGGTGGCCGTTAGTGGCATTTACATCTGAGCGCTTCCATGCTTCGGAGGGCACGTTAAACTGTCCCGGCTCCAGCAGTCGTTAAGCCGTGACGGAGGCCTTAAGGCGGCCTAAAAACTCCGTCAACAGAGTTGGCCACTAACTCATACAGAGGGGTTAAAACTCGTCAGTCAATAATAAGAACAATTCTCATGCATTAAGAAAAAAATTACCTACATGTTTTTATAAAAAATACAATACGAAGATCAATCATCATCCGAGTAGATCACTTTATCACTTTATCATATATGATCAAACTACAGAGGAAGTAGTTAAACTATCTATTTACTTAAACTATATTCAATGGTAAGCAGATATTAATGATAATTACACAATTCGCTAAAAAGCACCATTTCCAATATTAGTTCTTATGCCGATATGGTTGGAAAATCGGCTTATACGGCGCTAAATTTTGTTTGATTGTGTACATACGGGTGTTTAGTGCGTTAAAAAACGTTGCGTTTTCTCAAAAGATCTTTCATATTTTTCACCTTTCAAAATAAGGAGATTCTTAATTCGTTATTAGTTCCTTAAAATTCCGTCTTAATAAACTGATTTGAAGGCTTCTTTTATTTGAAAGAATATATTCTCAGACTGGTCCCATCAAAGTTTCATCAAATCGATTCAGTAGTTTGGTAAAAAAATACCGAACCGATTTTTATTAACTAGAAACAAATGTGCCATCGACGTACACGACATTGCGTATTTGGCTTTCCTATGATTTTTCTCTGTTTACGATCAATAGAACAGTCCCAATGAACTGCCATCATCATCATTTGATGATAAAAGCGTATCAAGCTGAAGTCAATAAGGGTGTTTTTAAATTCTTCAAGGGTCGGTTTGGCACCTCTGGTGTTACAGGCGTTCATAGGCTATGGTAACCGCTTCCCATTAGGCGGGTCGTAGGTTTGTTTATCTACTTTGCTGTATAAAAAAAGCCAATTTTTCCAGTTTATAAACTGACTAGCCGTCGTCCGCGGCGTTGCTCGCGTTCCAGACCCTTTAGAGTGTGACTTTTCAAAATTTCTTTCTTAGTGCACCCCTACACTACATAAGGAACGTACCCTGCAAATTTCATACCTCTAGGATTTATAGTTTAGGCTGTGCGTTGATTATCAGTCAGCTTCAAAAGAGTTTTATATATATTGATGATGATAAACCAGCCCGTGTGTTCCCACACCGAATGACGAATAAGCCAGTTCGTAACTCGTAAATTTCTCAGTCGCCCGACTGAATGAATTGTAACCTATAATTTACTGCGCCGACTGTACCCGATCGGGCACAGATATATTACATAGATAGACCTATGGGGCTAATTCGGGCACTAAGGAGTTAGGGTTAACTTTTGTTTTATGGGAAAATAGGGGGATACTGCTTCAAGGAAATAAATCTAAATATATGAAACTCTTTTGAAGCTGACAGAGAATCAACGCACAGCCTAAACTATAAGTTCTAGAGGTATAAAATTTGGAGGGTAGTATTCTTAATAGTGTAGGGGTGCACTAAGAAAGGAATTTTGAAGTCACACTCTAAAGGGTCTATTTAGAACGCGAGCAATGTCGCGGGCGACGGCTAGTAATAAAATATTTTCCGAATCGTTGTAAAAATTGTTTATGTTGATGGATCTTTGAGTTTTATTATCTGCCGACCGAAAAATGGAAGAAGTGTTATAAGTTTGACGGTGTTCGTAGGAAAGATGATTTATCTTGGATGGTTTTATGTTTGGTGAGAATTGGTGAAGCCGTTTCAAGTTATGAAGATATTTATCAGCGTTGATAACCAATTTTGAGTAATGTTTGCAACTTTAGTTTTGAGAGTTACTCCAAGTATTGTATATTTCGAGAAAATTACGAGATCTCAGTTCGCGGCGAACTACTAGTATTAATAGATTGGAGTGGATGTCTACCGTGCCTGAAAACTGCTGGAATTATATCCCAAACTTTTTTCCTAATTTAATAATAATAATAAATATTCACGGACACTTAACACAACGCCTTCTAGTCCCAAACTAAGCAAAGCTTGTACGATGGAAACTAGATGGCTGATAGAATACATACATAAATTTTTTTTGTAAATACATACTTATAATACATAGAAACACCCATTAATGTCTAAGTTTTGCATATTTTAATCACAACTCAATAAAATCACTCTAAAGATATTTCAAATGAGGACCAATCTTAGCGTTCTGATTTCCAATCGCCTAACAATGAGAAAAGCGTTCAATTCAGCTGATTTTGATGAAACTTTCGTCCGGAAGAACCTATTACGTATTAATTTACATTAACTTAAAAAACTATTTATAGATTATTTATTATTTATTTTATAGATGTTTGTTCTGTGTCTGGGTATTTCTAACTATTATAAGTATGTATTTACAAAAAAAAAATGGTATGTTATGTAGTCTATCAGCCATCTAGTTTCCATCGTACAAGCTTTGCTCAGTTTGGGACTAGAAGGCGTTGTGTTAGGTGTTAGTGAATACTTATTTATTTATTTATTTTTTCATTACAAAAACTTGCGCGTAAAGTCACAGGATAAAGCTATGTGCTATGTGAAGCTTAAGGTTAAGCTATGAATCTATTAGTATTTGAGTTCAAACAGCTCTAGCGTAGCACCTCTACGTCGTAGCTGCTCTACGTCGTAGATGTGCTACACGAAACAGTAAAATTTGGGGTAAGGTCCGTTCTCACCCGTTCCCGTACTCACCCGGTATCGTACTCACCCAGTCCCGTACTCACCCGGTCCGTTCTCTCCCGATTTTGTTTAGGTGAGTTTTTGAACAAGATTTTAAAATATTGAAAAAATTTTGATAGCAATAAATCTTGATTGCCTTTAGTGATACGTAATAAGGTAATAGCTTCTCAGGTGAGAGCTAATATCGCGCCAATTTTAATTACGTATACTTCAAACAATGGTACAGAGAGTTGCGTGGAGTCGACAATTCATTTTTTTATTTATATGAATTTAAATAAAAAAAAATATCATTGCGTTCGTTTTTAAAATAAACAAAAAAAATATGACGAAAATACCATTAGATACCTATTTACCAAAAAAGTTTGAGCACTCTTTGAACTAAAAATGACTTCATTTCTGAAACGGTTAAATAAATTAAATTTAAGATAATAATAATAAATAATAAATATTCACGGACACTTAACACAACGCCTTCTAGTCCCAAACTAAGCAAAGCTTGTACTATGGGAACTAGATGGCTGATAGAATACACACATAATTTTTTTTTTTTTGTAAATACATACTTATAATACATAGAAACACCCAGACACAGAACAAACATCTATGTTTACAACACACAAATGTTTGTTCTCAGTGGGGATCAAACCCACGACCCACAGCACGGAAGGCAGAGCTACTACCGACTGAGCCATGACGCCTGTCATAAGATAAATAACACTTATGCTATTTAAATAAAATAAATGGTTAATTTCTTGATGTTTTAGTATAAAATAACTGCTTTTCGAACGCTTTATGCCTGAGAATTCTCAAAACGGGTTTTGGGTTGATGAATAACTTTGACGTAAAAAAAAATGTTATTTAAAGGCGACTCCACAGATGTTCAAGTGAGATATCTATCGGCGTCATAATTCGGGGATCCAGAAAATCTATTCGATCCATTGGATTCATTCACAAAGAAAATTACAACTAATACAGTATTTACAATATTTACAATATTTACAAAATACACATGGAACAGTTGAGCCATCTACAAACCGTTGCAAACGATTTATAGATAGCTCAACTGGTCCAAATCAGTAGCAATCGGAAGCGTGCCCAAGACCCTGGCTGCATTGCCGCGCTGAATAGCAATGCTGATACGCTGGCCTAGATAATCACCAGCCCTCGGGTCACAATTGGATATTGGATCCATTGGATCCGTTGGGTTCCAGTTCAATAAAATCCTGGCTCGCAGCCAGCGCAGCACTAATTACTTTCCAAATAATTATATTATTACCCCAGACTTAGAATGCTTGGGGTTTCATTCTGAGGAGCTTCTGCTTTTAGATCAAATTCCTTTCTCCGAATTCTTAATTAAATTCATACTGAATTGTTTTTATTTATATATTTTTTTTTATGAGCTATAGCCAAGCATTTGGCTGCCAGCACACCTGGTGGTAAGTGTAGCTGCAGCCTAGGGTGGAGCACGCTTAGCTATAATCCACCTATTCACTCTTTTCTTGAAAATTCCTAGTTGGTATCTTTCAGTTCAAGTTTCTTTTGGTTCTAGTGTTTTTTTTTTCTATATTATTAGTAATAGAAATAAAAACGATTCAGTATAATATATGTATATGAGCAGAATTATATGTGTATGTATGGTCTTATAAGTATCATTGAATCAATGTAGTAGTAGTAGAGCTCTTTGTGAGAGCTCGTCCGGGTTCAGTACTAGCACCGTACCTATTTCTGCCGCCAAGCAGCGATGCTCGCATTGCTGTGTTCCGGTTTGAAGGGTAAGGGCGCCGGTGTAATTACACGCACATGAGACTTCAGATATTTACGTCTCAGAGTGATGGACGCAGTGCATTGCCTTACAGGGCACGTCCTCATTGGACTTGCTCTGTGAGGTAATGCATTGTTATAGGCAGAAGTTACTACTTAACATCAGGTGAGCTATCAGCTTGTTCCATTACTTATATCATTAAAAAAAAAACAATGTAATTCTACCCTATTAAGGTGTGCAAAAAATTTGCAATAATGATAATTTACTAAATAATTAACTTAACGGTGAAGGAAAACATCGTGAGGAAACTCTTGGCTTAGTCAGCTCCGCACGTATTAACGATGTCTTTCCTGTGGATATGGCTGACTAGGCTGAGAGGATGGTATAGGTGCTGGGCCTACTCCATCTAAACATTGTCCCAGGCACTGCAGTGTGTCGTTAAGTGTAGGCATAGGTTGCCTCCTGACGCTGTATAAATCATCTTCAATAGATGTAACGGCCTATTATTACTAAACATGCTCGTGACAAACCGACAAACACAATACCCATATAATTAGTAAGATTCCTACAATCAAACCAAACAATAACGTTTATCTCTACCACTAGATGGCTCTATCACTAATTTCACGTTGACGTTGGCACAACGCCAAGCTATTTGTGCACTAATTTGGCACTAATGACTACCCCACAATGACAATTGTATAAAAACGAAGCTCAATAGGCTTTTTTATAATGAAGGTACTCTTTTTTACTTTGGAGAGGTCAAACTTTATTGATTTAAAGTATTTAACCTAAATTTAGAAAACTCTTTTGAATCTGACTGAGAATCAACGCACAGCCTAAACTATAAGTCCTAGAGGTATGAAATTTGGAGGGTAGTATTCTTATATAGTGTAGGGGTGCACTAAGAAAGGAATTTTGAAAAGTCGCACTCTAAAGGGTCTAAAACCCTTAGCACTTAGTTTATAAAACGATTCTAAATGATCCTTGTGGTTTAACTTAATAATACCTACTTGGTTTTGAAATTATAAATGAATTACGAGTGTTTTAAATTTTATATTCCAATCACAGTCACATGAGACTCAACACATTTATGTCTAACAATGATGGGCGGAAAATGCGTCACGGCACAAGCGAATGTGCTCAGTGAGGCAATGCATTGTTATAGGCTGTTATCACTTACCATCAGATGGACCACTGGCTTGTTTCATCATTTAGTTGTATGTATACAAAAATGGTCTCTAAATCTTGATTTTTGGTTCCGACATTTTCAGAGAGCGAAATCTTATTTAGACATAGACAATAGATATTAACCCCCTATCTTATAAAAAGTTAGAGTAGACATAATGTCCTGATTACGTATGGTAAACAAGACATAATGTCTACTCCAACTTTTTATAAGATAGACCAATAGTCTATATACAATCATTCGTCCCAAATTTTTGTAGGTACATAGTACACCACAAACATAATGGACCTTAAGTTAAAAAAAAAGAAATATACAGTTCAAATAAAATTAAACTCATCTCTTTGTCATTGCAAATACAACCCATCCAACAAGAGCACTTACAAGTGGCGCTGCGCACAACAACTAGTTAAACAGCACTTGACAATAATAACTTGGTCAATAATGCAGGAGTCCGTCCCATACGCAACGCAAGGGCTCTTCAGGAGTATATTCGCATTATGCGACATGTGTAACTCATTCATTTTATCGTTTGCACGTGGAAATTAACTCTTTATACTGAACACTGAAATAATAAGAAATGATAAATAAATTGTTGATCAAAATTGTTTAATACTTTGATCAAGGCAGATGTTGATATAGACTTATTTAATACCTCATTATCTACACTGAAGTTAGGCAGTGGCAAATTATTGATCGAGTGAGCGAAGCGAACGAGATCTTAGTGACAACTTGGACAAAAATGCTTTGTATGTTTGTTCGACGAGATCTTTTGAACCGCTTATTCTATATTTACAGAATTTGGTAGGTATACGGATAGTACTCTTAAGTTTTACTGGTTTTTTAAATGAAGTAAATCGGTCAAGGGGTCGTGAAGTTATGAGGGTCCAAAGGAAGTAAAAAAAAAACTCATTCAATAATATCAAGTGGGGTTTTGATAGGGTTTTGTTTAGACATTCCAAAACCCTTTTTATTTTGATTCTAGGTCTAATAGTTTTTGAGTTGTTGTAAAAATTATAAAATTGCGAACCTAGTATAACGTGAGCTACCATTTCTTGGAGTTTCAATGATTTTGTAGTTCAAGTAAGACTGGTTCATAGCTAGACGGCAATTTCGAAGCGGTTTGCAAAGTTTATTACAACCATTGGTCAATAAAAATTGTTTGGGTTTTATTAACCTCCGATCATCACGAGATCTCAGTTCGAGGCGAACTACTAGTTTAATAATGTTTAGTATTGTCTTGTGTTCTGGTAAATAATGCTTTTTAATTTTCTTCTCTTCAAAATTCAAATTATCTAGTATTTCTACGTACTCAGTAGTTCTTGTCGTCTATTTAGCTGTTTATCTTAGTTTAAACTTAGTTATAATCTGTGGAAACTTTTAATTGGCCATCAGTGTACTTTAATCTTTATAGATTCCTTTATTATATTTATCATCCTGCTGTGTAACTACCTAGCTGTTAGTTTTCCTAAAATCCTACTTTTTAATATTATAAATGTGAATGTAAGTTTGTTTGTTACGCTTTCACGCAAAAACTACTAAACCGATCATCATGAAACTTTGTACACATATTCTTGGAGGTATTAGAAGTAACATAGAATACTTTTTATTGCGGAAAATTAACGGGATCCAATGGGACGCGAACGAAGTCGCGGGCGGAAGCTAGTTCTTAAATAAATATATCCTTGGACACTTCACACAACGCTCTCTAGTCTCAAACTAAGCAGAGCTTGTACTATGGGAACTAGATTGCTGATAGAATACATAGATACATTTTTTTTTGTAAATACATATTTATTCTTAGGGTATTTTTCTATTTTGTATAACAACAAATCCGCTTGAGAATCAAAGCAGAAAATATAGAAATATAAAACGGTAAACCACAAAGGGAATCACAGAGCTGGTTCTCGAAACCGGATCAAAGTGGATAAAACCGGATGAGCTGTACAAAGGTCTCGGGGGCACGATGAGGGTCTTAGGTGTATTTGTGATTAATAATAAAATAGATAAAAATATCTGTAAAATACGCTTATATATATCTACTAGCCGTAGCCCGCGGCGTTGCTCGCGTTCTACCCTTTAGAGTGTGGCGTTTCAAAATTCCTTTCTTAGTGCACCCCTACACTATATAAGGATACTACCCGCCAAATTTCATACCTCTAGGACTTATAGTTTAGGCTGTGCGTTGATTCTCTGTCAGCTTCAAAAGAGTTTTATATATATTGATGAAAAAAAAAATTGATGATAATTTATAAGACTCATATCGCAAGCTCTGAACTGCTTCCACTGCCCAGCATAATATCAAGCGACGTGACTACAGATATACGAACACATGAAGCTTTTGGCGGCAAAAAACGCGCTGAAACGCGCTAATCTCACTATTTAGTCACAGAATACCTATGATTTAGTATGAAAACAGTTCAGAAAACCTGCTTAAACCTAGCAGGTTTTTATGAGACAACGATTGCCCCCCAGCTTAACTAATTCGGTTACAACCTGTATTGTACATAGTTAAGTTGTAACACAATATTGCGCTGAGCCTTAACCGCCCTTAACTAATGAATCATGTTAAAGCATTCCACTTAACATGAGCTATGTATGAACTAACTTTGTGTGATGAGTTAGGTACAGAAGAGATTGAGTATAAAAAATTCTCGAGATGAGTTTTTTACCTACAAGTTAATTTGACAATAAATAAAAATCTTTGTTAATCTACTTCATGAGTGCTGGTCATCATCAGACCTTGGAGTATGGACTCCAGTTCATTAAATCTCAACAAAATGTCTCAAAGTGATGGGCGCAGTGCATTGCATCACAGGGCACGTCTTCTTTGGGTGTGATCTGTGAGCCAATGCATCGTTATATGCAGTGGTTACCACTAAGCATCAAGTAGGCCATCGGCTTGTTCCATCATTAGGTTGTATAAAAATAACTTTGAAATGAACTAAATGTTTTAAGCTTATGTCAGATTTCTCAAAACTGTTTTTCAAAGTTGACGAATATCATCACAACATGGAAACAACTCCACCAATTTTCACCAAACATGGCTACGAATCATTTAATATTATCAGTTTTCTTATCTTACAACAAAAATAGCATTAAAAACGGAAAAACGGAGCCCTACTTTAAGAGCTATGAAGGCACAGACAAATAAACAGATAGACACACAAACAACGCCGTTAATCTTTGAACACCCCTTGCGAATACGGTCAGGGGTTAGAAACAGGTGTAATTTTAGTATTTTAACTGGATTCTGAGTAATATGAGGTGTGTCATCATCGAGCCCACTCATTTGCATAGTCGGCTCGATGGGATTTTTTTTCCCATCCGGCCCACCAGTGGGCCAGCCGGTGGGCTCGATGGGAATAAGCCATCTGCGTTGCTTACTCTTTGAAGCGGCCATGCGGCGCGTCGCGTCCGCCCCGGTCATATTTCCGGTCACTTGCTGTTGCATACACCATACATATACATACATGTATGTACGAGTATGTATGTATGTATATACTACTCCGATTAATTTGATTAATATTGCTGCGAAAGGAAACAGTGTTTCGTTAATAAATGATTGTAAAGTGAATGCTTTTCAATTATACGGTTATTTTAGTAAGTTTGTATGAGTTAGTGGCTAATTTTGGTCACGGAGTTTTTAGGCCGCCTTAAGGTCTCCGTCGTGGTTTAACGACTGATAGAGCCGCGACAGTTTAACGGCCCGGAAGCATAGAAGCGCTCAAATGTAAATGCCGGTACCGGTCACCCATCCAAGTAGTGACCGGGCAGAACGCCGCTTAACTTAGATGATCAGTGAAGATTGACTAAGCAAGCCTAGCCACGAGCACTTAGATTCCTTCAGTGACTCACGTGTGTTTGAAAAGTATACATATATTTTTGGAAGAAAGTAATGGATCATGCAGGTCTACCCAATGTTAAGAGGATATCTTTACTTATAACAAAGCGTTAAGTCACAGAGCACGTCCTACAAGGACGTGCCCTGTGAGGCATTACACTGGGCCTGAGACACAAAACACAGCTATGCGAGAATTACTGGTTTTGACCACTTTAGTGCTAACAAATTACTTAGGCTAATTTAGAAAAACTAAAGAAATTGACAAAGTTGTCTAACGACCGAATACTCAGACGCTACTCATATTAAGTTCATGCTTAAATTATGCCATCTCTTTGTAATGTCAAACAGATGCAGAGCAATTTTAAGTGGTGTTTAAAGAGTCACATTTTAGTATTCGGCCCTAAGTATCAAAAACGAAAAACGTTACGTCCAAACTTCAAAGATTTGCTATATTGACATTTTCTCTCTGCAAAACCAAGTGAAACCACAGACAACTCGTAGTTCTACACAGCCTTTATACAGGGTGGATATCTTCAGACGGCAAAGAGCTAAACAATGTGCAATTACTGGCCTAATGGTCTCTATTTAATACACCCCAGCAGCAGATGATTTCATAAGCGAGGAGTACGAAGAAATTGATGTGGCTCAATCGTTTCCCCTGCGTTCCCCCTGCGAAGGGAATTTCTAGAATTTAGGTCCAATTATCCCCTCATGTGTGCAAAGGGGATTTCTAGAATTTTTGTCCAATTATCCCCTTAGCGACCCCTGCGACTGCTGACAGGGGAAAATTGGATAAATAATCTAGAAGTCCCCTTAGAAGTTCATTTATATCGTCATTTTTTTGAAAGTCAAATTATGGTGGTTGATTTTCAAAGTTCCCGTTGAGGTTAGCAGTTTAGAATCAACTTGAAAACTGATCTCATTATTTGAGAACCTCCTCCTTTTTTGAAGTTGGTTGAAAATCTTCTATAAGGGATTTAGGCTAACCCGCTTGCTTATATTTCCCGTCACCTTTACTTTTCCCCTTAAAGATAGATAGATAGATAGATAGATAGAATATTCTTTATTGTACACCACAAGTAAAGAAAATAACAACAAAATACCATAATTGGTAATACGTTAAATATTTAGGAGGTAGGTACAATGGGCGGCCTTATTGCTTAAAGCAATCTCTTCCAGGCAACCTTTGGATGGACAGGATCTAACACACAAAACACGGACGGGGCGTACATAAAAATAATCTGTATTATTAAAGGTGGACTTATTAGTCTTAAAATCAATGCAAAGAAGCTTAGAATCAATTTAAAAACGGTGTATTTGAGACTATCCCGTTGCACTATCACTAATGTTTTCCTTCACCATTTTTGAAGCACTCGTGGCGTAGCGTACTTAGCCAGTCTTAACCGATAATCTAAGTTAAGCAACGTTCTGTGCGGTCACTATTAGGATGGGTGACCGTTAGTGGTATTACGTCTGAGCGCTTCCGTGCTTCGGAGGGACATTTAACTGTCGGTCCCGGCTTTAGCAGTTGTTAAGCCACGACGGAGGCCTTAAGGCGGCCTAAAACCTCCGTCACCAGAGTTGGCCACTAGCTCATACGAGCTTGCTTGCTTACCATTTTAGACCACAAAGTAAAAATATTTTCCCAAAAAGAAAAACCCAAATTACCTTATCCACAGTCTCACCGATCCTCACCCAAAAGCACAAACCATAACCATTTACCTACAATCCCGCCTCGCCCTTACCCCATTGTCTTAAAGCTCACTTTCCCCTGTCTCCAGCTATTGTTTTAAACGTCTATTAGAACCAGGTCTGTTTATATAGAAGCTGAACAGGTCCAAGTCTTTGTCTCAAGGGGCTGTTCCTGACATGATGGATAGGATTTCTTCTTTCAGTGTTTGAAACTGTGACAAGTTTTTTGGATGGATAATGTTTAAGAATACTGTCTTGAAGCTGATGCTGGTATATTGTTAGACGTTTTGAGGAAACTTTCAAGATACAAATAAAATTGTATTTATTATCATCATTAATCATCAATATATATAAAACTCTTTTGAAGCTGACAGAGAATCAACGCACAGCCTAAACTATAAGTCCTAGAGGTACATTTGGAGGGTAGTATCCTTATATAGTGTAGGGGTGCACTAAGAAAGGATTTTAAAACGTCACACTCTAAAGGGTAGAACGCGAGCAACGCCGCGGGCGACGGCTAGTAATATATAAAAATCTTTTGAAGCTGACTTATAGAATCAACGCACAGCCTAAACTATAAGTCCTAGAGGTATGAAATTTGGAGGGTAATATCCTTATATAGTGTAGGGGTGTACTATGAAAGGAATTTTGAAAAGTCGCACTCTAAAGGATATAAAATTAAAATCAAAGATTTTATCCAAATAAATCGTATGCTGCTACCACGCGAGCAAAGCCGCGGGCGACAGCTAGTTATTTATATTTAGTTAGAACGTGGGTTGAGTAGGAAAGTGGTCAGTTGTAACAATATTTTCTCGACAAATTTTTAATATCACGATAAGTACAACTACCTACTTTATTACACAAAAGGTTGGCCTAAACATAACTTTAGCTGAAGGACGAAAGAGATAGTTCACTCACTAAAGCATACTTGGCACGCGACTTCGTTCGTGTCTCGTTGGATCCCGTTCATTTTCCGGGATGTAGTAGCCTATGTGTTAATCCGACAGTATATATTCCAAGTTTCACCCAAATCGGATCAGTAGTTTTTGCGTGAAAGAGGAACAAACAAACATACATACATTCATACATCCTCACTCTTCACGTTTATAATATTAAGAAATTGCTCGTGGCTAGGCTTGCTTAGTCAATTTTCACCGATTATAGCACACGCATTCGCAAAGTGAGACATTTTGTTGAGAATTGCACAATTCCCAAATCTCCCGCTAGAGGCGCTTACCCGGTTTTCATACAAAATTTGTTGCTTTGCAAATGCGTTTGCGTGCGATATACTCGACTTGAAATTCAAAACAAATGCACAGACTCGGGGCCTTGAACTATCTGTTCCTAACTCGGCCCAAAAGCGTTAGTATTCTACAATCGTCCGCGGTCCCAACTCAAATAAAATACACCTTTATGCAATTTTAAACAAGTATGTCCTAACATTGCTCTTTGAGGCACTCCCCTTTATTTCTCATACTGAAATACGCTCTATTTCAATGGAATTAGATTGATTATGGTATGTGTTATTTTAATGAAATTGTATAGCAAGGGTTTCTTGTTACATGTGCCTACGCGAATAAAACGTATTTTGTTTAACAGTAAAATTGATACAAAAAAACTTTAACACAGAAACGTGTGCCTAACGTTTGATGTGATTTTTGCTTTTACAATAACTTTCATTTATATTTGATCTATCTCTTTTTAAGTAAGGGAGGGATAGGGATAAAATTGTCCCTCTTTTCTTTCTCCATAGTAATATGAAATCGACTCCCTTTTTCATGTACGAATTAAATCGACCCCCATTTCAATGTTCTTATGTAATCAACCCCCTTTTCAGATACAAATCGACCTCATTTTCAAGGTACCTCCGAGTGGAATATCTGTACGTTGGAAACTATAATATAATCTGTGGTGGGTCCCGTCTCATTACCATATTGTTTGCAAATGTTTTCGCTATTCGGACCCAAGCTGGTACCTACTTACCTATGTTTGTTTTTAATACGCGTCAAAAATATAAAGCTATATTTATGAACATTTCACATAGCGCCCTCTAGTCCCAAAGTAAGCAAAGCTTGTACTATTGGGAGCTAGATTATAAATAGAAAAATAAATATTCTTTGACATTTCACACAACGCTCTCTAGTCCCAAACTAAGCAAATCTCGTGCTCGGGAAATCTGCCGTGAATTGTTTGTTCTCAGTGGGAATCGAACCCACGATCCACAGCACGGAAGGCAGAGCTAATACCAACTGAGCTGCGACTTCAATTGTAAAATAGTGGTGCTTCTAGGATATACCGAAACTTCCTCTTGGCGAAGTTATAGAGTGAAATTATGCATGAATATTTTAGGCAAGTTGTGTTCTAAAACGCAAGATAAGTACCTAGGCACAGATCATATAATACTCCCAGATATGATAAAGATAAAGATTATGTTTATTGTATAACTATGTACATAAAGGTGTTACAAGCTTAAAATTGATTCAACAGTTTATCCGTTTCGGATGTACAATAATAAAAATAGTTATAGAAATAACAATACCTCCTCCTCCATAATCGGTCCCTCATTGTTGAGGATCGTGACTCCCTGCCAAGGTCCTGTGGATAGCGGCTCTCCATTCGGAGCGGTCGGTGGCCTGATGAAATGCCCGGTGCACTGGCATTTCTAGTTGTTCCGATACTTGGTCCGCCCAGCGCTTAGGACTGCGCCCTCTCGGTCTTTTGCCCTCAGTTTGCCTGTTACGATGTAACATTACAACAATACCTGTAATACTGTAGCAATACCTAGGTATAGTTAAACTTTACTAATAACTAAAATGGTTAGAAACCCATAAAAAAAACTAACACTTATGTATGTAGTAACTAATAGTATGAAACTAGTAGAGGCTGGTAAGCATTCTAGGGTAGGTAATCTAGTGCAGATATTATTGCAATTTTGTTGGAATATCATAGAAGTGGGTCAGAAAAGAGGGAACTCTTCTAACACAGGTTAGATCAACTTAAAAGAAGAGATCCCAACCCTATCATCAATATATATAAAACTCTTTTGAAGCTGACAGAGAATCAACGCACAGCCTAAACTATAAGTCCTAGAGGTATGAAATTTGGAGGGTAGTATCCTTATATAGTGCACTAAGAAAGGAATTTTGAAAAGTCACATTCTAACGCGAGCTACGCCGCGGGAGACGGCTAGTTAGTTATATAACTTGTATTTAACAATAAAAACTATTTTGATTTTTTGATTTTTCATTTTGAAAAGTTACTTTGGCTGCCATTTTGTGACGTATTTTTGTTGAAAATCAAGGGTTATTCTCATCAAGTCCACAGGCGCCGGCCCACTGGTGGGCCAGATGGGAAAAAAATCCTATCGAGCCCACTCATTTGTATAATGGGCTCAGGATCAAACGGGACGCGTGAAAAGTCGCGGGCAGAAGCTAGTACATAAACAAATACCAAAGTCATTGCAATAAAAATCTGCTACATCCAGAAAAAGAAATAATTTACCCCATTTTCAAAATGGCGCTGAAAGAGAAAACATACGCCTATTAAACGTATAAAATCTCATCTAAAATTGCTTAGGGTGTTAATTTAGGTGAAATTTATTGGGGTTCAATTGCGTATATATTAGGGAGGCAGCCACAGAAAGTGGCCTGATTTATGCGGAACGATTTCGAGGGTGTAGAGCAGGAGCTGGCGGTCAAAAAGTCACTTCATTCAATTTAAATTTTAAAATTCTATTATTTTTGATAACTTTGTATTTTTGGGCATCGTAGTCCACATTCTTCTTAGCTTTGTGCTTTCTTTCCCATAAAATATACGAATTTAATGAGTTTTTATTTATAAAAAGTTAGGTGTTAAGTATCAAAGTTAAGTACCTATCTTAAAATTACTGGGACAACAGCGCTGAAATGATAGGAGCAATATTTTTTTAATTTAGATAGTAAAAATCCCAAAATAGTTTCCATAGTAGAAGCTTTGCTTATTTTTGGGACTAGAGGACCAAAAAGGCAAAAATAATATTTATTTGTTTATCATAATCAAAAAATATTAAAAGGATCTTTTTTTTATCCAAATCTTTACGTTAAATCGCGAAGAGTGGAAGGAAGGAGGGGAGGCCTTTGCCTTTCAGTGGGAAAACCACGCCTCAAAATTAAAAATAAAATAATATAAATCTTTACATAGTCTAAGTAGGTAGGCGTTTTGTCCAAGCGGGTATATAATTTCTATTATGTCATTTAGGCTTTCTCACTAGACGTTACTTGACCGAATTGGACAGTTGGTGGGTCCGATGGCGTGTGATCAAGAGGCAAGTCTAAGACACAATCTCAATGTAGTTAATGCGTTAATACCCGGAGGAATTGCCTCTCGATCGATGGACCCATTCCTGGATCCAATTGAATGCAGCCTAACATCACACGAGGATGTCGAGTACAGATATAACCATTTGGTTAAGTTTATTTACAAAGAAAATTACAACTAATACAGTATTTACAAAAATACACACATGAAACAGTTGCGCTATCTACAAACCGTTGCAAATATTTTATAGACAGCTCAACTGGTCCAATTTTGTAAAACCACAAAGACAAAGCATATTTAGAATCGCCTTTTAGTCTAGTTTCTACTAGGCGGCTATATCTAGCTGTTGCATAGATACTTATGGTTTCAGGCGGCACAGTTCAGTCGGTAATAGGTCTGCCTTCCGTGCTGTGGGTCGTGGTTTGATCCCCACTGCGAACAAACATTTTGCGTGTGGCAAACATGGATGTTTGTTCTATGTCTGGGTGTTACTATGTATTATAAATATGTATTTACAAAAAATAATTATATAAATATTCTATCAGCAATCTAGTTCCCATAGTACAAACTCTGTTTATTTAGAGACTAGAGGGCGTTGTGTGAAATGTCCAAAATAATTTATTTAAACTGGCATTGAGCATCCATTACATAACAATACTTACTTATTGCTCGTATTTACTCGTGTGTGATGCTCTTAAATTAATCTGCTTGATTGTCCTGTGTCGGGAAACTCGATAAATAATTGATGGATGTGATCAAAGTGACTCCATGTGCCTGTATAAATGTAAAGAGTGTGAATCATTGAATAGCTATTAATTACCAATCTATTTGCTTTTGGTATTTGATGAGTTTTGGGGTTAGTGGTGACTTAGGTCGTGGGTTTGAATATGATGGAGTAGAAAGGGTTTTTGATGAAAATGTGCTTTAGTTAGTTCATTAAAAAGTATCGTTTCAATTATTTAGATCAGTTGAGCTATCTATAATTCATTTGTATAGCTCAACTAATTCATGTGTATTTTTTAAATACTGTATTAGTAAAAAAATATCTTCGTTAAACTTAAAATTAACTTAACTGTTTTTTTATACAAATTAAACCATAAATAAATACTTACTTAGGTTTTAATATAGTGTGTAACTTAACTAAATTTGACTTATCTAGTATTGCAAAAACAAACCTTTAAGTAATAAATAACTAATTCAAAATTGATGGTTGATAATTTATAAAACCCATTTCACCTCTGATTTTAAGCCAAGCAAATATAATATACGCTAAAATAAAAATAAAATGTTACAAATAACGTAGAAAACTACACAACTACCTTCCAGCCTAGCATCTGCGATAAAAAGCCACTAAATATTAAAAAAAGATAAAAAATTATGTCGAAAATTGCAATTAGCATCGGCGAAACCAAAACCTATTCAAAACGTCAAAAACTTTTATAAAATGACGTAGGAAGTTGCACCACTAGCTCCCAGACTAGCATCTGCGATACGAAAGCCAGTTACGAAGGTTTTATCCATCTTGTCGCTTCTTCACTCCGACCGGCGTAATTCAGTCTTCAGCAGGCCCTTGGCATGAGTTTGTGGATATCTTATCTTATGCGACTCTTTAGTACATAAATAAATATTCATGGACCTTTCACACAACGCCTTCTAGCCCCAAACTAAGCAGAGCTTGTACTATTAGATTGCTGATAGAATACTTTCTTTATTTAACTTAAACAAAAGGAGAAGGTTCTCAATTCGGTTGTATTTTTTATTTTATGTTTGTTACCTCAGAACTCCGTCATTAATGAACCGATTTGTACAAAGCTTTCGTTATCTGAAAGCATATACATCCAGTTTGATGCCATACATTTTTTATCAAAATCGGTTCAGTAGTTTGGCTTTTAAATAACAATAAGTGGAAAAAATACGTCATCCACGCACATTGCGTGTTTTGATTTCCTGTGACTTTTCACTGTTGTTTACGATCAATCAATGAATAGAACAATCCCAATTATATCATCATCACCTGAAGAACACTGTTGTTTACGATCAATCAATTAATAGAACAATCCCAATTATCTGATATCATCATCACCTGAAGAAGTCGTAAGGCAATCAAATAAAAAAGTTGGGTTTTCTAGTTTTTTTTTAATAAATTACCTAATTTTAAAAAGGTAGGTAGTAAAATCACTTTTGGTCTATGCTAGATTCGCAGCCTGGCCTAGTCTAACAAATTACATTATTCGCAAGAAATTTCTCGACCCACTGTAAAAGGACAATTTATATTACTCTAGCTATCTTTTACTAGTGATGTCTGTACTTTGATAGATTATTTAGATAAAGATATAATCCGGCTATTTTGTCCGGCTAAAAATACTTCTTTTCCCAGCGAGCTATGTTATGTTATGTCTATGTTGAGAAAGTATACACAAAAAAATATGTCCACAACTTTGAATTCTAGCCTAAATACTTACCCCTTTATTCGTATTCAACTTTCATTTTACCGCGGCTTTAAAAAATGCTCTATCATTGTCACTTGCATGAAAACAAAAAGAGATGACAACAGGTTTAGCAATCATTTTAGTTAGCTCAGCTATCGAACACCAATATGAAATCTTATGGCCATAGAAATATGGAATTCCATCTTAATTCCCTAATCTGATCTAAATATATTATATAAAGGTATAGTTTTGAAAAATCCGGTTTTTTCACATTCGCCATCCGGCCAACCCTAAGGTCGTTAAGACTACTGCTAGCGATGCCAAAAGTCCGGCCGGCGAACTTCGATTTCATAATTTTACTTTAGACTCGTTGAAAAGTATCTTTCGTCCGCTCAAGTTTTCACAGAACCCTAAATTTAACTATTAATTAAGTTAAGTGGGATGAACCGCTTCACGGAGTTGGTGATAAGTAAGATTTAAGTTGGATTTAAAGCTGTTAAATTAAAATTTTCATGATTTGGTTTAGGAAGGTTGCTGTGATTACCTAAAGCCTACATTTTTTTTAGATTAATTTTGTTAATAATTATAACTTTCGTTGATTTTATCATAATCTATTAAGCAGTAGCTGTCACGAAAACGCAAAATTCAAAATTAAAACGATTCTCGCTGCTTTATAATGACACTAGCCGCGAGCAACGCCGCGGGCGACAGCTAGTATAATATATGACAGGCGTCATGGCTCAGTCGGTAGTAGCTCTGCCTTCCGTGCTGTGGGTCGTGGGTTCGATCCCCACCGAGAACAAACATTTGTGTGTTGTAAACATAGATGTTTGTTCTGTGTCTGGGTGTTTCTTTGTATTATAAGTATGTATTTACAAAAAAAATGTTTGTATGTATTCTATCAGCCATCTAGTTTCCATCGTACAAGCTTTGCTTAGTTTGGGACTAGAAGGCGTTGTGTTAAGTGTCCGTGAATATTTATTTATTTATTATTATTATAAATAGTTGTGCATACGAATAAATCACAACCATTAGTTTCAAGGTTCAGAATTTTATTATCTCCATATTTTTCACGACATTCTTTTTTTCATTGAACAAAATTCAAACGTCATGATATTAGGTCGAATACCAGTTAAAAAAAAAACGTACATTCGAATTGAGAACCTCCTCCTTTTTTGAAGTCGGTTAAAAAATAGATTTTACTGAACACACACTTGCGTTTAGGCAAGCGTAGTGTAGGACGCCCTCCGGCTAGGTGGGGTGACGATCTGAGACATGTAGCTGGCAAACACTGGATGAGAAGAGCCGAAGACCGAGCTCAGTGGCGCGTCTTGAGCGAGACCTACGTCCAGCATTGGACCAATATAGGTTGATGATGATGATGAACACACTCCTTACAATAATTTATTTTTTCTCCCTATAAACGTTCTAAGCACTAAAAGACGATACACAAAAATAAGAATACGTACATTTACACGATAAGGGCGTTCCATACAAACCCAGCGGGCCGCGTACCTAATCCTAGGAAGTAAAAAAGCCTTTTCAAAGAGACGTATTCACAATTCAACCTGCTCATTCAACCGGGTAGCTACCTTTTCACATGCACCACGTGTGTATTGCCACAGTAGGTCAAACTTTAGCACGCTACAATATTAGTTATACCTATTTTACCTTTAACAGGCGTCATTATTAAGTTGAGTCAGTCGACAAGCTACAAGCGAGATATTTTGTATGAAAATCCGATAGGCGCCTCTAGTGGGCGATTTGCAAACTATTTTTCTCCACACAAAAACTGAGCCCCGAGTCTGTGCATTTGTTTTGACATTCGACTCGAGTATAGCACATGCAAACGCATTCGCAAAGCGAGAAATTTTGTATGATAACCGGATAAGCACCTCTAGCGGGAGATTTGGGAATTTTGCAATACCCAACAGAATGTCTCGCTTTGCGAATGCGTTTGCGTCGTCTACACTCGAGTCGAAAGTCAAAACCAATGCAGAGACTCGGGACTCGAGCCCTGAGTGTGAGGATCCTCTCCACATTATTTATTTATTTAGGTACATACCTACACTACACACTACACTTTTATTGTTATACATTTATTATAATTATTTTATTTATTTATTATAACTACTTTCGTACCTACTCTCATACCTACATGAGATGTATTTGTTTATTGCAAAATATTTATAGTTTATTTATTGATTACACGATTTATCGGACGTGTGGCGCGCAGCCCGATATTACATTGAAAACGCACAACACGATCCTGTTTGCGTGACGTCACACGCGACTGCCGTGCCGAGCCGATGCGATATGAGGGCTGATTCCGTACACACGTGTTAAGGCACTTACAGTCGGTTAAACTCATATAAAATTTAATTGTGCCATATAAAACTGAGCTCTTGTATGTTACTGGACATAGCATCACTGTACAATGGAATCTGGTATTTATGTCGAACAGAGAAAGTGCATTTTACTCTGCGTGCAATTTTTTTTATTATTTGGAGTTATGATATACTTACTTTTTTTACTATTAACTAAACAAGCAGGTTCAAAATACGACAATAAAAAAAAACTAAAGACTTTGTAGCAAATATTTTGTTTAATTTTTCTACCTAATTATTGAACAGTATTATAAATGTCTCTGGCTCTCTGCCCGCGACTTTGCTCGCGTGGTAGCAGCATACGCATTATCTGGTTAAAATCTTTGATCCTAATTTTAGACCCTTTAGGGTGCGACTTTCAAAATTCCTTTCTTAGTGCACCCCTACACTTTAACAGGATACTACCCTCCAAATTTCATACCTTTAAGGCTTATAGTTTAGGCTGTGCGTTGCTTGTCAGTCAGCTTCAAAAGAGTTTTATATATTTAGAAGAAGAAGAAGATTAGACTGTTTCCAATAGTTATCAAAACATAGTGAACACGACTCTGAGCAGAGCAAGCGATACTATTGTTGTTTTGAAGTAATATATTGCGCTGAATCATTTCAAATCTTCCAATATTTCGGAACAATCCTCAATGCTAGACCGGGGCTACCGAAAAAACTGTGGCCGTAACTTGACGGGCGTCACAGCTCAGTTTATACCCTCCCTCTGCGCTGTAGGTTATGGATTACTGAGATTTGTTGAAAGCATTTGCGTGAACATAGCCCTTATGCTCACATCGATGGAGATTTTACTCATGACGTCATAATAGGTGACGTCACTAGAGATGACGTCATCTCTTCTAAATCTCTGCTAAATTTAGCATAAAGATCCAAGGTCTCTATGTTATACCTAAACGTGATAACGACGCGCTCGTGGCTAGGCTTGCTTAGTCAATCTTAGTTAAACGACGTTCTGCGCGGTCACTATTTGGATGAGTGACCGGATGGGTGGCATTTACGAGCGTAGTGGAATGAACTAAGTTGAGTGAGTTTAGGACATCACAGTGTAGAATGACGCACAGTTGACGCACGCTTTGAACTATTTAAAAGCGAAGGTCTGCTTTCGAAGTGAGTTAGGTCACCTGGGAGAATTCGAGTCCGTGTTCGATTTTTTAGAGACTGACTCTAAGTATTATTATATTATCACCGCTATAAATAACGGTCGTTATATTTTAGAAATCACAGAGGACGGAGCGTCACCGCTCGACTTGATAAAACGGTGTAACGCTCGCAAAAAAAGTGAAAATAACTAAAAAAAAAGCAAAGCTATTTTTACCGCAAATACTATGCTACGAATCTCGTAGCTTATTGCTACGACCTTCGTAGCAACAAGCTACGGCATATGCTTGTACCTATCAAAATCTTTGTAATAAGACTGTGGACTAGTTGAGCTATCTATAAATCATCACCATCATCTGATGATGAAGCCGTAAGGTTATCAAATTGATGTCGGTTTTTATAGTTTTTAAACTTAAAAATTTAGTAATAATACTTTGCATCAGTTGAGCTATCTATAAATCGTTTGCTACGGTTTGTAGATAGCTCAACTGTTTCATGTGTATTTTGTAAATATTGTAAATACTGTATTAAGTGTAATTTTCTTAGTGAATAAATTCTCTATTGTAAATAAATGAAAAAAATAATAATTATGACCTAATGTAAATATTGTAGACTAGCCGTCTCCCGCAGCGTTGCTCGCGTTAGAGTGTGACTTTTCAAAATTCCTTTCTTAGTGCGCCCCTACACTATATAAGGAACCTACCCTCCAAATTTCATACCTCTAGGACTTATAGTTTAGTCTGTGCGTTGATTCTCTGTCAGCTTCAAAAGAGTTTTATATATACTGATGAGCTTGTTTTGCAATCACTCCTAAAGATTTCGTCACAAGGGCTTTATGTGAAACAATAGGGTCCCTGAGGTCAGCGTTTTAGAACACCAATATTTGTTATAAACGAAAATATTCGGAACCCCTATTACTGATCCTTATTACATTTTTGAGGGGTAGCATCGAACCCAGGTATAAGCGCTGACACAGGTTTTTGTCTTATAACCTTTTAGAGGTCTTTATGACCTTTGGAGTACGTACTTTATGACCCTTCTTCTTCTTCTTCTTTCAGACTTATATGGCCTCTGTCCGTCATTTCGACAGACAATTTTGCCAATGTCAAGTGATATAATTGTAATAATATAAGTCAAGTCAAGTCATTTGTCAAGTCGGCTGTCGTTTGTTTTGAAGAAAAATGGTGGATTTTCTCTTCAAAACCTGAAACGATTTTTCACATTCAGAAAAACCACTTTACACACATTTATTCCAATGGCTCACACTTTATGTGACGACCTAAGTATTATTGGTTAAAATTCCACCAAAATTAAACAATAATACTCATAATAACACAAGAAAAACTATTAAAATAAAAATGCTGTCTTGTTTCAAAAAATGTGAAAACTCGAATCTTTATGACCCTGTTATCATTGGAATAAGTTTTGACAGTAAACAGCAAACTGAAAGTGACTGTTACCTAAGCCACAAATCATATAATTACTAATACCTAAGGCCGGAATACTGAAACGTCACTCAAATTTAAGCACTACTTAAAATAGCTCTGCCTCTGTTTGCTCATTAGTAAGAGATGGCTATAATTAAAAAAAAAAAAAAAAAAAAAAAAAAAAAAAAAAATTTAAGCGTGAACTTAATTTAAGTGGCGTTTTGGTATTCGGCCATAAGTCACATATCATATAATACCTTAAGCGTATAAGAATAGAATTGTCTTCTAAAGCACGTCCAGCGGTAAAACATGTCAGTGTGAAATAATGTCTATCTATTAAAATTTTATAAATTTTTGTTTTTATTATTGAATTTTAAAGTCATTTTAATTTTTCCGGGCCCATAACCTTTTTTTAATAGACTTCAAAAAAGTAAGAGGTTCTCAATTCGGCTGTATATTTTTTTATCTATTTGTGTCTATCACTTGCAAAAAACTAGCAAAACCTCGAAATAAAACTATCTTATCCAACTGAATGCCACAAAGATGCTTAATTTGTCATTCAAAGTGGTTTTTTAAGTATTAATCTCAAGAAAAACCAAATATTTTACCTTTCAACATACGTAAGCTCAATTTATAGTGGTTGGTTGTTGATATATAAATCAAATCCATCATAATTTGATCCCTGTAGTAGGTTATTAAAAAACAATATTTACCAAGTGTGAGACTGAAACAATATTGGTGTTCCGTATCCTACCAATATGATTATAGCTAGAATCATAATATTATTACTAATATTATTAGGAACCTGTGCACCACAGACTAATAAACCTATAATATTTTTATTTTTTCTTATGGTTGGCTGTAATTGGAAGAACACTAGATATAAGTACATACTATGTTTCCTCAATAATAAAATATATATATATATATATATCAATCGTTTAAAGGCTTCTATCATTTCGTTAGATATGACAGATTCTTATAGTATTTATTTTCAGTTGAGAGGTGAGTTAAGACGAATTATTCTTGTTTTTCTTTTTAAAATAATATTATTAATATGTTTTAAAATATTTACCTACTTAGCCAAAACTATAAGTCCTATGAAAATAGTAATAAGATTAAAAAAAAAGTGTTTTTAGAAGTAGTATATTTTATAATGTGTAGTTAATATACAAAGGACAAGTATGTGAAAAAAAGAACTTTTGTACGTATTTTCTCTCCTCGGCTGACGGTTTCCAAACAGTCCCCGCGGAACCCTAAGAGCGTAGCAGGTGTTGCCAATTCATTTCACGGTCCAGCGACGCATCAACTACAAGCATCGGCTTTTAAGGAGTTTTATGGTAATGTACCCAAATTATGGATATCCCGGTTTTGCTTATTACTAGTGAAAGGAAGGTATCTCTCTCGGCGTGGTGGTGGTAGAAATTAAAGCACTTTTGTTCACCTCAATCTTATATTATTCCGAAATACAACTTTTTATCCAAAAAACTTTTACGCCCGCCAAAATAGTTCTACTCTATCCCCTTCTTCCTCTTTATTTTTATATATTCCTACAGACTATATATTTGCCGTGCACGGCATGGAAAAAATATGGTCAGCCTCTGTCTAGCAAGCTTTCACTAGGTATCTTTACGCATATTAAATCATTAAAAACTTTGTTATTTTTTTTGGTGAAGAAAAACACTGGCAGTTGAAATGCGAGCAGTATTCCTGTGTTTCGATTTGGAGGCCATGGATGCGGATCCAAACATCTACCCCCTATCTTATAAAAAGTTAGAGTTGACAGTATGTCCTGATTAGGTATGGTAAACAAGACATAATGTATACTCTAACTTTTTATAAGATAGACCACTAAACTTTGACTTCTATAATATTAGTAGAATAGTAATTTTGTAGTTATATCTAGCAAACTCAATCGCTCAAACAAATTATAATCAAACAGTACAGATAACTAGTCAAATATGTACCTACAGAATTCTATTTCCAAATTTACACTGAAAATTCCAATTATTTATCAATGGAACCCATTTCAAATTGATGGAACGTTGAAATGTGTGTTTGCCTGCATTAATATTCAAGTTAATTCACAGTCTAAATCTGTAATATGCTAAGTACTACGTCGAATGCAGATGTGTGCTTTAAATGTGGTGCAAGTTACAAGACGGATTAGCACGAGCTTATCGGTGAAGGAAATAGGCCTTAGTGACGATTCGGACAAAATATACGGACAAAATTGTCCCAATTGTCACTTTTGATTTTAATCATTTTTGTTGTTGCTTGTTCCTATGCGCATGATGTGGTACCCTATAATTATGGGAGCACCTTGTTTTATTTCCTTTTATATGTACTTTGATTTGTGATGTGTAAAACGGTGTTGGGTATCCATTCTTTAAAAAAAAAAAGATGATTTATACAGCGTCAGGAGGCAACCTATGCCTACAGTTAACGACACACTGTATTGCCCGGGATAGTGTTTAGATGGAGTAGGCTTGTAGCACCTATACCATCCTCTTAGCCTAATCAGCCATATCCACAGGAAAAACATCGTCAATACGAGCGGTGACTTAACCGCGGGTTTTTTCACCAAAAAAATCCAGTGGTTTTTCTTTGATTAAGGAAAACATCGTGAGGAAACCCTTGGCTTAGTCAGCTTCACTTACAGTTTGGATACAAATCGCTCGAGCCTGTTACTTGGACCACATCATAAAGGCGTGTATTGATATGGTAATACCCACGACGGAGTTGTATTGTCGGAGACTCGACTAGCGTTGGATTTCAAAACTTTATCTGTCAAACTATTTGAAAAATAACTAGCTTCCGCTTCGTGACTTCCTTCGTATGTATTTTAATGGTTATTTTATTACTTATCTTTTATGAAGTAAAACCTTAAAATTTTTAATTCAATTTAGTATATGTTTCATCATCATCATCAACCTATATTGGTTCACTGCTGGACGTAGGTCTCTCCCAAGACGCGCCACTGAGTTCGGTCTTCGTCTCTTCTCATCTAGTGTTAGCGCTGCATGTCGCAGATCGTCACCCCATCTAGCCGGAAAGCGTCCTACACTACGTACTTATACGTAGTGTAGGACGCTTATACTTACGCTTATACTTATACTTGTCTAAATATATGATTAAATTAATCAAATTAAATAGAAATTTAAATTAAATGTTAAATTTACTAAATTAAATGTTAAATTCATTAAATTAAATATGAAATTCATTAAATTAAATATTAAATCAATAAAATTAAATATTAAATTCACTAAATTAAATATCAAATTCATTAAATGAAATGGCTAAGCCATGAAAGTATGCCTATGAAAGTAAATTTTTGACAGGTGTCAAAATGATAGACTTTTAACATTAATACGCTTTATTTTAATGTATGCTGAGTACACAATCAAGAGCTTTACGTAATTTAAAGTCACATCGGAATTTATAGAATTTACAACCTTATTTTTTTATGTTATATGACATATTTTACAATGATGAGATGATTTAAAATTAAGAACATTTATTTAACGTGAGATATTATTTATTTTAAAATTATGTTTTTTATTATTTTACCACATTATCTTAGTCGAAAAGGTAAACATTGACATTTCAATTTAGATTTAGGTTTATTTGTATTGACAATTTGTTTTGTACATTCAATCTGCACTTACTACTATGATGACAAGCTCATGTTTTTTAAAAGAAAAATACTAATAAGCGTCCAATCCAAAATTAAGTTTTTTTAAACTTCAATGTTTTATTTATTTTTTAAAATAATATTCAGTCTTGATCCTAAATTTTTTACAATAAAACTGCAAATGATAATTCAATTCTCTTCATGAAATGATCTTAAAATATACAAAGTTTGAATTTTAATACTAGATTCTGGCAAATACTTAGTAATAATCGATATTATGTTCAAAATGGCTTTAAAGTATAAGGCACGGTTTCAATATTTTACTAAACTTACTTAATTATGTAGAAGGACGTATAACATAGTTACGACATTAATGACATTAGAAAAGAAAAAAAAATATCTACTTTTGGCACTTACTCAGTTCTTTATCAAAACAATAATATTATTGAAGAAGATTTTTATTTTACTGTGATATGTTTAATAATTTGATTCCTGATAATAAAAACTAAGGAAATAGGAACAAAAAATAAAACAAAAAATCATTATTAATTTTTTTATTTTAATTCGAAATGTAACAATAGAATATTTTTTTTTGTAAATATAAAATCGTATTCTTTCAATGGATGGATTTTCAAATTTAGAAAACAATGAAAATCAGTCAATTACCATTTCTTGGAATAGTTAATGAAAAAAATTGTTACACAGTCGAAATAAATCAATTAAGAAATAATAATTAGAGCTTAATAACTTAAGAATAAAATTAATAAAACTTTGGTATCTGTACTATCTTCCGATTAAATTTTGGAGTAGAAAAGCTAATTTTATATAAAAATTACAGTAATTATTTACATCAAATACAAGCGGGAATTATAAATAAAATAATTAAACTTAGATTTATTGTCAGTTCGCGATTTGAGTATTTTTATTATTTACATTTTATTTATGAAAAATGCAGCGAAATAAATTTTAACTTTAAAAAGTACCGACTTTGGGATATTTTAATTTAAAAATTGACATATTATTTCACAAGTATCAGGGTGCATTATTATGTGACCCTGATTAAAATATTAATTAATTAATAGACTAAATAAAAAATACATGAGGTGGATCTTTTAAATATAAAATAAAGTACTTAAATGTACGTTTATAAACACATATATTTTGAAATCAATTCTGTTTTTGGTGTAAGCAACGAATTTTTTTATTAATTAATATTAAATTTGACAGATACGTTTTTGTTAAATTCAAATTATATAATATACTTAGATAACGATAAAAATTTGCTAAAGTTTCAGTGAACGATTCAAAAACATGACGATTAATCGCCGGGTAAAATTCAAAATTTTCCCATATATTTTAAATGCTTTAAAATTTCAAAATATTTATTATGCATAAGTACATATTTAAACTTAATATTAAGAGATCCGTGGTGGAATCATTTTTAACTAAGAACATTTTTTAAAAAAGCTTAACGACTCAATAGAAAAAAAAACATTGCATTCTTAAAATTTTACTACACAGAAAAAAAGTACGTACTAATTTACTTAAAAAGTTACTTTTGGACAATTAAGTCGATACAAAAATTTCCAATTATGTCGTATGGACGTTAACTTACACATTATTTTGATAAGTCAGTCGAACAATTGAATACAACCACACGAATTAGCCCAAGACAACAACTAGGCTCATTGTCAAAACACCTAGGCTCATTGTCAAAACAACACCTAGGCTCATTGTCAAAACAACAACTAGGCTCATTGTCGAAACAACTACTATGCTCATTGTCAAAACGAGGTGAATTTAACCCTAAAATGTACAGCTGTAGACAGGGATATTGTTTTAACCCCATACGTGACTATGAACCCGTCAACAATGACATATTTGGACTAATAATTGTCAAATCTATCTAACACTCGCTAAGTTCACAAATCCATTACCGTTATCACATTCAATTATTTTGTAATCTATCTACATTTACTTTACGTATTTACATACCTATCTAGCATTTGACACTGACTTTTGACACAATATTGTTATTTGACACATCCACTTGTCACTATTTGACTTTAACCGCTTAGTTTTTATCCTTCACATTCATTTTGTTTTTTAAATTCACTGTAACTTTGTTTTAACATACCTATCTAGTATTTGACACTTTCTTTTGACACATCCATTTATCACTATTTGACTTTAGCCACTTAGTTTTCCTTCACTTTGTTTTTTTAACATAGTTCTTGACACTCAGTTTATGTCAATTTGACATTGACAGTGACGTTTAAACCACGTGCGTTTCGTTTCGCTTATTGAACGTTTCGTCAATAGTGACGTTTTGTTTCTTCTCTTTCCGAATCGTCCCGTACTGAGGCACGTCAGATGTCAAATTCTGAACTGTCAGAATCTGACTGGAGTTACTGGGAGTGCTTGTAGATATGGGGCTACCGTATTGGCTGCCGTATTTGTGCCTTGAAGGGTCCTTTAGGATGGATTGTGGTTGCTTAGGAGTTTGCGAGTGCTGTGGACGAAATATTAAATGAAATAATGATTATTACTGTAATCCCTATGATAATCTCTTCAGTCATTTTTGTACCTACGTAATATTAAAAGCCTTCTTATTCATTATATTCATCTGTCATTTAGCGCGGCTTCTTCTTCTTTTATTTATGGCCTCTGTCCGTCATTTTGACAGACAATGTTGCCAGTGTCAAGTGAATTAAAAAAATGTTCTATCATTGTCACTTGCATGACAACGAAAAGAGATGACAACAGATTTAACAGCCATTTTAACAGGTTTAGTAGTTTTTTTTTTTCAGTTAGTATAATTATCTTCCAGACATTCCTATTTTTATTTACCTGAGTACAATTACCGGGATGTAATACTGTGACGTCAGGGGGTGGGACCGCCATCTTGTCGAGACGCTGACGCCTCAGAGTACCACCAGCCGATTGACGGTCCAAGGAAACTGTTTCAATGGTTAGTTTATTTGATATTTATTTACAAAATTTATTGACATGTAGATAACAAACAAACTAGAAAGGTTGTCAGTTGAGAAAAATATCTATTAACCGTACAACTAAATTGACAGCGTGGTTTGTCGGTAGTAGACGAGTTATTTTATAATTTTACTTTAGTGTGAGGTAAAAGATAATTTTTTTTAAATTTTTTTACCCTTATTGTTAGTAAGTTAGTACACGCTCATATTGCGTTGCACCTACACATAGACACTTTAACGAGAGTTTTATGCTATTTTGGGGAAGCTACAGACGTATTTTTATAAGAACGAAAAATCGCAATACCAGTGGAACAAATGTTGCTGACTAAATGAGGTATAATACCCCCCTTTTCGGGCTTATAGGGGGGATTATTGGGGGGTGGAAGGGGTTCATTGGGGGGGGGGGGGACTTATATGTTTCACCTTACATGTATCTATAAGTTGTACAATGAGCTATGTTAGAAGTAAATATACCTATAGAGTATGTAGAGAGATAGAGAAATATTTATTTGGCACACTACACAACACAGGTACAACACAGTAAATTATGTGTAGGTATTTTATATAAATTACTTACTATCAAGTCCGTAGTTATGCGGAGGGCTCGGCATATGTGAGGGTGACCCGGACGATAGACCTCCGTTCATAAGTCCTTGCTTCTGTACTGGTTGAGCGCCGTACTGTTGCGGGGGAGTAGGGGTGCGACCCGCTTGCTGTTACACAAAATAAATATCTATAGACAGTGGCGGATCAAGGATTTAGAATTGGGGGGTTTGACCTGTAGCGTTTTTCTTGACCTAGATAATTAGGTGGGGGAGGAGGATTAAACCAGGAACCCCCCTGGTTCAATCCCCCTCCCCCATCACGCTACACAGGCTACGTCCTTACTAGACTTGCGCTGTGACCTAATGCATTATTATAGGCAGTGGTGACCGAGTAACATTAGGTGTGCCATCTCTTTGTTCCACTAACTCGCATAAAACCACAAAACCCATGCATATTTGCTCACCTGCTGAAGGTATTCGCCAATCAGTGGTGGATACGAGAGGTACCTATCAGACGCCATGTTGTAATAAGAGCCATCTAGCGGCGGCATTGGGCTCGGAGCGGGAATGTAGTTTGATTTACCTGTAATAATAGTTTTGGTTAGTTATTATTGTAAAAACCGTTTATATTATGAGGCATCGGGTTTCCCTCAAATTTTTAATTAAGTAAGTTCGTATGAGTTAGTGGCCAACTCTGGTGATGGAGTTTTTAGGCGGCTTTAAGGCCTCTGTCGTGGCAATGCGACTGCTAGAGCCGGGACAGTTTAACGTGCCCTCCGAAGCACAGAAGCGCTCAGATGTAAATGCCACTAGCGGTCACCCATCCAAATAGTGACTACGCAGAACGTCGCTTAACTTAGATAATCGGTGAAGATTGACTGAGCAAGCTTAGCCACGAGTGCTTCGGCTGACAAATATAGAATAGTTTTTACCAGTGCTCCGTCCCAGAGTCCCGTGTAGATTGACGTCCTTGTGTCTGTGTGCGTGCGGCAGTGTGCGTGCGTGCTCTTCGTAATAGTTGGGGGGAGGGTAGTCGAGGGGTGGGGGGAGGATCACTCCCTGGTCCTCTATGAGGTAGTCTGATGTCTGTTGGGGGAAGACAATAAAAATATGTAATTAGATGTCAAAAAACCAAAATACTAATAAAGAAACGAGTTAAGCCAACCAAAATGTGTGTAATCAAACAGGGTGTGTGTATCAACCTGCGTGTGTTTCATATATTTGTTTAAGCTGGAATCTGTACCGTAACCATCTTACAAATAAGACTCAGTTTTATGAGAGGTTTTTTCAACCTGTAATTGTGTAGTGTTACTAACACGTTACTAACTCATTTAGAATTGGAAGCGACAATTTTCTGTCACTTAAAATACAATTTATTTACTTCAAAATAACTTCTGAATTTTAATCAGGGTACTTATGTATATTAAGCTGCGTTTTATATTTATCAGTTAACCAAGAGAAACTGGTAAATGTATCAATCAACCGATTTGTGTGTAATTCAACCGGTTTGTGTGTGTGTATAAAACAATTTGTATTTATGTTGTACATTATGTCAACATACATACATTATACATACATTAGCTGCACTAGATCGTGAGAGGTGGAAGGGGGATAGGGAGGCCTTTGCCCTGCAGTGGGATGAAATTGGCTGATAATAATAAATAATAATAATAAAATTATGTCAACGGATTTGTGTGTTGTATATAATACCTGACTCATCATATTGTTATGCCGGTTTGGCATATTAGGTATCTCCGGGATAGGTGGTGGCGGTCTATCGTCGCCATCTTGAGAATATGTTTCAGATTTTTCCGAAACTGAGCTGAGTGTTTCTCCTGTCATTGTGTCGTTGTATGACGATGGAGCATACATCTCTATTGTGGCTGATTTGGATGACTGCCCGGCTTGTTCTGTGGGGGAAATGTAGTTATGTCTTTTGCTTTGACAAACTGATTAGAAAATAACGCGAGACAAACACGTTGTAACTATTCCAAGCTTTGTATGTTCAGTTCTGTACATCCAAAGGTTGTCTGGTAGAGACCGCTGCTATCGATAAAGCCGCCCATTGTCTTAATTAGTCTATATATCTAGTTAATTAATTACAGGGTTAGAGCGCTGTCACATTTTAGAGCAGTGTACTTTAACTCTACTTCTAGTTATTTAGTTTCCATTTTTTTATAGTAATTTTAAATATCATTCATCGATTGATATTGAAGAATGAAATTCAATTAATTGTTAAATAAAAATAATACACTTCGAAATGTAAATCACGAACACAATATTCCTTTTACCGAATTAAAAAATGTTAAAACCGAGGCGTCACGATTCTCGATACAAAGTTTCAATCAATTAGTTTGACTGCAGCCACCGAAGCAGACTGGAACACGGAATTCCGATACATTAATTGGAATAATTACTTATTCCGGTGAAGAGTATTATTTTAAAATATTGACCAATCGGGGCCACGCGTAATAATAACTACTCTATAAAAATACTCAATGTAAAGCTACGACGCAGATACTCTACGAGATTCGTAGAGGGTCTACGAGATTCGTAGAGGGTCTACGACACTACGACTTAGGCCCGTATGCTGATAGTGAAATCGTTACTTAAGCATAGATTTAAGTAGAGATTATCATACAAAAATCTATGCTCGAGTTCCGATCAGTGCTTGAGCATTAGATCAGGCTAACGGTCCTTAGTACTAGTAATAACAAGCGTTGAATAAAGTATTAGGCCCCGACACGGTTTTATATCTCTAACCTTGATATGAAAAATCTAATCTCATATCTCTTTGGCTGCGCAAAACTACCTCCCACTTCCCCTGAATTCAAGTTCAGAGCTATTAAACCGTGTCGGGTCCTATGATTGTAATATTATTTTGAAAGCCGTAATTCTTTTTGGAAATAATAAAAACTAAAAAAAAGAAGAGCAAAAAATATTACCTTTCAGCCGTCTAGCGCGTCGTTTCAAAACAAAGCAGGTAACCAAACCAGCGTTTATCAAAATCAGTACAGCCGCGGTTACTGACACATATACAATGACAGGCTTTGACGCATCTGCGGATTCGACATACTCTGTGGCAACTACGTTCAACTCGCCTACTTCTGATGAGGCTAGGAATAAAAAAAAAAAGAAATTAGCAAAAAAAAAACATGCCATGCTGGTTTGAGAATGGAATTTTGAAGATGTTAAATTTTCTGTTTTATGATGAATCAGATTTAATTTTTTTTTATAATTTATGTGCTGGTACATTGTTACCCAAAATAAAACATAATAATTGGCAGTTTTTTTTAAATATGTAGGTACTTATGTGCTGTTCCGTTCCCAAAAAAAAAAATTAATATACCTACATAATCATATAATTATAAAAATTAATATACCTACTTATACTTAATCATATAATTATTTATTTCTTTTTTAAAAAGTGTGATTTGTAACTCATTCCCCTTTCAAGGAAAAGGTCGTGAGTTCTAAACTCGCTCAATTATAACTTATGGGGTGCTATAAAACATCTGCAATAAATATTTTTATATTTAGATATTTTTTTTATATATAATTGAATTGAATTCTTTTCAAATATAATCCAGTTTATTAAAAAAAAAAGAAAACTTATATTTTATATCGATTAAAAACAAATAATTTTACGCCAAAATTATTTTTAGAACGTAAAAATAATACATTTTCATTTTAAAATGGCTAACACTCAGAAAAATGTATTACGACCTCGCTAAAAGATTTATTGTACTTCAAAAGCTAGTACAACGAAATTCGCAACACGAATCAAGTTAAAACTAATTCAATTGGGGAATAAAACGTACATTTTGTTCAAAATGGCGCCCGCGGGACGTATCTAGGGCAGGGGCAGAGAGGGTCAAAATTTTTCTCAAAAGATATTATATTACATAACTAGCCGTTGCCCGCGGCGTTGCTCGCGTTCTACCCTTTAGAGTGCGACGTTTCAAAATTCCTTTCTTATTGCACCCCTACACTATATAAGGATACTACCCTCCAAATTTCATACCTCTAGGACTTATAGTTTAGGCTGTGCGTTGATTCTAAGTCAGCTTTAAAAGAGTTTTATATATATTTTACATTATTCAAATTATTTTATTTTGCGAAATATAGGTTGTAATTTAGATGTCAACCTTAAGGTCCGGCCATGATCAGCTAAATTCACTAAGTTTTGAATTAATTATATTTACTCTTCTAAATTGCTTAAAAAACCCTGTCAGTACCAAGAATCCGTTTCTAAGTTAAATTAAAATATGGCTGATTTTTTTCCCCTTTCCGGCCCCCTTCCCATTTAATCTTTAGAAATTGCTTTAAAAAATACTCTGTCAGTACCGAGCATCAGTTTATTAGTTAAATAAAAATATCCCTAAAACTATGTGTGTGTAAAATATTTTTTTCTTCCAATCTCTTTATTTTTATACAGCACCCCTTGTTTTATATCTTAAAGTCCTTTTCGTCCAAGGTTGTCTGGAAGAGATCGCTGCATAGCAATAAGACCGCCCATTGTACAATTAATTTAAGTTTTGTTTTTTTTATTTTATTGTAATTCCTAGGTTAAGGTGTGCAATAAAGTATTTTCTATCTTTTCTATCTATGGCTGTTTTTTTGCCCCTTTCTTGCCCCTCTCTGTACTCTGAGTACGTCAATATCAGAGCACTTTCACTGGGAGATCGCTAATGCAGTCTGGTCGACTACTCAGTTTCAAGAGACTCCCACTTAACTGTTATATTTATTGAGTTAAAAGTCTTTAAACGAGACCAAGTCTTTTAAGAACCCTATAATTAGGGTTAAAAAATCCGGTGGGGTTAAAATCGAGGCTGAAAATCGAGATAGAAAGTTTGCATTGATAGATATATTAATATATAAATATTCACGGACACTTAACACAACGCCTTCTAGTCCCAAACTAAGCAAAGCTTGTACTATGGGAACTAGATGGCTGATAGAATACACACATACATTTTTTTTTTGTAAATACATACTTATAATACATAGAAACACCCAGACACAGAACAAACATCTATGTTTACAACACACAAATGTTTGTTCTCAGTGGGTATCGAACCCACGACACACAGCACGGAAGGCAGAGCTACTACCGATGAGCCATGACGCCTGTCAAGATATTCAGCATAACACAAAAAACAGCTTCAAACGTTAAATAAAATTTAAAATCTTGAAAATATTCCATTCTCAAAAGTGAAACTAAACTAAACTAAAAAGCGAGTGCGCACACTAGCGACACAACTCAATACTCACACATCATAACACGTCTAAAAGAAAAAACGTGTTGTCGTTAGTGTGCGCTTTCGCTAACGCTAGCACTAAAAACTTACTAACACTAAAATACCACTAAAACTAAAAAAACCACTACAACTAAAAAATCCAAACCTCGTATTCTCTTATTGGTCCTTCGATGTAGACAAAATCCAATCAAAAGTACATTCAAGAGAATAAGTGCTGTGCCTATGATAGTTCCGGTTATTATAAAAACACCGGGAACACTGTAAGAGTTAAACTCTTCTGAACTTGACTGTACTGATGTTGGAAGGATGCCTGGCAGCGTGGAAACAGGCGAGGATTTTAATGTTTTGCATCAATATTAGTGAATGGTGTTTTTAAACACCATTTTCTATGTTTGCTCTAGAAATGACACACTGTCTTGACAGTACTTATAATCTTTAGTGTTTTAACGGTGAAGGAAAACATAATAGCGTAGAAATAGGTAGTGATTATTTTATCAATTATGAAGTGAATAGTGTTTTTAAACATCAATTTATATTACATAGTTTGCTACCACATTATTGTATTCTTCCAAACGGTGAAGAAAAACATCACTAAAACTCGTGGCATAGGTATCAATGTTTTGTAGTAAGCTCCTTGTATAAATCCTTAAAATTCAATCAATAAAACTTTTTCAAGCTTGGCTATAACAGTCTGACCACACTAAGTATGCAGCACTTAAACAATCACCCGAATTTATAAATCTTGCTAATATTTTAATCGCGAAAACGATTTGGTAGTCTTAGTACCAAAAGTGACTATGTAAAAATGATACCATATACAATGTTTGGAGTTGTCCATTTTTTCCATTGCAAACTTAGCGTGGTCACTTAATTCAAAAGTCACTTAAGAATACTAAAGATTAGAATATTAATAAAGATTAGTATACTAAATATTAGTTACAACTTATAATTGGGTTTCAGTGTACTTTATTATGTTTATCTTCCTACTGTCTCATACCTAGCTGTTAGTTTTCCCAAAATTGTTAAAATAAAATAAAAATAAAATAAAGTGATAAAAAACTCAGGATACTCACTCAGTGTAGTAGCCTTAGTGTCATCAGGCCTGTATTTGCTCTGACCGATCTTGTTGATCGCCATCACCGAGAACACGTAGTCAGTGTTGCGGTCTAAGCCGCCGATGGTGTACGTTGTTGCATTTTTAGGCATAACGTCCTCGTATTTGTAAGATTCGTCGTAGATTTTTCTAGAAAATTTATCAGATGTTACTTATTGTTAAAATATTGTTGTACGTAGTATTTAAAATTATACCTAATCTTAAAAAAGAAAACAAAATTAGTAAGAACTTTGTTTATCCAATTCGAAAAATTAACTAATTTTAGTTTGTTTCAATAAATATTGATCGAGATTCAAGGTCTAAAATCAAGTTTTCAAAGTTAATTTCTTTTTACAACCCGCATGAGCCTTGAAGTAATTATTAGCAACAAAGTTGACCATTTTTGCTGTAACAACAATGTTGACCATACACTAAAATTATTTTTGTTAGTATTTCATATACGTTTTTGACCATATCTTTGAAAGTCTCGTTCAGATTTGATAGAGTGACTTTTGATGTAACAAAAATAAAACAAGTACAACATTAGCATGATAACATTGTTGGTTTTCCAAAATGGTAGCAAACGAATGAGGTATTCATTACTAACCTGTATCTAATTCTGAACCAAGAGTACAATCCTCCGTCAAATCCTGGCGCCCATTCTAGAGTCACGGTGTTGTGGGTCACATTGGTCACTGTTAGTGATATCACTTGATCTGCAACAATGTTTATCATAAGGACCCAAGGCCACATATCATATAATACTATGTTAGGCATTCTTCAATAGAAAAAATAAGATTGAAGTCGTCACATAGAAGAAAAAGACTTACTATTTTTAGTAGGTAAATTTTTTTTAATACTTAGACTTAGTCTTTGATTACACCGACTATCCAAACAAGAGAATTAATATCCATGAAGATAATCTCAAATAGTTTTATGAAATACTACTGTTAGTTAAAGCAGTTCAGATCTTTGACTGTAGTTTAGAATTAGACTTATACAATATACATACTTACATTAAAAGGCTTTGCCTAATACATAGACTTAGAATTAGCTTGAGACTTAGTCTTAGACTTAGCCTGGGCATTAGACTGACTTAACCTGGGCTTTAGACTAACATTTAGCCTGGGCTTTAGACTTGTACTTAGATTTAGTTTTAGACTTAGGTTTAAACAAGTTTTAAACATAGTTTTTGACTTAAACTACCTAAACCACTTACCGGGGGCACTAGTAATATCCAGCTTGACAGATGTCGTCGAGAATCCCAAATCATTTCTAGACCCGCACTCATAGGTTCCATAATCCGAGGAAGTTATGTCGTTTATCAGAAGAACAGATGTGTACGTCACAGCATCGCTTTTGATGAACTCCGCGAAGTATTTCGTTGAGGCGTTGACGGGGAGTTTTGCACCGTTCTTGGACCAGGTGAAGTTTGGAGCGGGGGCTGATTTACACCTGGAAAAGGGGAGTTATGCTGATATGGGAGAAAACGTTTGAAAGCACAAAAAATAATCCTAATCTTGTAATTTTAGCAAACTGTGCTTGGGACATGATTTAATTGTATTTTTGTCATATTCAAATCGACTTTCGATCCGAAGGTCGTGGATTCGAATCCCGGCCGTGCATCAATGCATTTTTCGTTCCTGAAAATGCATATGCGCATTAACACGAGCGTAATGTTGGCAGCAATGTTCCAGCATCCCCGATGATGGATGAAGAGGAACAAGATCCGACCAGCTCCCACAGCATCCAGCCTTTTAGGAGTTACTAAATCTAGTTACTAAAACCACTTACCTGCAAGTCAGCCTTCCAACTTGCCCCATGTTCGAAGCAGCCTTCGCCAGATTCGGAGACGAATCCATTTCCGGTTTGAACTTCACCACCAACATCACATCCTGTCGACTTTCCCCACCGATCCCATTATCCACTACACATTGGAAGTCTCCGACATCAGATCTGGTTGGTTCTCTTATGAGAAGGTAGCTGGTTGAGTTGCGATTGTCGAAAGAAACTTGGTCGCGTTCTATTGTATAGCCTTTGCGTTCCCAGCGAATGTGATCTGATGTTAGTGGGTTTCCTAGAATAAATATTCATGGATATATCAACGCCATCTAGTTTTAAACTAAGCAAAGCTTGTACTATGGAAACTAGATTGCTGACAGAGTACTTGAATACATTTTTTTGTAATTACATAGGTACACTAGCCGTCGCCCGCGGCGTTGCTCGCGTTCTAGACCCTTTAGGGTGCGACTTTTCATAATTCCTTTCTTAGTGCACCCCTACACTATATAAGAATACTACCCTCCAAATTTCATACCTCTAGGACTTATGGTTTAGGCTGTGCGTTGATTCTCTGTCAGCTTCAAAAGAGTTTTATATATATTGATGATATAATACATAGTAACACCCAGACATAGAACAAAATAAATGTTTGTTTTTAGTGGGGATCGAACACACGACCCACAGCATGGAAGGCAGTCCTTCTATTGACTGTGCTGTAACGTCGTTTTTTTATACAATATAGACAACCGTTTGACCACAATCTCACCTGATGTTAAGCAATGACGTGGTCGACGATGTAGCACGGTTACCTAGAAGATACCTATTCACTCTACTCTTGAAAACTTCCAAATTATAGACATTCGGGAACACAGACTTCGGGACAGTCTGTTTAGTGTTACTTCTTTTTATTGCTAACTTGATTTAACTATACCTACTTGAGTTGCAATTTGGCGTAGTGGTGACTTACCAACAGCTGTACATGACAGCATAGCATCTTCTTTAGCATTGGATAGTCCATCCTGGGATACAGATTTTATTGATGCTGGATCTAAAATGAAAACAGCGCATTATTTTTTTAATCAATAGACTCTTACTGCTGGATAAAATATTTAAATCTAATTTCTTTTTATTAATTGTTTTGGATCATTGGCCGCTTTCTTTCAGGTTAGTAAAAATTAACCAGGTGTAATAAAACTACTGCTAAAAATTCGAGGGGTTAAAGTACTCATCTATGTGAAAAACTTTTTATATTTTACTGCGTGTTTCCACTCAAAACATTCACAACACAATTCTTTCAAACGATTTGTTTTTACATTCAAAAAAGCCCTTAAAACAATCTGCACAAGATTCAAAATGTCTAACATGCACAAGGTTTGGCGGTGGAAACGCAAATTGATATCTTCACAGAGTTGTGCATGTTTTATTGTGAATGTTTTTGAGTGAGAACCTTCGGTAAGCTACTTACAATGAACATTGACAGTTATATTTGCCACCGCAGCACCCTGAGAGTTGACAGCTTCGCATGTGTAAACGCCGGCGTCATGTCTTGACAGCTTTGTCATGTTCAGCATGCTGCCTTCTGATATTATTCTGTCATCTGTTGGGAGAAACCAATAATATTGTAGCCCAGCCTACGAGCCTATCTAAGTTCTACGTACAAGTAAAAACTCCAGGTCAAAGATAAAAAAACACCAAAAACTTTCTAATTTTTCAAAAATTTCATACCCAAAGTAAAAATTCCAAAAACAGATACATAAAATTGGTACCTACTCCATAAGTTATCATAAATCATTTTATTGTCTGTGAATCCAGGTTTTATAAAGATGGTGAGTATTATGGTCACAGATTAAAAATCTAGGTTAAACCTGTAAAAAAGAACCCTAAAGTCGAGAAACTTTAAACTTACTGCTACTGCTGTAGGAAGACTGCGTGATAGGTAGTCCATCTTTCGTCCAGGTGTAGCTGATGCTGGAAGGGTTTCCATCAGCTCTGATGACGATGATCAGAGGCTCATTCTCAACTCCCACTGTCGTGTATGGAGTAGCCTCGTCAAATATTGGCGCATCTGTAGGGAATATAGAATCAGTCGAATAAAATGTGGTCACAACTCGTAGAAATCTACTGCTGGAAGCATCCTACTAATATTATAAACGCGAAAGTTTGTAAGGATGGATGTATGGATGTTTGTTACTCTGTCACGCAAAAATTACTGATCCGATTTGGATGAAACTTGGAATATATTTTGTCCGTGTTCTGGATCAACACATAGGCTACTTTTATCTCGGAAAATCAACGGGATGCAACGCCAACTCTTCAGAAACGCCTAGAAGATTTTGCATAGCAAACACTTCTAATCCTGACGAAGTCACGGGCACCAGCTAGTCTTACATATTCCCAGGAACAATTGTGAGCCTTCTGCATTTAACGACTTGTGTTTTAAACCTTAACCTAACGATATTTAGAACCAATTTTGAAATTGTAGGGCTAGTAGTACCATTCCGTAAAAGATGTCCAAAGTAGGCTGAACATTTCTACTTACAAAGAACCTTCAGAGCCAGTGCATCATTGACGCTCCTCTCCAGCGCTTCGTTCGTCGCCTGGCAGGTGTACACGGCTCCGTTCAGGTCTTTGGAGATGTTCAGTTTCAGTTCAATGGTAGACACGGTTCCTCCGTGCAGACCTTTCTTCTGTTGCATTGGCTGTCCTGCAGGTAAGGAAAGGTTTGTTACGTTCGAGGAGAACACTGTAGCATATACATATATTCTCCTGCGAAAAGGGAAGATCTTCCACGCCGAGTGACCTTTGACTCGGGCTCCGAGGACCAATGGATGGTATTCGGTAGCATTACTTACTTGAAATATATATTGTCCGTCACTTTTTATCCCCAAATCAACGGGATCCAACGGGACGTGAACAAAGTCGCGGGCGGAAGCTAGTAGAGTGTAATTAGAAGGAAACGAAGCAGTGATTATTGAAAAACGAAGCAATAACATTCCAAAGATTAATAAAAGTTATTTTGGTTATTTGCAAAAACTTGATCGTTAAAATTTCCTGATTTTCCCAATGAGAGTAATAATAATTGTGCTTGCTTAGGACCATTATTATCCATAGTAATACAAGAGAAGGTCAAGGTCAAAAGGTCAGGGTCTGAACCGTTATTCCTGCAAATACATTTTTCGTAACACAGCCAATATTGAAACAGTCGTAAACGGAAAATCCTTCCGAGATTAAAATATTTTGCCGGGAATTTCAGAAGCTGATTATAAGATTGGAACGCACTAAGTGACTTGTCTTGTTTTTTTATGAATATAAGTGATAGAAGAAGTAGTAAACGTAAGCACCTGATGTTAAGTGGTAGTTAACCTCTATCTATGTCACACTGTGTTAAATATTTCAAGTCAATGTCAAAGTCTTTTCTTTTAGTCACTTTTTTAAACTTTGCTACACTGAGCACGTCCACTAAGAACGTTTACTTACCTTGAACAGGTATACCATCCCTCCACCAGGACAGCACAGCGGGTGGGTTGCTGGAAGCCGCATCGCAGTAGAGTGTGGCTTCGATTCCAGGCTTCAGCTCGCTCGGTTCCGCACGTACTTTCACTGTTTCTGGTGCAACTGGGAACAAAGACTTGATTAGCATTTACTTAAGTCAACTCTTACGTTGAGTAGATGTCAAAATGAGGGTAGTCAAAGAAATCTGAGTGAGTAGAATACTAACAGTGCACATTGAGTGTGACAGTCTCAAAGAGCGGTATCTCAGTAGCGCTGTTTGTGGCTTCACATCTGTACTGCGCCTGGTTGTCGGTGACGTTCGTCAGGATAGAGATGTCGGCGGAGACTGAGTTGTTCTGTGTTCTGGTCACGGAGTTAATCTGGAACAAGATGGAAAGTTAGTGCTTGAGAGTTTCAATAAAAAGAATTATAAAATCAGCATGAGACATCAGTGTCATAAATGCAAACTATTGCAAATGATCTCATTTTGAAACTGAACTGCAAATAAATACTTTACTAGGTGTACTGAGACCACTTCTGAAAATTTTGAAGAACCCATCATGAACGAGGTTTCTTATGGAACCAATAGTCTTTCACTTCTTACTTTGTACTAGCCGTACTTTTATCATTCTTTTACTTCTAGGTACCCTTCTATTCATATTCAACTGTCATTTTAGCGCGGCTTTATAAAATGATCTATCATTGTCATTTGCATGACAACGCAAAGAGATAACAACAGATTTAGCAATAGTTAGCTCAGCTTTAGAAGACCATTATAACCCCTTACCTTCTTATCATTCTTGTACCACGTCAGTGTGGCCAGAGGGTTGCCTCCGCCAGACATGCAGGACAGCTTCTGAACGGTGCCAGCGATCAGCGTGGTGCCTTCTTTGTAGCCGGTGATGATTGGAGCATTTGGTGGATCTAGAGTAGAAAGATAAGATAAGATATGTTTATTTACTAGAATATCTTACAGTGTTGGTAAGAATAGTGCATTGTATTCTACATAATGGTAACAAACAAATACTTAGTATGATAATCAGGGTAATTTTTGTTCTTAATGACCAATTTCTGTCAAACTTTACAAGGTTATTTTTATTCCTTTTAAGATGCTTCTAAATAAATAAATAAATAAATATTCATAGACATTTCACACAACGCTCTCTATTCGAACTAGATTGCTGATGGAAAATTTATTTTTTGTAAATACGTATCTAAAATACACAGAATAAACATCTATATTTGCTAACACCAACTGAGTTGTGACACCTGTCCATTCTAATCTGACGAGGAACTAGAAGGCTTGATCTAAGTATAGAATCCCTCAATCTAAAAGGATATATACATACATAGAGTACCAAGTATGTCGACAAACCCCGACCTTCTACGTATTATACACATGAAACTTTAGCTCAGTATATAATGTAACATACATATAACAACGTCGTCGGCCGATCCCCATAACCCCGAGAAAATATGTCTCGGCAAAATTCCCGTCATTCTGACACCATGGATGTTTTCTTCCTAACGACACGATATCACCAGTGAACCTAATGACAGACTTATAATACTGAAACGTCACTCTTTAAACACCACTTAAAATTGCTCTGCCTCTGTTTGACATTACTCATTGGTAAGAGATGGCAATAATTTAAGCATAAACGTAATATAAGTAGCTTTTGAGTATTCGGCCGTTAGGATTTGTCGATTAGCTACAGCGCCATCTATTGAGATTCGTGATATTTTTTATAGTTCTCACGTAGCGTGCTAGATGACGCTTTATTCTAGTCTGTAGTCTGAGTTTTATTTTTTATCTTCGAAAAGTTAAAATCGAGAAACTCGCAGTTTTTGTATGCAGGACAATCGTTCGTAAATCTCCCGCTACAGGGTTTCATACAAAATATCTCGCGACTCGCTTCTCGATATTTGTTACTATTAACAAAACTCAATACTCGAGCTTCAGAGTATTTATTTATTAATATATTTATTTGTGTCCCCGACTTCATACCCTGAATCTCTGAATATTACAATAACAAAATAGAGGCATGCCAAGTGTTACAATAATTATAGGAGACAGACAACAAGCTATTAAGAGTAGAGGCAAAGGTAGCTCGCTTAACATGAAGCAGGTCACTTTGTTCAATTTTCCTAATAAAAAAAAAAATCACGGACACTTAACACAACGCCTTCTAGTCCCAAACTAAGCAAAGTCGTCCAAGTCCCAATATGTCGTTTGTATTTGTTGATATCGGTATCGGCAAGTATGCAAGCACCAACAGTACTCTTTCAAAACCCACGTCGTAATTATGGCGTATACAAACAAACTGTCCAATTAGTGGTAACCCTAAACTAGGGTTGCGGCACATAACTATAATTATTTCTCCGTGAGTAGACCCTTACTTTAATTTATAATTTTATACAACGTGTTTACTTAATTCATTAAGTACGCGCGACCGTTGATATACAATAATGGTTTGTTAAACGACGTTCTGCGTGGTCCTTTTTTTGGATGGGTGACCGCTAGTGGCAAGTACTGAGCGCTTCCGTGATTTGGAAGGCACGTTTAATTGTCCCAGCTCTAGCAGCTGTTAAGCCACGACGGAGGCCATAAGTGAGCCCAAAAACTTCGTCATCAGAGTTGGCCACTAACTCATACGAACTTAATTTTTTTTATTTCCCTGGTAATTTTTTAGTATACAATCAAATTTCTAAATTTATAATCAGATTTCGAATTCTGGACGAAATTAAGCCAAACTAAGCCAGCTATCATTGGAAGCAGTATGCACGTCACGTACAACCCTATCGGTACGCGACAGCCCTAGCTAATAACATGTGGCAGTAATTTCAGCTTTGACTTTTGGGCTAACTAGTGATGAGAAAAGTCGAGACAGAAATACTCATTAATTAGTACCTAAGTAAGTTAGGTTAAGTAAGTTAGTAATACCACAGATCCCGTTTGAAGGGTAAGGGCGCCGGTGTAATTACAGGCACATGAGACTTCAACATATTTACGTCTCAGAGTGATGGACGCAGTGCATTGACTTACAGGGCACGTTCTCATTGGACTTGCTCTGTGAGGTAATGCATTGTTATAGGCAGAAGTTACTACTTAACATCAGGTGAGCTATCAGCTTGTTCTATTACTTTTATAATAAAAAAGAAAAATTTAAGAAGAAGAAGAATCTTTATTCCGCACGAGTACATCACTACATCAACTTTGTATCATCACATCTAAAGCCGGTCTGAATATCTCGGTTGACACAGTTGACCTCTGGTCCTAGTCTCTATATTATTTACAGCATCTCGGGCGTGACATTTTACTTTCGCACGATATTTTGATATTTTCTTTGCCTTTTATACGCATATCTTAGGTATAATATATTTGAGGCGCGTACAGAACCTAATGTCATTTCTTTAACCTTTTTTTTAAAGTGCCTGGACTGACAGCTCAAGACTCATAGACAACGATTTTTATTTTTTTATTATTTGAATGTCAAAACAGCTTGCGATCACAATGCAGCTATTTTTTGTTCTTTAATATTTTGAAATGAAAATGGGCTTTTATCGAAGCTTTTATTCGAGACTTTTTGGTAGTTTTTTTTTATAAAAATGAACAGTTATTTCAATAAATAAATCTTAGACATTTCACACAACGCCCTCAATAAATCTGATGAAAATTTGAATTTCTACAACACGGCCTTACCAATAATGATAAGTATGTATTTCCAAAAAAGTATAATTATATAATAATTTTACAGCCTAGTTTCCATAGTATAAGCTTTGCTTAGTTTGAGACTAGATTATAGCGCTGTGTACGATGTCCGTGAATATTTATATATAACCTATTTATATATAACGGTTTGTAGATGGCTCAACTGTTCCATGTGTATTTTGTAAATAATGTTTTAGTTGTAATTTTCTTTGTGAATAAACCTCTAAGTTTAATATTAAATCGTTTGCAACGGTTTGTAGATGGCTCAACTGTTTCATGTGTATATTGTAAATACTGTACTAGTTGTAATTTTTTTTGTGAATAAATGCTTTAATTATTCAATAACTAATTTCAAACTAAGTGAATGATACTGAATTTAATATGGTAAGTTAAATACCTATCTATATAGACCGTACTCACCATAGATAAAATGTCAACAAAATATTGCGATTATTAATTAATTACATTTTAATACGAAATGAAAGCATTCTTCTTCTTCTTCTCTTCAGTAATGGCCTGTGTCCGTCATTTCGACACACAATCTTGCTAATGTCAAGTGTTAAAATTGTAATAAATAAGTCAAGTCAAGTCATTTGTCAAGTCAGCTGTCGTTTGTTTTGAAAAGAAAATGGTGGATTTTCTCTTCAAAACCTAACACGAATTTTCACATTCAGAAAAACCACTTTACACACATTTATTCCAATGGCTCACAATTTATGTTACGACCTAAGTATTATTGGTTAAAATTCCACCAAAATTAAACAACAATACTCACAATAACACAAGAAAAACTATTAAAATAAAAGTGCTATGTGTCGTTTCAAAAAATGTCAAAACTCGTCATATTGCGATTATTAATTAATTACATTCTAAAAAGAAATGAAAGCATTAACTTAAGCTATATGTATATGGTTTACGCGAGGATTATGAGTAAATGACGTCATGTTATCGAGCTCGTTAGTCAAAATGGCGGCGCGATCACGCCCAGGGGTGTCACCGAGCTTATGCAGATTGACTGATACTCACATCAATCTTAATGTGATCGTGTAAGTACATTAAGTACTATTTCCTAAATCGTGTTCTTTGAACTTCCCATAAAGCAAGCAAGCTCGTATGATTTATTGGTCAACTGTGGTGACGGAGTTTTTAGGTCGCCTTAAGGCCTCCGTTCTTAAAATTACTGTTAATGTTTATTTTAACCGATTACGCGAAGCAAAAAGAGGCATTGTACTAATTGAACCTCATTTATTTTTTAAATAATGGTTCATAATAGCGCCATCTGTTGGTTCGTGCAAACTTTTTGGATAAATAATATGAAGAGAACCTCTTTGAATTGGTACCGTGTACCCACGTATTATATTTTCTTGTGGATAATCAAAGTAAATGGTAATAGGCCTCCAGCGCGTTTATATACGATAATTTGTACAATTTATTCGTAAGTAGGGCATACATTGGAACGCATAAACTCAACATCCCCAGGGAAAAAGACATTTTTCTTGATTGAGGCCCTACATCCCTTGCAATATCTTAGTTTTAGGATGTAATCTTTTTATTACACTGCATAACAAATAATAAAATATAGCGAACTGGAAAACGAAGAGCGGAGCCCGCGTAGCCCGAGTTTAGTTATGATGACTTGTGACAAGCGAGAATCGAGAAACTCCCATTTTTTGTATGGAGAAAAATAGTTTGCAAATCTCCCGCTAGAGGCGCTTATCGGAATTTCATACAAAATATCTATGATAATAATACATAGCAAATAATAACAAAAATATTTTATCATTGAATTCCCAATGAAAATGTTGAAATAATCGCGGCCAAAAGCCAAAAATTACCTGAACACCAAATTATAAAACAATTGCGGTTGGAACCGGTATCCAGCGGATTAACATAATATCTGCGGGCGGTGACGTCATGGAGTTGAACTGAAAGTTTAATGCTGTGGCTTTTATCTATAGGAGGTATAGTTTTGTTTGTTGCTGTTCCTGAATGTTTCAGTTTATGTTTTGAAAAGACGTCACAACTCAGTCGGCACCAGAGCCCCGAAAGTCAAAACAAATGCACAGAGCCCTGAGTCTATGTCCGTGTTGTGTTTTCTTGCTATTTTTGGCATTCGGAAACGGATTCGCAAAGCGAACAATTTTGTATGAAAACCGGATTGTTCCCAAATCTCATACAAAATTGTTCGCTTTGCGAATCCGTTTCCGAATGCCAAAAATAGCAAGAAAACACAACACGGACATAGACTCAGGGCTCAGAGCATTTGTTTTGACTTTCGACTCGAGTACAGCCCACGCAAACGCATTCGCAAAGCGAAAAATTTGGTTGGGAATTACTCAATTCCCAAATTTCCCGCTAGAGGCGCTTATCCAGGTTTTATACAAAATTTCTCGCTTTGCGAATGCGTTTGCGTGTGCCACACTCGAGTCAAAAGTCAAAACAAATGCACAGACTCGGGGCTCTGCTCTGCCTTCCGTGCTGGCAGTGAGTTCGATCGATCCCCACTGAGAACAAACATTTGTATGTGGTAACTAAAGAATGTATTTACAAAAAAAAGTATGCTACTAGCAATCTAGTTCTCATAGTACAAGCTTTGCTTAGTTTGTGACTAGAGGGCGTGGTATAAAATGTCCATGAATTAGTAAAAAAAAATGAACACGTAAGATTTTTCACACTTCACAATATAATTAGAGACAAGTCAGTATATTTTGTACTACATTAAATATTGCTTATCATTCTTTTTGTAAAGTCGGAACTCATTTTATGTTAATCACTTATTAATGAAGCTCGATGCCTCGGTGCACAGCCGGTATTAATAAAGATTAATTAAAAGACATCCCTTTAATGTAGCAATGTGCCAGTTGAGTTATTTAAGTCGAGTAACTCGAGTTTGTTTTGTAACTTGAGTTGACTTGGTCCACGCGCTCGCGTGCTTAGTTTAGCTATGAAAACTCATCTGAAATGATTTAAAGTTGTACGCTCCAACTAAAGTGTTAAATTGAGTTCACTTGTCTTGCTGTTCGAGTTCAATTCGAATCAAATGGACAAAAGGAATGCTTGTGAGTTGATCAAAACTATTACAACTCATACAGATTAAAAACCTACATAGATTCAAACGACTTACAGTGATACGCGGAACGAGTTGCGTCAATTCGAGTTCAAAAAAATTCAATATCTTTCTTTATTTCTGTAATAAAATATACAAACAATTTTAACAATGTTGGGCTCTTCCTGTTAGTAAAAAATACATGTGTTGGAAGGACCCGCTCCTTCATATCCATGAAATGTTACGACTCGAGTAGCATTTTTCAACTCGAGTTTGTCACATCGCTACTTAATGTTCTGCTGACGCGACACTGTAGCGTGTCAGTATGTATGTTTTACACGGTGAAGGTAAAGTCAATTCCAATTTGGCAAACTCGTGAAATGTAAGCAGTGTTCGTAAATTAAAGGTTCTTAAGAGTAAACTCCAGGCGATAAACTGACGAAATTTTGGATAGGGAACGTTCAAAATCGTTTGTCAGGAGACGGAGCGGCCTAAAATGTTATGTACTTCTGATGTGCACTTCTTTAGGCTGATGATGACGTTCAAATACGTGATCCAGATTTTTTAGTCATAGATATTCATTTATTTACTACTTGGCACACAACATACAAAACATATAGATAGATACAAATGAAACAATAATAATAAAAATAACTAAAATAGTGAATTTAAAAGGAAAAAAACAAATATATACTAAGTAACATAAATTGGTTCCTATATGTATACCATATGATGCCTGCCACAGCAGCAAATGGGTCCTAACTCAGCAATTTGCCTACTGTTTTAGCAGAAGGCGCTGTTATTCAACAGTGTTTTAACAGATTCTTATTTGACTTTTACTTTTGAGTTTGTTTTAATTTAAAAAAGATTGCTTGTTACCAGTATCATTACCAAATATTGAACATTTTGCTAAGTTTTCTCGCGTTCGTATAAAAATACATTACTTTGTTATCATAATTAGTCAAGTACCTATACGTACTTTTGTTATGATATTGGACAACTAAAGGCTGTATTCTAACCTAACTCTTATGCGTGAATCAAGGGTTATATATCTTCATCGAAAACTGTCAAAAATATATATTTGAAGTCTAGATTTACCTAGAGGTAATTATATTATTTTGACAGCATACGAGTTTGACATCGTCCACACTCATTCTAAGCATTTACCTAAACAAACTCATAAAATACTCGTTTTAAGTTAAAACCATTTTTTTTTATTCAATCTTCGCTCTCGCAGCATTGACTTGGTCAATTCCTCATTCCATTCTTACGTAAACAGATAAGCAGTGATGATATCCAGCATCCGTCAAGCATATGCCTTATCCAACGTTTAGGCATACTGAGACGGGGAGGCTGTTATCTAGATGTACATTAATCATGTCTGGAATGTGGGGTAAGGAATGAGCTTCCTCGGGCTGTTGGTGTAAATTGTTTAAGGGTGTTTCCTTCTCAGAAAAATGAGGGTTTCTTTTTAGACTTGGCTTCTGTGTTCTTGATAGGTTAGTTTTCTTTGGAAGCATAAAGTAGCTAAACATTGGTAAGGTTAAATATTGGATGAGTAAATAAAATAATATCTTTTGATATTTCACACAACGCTTGCTAGTCCCAAACTAAACAAAGCTTTTACTAATAGAAACTTTTTTTTGTAAATACATACTTATAACACATGATAACACCCAGACAAAGAACAAACATCTATGTTTAAAGATTGAAAGATTTTGGGCCTCGATCAACCCCACTTTTCTAGATAAAGCGGTCGCTTTTATATTGATGTATATATATAAAGCTGTGTATAATTTTTGTTGTCTTTTTTATGAGATTTTCTGAACTAAAAAGATTAACTCTCATAGCTTGCACAGTGAGGCGAAATATTCAAAGGATCCTAAGATGACGCGGCGAAACAGAAACGTATTCACGTCAAAAAGAGCCTTCTTTTCATCTATTTTTCTGTTGTTGTGAATTTGCAACTTGTACGATGACAGGCAAGTTTTACTGTCTTTTAGAAATAGGTACTTATATTGTCAGCGATTTTTTGTGAAAAATGTGCCCCCAAAAGTTTACGAAACTTGTGTCACAAAGGCCTTTGTAAATTGTTTACTTATTTTCCTTTCAAAGTTTTTTCAGCACAGATAACTTTCTTATTGCTAAATAAGTACTTTGAAGTAGGATTTTCTATCAAATATATTTTTTATCTTTGTTACATTAAAGAAATAGGTTTCTCATACCAACTGTGTTTAATGACAAAAATTTATACTAATTAAGTTAATCAAAACTGTTGGACGGATAAAACACACGAAAAGGCAATTTGAATTTACGCGAATGACGTTTGGTCTCAAAACTGCGCCAGGATCCTACCGAATTCAATCAGCGTCAAACGGCAAAGTCAAATAAAATAGTGCACATTTTCCAACATGCTTCATACATCTAGTTTATTCTGTAAACGTTCTATTGCAGAGTCCAAGGTACCTACCGCAGAGTAGTTACTCGAATAGCGAACTTTACCCTTTCAATTTAAAAGGAAATCTCGTAGTTGAAGGCTGTTGGCGGGTTTCAGAATTTCCAGACCTATTTTCTGAAGCTAACAAGAACGATTTTTAAGGCTGCAGTCCCAGTACAGCTCGTAGTTTGCGACTGACTGGCGGCTGATTTTGAGCTGCGGTATTGGAGTCGGTTTGATTGCGTTGGCGAAGTGAATCAAAGAGCTAGCGGACGTTTTTTGTTGACGTAGCCTACTAGATCCTGCTGAAAATTGGCCCCAGTCCGGTAAGCGGAACGCCGCAAACTGTGTACTGGTACGCTTTGAATGACCACAATATCTTATACGTGTAGGCAAACAGTCAGCCGCGTACTATATACCTAATCGGACCGCAGCCCAAAACCAACTATGCTGAGTCAAACGAATGTTACCCTTTAGCAATACGGACGTCCAGAGATTCGAATGCGACCAAATTGTCTCTTGAATTGATAGAAATCTCTGTTGCAAATCCTTTGTGTTTTTACTTTGTATTGGTTAAAAGAGGCTGGTGTAATAAGTATATGAAATACCAACAATAAAAGTGAATGAGATAGATCACATATTTCTTGCTTTAGGAGAGTCAAATTTACGACAATTTAGTTTACCAGTCGGTATTCGCGTGGTAACTTCGATCAAATTATCTTAAATAATAAGCCTACTACATCTACTATCTATCAACGTTCTTACCTAATCGACATGCTTCTGTCCATCCAAAGGTTGTCTGGAAGAGATCGCTTATAGCGATAAGACCGCCCATTGTACCTCATACTTATAACTTATTTATCTGTTATTTTTTTTATTTTTTTCTTGGTGTGCAATAAAGAATATATCTATCTATCAACAGGGGGGCAATCGTTATCTCAAAAAAACCTGCCAGGTTTAAGCCTGGCATGTTTTCTGAACTGTTTTCATACTAAATTATAGGTATTCTGCGACTAAATAGTGACATTAGCGCGTTTCAGCGCGTTGTTTGCCGTCAAAAGCTTCTTGTTTTTTATATCTGTAGCCACATCGCTTGACATTATGCTGGGCAGCGAAAGCAGTTCAGAGCTTACGATTCGGGGGCTGCAAGATATGTTCTGGGCTCTGGCAAATAAACATACATTATCTTAACAATCACGTTACAGGCACCAGAGCGTCCCTGAACTAGAGAAATATAGATACTTTCGCCATCTTTTTTAACAGCTTCCTAACAACTAGAGGCACAAATTAAAAAGCAAACTCGGCTCAAACTTTCGTGGTATCTCCATTTCAAGTTCAATAAAGACCTCCAAGTGCTGAAAGTTCAAAATGGATGTTCGCTAGCGCCTGGGTTTGATGGCTTGTCAACTCGGTAATTGGAAAAATATACCGGTCTTGCGCCAGTTTATTGAATACTAGTGGAACCCGTGACTTTGATCGTATGGCGTTAAGTCCTCAGGTTCAACTCGTGAAATCAGTTAGAAGAATTTTATTCTCATTACAGACAAACAGTCACTTACATGAGAAATTGAGAATAAATAAATAAATGTAAATAAATATTCACGGACACTTAACACAACGCCTTCTAGTCCCAAACTAAGCAAAGCTTGTACGATGGATGGCTGATAGAATACATACATAATTTTTTTTTTGTAAATACATACTTATAATACATAGAAACACCCAGACACAGAACAAACATCTATGTTTACAACACACAAATGTATGTTCTCGATGGGGATCGAACCCACGACCCACAGCGCGGAAGGCAGAGCTACTACCGACTGAGCCATGACGCCTGTCTAGAATACATTTTGTTTAAAAAAATGTATGCTAATTGAAATGGTTTCATACCTCTAGGACTTTTTTTTATGATAAAAGTAATGAATAGTATAAGTTTAAGTTAAGATTTTTATGATAGTTTAGTCTGTGCGTTGATTCTCAGTCAGCTTCAAAAGAGTTTTATATATTTAGAAGATGACTTATGTTACTGATCTATCTTATGTGTAGTCACTCCGTTCACCATTTTGGGTTTTAGCAAATCCTCTTGTCTATTTCCTTATACTTTCCAGTCGTTTAATTTTGTATCCTACTCGTGAAATCATAAGGTTCATATAATATCTACGCTTCTTTCCCGTTGGAATATAAATTCAAACATTCAGACCTAAAAAAAATTGAAAATAATGTCTGTTTGTCTATTTTTATTCCGGTATTTACAGAAACGATGTCAATGATATTTCAGGACAGAGATGGCGTGATTTTGTGACTAGTTGTGCTTAAGCACAGTTCTGTGTAAAGAGTTCTTCTAATTTCCACTGTATCTAATGTCTTTTGACAAGCAGCTGATAAAAAAATTACAAGTTTACTACAAAAACAGACTTCAATTTAAAAGAAAGAAAGGAAAGACATTTATTTTAAACACACTATACATACGTAACAAAAAGAAAACAACATAGGTAGAAACTTAATACACAAAATATGATGTTAGAATATTAAAGACTGTTTGGTAGTTTTAGATTAAAGTTTAACTTAATAAGCTCCAGAAATATATTAATTTACTTAAGAGTACCTACTAAGCCTGAAAACTATTATAAATAAATAATAAATAAATAAATATTCACGGACACTAACACAACGCCTTCTAGTCCCAAACTAAGCAAAGCTTGTACGATGGAAACTAAATGGCTGATAGAATACATACATACATTTTTTTTTGTAAATACATACTTATAATACATAGAAACACCCAGACACCGAACAAACATTTATGTTTACAACACACAAATGTTTGTTCTCGGTGGGGATCGAACCCACGACCCACAGCACGGAAGGCAGAGCTACTACCGACTGAGCCATGACGCCTGTCAAACATATTAACATTGAAGTTAAAGAACTACTTAAATAGGTGCCTACCTAACTTTCTGGAATGAAATGAAACATAGTCATACAAATATGTTTTGTTTACTGGATAATCACAACTCATAATAACTATTTAACATTTGGACATAAATCTAGACATTACTTAACTTTTAATCATTTTACCTCGTCTTATTGTAGAACAAGTAGGTAGGTATATGTTTTATATTTTCGTGCTGGCGCATGAATTTGATACAGCTTCATCATCAGATGATGATGGCAGTTCATTGGGATTGTTTTATTGATTAACACCACTGAAAAGTCACAGGAAAGCAAATCACGCAATGTCGTGTACGTGGATACCATGTTTTTTCCTTATTTAAAAGCCAAAGCTCTGCCTTCCGTGCTGTGGGTCGTGGGTTCGGTCCCCACCGAGAACCAACAATTGTGTGTTAAACTTAGATGTTTGTTCTGTGTCTGGGTGTTTCTATGTATTATAAGTATGTATTTAGAAAGAAAAAAAAATGTATGTATGTATTCTATCAGCCATTTAGTTTCCATCGTACAAGCTTTGCTTAGTTTGGGACTAGAAGGCGTTGTGTTAAGTGTCCGTGAATATTTATTTATTTAAAGTACTGAAACGGTTTTGAAGAAATTTTTGTAGGATTGATTTCGAAAAAAAAAACAAATCGGTATATAAATGATGGAATGAATGTTCTGAGAAAAAAATCAATTGAAAATCTCCTTTTTAGAAGTCGTTTAAAAATGAAACTCCACTCTGATAAAGACAAATAGTTTCGGAAAACGAGGTCCATACGAACAAAGTCACGGCTAAAACTAGTCTACCATAACACCCTCTATGATTTCAGATCACGTATCGTGTGAAGTTAGCGAGCACATTAGACCGAGAAACTCAAGACTTTGATTATGTCCATAAAACTGTGATTTTCTTTATTTAGTTATTAAGTTATATGAAAAGTTGGTAATTTGAGAAGTTTAAGTGTTTTATGACCGAGACCGGAGATTATTTCGAAGGTTTTTGTTTTAAGAAGTTAATTTAGGAGACTGCGATAAGAGTAAGTGGTTTAAGAAAAACCACAAATTTAAACTCGACCTTAAAATACTCTTTTTTTTTATTTTAATAGTCGCAGTGGCAATTCAAACACTGATAAATACACATATGTATTTGTAAATAACAAAGAAACGCAGACGAAGTTGCGGGAATTACACTACTACAGATCGCCACTACTATTTATAAATGTCAAAGTTTAGATGTTTGTATTTCAATGACGCACAGAAGCCATAAATAAAAGAAGAAGAAGAATCACGCAGGCTTCAAATCACTACTATTTATAAATGTCAAAGTTTAGATGTTTGTATTTCGATGAAGGACAGAAGCTATAAACAAAAGAAGAAGAAGAATCACGCAGGCTTCAAATATTGAGCCGATTTGCATGAGACTACACGAACTATAGTATTCCCAATATCTATAGTTCGTCATCTGGATCTCTGGATTAACGCATAGGGTTAGGCCCGTTCTCACCCGGTCCCGTATTCACCCGATCCGTTCTACCCCGATTGGAATAAAGTTTATATCAAAGTTTTTTCTCGCTTTTGCGTTAATTAACATAAGTACCGGCGAAAACGAAAGTGCTTCAGAATTCTTTCATCCCGGAAAATCAACAGGATCAAACGGGACGTGGATGAAGTCGCGGACGGAAGCTAGTCTACACTACAAGGGTGCCTACAAAACAGGACAGGACTAACCAGCATTATTTTTTTATTTGTTTTTGTTTTCTGACACTAGATATTTGCTATACTTTTGTACCTCTTACCTTCTACTTACTCTGTTTTGCTCCTTCCTGTCTGACTTACTTTTTTTCTCTCTCTGTTGTATCGGTGTGTTTGTACTCAATGGGTTGAATAAATGGATTTCATTTAATTTTTTTTTCATTTCAATAAAAACTTACATAGCACGTTGATCGTGTAGGAAGAGACGACGTTCTCAGTAAGTTGCTGGTTGATTCCATAGCAGAGCACGGCGAAGGATGTCTTAGCTGGCTCCACTACCACGGTTATGTTAGATGTTGTGATCCAACCCCCTGTGAAAAATTTTATTATTAATTTCTGCACTTTTTTATAGTTTACCCCTCCAGCCCCCCGATCGTAAGCTCTGAACTGCTTCCGCTGCCCAGCATAATGTCAAGCGACGTGGCTACAGATATACGAAAACAAGAAGCTTTTGACGGCAAAAAACGCGTTGAAACGCGCTAATGTCACTATTTAGACACAGAATACTTTCACAGAACACAGAATGATTTAGTATGAAAACAGTTCAGAAAACCTGCCAGGCCAATGATTGCACCGCAGTCTTGAGATTCTTTTCCACTAATAGGAATAGTTTGAAAACAAACGATCTCTATTGGTGCATTTCAAACATCTCCATAGGCACGTAGCTTAGCTTAGCTCTGGTGGAAGGGCACCTTTAACCACCCTGTGCTAGGTTTTTGCTTCACCAATATATTTTTCCATATACATTTTCTTCTTATATATATCTTCAAAATACCTTCAGGAGAGATGGTAGTCCTGTTGCTGGCTTCCTTATAATGTTTTCCATCCACCGCCCACTTGATCTCCGCAGCCGGGTTGGAAGGAGCTGTGCTGCAGGCCAGAGGCACTGGATCCCCGACCCTGGCTTCGGAAGGTCCGGTGATGGTGACGTGGGCTGGAGCGACTGTGTGTAAGAAAGACCATTATATTTTGAACAATTCTGAACACTTTTAGAACGTTTAATCTGTTTCGTCCGACTGGGTTTCGTCCTATACTGGTGGAACCAATGGGAATGTAAAGAAAGTATTATTTTATTCCCGTTCACCCCACTGGAGCATGTTGGTGACGGACATGTTGCAGTGGCAATAAGTCCGCGGCATTAATGCCGGCACCGGCATGGGCATAGTGTGCACGCGGTATAAATCATGCCCCAGGCACTACAGTAGAGAGACATTGGTAAATAGCTACCATTGCTGCTGTATATCATCTTAAACAGATTCAAAGCTTGCCCAAGTTTTCTCCAGATTTCTAGAAGCAAAATATGATAAAAATCCGTCAAATCTTTTATGAGTTGTAATAAAATTATATCAACTAAGTAGGGTACTTTACCGTAACCCACTTAACCGTTTTAAGTAGGTACTTAACTCACTCCAATAACTATTTAGGGATGGTTAAATCATTTAAGTTGAGGTACTATTTTATATGCGCGATGAGTTTTGCTTTAAGTCTTAGCTACTGTTATTTAGTAGTCTATTGACATCAAATTCAAGTTCTTTATTGTATTAAATAAATATTCACGGACACTTAACACAACGCCTTCTAGCCCCAAACTAAGCAAAGCTTGTACTATGGAAACTAGATGGCTGATAGAATACATAAATACATTAATTTTTTGGTAAATACATCCTTATAATACATAGAAACACCCAGACACCGAACAAACATCTATGTTTATAACACACAAATGTTTGTTCTCGGTGGGGATCGAACCCACGACCCACAGCACGGAAGGCAGAGCTACTACCGACTGAGCCATGACTCCTGTTTATTGTGTACCAAAGGTTAGCTTCCAATATGAACCCTGATATAGCACAAACAATTGTTTCTTACTGAATGAGTTATCTAGAAACGAAACATCGCTAAGTAATACTTAATGTTGAAGTGATAGGGCGAAGTGGAGGAAGAATGTGAGGAAGGCTGACCCCACCACCATGTAGGACCAATAGTCGGGAAGAGAGAGAGAGAGAGAGAGAGAGAGAGATAGATAGATAGAGAGAGAGAATGTTAAAGTAACACGTCTGAGTGTGGCAGTTAAGACATGCAAAACAAAATATAAAAAAAAAAAAGATATTTGGAGGCACAATATTCAAAATATTTATCACAATAACTGATAAACAATTTTACTAGCCCTAAAAATTTATCTAGCAGCCAAATTGGTTGTAAACCGGGAACGATAAAACCGAAAATTCGTACGTTTGTATATATTATGTATATTCGAATATAATTGATAGTCTGTAATAACAGAAAATATTTATTATCTGTGCTGAGGCCAGACAAACAAATTGATTGTGTGAGAGTAACAGCAACTACCTAGCTATAGAACGTGTTAGTACGAACCGTAAGCAAAGGATTAGCTGTGAACAAATTGCAGTAGAGACTTGAGATTTGAGTCGAGATTTTCATACAAAAACTAGCTGTCGCTCGGCGGCTTTGCTCGCGTGGTAGCAGCATACGCATTATTTGTTTCAAATCTTTGATCCTAATTTTAGACCCATTAGGGTGCGACTTTCCGAATTTCTTTTCTTAGTGTACCCCTACACTAAGGATACTACCCTCCGAATTTCATACCTCTAGGACTGATAGTTTAGGATGTGCGTTGATTCTAAATCAGCTTCAAAAGAATTTTATATATTTTGATGATAGATTTTGCAAGAGGATTCCAGTGGAAACTAGGAGCTAAGCTCAAGCGGATACGGATCAGTGGCCATCATGGAACTAGAATATGGTGGCCATAGTGTGTACGTTTGACGTTTACTCTAAAGTCACGTAAACTTTAATTTTGTATAGGCAATCATCAGTTTTGTAAACTACCCGCTAGGGGCGCTGTTCAATCTCTATACATAAATATAGTTTACGTCAACTTTGTAGTATACGTAAAATGAACACACTAAGCATGCAGGGGTATTAAAGGTTTCTATCTAAAAAAAAAAGTTTCAGCTTCACCATTTACAAAACAACTCAACAAAGAAATCAACTAAATTCTTTTGAGGCAGAGAAACACTAAAACGACGATAACGATACCCAAAAAGTTTTCACCAAAAAACCATGGGGTATGGAAACATGGTTTGGAACCTAGAGGCAGCGAGTTTTGTTTCGAGTAGCCAACCTAACTATTTAAAAGGACCTCCCACATACTTGCGTTATTGCATGTGACAATAATGCTAAATCACAACCCTATGGAATAAAAAAAAAAAACTTTCGAATGACATGACATTGTTTTCTCCTTTTTTCATCATTTACCGATTATTAATGACAAACAGAGACAGGGCAAATTTTGTGCAGATGTAATGACTGTATTGTATATTTTTTTAAATGATTGTATATGTGTTTGATATGCAATAAATCTTTATGAATAAAAAAAAATATGAATTGATTATTATTTTCAGATAATAATGTAGATTATGCAGCTAGTGTCTTGGGCACGCTTACTTGCTACTGGTTTGGACCAGTTGAGCTATCTATAAATCGTTTGCAACGGTTTGTAGATAGCTCAACTGTTTCATGTGTATTTTGTAAATATTTTACATACTGTATTAGTTGTAGTTTTCTTTATAAATAATCTTTACATATTCAGAGTTTATAAGTTCCAAATTCCAATGGCAGCGTTTAAGTTTGACGTCAGCATTTTTTTGATGTAACTTTAATGCAATTTCCGCCTCTATCACAGCGCATTTGCGAACTCCGCGAACTCCGCGACGTCGTATCTCTCAGTTCGCGGGCGTCAATGAAGTTCTACAAAATTAAAAACTTTTCCTTCCCTATAAATGTCAAATAAATTCTAAAGTTTGAAGCAAAGTTAAAACTCCGTTTCGCGTTGCACGTCTGTATTGTAATGGTATCGATATTTTACTTTGCACTTTTTGAGTTATGGAGTTGGTTCTGCCTTTGGAAACGTCACATTTGTAATGTACACAGATGTAATGTTAATTTTAAGAGTATGCAATAAACGTTTTATCTTTTTTTTTATTTATATTTTTTGATCAAATAACCTTCTTGCACGATTTTTAACCGACTTCAAAAAAGGAGGATGTTCTCAATTCGTTTTTTTTTAAATGTTTGTTACCTCAGAACTTTGTCGATGAACAACTTTGTTGATGATTTGTTAAATTCTTTTTTTATCTGAAAGGGTACAAATTCAAATTCAAATTCAAATCGTATATTGCACTTATGTTGTTATAGAGATGTTGTACAAAAGGTAGTGTAGCAAACATAAACCCTGTTAGGGCACAGCAATTTGTTCAGGTACAGATAGGCACTAGGTGGCATATTGATGTAATATCTAGTTTTAAATATTTTAATAATTCTCATCTAGAAACTCGTGCAATGAATAGTAATAGTTTTTTATTAAATACTTTTTTAACATATTTTTGAATTTTATTTGTACGTTCTCGTTTTTAATGTCATTTGGAATTTTACACACAACAGTTGCCCTGATTTCTATCAACGTTTAAAGCAGGTTTACAGTAGTTTTACATGACGGGTTGCAAGCTCATCGCCTTCCTTTGTGGATTAGTATTTTTCTTCAAGTGTTTTCCGGATATTTTGCATTAATAAAAACTTTTAATTCCAACTATGATTCAATCCAAACGTTCGATATTTGAATTTAAAAGAAGCTGAACTTCAGACGGTTCAGACAAGTTTGAAAAATGGTGTAAAGGTGTAACCATACTGGGCGTTTGATTAATGGAATACTTTGCAAGTTTTAAAAATGTTTTAAAATACACAAGTACTAAAATTGCATTATTTGTACACCGTATAATTTCTTAAGAAATATTTTTAACTGTTTATTCAATACACAAAAATATACAGTTTTTTACTGAATTTCTTCCATTGTACCTAACTGGAATGTAGGTAAGTACCAACATCAGCGTAATGACGTCATCATCATCATCATAACAACCTAGTTGCTAATATCTCCGAATACCAACTATTGATCCTAAATAGATATACTGGAATATGATATCTTTTTATAGGAAGTAAAACCTATGTTTCTTGATGATAATAGCCCAATTGATAAAAGAAAACTTAGATATTTTACTTTGCTTCAAGCTTCTAATCAAACATGAAAAACGAAATTATTCATCGTGTTATACGTCAGTGCACAAGTTTAGTTAAATGAATACGCGTACAGTGAAAGAAACTAGTTAACAAGTTGAATAGTTGAATTAATAGTAGTGAGAGATAGTGTGGTTACGCCTTTATCTCACTATTCAAATAGGTTTGAAACCGGAAAACTTTAGAAGATTTTTCCTTCGATTTTTCAATAGTAGGTACCTAACTGCCTAATGGATTGGAAACTTGCGATTCGCTTGTTTCAAACATGGTTTCACTGAGTAATGTTTGAAAAATCATTGTGGAAAATTATATTAGTTCTTCTTTTCTATGTTTATTTATTCACAAAGAAAATTACAACTAATACAGTATTTACAATATTCACAATATTTACAAAATACACATGAAACAGTTGAGCTATCTACAAACCGTTGCAAACGATTTATAGATAGCTCAACTGGTCCAAATCAGTAGCAATCGGAAGCGTGCTCAAGACACTGGCTGCATTGCCGCGCTGAATAGCAATGCTGTTACGCTGGCCTAGATAATCACCAGCCCTATTATTCTATGTTTTAATGTAGTTTTGACTATTGCACTATTTATCAAAACAGTTTATACTTATTATAAAACTGTAAAAAGCCAAAAACTAAAATTAAAGATAATGGATAAACTAAAAATGCAGATATACTAAATAAACGATTCTGATTCCGAAAATCGAGTTTGTCTGTTTGTTTCTATGTGCAATTTCGTGTCCTATCTGTCCCCTTTTAAATATAAAGAATATATTTATTTTCTATTTGATCTGTGGTTATGAAAAGGGTAATAAAAAAAAAAAAAATTAGTTAAAAAAAAAAATTGGACTCTACTTTGACTTAAAAACACCGGTAAAATCAAATAGCAAAATCCTACCAAAAATGTCCATTACAAAGATTTAAAAAACAAAAATATACCATCAAAAATTCCTTTGAAGCGAGGACCTTTGACGTGTAACCCTATCAACCCTGAGGGTCTGTGATATAGCACAGTGAATCTGATTGGGGGGGTTGCAAGGGATGAACTTATCTTAGTTCATCCCTTGCAACCTCCTCTAGACGACTCGGTCGAAAGTGGCACTTGGTTTTCTATGCTCAAAAAAACTCTATACAAGTAATTTTACTAAATCATCATCAATCATCATCATCATCAATATATATAAAACTCTTTTGAAGCTGACTTAGAATCAACGCACAGCCTAAACTATAAGTCCTAGAGGTATGAAATTTGGAAGGTAGGTATCCTTATATGGTGTAGGGGTGCACTAAGAAAGAAATTTTCAAACGTCACACTCTAGAGGGTAGAACGCGAGCAACGCCGCGGGCGACGGCTAGTAATCTATAAGATTAAAAAGTTCCATAAACCGACTTTAATTTGATACAGCTTCATCATCAGATAATGATGATGATGATGGTAGTTCATTGGGTTTATTTTAGTGATCATAAACACCAAAAGAAAGAAAAATACGCTAATCCCAAACTACTAAACCGATTTTGATAAAATTTCGTGTATTTGTTTTTTTTTTAATATTATAGTAGTAACTTGTTATGTCAGCAATCTAAATACCACAGTGCTTGTACTAATATTGTGTGATAGAATAAGTTTTGCTTAGTTTTGGGCTAGATGGCGTTGTAAATCTATGAATTTTAAATTTCCCGCTATATTCTTATAACTCAATCCAACGCCGTGTCTCTTGGACTCATTCGCATTGTTTATTTACAAAGGTGAGTTCGGAACCATTCGAGGGTTACAAATACTCAAATTTTTTGAGGATCCCTAATATGTTTGTGTACCTACCTTCTTTGTGCATGTCACTTGACATGCACAAAGAAGGTACCGTATAACCGTATTCAAATAACCGTAAAATATCCTAATAATATAATATTACTAGCCGTCGCCCGCGGCGTTGCTCGCGTTCTACCCTTTAGAGTGTGACGTTTCAAAATTCCTTTCTTAGTGCACCCCTACACTATATAAGGATACTACCCTCCAAATGTCATACCTCTAGGACTTAAAGTTTAGGCTGTGCGTTGATTCTCAGTCAGCTTCAAAAGAGTTTTAAATATTTAGATTAACGCGAAAGTTTGTAAGTATGGATGGATGTTTGTTACTCTTTCACGTAAAAACTATTGATCCGATTTGGATAAAACTTGGCATATTGTCCGTGACCTGTATTAACACATAGACTACTTTTTATCCCGAAAAAATTACAGGATCCAACGGGACACGAACGAAGACGCGGGCGGGTTCATTAAAGTTATTGTTAAAACATTATTTTTAATACTTACATAGCACAGTCAAATCGATCTCAGCCTTCAAGGTGTTGCTGATCATCACGTTCTTCGCTTCGCAGGTGTACCGCGCCTTGTTGTCCGAAGCATCAGCTTTGAAAGAGAGTACATTCTCAGACATTCTTCCACTGGTTCTGTAACAAGAGAAGTTTTAGGTAGTTTTTATAAGGGAAGAGAATTTTTAAGAAGATTTTTCTTATTGAGAAAGGAGTAGAGTGAATAGTTATCTTCTAGGTGGAAGGCGGAAGGGAGAAGGTCGCGAGGTCGAAGCCCAATGCGTTGGTCCGATCAGATCCGCACCACACTCGACACATCCGTCTACGATGCCCTACAACTAGCCGGGGATAGAAACAAATGGCGTACCATCGTTAAGATGAGGATAATGACTGGAGGTGGTCACGACCCTCAGATATGAGGAATACGATTGAAGGAGGAGGACCTTCTAGGTAACCGTGCTACATCGTCGACCACATCATTGCTTAACATCAGGTGAGATTGTGGTCAAACGGTTGCCTATATTGAATAAAAAAAAGGAGATTCTCAAATCGGATGTATTTTTAATGTTTTTTTTGTTTTTTTCTGAAAGAATATAATAATTTTACATTAGTCTCATAAAAAATCATTAAAATCAATTCAGTAATTTGGCTTTTAAATAACTGGAAAAATACAAACTAACCACGTATAAAACATTGCGTATTTTGCTTTCCTGTCACTTTTCAGTGATGTTTACTATTCATAGAACAATCCCAATGAACTGCCATAAATCAACATCTGATGATGAAACCCTAAAATACTCAAATTGAAGTCAGTTTTTCTAGTTTTTTTTTTAATTAGACTCGACTAGACTGAGTACAGCAGACGAAAGGTTAACTCATCTGTAAACCGTATTAACCGTTTAAGTGTAATTGAAACCATTAACAATGATAATTAAATGTAAATACACTCGTTATTTTAAATGACATGCATTAAAACAGCTATTAAATAATTTATTACCAAAAGATAACATCAAGTTGGAAATACTATCGATTTAATTAAATACTGGAAAATTAATTTGAATTAATAATGTAAAATGAGATTTAAGTATTTAATTATATCTGTAGTTGTAGGGTTAAACATATCGGAAGTGGTCTTTCGAACCGGATTAGTAGATAATTTATGCAGCCAAACTATAGAGTCGAACTACGCGGTCCTATGGTTTAGTAGTTCGTTTAGTCAAATTCTAAAATCGAACCAACTGGAAAAAAAGTTCACGTAGTCCGATTAATCGAACCATGCGGTCGAACCACGTGGCCAGAAGCTAAAAAATACCATACAAAATGGTCAAACGTTTTTGACAATTGAACAAGTACTTAACTTTGCAGTAGGTACAAAAATCTTCCAAAGCATTAGTCTAGAATCTAGATTCAAGGGAAATGAGTAAAGTACATATCAAAACTCGAAACCTAGAGCCACAGATCATATAATACTATCCTAGAACTAACGTATTTTCTAGAAATTTTCCACAAATTATCTGCATGTGGCACCCAAAAGAGCATAACTACGCAATCCCATTTTCCAAGCGCGACGTAATCTAAAACGATAATCTTGTTTTTGCTGAAAAACAAAATCTTATCGCCCATAACAGAGAAACAGCTTCACATCGTCTCAATCTATAAGATCTATCCAATAGTACCCGGTGAGAAAGCTACCCGACCGTTGCGAAGGGCTGGGGTTTACACAACCAAAATTGTGTAATAGTTTTGCCGAAACCGAATTTACCCGAAATTTAAATGGTATTTACCGTTCTTCCTAGTTTGATTGAAATTTAGAAATTAGTTCTTCGTATTTTGTAAATATTGTGAATTTTGTAATTAATTTTTTTTAATAAACGAAATCTTTATACGTATCATTATAACGTTTTTTTGGCGTTACTGCCTTAATACCATAGTGTTTTGTAAAAAAAAATATACTAAAATCAACAGACCAAAGAAATGAACCAAAAAAATCTTACAAAGAATGGGGTTTTGGTATTTTTTGGTGTTTTAACTTGACACAAATTGGTGTTTTGAAAACGAGATGATCAGAATAAAATAAAAATTACTAAAATATAAATATTTTTGAAATTCGGTATTTGCCAGCTCTATGACAGCATCTCAACTTTATTCCCTCCGTAGCTATGAATGTATTAGTACCCCGGTTACTCTACCGTGAAAGGTTTGGCATAATGAGGGTATTTTCAATTTAAACTCGTCTAATGTACAATTCGGAGTTATACCTCTTTTGTGCTTTGTGGAAGTTTTTCTGAATAGGAGTAGGTGTGTGTTTTTGAAATGGGTTTTGGATTTCAAATATTTTTTTGTTTGGTTGGTAACATTACCTACTGATTTCGTTCCGTAGAATTTGTTTAGATCGAGATTGTTATTCAAATTTTCTTTTATCTTTTGTTACCGCAGGGACTAAGCCATTCTCAATTTACTAGAGTAAACAAGCTGAAATAATACAACTAGGTTGACGCCCTCCCTGCTCAAACTTTTTAATTATATTCTGATCTAAATGTTTGAGGTTCTAATATAAGAAAAGTTTTTAAAGATTTTTGTTAGGGCGTCGTAACGGCGGGCGAGTAAAACGAAAACTATGTTTGGGTATATTTATAAAACCACTTAACTAATTTTTTAGTTAAATACCTCAGAGTTTATAAATAAAGAAATTTTACGATAACGGCTGTGATGTATCGGAGTACGCTGTTTTAAAATTTTAAAAGGATTAAGATTAGATTAATCTAGTTTTATATGGATTCAAGGCTTAGTGGTTTTATTATCAAAATGAAATTCATTCGTCAATGTTTGTTTTTTGGTAGCATGTATTTCGTATAAGTTTTCTCTCAAATTTGATAGGTAGGTGCATTATTTTATTTTACGTACGTACATAATAAAATGTATTACTAATCTAACAGTTAACAAAATATATTCACTTGTTTTTTTCGGATTTTTCAGATTTCAAGATAAAAAAATTTGATCGACGGTCACTAAGCTTTAGAGAACCGAAGCTAAGCCACAACAGGCATTTAACGCAACAACAGAAAACCACTCAAGCTTAAAAGTAAAACTTTGTAAAAAAATCCTTTACCCCATAAATATTGAAACTTCGAAAGCTGTAGCGAAGTTTCACAATGTTCTAAGATGAATAATTCCGCGATGAAAATCCTCTTTGAGGATGTTTAAATTATAAAGTATAATGCGCCTTAAATGCTGAGATTTCTCAGTTACACAAGTTTGGTAGCGGGGTGACGATTTGGACGCTATACCTGGTTTTGTTAAAGTTAATTTTTGAATGATGAATTTTAAGATTATTCGTATTTTATAGCACTGTAAAGTTTAGTGACTTGTAGATCCTTTTACTGATGAATTTATACTTTAAAAGCAGACTTAAAATGTCTCAATTTTATTATAATTTAGCTTAAGTAGAAGTATCCTCACTGCAGAGGGTCGTGACCTTAAGCTACGCGACCACTGCGTCGGAGCGTACAGAGCGAAAAGATTTCTTTGTATCGCCTTTGTATCACTATCACCACGTAGTATAAAACAAAGTCGCTTTCCGCTGTCTGTCTGTCCCTCTATGTGTGCTTGCATCTTTAAAACTATACGCAACGGATTTTGATACGGTTTTTTAAATATATATAATGATTCAAGAGGAAGGTTTATGTATAATATATGCATAATATAGTAGAGAAACACTGATAATATTAGAGGTTTCTAATGACATGTGATGTCGTAAATAAACACATTTTTAGCGCTTACATTGCAAACGCTGGCTGAACCCTACGAGATAGATAAAAATAATGTACTACACTGTAGTACATTATTTTACTATTATTATTTATTACCCCGTGCGAAGCCGGAGTGGGTCGCTAGTTGATTTATATGATACAGCATGCACTTGATTGGCATCTGCGCATATATTGAACACTAGCCGTCGCCCGCGGCGTTGCTCGCGTTCTACTCGAGTGTGACGTTTCAAAATTCCTTTCTTAGTGCACCCCTACACTATAATAATATAAGGATACTACCCGCCAAATTTCATACCTCTAGGACTTATAGTTTAGGCTGTGCGTTGATTATAAGTCAGCTTCAAAAGAGTTTTATATATATTGATTTTCTGTTCCACCATGCCTTAGAGAGATGGTACATACTGTTACTTCTTCTGTACGTTCCGGTCTCCCACCCAATTGAAAGATAATCCCGTGGGACGCGCTGCCTGACCGCAAACCATTGGCCGTGGAATTAGATCGAAGGCAGGTAGTTATGGTGCCCCCTCGCCCCTCTGCCTTAGCATAAGATAGATTATAGTATTTTGCTGCATCTTCAATGCACTTCGTAGAATATAAGATTGTTTTAGTTAATTTTGCTGACTAGCCGTCTAGACGGGACTGGCTTCATCCGCTCATGTTTTTTTTATTCATTCCTTAATTAGACCACCTCCAAATCGGTGCTCTCTAAGTTTTATTTTAATTAAATAATTCTAACTTTTTAAAAAGCTTTTATTAAGCTCCCAAATCAACAGTGGCGCAGCCGTGGCGGATTTTCTTGAAAATCACGGGTTTTTCACGTTTTTCCGATGTCAAAATTTGTCAGAAAATCGTCATATTAAAATCTCGTGTAGAGTGAATCCGTCGAACCAAATAAATAACTTGTGATTAACGGGAAAAAGCGAAGCAGTATGGGAGTAGCGGTCGGTTGGTGAGTAAAACTTTTCGCCATTCCTTTCCCTCACCCTCCTATATTTTGCGTAAATTGTTACTTTGTTATACCTGAGATCAGAACTCTCTCATTATAACTATTTTATTTGGTAAGCTTTGTATGAATTTCTATCAAGGCGAAACCGTGTTCTAAAAATAGAATAAACATAGAGCTAAGAAAAATTGATGCGGTATATTCGATCTCAAATTGATCTGATTTTTGTTAAGTAAAGTAAATGTATTAATTAAAGATTATTGATGTATAAATCGATCTTAATCATTTTATATTAGTAATTAAAATAAATTTAATTTTAACAAAAATATTTTTAATTTTTATGAAAATTATTTTACCTTATTTTCCTATTTTTATATTGCTTGTTTGTTTTACTTACTGTTTTATTTGTTTTATTTGTGTGTGTTAATTTTGTGTAATTTTGTGTAAAAGTGAGTTGCCACCTCTGAATTACTTAGTAACTCGCGATGACGGAACCAGCGATAAAACTTATTCCTAGGGAAGTCTCTCAATTAATCCCGCTTTTTAAAGGCGATAAGAGACAATTAAGCTTATATTTGAGAAAATGTCAGTACATTATTGATCGTTATGGTAAAGCAGGTGATGAAAATCAGAATCTTTATGTTTATAATGTTCTGACGAGTAGATTAACAGAGGAAGCAGCTGCTCTTTTATCAGAACGGGAAGATATTGTGACTTGGTCCGAATTGAAGAAATTGCTCATCCAGCATTTTGGAGACCCGCGTAGTGAAGCGTGTATTAACATCGAGTTAGAATCTTTAAAGATTAAGTCTGGTGAAAGTTTTCTGGATTTTTGTAATCGGATCCAAAGTGTTCGATCGCTTTTGATGTCAAAGGTTAACACGATTGCGGACAGCGATTTAAAGCGCGCTAAGTTGATCATTTACAACAATACAGCTCTGAATGTATTTTTATACAATCTTCCTGAAAATATGGTTCGCGTAGTGAGACTAAAAGCACCAGCAACGCTGGAAGCAGCATTGACTGTCGTACTCGAGGAAGTGAACTTCTTAGAACAGTATACTATGAGGAATAGAATTCATGGTAGTAGACAGATTGAACCTGCACCAGGTTCAAAGCCATTGATAACTCAGCCAACTGGGTTCAAGCCAATGTTCCAAGGTAATAACAATAACCAGCCTAAATTCAATTTTGGTATACCCCAAAACACACAGATTAGGACGCTAGGTCAACCACAAAACTATGGTACATTCCGACCACCAACATTTGGATACAAACCTCAATTTGGCCTTCAGCCACAACAACAAACTGGCCTTCAGCAATTCGGCTATAAGCCCCCTCAACAATTCGGCTATAAGCCCCCTCAACAATTGGGCTATCAGCCACCTCAACAAGGCGGTTATAGACCACCACAAGCATTTGGTTACAAACCTCCCCAAGCGTTTGGTTATAGACCACCACAACCATTTGGTTATAGGCCGGAAGCTAAACCATATGTTCAGCCTCCTCGCTTACAGACAAGTGACGTTACGATGAGAACAGCAGCCCCTAATGCACCACAGCAAGGCTTTAAATTGAATGAACTGACCACCCACGAATATAATCCTTATTACGATGACAGTAATAACTACGACTATAGTTATAATGACGTGAACGAATTCAACTACTGTGGTGATGAGTATGACAACTTGGAAGGTGACATACAAAATGATGAAACTGAACAGACTGGTGAAATTCAGCATCAGGATTTTCAGATAACAGCCTCGATAAACCCGAAATCTTAGAACTAAATTGCGATCCAAACTTAAAACTTCCTTATGTTCACATAAAAGAAATAAACGCAAAAATGATGATAGATACCGGAAGTATGAGATCCTTCTTCAGCCCTCGAATCGCGTATACATATTTCAATGACTTTGTTCAAAAAGAACCATTTCATGTGGTTAGCACCCACGCAACAAGTAGTCACGATGAAGTGATTGAAATCCCTCTCTTGCCTACTTTTGTGTCTAACGATTGGCATAAATTCTATATATATGACGTCGACCCACGTTATGACGGTTTAATTGGAAATGACCTTCTTCAACAATTGGGCGCAATTATTGATTTGAAAGCCAAGGTTCTAAAGACGAATGCTACTAGCATTCCAATAATCAATAATAACCTGAATTATATGATTGACATACCGGCTAGGATGGAGAAAAGAGTAAAAATACCAATTGATCAGTATTCAGGTGAGGCTATACTTGACTTTAGAAAATTTGCAAATGGTTTAAGAATGCCTAGTGCATTGATAAACTGCATGAACGGTTACGCAACTACGGTAATTCAGAACACATTAGATCAACCAAAAAAATTGACGATCAAACAACCCTTTACTGTGACTAGATTCGAAAGTGATATGACGGACTGTGACTTAAACTTTATTAGACCAACTAACAACATTGAAATTGATCAACTGTTACAGGAGAACTTAAATAAAATCAGACTTGACCATACTAATGACGAAGAACGTTCTAAAATTTACAGACTTTGTGAAGAATACAAGGACATATTTTATTGCGAACAAATCCCCTTGACATTCACTAGTCAAGTCAAACATCACATTAGGACAAAGAACGAAGACCCTATATACATAAAACCGTATAGACAGGCTCCGTTTTTACAGGACGAAATTGGTAGACAGGTAGACAAATTATTGAAGGACAACATCATTCAAGAATCGCATTCTCCTTGGAGTGCACCTGTACACTTAGTGCCAAAAAAATTAGATGCATCTGGTGAAAGGAAATATAGGATGGTAGTTGACTACAGGCGACTTAACGAAATTACTATTGACGACAAATATCCCTTGCCTAACATAACAGACCTTTTTGACAAGTTAGGAAAGAGCTCTTACTTCAGCACACTTGATTTAGCTAGTGGTTATCACCAGATAGAAGTAGAGAAGAATGACAGACAGAAAACAGCATTCAGCACACAAAATGGTCATTTTGAATTCTCCAGAATGCCATTTGGTTTAAAAACAGCTCCAGCAACCTTTCAAAGGACAATGGACAATGTTTTACGAGGACTACAAGGACTACATTGTATGGTTTACTTAGACGACATCATAATTTATTCGAACAGCCTAGACGAACATATCATGAAATTAAGAACGATATTCGACAGACTAAGACAGACCAATCTTAAAATACAGCTAGACAAATCCGAATTTTTACGTAAAGAAGTTCTTTACTTAGGACACACGATCACTAAAGATGGACTGAAACCTAACAATGACAAAATTGACGCGGTATTAAAATACCCCTTACCTAAAACTACTACTGAGATTAAGAGTTTCTTAGGACTAGTAGGATACTATAGACGATTCATAAAAGACTTCGCTAAAATTACTCAACCATTAACAGCCTGTTTAAAGAAACGCAACGGAATAGTAATTGACCAAAAATACATTGACGCATTTAATAAATGCAAAGAACTTTTGACGCATGCCCCTTTATTGCAATACCCCGACTATGACAAATCCTTCGTACTTACGACTGATGCGTCAAACGTAGCAGTAGGAGCAGTACTATCCCAGGGACAGATTGGAAGTGATAAACCTATAGCATATGCTAGTCGCACACTGAGTGATACTGAAGCTCGTTATAGCACGATTGAACGTGAATTGCTCGCTATTATCTGGGCAGTGAAACACTTTAGGCCTTATTTATATGGTCGAAAGTTTCTCATTTACACCGATCATCGTCCATTAATATGGCTTCGATCTCTTAAAGATCCTAGCAGTAAACTCACACGATGGAGATTACGTTTACAGGACTATGACTATGAAATGATACATAAGGATGGCAAACAGAACACCAACGCTGATGCCTTATCTAGAATAAAAATTAATGCTCTAGATTCTGATGAAGAAAATCAATCGATGGCAGTTAACGTTGATGAGAAGGAAGAAAAGCTTAAAGAACATTTAGATGATGTTGTTAGACAGATAGGAAAGTTAACAGCTGAAAAGAAAACGAATAGGAATGACTCATCTACGATAACTATATCAGATACAAGTAGGACGAATACAGCAAGCCCTATTGATATGTCGGACGTTCTATCAAGACATAGCATTGACAATGATCAATACCCAGTGCGATCAGAATCCAGTCAATCAGGAACAATTCATTCTGTTGCAGAAATGGAATCAATAGGAATACCAATTTTACATGAGGCAATAGACACAAAACCTAATCAAATATTGGTATATTCATGGTTTAAAAATGAAATACAGGTGAAAAATCTTTCTAGGGAAAAACAAAAGGTTTTAGAAGTTTTCCTACCAAAAGATAATCCAGAATTAGTAAAAGAATTTTTAAAAGAGTATATAAAACCAAAGCTAAAATATTTTATCTATTTTGAAGAAAATTCACATCGTAAATTATTCGGAAACATAATAATTCAACTTTATAAGAAAGGCGTGATTAACTTTCATGAATGCACAGAACGAGTCATAACTATTGAAGATGAAAGTGAACAAAAGGCAGTGATAATTAAACATCATGAAGGAAAGACATGCCACCGAGGTATAAAGGAAACATTAGTTAGAATTCGCAGGAACTATTATTGGGACAGAATGCAGGAAACAGTAACAGCAGTTATTAACTCTTGTGAAGCATGCCAAAAAATGAAATACGATAGGAAGCCTATTAAACCCATCTTACAGCTTTCGCAAACACAAGACTCACCCTTTCAAGAACTTTTCATAGATCTTTTTAGTATTGAAGGAAAATCTTATTTGACTCTTATCGATGCCTTCAGCAAACTAGGACAGGCAATTGAAATTCAAGGTAAATCAACCCCTGAGGTCATTCGAGCTCTAATGAAATATTTCTCATTTTATGGCATACCCAAAAAGATAAGTTCAGATCCTGGTACAGAGTTTAATAACGAATTGATGAAAGAATTTTTAAGTTTACATAAAATAGAACTTCATATTGGAACGCCTAATAATCCTAATTCAATGGGACTCATAGAACGATTCCACTCAACAATAATCGAAATATACAGGTTAGCTAAATATGAAAAGCGATGTACTGATGCAGCATCCACGATGACGTATTCGATTATGGCATACAATCACACCATACATTCCGTTACAGAACTCACCCCATTTGAAGTTGTCTTTGGACACACAGACACTAGCAGCCCTTATGGCATAGAACTAGAAAAACGTTACTTTCAGAAACTGGTTAAAGATCATGCAAAGCGAATAAAAGTCTTATATGAAAATTTAGCAGATAAGATGGTAGCAATGAAAGAAAAGAACAGAGAAAAGAAAGGTGGTGAAAATGACGTAGAATTGCCCATAGGTAAAATAGTTTACGTTAAAGACGTTAACAAACGTAAAAGTAAGGATAAGGCGCGTTATGTAAAAGCGAAAGTAGTAGGTGAACCAGAAAGAAATGTATTGCCTATACAAGTAGGTGAAAGGAAAACTAAAGCCCCTATTAAAAACATCAAACGCCCTTCACAGGTGCAGCCTACTGCTGATAGTATTGCCGTCGCTGGCCCTTCATCTTCAAAAACTTGATGGAAATCCAGGATTACTCCCAATTAAAGAAGGACAAGCTTATGTTCAAACTAATCATTGGACTATAATTAAGGTTATTAGTTTAGAAAAGATTTACGATGACTTTAATTACGTATCTGCAAATTATGAACAACTGTGTAAATTAATTAACTGGAATGTTTCTTATTCTCACGAATTTAAGAGTGTGAAATTACATACAGAGTTTATTCGCCATATAACTAAGGAAAAATTCCGACAACTTGTTCCACAACAGCGCTTTAGAAGAGGTCTCCTTAATCCTTTGGGTTCTCTTATAAAAACTATTACAGGAAATCTTGATCACCAAGACGCGATTAGAATTGACAAACTTATTTCTGAGTTAAGTCAAAATGATATCATAATATCAAAAAAATTAACCCTGGTCTCTAAAATGTTTGAAAGCTTTATAAATGTAACCGGAACTATTGATCAAAATACATTAAATTTGGATAACCGTCTAAAAATCACTGAAACTATGTTAAGTGATTTAGCTGTTACACAAAATAATTGGACTTTCTGTACATTTATAATAGGATTATTTAACGTTTATACAAGCAGTTTCCGCACTATATTTATCAGACTTAGTGAAATTGAAACAGCTCTAGCATTGAGTAAAGTCTCTATATTACATCAATCTATCGTGAACTCTACAGAACTCTTGTATCATTTGAGATTGATTTCTAACTCTCAAACCTTAGTATACCCACCTATAGTAGAAAACTTGTTGAAATTAGAGGAAACTATTTGTGTAAAATCTTATATTAAGAAAAATCAGATCACGTTTATTATGGAAATTCCTTTAACAGATAGTGATACTTATAATTATTACAAATTGTACTCCTTACCAATTTTCCATGAATCCGAAAATAAGACCTTATCCATATTTCCTAAATATCCGTACCTTTTGGCGAAGGGAACGAAATACTTACCGATCGTGAAACCGTGCCGTACCTTATCAGCTGGCGACCATTTCCTGTGTAACGCAGATCACCGAGCTTTGTACCATGAGCTTACCTGCATCGAACAGCTCATGAGATTCGACGATGACCCCACTCACTGTACGCAGCATCAGGTCCAAATAGAAGAGGTTAAGATCCAGCAAGTCAACTCCGACAGTTGGATTCTGTATAGCAGACTGAGGGCGACGCTTACCAAGCATTGTGACAGTGACATCAGCAAACTGTCAATATTCGGCACTTACCTCGTGACAATCGATGAACCATGTGATTTGGAAATCAATGGAATTCGCATAAGCCACCGTATCTGCATAGAGACGGACGTTGTGGAGCCAATTCCACTAGTTGCCTTACCACAGCTACGTGTAAACGTGAGTCTATCCAGTGCACGCGCACTCAATATGAACGGCGTTAATCTAGATGAAGTGAAGTATATGGCGTACTCCTTAAAACATTCTTCAGTGATTGAAAGTGTTTTAAATGAAAGAAAGGACTTTAAATTCAGTGAAAATTTAGGATATGTGTCATTAGGCTTAGTAATCTTAAGTTTTTTTGCATTTGTATTTTATGTGTTTCGACTCAAATTGTTGAATAGCCTACCGTGTATGAAAAATTATCGGAACCAATCTCAAATCGATCGTACCGATAATTTTCCTCTTAGGGATGGAGGAGTTATGGTGCCCCCTCGCCCCTCTGCCTTAGCATAAGATAGATTATAGTATTTTGCTGCATCTTCAATGCACTTCGTAGAATATAAGATTGTTTTAGTTAATTTTGCTGACTAGCCGTCTAGACGGGACTGGCTTCATCCGCTCATGTTTTTTTTATTCATTCCTTAATTAGACCACCTCCAAATCGGTGCTCTCTAAGTTTTATTTTAATTAAATAATTCTAACTTTTTAAAAAGCTTTTATTAAGCTCCCAAATCAACAGTAGGTACACAACATTGACAAACGCTTATTACGTAACTCGCGATGGGTTTACAAACGCGTCCCGTCGAACGTGTAAAACCAGAGAAATATTGTTGAATAAATAAAATAAATAAGTATAAAATATTCGTGGACATCTCTAAATATAAAAAACTCTTTTGAAGCTGACTGACAATCAACGCACGGCCTAAACTATAAGTCCTATTGGTATGAAATTTGGAGGGTAGTATCCTTATATAGTGTAAGGGTGCACTAAGGGATTTTTAAACGTCACACTCTAAAGGGTAGAACGCGAGCAACGCCGCGGGCGACGGCTAGTCAATATATATAAAACTCTTTTGAAGCTGACTTAGAATCAACGCACAGCCTAAACTATAAGTCCTAGAGGTATGAAATTTGGAGGGCAGTATCCTTATATAGTGTAGGGGTGCACTAAGAAAGGAATTTTGAAAAGTCGCACTCGTATGCAAATCGGGACCTGAAATGCCCCAACGCCTTTAATAACCTATTTACAATTATCACAACCAAATTACACAAGCGTTCTTGACAAATTAATAATAATAATAATAAATATTCACGGACACTTAACACAACGCCTTCTAGTCCCAAACTAAGCAAAGCTTGTACGATGAAAACTAGATGGCTGATAGAATACATACATACATTTTTTTTTACATACTTATAATACATAGAAACACCCAGACACAGAACAAACATCTATGTTTACAACACACAAATGTTTGTTCTCGGTGGGGATCGAACCCACGACCCACAGCACGGAAGGCAGAGGTACTACCGACTGAGCCATGACGCCTGTTAAAAATTATCGGCAAACCAAATCAAAATGAGGAAGTTTTGGAGATATTACATTCTGCTTCTATCACGTCGACATCGAGCCATTTTCTCACGACCGTGGAGCGTGACGTCTTAATACATTTACATTTTAATGAGAAGTCCAGACTTTATACAGGGATTTTTGTAATGGTGATCATTAATATGATTTAAACAAGCTGATTGTGGCATCCACAATTTTCATTAACTTTTGAAATGTTTACTTTAATTTATGTGTGAATGAAGTTTCTAATTAGTCTGATGTAGAATTTTTGATATTAAAAAAGTTGAATTTGTGGTTATGACGTTCCTCTTATTCATGGCAGATATGTCTGGAAAAATGGTTTTACCACGTTTTACATGACGGTAGACATCTCGTTAATATTCGTGGTACATAGATTTTGATTCATATTCTAGATAACGCGTATTCATGCGTGATATCAAGTCAGAAATGGTGCATAGATTTAAGTTTTAAATTTTTTTGAACTACTGCCCCCATATCGCAAGCTCTGAACTGCTTTCGCTGCCCAGCATAATGTGAAGCGACGTGGTTACAGATATACGGAAACAAGAAGCTTTTGACGGCAAAAAACACGCTGAAACGCGCTAATGTCACTATTTAGTCACAGAATACCTATGATTCAGTATGAAAACACGGGTTAAACCTGGCATTCTGAATTTTTTATGAGACAACGATTGCCCCCAAGTTACTATTTTTTTTGGATACTGACCCTACCCACACGTTTTCTTTTATACCTAGTAACTTATGTATTACCTGAGTTATTTATTTAATTTCAATTGTTATTTAACTGCTGTAACTATTTAGAGAATAACCCTATTTATTTCGTTTTACAGTAACTAAAAAATTTTCTTTACCCAAAAGAACATAATATTTTTTTTTGTAAAAACGCTACGCTTCCCGCTACATCTCGTACCAAGCCCCATTTATAAATTAGTCATGTGAACGCATCACCCTGATTGGGGCAATCTTGCTGTAATTAACTATACTTCGGGTACTGCAACTTTACGCCAAGAAATAGGTTGCTATTTTGGCATAAGCGGAGCGATAGGCGACGCGGATATGTACTAAAACAAATTTAAATAGAATAAGTTCTATCTGTCTTCCAATCTGAAGATATTTTTTTGCAGGCATCACAGCTCTGTCGGTAATAGCTCTGCCTTCAATGCAGGTCGTGGGTTCGATCCCATAAACAAAAATGTGTGTGGTGGCAAACATGGGTGTTTGTTCTATGTCTGGGTGTTACTATGTATAAGTATGTATTTAGAAAATATGTATGTATGTATTCTATCAGCAATCTAGTTCCCATAGTACAAGCTTTGCTTAGTTTGGAACTAGAGGGCGTTGTGTGAATTGACCATGAATATTTACTACTAGCTGTCGCCCGCGGCTTTGCTCGCGTGGTAGCAGCACACGCATTATTTGGTTAAAATCTTTGATTCCAATTTTAGACCCTTTTTGGTGCGACTTTTCAAAATTCTTTTCTTAGTGCACCCCTACACTATATAAGGATATTACCCTCCAAATTTCATACCTCTAGGACTTATAGTTTAGGCTGTGCGTTGATTCTCTGTCAGCTTCAAAAGAGTTTTATATACGAAAAAAAAGTATTTAGAAGAAGATAACGGTACCTATTTATTTCAACGCAAATAATCCAATAAAAGGAACAAAATACATAAAAAAACAAGGAATAGGCCAAAGGTTATTTCTTGAATGCAACGAGAGAGGCCTATGTTTGTGGACTTCTACAGGCTGATGATGAACGGGCTTTCTTAGAAATTAGAATAGTTTAGCTAGAATAGTTTGTAACTTAAAGCCCGTTCCCTTTGAGATCGTGGTTTGTGGTCTTAAACTAAGCTTCCAATAGAACGTTTGAAGGCTCCTTTAGACGGCTCATGGTATTAATCAAACAATTTTTTTTTATTATCCTACTTCCTATTTCACTTAATATTTTTTTTTTTTTTTTTTTATACAATATAGGCAGCCGTTTGACCACAATCTCACCTGATGTTAAGCAATGATGTGGTCGACGATGTAGCACGGCTACCTAGAAGATACCTATTCACTCTACTCTTGAAAACTTCCAAATTATAGTCATTCGGGAACACAGACGCCGGCAACGAGTTCCACTCTTTGACTGTCCGCATAATAAATGTAGACGCAAAGCGTTTAGTGCGGTGCGTTGTTTATAAAGTGAAGCATTCCACTTTTGAGCACCAATAGAGGCGCACTAAGAACTTCCGCACCTACGCTATTCCACTTTTGCGCACCAATCGATTTAAGCTTCGATATTTAAAACTGTTCCACTTTTGCGCACCAAGGATAAAGTTTTTTTTTTTAGTAGGGTGCCTTCTGGTAAGGTCGGCGTAATATTAAGTCCGGATAAATCACGTAACTAAGCAATTATCATTTAAAAATATCGCAGAATTGCTTGGCATCCGGTCTTACTTATTACGCCGGTCTTACCAGAAGGCACTGTATACAATGTTGCTTGATCCTTAAGACTTTATAGTATTTATTTTAAATCATATGTATGTATATATATGTATTTATTCATTCACAAAGAAAATTACAACTAATACAGTATTTACAATATTCACAATATTTACAAAATACACATGAAACAGTTGTAACAGTATGTATATTATATATACTTAGTATACAATATATACTTATTAAGTATATATTGTATATATTATAGTATATGTATGTGGATATATTATTATTATTATTGTTTTCAGAGCGTTGTGTTTTATATTATAAGTAACAATGTGTAATTTATTGTTATATTTCTGCCCTAAAACTATGTGTGTGTAAAAATTTTTTTTCTTCGAATCTCTTTATATTTATACAGCACCCTTGTATTATATCTTGAAGTCCTTTCCGTCCAAGGTTGTCTGGAAGAGATCGCTGTATAGCGATAAGACCGCCCATTGTACAATTAATTTAAGTTTTGTTTTTTTATTTTATTGTAATTATTGTAATTAAGGTTAAGGTGTGCAATAACTTTTAATCCCGGAAAATCAACAGGATCAAACGAGATGCGGACAAAGTTGCGGGCGAAAGCTAGTACCAAAATAATTATAAATTAAAACACGCACAGAAACCACCTCGGTCCTTAACCCTTAGGCTTGTTTGTTGTTCAGTAAAAAATACCTTCAAGCCATAACGACCCAAAAGTACCCAATTTACATTTGAGACCCTTGAAGTTCCAAACTGGGGTGAACCAGGAATTCTCTCGGCAACCTTGAACCCCGATTCGAGGCCTTAGTAAAGGCCGAACGTCTAACGTACACACTAAGGGGTACATTCATATTGGTCTTCTAAAGCTGAACTAACTAAAAGGATTGCTAAATCTGTTGTCATCTCTTTTCGTTACCATGCAAGTGACAATGATAGAGCATTTTTTAAAGCTGCGCTAAAATGACAGTTGAATATGAATAAAGGGGTTAGTATGTACGTTTGACGCTTACTAAAGTCAAGTAAACTATAATTTAGCATGGAGAATAATCAGTTGGTAAACTACCCACTAGGGGCGGTGCTCGTATACAAAAATATTGTTTTCGTCAACTTTGTAGTAGGTAAACGTAAAACGAACACACTAAAGCCCAGTTTCCACCAAAGCAAAGCGGAGAGGAGACGAGAGATGTGCAGCAAAGCTGGCAGATGACGGAGGCCTTAAGACGGCCTAAAAACTCCATCAACAGAGTTGGACTCATACGAGCTTGCTTGCTTGACACTTCTCCGCTCTGCCGCACCGCTTGATTGCCGCACAAAATTCTATCACCGCCTTCACACTATGCCCATGCCGCTGCCGGCATTATTGCCGCGGTCTTATTGCCACAGCAACATCGCCTTTATTCTCACTAGAGAGAAAGGGCATGAACTTGGGCCGGGAGCCGCGGGACAGAGGCATTACCGTGTTCACACTATGCTCGTGCCCACCTCCCAGCCGACTGCGGCATAATGTGAACGCATCATATAGAAAAATAAGACATCTCTCCTCTCCGTTTGATCCATTTCCACCGAAGCTACCCGAAGAAGAGATGTGGACATAACGAAATAGGATTGGTTTATTCAAACACATCTCTCGTCTTCTCTCCTCTCCGCTTTGGTGGAAACTGGGCCTAAGGCCGTTTGTCACAGTACCTACCACAAAGGGTAACGTAGAGAATGTTCTCCAGAAACCTACCCTCAACAACGGTCTGTCGATACCAAGATATTTTATTTAGATCCCAAATGATAAAAAGTTTTTTGGCTTCAGTATTTTATTTATTTTGAGAAGGGTTTCGGGTTTAGACGATTTCAAATATAGGTTGTTGTTTGATGTGACTATCTATAAGTACCTAGTATATATAATTAGGCCTTTACTTGACTTTTATTGAAGACTAGCCGTCGCCCGCGGCGTTGCTCGCGTTCTAGACCCTTTAGAGTGTGAGTTTTCAAAATTCCTTTCTTTGTGCACCCCTACACTATAAGGATACTACCCTCCAAATTTCATACCTCTAGGACTTATAGTTTAGGCTGTGCGTTGATTCTAAGTCAGCTTCAAAAGAGTTTTATATATATTGATGATTGATGATTGATGATTTATACAGCGTCAGGAGGCAACCCATGCCTGCACTTAATCTACACAGAAATCTTAAGTTTTAATCTTGCTGTACACTAAACAATACAACCTTACACACACTTCCCAAAAAACATAATTTAATGTTTAACGAAGATAATAACTCAAGTTAAACGCTCGTAAACTGAAGATATGGAAATAAAACCGTTAGATACCAAAATATATAACCCGGGGAGTAAATAAAACATTTTTACGCGAGGAAAAACAGTTAATAGCTAATATTTTTTTATTTTGCATTTAATTTCGGTTTTTAACGATGTTTTTGATGATAAATGTTTATGAAGCGTTTTTGAAGCTTTTAAAATACTTTTTTACCAGCTTTTGCATCTAATGTAGATGATTTAAGCAGCTTCTTTTTACCAGGGTTTTTACCTTGGACGAAAGCTTTTTACATATTGATATTGGTTACATAATGACAAGCTTGGCTCAGTTTGGGGCGACATTACGCTGTGTAAACTTTTAACCAACATTTTTTTTCGGAAATATGTAAAACTCAGTAAACGGTTTGAGGCTAGATGTCGCTGTGTGAAATTTTCAATATTTCATTGATTTATCTTCTAAATAATATGAAACTCTTTTGAAGCTGACTTAGAATCAACGCACAGCCAAAACTATAAGTCCTAGAGGTATGAAATTTGGAGGGTAGTATCCTTATAGTGTAGGGGTGCACTAAGAAAGGAATTTTGAAACGTCACACTTTAAAGGGTAGAACGCGAGCAACGCCGCGGGCGACGGCTAGTGTTGACATAAAAGACAATCAAACGAACAATGTTCTGCTAACACAAATTTTTAGTTACATTTAATTTTATCGCAACAAAATTTACGATACAGCTGCTATCTCTATCAGAAAGTACAACATCACGTACAAACGACAAGGACAACTATACGTAGCAGTTTCAATATTGTAGCTCTATGAAATGTTGCTTCGTTCTGAAATATATCATAGGACGTGTAGGATGCAACTGCGATCGCTGTAGTGTACGTCATAAGCTGAAGCGGATGATAATAATATAAAACACACTTAATTCGATCCTGGTGGCAGTATTGAACCTGGATGCTGTACCGCGTTTGACAAGCGTCATGGCTTAGTCGGTAGTAGCTCTGCCTTCCGTGCTGTGGGTCGTGGGTTCGATCCCCACCGAGAACAAACATTTGTGTTTCGCAAACGTGATTTTTTGTTCTATGTCTGGGTGTTTCTATGTATATAAGTGTGTATTTGCAAAAAAAATGTATATTATGTATTCTATCAGCCATCTAGTTCCCATAGTACAAGCTTTGCTTAGTTTGGGACTAGAAGGCGTTGTGTTTAATTTCCGGGAATATTTATTTATCGTCATCATCATCATCATCAATATAATATAAAACTCTTTTGAAGCTGACTTAGAATCAACGCACAGCCCAAACCATAAGTCCTAGAGGTATGAAATTTGGAGGTCTCATGTGCGTGTAATAGTCCCATACCCTTCAAACCGGAACACAGCAACGCGAGCATCACTGTGCAACAGAAATAGGTGCTAGTACTGCACCCGGATGAGCTCTTTCACAAAGAGCCCAAAGTCAAAGTCAAAAATCTTTTATTCAGTAAACTCCTAAAGATCATTTAGAATCGTCTTATTAACTAGATAATTCTAAGTTCCAATTTCTCGCAACTAGAGCCTAAAAGTACGTGGTAAAAATAAATTTCATATGAAATCATATTAATTATATTGGATATTTCACACAGCGCCCTCTAGTCTTAAACTAAGAAAAATTTCACGCTCTCGCCTTTCAAATATTTGTACGATTTCCTCACTAACTTTTAGACGCCGTCATAAACAAAGTTGCAACCGCTCACAACTTAAGCCGAAGTTATTTTCTCTCTAAATTTCCTCAACTGTTATTTATTACTTAATCTCAGGCGGGTAAATGTTTTTAAGAATAAAATGCTCCGTTAGAGCCAGCCCTTATAACTACGCGTTCATTCGCTCTTTAAGCCATGACGGAGGCCTTAGGGCGGCCTATAAATTCCATCAAGAGAGTTGGCCACTAACTCATACGAAATTGCTTGCCTTACTGGTCAATTCAAGGCACGTCCTCGAAGGACCTGCTTTGAAAGCTTGCATTGTCATAGACAGAGGTAACTTCCTATTAGATTGGCTATCAACTTGTTTATTCAATAATAATTGCACTAGCTGTCGCCCGCGGCGTTCCTCGCGCTCGCGTGGTAGCAGCATACGCATTATTTAGTTAAAATCTTTGATCCTAATTTGAGACCCTTTAGAGTGCGACTTTTCAAAATACCTTTCTTAGTGCACCCCTACACTATATAAGGATACTACCCTCCAAATGTCATACCTCTAGGACTTATAGTTTAGGCTGTGCGTTGATTGTCAGTCAGCTTCAAAAGGGTTTTATATATTTAGGAGAAGATATGACAGCCTCAAGCAACGATTGCTTTCAGGCATATAGGGTCGTACCCTCATAATTTCTGCTGGATATTTTAAAGTGTCATTTTATTTCTGCTTTGTGTAGTTTGCGGATTTTAAGTAAAGATTTCGAGGTTTATGTACTAGTTATAACTAGTGATGAAAATTTTACAGAACGCCATCTAGCCCCAAACTGAGCCAAACTGGTACTATGATAAATTGGACCAATACAGTTCCTAAGCACGATAGACCTCTAGCTATGTTGACATTCTAGAATCGGTAGAGAATATTCAAAATGTATGAAAATTACATCTTGTATCTGCTCTCATACATTTTGATTTGTCTTTTAAAAAAGTCATGCCATATCCTACTTAAAACATCTTAGTTTTTATCATCTTAAAAGAAATGATATTTTTTTTTAGTAAAAATCAATTCTATTTTCTCACCCCTAAAACCCAGGATAGCTTGAAGCTATAATCCTCAACGCTGTAACCTTGCAGCGGCGTACAAAAAACGTAACGACGGATTGATTAATGGAGTTTAAGTGTGACCTTGTCACGAGGTTTTATAGCTTTTAAAAGCGTTTGTCTTGCGAAAAGGTTTATTACGAGTTTCAGTGTCTTTTTAGTCTTTCACGCTTTTAAGCTGACTGTACAAAGGATTTATATATTCTTTCAAACTATTTCTTAATAGAGTTGCATACATATAATTGATCGAGTGAGCGAAGCGAACGAGATCTTAGTGACAACTTGGACAAAAATGCTTTGTATGTTTGTTCGACGAGATCTTTTGAACCGCTCATCCGATCTTTATAAAATTTGGTAGGTATATGGATAGTACTCTTAAGTTTTACTGGTTTGTTAAATGAAGTAAATCGGTCAAGGGGTCGTGAAGTTATGAGGGTCCAAAAGGAGTAAAAAAAAAAGTCGTACAATAATATCAAGTGGGGTGTCATATGATAGGGTTTTGTTTAGACATTACAAAACCGTTTTTATTTTAATTATAGGTCTAATAGTTTTTGAGTTGTAAAAATTATAAAATTGGCAAACCCAGTATAACGTGAGCTACCATTTCTTGGAGTTTCAATGATTTTGTAGTTCAAGTAAGACTGGTACATACTAGACGGCGATTTCGAAGCGATTTGCAAAGTTTATTACAACCATTGGTCAATAAAAACTGTTTGGGTTTTATTAACCTCCGACCATCACGAGATCTCAGTTCGGGGCGAACTACTAGTTATTTATTTAAAAGTTGGGCTTACTATTTTTCTTACACGAACTTTAAAAGTCGTGAGGATAGGTCGCAACAGATCATCACTAAGTACTAAATTTTACAAAAAAAAAACACAAAAAACTCTCCTCCTCCTCCTTCAATCGTATTCCTCATATCTGAGGGTCGTGACCACCTCCAGTCATTATCCTCATCTTAACGATGGTACGCCATTTGTTTCTATCCCCGGCTAGTTGTAGGGCATCGTAGACGGATGTGTCGAGTGTGGTGCGGATCTGATCGGACCAACGCATTGGGCTTCGACCTCGCGACCTTCTCCCTTCCACCTTGCCAGTAACCATGAGTTTTTCCAGGTTATCTCCGTCTTTTCTGGCAATGTGGCCGAAATAGTCAAGTATTCGCTTGAGGCACGTCGACGATAGTCTTGATGATATTTTGAGCTGCCGGAGAATGAACAAAAAACTCTACAAGCGTAAGAAAAATCAGTGGTTTCCTCTTATAATAAGTAATAGGTTATAATAGCGACCTCTTGGTCGGTTAAAACTTCCACGCAAACAGGGACCTACAAAGAGTTCCAAACTTGAGCAGCTAACTAATTCAGAAGGGGCAACTCAAGCGTGCTTACCCTATAAGGCGTTTGCACACGGCACAGACAACAACCACGATACCGCATGGGCTCGATAAAAATATCGATACGATATCGATCCCCGGCTGCGCAACTGACAGATATGGCATAAAAAAAAATTCTGTGTTGGCACGGTGTGAACGCGTTTAGGGATACGTAAGAATGGGGTGATTATTTTATCTTATCTTCTTGGTTTATAACTTTTGGTGCTAGTTGTCAATTGGCGATTGGTGATGGATTATCTATTTTATGATACTATCAAAAACCGATCAATTACAATTTTTTTCTTATTCTATTTGGGCTGGGCCGGGCTGGGAATCACTGGACAAGACTCGCTAGGGACCGAAAAGAATGGCGTAATAACGAGGAGGCTTTTACAGTGGGTGCAAACGGGCTGAAATTATGATGATGATGATGATTCTATTTATGGCCTCTCCGTCCGTCATTTCGACAGACAATTTTGCCAGTGTCAAATGAGATACTTGAAATAATAATCAGTCAAGTCAAATCATTCGTCGACTAATTTGCCCTATGAATTTACCGGTCGCTAACTCGTCCTTTGACATATGACAGCGCAAACCCAAAACAAGACGACGAACGAATATCGATTTTCGTAGCCGCCACCTCTCCGCCGATATTGTCGTGTCGTATCCATGGCAGTGTGAAAACGCCTATAAAGGAACGGACACACCGACTTCAAAGACATTTTTGTGAGCCCAAGGGTAAGCAGGTAAGTAAGTAGGTATACATTTTTGTTTTGGGACCCAAAAGAGTAGGAGTTTTTAAAGTGATTTAAATTTATTTTTAGAATGAATAAAATTACTTATAACATGTTTTTTTTTAATCTGTAAACACAGTTGGCGGTTACAACAACGCAGTAAAAAGGTAAAAAGGATTATGATTGTTTTTGTTTAACAAAAATGACTATAAGCCGTCGTGTTTATTGTAGCCTTAGTAGGTGAACGCAAGTGCGACTGAAGCCTAAGATTCTACATAGACGTCTAGAAAGCTTGTTAATCTTATATATTAAAACTAGCCGTCGCCCGCGGCGTTGCTCGCGTTCTACCCTTTAGAGTGTGACGTTTCAAAATTCCTTTCTTAGTGCACCCCTACACTATATAAGGATACTACCCTCCAAATTTCATACCTCTAGGACTTATAGTTTAGGCTGTGCGTTGATTCTCTGTCAGCTTCAAAAGAGTTTTATATATATTGATGATAAATTCTATATTTAAGACCCTTATGCTGATAGAGACATCGTTACTCAAGCATATATTTGAATACAGATTTTCATACAAAACTCTATGCTTGAGCCCGAATCAGTGCTTGATCAGTAAATCAGCGTACGGGCTTAGAAATAATAATAATAAATAATAAATATTCACGGACACTTAACACAACGCCTTCTAGTCCCAAACTAAGCAAAGCTTGTACGATGGAAACTAGATGGCTGATAGAATACACACATACATTTTTTTTTGTAAATACATACTTATAATACATAGAAACACCCAGACACAGAATAAACATCTATGTTTACAACACACAAATGTTTGTTCTCGGTGGGGATCGAACCCACGACCCACAGCACGGAAGGCAGAGCTACTACAGACTGAGCCATGACGCCTGTCAAAAAAATCTGAGAGGTATATTATTTCTACTGATGATGATGATGAGTTGGATTTAGTTCTGGTCATCAATCAAAGCGTAATAGTTATAACTAAAACGTCCTATTTCAGCGGAATAATCTTATTCAACTTTAACCGCGTTAAAGCTATGTTGGCTCAAAAAACGGTGCCGTCAATTCACGGCCGTCCCTAGTCTTTAGTTTTTTTTCTAAGAGAAGTCAATGGCTGGATAGAAGTTTTAAAATAAGTGGGTTACACCAATACATAATCTACTAACAACTAAAATTCTTCTGAAAACGACACAAAATAAGTCAATTGAATTAAAAATAAATGTTGTTAGCTAAAATATAGAAATACACTTCCCGTTAGTCTTTTACTAACCATTTTGAGAGAGAGGACAGAGAGAAAAGAGTTTAATGTTTAACCTTTTTAAAAGAGAAAGAGATGGAGAGGTTTAATTTAGGTTTATTTTAGGTTTAAAGCTAGATTTATTTGTTGACGGTCTGACGGCTGTCCGCTTACGGCTGAAACTCACGCCCTAAGATAACAAAACCCGAAAACGCCCGTCGTCATTCGCCAAACTGTGCCCTAAGAGGTCCAACTTTGGCCCAACTCGCTATCCGCCTTCATTTATCAAACTGTCACCAAAGTTTTTGTCTTCATGATATGATAGCAGGTTTTGCCCAAATAAGCTTTCCCGAATTAGGGGATTCTGCTCCGAATTAGGCATAAGAGCTTTGTCTTTGGGACAGTTGCCGTATGTTTTATAGATTACTTTAGTCCACGCGATGACTGGAACATTCCAAACGTGTTTTCAAAACCACCCTTATTACATACCCTGTAAGCTTTAGAATGTTACTGGTCTAATGTTTAGTTGTAGTCACTCTCAACTCTTTGTCAAAGCCATTTAAATAAGCAGATTAAAAAAAACAACTATTACATGAAAAATGATATCAAAAAGAGTCATTAAAAAAAATGTGAGCAAAAATATAGAGAAACACTTCTCGCTAACCTTTTGCTATCGTCGCAAACATAGATTTTTGTTCTATGTCTGGGTGTTACTATCATCATCATCAATATATATAAAACTCTTTTGAAGCTGACATAATTAGAATCAACGCACAGCCTAAACTATAAGTCCTAGAGGTATGAAATTTGGAGGGTAGTATCCTTATATAGTGAAGGGGTGCACTAAGAAAGGAATTTTGAAAAGTCACACTCTAACGCGAGCAACGCCGCGGGAGACGGCTAGTGTATTATAAGTAAGTATTTACAAAAAAATAATTATTTATGTATTCTATCAGCCATCTAGTTCCCATAGTACAAGCTTTGCTTAGTTTGGGACTAGAAGGCGTAGTGTTAAATGTCCGTGGATATTTATCCATATTCAATACTACCAGCACTCATACCCATCTTTTATTAACACGCTGCGCCAACTCAAATGACCAAAAACTATTCTGAGTGCGACACAGAGTTAGTCAAAACGCTTGCCCCAAAAACTCAGCACCTAACTTACGCCTTGCAATAATAGTAGTAATTTACCGGCTAGTGATGTACAACATAGTTAGCTTTATCGATAGTCGATATATTGTCCGTAACAATGCGCGTCGTACATCGGCCTCCGAGGTATTGTGCGACACGCTATAATAAATACAATTTATCTATGTTTGTTCGTGTTTTTAAGGCGAGAGTCCTTTGTGATACTGATATGCTATCTTTAGAAAATATATCATTAAAGATAGGAAAGAAATTTGCAATAGTGTAAGATATTTTAAATTTTTATGGGGTTGTCGCGGTACAATTTCAATGGGATACCTGTGTAGCGAAAATTAATTTTGCAGGATCATTTTTGCTTTATGTAAACTACTTACATACATTACATTAATAACCAAACTACTTATATACTTACATTGTTTTTATGCAAATCTTAGTAATGAAAACATTGGTTAGAGAAATAATTACCACTAAAATATTTATATTCGATTACATAGTTTTTTTGAGTGGTTTATAGAACTACATTTTGGTTTAAACTAATCACAAAACCAATATTAAAGTCAAAAATATTTTACACAACTATTGATAAACGTTATTGATAAAATTTGGTAATAAAATAGCTTGAATTTTGGATATAAATATCTAACTAAGTCTTAATAGAAAAATATGTACACGTGACGAAGCGAACCACAAGGGTTAAACCTACGTTTAACCCTAGTAGTAGTAGTTCTAGTAAAATTACATGCTACTAAGTAGCTATTTTAGATAAAAATTTAAAAGCAATAGTTGATCAATATTATCTTACCCATATACCCTGGACCAGCGTATCAGCGTTGCTATTCAGCGCGGCAATGCAGCCAGTGTGATGTACACGCTTCCGATTGCTACTGATTTGGACCAGTTGAGCTGTCTATAAATCGTTTGCAACGGTTTGTAGATAGCTCAACTGTTTCATGTGTATTTTGTAACTATTGTAAATACTGTATTCGTTGAAAAAGTCTTACCAATAATGTATTTTTATTACTGAGTTGCAGACACAAAGATATAGCAACAAAGCTAAAAGGAATTTACAATATTCCTAATCAGTTCGATAGTAGCGTAGGTATCGATAAAATTCTCAATGGCAACTCAGGATATCACAGCTTATAAGATAACAGCTGGTACTGTTTTACCGCAGCTTAGTCTTGTTATAGAATAAAAAACTCATCTATTAATCTGACAGCTGACATTTTTTTTTATGATAAAATTAATGGAACAAGCTGATAGCTCACCTGATGTAAGTAACTTCTGCCTATAACAATGCATTACCTCACAGAGCAAGTCCAATGAGGACGTGCCCTGTAAGGCAATGCACTGCGTCCATCACTCTGAGACGTAAAGATCTTGAAGTCACATGTGCGTGTAATTACACCGGCGCCCTTACCCTTCAAACCGGAACACAGCAATGCGAGCATCGCTGCTTGGCGGCAGAAATAGGTACGGTGTTAGTACTTTCCCGGACGAGCTCTCACAAAGAGCTCTACTACTACTCAACATTCAAACATACTTAGCGTATTTGTCAAAATATTACCTTGTTACTGTAAGTATATTTTTTTTTAACAAACCATAAATCTATAAACAATTTAAGGAAACAATCTTTGAAACTTTGGCGTGCGAACGCAAATCCACGCGAGGAAATATATTTTATACTGCATCTGGAATTTCGGCATGCTAGAGGTTAAAGTAGGAAAATAAAAAGAAATAACTTGGAAATAACCAAAGAACTATAGCAATATTATCGAGATAATATTGATAATGTAACCACCGCCTATGACTTTTATCACAACGTCAATAAATTTTTGTAACAAGTGAAAATGTTAATCTCCGCAAATGTAATGATATAGCTGTTACATTTCACCTGTAACCAGCAATAAAGGAATATAAAAGAATATTGTAAGGGGTTGTTCATTGTAATATTATGAAAATATCTCCAAGGCGAAGTGGTTTCTAAAAGCAGTACTTGAAATCATATCAAAGGTTTTATTTTCATGAATTCAGATGAAATGTCAAAGATTATTTTATTTTTATTATCGGTTTGGGAATATTTTTGAAACAGACTATGTCTAGATCGTTTATTTCTGTAATTCTCTTATTAAATAGTAATAATATTATTGGGATTTGTGACTTAAGACACCCCAATAAAATCACAAAAATATTATTATTACATTTTACTTCGTCAACTTCTTAGGTTTGTATAAATAGTTCCCCATCATCATCATCCACAGCCTGACTTCATCCACTGCTGGATATAGGCCTCTCTTTTTAGGTACCACTCCTTACGACCCGTTAAATAGTTTCCCAATTACTTAATATTATGTCCAGTAGATGGCGCCACTAAACAAGATGGTGACGTAACCGCGAAGCGAAAGGCCGTCATTTGTAGGTACCTCAGTGGCTTTCTTATTCTTTCATCGTGTTTTCTGTATGTCAAATAAATAGGTCCTCTCTCTCTCTCTCTCTTACTCTCTTGACTTCTGTAATTTGACTATCTTGTCAGTAGGTATCAAGTATTGGTCATTTGACAAGATGGCTGTTATTGGACAGTCGGCTGTCACTGTCAAGAATTAGTGACATTAACTAACCAGATGCCTATAAAGTTGAAGTTACTAACCAGATATTTTCCTGGATAAATACTGGATCATCAGATCAAAGTTACGATCGTAAATTGACGGAAGGTAATTTTTAAAGAAGCGAAATTTAAGGGCCCGTCACACGAGGCAAGTAGAAGGTCGAGTGTAATAGCCCTATGATAGAAATGAATGACGTAATAATTTTACTAAAAAGGTCTCTTTATTGGCCGGGCCTGTAATATGTAATTTTTGGGTAAAACAGTTTAAATAAATAAGCTTTATTTGATGTGAATGTGACGGGTATTGTTATAAATTCAAATGTTATTATCACAAAGGATTTGGTTACCTGAGAATTTTTGTAACATTTTTTTTTTTTAAATTTTCCGGGAGTATTTTTCTTTTGATCTCTTCTGAATCAAAATGTATGCGAATGACAGTATCCAAATGATAAGTCGATTATTTCCATACTTTTTGTTTCTTAGCGAGTGTAAAATATCAACTTAGTTGAGGTACAAATAAAATTTTATTTTGAATACCTAAAATAGTTTTTTTTCTGAAAGATTTCTAATAAAATCCTTTGTAAATACGTTTGTACAACACATGACTAGAGGGCGTTGTAGACAATAACCTTTAAGCCGTGTGTGGGTTTACTTAACTTTATTACTTGGTGGGAGATACATGGGCAGGGATTAGGGATCTCCTAAATTTGAGATAAACCCCAACATTCAAACAACTTAACTTGCAACTATCTAATTTCGTTGGATTTTTATTATTTTGCCGCCAAGCAGTGATGCTCGCATTGCTGTGCTCGCCGGTGCCGGTGCGCTCCGGTGTAATTACAGGCACATGAGACTTCAAGATCTTTACGTCTCAGAGTGATGGACGCAGTGCATTGCCTTACAGGGCACGTCCTCATTCGACTTGCTCTGTGAGGTAATGCATTGTTATAGGTAGAAGTTACCACTTAACATCAGGTGAGCTATCAGCTTGTTCCATTATCTTTATAATAAAAAAAAAAACTATTGAAGCTGACTGACAATCAACGCACAGCCTAAACTATAAGTCCTAGAGGTATGAAATTTGGAGGGTAGTATCCTTATATAGTGTAGGGGTGCACTAAGAAAGGAATTTTGAAAAGTCGCACCCTAACGGGTCTAAAATTAGGATCAAAGATTTTAACCAAATGATGCGTATGCTGCTACCACGCGAGCAAAGCCCCGGGCGACAGTTAGTAATTATAATACGTTTCGCTGAGAAAATTACTTTTTCCTGAGAATACCTCGGGCGAAGGCTGCCTATTGTAGGAGTTTCATAAGATCCTGAAAATTATTCTCGAAATGTGATGTAAGTACTTTACCTACTCGACACGGTAGTGAACTTTTTAATGAGGATTTCAAAGTATACTTCTATTTACTGTGCAAAATAGAAATATTTTTGGTGTTGCTAGCTTTTCGTTTCAGTATTTTTAAAGATACTTTTAAATAAATAAGTAAAATAAATTAAATATACATAAAAACTTGAGGGATATGGGGGAGACCTTTGCCCAGCAGTGGGACAGAATGGGTTAACAAAAAAATATATACATGGCTGTTAAATATGGGGAAGGGAATTGGGCCAAGTAAATTAAAATGAAAATTATTTTCAATCAAAATATATTTTTTCCTCTGTCACACCTCAAAATATATCTAAATCTTTTTTTACACCGCCATCCGTCACTCCCTACTGAAGAAGGTTTGCATCGTCTACATCGGCGATTTTGCACACCTTCTAGTTATAAACTGAGCAAAGCTTGTACTATGGAAACTAGATTACTGATAGAACACTTATATAGGAACTTTTGTTGTAAATACATACTTATGATACAATAGGCCCGAATAGTGAAACGTCACTCAATTTTTTTTTTTATGATAAGAGTAATGGAACAAGCTGATAGCTCACCTGATGTTAAGTAGTAACCTCTGCCTATAACAATGCATTACCTCACAGAGCAAGTCCAATGAGGACGTGCTCTGTAAAGCAATGCACTGCGTCCATCACTCTGAGGCGTAAAGATGTTGAAGTCTCATGTGCCTGTAATTACACCGGCGCCCTTACCCTTCAAATCGGAACACAGCAATGGGAGCATCGCTGCTAGAAATTTAAGCACCACTTATAATTGCTCTGCCTCTGTTTGACATTACTCATTTGTAAGAGATGGCAATAATTTAAGCGTGAACTTGGTTTAAGTGGCGTTTGAGTATTCAGCCGATAGTAACTCACAAAACAAATATCTATATTTGCCACACACAAATGTTTGTTCTAGGTGGGATCGAATCCACGACAGCACGGAAGGCAGAGCTTCCGACTGAGCCATGACGCCTGTCAATATTAATTTATCATCATCATCATCATCAATATATATAAAACTCTTTTGAAGCTGACTTAGAATCAACGCACAGCCTAAACTATAAGTCCTAGAGGTATGAAATTTGGAGGGTAGTATCCTTATATAGTGTAGGGGTGCACTAAGAAAGGAATTTTGAAACGTCACACTCTCAAGGGTAGAACGCGAGCAACGCCGCGGGCGACGGCTAGTTACAAAAATATATCGATATTGAATCCGAGCTTTTGGCTATCGATAAGACCATTTTCCAGTCCATTACTTGCTAGAAGAATGTCATCCATAGACAAAAAGATTACCGATGAATATATTTCATGTTTTGAAGAAAAGATTTCTTTTTTGCCCCTCTAGCCAAGTTAGCATTCTACAATCGCTAGAAAAACAAGTCTCCTTCTTCTTTTATCTATGACATCTGTCCGTCATTTTGACAAACATTTGTGTAAGTGTCGAGTAATTTATTTGAAACAGTTTCATTTGTCAAGGCGGCTGTCAATTATTGTTTTGAAAGCAAAATGGTGGATTTTGCAAAATAGATGTATGGAACAGTGCCAACAAAAAAAAAGTATGGATATGTCATTTCTAGACGTTAAAACTAGTCACGTGATCGTTCCCGTATTTCTTCGTGTCAGGGAATTGAAGGAGCCAGCCTTCATGGCTTTAGTCAACCTTAGAAGTAGATCAGTTCAGAATTTTCGAATTGTGTACTGTTTTGCGTAAGCATGTCCAATGAGGACGTGCCCTGTTAGGCATCACTCTGAGACATAAAAATGTTAAGTTTCATGTAGGTACCTCTTATTAGTACCTAGTAGTTACATAGGTACTCCACCGCAAATACATAGGATTATGTAAGATTTTATTTTCATCACTCTAAAGCACAGATTTTACCAAATCTGCTTCTCTTTTCTCTCCCAAGTAGAATAACAAGTTAATTTATTCAAAATCTATTACTAAATTGAATCCGCTAGTGTTGCGACTATCGATTATCGATAAGACTATTTTCCGCGCCATTACTCGCTCCGAGAACGGGATTGGATTGTTATTATAGAAACTGATTTTTCGTAAAATCGGTTCCGGTTCAAGAACGGTGATTCTGCTGTTTCTGAAGCACACGTGCTGTTTTATACTTTATGTGAAATTCGTTATTTCCAACGTTATTAATAAGCGTTATATAAAAGCGTTGATAATTATAACGTTTAAATTCCAAATTCAACTTGAAAAATATTTTTAGTTTTTGTTTGAATTTTGACATCAATATTATATTTTTTCATGTGCTCATAACAATTTTATTATAGCAAGTAATACAAATAGTTTTGAAGTAAAGTATTCAAAAGCATTAAAATCCTTTAGTAAAATAAAAATAAACGAAACACCGAAACTAATAAAAGTCAACCCTGCTCCAATACAAAGAAAATTAACTTAGAAATAGTTTTAAACGAATCCTTTTCAGATTGCTTGGAACATCAAATTAAATTATATCGAGAAGATAAATAATTCTTCAAGAGATAAATTTTAAATCAAATAAAAGTTTTAGATGCCTCAATATTTAATTTCAGCACAAAAGAATTCTGCAGAACTTTAAAGATTAAAAACTATTTAAGCAAAACAATTGAAAACCCTTCTTGAAATTAAAAAATGATATGAAAAAGATAAAGTTTCACATAATAGGTATAATTACAAATAAAACTTCGTGAGACCCTAGGCCACGTCTAGTGACCTTAAACTTTAAGCTAAGCTTATAATATCCTTTTGTTTGTATTTATTAAGTAATAAGTAATACTAAGTTTAATAAATGATTAATGTGCACTGTCTACAAAATCAACTATTTACGCTCCGAACTCCGAACTACTCAGATTTTATCAAAGTTAGACGGAGTTTTTCTTTGTTTGCAGAACTTGGAAATTTGATATCAGACGTTGATTTGGCTTTGGCCTTTCCTCATACGGCTACCATAATAAAGCGACCGTTATCAGTCAATTTAAAAACGGCTTTCTTCGCTCCGGTCATTATCACATGATGGCGTCGTTTTCGTTATCAGAAAAACAGCTTTTTTTCATTCGCTTTTCAAAATATTGTCAGTCGTTGGCTTAGATGAAACAGTTCTTGAAGGACGTATTTTAGAAATATTTAAAGTGATTCTAACGTAGCTTTAATAACTTTAATATGTATGGCTTTTAATTACGAAAAAAAATTAATTGTGTTTAGGTACGCTGTAAGCGTTTACAACGAAAAAAGCACTATTATTAATGACACTAGAATGATTTTTTTTTTTTTTGCGTTCCTGTTATTTAGTATCGTTTTGTGGCGTTCATCACTTTATAGGAAACCATAACTTATAGATTTATTGTAATAGCGCAGAATAATAGGCTTCAGAGCAATATGAAGTAAGTCAATAGATGGGAAAGAGGGTTACGACCGTGAAATGAAATATTTTCATGACTGTACCCTACTGTAATCTAATCCCCAGGCATTGTCTTTACGTCTCAGAGTGATGGACGCAGTGCGATGCCTCACAGAGCAAATCCTAAGTGGACGTGCTCAAAGAGAATGACTGACTGACGTTTCAAAGTGATCAGTCAAGTCAAAGTCAAAGTCAAAAAGCTTTTATTCAATAAAATCTCACTGATCACTTTGAATCGTCATTACGTTTTGTATGATTAGGTATGATTACATTTTTTATTTTTATTGGATGAGTTGGAGCTAGTTCGTCCCAAGCTTGTTTGTCTTCTAAATAATCTGATATTTTATAGTATGCTTTTAAAATAAGTCTTTGTTTTATTACGTTTTTGAACTTGCCAATCGACAATTGAGACACATCACTTGGGATTTTGTTAAAGAAGCGTACACATTGCCCTTTGAAAGATTTACTAATTTTTGAGAGCCTAGTGGTGGGAACAGCGAGTTTGTCTTTGTTTCTAGTGTTAACATTATGATTATCACTTTTTTTGTTGAATAGATTTATATTTTTTTGAACATACAATAAGTTTTCATGGATGTACTGGCAAGGTACTGTCATTATATTTATTTCTTTAAACTTATTTCTTAGTGATTCTCTGGGATCCATGTTATAAATTGCACGAATAGCCCTCTTCTGCAACACAAATATGGTGTTTATATCTGCAGCACTCCCCCACAACAAAATGCCGTACGACATAATGCTATGAAAGTAGCTGAAGTACACTAGTCTTGCGGTTTCCACATCTGTAAGGAAGCGGATCTTTTTGACTGCGTATGCCGCAGAACTAAGTCTCTTCGACAATTTATCTATGTGTGGGCCCCATTGAAGTTTATTATCTAGAGTTATGCCTAAAAATACTGTGGTGTCCACGAGATCTATATTATCTTCGTTGATTTTTACATTAGCATTTATTTGTTTGACGTTTGGTAGAATAAACCGAATACATTTCGTTTTCTTTTCGTTTAGTAATAAATTGTTTACATTGAACCAGTTTACAACCTTAGAGATTGCATTATTTACATCGTCATAATTAGTTTGTCGTCGTTTCACTTTAAATACAAGTGAAGTGTCTTACATGAGATACAGTGAGAACATTGAATACAGTGAGATTTTATTGAATAAAATCATTTTGACTTTGTCTTTGGAATGCACTAGGTATTGTATGGCAGATGTGGGCTAACTGCTGATTCCATTAATTACTCGTATTAAAAAATTTAAAAATAATCTGTTGCATATTATTATAAAATGCAATAATTATTTTGGCATTTGCCTAAAATTTATAAAAAAGCTGTTGCTTAGCGTTCGCGCTGTGATAATTAAATAAATAAATAAATATTCACGGACACTTAACACAACGCCTTCTAGTCCCAAACTAAGCAAAGCTTGTACGATGGAAACTAGATGGCTGATAGAATACATACATACTTTTTTTCTTTCTAAATACATACTTATAATACATAGAAACACCCAGACACAGAACAAACATCTAAGTTTAACACACAAATGTTTGTTCTCGGTGGGGATCGAACCCACGACCCACAGCACAATTATTATCTAACAAGCTGTCCCACCTTCAACTTCGTGTGCTCATATAAATAGGTGTGCTTATATCTACCTAGATCACCTAACATCCTCTAAAACCCATAAAGCCGCAAAACCTATACAAACTCCTAAAACCCAAAAAAACCCTACAAACTTTTTAGGAGAAAAACTTAGTAGATCAATTTTCAAAATTCTAATAATCTATTTTTTGAACGCATTAACTCTAAAATCTGTTCAAAATGAGTTCCTTGTCGTTTTCTAAATCTTTTTTTATACTCTTATTGGTTATTGATCCATTTCATTAGTTTGTATTTTCCACAGCTTACTAGTAGACTTACAAAGGCTTATGTCAAGTATAAACTCAATTATAGTTCGTAAACAATATTATTTTGATTACATTTAGAGTTGTTATCCATGATCGATAGAACTGACGGGATTTATCGATAGTTTTGGTGACTATTCGATAGATGAATTCAAATTTGAATATCGAATAGTCGTTTCCTCAAATAAAATGTAACGCTTAATATTGACGAATTAATAAAAAAAATATTCAAATCGATAATATAATATTATATGATATGGACTGATAAGTTGGAAATAATGGTTAGATATATAATATCTATAACATAATATGTAACAGGTGGCTTAAATAACGTTACTAGCGTTTATAAAACCTACAGCCAAACCAAAAGATCTTGACATCAAATTGACCTAATAAAAAAACAGATAGGAATGGAAAGAAGCCTCTTAAGAAACCGTATAACTAAAATACAGTTAATTTTACAGCTACTGATTGAACTGTAGGTACAATAAGTACATCAAGCTGTGTATTCACAGCAAAAACGTAACCGCTCGTTTCCGGCATGGCATAAACCCGTCCTTATTATTCCAATAAAAAAACATAAAAAGCAATACGGATATGACGTCACTAGTGCAGTTAGCGAGCCTCATAAATCAGCTTCCGTCGCCTGTAGGCATGTCTTAATACAATTTTATAAGTGACGACCAACAAACAAATAAGTTTTATCGATAAATGAATGGATTTATAGTTTTATCGATAAAAATGTGTATCGGTTATATAGTTCGTTTTAATTCAAGAACAATATAAAATAATAATTATTTGAAAATATCTGTTGAGATTTATCAAAGATCAAAGTGACATAATCTTTAATATTAATACCTTAAGAACGTTCCCTCATTTTCTTTCTTTATACAATTTTGTAAGTGACAGTGAGTAAAGAAAATGTGTCTTTATCGATAAAGTATAAAAAGTTTGAAGTGCTGTGTTAAAAACCCCCATATTTTATACTCCTAAGCCTCACATACGACATAAACACCACACGACGGACGAAGGCCCCTTGCCTTTTGATTTGGTTAACAAAAGTTAAAAATATCTCGATGGTTTTATTCAGAAACTGAAGAAATCTGATACGCAAATAGATTCCTAACGTAATTGGGCACTTTACCTAATCACCAATTAATTAAAGAAATGGACGTTTTAATTAAGTTGTATTGAGACTATTTGAGACCTGTTTTGAAAGCGACTAATCTAGGTACATTGTAACAATGTGAGAAGAAAAAATAAATAAACTAGATGGTCATTATAATATGTATAAGTATTATAAATTATAAGTATGTATTTACAAAAAAAAAACTAAGTATTCTATCAGCAATCTAGTTCCCATAGTACAAGCTTTGCTTAGTTTGGGACTAGAAAGCGTTGTGTTAAATGTCCATGAATATTTATTTATTTATCAAATTACCTACTACATTCACGACTATACCCTTGCTAATTGATCTAACATTATAAAATCTGTAACAAAAAAAATATTATGATAAATCAAGAAATAACACTGAAACCAGTTTTACTCAAACGGGATAAAGATACAATTCCTGAAGTGCCTGAAGCGTTTTTCGTAACCTGTCAATTAAAATACGTTTCCAGTAACAGTTGATATGTGAAACCTCTGAAAAATAATAAAAAGCTTTTCTTTCAAATGAAAGTAATAACGTAATTTTGGCGAATAATAAACGTTGGATGTTCAAGGAATAAATTAAATGCTTTAGATTTCTCTTTGATTGTCCAAATGTTACTAATAAATGGAATACAAAAAAGTAAATTTTCAATAATACTTGGAACTAATGAAAATTACTTTATTTTACGACTATTATTTTTTTACGTGTAGGTACGTACGTATACTTGTAGTTTTTACGATAATTCCATATTTTAATGGCAAAAAGTGACATAAAAAAATACTTCTAGAGAACGCACCAAGTAGGTAAGTCATTCAACTCGAACAAAACTATCGATTAATTTCTACATAATAAAAACATCGATTAATTTTTCATCGACCACCATACATCCCTACTCGCTATCCTACATAAATCATTGAGACACACGCCCTATCTGTTGCCAGCTTAATACGATCCCGAGAACCGTCTGGGGATGGAGGGGGGGTGAAAGGGGCAGAGGGGGGTTAAAGGGGGAGAATGGAGGCAGTTTTTTCTCAATCTCCGCATGAGTAAGACGCCATATATTTTGAGTTTATTGTAGTTATTTATTAAAATATTTTGTCGGTGTTTTAATAAAGGTTTTTTAATAGCTATTGTTTATAGGTGAAGTGATTTGTTATGTAATACCGCGTTCACACTATGCCATTGCCGCTGCCGGCATGAATGCCGCGATTAATTCCGGAATTATTGCCACAGCGACATCGCCTTTATTCCTACACCGCGTTCACACATGCCCATGTTCTGCCCGAATTATTGCCGCGAGTAATTCCGGAATTATTGCCACCGCAACATCGCCAAGTTCATGCCCTAGCTCTTTGGTGAGAATAAAGGCGATGTTGCTGTGGCAATAATTCCGGAATTAATCGCGGCATTCATGCGGGGCATAGTGTGCACGCGCTATATAGATAGATAGACCTTCGGATCGAAAGTCGAGATGCAATCCCACTCGGCCAACACTTCGTCCATATTGAACTAAGAATATGAGTTCGTATTTTAATAACCTTCTTGAAATAGTCAAGATTACGTCTCGAGACACCAACAGTCAATACACTGTGTTGCAGAAAAACAGGACTTACCACTGAAAGTTTCAGGAGACGACATACATTATTAATGATTCGCACCTCGAGAGTGTGGATAAAATACTGAGAGCTTAAGATACCGAAAACATTTTTATTTATAGATAACTATCGAAGTATAAACGAAATTGTAATATAACAATATTGTGAAAGGCACCATATAACTACCTGCAAAGTTAGGGCTAAAATAATGGTACCAAGAATAAGTACAGAGCCATGCAGACAAAGGTTTGTCTCAAAATCACCTTTGAGTTGTCCCCTTTAAGGGGACGTCGTCTCAAAATCCCCTTCATTTCTTATTTTTATAGCAAGCTCATATGAGTTAGTGGTTAACTCTGATGACAGAGTTTTTTGGCCGCCTTAAGGCCTCTGTCGTGGCTTAACAACTGCTTGAGCCGGGACCGACAGTTTAACGTGCCCTCCAAATCACGAAAGCGCTCAGATGTAAATGCCACTAACGGTCACCCATTCAAATAGTGACCGCGCAGAACGTCGCTTAACTTAGATATGGCTAATTCCCATCGAGCCCACCGGCCGGCCCACGGATGGATCGGATTCACTCGTTTGCATAGTGGGCTCGATGGGATTTTTTTCCCATCTGGCCCACCAGTGGGCTTTAAAGGCAGATGATGATGTACAACTCACCTGTAAGCCATTCTGATCTGCTCTCCATTCTTGTACCAGATGAGCTGGGCAGGTGGATTCCCTCCGCGGCTTCTGCAGACCAGCTCCAGGCTCTGTCCTCGACGTACTGTCTCGCCTTCCGCGTATCCCTCGATGTAGGGGGCTCCGGGTGGATCTGAAAGTAAAGAAAGTTGTAGTAGAATACCTTTATGTGGAAAATTTGACATGTCGTAACATGTCAAATTTTCCACATGGCAGTTCATTGGGACTGTTCTTTTGGTCAATAACATCACAGAAAAGTCACAGTAAAGCAAAATACGCAATGTCGTGTACGTAAATGTCAATAACAATGCATCACAGAGCACGTCCTCAGTGGACGTGACGTGATGCATCGTTATAGGCAGTGGTTACCACTTAACATCAGATGAGTCGTCGGTTTGTTCCCTCATTGAGTTGTACTTCATGTTATGTCGTGGTTCGACTATGGAGTCGAACTACGCGGTCCTAAGATTGGTCGAACCATGCGGTCGAACCACGTGGCTAGAAGCAAAACGCATGGTTCGATTAATCGGACCAACTGGAAAAAAAAGTTCACGTAGTCAGATTGATCGAACCATGCGGTCGAACCACGTGGCCACAAGCGTTTTTTCCAGTTATTCTTACTTAACTGCTGGACCGATTTGAATAAAATTTATATGGAACTTTTTCTGAAGTTTGATCTGTCAAAGAACATAATAATATGAATCATTAAAATCCATTAATAATTGACAGAATAATCGTGTAACATCATCATCATCAATATATATAAAACTCTTTTGAAGCTGACAGAGAATCAACGCACAGCCTAAACTATAAGTCCTATAGGTATGAAATTTGGAGGGTAGTATCCTTATATAGTGAAGGGGCGCACTAAGAAAGGAATTTTAAAAAGTCGCACTCTAAAGGGTCTAGAACGCGAGCAACGCCGCGGGTGACGGCTAGTACATATATATACGAGTAGATACAGTAGAATTGAGAACCTCTTCCTTTTTTGAAGTCGGTTAACAAAATGCAGAGTTTCCAAGGGATTTTCAATTCAAGGGTCCAACCCACTTCAATTGTGATTCTTATGATTCTTTTGACACAAAAGCAGCTAAGTCCTAAACAAAACAGACCCGGGCCGTTCTTTTTAATTTCTTTTAATTTTACCCGCGAATTACTTCAAAGGGTGCCTTTTTGCGGGGAATTAAGGAGTTTCGTGAATAACGGGCGTGATGTTGCGGAGACGTGATTTTTTTAAAACCAAGGAGTGGAACTCTCTGCCATCTTCAGTATTTCCTGAAAGATTCAAACTAGGAATTTTCAAGAAAAGAGTGAATAGGTGGATTATAGCTAAGCGTGCTCCATCCTAGGCTGCAGCTACACTTACCACCAGGTGTGCTGGCAGCCAAATGCTTAGCTATAGCTCATAAAAAAAAAAAAAAAAAAAAAAAAAAAAACCACCACTTTATTTCAAATAGCTCCTTGTGGTTTTTTATAAAACGCTTTTTGAGTAAAAACCGAAAAAAATACTGTGATCTATATTAAATAAGTACTTTTATTCAAAATATGTACAAAAGTGTATTCATCAGTTTGAATAAGGTCATTAATCGCCGCTTTTGTCGCTGACAGTATTTCACTTCATGTTTGCATTGAAACAAGTTTTGGGACGACACCGTAATAGAAGTCAAGAATAGTAAATAATAATAAATAATAGATAAGATAAGAGATAATAGATAGTAATAGTTTTCAAGAGTAGAGTGAATAGGTATCTTCTAGGTAACCGTGCTTCATCATCGACCACGTCGACCACATCAGGTGAGATTGTGGTCAAAAGGTTGTCTATATTGTATAAAAAAATAAAAAAAAACATAAAATTGAAGTAATTATTTCGTCCCAGTGGCCGAGATAGCGGTAGTCCGAAACTGGAATAACTCCCCGCGTTACATCAGGTGGGCTATCAGCTTCTTCCGTACTTTTATAAAAACTATGTAAACACTTAATTAAATTTGTTTATAAAGGGCACTCTAAGTTGGAGGTCAAAAAACGGACGTCTTATAGCAGCCACCAGTTTTTTAGCAAACTGCTAAATTACAGAACCTGTACAGGGTTAATTTAGCTTTGTGCTTAATATACCAGTAAGGTTATACGTACTATTTTATTATAATTATTTATTTACAATTGTAGCGCCATCTAGTACGCTACATGAGAACTATCCTAGATCGCGCAAACGAAGTTATCACGGAGTTTGAACATAAGTAGTACTACCGAATACTGAAACTGAACTTTTGATATATTTATTGAGTTAGAGTTAGAGTTTCTTTATTTGCATGAAATAGGTACACAACAGGTGGTAAACAAAATAAATTGTAACTAGATCCATTATTTAGCTATTTTCATATTATGATAGCTTCATTGATGATTGATCAAAATAAAATAAAAAACAAATACCTACCTAAGTACTGTTATTGACATAAGCGATTAAAATCAGAGCATAATTGTTTACAAAATAACATGAGGGGGGGCAACAAACCACATTAATTATAATCCTTAATGATTAATTAAAACCCAACCAATTATTAATTCGCACACAAGATTAATTAAAAATTAATTGGAACTCCTAACATTATATTAAAATTTTAACGCAAAACAATCAGTAAGCTTAGACCCCACATAACAACATGCTTTCTCATTATTAGAATTAGATTAGAAATAACTAATATTAAAACTCACTAATATAAATAACTAATACTCTTGTCAAGGCCTGATGTTGATTTACTACTTAAGCACTGATCCGGACTCAAGCATAGATTTCTGTATGAAAATCTCTACTCAAATCTATGCTTGAGTAACGTTTCTGTATATAATACTAGCTGTCGCCCGCGGCTTTGCTCGCGTGGTAGCAGCATACAAAATCTTTGATCCTAATTTTAGACCCTTCACGGTGCGACTTTTCAAAATTCCTTTCTTAGTGCACCTCTACACTATGTAAGGATGCTACCGTCCAAATTTCATACCTCTAGGACTTATAGTTTAGGCTGTGCGTTGATTCTAAGTCAGCTTCAAAAGAGTTTTATATATTTAAGAAGATTTAAATGCCTAAAGGAGAAAGCACGCTAGCATATTCGGTCGGAGCTCTGCGAATTCGCGAACAAGGAACACATGAAGTTAAGGGGGAGTGCTTACTAAAATCATAAAGTTAAGAGGCGTACTCAAAGACCACAGCCTGGAGCGAATGACAAAGTTTTTACTGCGCCTTAACGTCAGACAAAAAGGTATGTAGAAGTTAATATAACTTTCTTGATTAAAATCGCTTTGTATAGGGTTATGACATTTTATAAAGGCATATCTTCTTCTTCTTCTTCTAAATATATAAAACTCTTTTGAAGCTGACTTAGAATCAACGCACAGCCTAAACTATAAGTCCTAGAGGTATGAAATTTGGAGAGTAGTATCCTTATATAGTGTAGGGGTGCACTAAGAAAGGAATTTAGAAAAGTCACATCCTAAAAGGTTTAGAACGCGAGCAACGCCGCGGGCGACGGCTAGTTCCTTATAATCATCTCAACTTGAAAAGTTTTATCACCGTTGAAAACAGCGCCATCTAGTTTACATTGTAGTGTATAAAATAAACGTCATGAAGTTACGCATAGAGATTGTTTTCCAGACAATACTGTCGTGGCTGACAGTCACACTGTAATGTACTTTTATTAGCAGACCAGCAGCTGCAGTAAGTAGGTACTGTTTCGAGTTATAGTGTGACTTAGAAACCCTTCGTAAATTAATCTTCTAAAAAAGTTTATTTTGCAAAAATTACACACTAGTTTGATGTAATAACAGTCGTCATGGCTCAGTCGGTAGTAGCTCTGCCTTCCGTGCTGTGGGGCGCGGGTTCGATCCCCACCGAGAACAAACATTTGTGTGTTGTAAACATAGATGTTTGTTCTGTGTCTGGGTGTTTCTATGTATTATAAGTATGTATTTACAAAAAAAAAAATATATGTATGTATGTATTCTATCAGCCATCTAGTTTCCATCGTACAAGCTTTGCTTAATTTGGGACTAGAGGGCGTTGTGTTAAGTGTCCGTGAATATGTATAAAAAATAAAAAATATTTTTTTTTTTAAATAAACATTTTATTTGCATCAAAAAAAAATTGTGTCAAAAAACCATAGGCCATCAGAAAAAGCAATGGATATACAGAAAAAATACTCAAAAGACAGAGATGGTTGACTTAATTGTGTGAATAACCCAGCAGCAGTTTTAAAACTGTTTTATTGTTTATAGAATCACAAGCACCATTTAGAATCATAAGCTTAATACAAACTCGGGGCTACCTATATTTATATTCGTCTTCTACAGCTGAGCTAAATAAAATGATTGCTAAATCTGTTGTCATCTCTTTTCGTTGTCATGCAAGTGACAATGATAGAGGATTTTTTAAAGCCGCGCTAAAGTGACAGTTGAATATGAATAAAGGGGTTAGAATATTGAGAAAAAAAAAACTGATTCTAAGAAACGCAAACGTCCAAACCCGTTCAAGTAATTTTGTTCAATAAAATATCACTGACCACTTTGAATCATGTCACCTCGCAACTAAAACGAGGACGTGCAAAAAACCCACGGTTGGCCAGTTTTGCCAGTGCATGATGAAGTTGACAGTAAGTCCCTGACTGCCAGATGCGACGTCTAGTTGTCAGCTGTAGTTTGACGGAAAAAGCATAACAATGTTTGTTTCTAGGATTACACTTCGGTGTGACATCCAGCCACATAACAAATATGCGAGAACAGACAACAATGCACGCTTAATTATAGAGTGTGCACTGGGCTTTACTCGGAACGACGTTATTTGGTTATGTGATGTGTAGACTCGGCTTTAAGTACGGAACTTTGGACATCTGGCTGTATTGCTATGAACTTCGTATTAATCTTGGAACACTTCGAATATAGTCAACTATCTTCTTCTTCTTATCAATATCAATCATCAATCATCAATATATATAAAACTCTTTTGAAGCTGACATAGAATCAACGCACAGCCTAAACTATAAGTCCTAGAGGTATGAAATTTGGAGGGTAGGTTCCTTATATAGTGTAGGGGCGCACTAAGAAAGGAATTTTGAAAAGTCGCACTCTAAAGGGTCTAGAACGCGCGCAACGCCGCGGGCGACGGCTAGTATTATATAAAACTCTTTTGAAGCTGACATAAAATCAACTGCCTCTCTTTGACCTTACTCATTGGTAAGAGATGCCAGCGTTTGAGGAGTATTTGGGCGTAAGTGAGCAACGTAATTTTACGTTCCAAATTCTAAGCTATCTTTTCACCCCAAAAAGGCAAGAAATTACACTTTTCCAAAAACAGAATCCCGCGTTAAATTAAGACAAAAAGATGCTAATCCCGCTGAATTACGTTTCTTCTTCATTAAGGGCTATTTCATTAACTTAAAAGGTATCTTGAAGAGGTCGGACTCCAATCAGTATTAATTTTGATGAAAAAACACAGGGCGGCGGTCGAGCGTCAAATCAAGCCATGTACTTTGTAAAACCTGTTTATTTACAACTAGCTGGTACCCGCGACTTCGTACGCGTGCGAAACTTTCCGCCAAAATATCTGTCAACCAGCTTACGATGAACCTGAAGCAAATGGCTGCTTTTGGTTAAGAGAGTTCAAGCTGTATCTAAGAATCCACGTCTATGATTTCAATAAATATAGCCTATGTTTCAATCCGGAAAAAGGGCTTCTGAATGGTATAAGTTTCATTTAAATTGGTCCAGTAGTTTAGGCGTGATCCGCGAACAAACAAACAGACAAACAAACTTTAAATTAATTTTCAATAGAAAAAAATCAAAGCGAAATAAAATAATTACGGTTCAAATTGATTCATGACGTTTTTATGTTTGTATTTTGGTTCCTTTGTTTACAAGGATTATTTTTAAAATTGCCATGTTTTGCCCCTTTATGCAGCCTTTGTGAATTTGCAAAGCTCGTAGGGATGTGCCAGGTTCGATATTTATATCGATGAAATATTTTTACAAAATGCAGACCATGAAATTAATAAAAAAAAAATCTTGGTGCAAGTTCTGAATTATAGGGGATAATATTACTAAAACACTGCATAATGTTGGCTGCAGTATGTTGTCAATTTCATTTTCTGATAAATTTCTGACTACCTCTTAGATGCTGCGGTAACTTTTCTATACCAAGGCAAACGTGGATTTTACAAGACAATTTTTTTGTCTACAAGACACATAAGACAAACGTAGTCTTTAAAATTACAAAGGTGACGAACTTCTGTAATGCCCCAATGACGAGCTTTTATGTTGGAGTTGTGTTACTGTTCAATAACATTACTACGAGTAAAGCACTAGTAAGTAAAAAGAAATTGTCGAAATAATAACAAAATAAGTATTCTAAATGTTTATTCAAGTACTACTAGTGCCATCTGTTGTCACAATTTGTTCTAGTTACATTCGCTCAATAAAGTATATTTTAGTCTGTTGAAAACCATACCGGCGTTTTATAATAGAAATCAAATTATTTATTTATTATATTTGTAGCGCCATCTATCTCGCTACATGAGAACTATCCTAGATCGCGCAAACCAAGTTATCACGGAGTTTGAACATAAGTAATACTACCGAATACCATCCATTGGTCCTCGGAGCCCGAGCCAAAGGTCGCTCGGCGTGGAAGATCTTCCCTTTACGTAGGAGGACACATATCCTACCGAGTTCGCCTCATATTTATTATTTATTAAACTCTTACACCTCTTCATCGATAAGTTTACCGACATCGATAAATGAAAAAAACAGTTGTTCGAAAAACTAAACTAAAATCTTACGATCCATCGATAAGTTTATCGACATCGATAGATTTTCTCTCCCATCCCTACTTACCGTAAGCTGAGTATAGGGGCAGAGAAAACAAAGTGTGCTATGTAATTATACAGGCTGATGGAATCCAACCCGGGCCATAATGAAACATCATGTATAAAATATTATGAAGACAACGGTTTCTAAAAAAACATTTTGTCATAAACGTAATATAGCGGATAAATCATCATCATCAATCCTAGGGTCTTATGCTCACTTCAGCAGAGATATTACTCTAAGATATGACGTCATATTTCGGCCGAAAACTCTTTTTTTTTTATGATATAAGTAATGGAACAAGCTGATAGCTCACCTGATGTTAAGTAGTAACTTCTGCCTATAACAATGCATTACCTCACAGAGCAAGTCCATGAGGACGTGCCCTGTAAGCCAATGCACTGCGTCCATCACCCTGAGACGTAAATATCTTGAAGTCTCATGTGCCTGTAATTACACCGGCGCCCTTACCCTTCAAACTCGATTGATATATTCCAGAAATCCCCACTAAGACATCTTCACCGGGATTTATGGGGGGGATTTATGTCTATGTAGCAAGCAGTGGGGATTTCTGAAAAAAAATATTTTAATCCTCACTTGTAGGGATTTCTTAGTGGGGATTTCTGGAATAAAACACTCGTTTCATCCACTGGTGAATTGATTTTGACGTTATCTCTATTAGAGCAAAATCTCTACGGAACTGAGCATAAGGTCTCTGTCTATTAATCGATATTATTATGAGCTTACAGATCTCTAGGACAAACTCGTCCGAAATACATTCGATTTATTTTTTTTAATAGTTTTAGTTTTTAGTGTAAGATATTAAGTAAAGGTCGTTTGGAAGAAATCTATTAAGCGATAAGACCGCCGTTTGCAGGACTTTTGCCTGTCCTTACGTAACTATAAGGTGTACCCGTCCTCAATGAAGTTTTTATTTATTTATTTAATTCAAATTCTTTTAAAAATGAAGCGAGTGGCCTCTATGACGTAAAACATGTTGATATAGCACCGCCAAGTAACGGTCAACGTTATTTCGAAGACGTCAAATGTCAAGACCGTGTTACCCGACTTTAGTAAGAAACGGCTTCTAATTTCACCGCCATTTTTCTTGTTTAATATTTTTAATGTTACTACGTATTATAAGTATGTGTTTGCAAAAAAAGAGTAAAGCAAGCAGGCTCGTATGAGTTAGTGGCCAACTCTGGTGACGGAGTTTTTAGGCCGCCTTAAGGCCTCCGTCGTGACTTAACGACTGAGCGTTAGAGCCGGGGCCGACCGTTTAACGTGACCTCCGAAGCACGGAAGCGCTCAGATGTAAATGCCACTAACGGTCACCCATCCAAATAGTGACTGCACAGAACGTTGCTTAAAAATATATCACACAAATTATTTATTTTTGTTATCAGTGGGGATCGAACCCACAACCTCCAGCTTACAAAGCCGCGCTATACCAACTAAGCTACGTAAGCCAACACATTAACTTCCAAATATTTCAGGCTCGCCACCGCCGAAGTGAAAATTCCGGCAAAAGCAAACCGTCCCGGCTTAGCATGAATTATTAATTTCCTATTTTAACTGTCCCCCAGGCTGTGTTGACGTTGGCCACATTGCCCACATTGGCAGGGTTACGGTTGTTCTACATTTGTCAGGGTTTTTCCGGCTTTTGGGTCTTACGTCCGGACATTTTTTGTACGGTAGCAAAATAGTTATGTTAACGAGTCTTGAAAAAAGGCTTTTTTTCTGTATTATCCTTGATTATAAGGATAAAACAGAAAAAAATAAGACGATAATACATAATTTCAAGTTCGAAAATGATACATTATATTCAACTTTGGAAATATGAAATGTTTTGAAATTCCGACCATAGCCAAAAACATCTTATATGTTCAGCGTCTGGGTGTTAGGTACCTACCTACTATGTATTACAAGAATTTACTAAAAAAGTATATGCTTAGGTATAAGTATCATATCAGCAATCTAGTTCCTATAATGTTAACTTTGCTTAGATTGCACTTGGGACTAGAAGACATTATAAATAAACATATAAATATTCTCGGACACTTAACACAACGCCTTCTAGTCCCAAACTAAGCAAAGCTTGTACTATGGAAACTAGATGGCTGATAGAATACATACATACATTTTTTTTGATAGAATACATACATACATTGTGTGAAATGTCCATAAATATTTAATTTCATTTAATTTATCCAGACTTATATTAGTTTATTCCAAAGTAGATAGTTTTAATAATAAATGTACAAATCTGTATTTTTTATACTCTTATATAATAAAAAAAAATTTAATCAGTCCGGTTTTTTTCATCTTAGCGTTCGTCTTTTTATCCGGACATTTCATAACAGCTCTATTGTCGTTTGTTATTGACTCTGCTATAGGGGCTGTGTAATTGCCCACGTGTGTATCCGAGATACGTACTTAGCTAGATTAGATTTTGCCTAATTTGTAATTATACTTGTGACATTGAGTGCATTAAAGATGACATCTAAAAAGGAGAAGGTGCCAAATAGGCACGTTTTTGGTACGCCGATTATTTATGAATGGATAGTCCGATTTTGATGCGGTTTTCACTATTGCGCTGAGATCTCGTGGAAAAAGCATAAGGTGGTGTATTTTTCTTTTTTAGAACTACTTTAACATTATTAGATTAACATTAAAATAAACGAAAAAAAAAAAATTAAACGTCAAAATGGTATAGGAAGAGTCACGTGACTTATCGTTTGAATATGTCACGCGACATGAGACGAGTTCTCTTTTCTGCCAATGTCAACCATCACACATCACGACAACTGCCAACGTCAAAACAGACAGACGAGGAACCAACAAGCAATCTATTAAAACTACCCCACACTCTATATAAACGTTGACACAAGCCCGTGGCTCAATCGAATGACAATTAATAATTCATGTACCAAAGAGCCGCTTCGTGTACCCCATAGGGAGGGGGGAGGGGCAGAGGGGAGGGGGGGTAGTGAAAACAATTCCGACTTCTGAATTTGTTTGTTTTACGGACTTGCTTAGTGTTTGGTGTCACGCTCATTGGAGTTGGTCTCGTGGTAAATAGTAAGTTTTGTTTGCTTGGAGAGTGGAGATGTTTGACCCAGTGAACGACATCAAAATTATACCCAGAGGATATAGTAGGTACCGTATTGTTCTCTTTTTATTGGTGTAGGTAGACATAGAGGATAATAAATAAATAAATATTCTCGGACACTTAACACAACGCCTTCTAGTCCCAAACTAAGCAAAGCTTGTACTATGGAAACTAGATGGCTGATAGAATACATACATACATTTTTTTTTGTTGTAAATACATACTTATAATACATAGAAACACCCAGACACAGAACAAACATCTATGTTTACAACACACAAATGATTGTTCTCGGTGGGGATCGAACCCACGACCCACAGCACGGAAGGCAGAGCTACTACCGACTGAGCCATGGCGCCTGATATAGTAGGTACCTTGTATTGTTTTTTTATGGTGTAGGTACCTACGTGTATAAATTGTACAATGATGTTTGAAGAGTTTAATGAGCTAAGTCAAGAAAAGATTTAACGGAGAGGCAGTAATGTTCGTGGAGACTATATTGTACTGAATGCAGACCGAAAAAAAATAAAGGATACAGTGACTTGACCGGCCCCACCAGTGGGCCAGCTAGTGGGCTCGATGGGGATAATAGAGCGGGTATTATTATACCTTACTTGAACCTCAAAAAAAAAAACAATCTATGGTTATTTTTTAGGCACAAACTGCCCAACATCCTTTTAAAAAACATAGTATAATGAAAAAAATCAGATAAATCACAAAAAATATCGGAGTGAAACTACTGTTAGAAATAAAATTCCATTATACTATATAAATCTTTTTTAGAAAAAATAAACGGAAAATTATTAACATCACCCACTAACAAATTGGACCAATACAGTCGCAGCGGGGGCCCGACCTAATTTGATGCGATTCAGACATAAATAGGCGATGCAGGGGACGAATGTTATGGGTTCAATAACTTGTGTTTCGACGTATTTTTCCTTAACCGACTGCGAATAAGTAATGAGGTAAGGAATATTGAGTGTTATGAATTAATTTGATGACCTTTTTGTATGTATTTTATTCTGGGTGTGGGTGTTCTGCCCCCATATCGCAAGCTCTGAACTGCTTTTGCTGCCCAGCATAATCAAACGACGTGGCCACAGATATACCAAAAACCAGAAGCTTAAAACTAAATATGGGACCAAAACGGCAGTACACCCTTTCAGATAAAAAAGATTCAAATCGATTCATAAATAATGTATCTCTGAGGTAACTAACATTAAAAAAAATACAACCGAATTAAGAACCATCTGAATAAAAAAAAAAAGTTAAAAAAAAAAAGTAATAAAGTTGGTTAAAAAGAAAAAGATTACTAGAACAGTCCAAAAACCTTCGTATTTCAGGTATACTTACACAAAACGCTGAGTTGTACAGTACTCCGCATAGGGTTGTCGCGTTGCAACGCCTCATGCCTGGCTTCACAGGTGAAATCGGCGTAGTCATCATCAGCTGAAGCCTTGAAGTGGACCCTGGTTAACAGAGAATAAAGTTCATATTCGCTTGCTTTTTTAAATGTACGTCGACAGTTTGATGTATTTTGAACGCTGTGCAAAGGAAATAAGGCTTATATTCGCTGGTTTAAAAATACAGATGTCGGATACAAATTCATACACTGAAAGATGCAATTATTACTACATTTTTATACAAAGTATTTTGAATAAATAAAAATAATGATAGCACATCATTTACACGATATATCGTAACTGATTGAGGTGTTACACTACCAATAATTATCACGCGATCCACGATATCGTGATCCATAAGTATTGCAGAAATATTGATAGTGTAGATCGTGATATCATAGAGGTGTATTCGATTTTGAAATCAGCGATAATCGACAGGCGTCACAGCTCAGTCGGTAATAGTTCTGCCTTCCGTGCTGTGGGTCGTGGGTTCAATCCCCCCCTTCCCCTCCCATACATAAAAACAAACATATGTGAACCAACATAGATGTTTATTTTATAATGTAGGTGTTACTATGTATTATATTATTTGCTCTATTTGCCCCCCCCCCAACCCCCCGTCGGTGGTGCTAACTCAGGAGTAGGTAGTCTAGTTTCCTTGTCTAGTTTTTTTATCATGATTCTTTAGTGCATATCCTGCTCTATTAACCCTATATTAACATCTAAACACAATAATACCATTGCACTAATTATATCTTTCCTTGTCATATCTGGCTATAATTTTCGTTTCCACATGTCATTCTGTATGTCATTGCATTCGCGTATTTCCTTCCTGTCTCGGACATTGTAGGTAATAATTTTAATCGGGTTAAATATGAAATAATTCTGAATTTATAATTATCTGCGTCGTTTCTGTATTTCAGTTGATTAAAACTTTTCGTAGATTTTTTTAAATATTTTCATTAATTAATTAGCAAATTTTTTTTTATATGACATTGAACTCTGATATACGTAAGTCAACTGTAAAAAAATATTCAAAGTGATTCTTATAATTCTATATTTACAAGATAAAATGTCTAAATAAAAAACCACCATTTTGGCTTCAATCTTGACCGATTATCTAAGTTATGCGACGTTCTGCGCGGTCACTATTTGGATGGGTAACCGCTTGTTGCCATTATATCTCAGCGCATCCGTGTTTAAGCAGTCGTTAAGCCATGACGGAGGCCTTGAGGCGGCCTAAAAACTGCATCAGCAGAGTTGGCCACTAACTCATTCGAACTTATAGTGCAAAAAGTTTATTTTCCATACAAAGATAAGCTATTGTGACCACGCGTCCCGTTTAATTCACGACCGGGGGCATACCCGCTGTAATTCCTACGTTCACGCCACTTTTGGTTAAACGTTATTGTATAATGAGCGTTATTGCGAGGAAGTTTTGATTTAAAATGGAATACACTGACGACAATGACCCAAAACTTACTCAATGAGTAAATTAGTAATTCAAATTCAATGCTCACTATATAAGAAAAATTACTAATACCTATTGTTTTCCATAACAGAATATGCTAGAAACGTTATGTAGGTAACATATTTTTTTATTTATATATAATATATTTAAATCAATTTAAGAATCTGTTTTTGTCAAATAAAAATAACAATTTAATTCTCATTAATAAAACCTGCAACATACAAAGAAATAGATAATTTTAAAATATCCAGTGCTAAAATAGTTTTTTTAATTTTAGTGCCAATAGTGAAGTTTCTGGCACAAAAGCACTATTCCTTATACTACACTCCGCTGTCACTCCGACACCGTATTCAGTATAATCCGGTTATATCAGGTTAAATCTGCAATAATCTGGAATTTATTTCGGTGCGGGCTTTGTAGCGATTTGCGTAAATTGCGGCGCGTCGCGAAGTCGAAATGTGCTAAAATGTGCTTTTTGTGGATGACAGGGTTAACAGAGTTTATGGAATTTAATCTAATATTGTTCTACTATGAATATGAAGTTTAATAAGCGAATAGTAGTGCAGACACACTGCTATATTACATAACTATTAAGTCTTCTTCTTCTTCTTCTTCTTCTTTTCTACCTATATGTTCTCTGTCCGTCATTTCGACAGAAAATTTTGCCAGTGTCAAGTGATGTATTTGAAATAACATAAGTCAAGTTATTCGTCAAGTCGGCTGTCATTTGTTTTTAAGAGAAAATGAAAATCCACCATTTTTTTTTCAAAACAAACGACAGCCGACTTGACAAATGACTTGACTTGACTTATTTATTACAATTTTAACACTTGACATTGGCAAAATTGTCTGTCGAAATGACGGACACAGGCCATTATTGAAGAGAAGAAGAATAATATAAGTCAAGTCAAGTCATTCGTCAAGTCGGCTGTCGTTTGTTTTGAAGAGAAAATGGTAGATCTTCTCTTCACACGTCTAGTGGTTTCGCCCACTCTACCCCTAGGGGCATGGCCAGGGGTATGGTGGGTCCGAAAGGGATTCCAGCTTGCTAGCTTTTATGAAAGCTGTCCGTCCAAAGTGGTACCAAAATCAAAATCTTAATTGACAGGCGTCATGGCTCAGCCGGTAGTAGCTCTGCCTTCCGTGCTGTGGGTCGTGGGTTCGATCCCCACCGAGAACAAACATTTGTGTGTTGTAAACATAGATGTTTGTTCTGTGTCTGAGTGTTTCTATGTATTATAAGTATGTATTTACAAAAAAAATGTATGTATGTATTCTATCAGCCATCTAGTTTCCATCGTACAAGCTTTGCTTAGTTTGGGACTAGAAGACGTTGTGTTAAGTGTCCGTGAATATTTATTATTATTATTTATTAAAATTAATTTATACTGCTGCGAGAATTAAACCAACACCTACTGTCTGAACCTAGTCACTCTCTAAGCTACAAAGATTGTTAAAAGTTTATTTCTACAATTAAAAGATACTTATTCCATTCTATTTGTTTTCTCGAGTATATTTAATTTATTTGCTCATAAAAGAAGAACTTTGTGAAGTAATTTTTTTCTTTGAAAAGTTTCAGTCTAAGGTTCATTAATTGTAACATTAATATGTTTGTTTTTTGTCTGCGCTAATAATGAGGTAAGTAGCAATTTACAAATAAAAATATTTTACGTCAAAAATTACAACGCTCCTCTATATCCAAAGGTTGTCTGGAAGAAATCGCTCCCTAGCGATAAGACCGCCCATTGTACGTAATTGTATCTTATCATCAATATATATAAAACTCTTTTGAAGCTGACTGAGAATCAACGCACAGCCTAAACTATAAGTCCTAGAGGTATGAAATGTGGAGGGTAGTATCCTTATATAGTGTAAGGATGCACTAAGAAAGGAATTTTGAAACGTCACACTCTAAAGGGTAGAACGCGAGCAACGCCGCGGGCGACGGCTAGTTTTCTATATAATCTGTTTCGCATATTAGTTTGTAAGGTGTACCTATGTACAATAAAGTATTTTCATTCATTCATACATTCATTCATTCACAAAATTGTTTTCGCTACATTCCATGGTAATCTGACATTCCAACACAAATAAAAAAAAACTGCGAACATGATAATCCGCTTAGATCCTCTTCATTATTGCTGGTCATCATTAGACCTTGGTGTTTGGATTCTAGCTTAGCATAGGCCGGTTATTGGGCTCAGTGGGAATCCCACTAATCCCGTCCCACTAACCATCCCACTAAATATTATATGATGTTTGGATTGTGTTCCAATCACGCTGCAACTACTAGTCTGATTTGGATGAAACATGGAATATATTTAGTTCGTAACCTACCTGGGTTAACTAACACATAGCAATGTGTAATTACAGGCACATGAGACTTCAGGATCTTTACGTCTCAGAGTGATGGACGCAGTGCATTGCCTTACAGGGCACGTCCTCATTGGACTTGCTCTGTGAGGTAATGCATTGTTATAGGCAGAAGTTACTACTTAACATCAGGTGAGCTATCAGCTTGTTCCATTACTTTTATCATAAAAAAAAAAAAAAATTAGTCTACTTTTTATCCCGGGAAATCTACAGGATCAAACGGGACACCGGCGAAGTCGCAATATTTTTAAGCCGACGTTTTACCAAAATGTCTGAAAACCTGAAGTTCAGTATTAATCAAGCCGACATGTTGGAAACGTGATATATCAGAGTGGATTCCCATAAAGTTTTATATAACCAACAGTTTTGACATGGGAGTTCAGAGCCCTTTCGAAGAACGCTGGCTTTTTCGGGTTATAAAAAAAATCGCTTTTGGTTCCACTGAAATGCTTTCGTTTAACTATTCCAAGCTTACATTAGTGAATAAGTATATGCTCAGTAACTCTTGGAGTAAGGCCCTGACAGAGAGGTGGCCTAGGAGATACAAGAGAGGCCTTGGCAGACCAACAGCCAGACGGGTGGATGATGACATTGCTGTACAGGGGAAGAGCTGGATTCAAAAGGCCCAAAACAGACACAAGTGGGACTTGAGAGAGGTTTTTGCCCAGCAGTGGCAACAAATGATGAGTCTTAAACTCTTAATATATTTTTTATTATTAAATGACCAGTGTCGTTCACCGAATGGGCCCCTAAGAATGACGGCTAGGGAGTTACGGAGTCACTTCAGCTGACTATTTCAAAAGTTGACATGCGAGATTTTTCGTACGCGCATAATTAACGAGGACTTTTTTACTTCAGGGATTTTACGAATTTTCAGGCTAATATGAGTTTTTTTCGGGATTTATAGTTCACGGAAGATTACAAAAATGTGTCCTATTTTTTTCCTCTAGGTTTTGTGACGAAGTGAACTTATTCGAGAGTTTTTAAGCCACGATTACAAAATGTTCTTGTATTTATTAGTAAAAGTGATAGTTAATCCCGTATAGGGTTGTTGCGTAGAGATTTCTGTTTAGCGATAAGACCGCCCATTGTTTATCAAAAGGCAATTTTTTTTTTTTTTTTTTTTTTATGTTATAACTAAGCAGACGAGCAGGCGGGCCACTTGATGGAAAGTAGTCACCGCCGCCCATGGACACCTGCATCACCTCTGGTGTTGCTAGTGCGCTGCCGGCCTGTTAAGAGGAGATAAACCCGCCTTTTGAAGGATCGCACTTTTGAAAACCGCAGAGGGAAGTTCGTTCCACAACTAAGTTTATTAAGTTTCCTGCACGTTTAGTTTTTTGTTATAGTGTGCAACAATTATCACTGTGACATATTAAATGTGTTAAGTGTCATGTGCGTGTAATAGTACCAGCACCCATACCCTTCAAACCGGAACACAGCAATGCAAGCATCACTATTTTTGGTAATATAATATCAAAAAACGTACGAGATAAATGTTAAACTTTTCTACCAGTAAAAGGTCGTCAGTCGTTCAGAAACTTCACCTTTATGTAAACAAACCTACGGGTTTTTAGGCTACAGAGGAAATGGAGACGGTATACCTCATCAAATACTGAAACGTCAGTGTCAAATAAACGCGGGTAGGCGTAAGAGCTATCTCGCATATTAAGGATACTTTTCCACCACAGCAGCCAACAAAACGCGTCTTATTGTACACTTCTGACACTTCTTGATCTGAGACATGTAGCTGGCAAAAACTGGATGAGAAAAGCCGAAGACCGGGCTCAGTGGCGCGTCTTGGGAGAGACCTACGTCCAGCAGTGGACCGATATAGGTTGATGATGATGATGATGATGATGACACTTCTTACTCGTCGTACCTCTCCGAGGACGAGATAATAGTCACGCAGAAATGTCAAGAGTTGAAAATTCAAAGGCGCTGTTTCTCGACAACATTACCACAGATAATGCAAAAGTTCAAAAACTGTTGCAATGCTTACATTTTGACAGAACGACATGACAAATATCTCGCGTGCGCATCCAATAGGAATCGTTTAATATGAAAACAAACGATGCCTATTGGTAGATTTCAAACACGATTAGCAACGTAGCTTAGAATAGCTTAGCTTTGGTGGAAAAGCACCCTGAAATGAGAAAAATAGTAACTAACCTACTTCTGACAGGTTGGGTAAATAAAATAATGCGACGGCAGTCCCCAGGCAGGGTAGATAGAGTCTGACCACGCTGAGTTTGCAGAGCTTGGAATTGGATTTGAAGACTTTAGTTGGAAACATCGTGAAAGCGATTTTGACAACCCATGTCAACGGCAGATCAATTCATGAATGTTACACAATGCACTCTAGTCCCAAGCCACCCCAAACTAAGCAAAACTTGTACTATGGGAACTAGATTGCTGATAGAGTACTTATATACTTTTTTGTTTGGACATACATACTCGTACTTATAATACATGACATAAAACAAACATTTCTTATTACACAAAAGTTTGTTCTCAGTGGGGATCAAACCCACGACCCACAGCACGGAAGGCAGAGCTAACCGACTGAGCTGTGATTGTGTCTCTGTCTGTGTGTTACATACTTACATTATTCTCATGTAAGAATATTTTCAGAGTTGCTTAGTTTCAAAAATTAGTTATGAAGTTAAAATGGCTGTTAAAGTTGACAGTTCACCAAAGTTCCCATTAAACATAACCAATAAATCAGGCAAACTGAGCAGTTAAATTAAACTAAAGTTAAACTCGAACTTTGACTTTCTTGAACAACCCTATTGTTGTATACACAGGGTATGAAAGAGTATACAGGGTGTAAAAGATGTACCTGTCCTGGTTATATTCGTGACTAATTCAAAGTTAATTTGAAAGAAAGAAAGAAAGAAAGAAAAACTTTTTATTGCCCACACATAGATATAAATAGGAGGGTACGACGTACCCACATTTAGGTAGGTAGGTACTTAGGTAAACAATAAAAAAAAATAAGTAAAAGCAAACAATGGATAATTAGGTATAATATCTAACCTATCATTGAATTAATAACAAACAAAAAAAGTTAGGCTACCTAGTCCTACGAATATCAAATCAGTTAGGTGCCTACATAAATAGGATGTAGTACCTACCTAGGTACCTACTTATTATAATAAGTATTGTGTGCGGCAAAAAGGGTCCCGTCTCAGCATTTAAGCTACACCTAACTAGGTAGGAAAATTGACATTCCCTACACAAGTACAGTGTGGCACTGATTTGAAAGATTTGATAACAACTTAGCAGGTCGTAAGGTCTGCTGGAGGTATGACTCTACTACCAATAATTTAAAATATAAAGTGTTTTTTTTATTTACCTAATCTATTTCTATCGGTAGGAGTAAAAAAGTATTTTTCTGTGAGTCAAATTCACAAATCCTGCAAAACCCAATCGATCACCCTGCATATTTTTTTTTTTTTATGATAAAATTAATTGAACAAGCTGATAGCTCACCTGATGTTAAGTAGTAACTTCTGCCTATAACAATGCAATACCTCATCGACCAAGTCCAATAAGGACGTGCCCTGTAAGGCAATGCACTGCGTCCATCACTCTGCGAGACGTAAAGAAATAATGTTGAATACTAGCAAGCAAGTTCGTTTGAGTTAGTGGCCAACTCAAAAACGTTACCGTTACAATACGTTTATTCGCTTATTCGTGACCGAAGCACAGAATCCCTTCTATCCCCCAAGGAGTTTTAACAATTCCATAGGACCACTTTAGTTTTGTGACGTTTTGGAAAATGAGATGATTATATCCCTAAAACATCCTGTTATATCACAAACAGTCAACCCAACTAATTTAGATCTGACAGCGACATCTGACGGGGGTTGACCTGACTTTTGTCTATGTAAATTCATCTTATTTCGTGGTTTGCACTATTATTCACTATGCTGTCCTTCTGTTACGTTGTCTGACTGTTTTTAGTATACAACATTAAGTTACATTTTGTTCGTGATCATGCCTAAGGTGGGCCTATATTTATTTATTATTTATTAGTTTATAGAATATGTATAATAAGTTGCCTTTGAATGCCTGTACTGCCTCTAGCTCAATTCAAGCGGAAAATTAAAATGTTCCTTGAATGTCATCCATTTTATCAAGTGAGAGAGTACATGAGTTGTTCCTTTTCCGATTTGCAGGAGTAGGTAGCGTCCACCGCAGTGTGAAATAAATATATATTAGGTATTGTGTTAAAATTAGTTTAGGATTAAGTAAATAATGTGTATTAGTTTGACATGCCAAAGTTATATTATGTAACAAGCTGGTTAATAAATGAAATGAAATGAAATGAAATAGATGACCAGCTTTCGCTGTTATGTCTACGTCACACAGTGTTGAAATGTCTTTTTTAGTCACTTTTTTTAAGCACTGATTTATTTATTCGTAGCCAGTTCTTCTTCTTCTTCTTCCTGCCCTTATCCCACTAGGTGGGGTCGGCACAACATGTTCTTTTCTTCCATTCTCCCCTATCATTCGTCATCTCAGTGTTCACTCCTCTCCTATGCATATCATCTCTTACACAATCCATCCATCTTTGTTTAGGCCTACCTCTCCTTCTATATCCTTCCACTTTCATATTTAGCACTCTCCTCGTTACATGACTCTCTTCCCTCCGTTATTCGTAGCCAGTTGTCGAGTTTATTTTTGAAGGCATTTATGGAGTCAGCAGTAACAACGTCCTCAGGCAGCATATTCTATTAAATTCCTATGTATATATTCATAGAAATAATTAATTTCACAGAATGATAGTTTGTTTTGGTAGAATGAGCTTACCTTGAAATGGTGGTGTACCGCATCGACTTCGGGTTTCCATTTTGACTTTCCAAGTTTTTGATTTCCTCTTTAGCCACTGAAACAAAATAATAATATTTCAAACAAATTCTTTTAAAATAGCTATGTATATCTAGTGCCGAGCATAATGTAAAGCGACATGGCCACAGATATACGAAAACAAGAAGCTTTTGACGGCAAAAAACGCGCTGAAACGCGCTAATGTCACTATTTAGTCACAGAATACCTAAGATTTACTATCAAAACAGTTCAGAAAACCTGCTATGCTTAAACCTGGCAGGTTTTTATGAGACAACGATTGCCCCCCTGGGCAGGCTTAACTTGTTCTGTGCAATGTGCATCTACACGAGAGTAACTAATTATTTGAACGTTTTCAGTTGGCCTTCAGCACTTGTACTTACTAATACTTTCTAAGCTCATTATCTGAGTTTTGTCTTGTTGATCGAACGCTCGCAAAGCAATTTAAATAGCTATATCATATTTTGCTTAAAAATTGTTTACCTGACTGTACAATGCAGCTGTTTTTAATGTTGTCCGAATCGTCACAACAAAAATGATTAAAATCAAAAGTGACAATTGGGACAATTTTGTCCGTATATTTTGTCCGAATCGAAAATATCGAGAAGCGACTTGCGAGATAATTATAAAATCGATAATCCATCGATTACTAATGGCCGGCAGTGTACATTAAAAACGACATCTGGCCCAGTTGTGAAGGCAACAAAAAACTCTTTTCTCCATTAAATAGGTTGGCGAAACCGCAGAACGCCCACACAATGAAATTAAGTACCATTCCAAGAGACACGCTGAAGCTTTCTTACTTTTTTGTGTGAGAATAAGACTTAAATGATTACCTCTGCTATTGTCTCAGTTAGCACGTCCACTGAGGACGTGCCCGTAACCCCACTGCGTTTATCACTCTGAGATATAAAACACGGACACTTAACACAACTTAGCTAATGTCACTATTTAGTCACAGAATGCCTATGATTTAGTATGAGAACAGTTCAGAAAACGTGCCAGGTTTTTATTCCCCCCCGTCTTCTCTTTAAAACATTGTCGGTAATAGCTCTGCCTTCCGTGCTGTGGGTCGTGGGATCAATCCCCACAGAGAACAAACATTTGTGTGAGGTAAAGATGTTTGGTCTATATCTGGGTGTTACTATGTATTATAAGTATGTAGGTATTTACAAACACAAATGTATACAATGTAAGTTTGTATTCTATCAGCAATCTAGTCCCCATAGTACAAGCTTTGCTTAGTTTGAAACCAGAGGGCGTTCTGTGAAATGTCCAACAATATTTATTGTTTGAAATGTATCCGCTTGTCACACAAAAGAAATAATACAACATATATCTATGAAGATCGTTACGCTTTATTTCCACGTATTTATACAAGGTGTACAAGAACTACTCTCGAAAACTTCAGAGGGCTAACGATTGCATTAATATGAACAAGTTTTTCTATTGAAAAAACTGTGAGAGCGAAATATCTGAAAAATACAATGAAAAAGTTAATTTTACTAATATATCAGAACCCCTGGATTTGAGAAACGCCTGCAAACTTTGGGTGGGTCAAAGTTATAAATATGAACCAGTTTTTCTAAGAAATAAACAGCGTAAGCGCAAAAAAAATCTGCTGATCCAATATAACGCGCTGAAAATGATATTTTTATCCGAATAAATTGAAAACTAAAATTTTTGGTAATTATGAGGGATTTTGAGGAAAAACTGATTTCATTACACAGTTGCTTTCATAGAAAAAGTCGTTCATATTGATAACTTTGACCCCCAGAAGTTTTCGGGCTTTTTCCAAGGGGGTTCTTAAGTTTTTTTAAATTACTTGTTTTATGTTAGGGACAGCTGAATTTTTCGATCTCTTACAGTTGTTTTTATAGAACTTGTTAATATTGATGGTTACTTTAGCCCACAAAAGTTTTTGGTAGTGCTCTTTATACACAGTGTATTATTTCCACGTATTTATTATATTCGAAGATATTATTGTGTTCAATAACATTTCGTAACTAGTTCTTTTGTTGAACATAATGTTTTTTACCTACTTTGGGTTGGTATCACAAATTGGTAGCGGATTTCTCTATGGGGTTTTTATGACATGATATCATTATAGTATTTTTGTTAGAAAAATCTTTTTTTTTTTTTTATTATTATACTATATAGGCAACCGTTTGTGGTCGACGATGTAGCACGGTTACCTAGAAGATATCTATTCACTCTACTCTTGAAAACTTCCAAATTATAGTCATTCGGGAACACAGACGCCGGCAACGAGTTCCACTCTTTGGCTGTCCGCATAATAATAATACAAAGCAAGTATGAGTTAGTGGCCAACTCTGGTGGCGGAGTTTTAAGACCGCCTTAAGGCCACCATCATAGCTTAACTACTGCTAGAGCCGAGATAGTTTAACGTGCCCTCCGAAGCACGGAAGTGCTTAGATGTAAACGCCACTAACGGTCACCTATTCAGATAGTGACCGCGCAGAACGTCGCTTAACTTAGATAATCGGTGAAGATTGACTAAGCAAGCCTAGCCACAAACGCTTCAATATACTAAAAATATATTATTGACAAATTGTGACATAGAGTTTTTAAAATGTCGTCTGAACTAACCCGTCTAAACTGAGGTATACTATACTCGGCTCATCAAAATTAGGCAGAAAAATGTTAAAAATTAGTTAGAATTGATAGCACTAATCCAGTAACTAGTTGTTCAGTTTATTCAGGCGTTTAGCTACGTTTATGTACGCTATTTAATTTAACCTTTGCGTAGCCGAGCGTGTCTAAAACTGAAAAATAAAATTACACACAATTTGCATAACTATCCGCGCAAAACGTTTCACTCTCGTCATATAGATGGCAGCACTCCTAGGGGAGCGTTTTAACTTAATTTCAGCTATCTAGACACTGGTATTACACCTTTGGGAAGGGTGGCCACGATTTAGGGAACGCAAATACTGAAACTGTGTATTATTGTTGGCAACGAGATAATTTATTGTTGTGCAAATTAGGTAGCTCACGCAGGGGCCTTAAGACTTACACACTTTAATTATAATAATCATAATCATCAATATATATAAAACTCTTTTGAAGCTGACTTAGAATCAACGCACAGCCTAAACTAAAAGTCCTAGAGGTAAAAAATATGGAGAGTAGTATCCTTATATAGTGTAGGGGTGCACTAAGAAAGGAATTTTGAAACGTCACACTCTAAAGGGTAGAACGCGAGCAACGCCGCGGGCAACGGCTTGTAATAAATATTCACGGACACTTAACATAACGCCTTCTAGTCCCAAACTAAGCAAAGCTTGTACTATGGAAACTAGATGGCTGATAGAATACATACATATATTTTTTTGTAAATACATACTTATAATACATATTTATATACATACATACATATACGTTATTTCAAGTAAAATCCACCTTTCGCAAACGCAGTGATAGTTTGTCCCAGCAGCGCCAAAATCATATCCACCCTAACCTCCAATAATTTCTGCTCCCGTCCCGCGAAACGAGGCAATATGGCCACCGAGCTCGTAACTCTAATGATCGTATCCTTTGTGATATATTACACGGGGCTTTATATGTTTTGGTGTGTTTTTTCTGAATAATAGTTACGGGAATAGTTTGGATATTGAGAGGTTATTTTTGACAATAATTGCCTAACTTAATAGATCATGTTCACAAAGAACGCATTTTTAACCGACTTCAAAACAGGAGAATGTTCTCAATTCAGACCCCGTATCATAAGCTCGGAACTGCTTTTGCTGTTCAGCATAATGTCAAGTGACGTGGCTATAGATATACGAAAAAGAAGCTTTTGGCGGCAAAAAACGCGCTGAAACGCGCTAATGTCACTATTTAGTCACAGAATACCAATGATTTAGTATGAAACCAGTTCAGAAAACCTGCCAGGCACCTGGCAGGTTTTTATGAGACAACGATACAGTACACGAACAGTTGATTTTTTCTTTTTAATGTTTGATAGCTCAGAACTCCGTCATTTATAAACCGATTTAAAAATTTCTATTTTGAAAAGGTATTAAGTACTTCCAGATTGCTCCCATAATTTTTTTATAAAAATCGGTTCAGTATTATGTTAGTTAAATAAGAATAACTGAAAAAAAACAAATCCTGGCGAACACAGCATTGCGTATTTTGATTTCCTGTGACTTTTCGAGGGTTATTCCGATCGTGCCTACTGGCTGGCCCACTGGTGGGTTCGATGGGAAAAAAAATACCAACGAGCCTACTATGCAAATGAGTGGGCTGGTTTGCCTTTTTGACGGAGATATGACGTCATCGCTAGTAGAGTAAAATATCTAACGAACTGAGCATAAAGGCGCCAAAAGTAACCAAAAGACTGTCTAAGACTATCTAAATATAATAAAACTTTTTTGAAGCTGACTGACAATCAACGCACCGCCTAAACTATAAGTCCTAGAGGTATGAAATTTGGAGGGTAGTATCCATATATAATGTAGGGGTGCACTAAGAAAGGAATTTTGAAAAGTCGCACCCTAAACGGTCTAAAATTAGTTTTTCATAATGTTACCTTGGTTCTCTGTCGGATAACCTCGTTCCGGATTCTATCCTTCAGACCAAGGTGTTCGACATAGCTCAGAGGATTAGTAAGCTGAAGTGGCAGTGGGCCGGCCATGTTTGCCGCAGAACCGACAATCGTTGGAGCAAACTAATACTCGAGTGGAGACCGCGTTTAGGCAAGCGTAGTGTAGGACGCCCTCCGGCTAGGTGGGGTGACGATCTGAGACATGTAGCTGGCAAACACTGGATGAGAAGAGCCGAAGACCGGGCTCAGTGGCGCGTCTTGGGAGAGACCTACGTCCAGCAGTGGACCAATATAGGTTGATGATGATGATGATGAATGGTTACCTACTATGTTGACATCAATACCCGTCAGCGCCTCATAATTCCGTTCTCGTTTTAATATAGGGAACCCTATTAAGGGCGCGTCCGCTTCGCTGAGTCGACTGAGAGCCCTTCGAAATAAAAGCAGAGCTATTACGCTTTATAATTGCAAATTTAAATTTTTATTTTTTTCATTTGGAACGTATTAATAGTTATTTATATTTGGAAGCTTATGTCTTGTATTCTAATTAGAAGACTTCTTTGAGAATCATTCGAACTAAGAAAGGAATTAGATGGTAGATACTCAACGGTTTCATGTGTATTTTGTAAATATTGTAAATACTGTATTAGTTGTAATTTTCTTTGTGAATAAAGTTTTTCGTTTTTCTTGTTTAGAAAGGAATTTTGAAAAGCACCCCAAAGGGTCTAAAGTTAGGATCAAAGATTTTGTATGCTGTTACCACGCGAGAAATACCGCGCGCGACAGCTAGTACAAAATATGTACGAGATTAGCTCTCCGCCGATATCGTATAGATGTCGCGTCGGTAGTGTGAGAGCACCCAATCCCGCCAATAATTATTCCCGCAATTTCTTAATATATCTTTCAGTATTGACAATGAGACCTGTCAAAGATTGACATCCAATTGCGTTTAATAAGCTCTTAGATACGCGATCTAGGTTATTACTGGTTTGGACGTATGAATGCCCGACAAGTTTGCGAGGGAAACTCTGACATAGAGTAGGTAATGTACAGAGGAAACTCAAGTATATTTCCTTAAGGTTTTATTCATCTAGGTCCGGTGTGGAACTCCTTGCCAGCGTCTTTATTTCCGAATACTATAATTTGAATGTTTTTAAGTTGTAAGTGAATAGGTATTTTCTAGGCAAATGTGCTACACCGCATCATGGTTTAACATCAGGTGAGATTGTGGTCAAACGTTTGCCTATAATAATTATGTAAAAAAACAAAGGTTCTCTAAAGCTGCGCTAGCTAAAAAGGCTGCTAAATTTCTTATCAATATTCTTGTCAGTGACCTGACAGTATTTTTTAAAGCCGCGGTAAAATTACTCTATTAAAATCGCTCTTTTCAGTCATAACTTGAAAATGAATGTGATTTTTATTTGTATAGAAAACTCCTAGTCCGAGATCATTGGAAAAACTTATGACGTAACTCATACACCATAATGTGACTTAATCTCTGAAGAGAGACCAGAACCTGATATTAAAGCATCAATATACAAAAAAAAATTGTTACAAAGAATAAGGTAACTCTGTACGCCTACTCTATGACCGGGTGGGGAGAGGAAACTCGGGAAAATTTTCATTAAAACCTCCCTGACAGATTTAAAACGGCGTGGTTTAATTGCTTCCTGGAATTTCCCCATTCTCCTCTATTGGGCGGTGTAATTGGATTTATTTACTGAAGTTTTTTTTTTCGAACATGACTCTCTGTCATGACTTCTGTGGTCATGTTCAAAACTTTCAAATTTTAATCTTCTTCTGGATTGAGGGATCCTATACAATGATAGGAAAATGTATTAAATATGCCATTTTGTTAAATACCATTTCTTTTCATCTCATAGTTTTTTCTTGTAATTTTTTTATATTTTTTTTATCACAATACTTGTACTTAAGTGATGAAATATGTTTTTTTTTAATCCTTTATTTTGTAAGGATTTTGAGTCGCTTAGCGACTATATCAGCCTTTATGAAATATGATGGCTCTAATGATAAGTGGTTACCTCTCCCTATGACAATTCAAACCTCACAGAGCACGTCCGCCAAGAACGTGTCTTGTGTAATTGGACTTCATTTATCAACTACCATCCTTGAGTGTTCTATATCTACTAATGGACCGACGACATTACTAGCCGGAAATTATAATGCCATCGGTCTATCCGCTTTATCTTCCAGTTTGAACTCTTTTGAATATATCCCGTAGAATTTTCATGCACCATTGCAGTATTCCATACATTTTAATAATATTTTCTCGAAAATGGTGAATTCGTGTACCGCTCAGGGTTACATCAATGTCGCTTCACGTTATTGGCGGGAGAAACCGCGGGCCGAGGTATAGTTTACTGGATGTGTCTCACTTGAACGGTTTTACACACATTTAACTAACGGATGTCAGCAGGTAGATTACTATAGCAATCGTCTCTGAACAACAGTTTTAACTTTAACTTCTTGGTTTGTCTTTCGCAACTTGTCACAATTTTGACAGTATCTATTTCTTCTTCTTCTTTTTACGGCCTCTGTCCGTCATTTTAATAGACAATTTTGCCAGTGTCAAGTGAATTATTTGAATAAGTCTATAGTCAAGTCAGCTGTCATTTGTTTCAAAGATAAGATGGTGGATTTTCTTTTCAAAACTTGAAAACGAATTTCTGAAACGATCTTGGAAGAATGTTCTATAGAAACGGTGATTCAATTTTAACAGAAGTTGAGAGCGTATTATTGTCAAAGTCAAATGATCTAGTACAAGCTTTGCTTAGTTCGGGACTAGAGAGCCTGTGACATGTTCATGAATATTTATCATCATCATCAATCATCATCATCATCAATCAATATATATAAAACTCTTTTGAAGCTGACTTAGAATCAACGCACAGTCTAAACTATAAGTCGTAGAGGTATGAAATTTGGAGGGTAGTATCCTTATATAGTGTAGGGGTGCACTAAGAAAGGAATTTCGAAACATCACACTAAAGAGTAGAATGCGAGCAACGCAGCGGGTGACGGCTAGTCATCAATATATATAAAACTCTTTTGAAGCTGACATAGAATCAACGCACAGCCTAAACTACAAGTCCTAGAGGTATGAAATTTGGAGGGTAGGTTCCTTATATAGTGTAGGGGCGCACTAAGAAAGGAATTTTGAAAAGTCGCACTCTAAAGGGTAGAACGCGAGCAACGCCGCGGGCGACGGCTAGAAATTATATAAAACTCTTTTGAAGCTGACTTAGAATCAACGCACAGCCTAAAACATAAGTACTAGAGGTATGAAATTTGGAGGGTAGTATCCTTATATAGTGTAGGGGTGCACTAAGAAAGGAATTTTGAAACGTCACACTCTAAAGGGTAGAACGCGAGCAACGCCGCGGGCGACGGCTAGAAATTATATAAAACTCTTTTGAAGCTGACTTAGAATCAACGTACAGCCTAAACTATAAGTCCTAGAGGTATGAAATTTGGACGGTAGTATCCTTATATAGTGTAGGAGTGCACTAAGAAAAGAATTTTGAAACGTCACACTCTAAAGGGTAGAACGCGAGCAACGCCGCGGGCGACGGCTAGAAATTATATAAAACTCTTTTGAAGCTGACTTAGAATCAACGTACAGCCTAAACTATAAGTCCTAGAGGTATGAAATTTGGACGGTAGTATCTTTATATAGTGTAGGAGTGCACTAAGAAAGGAATTTTGAAACGACACACTCTAAAGGGTAGAACGCGAGCAACGCCGCGGGCGACGGCTGGTTTATTTATATTTTTGATGTATATTTCAGAATTTGGCCACATCCAGTAGCAGTAGTTTCATGTCACTAGTGATGCGCGTAACGCGTATTGACAGCTAATATTTTATGCCGCGAGCGCCCGAATATTGACAAGTAACGTTTTTCTATTAATATTATCGGTTTTGTGCGTTAGGGGCGAGGTTCAACACTCCTTGTAAGTAGTTTCTATTTTCGGAATTGTTTTTCTGTTCGGTTATTTACCTAAGTCATCATTATCATCATCATCAACCTATATCGGTCCACTGCTGGACGTAGGTCTCTCCCAAGACGCGCCACTGAGCCCGGTCTTCGGCTCTTCTCATCCAGTGTTTGCCAGCTACATGTCTCAGATAGTTACTTAAGTGACTTTGCCGAATATTTGACAGCTAGGTTTATTTCTGACATATAATTAGAGTTTTTGGAATTAGATATTTTAAAATACAAGAAACATTTCAAAATACCCAGACTTTAGCTATCAAGGACTAGAAAACCAGGTAAGAATCTTACAGCTTTGGCTCCAGACTGTTTTGTTTACACAAAAATTTCGAGTTTTGAAACCGAAAATTTTAAAAAATTGTCCTAATCTTTTTGTCACGTTGTCTTAACAAAAAAGTCTGTATTTTCATAGCCTGTCAGTCTGTCTGTTATGCTGGGTAAGCGTACTCCATCTAAAACCATGTTCCAGGCACTACAGCGTCCCGTTCATCGAGGCACGGGCAAAATGTGTCCCCTGATGTATAAGCCATGTAGATTAGATGCAAGACTGTAAAATATTAGTTATTAGCCCATTATTTTTTGTAACTAGTAATATTTGACATACCTCATTAATTATTATCACATCACTACGCACTCTTGACTTTGAATTGTTCTCCAATTGATCCCAGTCTGAGTTGAGGGATCCTATACTCAGATCAAACTCAAAATTGGAACTAATTGTTAACTAATTGGAAACTTGTAAATTAACAACCATACACTTAAAACTATCCACTCTACAAACCGATAAACTCGTTAATATTTACATTTGTGTTACATTGCGCAGCCACTTAGTACATAATATGGTTCCGACCGAATTTTGCGATGTCAGCGCGCAATGCAGCTCGGATTTCGATTGACGAACGTTTGCGTACGTTTGCAGAGTAGGTACTGCGTCCAATTAGAGCTAAAGCACGCGCTAGAAATCAACTGAAATCCGGTCATTAAACTGTAAAGTCCCTTTCAGACGCGGCGACTGACGTCCTCAGTTTTGAGGTCAAAAAAGTAATCGACTAACACACTGTGGATTCGCCCTTGGAGCCTGAAGTCTGAGCTTTGTTGTCAAAATATGATAATCTAAAATCGAGCACGCAGTGTGTGAAGAAGAACCTAACCTAAAAAAAACTAACCTCACCTCAAAAAAACCTAACCTAAAAAACTAACATCAAGTAAGCGCCCCCTAGATGGGGAATAGAGAATAATTTTCCCCAACCCGGAACTAAGTCTGAGCTTTGCTCTCAAATATCAGAACTCAAAATATTGAGTGATTTTATTATTCAGTCACAATAAGCGCCCCTAGCGTGTGAATAGAGAACTAATTTATAACTTATCACGCTTCCGATTGGTACCAATTTGGACCAGTTGAGCTATCTATAAATCGTTTACAATGATTTGTAGATAGCTCAACTGCTTCATGTGTATTTTGTAACTATAGTCAAATAGTAAATACTGTATTAGTCGTAATTTTCTCTGTGAATGAATGAATATTATAGCGCGTGCACACTATGCCCATGCCGCTGCCGGCATGAATGCCGCGATTAAATCCGGAATTATTGCCACAGCAACATCGCCAAGTTCATGCCCTAGCTCCCTGGTGAGAATAAAGGCGATGTAGCTGTGGCAATAAGTCCGCGACATGAATGAGGGCAGCGGCAATGGAATAGTGTGAACGCGGTATTTCAAAAAAATATTCTCCCTTTCACGTACTTAATTGAAATCGAAAACATGTAATTAACAGGCAGGCAGTACAGAGTACTGAATAACAGAGCAATTAGGGATAGCCAATTATCGACGAATTTAAGGCACGACAATGGCAAAATATACCGATAAAGGGCGTTACACACTGGCCGATACTGACATACGACATCAACACGACATTAACATTACTTGTCATTTGTTTACAGACTACAACCGATACAAGCCTTTTTTTTTTTTTTTTACTCTATCTAAACATTGTCTCAGGCTCTACAGTGTGTCGTTAAGTGTAGGCATAGGTTGCCTCCTGACGCTGTATAAATCATCTTCAATAGATGTAAAGGCCTATTATTATTATGTAAAGTTTATAATATAATATGCAAGTTTACATACCTTTGTCTCCCTTCAGTTCCACATTGCCTCTGTACCAGACGACCCTGGCTGCCGGCTTCGCGTTCTTCACCAGACATTCCAAAGACACGTCGTCACCCTCCTTCACCTCCAACTTGGAGTTTGAAGGGTAGTTCGTGATTTCCACCGCGTTCGGGGGCGCTGGGGACAAAGACATTGTTTAAGACAAATATTTGTTTTGTTGTGCAAAGTATATGTACAGTCAGCAGCATAAGTCGACGAATAAAGTGAGGATTTTATTAATGTTTACAAAATACGTATGAAACAGTTGAGCTATTTACAAACTGTTGCAAACGATTTATAGATAGCTCAACTGGTCCAAATCAGTACCAATCGGAAGCGTAATAAAGTACATGATTATATTTGAATACACAGGCTGGTTCATATAGACACGTCTAAAGAATATTCTGAGTGTTGGGAGTTTTTTTTTTACAGGTATGTATCTGGACCACCCTGCATAGAGTAGTGTGAAAATATTTAAACTTTTGCAAAAGTTTCAAAACAAAAACCCATCCCTCATCCTAAGGTTTGCTGGAAGAGAACTCTTTTTAGGGTTAAGCTCGCCTATATGTACATGTTTTAAGTTTAAGTTTTAAGTTAAGTTTCTCTGTGTACAATAAGGAATAAAGAAAAAAAAGTCTAGACCTAAAATAATAGTTGAACAATCTTAAATTGTTAATTAACTGTTACTGACTGTACTTAACTTGTGTTTGAATGTTTATTTTTTAATTATTAGGTACAAATAAAACTTAAACAATGATATTCTAACAAGTAACTAAGTTCGAGTGGTAAGTTGGAAAACAACTTAAAAACACACTCATCACTGAAAATCACTCAAAGATTCTTCAAAAGTAACTACGTGTACATTATAGGCTATACTTATAAACGCTGCATATTTAATCAGTTTAATCAAATCTATCTCTGTCATTATTTGACATAATCTCTTAGTAAGAGATAGCAATACTTAAATCAGCTCAATAAAGTTACGCAACGATTATAAGTAGGCATGATAAAAAGGATCTAAATAACAGAAAAAAACCATTTCCATATTAACGATAAAATAAAAACTCATGAAATGTCGAATCAAATCTTCTTCTTCTCTTCAATAATGGCCTGTGTCCGTCATTTCGACAGACAATTTTGCCAATGTCAAGTGTTAAAATTGTAATAAATAAGTCAAGTCAAGTCATTTGTCAAGTCAGCTGTCGTTTGTTTTGAAAAGAAAATGGTGGATTTTCTCTTCAAAACCTAACACGAATTTTCACATTCATAAAAACCACTTTACACACATTTATTCCAATGGCTCACACTTTATGTTACGACCTAAGTATTATTGGTTAAATTTTCGGCGAAAAAATCAAACGTCAAAAATGACGTAAAACCATTAGTATGTCAATATTGACGTTTAGATCATGAGTGAAATCTGACGTTTGTTAAGGTCAGTCGCCCTTTTCGACCTTCATTAACAGGCTTCAGAAAGCCCTGGAAAGCTCCTGATATTTCGCACCGAATAATTCAGAATTCCGTTAATAATTCTAATATCCGACGATTTTTCCTTTCTATGCTAAGGGCGGGACACAGTTATGGATTGAAAATAGTCGAATAAATGGTCGGAAAAGATATTTGCGTTACAAAGAAAAGTTCAATAAATTTTAAAATTCTTCAAGGGTCGCCAACGCGCATGTGATCTCTAGTGTTGCAGGCGTCCATAGGCTATAAAAAAAAAAAAATACCAGTAATTTTTTTTATTTGCAACCGGTTAGACTGAGTACAAGACATCGCCAGTGGGGATTTTCGGAAAAAATAGCTAAAATCGTTACTGATGTAGGATTTCTTAGTAGGGATTTCTGGAATGAGTATTATAGTTATAAAATACCAAACAAAAATTAAGCCTAGTTACTGTTGTTTTTTTTTATGTAAATGCGTTGCTTTTGCGCGAGCATTTCGTCACCGGAAGCAAAAGTAATGGTATTGAATAGTTATCTTTGCTTATGATAACTCTACCAGACTTTGTAGTGGACTGCGTCCACTCTTAACACAAGAAGACACAAGACAAGACTCATGATATGACTTGTGTTAATGTTACCGATTCTCTTTTAACATTTTCCTGCCTAACTTTTAGCTTGATATTAGCGTAGGATCCCTCAATTCAGATCGACATTATAGCAATGAGCATCACCGTGCGGCGCACGAAATAAGACGATGTTTTTCTATTTAGCCGGACATTTCAGCTATTGTTCGGATAACCCCCAACCCTTCAAGCTTATATTTAATTTACGATCTACGGGTTTAGCCGATCAGTACCGAAAAAAATGTCGGAATAAATCATATTTTAGATACTTGAGTATTACGCGCATTAAAATTATGAGCTTTGAAAGAAATTTGAATTATTTTGCAGGTGTTTTAAAGGTGTAAGAATTATTAAGAATTTATCTGTGAAATTTTACGCCGTCGAAAAAATTTGAAAGAAAATTCTAATTGCAATCAAGAATCAGTAAATCTTTTTGCCTAAGTTCAAGATTGTCTCAGAAAACACGTCCTCTGTGGATGTGCTTTGCTAAAAATACCGATAACTAAAAGTGATGTAATTTTAATTGTTATATAGCTACGTGTTTTTTATCTGAACCTTGGAAGTGACTTAAAAGACATTATGAGGCAAGCATAATTAATTACCTTTTTGGACTCAGCTTGAAAAAATGAAATGTCGAGCATGTCCTTGGGGGCAATCGCCATCTCATAAAAACCTGGTTGAAGCCTGGCAGGTTTTCTGAACTGTTTTCACGATGATGAAGCACGGTTACCTAGAAGATACCTATTCACTCTACTCTTGAAAACTTCCAAATTATAGTCATTCGGGAACACAGACGCCGGCAACGTGACATTAGCGCGTTTCAGCGCGTTTTTTGCCGTCAAAAGGCTTCTTGTTTTCGTATATATGAAGCCACGTCGCTTGACATTATGCTGGGCAGCGAAAGCAGTTCAGAGCTTACGATACGGAGGCTGCGTGAATATGTTAAGTTCATTGCTATAAAAAAAATTAAGATTTTTATGTTTAATTAATGCTATTTTAATATTAACCGTTCAAATAATAACAGAAAACTTAAGAAATTTATTTTTTGTTATAATTTAGAACAAAGTAAAACTCAAAGCGATATTAAATTGTACAATTTGAATGCGGAACAAATTAACCTAATTAAAGCCATGCTCCTTGTTTAATTCCATTATGTACTTCTGAATACTCTGACGTACACTACACAGCTGTTTGTATGGCACCATTCTAATTGATTCTAAATGTTCTTTGTGATTTTTCAACTTCTTGGTTTATGGCTTTAGCAACTTGTTGTTACAATTCTGCCAGTGTCTGTTTACTCTGTCACAAACGGGATGGAGGGTAGGGAAGAATAAGAATTTCGCCGGTAAATTTATATGAGAATCGGAAAAACAAGAATATAGCCAGTAAATTTTTATGAAAATCAAAGAAATATGTGACACAAACTTGTTTTGATTAAACCTTAGATGTTCCATGTAGATAACTAGCCGTCGCCCGCGGCGTTGCTCGCGTTTTAGACCCTTTAGAGTGCGACTTTTCAAAATTTCTTTCTTAGTGCACCCCTACACTATATAAGGAAACTACCCTCCAAATTTGATACCTCTAGGACTTGTAGTTTAGGCTGTGCGTTGATTCTAAGTCAGCCTCAAAAGAGTTTTATATATATTGATGAAGGTTTTTTTAATTAAGATGTTTGCGAGATAACTTGTGCCATACCAACAGCCGCTGACTATACCAAATTGCTACAGAGTAGGTTAATTAGCAAAATGGATGTTTGTACGGTAAGTATGTAACGAACAAAGAGCAAGAAGTAGGCTAGAAGTAAAATAAAGAAAATAATGTATTTTTGATCAGTAACCTTACTTTAAGTTTTCTATGCCTTAGAAAATAAGATAAATATTTATAGAAAAGATATTTCAATAAATTTTAATTAGTTTTCTATTCTCTAATGCTTGTAAAATCTCAACTTGCCCCAAGAAGCTGGTAGATTACAGATGAACCCTTCGTGGCGTAGTTTGCTTAGTTAATCTTCACCGATTATCTAAGTTAAGCACCGTTCCGCGTGGTCACTATTTGGATGGGTGACCGTTAGTGGTATATACATCTGTGCTCTTCCGTGCTTCGGAGGGCACGTTAAACTGTCGGTCCCGGCTCTAGCAGTCGTTAAGCCATGATTGAGGCCTTAAGGCGTAGGGTAAAGGCAGACAACCTTCTCGCTCGCACATTTCAACATTTTTGAAGATAATAACTAAATGTAATTATGTGAAATTACAGAGCTTCAGGGTCGGAAGAATAACAATGCACAGGTTCAGTAAAAATATCACATTGATCCAAACAAGTTTTTCGACCAAAAAACTTGTACCAATGCGATAAATTAAAGTGCACATTTTTTTGGTTAGAAAACTTGTTTCGATCAATGTGACATTTTTACTGAACCTTTGCATTGTTATTCTCTCGACCCTGAAGCTCTGCAAATTCACATAATTACATTTAGTTATATTATATCTTCAAAAATGTTGAAATGTGCGAGGTAGAAGGTTGTCTGCATTTACCCCACGCCTTAAGGCGGTTTAAAAACTCTGTCAACAGAGTTGGCCACTAACTCATACGAGCTTGCCTTAAGCAGTGTATTGACAGTTAATCGTACATCTCTATTAACTTTGATAAAAATACCTCTTTCTCCCATTCGCCTAAAATAAACCAATGTAACCGAGAAATTTGGGGATCTCAGTAAAACATCCTTTTATCTCAAGATCCCCCCGACCCTGCGGCCTTAACAAATCATTTTACTTCACCCCCGTAAGGGTGCTTTGCGGTATAGACGGAGCGATCAGCTGAGCGATTGATCGGTTGGTTTTTACTCTTTTATAGAATAGAATAGAATAGAATAGAAAATGTTTATTTTGAGTCATATCAAGAAACATGCACAGTTACATCAAAGAAATCACAAAAAAATTAAGGTCTAATATATGACAACAAAATAGGTCGTCACTCAGCATAAGCTGTAGCAGCAAGTGTGCTGCTACAACGCTGGTATTATGTGACGCCACAAATTGTCACAAACAAAATCAAAGTGCATAATGATAACTGTGATTGAATGAATGAATGAATGAATGTAAACGCTTTATTGTATATAAATAACATCGAAACATATTCATATGATATAAACAAAACAGGTTGCATTAAATGTACAATGGGCGGCCTTATCGCTCAATAGCGATTGAATAAGTTTTGTGGAAAATACAAGTTGACTTTGGTTAATAAACGCATGTTTATGTAATAGTTTGTAAGGTTAAGGAAGGATCAAAGAATACCCTTTAACTTCTGGGACATCGACTAAGCAACCAATTTGATTGACCAACCTAACGGTTATAATAAATAACAGTTATTATTAACAGTTTACTTTTGTTATTATAGCAACCAAAAGCTTTCATCTCATTGGATTTCATGACACCTTAATTCGACTAGATTCGGCTCTTTACTGTCGCAGTGAAAAAAAAACTCTTGCATTTAGAGTTAGCTTGGTCGCTCTTTACTTGGAATTCTATTGAGACACTGATATTTTCTTAAATTCTTAATTTTTTTATTGCACACAGAAAAATATGAACAAACGAGTTAAAACTAACATAATGTACAAAAGCGAGCTTAACCCGAATGAGAGTTTTCTTCCAGCAAACCTTTTTAGGAAGTATTTCCGTTTTTAGCATGCGGCTCGCTTCGCTCGTGAACCTCGCCTGCTCACCTTATGTTTTTATAGAGCACTTGTTTAATAATTACTTTTGTTCAGTAGTAAGGCTTTGTTTGTGTAGGCTTTGTTGGGGAAAGATTTTAGACTTTCTTAGCAACTCTCAGGGGATGGTTTTTGAAAAAACTGCCACTGTAATATTAGTTACGTTATTTACGACCGTAGCCAGTATAGCCACATACTTTTTTATCTTTTAGCAGAAAACAGATGGATCTCTTGGTTTGGGTGATAATGTGGCTCATTCCACTTTTCCCCTGCGCGAGTCCCTGCGTAGGGGATTCACGGAATTTTTGTCCAATAATCCCCTTAGCGACCCCGGCTACTTCCGGCAGGTGAGGACGTCTTGGTTCAATAGGTAAATAAATAAAATATTCATGGACATTTTCACACAACGTCTTCTATTCCCAAACTAAACAAAACTTAAAATATGTCCCTACAGTTATTTTTAAAACTAAACTGCTATATTACCATCGTCTTGAATCACCGCTCTTTAGAGACCCGGGCTTAAGGAGCTTTGTATTTATTTGCCAGCAATTTCTTATCCTTTTGTGCTTTTTTATAGAAAAACTTAACAGAAACCTTTGAATTTTACGTGAAAAAATAAAAACTGACCTACTTTAGAAGTACCTTTTACTTACCTATTTAGTTTTGCCCAGAATTGTGTAAAAGTTGTTGGTTTTTGGACGTGTCTCTGCCTATCCTCTTTTAACTCAATATTTTTTCTGTTCCTTTATTTATAAAAGAGTAACAACTAACGTGTGCAATTGAGCTTGATCTGAGAATAGGATCCCTCAATTCAGACGGACACTCTAGAATTATCACGTTAAACTAACACACCAAGGCCGGAATACTGAAACATCAAATTTAAGCACCACTTATAATTGCTCTGCCTCTGTTTGACATTACTCATTTGTAAAAGATGGCAATAATTTAAGCGTGAACTTAATTTAAGTGGCGTTTGAGAATTCGATTGTAAGCATACACCTCTCTGCTCTCTACCGATATCGTATAGATACAGGTGTCGTATCGGTGGCAGTATTCGACTTCTTGTCCTAAATCTCCACAACATTGTAAACCACATTATCCCGTTTTTAGTTAAAAAATGGCGTTTGCACGGAAGCTGTATCTCGTTTGAGGAAAATTCGATTCGACCAACATCGTAACTTACGGATCGCGGTCGGCTTGGTGCTATCCCTAGTAGCAGAGTTTCAATCGGCATTGGAGAGTTTATTCTATTCTAAATAAAACTCTTTTGAAGCTGACTGACAATCAACGCACAGCCGAAACTATAAGTAATATTAATATCAATTAATTTTGCAACGGTTTGTAAAAGGCTCAACTGTTTCATGTGTATTTTGTAAATATTGTGAATATTGTAAATACTGTATTAGTTGTATTTTTCTTTATATGAATATTAGTTCCAGGTGCATTTTTTTTGTCAGGCCGACTGACACAACACCGAATGGGGACTAGTCCGTTATTTCTAGCAATGTAGTTACGTTTTGGGCACTGTAGCACAATGTAGAAATCATTGAACATTGAAGGTTAGATTTTTTCGTCATGCCGACTGACACAACACCGAGTGGGGACAGCTCTGTTTGCCCTACAATATATTCAGCACGAAACAGCTATAACTCAGCCGGTTTACGTAGCCCGATGATAATAGCGAGCTGTGATTTTATTAGGCTTATAGGGCCTTTGCCTACTTCGGAATAAATATAGCCCATTGGGCCTCGGGCGATTCCCATTACGATGTTGGGGGCAATATCCGGTGGCAGGTTTCAGGTATTTTTGCGGTTGGATCGGTTGGTCCTATTTTGGTGTTTGTGTGCGTTGTATATTTGTTTTTAAGCCTGCGGAACTGTTTGATGAAAATCAAGTTGAAAATCGCTTTGTGGAATAGTATAGCTGCTTTATCGACAGTTGCGGGTAGGTTACCAACTTAGTCGATCGGTAGACAAATTCGTGAAATTTTAACGAATTGTCAATGGTGTATGTTTACTATGTTTTGATTCTGACAAACGAAAGTGAACCTTATTTTGACGATCGTAAGGCATCGTTAAAATTTGTCGACAAGAGATCCGTACTACCATGGAACGACACGATGCGATACGTTTATCGCCTTTAGCGATCGACAACTAAGCGATGATAAGAAGAAGAACGGTACTTGCACTGCATATTATCGAAGTAAAATTAGAGTTTCTACTGACGATAGACAAAGTTTTTCTTACTTATTCTTAACTAGAAAATCCTTATTAAATAGATAGAAAGATAAACACTTTATTGTACATAAAGAGAAATTACACAAGTACAGGAAATAACATAAAACGGACACTAAAAGGCCTTATCGCTAGAAGCGATCTCTTCAGGACTATTAGTTGGGATTTTATTCTTATTTTTGTTAGATATAAAAAACTAAAAACCACGTCGTAAATCTTTTGCAGAATATATATTCACAGTATTTAATTGTGGTAGCACAGGAGACGACCAGTTTGCTAGGAAAGCATACGTATCTTAAAACCTAGACTTTAGAACTTACTAGAATAACTTCCGACAAACAGACGTCTTAGTCAATTGATTGCCTCTCTAATTCTTAGCTACCCGCAATCAGATGTAAGGGCTGGTCCTGACTGTGACAGTGTTTTAGTCGAGTTGTACTGTTTTTAGTAAAAATATATAACATTTTTGAGTCAGCTTTGGTACAACAACTAAAACACGTAATAAAATTTTGCCTTAGTGAGAAATAATAAGACATTATAAAATTTATTTTTTTTACAGACACAAACATTTTAGAATTTGTGTAGAATATTTGCCAGCACCACTAGTATAGCACCGGCCCTAATTTTAAATATTTGATTCATGGGACGACCTCGACGCCTTTGATAGAAGCTGGTGGGAGCAGGCCCAGGAGAGAGAAAAGTGGAAGGTGTTGGGGGAGACCTTTGCCCAGCAGTGGGACGAAATAGGTTAGAAAAAAAAAAGTATTATGGAAACTATAAAGTTACTTCTTCTTCTTTTCGACAGACAATTTTGCCAGTATCTGTAAGTACTGTAGTGAGAACTATTATTTAAATTCACTTACTATGCTTTAAAGCGATCCGATCATAAGCAATAATTATGTTCAATGTAATCATTGTAATCATTGTAATCATTGTAATCATTGTAATCATCTCAAATGAAGTTGGGCATGACATATTGCAAGGCGTGGTGATAACAGATGGAGTAAGGCGACCACTGAATGGTGGCCAAGATGCGGCTACAGAAACGTAGGACGTCCGGCAGCGAAATGGGCAGACGACATCGTCAAAATAGCAGGCCGTAAATGGGAGAGACTAGCGCAGGACCGCGGTGGATGGCACAAACTTGGGGAGGCCTATGCCCAGCAGTGGGTAAGATCGGGCTGTGGATGATGATGATGTTGATGTAATCATTGAACATATTTTGATAATATTGTCCGAAAATGAAGTAAAGTCAACCAATCCTCTAGCAACTACACTAAATACTAGAGCCATTAGAACGAGTCCTAATTTCCCCGCAATCAGATTTAACTCGAGCCGATATATCCAGAAAGTTCTTCCTGAATTTATCTCTCAAGTTGAGTTGGAATTAAACGCGGGTTCGAATGCCAATATTTGGAGTTTTGACTCGAAGTTACGTGATTGGTTTCCCGAAGTCCATTATTTCTTTTGATTGCGAGTGACCTAGTTATTGGCATTTATTTCCGCGTGTTAAATTAATAATAATATTTAAAGTAAAATTGTGAATTGGAATTCGGTTGATTTTTATTTATATTTATTTTATTTTTAAAAGAATGGATTGGATACCCAACACAGGTTTACACATAACAAATCAAAGTACATATAAAAGGAAATAAAACAAGGTGCTCCCATAATTATAGGGTACCACATCATGCGCATTTAATACATCACAAGCAACTTATACACTAACATAAAGTAGGAAGAATAACAAACAATATTGTTACGTGAATTTGTATGAGTGCCGTGTGTACTAAGACTATCAATAAATCCTTAAATCTTAGAAGTCTTAAAAGCATTGCCCAAGAACTTTGGTTTGAAGGGTAAGGGCGCCGGTGTAATTACACGCACATGAGACTTCAAGATCTTTACGTCTCAGAGTGATGGACGCAGTGCATTGCCTTACAGGGCACGTACTCATGGGACTTCCTCTGTGATGTAATGCATTGTTATAGGCAGAAGTTACTACTTAACATCAGGTGAGCTATCAGCTTGTACCACTACTTATATCATTTAAAACAAAAAAAAACTTTTGTCAGTTTCGATAAAGCTATATAAACTAATCTTATTTTGATAAATCGGACGAAATAAATTATAGAAATCTCTTGACAAAATTGCCAATTTGTGACACCCACCTGTGACAATAAAGGACTGATAAAATCTAGAATATTCTATTTAAAGGGATACCTAATCTTCAGACGACAAATACCTTTGTCCAGCTTCAGACCACCTTGAATGACCTGTTGGTCTTTCATCCCTAGAGGGCGCTACTAAATGTTTCTAACAAAATCTGGTTTAAAACGTAGTTTGGATTTTAAATTAAATCAAGTGGAAAAATGTAAAATTAAACAATTATTTTTATATTTAGTTAAAATTATAATTTTAAAGGTACCTACCTACTTTTATCTACATATTGCCTACCTAAATGTATGAGAAATAAAACTTATTTTCTGTGACTTTTCAATGGTGTTTATGGTTACTAGAATAATTTCCATAAACTGTCATTATCTGATGATGAGGCTGGAAGATAATTAAATTGAATGGTTTATGTAATTTTGGTAAATTTCCCCTCAAGGGGGGGGGGGTTTCGAACCTCTTTCAAATTCGGGTCTTCAAGGAAAGGCAATTTAAACATCTAAACCTAACACGTCAGTGGATATATTAGTCAAATGTCAATAAAAAGGATCGTGACCTTTTCCACTCAATGAAGCTACACGTCCACTATAGCGGAGCGGGTCGATCAGATAGTCGATAGTCGATCAAAAAATTGCAAGAGGCTGTAAAAATTTGAAACAAAACAAAGCGTGCTGGGCCCATAACCTGAAGGGGTTTTCAGTAAAATCCAGCAGTTGATGAATTAGATGTTTTATTATTGGGGTTGAGACGGAGCACACAGGTATCGGCGGCAGCCACGCAGAAAGAAGAAGGGACACAATTTTTGCTTTACGTCAGAGATGTCAGTTTGACATTGACAGCTAACTAGCAGTGTTTACATTATAGATTCTACAACCAGTACAAGTCATAATCATTTACTGGTCTACTGGTGTACGTAGGACACACCATTGATACCCAGGCTTCGGTTCATCTCATGCAGTGTTTGCTCAAAGATCGTCGCCTCATGCAAGAGAGCATTCAGTTGTGTGCATGCGGTAAGTACTGCGATCATATAATTATACAACAAACCTGAAATGGGTTACACAGGTGTACAAAATATAATTTAGCTACAAAAAGTAAGATAGGTAAGTAAAGGTAAGTTAGGTACAAAGGTCATTTCTAAACGGCCCGCTCCGCTCTAGTGGACGTCATCCTTCACAGGGTTGCCACCCCAATGAAATATTCCTGGCGCGTTGCAAAGCAGGTATTTTACCTTTTATTGATAGGCCGAATAGAATTTTAAATTGTTATCTCGGTTATAAATTGCGGATCGTTTTTGACTCAGGATTTTGGGGCTGTTACCATAATTCTTGTTTACGAGTCGGTTTGTGGTTTTCGGTTAAGACCATAGGGCTATTTTTCAGTGCGTGTAACTGTAATGTTGCGTTCACACTATGCCGCAGTCGGCAGGGACTTGGGCAGGGAAGTGGGCACGAGCAGTGTGAACACGATAATGCCTCTGTCCCGGTTCCCAACCCAAACTCATGCCCTTGCTCTCTAGTGAGAATAAAGGCGATGTTGCTGTGGCAATAAGTCCGCGGCAATAATGCCGACAGCGGCATGGGCATAGTGTAACGCGGTTTATTGGATTCCGTTGCTCTTATTTCAGTGGACGTCACAGAAGTACTTGGGTAATTTGTTTATAAATATATTTAAAGATAAAAATCAAACTCACAAAAATTCCGGTAGGTCTATAAGTGATTGTTGTGTAAATTATGTAAAGATGACGATAATTATCTTTTTACTTTTGAAACTGAAACATATATAAAAAACGACTGAACTGCTCTTGCAATGAAAAAGATAACTACGTACCAAAATAAGAAGAAAAAATATCTACCAAATAATGGTAATTAGTTTTTTGTGTAAACCTTCCAAATGAACATGAACATTATGAACAAACCACTTTTGCCAAGTTTCCATCATGATAAAACCACGACACAGTAAACAGGAGAGATAGGCGACGATACGTCTTTGTGAGAGAATGGAAACAAGGGATCTTAATAATGGCGCTAGAAATATATAGCCATTGTGGTGCTTAAACAGCTGGTTAAGTTAGTAAAAAAAAAATTGTGCGTGGAGTCCCTCCGCGCGGAAGAAGTGAAACTTCAAGTGCCACGCATTCACTCTCGCTCTGTCTCTTTCTATTCCCCCTCCCCAGAAGCGTTAAGCGTTTAACGCAACCTTATTGGAAGTCGCATTAGAAGTTTCACTTCAATTATGTTAAACGTGTAACATTTTTCCTTACTAGCCGAGCTGGTGAATCAGTACACCTGAGAAGTGTTCATAAACAAATCTGACAGTCATTCGAATCATATTGTTTGCTTCTCCCCGCTGACGCAGACTTCGACGTAACAAGAGACCATACTATACGTTTTCCATGCAATTATGTGTCCGGCGCTGCATGCTGCATACCGCTGCGTTGTGCGTTACGATCGCGAGACCAAGGCTTTACGTCACCGCGCAGAGCCCTGAGTCTATATCCGTGTTGTGTTTTCTTGCTATTTTTGGCATTCGGAAACGGATTCGCAAAGCGAACAATTTTGTATGAAAACCGGATAAGCGCCTCTAGCAGGAGATTTGGGAACTATCCGGTTTTCATACAAAAATGTTCGCTTTGCGAATCCGTTTCCGAATGCCAAAAATAGCAAGAAAACACAACACGGACATAGACTCAGGGCTCAGTATATCTTGGATACTCTAGCATTGCCGTGCGTTTCCACTGCATAACATTCAGAATAAAACATGCACAACTCTTTGAAGACATCGATTTGCGTTTCCACCGCCAAACCTTGTGCATGTTTGACATTTTGAATCTTGTGCAGATTGTTTTAAGGATTTTCTTGATTGTAAAGACTAATCGTTTGTAAGGATTGTGTTGTGAAGGCTTTATTGTGAATGTTTTTAGTCGAAACACGCTATTACGATACGTTTGCGAACGTCACATTTATTCATGACTAGCCGTCGCACGCGGCGTTGCTCGCGTTCTACCCTTTAGAGTGTGACGTTTCAAAATTCCTTTCGTAGTGCACCCCTATCCTATATAAGGATACTACCCTCCAAATTTCATACCTCTAGGACTTATGGTTTAGGCTGTGCGTTGATTCTCAGTCAGCTTCAAAAGAGTTTTATATATTTAGAAGAAGATAGTGGCACAATAGCGAGTTGCTTTGGCATTGTAAGAAATGAACCAGCTGCGTATAACGTCCTGTGACATAGGGCGGTTCCCTTGAGATGTAACTGTTGTCGCTACCTATATTCTATTGTGGTAGATACTGCCAAAATTAATTGGAGTTTTAACTAACATCCGACGTAATTAATGATGTTGGCCTATATTTTTGACCTATGATGATGAAACTTGAAACACAAACCAAAAAAAATTTCGTTCTATTGTTTTGTGTTATTTGATTAGTATACAGTAGGCATTGCCAGTAACAAAAACGCAAAAAAAATATTAAAATTAACTATTACTTACTGATTTGGACCAGTTGAGCTATATCTATAAATCGTTTGCAACGGTTTGCGGATAGCTCAACTGTTTCATGTGTATTTTGTAAATATTGTTAATAATATTAGTTGTAATTTTCTCTGTGAGTAAAATTTAGAAATTATTAGTGACTCTATGAAATTGCAAACATTTTGCATAGAAATCATAATTTTGTTTTACTTATTAAGAATTTTTAATAAAACAGCTCATTTATATTTTTGACACAATAATTGCCAATATTATTAGTAGGTACGTAGGTACCTACTATTAAAACTGGTAATTACGAAATTGCAAACATTTAGCTCGTAAAATATCTCAGAAATCATAATATTTTTTTTAAACAAGAACTTAGCATACAAAATCTCATTAATTAATATTTGTATCTCTTAAAATTAATGGTTATTTTCGGAATGAAGCAATAAAATTATATTAGTCTGTTATGAAAAATCTGAATTATCTTTTTATCGTTATAACTTTGTGAAAACAAATGTTTGAAAACGGGATTTTTTATTATTAACACCCGAGAGAGGAAAATCATGCAAAGCTTGTTTAATAAATAATATAATATTAATAAATTACTCGTATATATTTTTTTACCCGACTAAGGCGAAGCAAAAAGGAGGGTATATGATTTTGACCGATATAGTATGTATGTAGGTATTATAAAAGTTTGGATAAAAAATAATATTTACATTTTGTACTTTGAAAAAAGACTCCTTGGGTGAAGGTTCTTTTCAAAGGATCCCGTAATTCCTTTAGTTTTAAATAGTCATTTTACAGAGCGCCATCTAGCTAAAAACATAGGTCAATTGTTAGTAGCTGTAATATTTGAGCTGCGGGTTCGATTCTCACAAGAAACTTTTCGCTTATTTTTTTGGGTACCTATGTAATTGTTATTTTTTTTTCCATATACGTAAAGTACATAAAGAGTTTCCATCTTTAAGATCGGTAACTTAGAAAGTCTATTATAAGCTAACAGTTGACTTCATATATGTTTTAAATGATGATGATGAATAGACATTGTGTTCACAACCCCAGCTCCGTGATTTTTTTTTTAAATACAGTTGAGATAAAACATGCCCAAAAACGAACAGCGAGAAGTACTTCTCCCAAAAGACAGGCATTAAAAGGCCTATCGCAGAAACACAACTTAAAACCCCCCAGTGCAGGGTGCGAGGAAACATCTTCCCAAAACTTCGGGGGCTCAAAAATACAGACGTAGGTAAGACACAGCGTACGTTAGCCATTAGGAAAATGAAACAACTGATAGTTTGTATAACGCCTTCTAGTCCCAAACTAAGCAGAGCTTGTTACTATGGGAACTAGATCGCTGATAGAATACTTATACACGTTCTTTGTAAATACATACCTACTTATAACACACTAGCCGTCTCCCGCGGCGTTGCTCGCGTTAGAGTGTGACTTTTCAAAATTCCTTTCTTAGTGCGCCCCTACATTATATAAGGAACCTAGCTTCCAAATTTCATACCTCTAGGACTTATAGTTTAGGCTGTGCGTTGATTCTCTGTCAGCTTCAAAAGAGTTTTATATATATTGATTGATGATGATGATGATTGATGATTGATAGACGACCCACAGGGGGGCAATCGATGTTTCATAAAAACCTGCCAGGTTTAACCCTGGCGGGTTTTCTGAACTGTTTCATAGGTATTCTGTGACTAAATAGTGACATTATCGCGTTTTAGCGCGTTTTTAGCCGTCAAAAGCTTCTTGTTTTCGTATATCTGTAGCCACGTCGCTTGACATTATGTTAGGCAGCGAAAGCAGTTCAAAGCTTGCGATATGGGGGCAGCACGGAAGGCAGAGCTATTACCGACTAAGCTGTGACGCCTGTCAACAAGAAAATAACAATATGAAGAGAAGAATAAAAACAACTTTTTCTATGTAACCTTGCTCGGTTGGTTCAACAAAAAAGTTATTCATATCGTTCGGTTCAACCCCCCGAAGTTTTCGGGAGTTGTTTCACTCCACCTTGTATAAAACCAGATTAAGTTAACACAAGATTTCTGGCGGAGATAAGCTGACAAAGCCTTAAGTTCCAACAAAGGCGAATTCTGATCTTTAAAGGGTTAAAGTAATGAGGTTTATGGTTAACCCTTATAGATACGAACTCATTTGGTATTTTATCTTATTATTATTACATACCTATCATTATTAGTACTTATTACTATCATTATTTACTGGGTGTTTCTATGTATTATAAGTATGTATTTACAAAAAAATATATATATGTGTGTATTCTATCAGCCATCTAGTTTCCACCGTACAAGCTTTGCTTAGTTTGGGACTAGAAGGCGTTGTGTTAAGTGTCCGTGAATATTTATTAGTACTTTATTCAATTGTAATGAAGTAAAAGTTTGTAATTTTATCCCCCGACCGAAAAACGGATGGCGTGTTATTAGATTCACGGCATTATGTGTGTAGAGCTTCGATACGAAAGCAGTTTTTTGGTTACAAAGGTTATCTGGAATGGTTCTTGGCTTTTTCAGCTCCGCACGTATTGACCTTGTCTTTCCTGTGGATATGGCTGACTGGGCTGAGAGGATGGTATAGGTGCTACAAGCCTACTCCATCTAAACATTGTCCCAGGCACTACAGTGTTGCGTTAAGTGTAGGCATAGGTTGCCTCCTGACGCTGTATAAATCATCTTCAGTATAGATGTAAAGGCCTAAGTAGGAGTAGTTGGTGAAATTTGATAGGTAAAGCCGTTATCAAGTTATAAAAAATATTCATCAGCTCTGAAATCCAGTTCGAAGAATCTCAGGCATAATTCCAGTTTGAGATCGGTTTAAGATTTGATGAACTAGAGTCTATACTCTAAGGTCTGATGATGACCAGCAATGATGAAGAGAATTTGACATTTTCAAGTTTGGTTTTTTTTTTTAAATATTTGTTAATTGAAAGTGATGGAATACCGGTATATAGAGCCGAAGCCTAGAGTTTGATAAAACTGTTTTATCCGCAGGATTTAGAATTCAATTTATAGAGATTAAACTAGATTCAGGAATAAATACAGGCTGGTTACTGTAGACATCTCTTCCTTATGCTTACATCAATCTAGGGACGGTAGATATCCGTTGAATGTTAACACGACATTTACACTACACGATATTTTCGGAGAGAGGTAACGCCTTATGAGGACTCTGGACAGTCAGCAACATAAGTCAATTACCTTTTAGAATTTAAAATCCGTCAGTAAATGGAGGCGAAAAATAATATTATTATTATTATCATAACAGTTAATTTAAATAACAGTTAACAGTTAATAAAACGCTAGTACAGATTAGAAAACAAATAGGTAATTAAAAACTAGTAAAACTAACCTAGTGACTATGACTATGGGACAATTCAAAAAGGGTGTTTTAAAATTCTTCAATTGTCGGCAACGCGCGTGTGGCACCTCTGGTGTTGCAGGCGTCCATAGACTACGGTAACTGCTTCCAATCAGGCGGGCCGTACGCTTGTTTGTCTACTTTGCTAAAAATAGATATATTTCCGAGGTGTTTTTACCGAATATAGGTTAATGGAACATGTCAATTTGAATCGCATTAAAATCAGTCTTATTATTGTATTCACGTATAGAATTACCCTGTTTTTCTCATCCCTTTTATATTCTGTGGAATAATTTGCAATAAATCTCTATTTATTACCCCAAGGGATTGAGAGGGCCATAGAGGGTAAGAATATTAAGGGCTTTATGAGGATTTTTCTTTAAAAAGTTTGTTAGAATGAGGTTAATTATTATAAGAAAATTATTTATGTTTTTAATCAAATATTTTTCGAAAGATAAAATAAATAAATATTCACGGACACTTAACACAACGCCTTCTAGTCCCAAACTAAGCAAAGCTTGTACGATGGAAACTAGATGGTTTATAGAATACATACATTTTTTTTTGTAAATACATACTTATAATACATAGAAACACCCAGAACCAGAACAAACATCTATGTTTATAACACACAAATGTTTGTTCTCGGTGGGGGTTTGGGTCGTCCCACAGCACGGAAGGCAGAGCTACTACCGACTGAGCCATGACGCCTGTCTTGTTTTGAAAAAGATCTTTGTTTTGAATACATAGGTCAGCCATATAAGTCGACAAACATTTGTTTTTTGTAAATATCTTAAAGAAATTAGGACTTATTTAGTACTAGTGGTAGTAATATTAGCATAGATACTGTATTAGTCTGGATTTTCTTAATAAAAATCGTATTTAGAAATTCATAAAGCTTAATATCCAAATTTCAACTTCACCCCTAAGCTGGCAAATCTTTTAGGGGTTTTATAATATCCTATAGGGTTGTCACCCTTCCGCGACATTTGGCGGCATTCGCTAATTGCTCAGTGTGTGGTGGCTTTCATATTTAATTGCATTATTGTTTGTTTTTAATCATTAGGGTTGGCAAGGGGTTATTGTATTAATGTCCGATTTACACTGTTATAATTACAGTGGTGTACGAGATAGAATAAGAGATAAGCCTATGAAAAGATGGATAAAAACTTTATATTGTACACACAAAAGAAAAATTACATAAAGGAAGGAACATTAAAATATAAAGTAAAACTGGCGGCGTTATTGCTAAAAGCGATCTCTTCCAGACAAGAAAAGATGGATGAATAGTTTGAAAAGCTTTATGCATAAGAAAGAAGTGAACACTGAGATGTCAGGTGGAAAAATAGAAGAAAAAAACTTTGTACCGATACCCGACCTAAACTATCCTTGTAATTTACTGAATTACTGAATAAAATATATTTGACTTTGAACCTACATAAAGACTGGAAAAAGAAGAAGGTGAAGAGGAAAGAGAAAGAGAAGGAGAAGAAGTAGAAGAACAAGTAAATTGGCAAGTTAATGTTCCAGTAACTGCACACCAAGTTGCTGTGCGGTATGACGTCAGCAACATGGCAGCGCAGTGTATGTGAACGTAGCTTTATAGAAAAGCAATGAGGTAATTTCTAACCCTATGGTAATGCTCTAAAGTGGTTTTAGGGTTACGTAACGAAAAGGTAACCCTTGGTGGCCGAGAGGTTAATGGTGATCGTACTGGTATGTATTGACGTTGTCTTTCCTGTGGATACCGACTAGGCTGAGAGGATGGTATAGTACTACAAGCATACTCCATATAAACATGTCCTAGGCACTACAGCGTACCGTTCATCGGGGTATAGGTCAAAAGTGGCCCTTGACGCTGTATAAATCATTAAAACTATATCCAAAATCCTGGTTATTACTGCTTGTGTATGTGTGCGCTTATGTGCTGGGCAAGCCTACTCCATCTAAACATTGTCCCAGGCACTACAGTGTGCCGTTAAGTGTAGGCATAGGCTGCCTCCTGACGCTGTATAAATCATCTTCAATAGATGTAATGGCACAAACTTGGGGAGGCCTATGCCCAGCAGTGGGTAAAGTCAGGCTGTGGATGATGATGAGATGTAAAGGCCTATTATATGTGTGCGCTTTAACATAAACAGAATCCAACGGACTTCGTAATATAGAACTGTATAATTTATCTATTTCTTGATAAAAATATGAAAAGAATCATATATTTCATTTGATCGCCCAATTATATGACGTCCGGGGCTGCCGCGAACGGACTAGACCGCATAATATAAATTACTCGCTGTTAGTACCGCTTCAAGTCATAGGATGAAGCGGGTAAACCGAGCTATAGCCAAAACAATCGCAAGAGAATAAAAAATGTAAGTTAAAAAACTAAAACCCGACTACTGAAAGATGACGTTTTAAAAATATTCTCATCAGAAATCGTTATGTAGGTAATAGTGATTTTTAGAAGATAGCCGAGGTCGTATATCACCTCTCGACTGTTATGTACTTCATCATACCAGCCTGGAGAAGACCACTGCTGGCCATAATTAAAGATAACTATAGATAAAAGCTAGAGATTAGATAAGATACGTGGTAAGAAGGAATGATGTAACTCTTCCGAGAAGGACCTAGATTTATAGTTTTTCTGTACTAATAGCATAAGAGAAAACTAAAATAATTTGAATTTCAATAGAAAAGATATCTAGATCTTACAACTTGCACCAGTACCAAATGCAGTCACAATGCGTTCGTTACGAGGGCTGGAAGGGCGCCAGACTACAGATCCAGTAGATCTCCACAAATATAGCGTGATTTGTACCACGTGCCTGCAGCACTGGTTCATTTACCTCGTGATATCGTAGACCATATGGTCTAATAATAATAATATGGTCTAATGCATATGCATTGAGGATGAGAATCGAACGTCTTTAGACGCTTAACGTCACGTTAGACGGCATTGGCGTCGTGAGAAGTCAAACCGTTCTCTTTAGAAATCTAGAGTCCAGAAGATTGTCATTGGCAGAATATAGACGTCTTTATACGTACAACGTCACGTTAGACGGACGGCATTGACGTTCTAAGAAGTCAAATCGTTCTCTTTAGAAATCTAGAATGGTGACCATAAACGACGGTCATTGAACGTCTTTAGACGTTCAACGTCATCCTACAAAATGTAGACGATATTGTAAGATAAATCGTTCTTTTTAAAAATCTAAAAAAGGCCTAAGTCCAATAAATTGTCGAATGGCAGAATATAGACGTCTAAACGTTCTTCTTCTTCTCTTCAATAATGGCCTGTGTCCGTCATTTCGACAGACAATTTTGCCAATGTCAAGTGTTAAAATTGTAATAATATAAGTCAAGTCAAGTCATTTGTCAAGTCAGCTGTTGTTTGTTTTGAAAAGAAAATGGTGGATTTTCTCTTCAAAACCTAACACGAATTTTCACATTCAGAAAAACTACTTTGCACACATTTATTCCAATGGCTCATACTTTATGTTACGACCTAAGTATTATTGGTTAAAATTCCACCAAAATTAAACAACAATACTCACAATAACACAAGAAAAACTATTAAAATAAAAGTGCTATGTGTCGTTTCAAAAAATGTCAAAACTAAATAGACGACATTGACGTCGAGAGAAGTCAAATCGTTCTCTTTAGAAATCTAGACGAGGCCTACATCCAGCGAGTTGTCCAGCAATGAACTACCCCAGATAGATGATGATGTTTCATAGTAATCTTATACTAATACATGATGACGTATAACTTAATTGGCAGGCGGGTATATCAGCCATTAGTGCTTAATGAGGTGCACTAGAGTCTAGATTACTATAACAGCACTTCTAAAAAATCCCGAATGCCAAGGCACTTCTGCCAACTTTTACGTTGATCGATGGTAATCTATGAAGCTAGAAACTCGTGCTAAGGGTGTAGTACGGACTACGGAGGAATGCCTCATTTTTAATGGACCGTTTCCTTTCTGAGCTTTGTTTTATAATTTTTGAAAGAAATCGTAAAATAGAAATTTTCACTGCTACTATTATGTACAGGATGTTATAAATAAATAAATATTCTTGGACATTTCACACAACGCCATCTAGTCTTAAATTAAGGAAAGCTAGATTAAAAGTACCCAACAATATCAATACAACGTTCTTAGGAAACCAACTGTAAGAATTAAAAAAAAACTTAAAAAGTCTGATTTTCTATATATTTTTGCCAAGTACCTGATTTTGCATTGTATATAATGGAATACTAGGGGCCGCCCGCGACTTCGTTCGCATCCCGTTGGATTTCGTTAATTTTTGTTGATAAAAAGTAGCCTATGTGTTAATCCAGATCACGGACAATATATATTCCAAGTTTTATCCAAATCGGATCAGTAGCTTTTACGTGAAAGAGTAACAAACATCCATCCATCTATACTTACAAATTTTCGCGTTTATAATAATTAGTAGGATCAGTTTTTTTTCTCACAGTTTTCCATACGGTTTCATAGCAAAAATGGTTCCTAATGATGGGTACTGTAGTCATTAGACTCAAACTATTCTGTCTCCTTTTCCATCAAACAAAAGAACGCGACAAAGAATGTATCTTTTCGGTAAAAACAAACGCCATCTAGGACGCTCTTGCAAACTGCAGTATAATAAATGCGTTAAATAATTATTTTACGAAATAAAATTAATAAATCTCCATTAGTCAGCACTCAGCATGTCATTTTCATTGACACGTATTAAATCATTTATTTAAAATAAAGCCTATTATGTACCGAATAAATTATGAATACGCGTTAAGAGTCTCGCGTCAGTTGGCGTTTTATAAATCAGTACAGAATTTTTATTCTCCAAGAAAGAAAACTCTAGTTAGAGTGTTAGGCCTTTTGCACATAATATTCTTGTTTCTTATGAGAAATGTTGATAAAACTTTCAGTCGCTTGATTGTTTATATGAGACCGTAAATATTACAAGATATTTTTTTCTTATATCAGATAAGACACGCGCCATACAAAAATTTTCTTGTCTTGTGTTCGTGTCTTATAATGTGCAAATTGCCTTAAGCTCGCTTATTCTCACTGTTTAGCTTTTCCCAAAATCATGAAACTTCAAACTAAAAGCCTAAAAGGGCTCAATAGAGTGACGCTAGTTTTTTATTAAAAAAATTTAGTATCTGGTTTACTCGTATATAACAGCTAAAACACTGCGTTTTTAACCAGAATTTTCTAAATTTAGTTTTTTGGTTCATTTTTAAGAATATAAAACTTTGAGTTACCTACCTAATATTTATGCTTATAATATAATTTCAAAGCACATATTGGACATTACAAAGTTCATTGTTAAAGCAATCAGAAGTTGGCACAAAAACAAATAGAAAACACAGGGGGAATGGAATATAATACAGATGTTATCAAACATCCTGTATTGCAAAATGAACGGAATATTTTGAATGTACCCTTATGCTTCTTTAAGAACAGTTTAAATAGAATTTTTTGAACCTTTGGGACTAACTTGGATGAATTTGATAAAATTTTAAAATTTTACCATTATAGATACCTAGATAAGACTTTATTGTACACAAGAACAATGTTTTAGAGACTAACTTTTTTCCATGCTAAGGTTGCCTGGAAGAAATCGCTTTTAGCGATAGGGCCGTCCATTGTACTTCATCGTATTATATAAGCTTCAAAATTTATTAGTTTAAATTAAAAAATCTAGAGAAACGGACTTCAATATGAGATGAGTAGGTATCCTTCATCCAAAAAAATATTTAAAAGTATATTCGGTGCTCATAAACGAAAGTGCTGTCCGAATAAAAACCTACACTCATTTACATTAAAACTCACAATCAAACGAAAAAAACAATTGTATTTACAAAACTTTACAAATAAACGTGTGAACTTTTGCTGCAAAACGAAACAGTTTTTAATCTCGTGTTAACAGAGAAGTTTTTACAAAAAATGCTTTGTGTGTTTGCGCTCGCAAAGCATTTTTCTAGTACCTTTGACATTTGTCAATACGAAGCCTGTCGGACTGCTGACAGTAAGTGGTGATAAGTAGGAAATAAGCACTTTGTGTTTTTTTTTTTCAATAAAAAATATCAAATTTTTTTCCCACTAGAAATTATGAACTGTGTTTTTTTTTTGAAGAAAAAATATCCAAGTTTTTTTTTTATTTATTTTTTCGCTGTTATTAGTGTCCAAAATAATAGTTATTTGTTATACAAGAGTGCAAAGTTGCTTTTTAACCGCGTGTTCAATTTTGATGACCGAGCAATCGAAGGATTCTAAAATTGAATCACGAGCGCAGCGAGTGATTCAAAATTAGAATCCTGAGCGTTAGCGAGGGAATCAAAAGAGCACGAGGTGAAAAATCTTTGCACTCGAGTGCAACACGTAACTTTTCATTCCACCTCAGCGAGGAAATGACTAAATGCAAAAAAAGCAAATTGAAAAAAGAACACCAAGAAGGTTCCGAGTCTGAGTTTTTAACAAATTAAAAAAAAGTTGTATGATATATTCGACACCATAGAGGTAGCAGTAAATAGGTTAAATGTTTTTTTTAATTCACAAACTTAGTGCACACGATGTTCTAAATTCAATTTACTTTATCCTCTAGAGAATAAAAACGGCTTTTCCACTCAGATATTGAAGATTAAAAATACTCTTTCCGAGATGGTGGGATGAAAATGTATTTACTTTGTTATTTTAACCTGGTGGTTGTCTGACGACTCCAAGAGCATTTTTCTTTTATGATACAGAAAACCAAGAAGTGAAAATAAAAAGTGAAGAAGTGGGAGTTAGATTTCTATTGTAAAAGAGGATTTTTTTTATTGGATATCTCGATTTTGAAATACAAAATGTTAGTATCAGTAAAAGCAGGTGACAGCTAGGTATATTCATAACAAAATTTAATCACAAACTAGATTTTTTCATATTTTACAGTAAAAAATAACATAAAAACAAAGATAGTCAAAATATACAGCTATTCATTTTATTCGTAGCACCAACAACAGATTTCCCGACCTTTCAATTTATCAAGTCACTATCCCGCTCTGTAAACAAAAAACTGTACACAAAAATATCGAAAACGTGACTTACACGCTTTTACCTGCCGCCGCCTAATTTCATTGGTCCATGTTTGCGCGGGATATTTGCAGAGTCGCTATTGTGTAGCTCCAGTTGCTTGATTGCAAGTTCCGAATGTATTGTTTTGTTAAGCTGCCTATTGAACGTGAGTTATTGCACTGAAGTGTACTTGATTTTGTGATGTTGGTAAAATATTTTTTTTGAATAACGCATACAACACTTTACCTAACTATAAATAAATTAAAAAAAAAACATTTTTAACGACTAAGCTTTTTTTATGTTTTTTTCACTGTTACTATTTCATTTTTATATTCTCATTTCGAAAAAAATGTATGATATTATTATGAGTAGCAATTTGTTCCCTATAAAATCATGATTTAAGGTAAGTATCTGCTTTTTATCACATTTCTCCATTAGAAAAACAAAAAAAAATACCAGCTAGGACGAATCATCACCGTTTAGTTCACCTAATGTAATTTAGAAATATTAATCATGTTCGCCGCAGAACCGACAATCGTTGGAGCAAACGAATACTTGAGCGGAGACCGCGTTTAGGCAAGCGTAGTGTAGGACGCCCTCCGGCTAGGTGGAGTGACGATCTGAGACATGTAGCTGGGAAACACTGGATGAGAAGAGACGAACACCGGGCTTAGTGGCGCGTCTTGTGAGAGACCTACGTCCAGCAGTGGACCGATATAGGTTGATGATGATGATGAATCATGAGTGAAAAAAAATATTTTACAAAAAAAAGCATAATTAAAAAACTTTTTACAAAAATGGATATAAATTTTTTTTTTATATAAAAAAGTATATTTTAACAAATAAGCGTATTGTTACTCAAAAAAGATTACAATTTAAGGTTTCCGATTTAGCACAGACCAGCAAGAATGGTCACGTGTCACTGCTCAGCGATATCGTGCCAAGATCCACGGATATACATCAAGCGTTACAGCATTTTGGCAAGCATTCAGTATTGTTTAATTTTTGGAGCGACCGGTCTGATTTTTAATTGTATTTATGAGTTAGGGTGGTTTTGTATCGCGTAGTCGAGCTCTGGATCCACTAACTGCTCTAGTTTGGAAATTAATTTGTTGTTGTAAGGGTTACCTTAGAAAACTTAGAAAAAAAAAACAAAAAAATAGACAAAAAAAAACTAAAAACGAATTAAATATTTTTGAAAAAATTACTTATTATTTTTATAAGTGTTAGAATCTAGCGAAAGTAATAAACTCTTAGTTGAATTTTAGTTTTTAGACGTTAGCAAAAATATTTTGATCGCACAAACTGGCCACCGATTACAGCCACATTTTTTACTTAAAATAAGTACATGGTGTGGCGAGTGGCAGCCACCATACGTGTCTGACTAGTCTCTACAAAATGCATAAAGATTATTTTTATGACAAGTATCTTTTATAGATAAACGTGGATCTTAAGGTTTTAGTGAACTCGGCCCGTATCTAATCTTTCCTGCGGATACCGACTAGACTGAGAGGATGGTATAGTACTACAAGCATACTCCATATAAACATGTCCTAGGCACTGCAGCGTACCGTTCATCGGGGCATGGGTCAAAAGTGGCCCTTGACGCTGTATAAATCATTTATTTATATCATCATCATCAATGTATATAAAACTCTTTTGAAGCTGACAGAGAATCAACGCACAGCCTGAACTATAAGTCCTAGAGGTATGAAATTTGGAGGGTAGTATCCTTATATAGTGTAGGGGTACACTAAGAAAGGAATTTTGAAACGTCACACTCTAAAGGGTAGAACGCGAGCAACGCCGCGGGAGACGGCTAGTTAGATATAAAAGCTAATATGGAACTGCTTATTGCTTATTAAGCAAAAGCAAAGCAAGCTCGTATGAGTTAGTGGCCAACTCTAGTGACAGACTTTTTAGGCCGCCTTAAGGCCTCCATCGTGTTATGCTTATTAAGCAATAACTATCAATACTATCGACAAATTGTAAGGAATATCGTAGTAATTACAGGCACATGAGATTTCAAGATCTTTACGTCTCAGAGTGATGGACGCAGTGCATTGCCTTACAGGGCACGTCCTCATTGGACTTGCTCTGTGAGGTAATGCATTGTTATAGGCAGAAGTTACCTAACATCAGGTGAGCTAACAGCTTATTCCATTACTTTTATCATAAAAAAAAAATATTCCACAGAAAAAGTTCTAGCAGTTAACTTCAACTACAGAACCGACGTTTATACTTTTTAAACTTTTTCCAAGTACTCCGATTTGGCTAGGATTCGGGTTGGACGGTTTTTTGTATTTTTTGACTTAGTACGTTCTGGCGTTCGGCGGCTCGGTCAGTTCCGGCTAAAGAACCACTTTTCTTTTTCCATTTTGTCAGACAGTTGCCTTTCAGAGTGGTATCTACTTGGAATATAGTATTTTAAAAACTTTTGAAGCGCTCGTGGACAGGCTTGCTTAGTCAATCTTCACCAATTATCTATAAGTTAAACGACTTTTATTTTTATTTTTTATGTTATATGTTATTAGTAATGGAACAAGCTGATAGCTCACCTGATGTAAAGTAGTATCTTCTGCCTATAACAATGCATTACCTCACAGAGCAAGACGTTCTGCACGGTTACTATTTAGATGAGTGACTGTTAGTGGCATTTACATCTGAGCGCTTCCGTGCTTCGGAGGGCACGTCGGTCCCGGCTGTAGCAGTTGTTAAACCATGACGGAGGCCTTAAGGCGGCCTAAAAAACTCTGTCACCAGGGTTGACCACTAACTCATACGAGCTTGCTTGCTGTACTATCCGTGTTGAACCCCACCTCAATAAATGATTTGTGTTTATATATAACTAGCTGTTACCATGGAAACTAGATGGCTGATAGAATACATACATACATATTTTTTTTGTAAATACACTTATAATACATAGAAACACCCAGACACGGAACAGTAAATCAGCATACGGGCCTAAGATCTTCGCTTCACTCGCTCAATCAAATATGACTTTCATGTTTCGACATGCACAACTAATAAATAAATAAATAAATAAATAAATTAAATAAATAATAACTCTGTGAAGATATCGGTTTGCGTTTCCACCGCCAAACCTTGTGCATGTTTGACATTTTGAATCTTGTGCAAATTGTTTTAAGGACTTTTTTGATTGTAAAAACAAATCGTTTGTAAGGATTTTGTTGTGAAGATTTTATTGTGTTTTTTTAGGCGAAACACGCGGTAAGAATGGTTTCCATAATTATTCACTGTTTCTAAGAATAATTCTAGAACCAATCACGTAAAGCCTAGTTAGCCGAGAATACTCAACTAAAAGCGCTTTTTAATTAGGCCGTTGTCTTATCTACTTTCGACAGGCCTCCCCCTAAAAGGTTTCGCTTTGATTTGCCAATAAGCGGACACCGTTATATTGCTACCGTACTAATTGACTAAGCAATTGACATTTTGTACGCTGTTGTTAGAATTTCGTAATACCAGAGCCCGTAGTCTGAGGTTTGTTATGTTGATTTGCAATAAGCGAGAATCGAGAAACTAGCAGTTTTTGTACGGAGAAAAATAGTTTGCAAATCTCCCGCTAGAGGCGATTATCGGATTTTCATACAAAATATCTCGCAAGTCGCTTCTCGATATGCGTTTTGATCAACAAAACAAAACTCAGGCTACGGGCTCTGTCCATTTAAAAGATGCCTCGAAGAGATCGCTTTTAGCAATAAGTTAACTCTCTGTACTTTATATTTGCTTTTTCCAGTACCTGTGTAGTTGCTCTTTTGTGTGTAAATTTTTTACCTTAAAATAGGTTTTATTTTAGTTGTATTTCAATAGTTATGGCAATAACCTAATTGCCAAATTTTTTACATTTTACGGTCATCAAATAACGGCCACAGTTTTACGCAAACCCGTATCTGAGCGTAGGCAGGGAGGAAGTTGAAAAAGTCAATAATTACCTTTTCTTAGGGATTGAAGTGGCGTTCACCACTTCGCGGCTCGGGTGAGGATTTGGTGAAGTTATTCTTTCCTTTCACCACACCAGGCAGAGACAAATAGGATTATTTGATTCAGCCTACTAAGTATAAGTATGCTTATTTTTGAACCGACTTCAACAAAGGAGGAGGTTCTCAATTCGGTTGAATTTTTTTATGCCTAAGTGATGGGTGTTGTACAACGGGTACATCATCAGTGGACGTACTTAGTGGTAATGCATTGTTATAGACAGTTACCACTTAACATCAAGTGAGCCATAGGCATTCAATCATAATGGAAGCAGTGGGTCAGGACCCAATGCAAATATAAGCTCAAGTGCTTGTAATTGCATACTCTGAGTTATGGACGCAGTGCAATGCCACATAGAGCACATTCTCGGTGGACGTGCTCTGTGCTCATGCAATTATTATAGCCAGATGTAATTCAACATCAGGTGGGCTATTAGAACATAGTTTTACAGAAATGTTTCATTTTTTATTAGTGAGGTTTCGAAGAGTTAAACTGTCGGTCCCAGCGCTAACAGTCGTTACACCACGACGGAGGCCTTAAGGCGGCCTAAAAACTCCGTCACCAGGGTTGGCCACTAACTCTTTGCTTGCTTGCTAGTGAGGTTGGATCTTTTTGTGAGTTTGTCGCTCCCGCTTCAGCCTATCAATATACCAGCGGCCTAAGCACTCACTAATTACGTTACATGTTACATTTCTATCGAATTTTCTGAAACCTTTTATTTTCCAGGTTTCAGAGCTTTTTCACCAATATTAAGATATTCTTTTATAAAAAATATTATAAGGTAATACATCATTTCTGCTTGGAAAAGGCGTTTCTCGGTACTATTTCTTTGTTCCTGTATTTCTTAAATTCTTTATTGCACACAGAAAAATATAAACAAACAAGTTAAAACTAAAGATATTATGTAAAAAGGCGGGCTTAACCCTAATAAGAGTTTTCTTCCAGCAAACCTTCTTCTTATGTATTTTATATAAGCTTTGTGCTACCGTACTTACCCACTATTATAAAATAGCGTAAATTAGTTGTAGATTTTTTTTTGTAAAATCTGACCAAACTTTTGTAAATATTTTTTTAATAAATTTAATTGTTGTTTTTGTTTTCTTTAGTGTTATTTGGTCTAAAAGATTTTAATCTCTACCAACCCTTTTGATATCAAACCTAAACCCTCTAATTAAAGGTATTGACTAGCCGACTCTTAACCCTCGAGGGTAATTCAGAGAATTCATTTCTTATTCCCAACCAACCGCAAAGTTTCAGGACTTTGGACTTTCAGGACTGAAAGTTACAGAACTCGGGAAAAACTAAGCGTTGCCTAGACTTTTTTTCTCAATAGTTTGTGCGTGAGACGAATTGTTGATGAGTTAGTGATAATTGTTCGACTCTTTAACTGTTTTATTGGTGTTTGGAGAGGTTAAAGTTCTTTTCTGTGGCAAAAAGACGATTGTAATCAGACTTGCAAATGTAAGAAAGCCAAAATCAAAATATATATAACTCTTTTGAAGCTGACTGACAATGCACAGCCTAAACTATAAGTCTTAGAGGTATGAAATTTGGAGGGTAGTATCCTTATATAGTGTAGGGGTGCATAAGGAACGAATTTTGAAAAGTCGCACCCTACAGGGTCTAAAATTAGGATTAATGATTTTAACTATATAATGCGTAGGCTGCTACCACGCGAGCAAAGCTTCGGGCGACAGCTAGTGGTATAAAATTTTACTGAACACTTTGAATGGGTTAATCTAAAAAACTCCTTTAAGTTTTCCCTTTTGAGGGGATTCTAAAACATAAAGTCTAAAAATCCCCTTGATTTCCAAAAACCAAGGGGATTTTGTTTAAGTCATTATCCTAAAGCAAGCAAGCAAGCTCGTATGAGTTAGCGGCCCACTCTGATGACGGAGTTTTTAGGCCGCCTTAAGGCCTCCGTCATGGCTTAACGACTACTAGAGCCGGGACCGACAGTTTAACGTTCCCTCCGAAGCACGGAATCGCTCAGATGTAAACGCTACTAACGGTAACCCATCCAAATAGTGACCGCGCAGACCGTCGCTTAACTTAGATAATCGGTAAAGATTGACTAAGGAAGCCTAGCCACGAGCGCTTCGATACCCTGACGTGTTCCACGTACAAAGCTCCTGTAGATGAGCTCCGGCGAAGTGGTGGCAAAATGACAAAAACCAAAGCACTTTTTTATTAATACAGCTATTATATATTTTACTTTTAAATTACACAATTACATGGCATATTTATAAAGTTCAAGCAAGCGGCCATATTGCCAAATTCGGACCATAGAGTACAGAATACAAAATTATTACTTATAAAAAAAAGAAAAAATAAGGCGTCGCCTACAGCTCCCTAGGGCGATCAATGCCCTAATTACTATCTGCACTGACTAATGCAAATTACTCAGAACAATCAACTATTGTTATTACTACACAGTATCAAAGCAAAACAATTAAACTCCCCGAATCCACTCCCTGTGATTCGAGCCTTGAGGCGTTTGTGGGGTGAGTTATAAGCGGTCGCGGGCGCGTGAGCTTAATTCTTTTAAAACCACTTTATTTTAAAAAAAGTCTAAAAGCGCCTGAATGAGCCTGGATGAACCATCTGTCGTTTTAACAGAAAGGGGCTAAAAGTTAGAGTTAAGTTTTAGTTAAGAGTTAGAAAAGAAAACCACGCAGGCAACCGAGGAGTCTCATAGACTATACGAAGAAAGAAAAAGGATAATAAAATGTTGAAAATATTATAAACACTTAACATTAAGTTTATTTTAAGTTTCCTAGGTAAATTACCATTTCACTTTACCATCTGTACCCCTAACCTATTAAGTATAGTACATTATATCTAGGTATGCCTTAACCTAACCTTTCCTGTAAGGTGCCTTCTGGTAAGATCGGCGTAAGTGAAAGTCCGGATGCCAAGCAATTCTGCGATATTTTTATATGATAATTGCTTAGTTACGTGATTTATCCGGATTTCCACTTACCCCGATCTTACCAGAAGGCACTATAAATAAATTCTGAAATAATAAAACGCTGTCAGCTTATATCTTACGGTCCAAGTAACAGGATATTACAGTGAACGCTCCTTGCTCAGACACAAAGGGAGTCCACCTTTGTGGTGGTCACCGACTCACCGTACTACTTTATTATAACAGTTAAAACATCCGCAAACTGTAGCATAATTCGTTGGAATTTCCTTCTAAATTCGGAACAAACTTTAGTCTCACTGCGGGTCCGCCTTTGTTATAGGTTGCGGGTTCGATCCTCATCAAGAATAAAAACTTTTTGCAAGCATAAATTATTATTTTGTGTCTCAATACTCAATATTTTGAAGTACCAACGAGTAATGTGTTTAAAGTAGGTACATAAAGAGAATTAGAATCAGAATATTATTTATTCATTAGAATCTTAAGGATCATTTAGAATTGTAGTTGTTGTAAGTGATTCTAGTTGTTTTCTAGTTGTTGTTTGTTGTAGTTCTTCTTCGCGACTTGAGTTAAGAAAACTATTGTTACTCAAGCATAGATCTGAGTAGAGAATTTCATAAAAAAATCTATGCTTGAGTCCGGATCAGTGCTTGAGCAGTAAATCAGTATACGAGCCTAAGTCTTACTCAGTTTGGGGTACTCAGGCTAATAATAAATAAATAAATATTCACGGACATTTAACACAACGCCTTCTAGTCCAAAACTGATCAAAGCTTGTACTAGGGGAACTAGATGGCTGATAGAATACATCAATCATCAATCAATCATCCATCAATCATCAATATATATAAAACTCTTTTGAAGCTGACAGAGAATCAACGCACAGCCTAAACTATAAGTCCTAGAGGTATGAAATTTGGAGGGTAGTATCCTTATATAGTGCAGGGGTGCACTAAGAAAGGAATTTTGAAAAGTCGCACCCTAAAGGGTCTGGGACGCGAGCAACGCCGCGGGCGACGGCTTGTAATATAATTTTTTTTGTAAATACATACTTATATAATGCATAGTAACACCCAGACACTAATAATATCAACTGATTTTTTTTTATTGGTAGACAGAGTGTCGATAGATACAACAAATCAATAAGAATCTACTTAAGCTACCTTCAAAAGAACTTCCACTTATTTCGGTAACTCAGTTTCGAACAAAGTTATCATTTTACAAAAGGTTTTCTGAATAATGGAAGTGTAGGGTGGCACTTATTTTATAAAGACGAGGTTCAATATGAATAATAGAGAAAGGATAGGCAGAGGCAAGTCCAAATGTAACAGACGTTATTTTACAGGTCCAATAATGACAGGGCCAATTTTGAAAAACATTTAGCAGTTTTTCGTTTGTTGGTACATATTTTTAAGTATGAGTGGGCAACTCTGGTGACGAAGTTTTTAGGCCGCATTAAGGCCTCTGTCGTGGCTTAACGATTGCTAGAGCGGAAAGAACTCAGATGTAACTAACAGTCTCTCATCCAAATAGTGACCGCGCAGAACGACGCTTATCTTAAATAATCGGTGAAGATTGACTAAGCAAGCCTAGCCACGAGCGCTTCGGGTAAATAAATACTCATAACACTTACCTACAAATCTATATAGTCTACACAATACATACAAACAAAATAAGGGTGTGTGTGTAAGACACTGTTTTATCATTAGAAATCTCATCCCATCCGCAAACAAAACTGACCTTTACTACTCTATATAACAAAGACCAAACTTCTATGAGATTATCCAATGAATTGTCTACCCCACGCCAAGGAAAATTAATCCGTATTTACTGCGAATAAAGCACAGGTTTCCTTAGCAAATTGTGGACAAATTCAATTACTACGAGTTCGCACGATATTTTGTGTCAACGTAGTACGAGTTTTAGCGTGAAAATGGAGTATTGTTGGAAACTCTTTGATTAAAACAATACGTACGTATATTCAATAGACAGTGTACACAGTACAGAATACCTTAATAGCTAAGATGATCTTATAGTAACGCGGGAGAAATGACAAGGGAGAAGTAAGGTAATTACCCGACTTTTATTTAGTAGAGCATTTACGTTGCGTCTTCTCGTTAGTGCTTTGTGTGTGTACATCTATCTCTGTCTAGCAACAGGTTTAATACACAATGGTAGACCAGTCTCCAAAAAAATCCAAGACAATACCTATGTATTTAAAAAAAAATCTAATAGCTAAAGTACCTATCCTATCCGTCCAAGGTTTGGTAAAGATAGCTGATTAGCGATAAGACCGCCCATTGTACTATTCAATAAAGTATTTTCTATCTATCTATCTAATAAGTTTATGCGCGTACCTATACCTTCCTCGTATTTTGGTAATGAAAAAAGTATAATAGAAGACCTACAAACTATTATAATTATTATGATTGGTACCAATTGCCACTGATTTGGACCAGTTGAGCTATCTATAAATCTCTTGCAACGGTTTGTAGATAGCTCAACGGTTTCATGTGTATTTTGGAAATATTATAAATACTGCATAAGTCGTAATTATCTTTGTGAATTAAAATATGTTTTATTATTAAGTAAGTCAGTCATTCGTGTCTACTTCTATGTAGATAAAAACGGGCTCATCTTTCTTTCATCCTGTAAAAAGTTTCTAATGTAGTAACTAAAGGCTGTAGTCCACTGAAGCTTTTTTTTTCTTTTTTAATACAAATAGGCAACCGTTTGCCCACAATCTCACCTGATGTTAATCAATGACGTAGCTAAGCGACGTAGCTAAGCGAACTTTATTCTAGAAGCCATTCGAGAAATCCAAACGTATACTTAACTGTAATTAAATGAATAAAAATAAAATAAATAATAAATAAATAAATATTCACGGACACTTATCACAACGCCTTCTAGTCCCAAACTAAGCAAAACTTGTACTATGGAAACTAGATGGCTGATAGAATACATACATACATTTTTTTTTTTTGTAAATACATACTTATAATACATGGAAACATTCAGACACAGAACAAACATCTATGTTTACAACACACAAGTGTTTGTACGGTGGGGATCGAACCCACGACCCACAGCACGGGAGGCAGAGCTACTACCGACTGAGCTATGACGCCTGTCAAAAAAAAAACCCCTCAGATTCAAGCATGAATCACGATTGAATATGTTGTTCGAATACAGCCCTTGGTAGGTATGTAATGTAGTCATGCATGAGGTATACCTAATAGGTTTCCGTGCGGTTTTACTGCCCTTTATTGTTTTTCTTTTTTTCTTGGTGTGCAATAAAGAATATATCTATCTATCTATCTAACTATCTACCTATCTACCTATCTACCTATCTACCTATCTACCTATCTACCTATCTACCTATCTACCTATCTACCTATCTACCTATCTACCTATCTATCTATCTACCTACCTATCTATCTATCTATCTATCTATCTATCTATCTATCTATCTATCTATCTATCTACCTATCTATCTATCTATCTTTATTTATCTATCTATCTACCTATCTATCTATCTATCTATCTGGCCGTACGCACTGCTTTAGTGGATAACATGCTTTAAGCCGCTATCCGAACTTAAATCGTTCTACAGATTAATGTCTAAAGTTTGCTCTTGGTGGGTCACAACTTGCTTTATTAGTTTTCGTAATATTATTTAAGTACGAATATTTTTATTATAAAATTTTATAATGAACTAGCTGATACCCTCGACTTCGTACGCGTGCGAAACCACCAAAATATCTGTCAACCAGCGAATTGCCGCTTTTGGGTTAGAGAGGTCAAGCTGTATCTAAGAATCCACGTCTTTGATTTCAATAAAATATTGCGTATGTTTCAATCCGGAAAAAAGGCTTCTGACTGGTATAAGTTTCATTGAATTTGGTCCAGTAGTTAAGGCGTGATCCGCGAACAAACAAACAGATAAACAGACAAACAAACAAACTCGATTTTTGAAATCAGAATCGTTTATTTAGTAGATCTGCATATTTAGTTTACCCATATCTTTAGTTTTAGATAAAGAGTTAATGATAAAGATAATATAGATAGCAGAAGATAGATAGATTGATGATGTTTGTACCTCTTTCAAGTCAAAACTGCTATCTCAAGTTATCTTGACTTACGATTGAGGATACCAGCGTAACTTAAAGTTATCTCAAACCTAATCTTCCAATCATTTGAAGGCGCCCCTATTCAAAAACAACTTGCTCAAAATAAGCCATTCTATTTAGGAAGAGCCTTCCTTTAGCTTCTCGATTTATCGTGCATAAACTTATAGTACCGATAAAGGATTGGTTTTGGAAATAACGGCAGCGTATGATGACGGACGTAGGTTTTGACGATGATTTTAGTAACATTAGCGTTTTGGATAATCTGGAGAGCGGTAAATAAGTAAATAAAAGAATTACAACTAAATAAATAACTGTAAAAGTCAAATCAGTTGTTTTTTTTACTGTTTTATAAAGATTTTTGTATTTTTCATATTTTTTTTATTCGCGTGGACTTTATTTTTTCTGTATATAACAGAACTACTATTTATTTCCCGAACTTGAGCTATGCTGTGCCTGATTTACATCAAGATTGGTACAACAACGACTCTAGAACCGTCAAAGACAAATCGTTCATACATCTCCCGCTAGAGGCGCTTATCGGATTTTCATACAAAAATATCAAGTCGCTTTTCGATATTAGTGTCGAACCACCAAACAAAACTCAGACTAGCTCTAAAGACTACTGACTCTGATATTCTTTACGAACGTAATATTCCGGTGGCTTATTTTTAGAAGCTAGGAGTGTTCTACGACGCACCTGAACTCGACTCCGAAACAAGCAGACGCAATAATAGTTTTTTCTTCAATACCCATCGAAGTTTGAGTGGGTACGGGAACAGATCACTTACTTTCAAAGTTTGCGATGGTTTTGTTCTTTTTTGAGTGGAATGTAGAAAAGATTCAATGTTAAAGTGAAAGCGGTGATACGCTTGCAACATGTCATGATAAAAAATAATTAAACCCGTTAAATGTTCTTCACTGTCAAAGGGTGGGTTGTGGGTTTATTATAATAGTAACTTAATTTTTCAGTTAGTTTAAAATACTTAGTCTGGTGCAAGTTTTTTGTAGAAAATTTATTCATAACTAATCTTATTGATCGTTCTTGTTTTTTTGTTACGGCAAAACTTACGGCCTGGAATAGATTGCTTAAAGCAATAAGGCCGCTCATTGTACCTACCTCCTAAAACTTGACTGTATTACCAATTACCTATGGTATTTTTTGTTGTTATTTTGCTTACATATTTGGTGTACCTACCTACAATAAAGAATATTATTCTACCTATCTATCTTACATTGTTGCAATTTGTTACGTCTTCAAATGTTTTTTTAACATTAATTATTTTTTTTTTATATTAAAAAACCCAGCTTTTTAGTAAAAATTTAAAATAAGTTTTAACCAAACAATCCCTAATACTCTCCGCCCCTGTTTGCGCCAAAACGTGAAAAAGCTAAGTTTCGAAAAAAAAACAAAAGTGGGTAAGATGGATGGTTTAACTTCAGCACATTTATGAATAGGAATGAGATATAAAGAAGAAATGATGAGCACTAAAAGTGGCTTAGTGGTGGAGTCTTTCTGGTCGACTATGGGTTCGTAACCAGTCGTGCATCATGCTAAAAAAACTTTTTAAAACAGTGCAAAAAAAAGTTGTTCACTCTGAAAAACAGAGTCATAGCAAGCTTTGCTTAGTTTGGGACTAGACAGCGTTATATGAAATGTATGTATAACTAGCCATCGCCCGCGGCGTTGCTCGCGTCCTAGACCCTTTAGAGTGTGACTTTTCAAAATTCCTTTCTTAGTGCACCCCTACACTATATAAGGATACTACCCTCCAAATTTCATACCTCTACGACTTATAGTTTAGGCTGTGCGTTGATTGCCAGCCAGCTTCAAAAGAGTTTTATATATTTAGAAGATTATATCAGCAATCTAATTCCCATAGTACAAGCTTTGCTTAGTTTGGGGTAAGAAAGCGTTGTGTGAAATGTATACTAACTATTTGTTTTATTTGATTATCCTTTAATACGTATAGTAGTTTGATATCTGACATGGGATCCCAAAAAAGCCAATTCCAAGATGTCCGTTCACTCGTGAGGAAGCAATCACTCGTAAACTATGGGGCCTGTTATCCACGCCGACCTACCCCTTTTGATTTGGAACCCTTCAAATATCTTGTATTCAAGTCCTTGTAACACAGGGTGTTATAAAGCAGTTTCGGATAAAGGGAGGCTTTTTTTTATGCTAAAGCGGGCAGACGAGCAGGCGGGCCACCTGATGGAAAGTAGTCACCGCCGCCCATGGACATCTGCAACACCAGAGGTGATACTAGTACTTCTCCGAACCAAGCTGTTAATCCCTATGTAAAGATGCTATAACTCTGGTGACGGAGTTTTTAGGCCCCTTAAGGCCTCCGTCATGGCTTAACGACTGCTAGAGCCAATACCGAAATTTTAACGTGCCCGGAGCACGGAAGCGCTCAGATGTAAATGGCACTAACGGTCACACATCCAAATAGTGACCGCGCAGAACGTCGCTTAACTTATATAATTAGTTAAGATTGACTAAGCAAGCCTAGCCACGAGCGCTTCTACTAGAGTAAATAGAAAGTAACTTAAATTTTACATGATACATGATACTAATATTATAAATGTCAAAGTTTAGATGTTTGGATGTTTGTGTCTTAATCACGCTGCAACTACTGATCCGATTTGGATGGAACTTGGAATATATATTATCCGTGACCTGGATTAACACATAGGCTACTTTTCATCCCGAACCAACGGATCAAACGGGATGCGAACGAAATCGCGGGCGGAAACTAGTAACATTATATTTGTTAATTACTAACAAACATGGCTGAGAACCATCTCACATAAATCATCTTTCTTGCAAAACAAATTGCATTCAAATCAGAACCTTAATTTTAGAGCTACGAAAGCACAGACGTACAACGCTGTCAATCTCATAACACCCCTTCCATTTTTCGGTCGGGGGTTTAAAGAGGTCATGTGTCAGAGCGTCTTGACCCCATTAGAAGTGGAACATTGTGGTGGGGATGGAGGTCACCGAGGAACAGCATATCGAGTTCTGCAAATAATTCAAGTTTTGAAAACGATTTGGAAGCTTTTTGAATGTATTCAAGCCCCCGTATCGTAAGCTCTGAACTGCTTTCGTTGCCCAGCATGTATCAAGCGACGTGGCTACAGATATACGAAAACGAGAAGCTTTTGACGGCAAAAAACGCGCTGAAACGCGCTAATGTCACTATTTAGTCACAGAATGCCTATTATTATTATTATTTAAAGGTTTTTTTTTTCTAGAAATATAAATATTTCGGTAATAATGAAGCTCACGGGCCTAAGCCAAGTGCGAATCATAATTTGTTTGAGCATTTGTGTCTTCCTGCAGAAATTTTCTGACAATCCGACATGTATTGAGTATAGCAGCTTTTTGCATTGTAATATAGGTGTTCTCAGGTATATCAATTACTTTGAGGTATTGGTGAATGCATTTCGGAAGCACTCCTGTGCTAGAGACCACTAATGGTACTATATATACTTTATGTAACTTCCAAATTCGTATTATTTCTTCTTTAAGTTCAGTGTATTTATGTATTTTTTCAGTAATTGTTTTTTGTAAGTTATTAAGAGCCCGTAGTGTCCCACTGCAGGGCAAAAGCCTCCCTTCCTTCTCGCCAGTCTTCTCTGAAGAATGCCTATGATTTAATATAAAAACAGTTCAGAAAACCTGCCAGGTTTTTAAGAGATAATTTTATATGTACAACACAACACCCACTCAACAAAAACCTGTTTCCGTTACGTAACGAAATAAGTACCTAGTAACTAATCCCAAGAAATTTCCCTGTTACGAAGAAAACTTATACAAAACATTTTATAATAAATTCACGCATCGCCTTCCTTTCCAATCTCGTACTAAATTCAAGTTAGTTCAGAAGTTAGTGGTGAGCTTTCTTACTTCAAGCTTTACAACTTTTTAGGTTATTAATACTATATATAACTTCAACTCTAATAATAATATGTTTCTATCAGTGAAAACTTATTATTAGCCTTATATTTCTAAGTGCTTGTCTACTGTGTTTTTAAGAGCAGTAAATTTTCCTAAAATAAATAAATACAAGCCGTTTGATGAAGCGGTGTGTTCGTTATCAAATCACACCGTTTAATTTAACTGCGGGCTATTTATTTATCGGATTTAGCGGGTTCTTAGAGAAATCCGTTGAAATTGAACTTTTATAGTAATGTTTTATAATATTCTAGTTTCTATGTAACGCCTAACTCAGTTTAAATAAAAATTAAAATAAGAATAATTTATTGTAAAACTGTGTAAAAAGAGATTTTAAAAATAGAGGGTTCCAACAGTTTACCCATGCCTAGCGTACAATAATTTTAATAAGTGACAGCCCACAAAAGTGCAGTTAATTTTTGTCCCTCGCACTCATTCCAAGCAGAGCGTCTTTTGTTATCTTTTACTTGCTTGAGACTAGTGAGTGTTCGACGTGGTTTTGAAACAAGGGCATGATAAATACATACATACTTATAATACATAGTAGATACCTACCACCCAGAGAGAACAAAGTCTAAGGTCCGCATGCTGGTTTAAATATAAATATTCACGGACACTTAACACAACGCCTTCTAGTCCCAAACTAAGCAAAGCTTGTACGATGGAAACTAGATGGCTGATAGAATACATACATACATTTTTTTTTGTAAATACATACTTATAATACATAGAAACACCCAGACACAGAACAAACATATATGTTTTACAGCACACAAATGTTTGTTCTCGGTGGGGATCGAACCCACAACCCACAGCACGGAAGGCAGAGCTACTACCGACTGAGCCATGACGCCTGTCATGTATGTATGTATGATGTAAGTAACTGAACACTGGCTCCTGATCTAATACAGTTCATACCTAATTTCGCGTTTTCATCTACGTTCCGTACTTCCCTTGGGTTATTAAAGTCTTTTTCTGAACTTCTTTTTGTGTCTTTGATTCTGAAGCACACATTACGTACCTACGTAGGCTGCTTTTACACTGCCGCCGACACGATATCTATGCGATATCGGAGAGCTAATCTCATACGTTTAGTATAAGAAGCTTTTACACCATGTCGGCGCCGACAACGCTTGTTAACCGACTTTAAAATAGGAGATTCTTAATTTGATAGTATGTTTTTTTTATGTTTGTTGTCTCAGAACTGTGTCATTTGTTTATTGAATTGAACCTATTCGAAAAATTATTGTTTTTATCTAAAAGGATTATAACTTCCAGATTGGTCTCATTTTTCAGTAGTTTGGCTTATAATTGGAAAAAAATCATCTACGTACACGACGTTGCATATTTTGCTTTCCTGTATCTTTTCAGTGTTTACGATCAATAGAACAATCTTAATAAACTGCCATCATCATCATCATCATCATCAATATATATAGAACTCTTTTGAAGCTGACTTAGAATCAACGCACAGCCTAAACTATAAGTCCTAGAGGTATGAAATTTGGAGGGCAGTATCCCTATATAGTGTAGGGGTGCACTAAGAAAGGAATTTTGAAACGTCACACTCTAAAGGGTAGAACGCGAGCAACGCAGCAGGCGACGGCTAGTTATATAATAAATCCGTAAGGAAGTCCAATTGAAGTAGATTTTTCTAGTTATTTATACTAATGTTCGAGCAATTGAAATTAAAATAGAAATCTTTATCGTGATGTACGCTATCGGTCAATGTAAAACTCTCATACTGTGTAAGAATACCTAGCAATCAGATTTCAAGGATAAGTATCATTCATATGAAGTATTCGTGAGTAGGTTGAGTTTTATTAGAGCTATAGGTATATGTGAGAGTTTAGAGAGAAAGAAAAAGTACATGAAAAGAATACGGTAGAATTTGTGTAGGTACCTTCGCAAAGGGAAGGTCTTCTGCGAACCTTTGGCTCGGGGTTCGAGGACCCAGGATTTTTTTACCGACCAATAAAAGCTCCAATAGATTGTATGATATTCGGAAGTATTGCTTATGTTCAAACTCCGTGATAACTTCGTTTGCGCGATCTAGGCTAGTTCTTATGTAGCGTACTAGATGGCGTTGTAATGCTGTTTAATTTTTTTAAGGTTGCCTATTAGTTCCATTGTTAGACATATAGCGAGACTATCTTCTAATATATGTATATATTTTTTTAATATATAAAACTCTTTTGAAGCTGACTGACAATCAACGCACAGCCTAAACCATAAGTCCTAGAAAAATGAAATTTGCAAGGTAGTATCCTTATATAGTGTAGGGGTGCACTAAGGAAGGAATTTTGAAAAGTTGCACCCTAAAGGGTCTAAAATTAGGATCAAAGATTTTAACCAAATAATGCGTATGCTGCTACCACGCGAGCACAGCCGCGGACGAAAACTAGTACAATATAATAGACCAGGTGAAACGAAAACCAACTAGAGCGGTTCTAAATCCGAAAACACAAAAAGTCCGGCTGAATCGGATAATCCGATACATTGGATAGAATTAAACCCCGCCTTAAATCCAATAACGCACGAAAATTAAATCAGATGTATAAACATTTGTCGGGATTCGGGAATATTCGATAAACAATGGAGTTTGTTGCTAGGGTCAGTTAGAGCACGGGTTTTTTGTAGTTTCGATTTTCTAGCGAGAGTTGAGCCTAAGTAAGCAAGCTCGTATGAGTTAGTAGCCAACTCTGTTGACGGAGTTTTTAGGCCACCTTAAGGCCTCCGACTTAACGAGTGCTAGAGCCGGGAGCACGGAAGTGCTCAGATGTAAATGCCAGTAACGGTCACTCATCCAAATAGTGACCACCGCGCAGAACGTCGCCTAGCCACGGAACGCTGGTTGAGCGTAGAAAAAGGTCTATAATTAGCAACAAACTAAGGAGCCATCATATTACGAAATGTAGCACAAAAGTTCTAAAGGGAAAATCCACCATTTTGCATTCGAAACAAACGATAGCCGACTTGACTTGACAACACTTCAAATATCTCACTTGACACTGGCAAAATTGTTTGTTGAAATGACGGACAGAGGCTAAAAAGGATAAAAAGAAGAAAAATCAATTTAGTTGTTAAACTATAGTCAGTCGACATCAAAATCTAACAGACATCTTTTTGGAGTGCGTACTCTCTGACAAGATAGAAAAGTTGTGATAAGTTATGCTTCTTCTGAACAGCAAAGCTGTAAGCCACCTACGCAAAACTTAAACATCTTCCTCAAGTTATAAAACCTAATCGATATTCCTAAAGCCTACTGAAGATCGTTGACGCTATAACTACATAATACTCAAGTATTCCTAAGTATCTATAGGTATTATGCTCAAAAGTATCTAGTATCTTCATCCCACACGACCACGGTTCAAAAATACCTAACAAAAAGTTCCGCTGGCAACTATTTTATAAAATGTACTGTTGGAATGAAAAATGCTAGGTGCTTAAAAAGTATACATATATTTGATTAAAACTCATCACACCTTATAATAAAATTACCTACCATCAGAATGTTTTAGTAGTGGGTTTGATCATCATCGTCGAGCTCAATATTATTACATCTTTGTGAAAAAGTTTATCAAGGTATGTATAATTGTACTATGTGCCGCCCGCGACTGCGTTCGCGTCCCGTTGGATTCCGTTGATTCTTCGGGATAAAAAGTAGCCTATGTGTTAATCCAGGTCACGGACAATATATATTCCAAGTTTCATCTAAATCGGATCAGTAGTTTTTACGTGAAAGAGTAACAAACATCCATCCATCCATCCATCCATACTTACAAACTTTCGCGTTTATAATATTAGTAGGATACCACAGTAGTTATTTCTGTGGCACAGCGATGCTCGCATTTCTGTGTTCCGGTTTGAAGGGTATGGGTGCCGGTACTATTACACGCACATGAGACTTCCTAAGAAAATTCATACATCTCATACCGAGTATACCTGCCTTACATGCTTAAAACTTTAGGGGGTTAAAGTTCGTATAAAAAGACTACTTCTCCCATGGATGCAATAGTGAGCGCAAAAATAATCAGCTGTTTCGTGTTTCATAAGTTTTTGCCAATAAGGTTACATTTTTGACAAGGATGTTACATTTTTGCCAAGAAGGTTACATATTTGCCAAGAAGGTTGCACGTTTGCCAAGGAGGTTACATTTTTGCAAAGAAGGTTACATTTTCGCCAAGGAGGTTACATTTCTCAAAATTCAAATTTTGATAAGTACTTTTAACCCCGAAGTTGTTGTTAGGGGTCTGTATAACATACTACTAATGACTTTATTCGTAATGGTCTTCTAAAGCTGCGCTAGCTAAAGTGGCTGCTAAGTCTCTTGTAATTAATTTTGGAAAAACGCGTACTTCTGACTGGTTATATAACTTTTTTTAATTATAAAGCTGTCAAAAAAGTATTTATGAAGCATTTAAAAAGTCACTCATATCAGTGTAATTATCTTAACGTGTCAAGTACACGATATGTTGAAACAACCCCTAATGACGTCCCGATAAAATCTCTTACGGTTAATTACTCTCGATAATTAACAAGAGTTTTTTAATCTCTAATTTTTCTCACAGCTCTGTCATAGCTTTGCCCTCTATGCTGTCGTGCGTTCGATCCCCACCAAGAACAAACATATGCGTGTGGCGAATATAGATGTTTGTTCTATACTCTGGGTGTTACTATGTAATATAAGTACTTATGTATTTACAGAAAAATGTAGATATATAAGTATTCTATCAGAAATCTAGTTCCCATGGTACTAGATTGCTGATAGAATACTTATATACCTACATTTTGCCTACATCTCAAGCTTTGCTTAGTTTAGGACTAGATGGCGTTGTGCAAAATGGCCAAGAATTGACTGATTTTGATTGATATGTCAAAACATTCATGGTATCGGAATTAGACACGAAGCTTTTTTAAAAGGTGGGGGGGGGGGGTTAAGCCTTCAGCCTCCTGGGAAGCCAGGATTCGCTAGTTGATAGATCATTGTGAATCACTTGCCCCGTAGGCTTCGGGATGAATGTGTGGTTTTATACATGACATGGTTATTAACGTACTTACTCGGACAGTAACAGGCGTAATGCATCTGAAGATGTGTTGGTACTTACCTGAAAAAAAAAACAAAAAAAAACATTAGGTAAAGCTTATTATTATCACATCACCCACACAACATTTATATTGTCATATTCATTTATTTAATGCTTATCTCTTCTTTTCTATTTATATAAAGGAATCCCTATTTCTCTTGGTCACGGCATCACGCGTGAACGGTTGGACCGATTTCGCAAATTATTTTTTTGTTGTGTTTGTTATTGTCAGGAAAAGGTTCTTAAGAAATAAAAAATGAAGAAAATTGTGTGGAAAATTAGAAAATTTAAGAATAATATAATTTTTTTCTAATGTAACCTTATGGCGTATGACATAACATTGACAGATGTCGGGTCAGCTAGTGTACAATATTATTGCTTAGGTGTAACATAGCTAGGATAAGTACGAGTACATGCACCTTGCAAGGACACTGCAATTGTGTTTATGTTGAGTCATGCATTCTTAATTATCTTCAATAAATATAAAACTCTTTTGAAGCTGACAGAGAATCAACGCACAGCCTAAACCATAAGTCCTAGAGGTTTGAAATTTAGAGGGTAGTATCCTTATATAGTGTAGAGGTGCACTAAGAAAGGAATTTTGAAAAGCCGCACCCTAAAGGGTCTAGAACGCGAGCAACGCCGCGGGCGACGGCTAGTCAATATATATAAAACTCTTTTGAAGCTGACAGAGAATCAACGCACAGCCTAAACCATAAGTCCTAGAGGTATGACATTTGGAGGGTAGTATCCTTATATAATGTAGGGGTGCACTAGGAAAGGAATTTTGAAAAGTCACACTCTAACGCGAGCAACGCCGCGGGAGACGGCTAGTAGATTATAAAATTACTAGCCGTCGCCCGCGGCGTTGCTCGCGTTCTACCCTTTAGTGTGACGTCTCAATATTCCTTTCTTAGTGCACCCCTACACTATATAAGGATACTACCCTCCAAATTTCATACCTCTAGGACTTATAGTTTAGGCTGAGCGTTGATTCTAAGTCAGCTTCAAAAGAGTTTTCTATATATTGATGATGATAATCTATTAAGAATGCATGACTCAACATGCATGATTATAATTTGCATGGTTCAATGGAGGCGAGATAATAACTAAAATTAACCCGATGTCTATTTTAAAAATGCGTATAAATTATACATTTCACCAACATAATAACGATGCGTAACACAATTTTTTTGTCACGTACAACATGACGCGTCACGTTATCTTGCGGGATACGTCTACGTGGCGCGACTCGGCGCTTTTTCACGTTTTTTACGTAATAGCAAAAACGTCACGGGTTATTTTTCTTTCGTAAAGTGAAATGTTGGATCTAGATTAATATTTGTGTTGCAGATAAAGAGTTTTTGAACGGAGGTTTTTAGGGTGAGTAAATGATTTAATGGCAGTGGGCCGGCCATGTTTGCCGCAGAACCGACAATCGTTGGAGCAAACAACAATCGTTGGACAGGCGTCATAGCTCAGTTGGTAGTAGCTCTGCCTTCCGTGCTGTGGGTCGTGGGTTCGATCCCCACCAAGAACAAATATTTGTGTGTTGCAAACATACATGTTTGTTCTGTGTCTGGGTGTTACTATGTATTATAAGTATGTATTTACAAAAAAAAAAGTACCAAAGTATCTATGTATTCTATCAGCAATCTAGTTTCCATAGTACAAGCTCTGCTTAGTTTGGGACTAGAAAGCGTTGTGTTAAATGTCCATGAATATTTATTATTATTATTATTATTTAAACTAATACTCGAGTGGAGACCGCGTTTAGGCAAGCGTAGTGTAGGACGCCCCTCAGCAAGGTGGGGCGACGATCTGAGACATGTAGCTGGCAAACACTGGATGAGAAGAGACGAAGACCGGGCTCAGTGGCGCGTCTTGGGAGAGACCTACGTCCAGCAGTGGACCGATATAGGTTGATGATGATGATGATGATGATTTAAGTTCTTGTTATAATATAATAAAGGAGATTTCTCAAATTGTTGCTATGAGTTATTTTATAAATTAAGTACCTACATGTCCATGGGCGGTGACTACTTTATCAGATCAGTCGGATTTAAACATCATTTAGATGTTAATTATCATCACAACTTTTGTACAGGGGGTCAATCGCGCTAAGTTGTAACGGCTCACCGGTCACTGTTACTGCCACGTTATGGCCGATAAGGTCGATTTTCACAGTGAAAATCGGCCGTAGCGTAGGAGTAACAGTGACCGGTGAGCCGTTATAACTTAGCGCGATTGACCCCCTGGTTTTGTGTACCAAAAAAATATGAAAAAAGTAGGAAAGAAATACCTATTAGATAGAATAGATATTAGTTTATAGTAAATTAAGAGTAATAAAATATTAAAAGATTATGCCATTTTTTTGAGCTGATGATGATGATTGTTCACCTTTGGACTCAACGTGTATTTATGTAGTGAAAGCCCTGAGAATGTTTTTATTACTACAATCCTCTAAAAAGCCTATTTCCTGAAAAAACCCCGTTTCAGGTAAAAAGGTACATAGTTAAAACGGCTTAACCCGCAATAGCACAAAACTTTCCGCATTTGGACATTTTAGGCCCGAAATAAAAACAATAAAAAACTTAACCTAACGCTTAAACTTACAATTATAACGTACCCCTTGGGCCTTTTTGACCCTTGAACTCAGGGGTGCATTAAGAGGATATAAAAGAAAGGGAATGTAGGTCAACCCTATTATATATTTTTTTTCAGTTTGACATTCATTGTTACATTATTGCAGGAAGCCGATAGATAGAAGAGTTCCAAAAAAATTTTTTTTGAAAATCATCGTTGGTCTGGTAATGATGATGATGACTGTTTATATTCTAAATTAGAATATCTTTTAATTATACAAAACCCTTTTAAAGCTGACTAACAATCAACGCACAGCCTAAATTATAAGTCCTAGAGGTATGAAATTTGGAGGATAGTATCCTTATATAGTGTAGGGGTGCACTAAGAAAGGAATTTTGAAAAGTCACACCCTAGAGGGTCTAAAATTAGGATCAAAGAATTTAACCAAATAGTGCTGCTACCACGCGAGCAAAGCCGCGGGCGACAGCTAGTACACAATAATTCTAATGCCATGACTTCAATTCACACTATCTTTGAGTAAACAGTGGGTAAAAAAACCTGGGGTATATTTTTCTACCCTTATGTTTTAACCCTAAGTGCGTCCCCTACCGTGACCCTATCTAGGGGCCGTAAAAGAGTTTTAACCCGTTGTACGTTTTAACCCGCGGCCGCTAGTTTTACCGTGTTTAATTTGTCAACTAAGATTTATGTATGTGTCCAACGCTCATTGCCTACACTTTATAATGTATAGGTATAGTGTGAGATGTATAGAACTGAAATTTAAATCTCCAATAATCCTTATTTTGTAAGGAACCGACTCCCTAATGGAGAAGGACCCAAAATATTTATATAAATAAATAAAATAATAAATAAATAGCCTTGGACATATCACCCAACGCTCTCTAGTTCCAAACTAAGCAAAGCTTGTACTACGGGAACTAGATTGCTGATACAATACATTCTTTTTTTTTGTAAATACATACTTATGATACATAGTAACACCCAGACACAGAACAAGCATAACATAATACAAACATATTTCTGGAAATAGGCTCATGAAACCGGCATTAAGTCTTTCTAGGTTTGAACTATAAAACTGTCTAGAAGTCTGTATAAAACAGATTGTAAATACAAAGGTGACTAAATAAGAACACCACTGTATTGGTGAACAAATGCAACTGCTGTCAAATCCATACAACTTTTCATTATCCGTGCATCGATTACGTATGTAATAGGTGCAGTTTCCGTAGTCTGTGCTTTATTTTACTGATCTTTGAGAAACGTAAATCGAGAAACTCGTTTTTGTATAGAGAAAAAGCGTTTGCCTAAAGGTGCCTTATCGGGTTTTCATACAAAAATTCTGCAAGTCGCTTTTCAATCTTTGTTTCGAGCAACAAAATAAAAATATATGCGCTCAGTGTGGAGTTGCGGTTCTATGTACTACATTTTTATCTTTATGTCTGACATGTTTTACATGTTTTGTTTACTATACGGTTACTGAAATGTAAACAAGAAGCGAAATTCAACGAGTTTTAAGTAATTGTTGTTTGCATTTTAAACAGTGTATATTTTAATTACTTTACTACGTATATACATTGTACATATACATAATAATTTAAATAAAAAATAAAAATAAATATTCACGGACACTTAACATAACGCCTTCTAGTCCCAAACTAAGCAAAGCTTGTACGATGGAAACTAGATGGCTGATAGAATACATACATACATTTTTTTTTTGTAAATACATACTTATAATACATAGAAACACCCAGACACAGAACAAACATCTATGTTAACAACACACAAATGTTTGTTCTCGGTGGGGATCGAACCCACGACCCACAGCACGGAAGGCAGAGCTACTACCGACTGAGCCATGACGCCATAATTTCCTTGTGTAATGAACAATAGAGTTTTCTATCTATCCATACGAATCTATGATCCTTATAACTGTGTGGGAAGCGCACAAAGGGCTTCCTACGCGGGCTCAAACACGCCCTCCGCCGAATAAATCATATCAACACGTTTAACGCCATTATCTGTATAATCGTGTAATCAGCTATTTTCCACTCTGTTGCCCGACGACGACCGTCACACAACAGAGTCACACAGTGTAAACGCCCACTATACAATGTTTCCAAAAATCTATGTAACTTTGGAATTAATAACCTATTTGTGGCGTATCTTTATATTTTTGTAATAATAACTAGCCGTCTCTCGCGGCGTTGCTCGCGTTCTACCCTTTAGAGTGTGACGTTTCCAAATTCCTTTCTTAGTGCACCCCTACACTATATAAGGATACTACCCTCCAAATGTCATACCTCTAGGACTTATAGGTTAGGCTGTGCGTTGATTCTAAGTCAGCTTCAAAAGAGTTTTATATATATAATATAAATATACTAGCCGTCGCCCGCGGCGTTACTCGCGTTCTACCTTTTAGAGTGTGACGTTTCCAAATTCCTTTCTTAGTGCACCCCTACACTATATAAGGATACTACCCTCCAAATTTCATACCTCTAGGACTTATAGTTTAGGCTGTGCGTTGATTCTCTGTCAGCTTCAAAAGAGTTTTATATATATTGATGATAATAGGCCTTTACATCTATTGAAGATGATTTATACAGCGTCAGGAGGCAACGTATGCCTACACTTAACGGGACACTGTAGTGCCTGGGACAATGTTTAGATGGAGTAGGCCTAGCACCTATACCATCCTCTCAGTCTAGTCATTGACCTTGATACATGTAGGTATTAAAAATATTGCGATTGTGATTTTTATGACATTTAAATTGAATCACTATGATTGTTTAGTTTTACATCTTTTTTTTTTTCATAAAGTCAAAAATCCCAAAACCAAATATTTGTGTGTTGCAAATACAGACGTTTGTTCGACGTTAGGACTAGAGGTGTTGAGTGATTTGCCAAAGATTTTTTTTTTTTTAATTTAATTCCATTATTTAATCATCGACCGCATCCGCAATACAATACTACGCTCCAAAACACAAATCGTTGACGTCACTCAAAAAGCTGCTAGACTGAAATGGAATTGGGCTGGGCATATCTGCCGCATGCCGGACGATCTCTGGGCAAAAATCACAACAGAATGGGCCCCCAATGGTGGTAAACGTCAACGCGGCAGACCCAGATTAAGATGGCGAGACGAATTAGACGCATTTTTGAAGGATTGGCCCGCAGCTGCACTAGATCGTGAGAGGTGGAATGGGGGTTAGGGAGGCCTTTGCCCTGCAGTGGGATGAAACTGGCTATAATAATAATAATTATTATTATTTATTCAACTCTATTAAAATGTTTTAGCTACAATAGAAACACTAAAATATCATCCCAAAAATATATTTAATTTGTCAATCAGTAAATACCTTTGAAAAATAAATTAACAGTTAAGTTAACAAGTTAACATTATCAAATTACCAGTGCTAGATAATAATCGGTTATTTTCCGGCCACTTACCTGACTAAGCACCATATCGCACGTAACGAAGCAGAAAGGTGTAACCCGCACTTATCAGATAATTGATAAAACATACGCCGTTCAGTGTTACAAGCTTTTACATTATTTACAATCAAATCCTGATCATATACAGTGTAAAATTACTACTAATTGAGAGCCAATTGGTCAGTAGAGTTTCCAAAATAGAAGACAGGGAAACGACAATTGAAAAATACGAATTCTGACATTTCGAGAATTTTATCATTTTTGGAAACCATTTAATTTAATGTAACCAGTGTCTTGGGCACGCTTCCGACTGGTACTGATTTGGACCAGTTGAGCTATCTATAAATCGTTTGCAACGGTTTGTAGATAGCTCAACTGTTTCATGTGTATTTTGAAAATATTGTAAATACTGTATTAGTTGTAATTTTCTTTGTGAATAAATATTTTCTATTTAACACTTTTATGTATCGACACTCCCTACGTACAGTTGTGTATCTGCAAAACACAAATTTTACAGGAGAGCGTTTTAAAGATTTGAAAACGTTGAAATTGCTATAACTTTATCCCTTTTTGAGATATTGCTGTGAAAGTTGGTGAGAGGCTCTTACTGTATATCAAGTTTAAGATGGATACTATGTTTTATTTTAATATTTACTGGTTTAGATTTTATTACACGTACATATTTTTACGTGGTGCTGAGAACGTCGTATGTGGCACATGCATACTTTTTCGTGGGAGCTTAATAGAACGGCAATATCGTAACTGCCTGTTACGCGGATATACTTGGTAGATCTATTCTGCTTAATTGGTACTTACATGTTTTAACGTTGAAAACATATAATCTTATAATATTCTTTTACATCTGTTTCGACAATTAGGGCCAGGTGATCTGTATTACAGGTCACCTGGCCCTAATTCCCTCACTTGCTTACGAAATTAAGCTTATTTTTGGCTCTTAAATGTTGGTTTGTTAAATGAAGTAAATCGGTTAAGGGGTTGTAATGTTATGAGGGTCCTAAGGGAGTAAAAAAATTAACGGCATATAAAAATATCATGTGGGGTGTCATATGATTGGGCTTTGTTTAGACATTCCAAAACAGTTTTTATTTTTGTTCTAGGTCAAATAGTTTTTGAGTTGTTATATTTTAGGCGTCTAGTCGTCTGCGTCCGTAGGAGGATATCCTATGAAACCCTACACGTGGCCCCTGGGTGGTGCAAAGAAGATGACACAATGGTGGAAGGCTGTGGCCGTGGTTAGTGACCACCCACCTGTCAAAGACGCAACGCCAAACGACTTTGTCGTGTTTCGTCGCGGTGGCCGGTGACACCAGCAGGAAAGAACGTAGTTGACGGCTGCTCGTCTGATCACTTGGCAATTAATGCTGAAGTCCCTCAGGGGTCAGTTCTCTCAGCAACACTTTTTCCTGCTACTCATTAATGATCTCCTTAGGCCCGGTATCATTGGGTACGCAGATGATTGCCCAGTTGTTGAGAGATACATACCCGCGGCACGATCCAGTGAATCACAAATCCAGTCACACAGAGAGGCCATGGTGGATCAATTGAACTTAACCCTAAAAGCCGTTGACGATTGGGGCGATGCCAACCTTGTCAAGTTAAATGCTTCAAAAATCCAGGCGGGTCTGTTCACCGCAAAGAAGAGTTAACTTCAGTTAACTCCTACTTTCCAAGCTGTATCCGTAGGTACCGATCTTCGACCAGCTTGAGCTTTAAAGGTTTCTCGCTCACACCTAAGCTAAATTTTGGCTCGTTCATTGAGTCCAAGGCCAAGGTAGCTTCAAAACAGGTAGCCATCTTGTCGAAGGTGAGGAAGTTCTTCACACGAAGACAGCTTCTTATTTTGTACCAAGCGCAAGTCCGATCGTGTATGGAGTACTGCTCTCACCTTTGGGATGGCTCTGCTAAATACCAGCTTGAGGCCTTGGAGACCATAGACAGACGAGGCTTATAAGTAATGATGCGCTGGTAAAGGCTAAGCTCTTGAGCCTCGAGCATCGGCGAAACGTTGCCAGTCTTTCGGTTTTCTACCGGTTACATTTTGGAGAGTGTGCGATGGAGCTCTATGAGCTAGTTCCGCCATCATCGGACCACCAGGCGTACGGAAACGCGGCACCCATATCTACATGGTTGACATGCCACCTCCGCATTAAGCGCTTTGCCTCAACTTTCATCTTGAGGATCGCCAAGAACTTCTTGCCAGCGCAGCGTCTGTGTTTCCGAATACTTATATACAGGGTGTTACCAGACCACTTCCGAAAACTTGGAGGTTCCAATCAGACCATGATACTGAAAACATTAAGCGAAAAAAATCGCGAAAAAAAAAATTGACTTGACTATCTCTGTTTATTTTTTTTTCTAGTTACATACACACAGTACAACATAATAAGACATATCTACCTAATTATCTCATTTAAAAAAGCAAAAAAACAAATAAAATAAATAAAGCAGCAATGTACACGCAGCACGCAGATTACGTCTACTACAGCATGAACAGCTGAGAGTTCATTGCGGGTCATTCAAGTACGGGACGTGCGAGTGACCTACGTTAGTACCTACCTACGTCAGTAGGCACTTACGACACAGAATAAATAATAGTACTACGCCTCGACCTTACCTACGTGAATGCGTACATTGCGGGCTGGCGAAATAAATACAAATCTTTAAACATTGTTTTCTCCGGCTATAATTATTTTTCAGGATAACTGATTTTTTTTTTGGTTGGGATTTGGTGTGCTGTAGCTCCCCCTTTCGTTTTCGGAAGTGGTCTGGTAACACCCTGTATAATTTGCATGTTTTCAAGAGGAGAGTGAACAGGTATCTTCTCGGCAAATGTGCTACATCGTCGACCGGTTCATCGCTTAACATCAGGTGATATTGTGGTCAAACGTTTGCCTATACTATGCAAAAAAAAGTTCATCATATTATGCTGGTGACAGATATTTTGGTAGAAAGTTCGCATGCGGACGAAGTCGTGGATATCAACTAGTCTGAAAAATTAATAATTTAGTTGTTTATTTTACTAAAATAACATGAAGAAACAAACGCAGAACTATGTAAGTGCATGGGTGTCTACAAATTTAATTGAATATCTTTCCGATGTAAAATTGTGTAAAAGTAAGTTACCGAATTATGATTTAACATATTTTCGAAGCATAACTGTGTAAGTGCCTATATACACTTCATGATCATACTGAATCCCGATGTATAAATATGTAAGTGCGTAGTTACATATTTATACGTAGATAATCAAAATAAAATATGAACTTATCAAAAATATATCATCACTGGTCATAGTTGAGACAATAAAATATTTTGGAATCGCACACGCATTGTACTCGCTGCCCGCTCAAGAACTGTGGAAGAGGCAATTACCCGCCACCCGCACCTCATCCTCCCCGCGTCAAAGTGTGTATGAGGCAGATAGAACATTGTCTATCGGGCAAATTATGAAGTTGGACAGTTATACGATCAAGAAAAAGGTACTTAGAGTAGACTTTTTATTTTTTTTAAATTTTATTATGATAGATTGACATGTGTAGATGCCAAAAATGCATAAAACGTATAAGTGTGTATCTGGCACTTAGGCAAAGATACGTAGGGAGTGTCGGTATTTAATTTTTGTGTTATTGAGAGTGTTATTAAATTTTGGTGAAATTTTAACCAAAAAAACTTGAGATTGTAGCATAGAGTGTGAGCCATTGGAGTAAATAAGTAATAAATGGTTTCCTCATGATTTCCTCAAGGGAAAATCCACCATCTTGCATTCAAAACAAACGACAGTCGACTTGACGAAAGACTCGACTTTGACTACTATTTCAAATAATCCACTTGACACTGGCAAATTGTCTGTCAAAATGACAATTAAAGCCCATCAATAAAAGAAGAAGATCTGTGGATATGGATAAGTAAACGAATTATTACGAAAATTGCGATGATAAATAAAGCTTTGTATTCATCTTTTATTTATTTGAATAATATAGAAATTTAATTTTGTACATATTTCCCTTTTGTATATATTTATCACTTTTGTTTATATTGTTTTTTTGTGTATCCCTAACCCTGCTAATCCTTCTTCATAACCCGCATGTCAGATCCCGCGCTTTGTATAATATATATGTTTCCCTAATTTTTTACGCAAAATGGCCAATGCACAAACAGTGCGACGCCAATACAAAAAAAAAGCTTTGAATATTACTGTTTTACTTGATAGTTAGTTTTTTTTAAACTTGTTCGTATAGGATTTTTTTACTACAAATTCTAGAACCAATTTTATGAGATTAGCTCGCGACATTGCAAATCGAATGCATTCGTTTTGGTATTAATAAAAGGTGTTCTAAATCGATTTATTTAATGAGGTTACTGACGTCGGTTACCGGCATAATTTGCAATTACAGGCACGTGAGATTTAGCACTTATGTCTCAGAGAGATTACCTAATCAAATACATCTTCTGTGGCGTAAAAACATTGTTAGAGGTAACCGCTTCACATTTTAGATGAGCCATTTCCTTGGTTTTTTTTTCTCATCATCTATAAATTTGGTATAAACTAGAAAAAGCCGACTTTAATTTGATTATAATTTCATCAGCAGATAGTGATGACGATGGCAGTTCATTAGAATTATTCCATTGATCGTAAACGTAACTGAAAATTAACAGGAAAGCAAAATACTCATTGTCGGGTATACGTGTTTTTTCCAGTTATTCTTATTTAACTGGCAAACTACTGAACCGATTTTGATGAAACTTATATGGGATCACCTCTAAAGTATGATTAATCAAATAAAAAAAGAATCATTAAAATCGATTATTAATTGGCGGAAATATCGCGGAACATAGTTCATACTCGTACATACAAAAAAATACAGTCGAATTGAGAACAGCTTTTTTTTTAGGTAGGTCAATAAAAAAATTGCCAACTTCGTACGCTATTTCCGCATTGAAATCTACAATGTTAATAAAATTAACAAGTATTTCACACAAAACCCGGAATTTTTCTCGAAAAACGCTCGACTTTTTTTGTCCCTCTAAAATGTACGTCAATTAATTAATTACACACAAGTCAGCCTCCGAAACTACGGCTTTAGAAGGAGAGAAAAAATGTGGCTTGTAACAGGAGAAAAAAGGACAGATTGAGGGTGGATTTCAAATTGTCGCCATTGCAATATTCGAGATTAAAAGTAACGCCTGGGTTGGTAGCGGAATTCAAGTACGCTTGTGGATAAAAGTGTGTTAATTTTTTTAATACTTTGTATAAACTTTTTTTTAACTAAACCATCTAGTTTCGTTTCATCATCATTACACTGCTTCTAAAAACCTTACGCTGTTAAAAGCTTTCCGTCACATTAGTCATTTTTTGGGCTTTTTAGGCCAATTCATTTTAGAAATTTTTCATTTTTTAAATTTTTAGCAAACATTGATAACCTTTCTAACACTTACCTTTTTTTATTTTAATACTATGGCCCTAATGCTGATTTACTATACTGATCGACACTCGAGCATACATTTTTGTATGAAACTATACTCAAATCTATGCTTGAGTATCGATTTCTTTATCAGCATAAGCTTAAAATTTGATTAACCTGAAAAACATTAAAAAAGCGAGATAAAAGAATACCTAATTTTAGTTTTATTTTATTTTTCCTAGAAGCCGAATTGGACTGTTTCGGCTGCATTTAGTCACGGCTCGCTGATCGTCAGTTTGATGTAATGTGTTCAATTCGCATTTGTTTTTTTCCATTTCGGTCCTACAGGTATTTTATTCGCGTCATTGGACGCAATTTATAGTGAATGTCTAAACGGTTTGCGTATATTTCTATAGTTTTGGGATAATTTTATGAAAAAAAGTCATAGTTTTCGGTTTGTTGAGTAAAAATGGCTTGTCAAAGAGATTTTAAAGACCCTTTCACATAGCTTTGACGACAGATTATAAAAAAAAAAATTATTGTCATTGTTCGATGTCGGACGACGTATTGAATTTAAGACTTAGTTGGAAATGACGGACAGAGGCCATAAATAAGAGAGGAAGAAGAAGACTTAGTTGACACTGGCAAAATTTGTCTGTCGAAATGACGGACAGAGGCCAAGAGGAAGGCTTATTTTTATTCTGTTAGATCAAAGTCTAAGTAAAAAAATATTTATTTAAAACAAAAAAAACATTTTAAAATATTTTTCTAAGCATTTTTCTACACACCGTTACGCCAGGAACGACCCAAATACGAGATACCCTCGAAAATCGAGAGCGCCAAGTTTCGGTGGCCACCTGAATTTCCCCAAGTGTAGAGCTATTTCCCTTTAAAAATATCTTCTACGATAGATACGACAACTCTAAACTATTTTTGATCGAGTGAGCGAAGCGAACGAGATCTTAGTGACAACTTGGACAAAAATGCTTTGTATGTTTGTATGTTTGTTCGACGAGATCTTTTAAACCGCTCATCCGATGTTCATAAAATTTGGTTGGTATACGGATAGTACTCTTAAATTTCATATAAAAAAACTATTTAATAAAATCTTTCGGATCACGTTAAATTATCATAAGGTTTGGTATTTGTAAATTTTGTATTGAATAAATCTTCCCAAACTTGTTTGTCCTCTAAACAATCTGTCTTTGTTGATCGAGTGAGCGAAGCGAACGAGATCTTAGTGACAACTTGGACAAAAATGCTTTGTATGTTTGTTCGACGAAATCTTTTGAACCGCTTATCCGATCTTCACAGAATTTGGTTGGTATACGGATAGTACTCTTAAGTTTTACTGGTTTGTTAAATGAAGTAAATCGATCAAGGGGTCGTGAAGTTATGAGGGTCCAAAGGGAGTAAAAAAAAAGTCGTACAATAATATCAAGTGGGGTGTCATATGATAGGGTTTTGTTTAGACATTCCAAAACCGTTTTTATTTTGATTCCACGTCTAATAGTTTTTGAGTTGTTGTAAAAATTATAAAATTGGCAAACCCAGTATAACGTGAGCTACCATTTCTTGGAGTTTCAATGATTTTGTAGTTCAAGTAAGACTGGTACATAGCTAGACGGCGATTTCGAAGCCATCATTTGAAAAGTTTATTACAACCATTGGTCAATAAAAATTGTTTGGGTTTTATTAACCTCCGACCATCACGAGATCTCAGTTCGGGGCGAACTACTAGTTACACTAGGGACGAGTATTTATAAAACTTTTTTACACTGCATGAGTTTTGGTGGAATAATAAAAACTGATGGAATATTTTCAACTTTAAAAATTATTTTAGTATTTTTGCTGAGCAAACTTGATTATAAAATATAATTAAAACGGTAAGGCCCGTATGCCGATACAGAAATCGTTACTCAAGCGTTTGAGTAGAGATTTTCATACAAAAACCTATGCTCGAGTCCGGATCAGTGCTTGAGCTGTAAATCAGAATACGGGCCATGACAAAAAATGCCTCGAAAAATTGGGCAGCTTTCTTTGAGAAAATATTAGTAACAATAATTAATTCGTCTACGATGAGCGTTATTATAAAAATTATAATAAATAGTATCACATTCTAGTTATTACTAACGTTTTACGTCCAAAAAACAAACAAGAACAAAGCTTGAGGTAAATAAATACAAATGTAATTAGATTCTGCTCATTTACTTGTAATTGGAGGGAGAGCAGTGTACTTCGTCACGCGAACTGCTTGCGGCCCACAGAGTAACGTGTAATGGACCAGAGGGCCTAGTACGAGTTTTGGTGTGTAAATCTGGTGTGAAACGTCTGACGCCCAGCACACCAGTGCGCACTGATTTGTATGGAGACACTGAGCGGATTTTTTGAGAAGCTTGGTCTACACCAAGCCCGTAACCTCAAAGAATCTGTTCAGTGTCTCCATACAAATCAGTAATTACTGGTGTGCTAGGCGTCAGACATTTCACACCCACACTATACACTGAAAACTCGTGTGTGGAAGCTTGGGCATATTATCCTCTCTGGACGTGCTCTGTAAGGTTATGTTCTCTGAGCGACAGTTCTCGAATACTATGCTGTATGCTGATTTACTGCTCAAGCACTGATCCGGACTCGAGCATAGATTTTTGTATGAAAATCTCTACTCAAATGCTTGAGTAACGATTTCTGTATCGGCATACGGGCCTAATTCTCGTGACAGGCATGACTGCTCATGTGGATAGCTCTGTCTTCCGTGCTGTGGGTCGTGGGCTCGATCCCCAAGAACAAACATTTGTGTGGCAAACATAGATGTTTGTTCTATGTCTGGGTGTTACTATTAAAAATGAATTTACAAAAAAAAAGTAAATAATCTATCAGCAATCGAGTTCCAAAGTGCAAGCTTTGGCTTAGTTTGGGACTAGAGGGCGTTGTGTGAAATATTGAAGAGTATTTATTTACTTAACTAGATGTTGTTAAGGGAAAAACTACCAGAAAAACCATCCAGCAGTGAAAGATGTTCCAGCCTTTAGTTCACTGTAAGCTGGTCGAGGTAACCGTTGGTCGATATTACTCTGCGGACCCCAGAGACCACGAATTAACTCTGAATCTGCCACGAATTTAATTAGAATCAGAAATTAGGGTCTAATCAATAGTGTGTGGCGTTTGACCTCTACCTAACTCCTCAAAAGGTTTTTAATTTCGATATAAAGAAAATCAAATTTATTAATTTAATTAAGAAAACCACAAGAATTATTTATAATCATCTGCATCTTAAGGTATTCATATTTACTGCTAAAGTACCTACCTATTGATCCGTATTCAAGATTTTTTTGTATGAGAATTTCTACTCATATCTATGCTTGAGATTTATGTATCACTAGCCGTCTCCCGCGGCGTTGCTCGCGTTAGAGTGTGACTTTTCAAAATTCCTTTCTTAGTGCGCCCCTACACTATATAAGGAACCTACCCTCCAAATTTCATACCTCTAGGACTTTTAGTTTAGGCTGTGCGTTGATTCTATGTCAGCTTCAAAAGAGTTTTATATATATTGATGATGATGATTGATGATTGATGATCATACGAGTCATTTAGAGTCTTAAACCCGTATGCCGATACAGACATCGTTACTCAAGCATAGATTTGAGTACAAATTTTCATACAAAAATCTATGCTTGAGTCCGGATCAGTGCTTAAGCAGTAAATCAGCATGCGGGCCTTAGTGCCACTAGCCCGTGACCAAAGCCTATAATTATATTATTAGGAACAGGAACCGAGAGGTAGGACCACTTCGTATATTATTATTATTATTATTTAACACGATTCTAAATAATTCTTTTGTCTTTACTGATTGACCCAAAAAGCAGCTCTCTTTTGTAAAAATATTTGTTTTCCCCATATATAAACCATTCCCCGTTCTCCATGAATATCATCACGCAACCTAAAACAAAATGATCGATGTACACATAATAATTTTCGCCAGGTTCGTTCAAACAATAGGTATTATGTCACTGTCAATTTTGCAAATCAGTGGTTTGATGTAATCACCGGTGTACGCGCGAGTGAATGTACCGTAGGACAAAAATAAATGAAACTGACTTGAATTCAACTGATTTTTGCATGACATATTTTTACTCTTGTTATGATAACAATGCATTGCCTAAGCACGTCCACTAAAGACGTGCTCAGTGAGGCATCGCACTTCGCCCATCACTCTGAGTCCTAGATTTCATGTGTCTGTAATTCCACGGCGGCCATACCCAACAACGCGATGTTTTTATTAGGTTATTCCCATGGAACCCTCAGGCTTGCCCAATGGTGGGTCAGATGGGAAAAAATCCCAACGGCAAATGAGTGAGCTTGATGGATTTTTTTTCCCATCTGGCTCACTAGTGGGCTCAATGGGAAAAACAGTTTCTTCATTATAATAGTCCGCTTGCTTGGTAAGGTATTCTTACAATTTACTGAAATTTTGTTTTCTTTTCTGATAAAAAACAATTTCTGCTGGTGCTAATTTATGAATCTCACCACGTCGTGTAAATTATGTCACTCCACCACAACCCTTACGACTTCACTATCTAAATATAAGCCTGCCCTCATTCATTACAACGCGGTCATTCATGTCGGCAGGCTGTTTACACTGCCAACGACACGATATAATAGTTGGATATCTGACATAGGATCCTAAAAAGCCAATTCCAAGATGTCCGTTCACTCGTGAGGAAGCAATCACTCGTAAACTATGGGGCCTGTTATCCACGCCGACCTACCCTTTTGATTTGAAACCCTTCAAATATCTTGTATTCAAATCCTTGTAAAACAGGGAATATTTTTTTTTTTATGATAAAAGTAATGGAAAAAGCTGATAGCTCACCTGATGTTAAGTGGTAACTTCTGCCTATAACAATGCATTACCTCACAGAGCAAGTCCAAAAAGGACGTGCCCTGTAAGGCAATGCACTGCGTCCATCACTCTGAGACGTAAAGATCTTGAAGTCTCATGTGCCTGTAATTACACCGGCGCCCTTACCCTTCAAACCGGAACACAGCAATGCGAGCATCGCTGCTTGGCGATGCTTAATTAATTTTAATTAATATTTATTTATTTATTATTTATTTAGATCTTAGACGCATACTCAACGTATCGGCACCTACTAAATTTTTGAGGTATTCCACTTACAGCACCAAGGCTTACAGCACTTACGCCATTCCATTTCGAGCACTGATAATTTTCATCCGGACTCAAGCATTTTGTATGGAAATCTGTACTCAAATCTTTGCTTGAATAACGATTTCTTTATCAGCATACGGGCGTGTGTTATAATTTTAATATAAATACTTCCATTTACAACACTTAGAGTAAAGTAGCATCTAGTGTTGCATTTGATCGAGCATCTGAGGGCCTAGGACGAGTCTTCAGTGCATAGTGTGGGTGTGAAACGATACTGATACGATACTGCGTTGTGTTGTGAGACACAACAAATGCTGAGTTGGACGCCTATTTGTGGCCATTAGATGGGCAGTGCCGGGAGATACACATTTTATATTTTATGTTGTCTTTGTGTTTTATTTACTCTGTGTATTTCATGTTTGTGCCCGTTTGTGTGTCATAAATAAATGTATTTTCTTTCTTTATGATAGGTATCGATGTCAGTATCGTGTCGGAGTCGGGCGATGTGTAAGCTCCTATTTACTTCAACACCCTATGTTTTATTTTTTATCGTAGCTTCATTTATAATTCTTGCCGAACTGTCTTGTTTATTTTTATAAAAGCTTTTTCGTTGATGCGACATATTTTTAAATTGTTTATTATGGGTTCGATTATCAAAGTATTTTAATAGCAATATTTGTTATTTAAGCATTTACAAGTGTGTATTTGTTTAACATTGTCAAAAGCTGAAATATGTTTTAGTAAAGTAAGTGATGGGATCTTCACAGGCGTCACAGCTCAGTGGGTATTAGCTCTGCCTTCTGTGCTGTGGTTCTTGGGTTCAATCTCAACTGAGAACAAACATTTTTGTGTGACAAAAATTTTTTGTTGCATGTCTGGGTCTTACTATGTAATATAAGTATGTATTTTTCGTATTCTATCAGCCATCTAGTTTCCATAGTACAAGCTTTGCTTAGTTTGGGACTAGAAGGCGTTGTGTTAAGTGTCCGTGAATATCTATATCTATCTATTTACAAAAAATATGAATATAATTATTATATCAGCAACCTAGTTTCTATAATACAAGCTTTTCTTAGTTTGGGACTAGAAGGGCGATGTGCGCGATGAATATTTATTATTTATTTATTTGAGAGAGCTTGTGAGATGTAAGTAGGTACGCAGATAGTAACCTACAAGCCGCGCTAGAAGCTAGAAATGATTAAAACTTTAATATCCTTTGATAGACGGATATTACTAACGAGATTGTTAAGTTCGCCGGAAGTAGGTGGATTGGGGCTTAAAATCATTCTGCCTTGTAGACTATCTAGGGCATCTAAATTTACTTTTGAAAGATCATGATTATCAGGAACGAAGGGTTATTCTTATCGAGCTCACCGGCTGGCCCACTGGTGGGCCAGATGGGAAAAAAAATCCCAAAGAGCCCCCTATGCAAATGAGTAAGCTCGATACACCAAAATTGCGACAGCATACCTATGCTGTCGCAATAAAAATACTTACCTAAGTATTTTTATTTAACTCAAGTAGATGCTTTTTTCTTAAATAAAAAATGGCAGTTGTTGATTTGCTAGTTTTCAAAAATATTTTCTAAAATTATTTACGGCCTCAAGCACCTACGTTCTATGTACAATCATGTCTTCTGTCTTGTGTAGTTCTGTGTATGTAAACATACTTTGTTAAAATAAATATATTTCATTTCATTTTACATTATCCGAAGTGATTGATAACAATCACCAAATTCCAACTTTCACCGCAGCATAGTAAGTACAATGATATCAAATCTGTTCGCTCAATGTGCCTACCTGAGATATCTACAATAGGCTCCGCAAATTTATCCACGAGCATATGCGTGTAGGGATGGGACAACCACGAGATATATCGAAACGGGATTTTTTTCACGTCAAGATTTTATGGGGTATATTCATTATTGTTCTTCTGAAGCTGAGCCAACTAAAATGATTGCTAAATCTGTTGTCATCTCTTTTCGTTGGCATGCAAGTGACAATGATAGAGCCTTTATAGCCACGCTAAAATGACAGTTGAATATGAATAACGGGTACCTACGAGTTATATTTTTTACTTAAAAGATTTCATGAGCATAGTTTTAGTTCTTTATCGATTTTCTGTGATCTTAACAATGCTATCGGTTCATCGATTTGGGAACTGCCTAGCACTTCATAGACTCAAACGATACAATATTAAAAAACAAATTTTAAATATTGAGTCTAAAAATTATGCAATAACTTTTGCGTAATCCTGAAATTGTGTTTACCCCATCCTTATGGCGGTTTCCCGACTATAACAATTTCAGGGCTGACACAGCTTACAAATTACAGTAGTGTTAGTAGCTGGTGTAATCTGACACCTTTTTGAAAGCTTACTAAATATTGTAAAGCTAGGTATCTATAGCAATTTCAGCTAGTTGACTCCGAATAAGTAGATATGCATAAACAATTCTCACGTCTGAATTGAAACTCAAGTAGGTATAGATTTTTGACAGATTTGCTTTAATACTTATTAGTTTTCAAAAGGCATCCTCGCTTTACATCAGGTGAAATATCAAACGTTTACTTATAATGTGTAAAAAAAAGATTTCCATGAATATCTCTACTCAAATCTGAGATCGAGTCACGCGTGTCTTTTCTTCCGATATTTTATGGTCTTATCGTTGCTATGTGGAGTAGCCCAGCTGTTCTAACTCAGCTGTACCACCCACCATCTTTGACAGATGTAGCTACGCAATCCTCTTACACTGTACGAATGAAATTAATTTGATACGTAGCGCTTTTATGTATATTTACTCGTAAACAAAAAGGTTTGTCCTGAGTTCTGTGAATTTTATGGTAATTAAGATGAAATTGTAACAGAACATTTTAGTTGTTTTGGATTTTCCAAAAGAAAAAGGGTTGGAATAGTTACTTATCAATCAATATATATAAAACTCTTTTGAAGATGACATAGAATCAACGCACAGCCTAAACTACAAGTCCTAGAGGTATGAAATTTGGACGGTAGTATCCTTATATAGTGTAGAGGTGCACTAAGAAAGGAATTTTGATAAGTCGCATCCTAAAGGGTCTAGAACGCGAGCAACGCCGCGGGCGACGGCTAGTACTTATATAAATCGATAGATACTCGTAGAACTCGATATGAAAATTTCTAAATTATGCCTGATTAATTTAATTATTTGTCTCAGTTGTCAATTGGCAATATTAAAACCGTGTTATTACAAAGACAAATTATTAAGATTACAAACAAGTTTGGGAAGATTTATTCAATACAAAATTTACAAATAACAAACCTTGTGGTAATTTAACGTGATCCGAAAAAAATTATTGAGTTTTTTTTTATAAATAGTTTTTTTATATGAAATGTTTTCTAAATCAACACTGCGGTCATTACTTACCTACTTATTTCATGACATGTTGACAAAACATAAAACTTAAAAATTTGATCACTTTTTCGTAAATTTACTTAAAATTTGACCACATTTTTATAATTTTTTGAAATAATTCTCAAGCGAAAATACGCGTAAGGTTCTATATCAACACGCCCTTCTATTTAACACAAAAATATATTTTTTTGTACAAAATCTAATTTCACAAAACGGTTCTCAACGACAATAAACTGATGAAATATTATACAAATTCAACCCGTCCGCCATTTTCTTTATTTCGCGCCATAAAAGATACCTCTATTGAAAATTTCTGACATATTATTCGAATTTTGCGCGTTTTTGGTCGTGTGTAGTTGATTTACGGCATTATTCCTTATGTGGCGTAACCAACGATTCGTTCTTTTGCATTTGAACGTGATTTTAATGAGTTTTCCCGGCAATGTATGCTCGGGCGAGCGATAAGAGGAGTAAAATATGTTTGCCTTGCTGAAAACTGTTTTCGGCAGTTTTTTGGAGTTTTTTTAGGGTAGCTAGCAAAAATATTACTTCTGCACCGATTCGTGTTAAAAAGCTATGTGTTTATCGCTTGAAAGTACTATAATAAGTCCAATTACCGGGCAAATAAAACTGAAATATTTCACATTTTTAAATTCAATCTTCTTGCCAGTAAAATTTCAAATCACAGTTCTTTTATTGAGTTACTTAGACTCAACAGTGTGAAAAAACTTGGGTTGGTAAACTCTTTTAGTTTTTGTACCAACCCTTCTAAATAAAGAGGGGTATAAATTAAAACGTACCCCTAATCGTGTATCAAACATACCCCTGTTTAGGGGTATTATCTAACCAAGATGTCTGGTCAGCGGTCAAACCTCAAGTGCTCCTCATGTCACGTAAATCCCTAAACCCACCCCTTCTGTTAGTTCCAGCACGTTACACTAATCTGCATGGGCTGGTTACTAAGTAGGGTCGCAGTCTATGATAAAAGTAGATACAAAAAGTATTTATGCAAGCCTACGTGCTCATTAGACGGTAAAACATGTCCACTGGACCAATCTTGTTAGAAAATTCTTCGTCTTGTTTTATTTATAGCCCCTGTCCGTCATTTCCAGAGACAATTTTGCCAGTTTCAAGTGAAATATTAGAACAATTGTATTATCAAGTCGCGTTATTCGTCGAGTCGGCTGTTGTTTGTTTTGAAGGCAAAATTGTGGCTTTTCCCTTCAAACGTTGGAATTGGAAACTAATCATAAGAGAAAACCACTTATTACACATTTATTCCAATCAATCAGAAACCATAAAATACTGTCCAACGTTTCCAATTTAGTAAGACTCCCACACAACCTTCTAATCTTCTTTTCTGAAAATAAACTCCCCGCAGAATATCTTCGGAAATGGACTAAAACAAAACTTATGGGCCCTGTTTCAGTTCGTCGCAACCGTAACCGGTTTTTACCAAAGGAAATATATTTTACCAACACGACAAAGACGAAAGTGTTTGCTAGGTTCCTATACGTAGAATGACTATGAGTGCAATACAGTTTGCTTTACAAATTTTCACCAAATATACCAGTTGTCTTACAAAAAAACCGCATTCAAATCGGAGCTCTTCTTTCCGAGCTACTAAAGCACATACAAAAGGCTGAAACACAACGTCGTCAATATAAGATCCCTTTTGTAGTAGGTTATACTAGTAGTGGACTGGGTTCATTATTTGATTAACATTTTGTTTCCTTTGTTTCTCTGGTCAATATTTATTGAATTCATTAATTTAAGAATCATTGTTATTTTTACATTGATTTTATACGATACTAGCCTTTTCCCGCGGCGTTGCTTGCGATCTACCCTTTAGAGATGTGACGTTTTAAAATTCCTTTCTTAGTGCGCCCCTACACTATATAAGGAACCTACCCTCCAAATTTCATACCTCTAGAACTTATAGTTTAGGCTGTGCGTTGATTATCTGTCAGCTTCAAATGAGTTTTTATATATATTGATTATCGTCATTTTATAAATGTGTATTTGCCTAATATACCGAATATTATGTAAATCACTTGCTTGAACAAAAAAATCAAATAAAAAAAATGTATAACCGGTTGGTTCACGAGCACGTACCTACTTTAGTGCTGTGTGTAACAGGGCCCTGTCTTGGGCACAATGCTTGCATGCATTAATCCGTAGATTTCCCCGAGGTCGTGCCAGCTAGAAATGCAGTTGCCTTTTTGCGTCTTCCAAGAATACTAGATTAGGTAGTATGTGTCCCTATATTTTGTGAATATATCTCTAGAATATAATAATATGGTTTTAAATCGCGTGTCAATTTTTTTATGCTTTATGTATTTTTATTTTGTTATGGGTATATTATTATAATTATGATTTGTGTCTTGGGCACGCTTCCGATTGGGACTGATTTGGACCAGTTGAGCTATCTATAATCCGTTTGCAACAGTTTATAGGTAGCTCAACTGTTTCATGACATGTGTATTTTGTAAATATTGTGTTTTTTTTAATGATATAAGTAATGGAACAAGCTGATAGCTCACCTGATGTTAATATTGTAAATACGAAAATTACAACTAATAAGTATTAGTTATAATTTTCTTTGTGAATAAACTTCTGTTATTTGTGATCTGTGGTTATGGTCTCTTTGTATTTAACCAACGAATTGAAAAAATGAGGTAACAAAAAGAAACAAGCTGATAGCTTACTTGATCTTAAGGGGTGACCTCTGCCTAACATACACTACCTCACAGAGCGAGTCAGATGACGTGCTCTCTGAAGCACTCTGAGACATGTCGGTGTTAAGTGTCATGTGCGTGTAATAGTACTGGCACCCATGCCCTTCGAACCGGAACACAGCAATGCGAGCATCACTGTGCCGCAGAAATAGGAACGGTGCTAGTACTTCCCCCGACGAGCTCTATCACAAGCTCTACTTACGTAGGACGTCCGGCAGCGAGAGAGGCAGACATCGTCAAAATCGCAGGCCGTAAATAGGAGAGACTAGCTCAGGACCGTAGTGGACGTCACAAAAATAGATAGATAGATAATACTTTATTATACACAAGGATTAGGTACGTAAAAATCTTAAAAACTAACTTTGTATAGTACAATAGGCGGCCTTATGGCGATTTCTTCCAGGTAACCGTAGCCACAAACTTAGGGAGCCCTATCCCCAGCAGTGGGTAAAGTCCGGTTGTGGTTTTTTAAATATTCACGGACACTTAACACAACGCCTTCTAGTCCCAAACTAAGCAAAGCTTGTACGATGGAAACTAGATGGCTGATAGAATACGCATATACATTTTTGTAAATACATACTTATAATACATAGAAACACCCAGACACAGAACAAACATCTATGTTTACAACACACAAATGTTTGTTCTCGGTGGGGATCGAACCCACGACCCACAGCACGGAAGGCAGAGCTACTACCGACTGAGCCATGACGCCTGGCATTATGATGATGGTGACTATAACTTGGCTAAAGGGTACCAGTCTGTTACAAATACCAATCACAGCATTAGCATCACTTGAAACGCATTAGTATAACGACAAAACTATCTCAAGTGTCATAACCATTCTCAAAGACAGTTACTTGTATCTGTAACAGTCTAGCTTTTGATATAGCGATCACCGTCAATGACGTTCGTAACTTGCATTAAATCGTTCATTCCCATTCATAGCACAATGAAGTATTTTCATTCATTCATTCATCTAGTGGAACGAAGCTATAGCGACCACCGTCAATGACGTTCGTAACTTATATTAAAATCGTTCATTCCCATTCATAGTACAATGAAGTATTTTCATTCATTCATTCATCTGGTGGAACGAATGGGAAGATTTCAAAGTAACTTCTTGTTTGTTCCATCAATATGTTCAATGGGACGGAATGGGCCTTAAGATCGAGTACTGTAGTTTTTGGAAACAACTTAGCACTTTTTTTTTTCTTTTTTTTTTTTATTACTGTTTCGGTGGAATTTCGACCAGTAAAACTTGTTTAATTCTTCCGAGAGAAGGGTCCTACATTTATTATTTCTCTGTATTAACTTATGAGGGAAAAATTAATAATTTGAATTTGAGGTTTAGTGTATCCACCATTTTCATTTTACCTTCAAAACAAAAGAAAGCCGACATGACAAATAACTCGACTTGAGTAAATACTATTTCAAATAATTCACTTGACACTGGCAAAATTGTCTGTCGAAATGACAGACGGAGGTCATTAATAAAAGAAGAAGATGCCTTTTAAATTTAATTTAATTTTAGATTATTTATTCAGACAACTTGGTCCAGTTTGGTTAGTAACATAAAAACACTTATTAAACTATGTTAGTAATTTTTAAGTAATAGCATAAGCCTTAGCTTTTATATAGCTTTTATAGTAGTAGAGCTCTTTGTGAGAGCTCGTCCCGGGAAGTACTAGCACCGTACCTATTTCTGCCGCCAAGCAGCGATGCTCGCATTGTTGTGTTCCGGTTTGAAGGGTAAGGGCGCCGGTGTAATTACAGGCGCATGAGACTTCAACATCTTTACGTCTCAGAGTGATGGACGCAGTGCATTGCCTTACAGGGCACGTCCTCATTGGACTTGCTCTGTGAGGTAATGCATTGTTATAGGCAGAAGTTACCACTTAACATCAGGTGAGCTATCAGCTTGTTCCATTACTTTTACCATAAAAAAAAAAGCCTTCTGCGTTTAAATATTACGGTAGCCGAGTTTCAGGATCACGCGTAACGGGTGTGTGGGAAGTTAAAAACAATGATCTATTCAGACTGTGAGAATGAATTTAGATCATTTTATAGTTTTAGACGACGGTGGAAGCATGCTGCTTGGAGAAATGGGGGCAATTACAGCGTATCACACACTGTATGAGAGCTAAAGGGTAACCCTCTATCTTATAAAAAGTTAAAGTACCTAGACATTATGGTCTGGTTACGTATGATAGGTAAACAAGACATAATGTCTACTCTAACCTTAATATACCTTGAAGTCCTTTCCGTCTAAGGTTGTCTGGAAGAGATCGCTGCATAGCGATAAGACCGCCCATTGTACAATTAATTTAAGTTTTTTTTTCTTGTAATTAGTAGGTTAAGGTGTGCAATAAAGTATTTTCTATCTATCTATCTTATGACCAAAATCTTCTAAAAAGTATAAAAATAAAAATAAATTGAGCAAGGCGCAAGTTACTTGCGCATGTAGTGTTCCGAGACAAAGCCAGTGAAACTTGAGCTCCCATTTGCAGGATTTTTAATAGCGATACGGTTCAGGTTACACTGGACGTATTTTGTTTGTTTTTTATTTTATTTCTAGAAGTTTCCTACAGTTTTTCTTTTATAAGACCATAATAGCCCCTAATTTTCAAATGATTGCCTTCACATACATAAAAATTTCATGGGTTGTAACAATTATTGCTATTCCAAATTTCGACTCTAGCTTATACGATTCAGGTGTTGGTGGAAGTGACAGACAGACGGACAGACAGACCATAATTATTCAGTTTATCCAAATCCGGAACCGGAACTCAAAAAAATGTCATAAAATCCCTTTGAAATAATAAACACCTTCAAGCGAGCTGAGCCGCTAATCCGGAAGTCGCTGACCTTTAATTTCAACCCTTGTAAAAAAGACGTTCCGGAAATGAGCACGTCACCACCCGAGAGGTGTTTATGACGTCACGGGACGACGACGATCCCAGTACTAAAACACGTAAATTACGCTCAAAATTCTTTTTGGGCGTTTTAGATTACCAAAATAGTATCAAGATTTTTAATATTTTGACCGAGTACTTGTTAGCTTTAAATAAATCTTCAAAATTATTTTTGGGCTTTTTAGATTGCCAAAATAGTATCAATATTCTGAGTGGGCGCTTAGTCAAAACGATGAGACAAAATAACTTAGCAAAAGTTATAAAACCCATGAAATTTTTTTAAGATCCTCTTTATCATTGCTAGTCATCATCAGACCTTGGATTATAGACTTCAGTTCATCAAATAATATTTAGAAATTAACTAAATTTCAAACTGCAATTTCCCTCGAAACTGGTTTTCGGAGCTGAAGAATGTCTTCATAACATGGCTAAAAACCATCCTAGATAAAACACCTTTCTTACAAACAAACACATTCAAATCGGAGCCTTAAACACAGGGCTACAAAGGCACATACAAATAGACAGTGGAAGGTTTGCTGGTAGAGAACTCTTTTTAGGGTTAAGCTCACCTTTGTACATGACCTATCTTTAAGTTCCCGTAAGTCATTACTTTTGTGTACAATAAAGAATAAAGAAAAAATAAAGGACAGTAGACTGATTTAGCGGCGCCATCTAGTTCTGATCAAGTAAACTAATAATAATTAACCTTCAACTGACTATTACTAAATCTGTCGACTGTTTGCGAAGATTATCGTATCGTCAGAAGATAAAAAAAGTCTGATGAATATTTATTAATAGGTCTGTAACCGTTACGTTCCCATTACGTCGTAACATAAAAACACCCCAAGGGATGAATTATTGGCGACATTCCCTTATTGCCAAGGGAGTAATGGAGAAATTGAATTTTTAACCCCTGCTTTATGGGGTTGGTCGTTGATCGAGTTTGTTTCTTTTATTTTATGGCTGCCATTGGTTTGTGGGTTTTTAGGGTCTTGCTAAAGGTCGGAGCCATAAAAGTATTGGTGGGAAAGTTATGGTGTTTGAGACATATTTTGCAAAGTTTTAATTTGGAGATTAGCTTTTTGTTCATGAAGGTATGTAGGTGAGTGTCATTTTTTATGCATTACTGTACGAGTTATGGCCAATTCGTACCTACCATTTATAGTGTACTTACATTGGTGTACATAAGCGCTCGGGGCTAGGCTTGCTTAGTCAATCTTCACCGATTATCTAAGTTAAGCGACGTTCTGCGAGGTCACTATTCGGATGGGTGACCGTTAGTGGCATTTACATCTGAGGGAGGGCACGTTAAACTGTCGATACCGGCTTATTTTAAGCCCCAAGATTGATGATAATGAAAAAAAACACCTAACCACCAATTCAACCACAACTCCGCACAAAAGCGAAAACCAGTGCAAAGCTAATCCCAGTACCAGTGGCTGTCAGACTCGAATAAAAACGTAAAAGCCGCGGCGCCAGGACCTTGGAGTAATAAGAAACAACCCTTTAACAATGGCTAGAGAATATACAGTTATAAAATATAGGTAGTTATGTACTCTTTTATGTTGGTCCTGAGTTTTCAGTTTTCATAATTTATTATTTTAAATCAAATACTTATAAAAAATCAATAAAAATTATATGTCAAAATTAAAATAAATGACCAAAAATCAAATATGAAAATCAATATCAAATATCAAAATCAAGTATCAAAATGGAATACAATTATATGGTTTTTGTTTTGAAAGCCAAACTATTGGAACCCTTCGTATCTTCCCGAACAAAACCGAAAGCCAATTATTCCCTTAGGATACTTCGTTATTACCACCGCGTTAAGGTTGCTACGGATGTGTTGACATCCACCAATAGGAATCGTTTAATATGACAACATATGATCCCTATTTGGTGGATGTCAATCACATCCTTAAGCAACATACCTTAGTTTCGTTCCGGTAGAAAAGCACTCTAAAGGCTTACGTCAAATTCCTTCCACGCTCACGATTGAAACACCCCGTAACAATAGCTCATCTTTTCTCTCTTGGTTCATACTTTAAAATACGCGTGCTATAGCTGGTTCAGCACTCTTCGGCACAGCTGTACTTTGATTGTTCAATTTTCGCTCGCCACTCCCAGAGGACTTAGACTCTTGGATACATTAAGTTTATCTTCCTGAACCTTCCGTTTGAGGAATTTCCTTTAATCCTAAGTGCAAGACTTCAAAACAACTCAGAGCGAAGTCAATTGAATTTTGTCAATAAAATCTGCGTCACAGCTCGTCGGCTGTTTACGCTGTATACCGCGTTCACACTATGCCCATGCCGCTGCCGGCATTATTGACACGGACTTATTGCCACAGCAACATCCTTTATTCTCATTAGGAAGCTAGGGCATGAATTTGGGCCGGCAGTCGGGACAGAGGCATTATCGTGTTCATACCGATATACCGATTCATACCGATTCTGTAAATGATTACTTATATGATATAATTAGTGTACATTGTGTTGGTGTTCAATTAAATAAATAAAATAAATACTATGCTCGTGCCCACTTCCCTTCCCAAGTCCCTGCCGACTGTGGCATTGTTGCGTTCACACTATGCACTATGCTATAGGTAGTTAGTTCGATCCCACACAGAACCATTTTCTTTTTGTGTGTTGAATTTAGATGTACTCGTAAGATGTTGAGTATAAAATTTTTGAGTTAGTATTTGAGGGGTTTTTTACCCAGTGATTTTTTTTAATTTCATTAATTTTTTTGCAATTATTCCCACAAATTACCGAAGTACTTGGTTCTAACAAACATATGGTCCGATCATATTTCGTAAACAACATAATTAAGAATATATAGATATATAAGAAATATAGATAGGTATATAAGAATATATAGATAGGTATAGAAATATATTTAGTGACTATAATTTAACCAAAATATTTAAATTTTACTTACATTTCAAATGATTTTGGAACAAAATAACCAAACTCACAATGGCGGTATTTATCAGTAAAATTATCACCAAATGAATTTCATATAAATTCAAGTAAATTGCGTTGAGGTTTGCATTTACGTTTAGTTCATCAATTCTAATGGATATCATTAGAGGTGTTGTTTTTAATATGCCTTGATGATTATAATCAGCAAAAAAGTTCCAAATTCCATGCTTAGTAGGATGAAAACTCCAAAAAGTAACATTTTCAGAATGTTATTGTAACCTAAAAGAAACTGTATTCCAATCGATTTACCAACCCCATTCGGCAATGATTAACGGCAATCCCTTCCCTACACAATAGAGCAAGTTCATAAACATCTTCTCTTGTTTACAATATTGCTAAAGCAGGAGTCTCTAGGAGGGCAATGACGTCAGCTCCTGGCCGCCACAGACCTCACGATTTTGAATTTCTAGCCGATTCCGATTACAGTGGCACTCTCGTCTTAAAGTTAGGTATGTTTTGAGTTGGTGGCTAGAAGATAATGGTTATCTTCTTCTCCTTTTATTTATGGCCTCTGTTCGACATTTCGACAGACAATTTTGCCAATGCCAAGTGAGATTATCCTGCTACGCAAAAGTTTGTAAGGATGTATGGATGGATGCATGTATGTGTGTTTGTTCCTCTTTGACGCAAAAACTACTGATCCGGTTTGAATGAAACTTGGAAAATACATTGTCCGTTACCTGGATTAACACATAAACTACTTTTTATTCCGGAAAATCAACGGGACGCGAGCTCTTCAGAAACGCCTATAAGATTTCGCATAGCAAATTGCACTTCTAATCCTGCGTTGACGAAGTCACAGGCACTAACTAATTTGAAATATTATCAGTCAACCCAGAAAATCAACACGATCAAACGGGACGCGGACAAATCAGGGCAAGAAGGTAGTCTAGAATAAAAGTTCTATTTTACGGTCGCTATATGCTGGTGTTAGATTGTTAGCTAAACCTTAAGAAAGGACAAACACATGAGCACAGCCCGCCTAATAATGATAACAACACAGTAAATTCGCCGGAATGTTAGTTTGCGTCGGCCAAGAAATATGGCGGCTGTGGTTAGTTCTGTATCTTTTTAGGACAAAGGATATTATGGGTGTTTTGTATTGAAAGAGGCATTCCACTTTGCGCACTAAGATTTTTCGCACCTACGCTATTTCACGTTTGCGCACCAATTGATTCTCGCTTCGGCTCATTTAGATGAGTTTCAATTCGTATTTAGTGGTAATTTCTGGAAAAAAAAATTAATCCCCACTGGCAGGGATTTCTCAATGGTGATTTCTGGAATATACCTCGCTTAGATAATCTTTTTAGCTACGATAAGAAATCTACCTAGCTCCAGTGTATAAAAGTCTTCATTTATTCGTAGTGCGCTGATTTACTAAGTATTTAGCTATTTATCTTGAAAATTAATAAACTTTTCCAGAATAGTCTATGATGAAATGAGAATCCCAACAAAGTCTCGGATATAACAAAAGATTGAAGATGGATCATTACCTAACTACGTGTACAAGTCGGACTGAGCTAAATCTCTGTACTTTCAAGTCAGTTTCAACAAAGCAATGGATCTGCAACAATTTAAACTGACTTACAGCATCCTTCTGTCTCTCTACGAGGGGTAAAATAAATAATGTATTTATTCTATGATTTTTACAGAAGTACCTAACTATGAATTACAAAAAAGTACTACTGAAAAACGCTTACAATATTTCAGTTTGTTTTTTGAAACTAAAATTTTTGGTTAACAATTTTTTTCGCGGAACTTGCACTGAGGTTTTACATTGATACTAGTTGCAAACGTAGCCGCATAGCATCAGCTGGGCAATCGGCTTGTTCCATCATTTAGTCGTAAAAAAACTACTGTGTTTTTAAGTGTTTGGCAACTAGCAAACCAGATGTCGTTCGTTTAATGAGAGAGCTGTTTCAAGTTAATATTTTTATATAATTTACTGTTAGAGTGAAGTGTAAGTACCTACATGTCGGGACGTGCTTCGACTATCCCCTTTTATTTATTTTTTATTTTATTTTTCAGCCATGGTTTTCCCACTGCAGGGCAAAGGCCTCCTCTCCCTCCTTCCACTCTGCGCGATTTATAGCTGTTACAGGCCAAGATGTTAAATGTGCATCGAGTTCATCGCGCCGTCTCCTCCTGGGTCTTCCACGTCGGCGGGTTGCGTTGGGTGGGATCCACTTTGTAGTAGTTTTTGACCACAAGTCCCCTTTAGGCTTAATTATCTTTTAGTAATGATATCTTCCCTGTATCTACATGCGTGAGAATTTTATATTCACACGTAAAAGGCAATATTTTTACACCGAAAAGGATCCTCTGTTTTGTGTATTTTTCCTTAAAACTTTGCTTTCTTTGAAGCAAAGAAACCCGGGTTTTATTTGATTTGAAACTCCTTGTAGCTTTTTTTAAAAATACAAGATTAACATTTTATACGTTTTGGTTGATAGAGAGGGTTTAAAAACTGTTTTTAACAGATGTTTCTGGATCTATTACCTATAGTACTTTTATTTTTATGAAAAAAGGTGCTGTATCAACACATCTATATATAATATATTTAAATGCTGAAGAATTGGATATTAAGTAGCATTTACAAGGCTATGATTCAATACTTTAGATAAAAAATTTAAAAAATCAAGCCCATAACATTTCAATGTGTAAAACATTATGATAAACAAACAAACATTTGTCTGTAACAAACATAGATTTTTATTATACGTCTGGGTGTTACTATGTATAACAAGAAGGTACCTATGTAAGGACAAAAAATATCTATTAGCAATCTCCCATAGAACAAGCTGCTTAGTTTGGGACTAGAGGGCGTTGTGTGAAATGTTCAGTGATATTTACGTTTATTCAAACATTTTTTCAGTACGCTTCTTGTAAAAGATTCCGTGAATTCCGTAAATTTTGTTTCTTCGTCTGCTCCACCGTCTAAGAAAGCGATGTCTTAGGACATCCTTTTAGAGGCTCTCTTTAGAACTTCCAAACCAGTACGTTTTGTCAAAGTTTTTTAACGTTGAGAGAAATCCCGGCCTTTATGTCTCAATGGAAAGAACAGGAAAACTTTTTCCGGGTTTATTCGCGAAGAAAGTTTAAAATTAACCTGTTAGGGGGCGCACGTGAGTCGAGATTTTCTTTTACTATTTTATTGTTCGGGGGCAATCGTTGTCTCATAAAAACAGTTCAGAAAACCTGCCAGGCTAAACCTGGCAGGTTTTCTGAACTGTTTCATATTAAATCATAGGTATTCTGTGACTAAATAGTGACATTAGCGCGTTTCAGCGCGGTTTTTGCCGTCAAAAGCTTCTTGTTTTCGTATATCTGTGGCCACGTCGCGTGACATTATGCTGGGCAGCGAAAACAGTTCAAAGCTTACGATACGGGGACAGGTCTTAAAACTTTAATTGATACGTTTTTGGCGATATCGAGTTGGTAGCGGGTTAAATACCCCAAAGCCTTTATCGAATTACATGACAAAAAAATTACGAACGTTAAAAGATAACAAACTCTATTGATATTAACATCTAACCAATGACAAATGACGAACGATATCACTTTAGATACAGAATTCTTATGTTTAAGTGACGTCTCTGAGTGCGGCAGAAATACTTATCTACTTTATTGGTAGTGTGAAACTGACAGTAAAAAATACGACTGATAATAATTTCTGATTGCTAGAAGTAGTAAAAATATTATTGGTGAACATTTCACACCAGCGCCATCTAGCCCACAACTAAGCAAAGTTTGTGCTATAACCAGATAGCTAATATAATATTTTATTGTATATACTGAAATATATATAAACACTCGAGGTAGAATAAACATTTATTTGTACAATATTTTAATTGTATTAATAACATTATTTACAAAATTTACAAAATACACATGAAACAGTCGAGCTATCTACAAACCGTTGCAAACGATTTATAGCTAGCTCAACTGGTCCAAATTAGTACCAATAGGAAGAGTGCCCAAGACACTGGCTGCATTGCCGCGCTGAACAGCAATGCTGATACGCTGGACCAGATAATCACCAGCCCTCGGGTCACGCGTTGCTTCGACTAGACGCCCTGAAAGAATTTTGAAAACCCGGAGGGCCTCGGTACTGCACGAACCTAGAGTATCAACCCCAAGAGGCACAAACATTTATTTTAATGATACAACATTTTTGTTCCGGGAGAGGATCGAACCCACAATTAACAGAACAAGAAGCAGAGCTATTACCAACTAGTAGCGAGATCAGTCAAACTATTGCATGCACAACTTGTAGCAAATGTCAACAGCGACCAACTTTGGAGCAGTTCAACTTCAGACCATTAGAAGTTTGAACGAAAATTTTCAGTTCAAATAGACAATATACGTTGCAAAAATCATACGGATAGCTAAAACAGAGAAATATCAGGGACATTGGTCGTTTTCTTTTCAAACTTTGATTTTCCCCGTTATAACCCTGGGGGGGTTGAATTTTATATTGCACCCCTAGTCGACAAAAACCTTTAAAATTGGATTTTGGTTCTTCAGGCCGCAAAAATCTGACGCCTTTTCTAGGTACATTTTTTTTGCGCTTACACCGAGTTGTTTCGTTGGGAAAAATTGTTCCATTGACGGATACGTTCACCCCCCGAAACGTTCGAGGGTCGTCTTAAGAGGCGTAGGTATTACTAAGACTGTAATTATGATCATTTTCGGTGTTCTTATTCAGAATAACGGAAACTCTTCTACAATTTCATCTTAGTCTATTATATAGAATAGTTTATAGCGGCCTCAAAAATTGTATTTATGACGCGCTTTCGCCTGCGACTTCATCCATGTCCCATTTGATAATATTGATTTTCCGGGATAAAAAGTAGATGTGTTAAATCCAGGTCACGAATTATATATATTCCAATATTCATTTACATCAAACCAGTACTGTCAGCGTGATTGAAACCAAACCTCCAAACATCTAATCTTTGACGTTTAAAATATCAGTGGTATTTTATGGATGATGATAGATACAGTCCACAGACAAAAGACCCGTGTGGCTACTCTCGGCAACACTAACTGAACTGCTTTAAAAGTCATATAAAATCTTGAAACTCGTGCAAAAGTTCCCGGTCCGCGCAGTTGGTTTGCGGAAGTGTTGAATTTTAGATTTGCTTTCGAATTATTATTATGAGGTTTCAGATGGTTAAATGAAAGCTGCACTTTTTGCAAACCCGTTTGCTGCTGTAGCACACAAACACTTGCCAGCTTACCTAGCTACCTACCTACTCAATCCACTCACTTCATTTTTCTTTCTCTGTAACTTTTATTTCTTTGTAGTGTTGTTAGTCTAGTTCTGTAGGTGTATTTTGTGTGTTACTTTATAAGCAAATAAATGTCTGTCTATGTCTATGTCTATGTCTTTTAAAGTGAATTCGTATAAAACCCACTTCAAAAGGGGAGATTGTTAAAGGTTATTTTATTTTTATAGTACTCGATGCACAACTAGATGGCGCTGCTAAAATTGTACGCTTTGTAGAACGCGCTAGCGTTGCGTTTTGTGCAACGGGCCGCTATGAGAGGAATAGTTTGATTAAATAGACTCACTACATTACATAACAGTATTTTGTATTCACTCCCCCTCTCACAGCCTACCTATTAGTCCAACCATATACAAGATTCTCAATTCGACTGTATGTTTTTTTTATGTTACGCGATCATTCCGCTAATTATGAATCGATTTTGATGATTTTTTTTTTGTTTGGTAGATTATACTGCAGAGGTGGTATGTTTTTTTTTTAATGATAAAAGTCATGGAACAAGCTGATAGCTCACCTGATGTTAAGTGGTAACTTTTGCCTATAACAATGCATTACCTCACAGAGCAAGTCCAATGAGGACGTGCCCTGTAAGCCAATGCATTGCGTCCATCTGAGACGTAAAGATCTCAAAGTCTCACGTGCCTGTAATTACACCGGCGCCCTTACCCTTCAAACCGGAACACAGCAATGCGAGCATCGCTGCTTGGCAGCAGAAATAGGTACGGTGGTAGTACTGAACCCGGACGAGCTCTCACAAAGAGCTCTACTACTACTATTGTATTGTATTTATTTATTGTCGGGTCTCTTAAATACCAATTGCCCCAATATGATTGTACATTCGGCATTCTATGATCGTTTGATATCTACTAGTCAAAAAAATAATTGTATTTACTGTAAATATATGTGTGTGTAAAATATTTTTTTCTTCCAATCTCTTTATTTTTATACAGCACCCCTTGTTTTTATATCTTAAAGTCCTTTCCGTCCAAGGTTTTCTGGAAGAGATCGCTGCATAGCGATAAGACCGCCCATTGTACAATTAATTTAAGTTTTGTTTTTTATTTTATTGTTATTCCTAGGTTAAGGTGTGCAATAAAGTATTTTCTATCTATCTATCTAAATAGCTACATATTACTGTATCTAACTGTACCTATAAATTTAATTTTCTTTGTGAATAATTCTTATAGCTCCTAAAATTAATGAATTTTGAATATTAAATAAACTTATTTTTACTTTGACTTAGTTTTCAAGGTAGCTAATTATTTGGTTTCTTTGTTTGTTTGATTATAACCTAAAATTGATTAACTAACTAGCCCATTATGTTTCGAAGGACGTTCAAAGAAATACATTAACATGACAATAAGCATGAATATTATGTGAAAAAGCATTACATTATTCAAACATCTAAAGAAAGTATTTTTTCTTGATATTACTGAATATTTCAATATCAATAAGATATCACGTTGTAGTAACAATTGAGGTCTTTTTATTAACTTGTACAGGGTGAACAACTTAGTTTTATAAAATTTAATTCAATTCACACTGAACAAGATGGAACGAATGGGTAGTTATTTAGAAATCATTAATATTATTATACACCTTCCGTTTTCCTCTAAAATTGATTTTCTGTGTGGTCGAAACACGCCAAAACACTAGTTTGGCGTCATTTTGTCGCTTTTCGATATTAGTTTCAAACAAAACTAAACTGAAGACCACAGACTCTAGCATCTTTTTGATTTCACGCGTGATTTCAAGATCCCGTTTCTAAGTTGTTTTTTGACACCTTGTACAATAACTTTACGAGTTACCAAGGATATTATGTTCAGAATGAGGCTACAATGCTCCCCTTTCCGTCGTAAATATCCTAATAACATCCTACTTAGTCAACGCGTCATATTTGGTCAACCATGTTGGTTTTCTGAAGTAACATTTACGTAATCGTTTGGATTTACGCGATCTTTGTATATAATTTTTTTTTTTTTTCATGAACTATATCATCTCATCTTTGTCGTATCACTCTTGGCAGAGTGGTCGTGGTCGTCATATTGGAGTAGTGGCCCGTCTCACAATCTTCCGCCATTCCTCCCGAACCGCTGCTTTTCTGGCACATTCGTTCAGAGGAACATCAATTGCAGCCTTGACTTGGTCCGTCCATCTCATCGGTGAGCGGCCGCGCGTTCTTCTGCCCTCGAACTTTCCCTGCACCACCAGACGTTCAATGGAGACTTCCCCTCGACGCAACACATGTCCAAAGAAAGTGAGAATGCGCGACTGCACTATGGATGATAGACGCTGCTTGATGCCGAGTTCTTGAAGTATAGACTGATTGGTGCGAAATTCAGTCCACGATACTCCAAGCATTCTTCTCCAGCACCACATTTACACAGAGAGCATCTATCTTCTTCTTCTCACTTTCTCGGAGAGTCCACGTCTCTGCGGCGTACAAAAATATGGGAAACACTAAAGCTCTCACAAGCCGGGTTTTAGTGGCCTTGGTTATGTTCATGAACTATATAGGTAATATTATAAATGTCAAAGTTTAGATGTTTGTGTTTGAATGACGCTGCAACTGGACCGAATTGGATGAAACTTTGAATAAATAGATATACAGAGTTCGTAAACTGGCTTGACACATAAGTCACTTTTTATCGCACAAAATGAACATGATCAAAACGAACACAGACGAAGAAGCGAGCGGAGGCTAATATGTAATACCTATACTTACCTACTAATCGTGATAATGTTTTGAGAAGATAAAAAACGCTAGAAGTAGAAATCAAGCCGTAACTTTCTCACCTATTTTTCTTTAAAAAAACTGTTTGTCACGATAAGAAGAAGAAAGCTTTTTGATTTTATTTACTCTTACTTATTTTTATTTGTAATTGAGCCAAATATGTCAAAAAAACCTGGAAAAAAAACAGAAAATAGTGCTGTGTTGTTTTTCAACAGCAAAATCCTCATTCGATGTGAAAAAGGAACATCATTTGACGACAACAAAGGATTTGGCTTCGTAAGCTAAATAAAAAAACGACTGCTCGAAGTAAGAGGGTAGTAAGTCAGGAAATTAACTTTTTAAGATTGCAGTTTGTCAACTTTATTCGTTGAAATAACCGTAAAAGTTATTTAAGAGTTTTTCAAGAAATACATTTCAACTTCAATTTTTAACTCTGTGTATTTTATAAATATTGTAAATGTTGTAAATACCTACTGTATTATTGGTAATTTTCTTTGTGAATAAAGTAATTTCAACTTTGAATTTACTATTTACAGGCTACATTTTTTAGTTATACGTTTTGGCAACGATAAAATTAATCCATAACTAACTATGAAAAAAAGTTAAAAATTTAAAATTATAAATAAAAGAAATATTGGACCTGATTCTGTTGTTGTAAGGCAAATAACAAATAACAATAGTACTGTCAAATAAGGTTGGTTTTAGAATATGAATCCGGGGTAATGTCTATTGACCACCTAAGAAAAAGTTGTTTTGTTAACTAGAAGCAGGGGGGCAATTCGTTGTCTCATAAAAACCTTTGTTCTAAACTGTTTTCATACTAAATCATTGGTATTCTGTGACTAAATAGTGACATTAGCGCGTTTCAGCGCGTTTTCTGCTGTCAAATGGTTCATGTTTTTGTATATCGGTGGCCACATCGCTTGACATTATGCTGGGCAGCGAAAGCAGAGCTTGCGATATGAGGTTTATATTTGATATTTTAATTCAATTGTACGGAATTGTACTGATTTATAAACATTTAAAAACGCTCGATGCAAACCATTATAGCTGACACGGCCATTTTATTTTGCAATTTGTACTAATGGTCCAATAACCTCATTGTATGAAATGGAACGTGTCTGTACTGTGAATATTTATTACTTTAATAAGTTGTGCACGATAACCTACGAAGCATTCGAGTTTAATTCTCTTTTATTAGTACTAACTTTTTTTTACAAAAAGGTAGCCTTTTAACCAACTTCAAAAAACGAGGAGGTTCTCCACTCATTTGTATGTTTCTCAAACCCTTTGGAGTGCTCGCGGCAAGGCTTGCTTAGTCAATCTTTACCGATTATCTAAGTTAGGCGACGTTCTGCGCGGTCACTATTTGGATGGATGACCGTGGCATTACATCTGAGCGCTTCCGTGCTTCGGAGGACACGTTAAATTGTCCCGGCTCTAGCAGTCGTTAAGCCCGAGGAGGTCTTAAGGCGGCCTAAGAACTCCGTCACCAGAGTTCGCCACCAATTTATATTATTATGAATACGTAGGCAAAGAAAAAATAAAATAGTACTTTTTTTTATACCGTTAAAGTATGTATTATTGTAAAAAAAAAATTACGCTTCCAATTCTTACAAAGTCATATCAAAAATGGTGCTAATTGTAATGAAATACTTTACCCTGACCTAGAAAACAGCAAAAATTGTCTTATCTTATTACTCTCGCGTGCAGCCGAACTATTCCCGGAACTCCAATATTACGCAACTATAAGCACAAAGTCTTGTAAGAGCAGAAAAAGGAATCTTACTTGAACCCCGCGATAGGGAAGGGGTATAAGGTCAGAATGTCGGGTTTATTGCAACCTAGGGGTTGGGATGATAGTGTAGGGTGGGGATTAGGGGTATCGATAGATTTAAATCGAACATTATCGGTGTTCGAAAATATTACGGTGAGAGCAGGGTTTGAGTGTATCGATATTTTTTTATCGATAACTTACGATATAAGTAGTGTCTTTTTTAAACTTTCTTTGAATTAACTGACTATTTTTTGTCAAAAATGTATCTAAATACTATGAAAAAGTGGTTTCAAAATATCCACCCACTGGGACTCTCCTACGACTTTTGTTCTCTCGATTATTTCCGAATTTATGAGCTAACGTCAATTTAGAGGCTTCTTTTATATATTCCCAACCTTCAAAAAGCAATATAAATAACCAAATTTTTCCATAACTTCCTCACAATGATAAAGAGCCGTGATTTCGTGAAAAACGATCTAATTATTATGATTAATTTCTATTCGAAACGTTAAAGGGAAATTTCAGCGTGTATTTATCCTGAGGGAAATGAGCAGCTGTCAAATTCCCATCGTTTAATTAACTCAAAGTACCTAAGTACAGTCAGCGAAGAGGGGCAATCGTTGTTTCATAAAAACCTGCCAGGTTTAAAAGCCTGGCCGGTTTTTATGACTAAATAGTGACATTAGCGCGATTCAGCGCGTTTTTGCCGGCAAAAGCTTCTTGTTTTCGTATATCTGAAGCCACGTCACTTGACATTATGCTGGGCAGCGAGAGCAGTTCAGAGCTTGCGATATGGGGGAAGATAACATGTACATAAATAATTTTTTTCAAAATCTACCAAAAATATATCCAGACGACTTAATAGTACCTATGTAATTTTTTTATTAGATAATTTTTATAGATCTGCAGTATATTGGCATACAGAATGCCGAGTGTGTACGTTTGACGTATACTACAAAAAAAGTCACGTAAACTATATTTTTGTATGGAGAACCGTCAGTTTTGTAAATATCCACTAGAGGCGCTGCTCAATCTCTATACAAAAACATAGTTTACGTCAATTTTGTGGTACACGAAAAATGCAAGCCATAGAGTAGATAGGCGTCTCTCTTTTAGATACATATACATTTTTTTGTAAATATATACATAGTATATTTTCCTATCAACCTGACACAACATTTTATATCCCACGTATTATTTGAAATAGGAATATAATACAAGTAATAACATTATGCAAACGGTTGAACAATTCGCAGTTTTATCGATAACTATCGCAGGTTGTCCCATCCCTAGTGATGATAATAGGGTTGCGACCATTTTACGGGACCCTTTTTATTCAAATCTTATATCAAATAAGCAATATTCTTGTATTGATATATCAAACCATACCAATAATTTTGACTCCCAAACATAGAGGTCATGTTATATTAGATTTTATTTAATAAATACAACTAAATACCTGCTAACTGCAATATGTAGGTATGTTAATTATAATGTACTTACGGACTTTCCTCTGACTACGTTCTTAGATAATTTTTAAAGGTATTTACAGAACAAAAAAACTCCTTTACATAGTTAAGGGCGGTTATATAAGATAATTAATATCTTTTGGTGACTATGGCTTAGTTAAAATTCTATAGATTTTTTTAGACTATAAGTTTTCAACCTTATTTTGCCCACAGCCCATTTTGAAAATATTTTTACTCCACAGCCCCCAATTTTTTTTTTCTTTCTGTGGCGACTGGCGAATCAAACGTGCAGATAGGTAGTAGGTAGGTATCGCCTCGAAAATATATTTTTGTTCTGATTTGCTAGTTTCATGGTTTTCACCCCTTTTATGACAGTTTACTGTCAAAATGCCCGTAGAATGAATGTCAATTTCATTAGCGATTGATTACCCACCTATTGCAAACAACGATAGAAACCAAGCTGTAAAGTCTAGTCGAAGCGACGCGTGACCCGAGGGCTGGTGATTATCTAGGCCAGCGTATCAGCATTGCTATTCAGCGCGGCAATGCAGCCAGTGTCTTGGGCACGCTTCCGATTGGTACTGATTTGGACCAATCTATAAATCGTTTGCAACGGTTTGTAGATAGCTCAACTGTTTCATGTGTATTTTGTAAATATTGTAAATATTGTTAATACTGTATTAGTTGTAATTTTCTTTGTGAATAAACATAGGAGCTGTAAAGTGTCTTGTCTAATCTCCTAGTCTCTGATTGAGAGGATATAGCATCCAAGGTTACATAGCATTTAAGACGATTTTAATATGACCCTTGCTTAAAAAACTATTGACGTTAACTTTGTTAGTGACCTAGTTACACCATACTTACTCTTCAACGTTTAATTTAATAAAAAAAACTATAAAAGTAAGGGAAAATGCACCCCAATCTTACGAATTTCCGCTAGAGCGACAAAACACACCCCAATAATTTTTTTCGTTGTATTTCGTGTAATCTAAACCAGCCACAGCTGATAAAGTAAGCGGCTGGTAAACTTATTAATAGTGGTATTCATATTAAATATCCTCAAGCTCATAAAAACTTTAAAATTACATTTATTTACCTTATTATTTTAGTTACTTCATTATTATAGATTTAAGTTTACTTTTAATGCTGTTATTTCTTTTACTTTGTTAAATTTGTGGTAGTTTGAAATAAATGTATCTATCTATCTATTTTACAAACCGCTACGAAGTTTGGCTCAATCCATTTTTGGATTTATCTGCTCCACTAACTTATAAGAGAAGTAGGTACAGGAATTAAAGTCAATTTGAATAAATATTCAATTATTAGAATTGATAATTGAAATTTTACCACTGTAACTACGCCATACATAACACGCAGGAAGTCGTTGGAAAGAGAGCGACATAGGTCTAGGCGCGCGGCGTGCGAGGCGAACAGCGCGTCCCACACAAAACCATATCGCGAGATTCGCGACGTTCATTTATTTGGTGCAATAAAGTATTGAACCAGCTGTTTCTCCTTCGCTAGACGGCATGCGTACAAAAATGCTTTCGACGCATAAAAATTGAGCGTTGCCAAGTGCGAGTATGCTGCCAAACAATCTCTGGGTTATGCCAAATAGCGTAGACAATGTTGGATGGAATTTGTACAACTTGCTAAGTCTTTTGTATCTGATGTTTATTTTTTAAGTTTCTTGCATACATTTATGAAGTTTTGGAACGTATGTTACTTGAAAACATTGTTTTAATAAATAAATTTTATCCTGCAGCAACATAATCCTTGTAACTTAACTTGGCTACGAAACTCCTACTAACATCATAACCCTTCTTTTTGCTTTGCCGTAGTTGGGTAGAAATTGAGATATTTTGAACGTGCCAAATGGAATGTTAAGGTTTAGGTACCGTTGACTAGTATCTAAGTGTTGAAATACTAAAAAGATGTCATGTCAAACCACAATGAAGTCAATCTATACTATTACTAGCCGTCGCCCGCGGCGTTGCTCGCGTTCTACCCTTTACAGTGTGACGTTTCAAAAATCCTTTCTTATTTAACCCCTACACTATTTAAGGATACTACCCTCCAAATTTCATATCTCTATGACTTATAGTTCAGGCTGTGCGTTGATTCTCAGTCAGCATCAAAAGAGTTTTTTATATATTGATTGATGATAAAACTGTAAAAAAGCCAAAAACTAAAATTAAAGATATGGATAAACTAAATATGCAGATCTACTAAATAAACGATTCTGATCCCGAAAATCAAGTTTGTTATATCGCGTTACAAAGAGATAATACACCTAAAGTATAACATAATAAAGATGTCTTTTCAAAAGCACCTCAGCTGTATTCCTTTTGTAAAATGTCAAAATGGCTGAATTTTTTTTTTATATTTTGGTTATTTTCCCTTCTGTAAAAGAATCGTCCTATTTCCTACTTATCACATTTTGTTACCTACTTAATTAGTGTAACATTTTACGAGAACCATCATTCAGTAATCAAAAACCCATGAAACGCAAAAGGCCTTAAATCGCCCATTAATCTACAATCAACTCACGTCTTAACAACACAGCAACAAGACATAAAATCCTAAATCAGGGGTGTTTCATCCCTTAAGATTACAGGCACGCGGATTCTTAAATTTTTAATGCGTCCCCTTAAAGTCAGGGTTAAGGATGTAATAACTGAATAAAACACTACAACAGTCTTATTTAAGAGATTTCTAGAACTCTTCGTTCTATTACAGTTTTATAACTAGCTGTCGCCCGCGGCTTTGCTCGCGTGCATACGCATTATTTGATTAAAATCTTTGATCCTGATTTTAGACCCTTTAGAGTGTGACTTTTCAAAATTCCTTTCTTAGTGCACCCCTACACTATATAAGGATACTACCCTCCAAATTTCATACCTCTAGGACTTATAGGTCAGGCTGTGCGTTGATTGTTAGTCAGCTTCAAAAGAGTTTTATATATTTAGAGATTTATGCAAATGAAATAATAAATAGGTACTTACAGATCACGGTGAGGGATGCGTTAGCCCGAATGACTTTGTGCATCTGTGCTGGTCCAACCTGAATAAAAAAAATAAAATTATTAAACATTCTGATTTCCGCGCAAAAAAAACTTATTGGATTCTAATTCTAATTCATGATGGGCCCACCATGCATTAGAATCCAAAGTTCTTCTCCTGTACTTTGAAAAGTTGAGCTGATTAGGTTATGATTGGATAGTTGATATTTTTTGCAACCGACGCACCATTCTAGGGTTGCAAAGATGGATTAGTCTCAAAATCCCTCTTTAGGATTCTCCCTTAATTTCAAAAATTTAATATTAAGGGGGAGTTTGGTACACTCCAGCCTCAAAATCCTCCTTATGCTAGATTTTTGTTAATGCCACAGCTGGCTTACCTGGCACTGGTACTCGGCGTCGTCTTCCAGGGTTACGTTCACAATGCGAAGGTTGTAGATGCCGTGCCGACGGTCTCCGAACATGGTGTACCGAGGGTAGCCAGGGATTACTGACGAGAAGCCTGCAAGAGAATGTCAGTTTTAGTCTTTCTGTGAGTGTATTATTTGCAGGTTTGCTTTGATGCAAGAAAATTCATAGCAACAAGAGTCAGTTTCCAAAAAGAAGGTGCGTTTACGATACTTAAGATTAGATGTATTTTTTATTTATATTTGGGTGTTGAATAACGACACAAATTCGGATGAATTTAGTAAAAAATATGAGCTACTTATTTCAGATATCACACAAGCAAACCTACATACAAAAACGTAGAAAAGTATTTCAATCACAAAAATCACTTAGACACATCTTTTTATTCAATCTAAGGATCAATTTCTTGTTAGGTGTCCAAAAATTGGAAATCTTTTGACACCTAACTTTTTTAGCAGCTTAAACCACGCTAAGCCCTAGTGCTCTAACACCTGCTCAAATAGCCCCACATTCGCAGCACGAGGCAGCAATCGATGGACCATTCCGAGCTCTGGACATGGAGCGACAAATTAAGGTATCCAAGGTATAAGACGAGGCGATTTTTAGAAAACTATTCTGTTTGAGCTCTCATTTGTAAAAACATGCTGGTGCATGAATAAATGTGACAATCGTACACGTATCGTAACAATAACGTATCTGAGATACACTGCGCGCTGGTGCCACAAATTTCGGCAGTCGAACTGGCGTCAGCGCGCAATATGATTCGAACACAATCCATTTACGTAACGCGGCGGCTGTCAGTTTTTTTTTACTACCTAATACGTATCAACAGTTTTCAGTTAAAAACGGTTATTCAGTAAAATCACAGAAATATTTTTTTATTACAGATTTTTTAAATCATCCTTGTGATTTAACGTAGTCAATATTATTAAATTTAGATTTTTTTTTCTTGATTAGAACTTCCAAATCCAAGCATCCACTAAATCCACCAGCCAATCAAAGTCCCAACACATTTCTTCAGTTAAATCATAAGGATGATTTTGACGTTTCTTTTCTGAATAACGACCTACGTCCTACATACACGGCAAATTTGTACTGCTTTTTGTTGTCTCGCAGTTTGTGTGAAAAGTAGAATATTATCCTCGGGGACAAAGCTGTCCTAGTCTCGGACGACCTTGAATCTCTCTGTCACTACGGATCCTAGGCAACACCCTCGCGTTTGTTGCGCACATCAAGCCTTAAGCTGGATACTGACCAACGTTACGAGGTGTAATGTAACATGTTACACAGCGAGCATTCGTGCAGTCAGTACGTCGTGTTACGGGGAAACCAGCGAGCAATGAGCCGCTCGTTGCTCGCTTTGAGATTTTTTTTTCGCAGCGACGGCTTGCTGTGGGCATTGAAAGCGGAGCACAGAGTTTTGACGAGCATGTTACGCCGATTTGAGAACACAGCGAACATGCTCGATGCGTAACACGCTCGATGCGAATGCTACATTACACCTCGTAACGTTTGTCAGTACCCAGCTTAAGATCAGTATCTTCCTCCATTGACTCCACCAACCACTCCTCATTTAATTAAATCACAAGGATGGTTTTGACATCTCTTGTGCCTCGCGTCAAACGTCATCCGCCATCAGAAACAACCGTACGTACGAACCGATCATTTAGACGTGCTCGTGCAGTAGCTCAGGCCAGCCATTAGACGCACTAAGATCAGTCTGCTAGCACTGGTTTATGGAGCTATCGAATCGTACGGTTCTATGAAGTAATGTACGGGTTAAGCACTATACAGCCGTTAACGGTGAAGGAAAACATCGTGAGGAAACCCGCCGCTTAGTCAGCTCCGCACGTATTGACCTTGTCTTTCCTGTGGATATGGCTGACTAGGCTGAGAGGATGGTAGGTGCTACAAGCCTACTCCATTTAAACATTGTCCCAGGCACTACAGTGTCCCGTTAAGTGTAGGCATAGGTTGCCTCCTGACGCTGTATAAATCATCTTCAATAGATTGAAAGGCATAACAGCCGTTGGTAATTATTTTAACTTCCGCCCGCGACTTCCGCGTTTGATCGCATTCTGTCAATGTTATGTCAAACACCATAAGGTTACATCAAAAAGTTTACATTGTCACAAGCGTTACACTAAGAAAAATATAACATGGTGGTTAAGTATTCTAAAATTTTCAAATTTTCCGCGCAATTTTCCTAATATTTTTCTTACATAAGAACCTTCTCCTGACAATTAAATAGCAAACACAATAAAAAAAAAGAATTAGCAAAATCGGTCCAGCCGTTCACGCGTGATGCCGTGACCAAGGGATATAGGGATTCATTTTTATAAATAGAAGAAATTAACTTCCGCTTGCGACTTCGTTCGCGTCCTGTTCGTTCCTGTTGATTTTCCGGGATAGAAAGTAGCCTGTGTGTTAATTCAGGTCATGAACTATATATATATATTTAACGTTTCAGCAGTATCAGAGCAGCAGTTGAACGTGATTCAAACACAAACATCCAAACATCAAAACATTGACATAACATATCTATCTATACTATTATAAAACTGTAAAAAAGTCAAAAACTAAAATTAAAGATACCTATTATGGGTAAACTAAATATGCAGATCGACTAAATAAACCATTCTGATTCCAAAAATCGAGTTTGTCTGTTTATCCGTTAGATATCTAAGTTCAATTAATAGTGTTATTGAACTTAGAGATCTAGGAAGAACATGATATTAATAAAACTAATTGTTTATTACAATAACTCGTGACTGTACCTAATAAATCTCACACAAATCTAGTTTTGTAACAAAACCTAACAATTTTGTAACAAGAATCGATTTATACCGTGAAATAGTCACAGGCCTCTTAAGCCACGCTTTTAGAACGCTGTGACCGTTAAAAAACGGACGCTTTTAAACCGTCACTGACTGTTTAAGACTGTTCTAGAAGCGTAGGATGTTTATGACTGTTCTAGTAGCGTAGGATGTTTATGACTGTTTTAGTAGCTTAGGATATTTATGACTGTTCTAGTAACGTACGATGTTTATGACTGTTCTAGTAGCGTAAGATGTTTATGACTGTTCTAGTAGCTTAGGATGTTTATGACTGTTCTAGTAGCGTAGGAGGTTTATGACTGTTCTAGTAGCGTAAGATGTTTATGACTGTTCTAGTAGCTTAGGATGTTTATGACTGTTCTAGTAGCGTAGAATGTTTATGACTGTTCTGTATGGCACTTCTTCAGTGAACGTGCTCTGTGAGGTAAAACAATTGCCATAGACAAGTTTAGTACCAGCTGGACTGGTACACACGGCCACGAAATCCAACATAACCAAAACTACCTACATACAATGCAGATTATTGCAGATCACTGTTGAAAAGAACTCTCGCACAATTCGTGACATTCAAAGTCCAAAAAGTCTGCGTTTATCTATCCTCGTGTGTACTTGCGCCAATTTCGTAACTTTATCTACGTAAAAAATCGATTATTTTTATCGGGCACTACAATCATCATCAACGTATATCGGTCCACTACTGGACGTAGCTCTCTGTCGGACACCGTTTTGTGAGAACTAGAATTTAGTCACAGGTATCGAGTGAGTGATTAATCGATGATTTATTAGATTTTACACAGTGTATGTACTCACGCTATCAAGTTGCATAAAATCTTAGTGTTATTGACCCCTTATTCACGGCCAAGGCTATAGGCTTAAATTTACAAAATAGCCTTAAAGAAATTACGGAACCAATATATTCATGGCTCAGTCGGTAGTAACTCTGCCTTCCGTGCTGTGATGAATATAGATCTTTCGATGGAAGCACCTCCATCCATTCATCAGCTTGGAGTCTTTTCCACACTTTGCTATCCGCTATTCAAGAGCATTTGGCCACAAACTGGCATTAAGGTAACGAAAATTCCATTTTGTACATTGTTTGTACGCTTTTTTTGTGTACAATAACGAATCAAACTTTGTTACATTTCTAGATTTTTCAGGTCTATCTAGTGACTATATCATTTGTAGTACTTACCAAGTGCAAATCCATCCTTCGCCCACTGAACCTGGCCGGCCAGGTTGTTGACCGAGCACTCCAGCACTGCTTCCTGCCCTTCCTGCACTCGGAGGCTTCGAGGCACGTTTCTGAAGTACTGCTGCTGGAAGGCAGATGTGGATGCCAGCACTGGAAGAGAAAAACACTGTTAGATAAAGTAAAAGAGCAAACAAGCTCTTAGGAGTTAGTGGCCAACTCTGGTGACGGAGTTTTTAGGCCGCCTTAAGGCCTGATGGCTTAACGACTGCTAGAGCCGGGACCGACAGTTTAACGTGCCCTCCGAAGCACGGAAGCGCTCAGATGTAAATGCCACTAGCGGTCACCTATCCCAATAGTGGCCGTGCAGAACATCGCTTAACTTAGATATAATTGGTGAAGATTGACTAAGCAAGCCTAGCCACGAGCGCTTCGAGATAAAGTAAGTAATTTTGTATGAGTTAATGGCCAACTCTGATGATGGAGTTTTTAGGCTGCCATAAGCCTTCGTCGTGCATGGCCTTCGTTAGATGAAAGGTTTTAGACGTTTTTACATGAAAAAAAGATTATCTTTGCATAATATATTATGTAGGTAGGTATATATGGTCATGAGAAGGTGCTAGATACTTAAACCAGATAACATACCAAAAGATTTAAATTGATGTCTTCTATAATTTGCCTACGTACATAGCCGGTTTCTTTTTAAGAAAAAAGAAAGAGTATAAAAAAATAGATATCTTTTTTATACCTACGTATCTGCCTGCAATAGATTGCTGTCTATCGTGCATTTTAATTTTCACTTCTATAACAACGGATAAACGAATCTCTAACTTTACGAACTGTAAACTTTTTTTTCCTTGGTACTTGAATTACTTGTAAGGGAACGGGAATCAAAGACAAGTTCAAGGACTTACACAAGTTATCAATAAAAACGTTAAGCTAATTTAGGATCATCAGCTTCCAATCAATAAACTGCCTATAACGAACTTTTTACGGCCAAGACCTGCATTGACTTCAATAAACGTCTGAGTATAAAAACCGATGTCCTTCCTATAGGCCCTATATGGAACGTTGACGGGCAAGTATGAATACATGACTATATTATTGGTTCTTTTTATGAAAATTGTTATCGCTGAGAATAGTTCGCTGAAGATTATTGAACATAATCATTGTTTTTTTAGAAATAAATGAGACGTTTTATTGTAAACTTTTTTTTTTTAAAGTAGGTATTAGAAAAAGTACGTTATCAGGATTAAGTATCTACTAACGAACTTGACGATTAGCTAATACCTTTCGAAGCAAAAAATCAAAACAATTTATTATTGTAGGAAATAGAACTATACCCACTTAATTAAGAGAGTTGGCGTGCATAAGCCAATTCGAAGTAAAGTCAATCTATATAATTATGTATTTAGTATATTAAGAATCCCCCCTAGTATATACGGGGGGGTGGGATTTTAAATCAACTATAAGTGATTTCACTGAATAAATCCGTGCTTCGAAGGGCACGTTAGACTGTCGGTTCCAGCTCTAGCAGTCGCTAAGCCACGACGGAGGCTTTAAGGCGGCCTAAAAATTTCATCATCAGAGTTGGCCACTCATACCAACTTCATCATCATCATCATCATAGGCAGCTTGTAGTGGCCTCCTATCAAACGCCACTCTTGTCTCTATAACTTACTGAAAATGACATGGTATTGTAGGTATTGCTTTATACGGAACCCTAAGACTGAAACAAAAGGATGCACATTGGTGGCTAATACAGTGGGTGTGGAGTGGGTTCTCGTGGCGCGACACTCTTGAGAGGTGAACGCACCCTAATCATGGAGGTTTGTGACGAGCGGCGCGGGTAGCGGAGTGATAAGCGAATTGCAACATGGCAAGGAGAACTATAAATTCAAAATATGCAAAGATTTTTAATTACTTAATCACACCGTAAAGGCAGAATTTTCAAGGTATGTGGTTGTGATTTTCAGGACCAAGGTGGGTTACTCTCGTCCACAGTTTCAATCCGGATCATGACAGAAAAAATGTCAGAAGTCATGACATTTTTAATACAAAATGACACGAAATCTGTCAAAATCCGGATCCAATTTGGAACTGCAGTGGTCAAGAGTAGCCCTACAGGCCTATGCATAATCTTGATGATTTATACAGCGTCAGGAGTCACTTTTTACTCTTGCTCCTATGAAAGGGACGCTGTAGTGCCTGGGATATGAATTAGATGGAGTAGGCATGTATCACCTATACCATCCTCTCAGCCTAGTCAGCCATATCCACAGGAAAGACAAGGTCATTACGTGTGGAGCTGACAAACCACGGGTTTCTTCACGATTCATCCGCTAAACCGCTATCGCTTATGAATTAGACCACTTCAAGCACCATACGCGTAAAGTGCACGCCTCAAGTGCGTGAAAATTAACGCTGCCACATTGTCGGGAAGACTTCGTTCTCCTAGATTCTTTCAGGTCACAAACGGTGAAAAAAAACACCATGAGCAAGAAGAGTTCTAGCAGTTATCATCTTGAAATCTGTGATCAAAGCTCAAAAAGTGGTCATATTGGATCGACCACTTTTTAGTTCGATTCGATTTGGATGAAACTTGGAATAAATAGAGTTCGTAACCTGGATTAACACATAGGCTACTTTTTATCCCGGAAAATCAACAGGATCAAACGGAACGCGAACAAAGTCGCGGGCAAAAGCTAGTCAGGAGTATAGCCTAATGTAGTCAAGATCTAGAATGAAACCAACATAAATTCACCCACAAATCAGAGCCCGCAATATTTGCTGGATATTTTGTCAGATTTTACGTCTCCTCGGGGGCCAGCCTAGCTCAACGAGATTCGACGATAAAATGTCGCTCCCCCGACGCCTAAGCATTGACCGTTCGAATATCGCTATGAATATATTGGGCTATTGGCATAGAACTTTCGATATTTCAGAATATTGAATGAAGGTCGATAAGTTTGTATGTGGCTACTAATAGCCGTTATTACACTGCCACCGACACGATATCTACACAAGACACAAGAACGTGTATATTCATAAATAGGTGTTAGTTACAAGGAAGCCCTTTGAAACTTATTCACCTTTTTCAGGTATCGCAATATAAATGTTTTTCGACATCAGAAAGCTGTCGTCAAAGTCAATTATCATTCAGTAAAATCACAAGGATCATTTAGAACCAATGTTTGATGTGTATTTTGTAAATATTTTAAATATTGTAAATACTGTATTAATTGTAATTTTCTTTGCGAATAAAACTTTTTTAGAACCATATAAACTAAGTGATTCTAGGTGCTAGTTTCTCGGGAGCCTAAAATAACGAGCAAGAACCTAAGTTCTGGTTTTTAGGTCTTTTTGTATGATTCATCGTAAAAAAAAACCAGTGCGTGGAGTCCCTCCGCGCGGAATGAGTTATACTTCGAGTGTCACGCATTCACTCTCGCTCTGCGTTTAATGTGAAATTAATTTAGTATTTATTTTTATGTACTTAACCAATATGCAGTACTTATTAAGTAAGAAAAGGTTCTATGCTCATGTTGCCTAAATCAGAACTAGATGGCGCTGCTAAGTTTGTCCGGATCCTAGAACGCTATCGAAGTGTTTTGGGTTTTGTGGGGGTCGACGTATGTAATCACTCTCGCTAGTCTCTGTCTCTTTCTATTCGGGGGAATAGAAAGAGACTGAGACTAACGCTTCCCGTTTAACGCAAACCTTGTATACGCTGTCAGTTGGAAGTCGCATTAGAAGTATAACTTCAAATATAATTCCAATGTGATATGACGCTTTCACACCGTATCGATGCCAACACCCGATATTCTTGTTCAAGCCACGGTATCGTGTCGGGCAGTTTACATTGTTAGCCTACATTGATATTTCTATACATATTAGAATATTAGTTTATTTTTCTACACATTTCAGAATATTGGCGACTGGAGGTCAAGTAGATAAGTTAAATGTGGCTACTAAATGGGATAAGCATGTATTTCGACGATTGTTATGTGGGTATATTGGGGTTACATTGCGCGGCAAGGAGTGAACGCTTTACAGTCAAGCTGTGCTTACCGTGCAGTGTAGATTAAACATTACTTGCATAGTTGCCGGCTGTCAAAACTCATGCTAACTTCTCTGTAGTTTTCTTTACCAGGAAAACTTTGGATGGACAGTTAGTGCCCTCCGAAGCACCCATCCAACTGTCACCCATCCAAATAGTGACCGCGCAGAACGTCGCTTAACTTAGATAATCGGTGAAGATTGACTAAGCAAGCCTAGCCACGAGCGATTCACCACTCACTGAACCACTGAGATCGTCAAAATAAACCATTCTATTATCCAAAAACTATATGAAAGAATACGTGAAGCAAGCTATTGGAACTCAGCCAAAGAAATAAAAATGCAGAAGGAGTTTTGTCAGCTTTTTTAATCCTAAAGCAAACCGCATGAAAACTCAAGCGTTTACTTTTTTTTTTTAGTTTCTTTCGTCGATACTTTTTAGTGTAAACTGCGCCAAAGCTATTAGCTGGGGGGCAATCGTTGTCTCATAAAAACCTGCCATGTTTAAGCCTGGCAGGTTTTCTGAACTGTTTTCATATTAAATCATAGGTATTCTCTGACTAAACAGTGACATTAGCGCGTTTCAGCGCGATTCAGCGCGTTTTTTGCCGTCAAAAGCTTCTTGTTTTCGTATATCTGTGGCCACGTCGCTTGTCATTATGCTGGGCAGTGAAAGCAGTTCAGAGCTTGCGATATGGGGGCAGAAGCATTTTTCTTTTGCAAAATTGTTTGTCAAAACGAGGCCGATTGATGAAATGGCGATGATCGATGGTGATCGATGACAGTCGATAAAAGAAGAAGAATATAAAACAGCGCACAAGCACAACTTCAAGACAATGTGTGTGTGACTTGTAATTGTGTGTGTAGTGAAACGTTCTAAATAACAAAAAACTATTTCCAATAACGTCCAAAAACCTCAATAAAACGCAAAACTAAGCCTGTTTCGGAACCCAATCCTCGTATTACAGCCTATTGGCTTTAATATGAAGCCTCTTAGTTCAAACGACGCCCTCACCACAACTAAGCGTTCTAAATTCAAATGTAATGAGCGGTTATTCCGAATAATTCCGATCCCGAGACTATCGATACTTTTGCTAAATTGTGTCCCGATACTATTACTAGGTTATCGAAATTCAACTTTATGATGTGGAGATTATAGTTCAAATTCGGGATAACGTTTTGATTTACGAATGTGTGAGTTTTGAGTTAGAAGTTGTGAAAATCGATAAACGGTAGTATTGAGAGTTTTACACTGCGCGTCAACGCTGTAACGTTTCGCCATCGAGTAATGCATGGCAAGTAATGTAATTACAGGCACATGAGACTTCAAGATCTTTACGTCTCAGAGTGATGGACGCAGTGCATTGTCTTACAGGGCACGTCCTCATTGGACTTGCTCTGTGAGGTAATGCATTGTTATAGGCAGAAGTAAGTACGTAACATCAGGTGAGCTATCAACTTGTTCCATGACTTATATCATAAAAAAAAAAAAAAAAAAGAATGAAATACGCACGTTAAATCAAATAATTTTATCGTTCTGCAGACAAGTCCAATTATAATTTTGATAAAATAAAAAACTTAATTTCTTACTGCGCGATATAAAAATGTAATTAGCCACTAAGGACCATAAACTTACAATCTAATAACCATATTTCAGTAAATGTCTTAAAACTTACAACATTACAGTTTTATGGACACATTTAAGGTATCATACTTTATTAGGGCGTTTGCACACTGGCCGATAACGACATTTACAAGTCAGAAGCGCTCGTGGCTAGGCTTGCTTAGTCAATCTTCACCGATTATCTAAGTTAAGCAACATTCTGCCCGGTCACTATTTGGATGGGTGACCGTTAGTGGCATTTATATCTGAGCGCTTCCGTGCTTCGGAGTGCACGTTACTGTCCCGGCTCTAGCAGTCGTTAAGCCACGACGGAGGCCTTAAGGCGGTCTAAAAACTCCGTCACCAGGGTTGGCCACTAACTTCACGAGCTTGCTTATCTCTCGAACTAAAATATCATTGACACCGTTGACAAGGGGTATGAAAAAAAATACTTGAAGTATCGACGCTTTTCGCTGATATCGTGTCGGTGTCGTGTCGGTGGCAATGTGAACGCCCGTTAGCTCGTGAAGCATATAGTCTAAGCTTTATAAAAGTTTTATAACAAAGGTTTTTTTTTTTAATTAAGCTCGTCAATATATATTTTTTTCATTCGACGTTTTTCATCATAAGGCTGTATTTAGAAAAATAGGTACTTAGTAAAATAAGAAACTAAAGTAAAAGCCATCGAAAACGAAAAATGAAAAACAAACACAAATCATGTACTTATTGCAATTTTTGGGACGAAACCGTTATGGAAATATTAATAAAAAATAATGGTAGTGTTTCGTTTCGTCCCAATGGGACGAGGTACCGGTAGTCCGAAACTGGCATAACTCACTCTAGCAAGTCAGGATCTCTAGTAAATTGGATATTTTGTTTGAAAAAAAATTTATAAATAGAATATTAAAAAAAAATTATAAAAAATTCCTAATAATAATAATTAGGTACCTACTAACTTCGTTTTTGCGATCAATAGTCGCTGGCACTCAGGCCGTTTGTTTGAGTGCTAAGTGCGCGTGTAACCTGAAAAATACACTGAAAAATTCCGTAAATGCACACGGACCATTCTTTACACTCGCTGAAACCTTTATTCTTTTACTAAAAGTTCAGTCAAAAAACGTACAAAACTTCGATAATAGGTCCAATTCAGGATAGCACAGAGAATAAACGAAATAACTTCGGATTTCCGTGACCACAGCTCATCGAAGTCAGCGTTAGATCACTTCAATCATCGTCATTAGATTCTGGTGCGCCTTCTTCTAAACCAACCTTTGTAAGCACTACAAATATTGCTATCCCTTTTGTATGAACTGAAAAAACAAGGATGGCTATATATTATGTCAAATTAAATAGGAGAAAAATGCAATCCCATCCGACCCCACAAATGTCAAAGTTTAGATGTTTGTGTTTAAATCACGCTACAACTACTTGTCCGAATTGGATAAAACTTGGAATATGTATTACTTTGTAACCTAGTTTTTTTTTTTAAATTAAATAGGTATTTCATAATAAATATTCACGGACACTTAACACAACGCCTTCTAGTCCCAAACTAAGCAAAGCTTGTACGATGGAAACTAGATGGCTGATAGAATACATACATAATTTTTATTTGTAAATACATAGAAACATATACTTATAATACATAGAAACACCCAGACACAGAACAAACATCTATGTTTACAACACACAAATGTTTGTTCTCGGTGGGGATCGAACCCACGACCTACAGCACGGAAGGCAGAGCTACTACCGACTGAATCATGACGCCTGTCATCTATAACGCTCGCTGGAGATACCTAGCTAACGTAGTTCAGCTGTGCCCTATCGACATAAACTCCGTCCACCTTCCTTGCTATCTTCCTAATTGGTTTTGTGAAGAACTTAGTTTCATTGTTATGTTGCACTGTTTCTTCAATTTACTATAGAGTTTTTTGTACTTTAAAAAAGATATTAGTTTCTTAGTTTAGCTTTTGGAAGTAGATCAGTTTTTTTACCCCAGTTTTTTTTTTAACAAGTTTTCTTTCCCATCCCACTAATAATAATAAACGCGAAAGTTTAGATGTTTATGTTTCAGACACACATTGTAGTCACTATTTGGAAAATCTCAGCCTGTAATGCGGGCCGCGGTCCGGTTCGTCCCACTAAGTTTCGTCCCAGTGTTGGGACAAATCCACACGCTCGGTTTTCGATTCGACACACGCCGCACACAAAACTCCAAATCCAAAAAAAACTTGTACCGATATGGACTGATTTATCTAAGTTAAGCGACGTTCTGCACGGTCACTATTTGGATGGGTGACCGTTAATGGCATTTACATCTGAGCGCTTGCGTGCTTCAGGCACGTTAAACTCGCGGACGTTAAACTGTCCCAGCTCTACGGAGGCCTTAAGGCGGCCTAAAAATTCCGTCACCTGAGTTGGCCACTAGCTCGTACGAGCTTGCATGCTAGTTATGTTATAATACAACTAAACCTTAGTAAAATACGTTAGGGGACAACAATACTCCCGGCTACATAGCCTAGGGGCTGCTTAGCATTTCTGTTTTAGTACAAACAACTTAGTTGCCAAGTCTGTGAGTAATTAACTAGACATACCTAATTGTATTACCTACCTAGGGTACCTAGCGCCCGAGCTAAACCTAGGGATGCTGAACTGTATAACATAAATTGTAGACTTAGACACAGAAAGGCAGGACAGCTGGGTCAGTATTTCGTCGTGACATTTTGTACTTTGTAAGTAGGTAGGTTAAGTAGTTAATAACGTTTTTGATTCTTTTTAAAATTTCCCTCATAAGCACTTCCATCATCTCCACACTACGCCCAGGTTAGTTGGTAGATAATGCTAAATAGCATTAAACTCGCCTCTGTACGATTTTTAAAAGTGCAATAAAGAATTTTCTAATGTAGGTAATCTAAATTTGTAACTTTAGAATTTAAGTATATTTATTTGCAAAAAGGATATATAAAAATGCTAGGAACCAATACTTAGACATAGTAACATGCAGACATATATTATGTTGACCACACACAAATATCTCTTTTAGTGGGGATCAAACCCACGACCTACAGCACGAAAGGCAGAGCTATTACCAACTGAGCTGTTACACCTGCCGTATTGTACGCTTATTCTATGTAAGACTTTTGTTAGAATATTAGCAGAAGCTGTTCTGTAAACATTACTATAGTACATAAAAATTTCAGATGAGAATATTTTTCTTGTTTCATACTTTTTAGAGCATAATTTTTCAGATCAGCTTTTAGTTTTTGAATTTACTGTTTTGGGATATGAAAACGTAAATAAACCAGCTGTTTCTCAGATAAGCTGTGGACTTTACAGTACAAACTGATTTCAATAAAGTTAGGTGTATCTTAAGTGGTTTGAACTCCTGTTTTAAGTCAATTTGTAGAACATTGATAAGCCATTTTGAATTCATTAATAAAGCAAGCAAGCTCGTATGAGTTAGTGGCCAACTCTGATGACGGAATTTTTAGGCCGCCTTAAGGCCTCCGTCATGGCGTAACGACTGCTAGAGTCGGCAGCGACAGTTTAACGTGCCCTCCAAAGCACGGAAGCGCTCAGATGTAAATGCCACTAGCGGTCACCCATTCAAATAGTGACCGCGCAGAACGTCGCTTAACTAGAAGATTTACTAAAAGCAAGCCTAGCCACGAGCGTTTCAATTTATTAATGAACATCTGCTTTTGTGTTTTAGAAGAAATTGTAGGTAAAGTACCTACTTAATTACTTCTAAGTAGGCTTTATTTGAAAGAAGAGTTTTTTTTTCACGTCAAGCAAAAAATACATACTAAAATACTATTCAATTTATTTACTGTATAAATATTATGGTTAGTTCTATTAATTATATGAAATATTATTTTGAATGGATAATACTGATACATCTAAGAGCATGTTACATGTGTAAAAAAGAAATATATGAATATAAAAAATCTGACTTTTCTATGAACCGATTAGTCGTTTAATTTTTGAATATCAATAAGAACGAAGTATTTTAGGTAGGTACAGAGTAGCATTGCTATACTTTTTTATTTTTTTTATGATAAAGTAATGGAACAAGCTGATAGCTCACCTGGTGTTAAGTGGTAACTTCTGCCTATAACAATGCATTACCTCGCAGAGCAAGTCCAATGAGGACGTGCCCTGTAAGGCAATGCACTGCGTCTATCACTCTGAGACGTAAAGATGTTGAAGTCTCATGTGCCTGTAATTACACCGGCGCCCTTACTCTTCAAACCAGAACACAGCAATGCGAGCATCGCTGCTTGGCGGCAGAAATAGGTACGGTGCTAGTACTGACCCGGACGAACTCTCACAAAGAGCTCTGCTACTACTGAAACCTACCTAGCTAGATAGATTTTTATTGCCACGCGAAGTCACAGGCGTAAACTAGTACCTACAGTGTAAACTTTTAAACGAAAAGTAGGTAGCTAAGAAGGAAGTTTCACCGGACCAAGTTTAGAAATGAAACCTTCTATAGGTACTAATCAAACTTCCATCTCAACTCGTAATAAACTTAGATTTCGAATACCTGTCAAAGGCAGAGTTTTAGGGGTAGGTATACTCATATAGGTCTTCTAAAGCTGCGCTAGCTAAAATGGCTGCTAAATCTGTTTTCATTCTATTTCTTTTGACTAATAAGAAGGTTTATTACAGGGGGCTAGGACCCGCAATCGTTATTTTGGTCATCTATTTTTTTACTTTAGTTTCGTGTGTTAGTTATGTTTTGTACTTACGTGTACTTCATGTGTTACTTTTTAAGCAAATAAATACCAGTTTATGGAAAAAAAAATCTTTGATAACGTCTGTCAAATCCCAACTCCAATCATATAGTATGTTTTGTAGGTTAATGTAGTTTTAAAGGCGTTGTTTTTTCTTTTTAAAGTTTTCCATTAGAAGCACTACCATCATCTCCACACTACACCCAGGTTAGTTGGTAGATAATGCTAAATAGCATTAAACTCGCCTCTGTACGATTTTTAAAGTGCAATAAAGAATTTTCTAATCTAATCTAATCTAACCCCTACACTACTACAAGGAATTTGTAAGACACACGATCTCCTTGACGCGTCCGAATTAGGATGAATGATCTGTTTCCTTCCTAATAGTCCGTTCAATCATAGCTATAAGAGCAATATAAGAGTCTTATAACTCTTATTTATCACCAGCTCATCTAATCCGGGCCTAAATGCGCCTGACGCGAGTGTAATAAGCGTTTGGGCTCTACTACTGGATCGAGAACTCGAACGGTTGGTTACGGAACTCATTTCTAACTCACAGAAATATTAGCAACAAGCGCGTGGGCTCTTGGACGAATAATTCGTCCAAGCGTGGACTGGATACCAAATGAATGTTATAAGACGTGGTCGTGGATTGTTTATAAGTAGCAAGGCTGGAAATATGGCTAGATAAGTTATTAACAGTTTTTTATTCACAAAAATTTACATGAGGAATCTAAAAAAAATTTTTTTTTATGATAAAAGTAATCGAACAAGCTGATAGCTCACCTGATGTTAAGTGGTAACTTCTGCCTATAACAATGCATTACCTCACAGAGCAAGTCCAATGAGGACGTGCCCTGTAAGGCAATGCACTGCGTCCATCACTCTGAGACGTAAAGATCTTAAAGTCTCATGTGCCTGTAATTACACCGGCGCCCTTACCCATTAACCGGAATACAGCAATGCGAGCATCGCTGCTTGGTGGCAGAAATAGTAATAGAATTTGGATTGGATAGAAAACGAATGTCAAAAGACGTTGTCTTAGATGTGGAATATAATATTTTAGCCCACACATTCTGTGCTTTGTATTATTTGGTAGATAGCTCAGTCTTTGGCAGGCATCAAAATAAAGAAACGGTCGTATGACTCCGCCATTAAGTCACTATTATACTGACATGTTAATTATGATTCTGTCAGACATTTTCTATCATTGAACAGTTCTAGTGGTAAACCACAACGACCTTTCATAAACAGTGAAGTAGCAAGTAGTCGCCATTCGCTACACGAAATTACCATCATAGTTAATAAACCGCGGTGAAAAGTAACTAACAGGGCCACTAGTGGTTACGCAAAAAACTTCTCACTCAGAACTCACTTTTTCTAGATCTCACTTTTATCTCACCAATACTAATACCGGTACCGGTAGTAGGGGACAAACCATCACTCATCGCTGCCGTTGACCGTCTGTAATTGATCACATTATTTCTCTTGTTATAATGAATTGCTCTCGACGTTAATCAACCTTCGTAATGAGACTCTTTGCACACGTAGCAACATTAGTTGCAGCAACTTGCAACATTTAAATTAAATAAACAATTTAAAAAACCTGGTATGGGCAGGAAGTTCAATTATTTGAAACCTATAATAATGATAATGATGATGATTTGTCAAAAACACTATTAGAACAATATACAAACATATTTAACCTTTTATGTGCTGCATGGACGTAGAGGTACGTATTTTTAGAAATACACATTCCCTTGTGAGACATATTTTTTACTATTTAAAGTCAAAACGATGATTCTGCGCTACTATTATTTATTCTGTATTCCCGCTTCGGCCCATTTAGACGAGTTTCATTTCGTCCCATTTAGTTTAACGATACCCCTTTCTCTAGAGTTTTCCTTTGTGTTTCAGAACACGAAATAATACCTAAGAAGGTACCGTAACGCGTGCATTTATCTTAACGACTGACAAGTTACCTTTTTCAAGGATACTTAAACTCGAAATTGTTCAAGTCTACTAAAAGTTTACATCATTTCAGTTATGCTTAGAAAATATACAGGGTTAACCTTCAGAAGTTTTCAAGTGTGGTTTAACACCCGGTATAACACGACAATGGTCGTATAATCCCACCAGACCCACCAGTGGGCCAGCCAGTGGGCTCGATGGGATAAGCCTTATAATAATACACTTTGTCGCTTATAAATTTTTACCATCCCTAGAAATTTACTTGAATTTCAGTATCGTTTTCAGTTTCTGTCCAGTTAAAACCAAACACAATTATTTCTATACTTTTATCCCAATAGGTACTTCTTACCATTAACCACACGAGTGAAACCATGAGCGGATGCTAGTGCAAGATAATTGAAGGTTCAGATCATGATTGACCCAGATTTATCACAGGGCTAAAGCGTGTTGATAAATCCAATTATTGAATACGGACGTAAATAGGCTTCTCAGGTGTAAGATACTAGGTCAATCTAGATTGTACCGACAGCAGCTGATACATTTTATAATACGTCATATCCGCTTTTGATCCTGGTATTCTTAGAACGAGTTATTCTAGTTTCGGACTACCGGTATCTCGTCCTATTGGGACGAAACAATAACTTTAAATTTTATTAATATATCTATTACTGTTTCGTCCCTTAGTCTTTTTTGTAAACCAGAATGGTATTTTTTCTAAGTAGTTTATTAAAACGGTGAAGAAAAAAAAGGTGAACTTGACTGAGAGAAAGTTAAATAGTACTGGGTCAATAAACTTAAAAATAAATAAATGATGTCCTAGGTCCTAGATGCACTAGGTATAGCGTCCCGTAAATAAGAGTATAGGTATTATTACTGGTACCTATGTATTAGTTTTATATACTACCTACCAAGAAAAAAGTAAAAAAGTGCAAAGAAGATAGCCAGAGATAAGTTTCATAAAAAATGGAATAATACGATATTTTGCACCCCTATTTAGTATTATATACGTGACAAGATGGTATGATAAGTACTTATAGCTAAGTGTTGTTATTAACAAAGTTTATCAGTTTTAGAATTTGCTTTTAATTAATAAACTTTAGTTAATAAATAGTTTTGTGCCCAAACATAATTAAATTTACAAATATGAGATCTGAACGTTTGATTACAAAGGGGTTTATAATTAAGTTTTATAACGAAAACGTACAGAACACGAAGCCTTTTCTAAATTTTAGAATTCCATATTTGTTTGTGATGATAAGCCTCTTTTACGCACCTTGCGTTGTTATTTTATAATTTGCGGTACAAATTTAAAGGAATGGGGGTTAAATTTAACCCTTTCTACCCCTGTGGGCAAATAAAATTAATTTACGAAAAGTGGGCAAACGCTTATTTTATTACAAAAAGTGAATCGAAATAAATATTTGCAGATTTTGTATCCTTTTTAAGTATTTGCAAAACCTTTTAGCACGTTTACCAGAATAACAAAAATGGCGGCTTGAATTATACAAAACTTACCAGTCAAAATGGCGACTAAATATCCAACTTTAGCACACATTTTGCTAATTTCACTTTGTCACCACTACACATAGTTCAACTGAGATCAATCAGTGATCACCTCCACATTGCGTCAAGTTCACGACTGTCAAACTTTGGTACTGTCAAACACTTTGGCACTATGTCAAACACTTTGGTACACTAGTCACTTCAATTTTGTCACTATTTCGTTGTTTTTAAACTTGAGCACACACTGATGAATTTGAGTACAAATCTGAAAAGAAAAGAAAAAAGTTAGAATTTATAGTGCAAAAAAATATTTTCAAATAAAAGATGAGTAGTCACGAAAGGTTAAGCTTATATATAGATAAATACTAATAAGATATAATGTTCGAAAAATTAAATAGTATTAATGTCAACTTAGGCACTCCTATTACGTACTAACTATCTATTAAGTCAACAACCCTAAGTTGTATTAAATCTCTACGAATGAGTGGAGAAAATGTTAAGTAAATTCACTATTAAGATACGTTTTTGTATAAACAATTCGCATCAGATATTTTCTCAACATTGTGTCTTCAATTACGTTTTTCTTTCCCTGTACATTTAGTTAAAGATATTTTAGTCCCAAAATAATAAACCTCGCGAAAAAACTCCAATCCCTCATGTTTCGGAAAAAAATGCATTAACTTTTGTTTGTTTAGGACTAACGCGAGACATTTTCTAGTTTCTCTCGCAATTTATTGTTTTATTTGACTTTGCACCCGTTTAGGGATACTTTATACTTTTTTGACGTAAAGTTTATTTTTGAGGTAGACATTATTTAGGATGGCATATGGGTCGAAACGCTACTGTGCCATACGAAGGGCTAATTTTTTTTTATTCTCTCAAACAAGTTATGGTATATCTAGCAATGCGAGCATCCCTGTGCGGCAGAAATAGGTGCTAGTACTTCCCCAGACAAGCTCTATCACAAGAAGCTCTACTACTATGTTCCGGCTTGATTGCTTCAGGCCATAAAATAAGAAGAAGACGAAGAAAAATATTCATCATTCATTCGAAATAACACTCGCCACTTTTTTTATTATTGTCATCTGTAACTGTGAAAAATTACATACCTTTTTTTGTACTGATTAATTACAGGCATCTTTTAAACCAACATAAATTGTATTTTCAAATACAATTTGCCCAAAATTACCGACCCTGAATCGAGAATTGTACGCAAATAAACAACTAGGTATATACAAAACGAAATTAAAATAAACAAACAAGTTAAACAATGAAAGTCTTACAAACAGACAGAAAGACACAATAATTACCTCTTCCAAACATTTTAGCCGCCTACATACAAGTTTTTGTGTGTATGGTCTTAGTTATACGACACAGCGAATCCGGTCAAAATTATAATAAAGTAATCGTTTACTCAAGCATTATAATAAGAGATTCTCATACAAATATTCATGCTTGAGTAAATCTGAATACGGGTCTAAGCTCGTATGTTGCGGTCTGTTTTGAGAGAAAAATTGTATAAAAAACTGTTTTTGAGATTTATTTTCTTCTTATTTTCTTTACTGTTAATAAAAATTACGCTCATTTTTTCATTTAGATAATAATCTTATTCTAACCTTCGCTGGCAAACCTATGTAAGTCAATTTTGTACTTTTTTTATATAATATATTTTTATTTATTTATTAACCTGTATTTCGGCACACAATAATTATTTACTTAAGGAAATACCAATCAATTGTAAAATAAATATTTTCTTTCGTACTACAGGCAACCTAAAGTTCAGAGCCCATAGTCTGAGTTTTGTTTTGTTCATCGAAACGCATGTCGAGAAGCGTCTTGCGAGGTATTCTGTAAAATCCAATAAGCACCTCTGGCGGGAGATTTGCAAACTATTTTTCTCCAAAAACTGCGAGTCTCTCGATTCTCGCTTGTCGCACATCAACATAACAAAACTCAGGCTACGGGCTCAGAAGGCAGATGTATATCAACACTAGCAGCTGAGCTATGAGGTTACACCTTGTCCCACTTGGTATCTAACTAGGCCGGGCGTGGGCAAAACCTACACAATCAAGTTTTAAGAAACTTAATGATTCTTTTTTGAGTGGGCATTGGCTACCTATTTTGTAACAAACCGTGTATTTCTATAGCTATTAGATTTTTTATGAAGTCGACAAAAGTAATGATTACTGAGCTTTTTATGGTTTATGTAATCTTAATATAATAAAGTAGCTTTATTTTTAAGAGAAAACCGGTTTTTGAAACTAGTTTAAGTATGTGTTTTAAGGTTTTGTATATTAACCGGAAAAAAATAGGCGTTGTAATAACTTTCTGTCCGTCTAATAATTTTTTGGTTGTCAAATTTTTCAGGGACGGCACAATGTGTAAAAAAAATTCTTTTACGGTACTTTTCATGTTCAAAAATCCACTAATAAACAAACTATTATAAGTATTTTTATATCCTCAAGAACCAATATAATATTTACTGTATTTTTCTTAAGTTCTAACCATAAGGTATTTTTGGATGTCTTCTATGCCTGATGATCAATTTTAAAATAACCTACCTATTTAATAAAAAAAATCCGGTCGTAAAACAATCTTATCAGCCTACATCTACAGAATAAGGAAAAAGAAAGGATACTTAATTAAAAAACAAAATTCAAAAAGCACAAAACCGTCAAATTCATTTTATTATTCTCATGAACTTCATGAAAAAAATGTAAATACGCCGAGATATTTACGGAACCAAATTTTTATTACTCCCGACTCCCGAAACATATTATGTCAATTTTTACAGCTCGACCCGCGTATAATAGACTTTTTATCTGCATTATTACTGCCATTCCTTTTTTATGTCACTTTTAAAATGCTAAAATGTAACTGATATCTGTGATATTCACGCGATAAGTCACTTAACTTACGTTGCTCTAAATTGACGTATCATTTCTTTATCTGAATTTTTTTATGTGAATTTACGGTTTACCTATTCCGCTTGTAGGTTACCGTAAATTTTTGAAAAAAAAATTGAAATCGCTTTAAAATTATTCAAGTCATGTTAAGGTGCTGAAAATTTACGTGCCCATCTTTTCTTTATCTGTTTTTTTTTAATGAGAATTTACGGTACCTATAGGCAGATTGTCCATCGGGCTAGTGTTAAAAATTACACGGTGAATACCAAGGTACGTAGGTACCCATTGTATCTATCCAAATAAATGATTGTCATGAAAGAAAAACCATGAATAAGAATTTTTCAAACCGGTTCATAAATTACGGATTTCTGAGATAACAAACATAAAAAAAATCAACGGAATGAAAAACCTCCTGTTTTGAAGTCGGTTAAAACACTTATAATTACGACAATCAAACATCTACCCCCCGCCTTGTCGTTGGTTACCACTCACCACGCGCGACACCGTGGTGGTAGCTATATTAGTAGGTCAGCTATCAATAAACAGTTCTACAGATATTGTGTAAGAAAAATAGGTTATAAACCAGATGTCATCAAAAACTCCTATCATACTAATATTATAAACGCGAAAGTTTGTAAGGATGTATGGATGTTTGTTACTCTTTCACGCAAAAACTACTGATACGATTCGGATACGATTTTTTCTTGTGTTATTGTGAGTATTGTTGTTTAATTTTGGTGAAATTTTAACCAATAATACTTAGGTCGTAACATAAAGTGTGAGCCATTGGAATAAATGTGTGTAAAGTGGTTTTTCTGAATGTAAAAATTCGTGTTAGGTTTTGAAGAGAAAATCCAAGATTTTATATTCAAAACTAGAAGGCGTTGTGTTAAGTGTCCGTGAATATTTATTAAAAAAAAAAAAAAAAAAAAAAAAAAAAAAAAAACGACAGCCGACTTGACAAATGACTTGACTTGACTTATATTAATACAATTATATCACTTGAAATTGGCAAAATTGTCTGTCGAAATGACGGACAGAGGCCATTAATGAAGATAAGAAGAAGAAATATAAACTGACAGGAGATTTTAATTTAGGCCTTCATAGACTTTCGTTTGTATGCCTATTCCAAGATTCCAGCATTTTTGGACACTTAAAAGTCTGTCTGTCATGCTTGGGTGTTAATTCAGACTTGAGCATAGTTACAACATAACGAGCCTCATACTCGTTTGTTTAACAAATAGAAACCAGTAAACAATAAGACAATGGACAAGTCTCTTTGAATTTCTTAGTTTATTACAATGAGTCTTGGTATGAATGGAAGTTAAAGTACTTTTATAGAATCCAACTGTTGAAGTTTTTCCAACTAAATTGATTCATACAACATTGAATTACAAAAATTACAGGTTTTTTTCAATAATGGCTATTGTGGTATTAAAAAAAAACAATGATACCTCTGATAATAAATACTTTTTGTATCTATTACTACACATAAAATGTCTTCTATCTACTAATTATATACTTGATTTTATTAGTTTCCTAGTAAAGTTTAAATTTCTAAGTTTCTAAATAAAAGATTTACATTTATAAGATTTATTGTTTTGAATTATACACTATACATACCTATTTTTATAATAATAATATGTATCTGTCGGCTTAATCCATTAAATTATGTTTATTTAATTAAAACAAGGACATAAAAACGACTAAGTAGAATGCCACAGAGTAAAAAACAACATTTGCACATGCGCACGGTTCACACGATCGCGCTGTGAATAATATAACGTCTTGTCTTAATTTTATTTTTAAATCTTTTTTTACTTATACCGTTTCTTTGCGAGGGCGACGATACACTTTCCTTTTGCAATGGTTTGATTATGATCTCCGTCTGGATTGAGGGATCCTATACTCAGATCGAGATCAATTAGTCAGGAAATGATCGGGTTTAAAATGATGATTATAATTTTAAAATTTAACCAAGTTTTCCATTTAATTTTTTTACTGAGTCAATGAGAATTAAAAAATTATGCTAAACTGTAGCAAGATTTTTTATATTTTTTAGACTTTTATCATAATGCGATGCTCGCATTGCTGTGTTTCAATTTGAAGGGTAAGGGTGCCGGTGTAATTACAGGCACATGAGACTTCAACATCTTTACGTCTCAGAGTGATGGACGCAGTGCATTGACTTACAGGGCACGTCCTCATTGGACTTGCTCTGTGAGGTAATGAATTGTTATAGGCAGAAGTTACTACTTAACATCAGGTGAGCTTGATCCATTACTTTTATCATATAAAAAAAAAAAAAAAAAAAAAAAACCTGTAGGTACATGCCTGTGCTAACAAAAAAGCTTCAACAAACAAAATTTAAATATTCCAATCAACCCTTCACAAAAAAGGCGATAAAAACGCGTCCGAAAATCAAGCAAATCTAATTAACCCTAAATTGGCCGCGTTATAACAAAAAATATGTAAACATAAATACACATCACAAAATGGACACATGTGCGCCACAGTTTATTTGACAGTTCGTGTAAATGTGGGTAACACATTGCCGCTACGTGGGAGATACGTACTTGTAACTGTTCTGTGTTACTGGGCGGTATAGGGTGATTGTGTTTTGGGAAAGCGAACGTGCAACATATTTTTTTGTTTACAAACGTCCATGTAATTTAGAGTTTTTTTTTAAACTTGGTTCCAAAAAATTGTGGAGAGAGGCTTTTGTCTAGCAATGGGAGAGTATAGACTAATAGTAGTGGTAGCTTGTTTTTTTTTATGATAAAAGTAATGGAACAAGCTGATAGCTCACCTGATGTTAAGTAGTAACTTCTGCCTATAAGAATGCATTACCTCACAAAGCAAGTCCAATGAGGACGTGCCCTGTAAGTCAATGCACTGCGTCCATCACTCTGAGACGTAAAGATGTTGAAGTCTCATGTGCCTGTAATTACACCGGCGCCCTTACCCTTCAAACCGGAACACAGCAATGCGAGCATCGCTGCTTGGCGGCAGAAATAGGTACGGTGCTAGTACTGAACCCGGACGAGCTCTCACAAAGAGCTCTACTACTACTATTTCAGCTAGTTAGTTTACATTTGAGTTTTGAACCACCTTTGGTACCTACATTATCAAATTACTTTTTAATTGACAGAGTTTCAATCTTTTTAATCTGCAATGACAGTATAGTATACAATCTGCAAATCTGCATCCGCCCTTTTTCACTTTTTATAAAAAATGATGAACTAAATATAGACTGTAAATAGTCAGTATACAGTTAATTGAATCTGTCAAACGAATACTTTACAAACCGAGTTTTTTATAAGACTGCGTGTCACTTATCGCCCAAAAGACTAAGGATGCCGAATACAGATGTATCAGCCTGTAAATAACACGAAAATAATATTAAAAATACGTTCTGCGACCACCGCACACAATAAGAATAGCGTGTAAGGAACGCATAACAAACTTCCGCATTCGGTTTTACTTGCAACTTGCAAGTTTTTCATCTCATTTTATAAAAACGTGCGTTACAAATTAATTTATTTCTCGGTTATATGAGGCCTTATATAAAAAATAATAGTCTGGCAGATATTCCATTATTCTTAATTATTCTACTGATTTAAACATTATAAATGACAGTCATTGTCAGCGATAATTAAAAAAAACGTAAATTAATAAAATATGAAGGAAGAAAAATGCAAAAAATCCAGCACAAAATTCTCACAAAGTTACGATCATTATGAAAAATTAACTTTTGCTCGACAGAAATATCAAATTACTTTATCATGGCATGTCGTTTTATAGCCTATTTAAATAAACGATCAAACATCCGTGCAAACCTTTTATTTATATTAGTACAGATGGAAAAAGACAGACAGTTGTCACGAAAAGTTTTGCAATTTGAATATGAGCCGTCGGCGAAAAGAGGAAAAATTGGGCACTGTGGTATTATTTGTCCCAGATATTACTTATTGCGTGTGCAAAAAAGTTTATACGTATTTTTGTAGTGTGAGAGATTGGGAAGTGAAGGGTTAAATAATACCCGAGGAATTGGATTTGGATGTTAAGGATTTATTTAATTATTTTTTGGTTTGCAACGGTTTGTAGATAGCTTAACTGTTTCATGTGTATTTTGTGAATATTGTAAATACTGTATTAGTTGTATTTTTCTTTGTGAATAAATTTTGACTTAATTAATAACTGAATAATTATTTTTTGTGAGATCGAGGGTGGGTAATGAAGGGTTAATAAATAAATAAATAAAATAAATATTCACAGACACTTAACACAACGCCTTCTAGTCCCAAACTAAGCAAAGCTTGTACTATGGAAACTAGATGGCTGATAGAATACATACATACATATTTTTTTTGTAAATACATACTTATAATACATAAAAACACCCAGTCACTAATAAATAAATGAACTAATGAATAAATGAATGATTTTTTCCTAGAATAAAATTCGATACGTCATATAGTTTATCTCGAACTAAAGTCCACTCTCCAAGGTCTGATGATGACCAGCAATGATGAGGAGGATCTAAGCATATATTTTGTAAAGTTAATATAGGTACCTACATAGGTAAATTTTTGGGAACATCGCGAGATCTCGTTTCGAGGCGAACTAACTTATTAGGTAACCGCTTACTTTCTGATTATCAGTTACTGGTCAACGGGTGACAGAGTTTTTAGGCCGCCGTTAGGCCTCGGTCGTGGCTTTTCTTATAAAAAAATACCTATATCTGTCTGTAGTCAGTGTTGTAGAACATTTTGAACCTACGACTCACAGATCAAAAGATAACACTCCTACACCATCAATGCTCTGCATTGGATACTACCTACAACATTCTGAACAATGATATTGAGGACAGTGTAAGCTATACCGGTACAACTCTGGGAAGTCTATTGTTCACCAGAAGGCCTAGTACGAGTTTTGGTGGAAAACGTCTGACGCCCAGCACACCAGTGTGCTGATTTGTATGGACATGAGCGGATTCTTTGATAATCTTGTCATGCGAGTACGGACTTGGTGTAGACCAAAACTCGTACTAGGCCCAGCTACCTATCTACTTTGTACATATACCTACACTATATGTTTGTTTCATGTCCCAAGCTGGCTGTAGTATAGTATGCTCTCAGCCTACCACTTAATCCACTCAAATATAAGTATAACCCTATGAGATAAAAAAATAGTTTTTCACATCATCATCATCATCAATAATATAAAACTCTTTTGAAGCTGACAGAGAATCAACGCACAGCCTAAACTATAAGTCCTAGAGGTATGAAATTTGGAAGGTAGGTTCCTTATATAATGTAGGGGCGCACTAAGAAAGGAATTTTGAAAAGTCACACTCGGGATTCGGCTAGTCTATTCATAAATGACTGAGTTCTAACATAACAAACATTAAAAAAAACAACCGAATTGATAACCTCCCCCTCTTATGAAGTTGGTTAAAAAAGCCCCTGACGCTGTATACAATAATATCTAAATTCAAAGGCCTGTGTGTGTATGTCGGTTAAAAACAGTTAAGAAGCAGACGTGTGTGGGTTCAAAACATGGATACTAATGAGGTCAAAGACTTGGTGAGCTTTTAAAGACTGCGGAAATCTGACTCAGAATATGTCATTATAGTCACTGATCTAAGGCCCGTATGCTGATTTACTGCTCAAACACTGATCCGGACTCAAGCATAGATATTTGTATGAAAATCTCTACTCACATCTACACTTGAGTAACGATTTCTGTATCAGCATACGGATCTTAGATCATAGATAGATAATTACTAAAAGTTGGATATTAATAATTTTTAACCAACTACAAAAAAAGAAGGTTCTGGAAAAATTAATAGATTGAAAGGTAAGTAAAAGTTGAATCGAAAACAACAAGCAATCAATATACGCTCACAATTATAGCGAAACGAATTAACTACGGCTTAAAAATTAAGCTTTAACCGCCGTATTCATAATAACTGAAATTTTTATCAAGACTATAATTAACTAGCCGTCGCCCGCGGCATTGCTCGCGTTCTACCCTTTAGAGTGTGACGTTTCCAAATTCCTTTCTTAGTGCACCCCTACACTATATAAGGATCCTACCCTCCAAATTTCATACCTCTAGGACTTATAGTTTAGGCTGTGCGTTGATTCTCTGTCAGCTTCAAAAGAGTTTTATATAATATTGATTGATTGATGATGATGTACAAAATATAAAAAAATATACTTGGACATTTCACAATACTTACAGATATGTATTTAAATTGTTTTCTACGTGGTACAGTAAAGAATATAATACGTAGTAGGTACTAGCTAATGCCTAAATTATAACGAAGCCTACGGTCTGTGCCTATGCTGATACAGAAATTGTTACTCTAGCATAGATTTGATTAGTAAAACTATACATCCCCACTTGTGCCCTCCAAGCTTAAAACCAATTGGTGCGCATAAGTGGAATAGCGTAGGTGCGGAAGTTTTTGGTGCGCAAAAGTGGAATGCTTCGATATTTTCATACAAAAATTTCTGCTTGAGTCCGGATCAGTGCTTGAGCATTAAATCCGCATACGGGCCTAAGAATTACACAGATGCATGTAGGTAGATACTATGTACCTAGCTAGAAAAAACCTACTTTGTAATCATTTCATTCTAATATTTCCAAATAAATATTCAAATACAAAAAAAATCTTGTTGTCACCAAAACTGGTACGCGAAACGAAAACCAACAGATAAATCATTCATTATCTATAAAGTGTTTATCGGACGATCACGAATTAGGCGGCACCTTTCCAAAATCAATTAACAATATTCCCACAGTTTGCAAAACAGAGGATGTAAAAAAATTACGATCTATAGACTCTGCGCAGAACCTGTGTCCACCGGATGCGCACCAACTTATAAGGCTTTCGAACCGGCTTGGGGGCCCGGGAGCGGACTCAGGACGAAGTATTTTGGGGGGGGGGGGAGACTAATATTTTCCAAAATACGGTTAATGAGGCCTGTTGCAGTTTCTCCTTCTCCATTCCATCACCGGACCACTAGGCGTACGGAGACGAGACCCCCGATCATGGTTGATATGACATCTATTATGCGAACAGCCAAAGAGTGGAACTCGTTGCCGGCGTAAGTGTTCCCGAATGACTAAATTTCGAAGTTTTCAAGAGTATAGTGAATAGGTAGGTATCTTCTTAGTAAGCGTGCTACATCGTCGACCACATCATCGCTTAACATCAGGTGAGATTGTGGTCAAACGGCCTAGCCACAGGAAAGACAAAGTCACAACACAACACGCGGAACTGACAAGATCTTCAAAACACAACTGATACTACAATAATAAAATTTAAAAATATGTTGCGTAGCGAACTGAAGTCGGAAGTAAAGTAAACAAACTAGCCCCTTACCCCTGCCCTGAGTCCGTCACCCACAGCTCAAAAGCAGGTTATCATAGGCCTTTTATTTTTATAGTCCGCCACGGTCGCTAGTAATACTAGTTATCACTCCCGAGGGAAGAGTACGTACTTTGTTGGAGGAAGTAACAGTACCTCTCAATTACTGGCTTGGAAGGAATTGAATGTTTTCGGTATTTTCGTTATATTTCACAATAGTACTAGTAGCATTTTTATTCTGACAGGCGTCACAGCTCATCATCATCAATATATATAAAACTCTTTTAAAGCTGACAGAGAATCAACGCACAGCCAAAACTATAAGTCCTAGAGGTATGAAATTTGGAGGGTAGTATCCTTATATAGTGTAGGGGTGCACTAAGAAAGGAATTTTGAAAAGTCACACTCTAAAGGGTAGAACGCGAGCAACGCCGCGGGCGACGGCTAGTTTAGTATAGGGGTTATAGCTGATTCGTACCTTCCATTGATATGCCAATGTTTTTGGATTGAGGGATCCTGTTTTTTGACTATAACTCCCGTATCTTAGGTTTTACTAATTTTTGGATTAGTGCTATCAATTCTAACAAATTTTTAACATTTTCCTGCTTAATTTTGATCTCTGATCCGAGTATAGGATACTTCAGTTCTTACGGAGATGTCAAATTTTTCTTCGTACCTTAAGCAGTACTGTTGTGTTATTCTGTGGTACAATGCAGGTCAGTACAGACGAAATATAAAGCTCTGCGTTCCATGCGGGAGTCTTGGGTTCGATCCCGACTAAGGACAAGCATTTGTGTATGGCAAACGTAGATGTTTGTTCTATGTTGGGTGTTACTATGTATTTACAAAACAAAATGTTTATATGACTCTATCAGCAATCTAGTTCCCAAAGTACAAGATCTTCTTAGTTTAGGACTAGAGTACGGCGTTGTGTGACACCTTCAAAGATTTTTTTTAGTTGTTTTTTTTTTAAGTTTTTTAAACATTTTCTCTGAAGAAAAGCCAAGTTCTACATATATGTATATATCTTAGAATTAGCAAGTGGCATTGGGCCGGTCAGTAGAGCTATTACTCTCGACCACCGTTCCAAAGGTTCCAAACTGGATCCGAATTTTGACATGTCATTTTGTACTGTCAAAATTGTCAAAATCTGTATCTTTTCCCAGCAACTTCCTCCAAAATGCCCTGTCACTTACATGACAAGATAGCAGAATATTTAGCAGCCATTTTAACTAGCGCAGCTTTAGAAGACCAATATGAATACGCCCTAGTCTCTATAGAAGATCTAGAAGTCCGAATTGGTCACCGACCATAACTATCTTGGCCTACATGGGTCTATGGACCAGAATATGTTGAAAGATGAGTGTTTTGGTTCAACAACAGACCAAAATGAGTGGTTCAGATCGATAGTCGGGGGCGTAACCACTATCTATATGACGCTGTGGTCTATCTGTCTGTCTGTATCATGTTACATGTTAATGTACAATGTTATTTATTAAATGGGCGAGATTTATCACCAAATTCATTGAACTAAATATGGTGGTTTGTTAATTTACTGGCATTGAACATGTAATGGAAAAAACCTCATTTTTATATCCTGATTTAAAAAGAAGAACATTGCTAAAGCAATCGGTTTTTAAAATAATATTTATAAACTGCTGTTTGGTTAGTTCATTTAGATAAGTTGTCATTTTGATGAGGGATGAGAGTTGCGTCCAGTGAGTCTACGAATCTATAAAATCTATTCAAAATATTGTTGAGATTTCATTAGGATGTCATACCAATGGTTTTATTTTCATGAACCTGTCAATAAATAAATAAATATTCACGGACACTTAACACAACGCCTTCTAGTCGCAAACTAAGCAAAGCTTGTACGATGGAAACTAGATGGCTGATAGAATACATACCTACATACATTTTTTTTGTAAATACATACATAATATAATACATAGAAACACCCAGACACAGAACAAACATCTATGTTTACAACACACAAATGTTTCTCCTCGATGGGGATCGAACCTATGACCAACAGCACGGAAGGCAGAGCTACTACCGACTGAGCCATGATGAAAATAAATTAATTGAAAATAATAAATATTTTCAATTATTTTTTATTTTAAAAAATTAAACTACGATTGAGTTTCGATCCAGCAGCGTTCAAAATAGTAAAAATCCCTGGTTTAGTCATGAAAAGTGAATCAAAATTCAGGAATCCACTGAAAATATTTACATAAGCATATGATTTAGTTTCTGGTGACGAATTTAATGGCGGAAATACCTAACGAATTTCTTCAGTTCCGGTTATATGTGTCACCAAACCCCGAAATATCAGCCCCTGGTAGTCAAGTCGACAATCGTTGGAGACTAGAAAAAGTAATTGGAACTGTCAATTTTTAAACAATAAAGTCACGTGACTATTTATTTATGGGTGTTTCTATGTATTATAAGTATGTATTTACAAAAAAAAAAATGTATGTATGTATTCTATCAGCCATCTAGTTTCCATCGTACAAGCTTTGCTTAGTTTGGGACTAGAAGGCGTTGTGTTGAGTGAATATTTATTTATTTATTTATTGCAGTTCACCCAATGTAAAAAAGTTATTTTTTTGCGTTTTCAATGCTAATCCGCTGAACCAAAGTAAAGCAAAAAATTTGACAAAACAATTAAGAGTATTAATTATGTAAGTACCTATGAAGAAAAGTATTTATTCACAAAGAAAATTACAACTAATACAGTATTTACAATATTTACAAAATACACATAAAACAGTTGAGCTATCTACAAACCGTTGCAAACTATTTATAGATAGCTCAACTGGTCCAAATGAGTACCAATCGGTATATGTACCTATACAAACCTACCTAAGTATAAGTACATAGTATTTTTCATCGTTTGAAATCAAAGGTTTTTTACATACACAACAGTATTAGATCATTCTTTAAATTTTTTTAGTCATTACGTTATAGTTTTCAGATTTATCGAAGCATTTTTACGAGTTTTATATAAAATAACTCTAATAAGAAAAAATAAGATCGCTTATAGCGATAAGACCGCCCATTGTACCTCATACTTAAAACTTATTTCTCTTTTATTGTTTTTCTTCTTTTCTTGGTGTGCAATAAAGAATATATATCTATCTAAAATAAATAAAACTTTACATAATAGTTTTTTTTGTCACAAAGTCAATGTCAATCTCGGTCTTGACTTTGACATCCTCAATACGTTCCTGTATTATAGGTGTTCATTTTACCAACTAATTGCACAAGTCGGGTTAACGATCTACTGTCAAACATACGAATAGCAAATAGCCTAATCAGCGTTTAGGTTTTAGTATGGTAAGTTAGGCAAGGTACCTACACTACCTACCTACGACCTATTATTGACATTTAGGTAGGTAAGGTACATAGTAGGTACGTACCTACGTAGTACAGTCAGCAACGGAAGCAGGTATAGTGCCTTCCTGGTAAGATCGGCGTAATAGTAAGTCCGGATGCCAAGCAATTCTGCGATATTTTTATATGATAATTGCTTAGTTACCTGATTTAGGTATCCGGACTTAATATTAGGCCGATCTTACCAGAAGGCACCTTATCTTATCTATCTATCTATCTATCTAATCCGCCTATGCTCACCCACTGTTGGGTATAGCCCTCCTCTTAGTCACCTATAGGTATAATATCACTTTTTCACAATTTCAAAATTATTTAGGCTTTAGGTACCTACTTACTGTGGGCTCTTAGGTATCATAATTTTTATCTAGGTAAATAAAATACCTATTTTTTATACAACTATATTATTCTACTTCCTATACCAATACATTGCCTCACTGAGCACGTCTTCTGACGACGTTTTAACTTCATAGTTAGAAAAAGAAGTTCATAGTTTTCATTCATAAAATAATTTTGAAATTTTGTTTTCGCTAAAAATCTATAAAGAAAGCATGACATGTTCCAAAAGATTCCGCTTATGTTTTCAGAATTTTTGAACACCCCGTAATTTGTAAGTTACCATATCAAAATAGGTTGATGTAACTGAACCTATCCCTAGGTATTTAGATAGGAAAATACCTAGGTAACTAGCTGATATACCTACCTGCTTAGGTACCTACTAGCCAATACAAGCTTACGTAGTGCTTACGAATAAAATTGTATGTAACTTAGTTGCCTATTAGGTACCTACATACAGCCTTAGACCCCAATAAGTATTCATTTATTTCATTCAAAAATCGAATCAAATAAAACAAAACTCATTCGACTGTACCTACTTGTGCCTACCTGATCCCCCACCCACAAAAAACACCTTTTTGTTTCATATGAAAAACAACCTACCCTCTGAAACCAGTGAGCTAGAAAAAATCTAATACGTCTATATTCCAAACATTTCACTCGCATTTCGACGTTTCAATAAATAAATTGTAAAAAACCCATGTTTGAGCCTCTGTTTTGAAACCTCTTGACCTTTCGGCATTCCAAATTCAAAACATCCCCTGTCAACGCTATCAAACCTATCAACACATCGAAACCAAACAAGGTACGTACCCATATCAAGATCCAACAAAAAATCCATCACAAAAAAACCACTCTTTCGTTATCTTTCACAGTTACGCACACAGCACTGAAATCCGGGATTTTTTTAATAATTTTTCGTGCTACAGGTGTATCTCGGAGCGCAGACACGACCGCGCGCGATGCCGTCCGGGGCCCGTTTGAGACGCGGGGAAACGGGGGGTTGGGGAGGGGTTGATCAGTAAAAGTGCCTGGGAATAGAGCTTGCGTAGATGCTGCGTTTGTTCCTGTTTTATTTATCCTGCATTTCAGGCTTTCAGTGATTGAGCTGGTAGATGTGACAATGTTTTGTAAGCACAGACTATATGCCTCGTCTAATGGCGCGTTTTTATGCCGCAGTCGGCAGGAACTTGGACAGGGAAGTGGGCACGAGCAGTGTGAACACGAACATGCCTCTGTCCCGGCTCCCGGCCCAAATTCCCTAGCTCCCAAGTGAGAATAAAGGCGATGTTGCTGTGGCAATAAGTCCGCGGCAATAATGCCGGCAGCGGAATGGGCATAGTGTGAATGCGGTGTTAGATTAGGCGGCAGTGGGCAGGGAAGTAGGCATGAGCTAAGTCTAAAAACGATGATGCCTCTGTCCCGGTCCGTGCCCAATGTGCCCATATTCATGCCCTTTCTCCCTAATAAGAATAAAGGCGATGTTGCTGTGACAATAAGTCCGGAATTTAAGGATAACTGCTGGATTAGATAATAAAAAGAATCTTAGTCAATCTTCACAGATTATCTAAGTTAAGCAACGATCCGTGGTCACTATTTGGATGGGTGACCGTTAGTGTCTTTTACATCTGAGTGCTTCCGTGTTTCGGAGGGCACGTTAAACTGTCCCGGATCCAGCAGTCGTAAGCCACGACGGAGGCCTTAAGGCGGCCTAGAAACTTCGTCAAGAGAGTTGGCCACTAACTCATACATCATAGCTTACTGGCTGTTCCCAATATCCCTGGTTTCGTTATAGTTACCATAGCAACATACCTATCTATCTGTCTTGACGCAAATATAACTTTTACAGGGGGAATAATATTGTGTTCAGCCTTTACACTTGTAACATATTCTGTGGTTCCACTGAGATAATTATACTAAAAATAATTGTATTCATGAGAATACGTAGATAAGTTCTGAAAATGTCATGTTGTCATGGTAACTTCATGACATTTAACTAGGTACTGTTGGTGGGGACGAGTTTTGACATTTTTTGAAACGACACAGCACTTTTATTTTAATAGTTTTTCTTGTGTTATTGTGAGTATTGTTGTTTAATTTTGGTGGAATTTTAACCAATAATACTTAGGTCGTAACATAAAGGGTGAGCCATTGGAATAAATGTGTGTGAGTGGTTTCTCTGAATGCGAAAATTCGTTTCAGGTTTTGAAGAGAAAATCCACCATTTTCTCTTCAAAACAAAAGACAGCCGACTTGACGTAGACTTGACTTGACTTATATTATTTCAAATTCATCACTTGACAATGGCAAAATCGTCTGTCGAAATGACGGACACAGGCCATATAGCTTTACAAGAAGAAGAAAGTAAAATCGTCAATAAACTATTTTGAAATCTACACCAACATAACAATAGAAACTTGTAATTTTTTTTTAAGTTCAAACGAAGATAACTAGTTTGTCTTTATTTTATCTTACTACTGATGAAAAACAAGGATTATCAATACCCAAATAACTATCTTAAAATTGCAAAAAAACCAACTAAAATTCTTTATCTGTTGAAAGAGCGGCGATGAGCTTGTAGCCTGTCACGCAAATAACTAATAAATGCAAAAAAATGAACTCTTAACTAACCCTATGTGAGAAGGTATGAAATAGTATTATATAGATGTTTGAGGATACCTACTTTTCATAAATATAAAATCCTAATTAGGAATTAGAAACTTTTTATACGATAACTATCCAAACTATCATCAAAATAAAAAAAACTAAACTCGAAAACCAACCAATAAAGAAGACGGGACAGAAAACACCTGTGCGTGCATCAAACATTAAAAAAAAAAAGATCCAAAACAAAACCGACCTCTTCTAAGTTAAACCTCTTTTCAACTGTCTTGAAATTGATATGCGTTTTTGAACCTTAGCACTATTAAAATAAGGTTAAGGTTATTTTTTAGCGACGGTAAGAAGTCAGTATCGAAATAGGGTACCTACAAAAAGTTAAAGAGGATTGTGGGAACAAAAAATGTGTGCTACCTTTTTTCGGGTTGTCGATCATAACAACCTAATTTATAGTTTGGTAAATAGTTGGTATGAGGTTTTTGTGATGGCGTCCTTATTTTGTTATCTAGGCCTCGTGCTTAGAGCTTTTTAGGCCACAAATAACAGTTACTTATTAAACAATTACAGATTTTTTTATGATCTAGCAGTCTCTGAACTCTGATTGATCTTTTTAAACCGACTTTAAAAAAATGAGAAGGTTCTGAATTCGGTTGTATTTTTTTTATTTTTGTTACCTCAACAATTTTGTGACCGATTTTTTTATTTGAAAGGTTTTGAGACTTTTTGTCTCAAACTCCACTTGATTTAGAACCTACGTACGTATAAAAAGTAACTAGGTACGTGAGCAGTGTAAGGTTAAAAAAAACACTGTCAATAAAAATGGTTATTTTTTTTTTATCAAAAATAATTAAATAGTTTCTAATTCTCTTGTGTCTACATAGATTTATTTTATTACAAGTTACCACCTACACACTTCCTAAAGGAAACCATTATAACTTGAACTCGTACACCGAAGCATTTTCCCATCACCACAGAGGTTTTATAACTGGTTTATTACAACACTACCTAAATAAATTACCATTGCACAAAGACCTCCTACGCCCTACGAATTAGACACAAAGATAGCTCTATAGAAATTGGGTGATATTTCAACCAATTAGGTTAGATCTTTGTGTGGTTAATAATTCAAGGCATGTAAAGGTCAGGCTAATTTGGTAGCACAAATTAGTTTTAAGATATAAGTAGGTACTTTATTTAAGTTAATATACTTACGTAGTTCATTGACCTGGTTTTATATATTACTTGAAGATAAAAGTAACCTACCTATTCTTTAGCGTAAAACAAAAGTCAGCTGTTCATTCCATAAATCAAAACAAAACATTTGATTACGGCGAAGTGAAAATGAGGGTAAGTATAATATGATTTTGACCAGTATGTACGAGTATGTATGTAATGTATGTATGTTCATATGTTCCCTCATAACTCCAAAACTACTCATCAGAATGTGACGTGTTACATATCGTTGTACGCGTCTCGATCGTCCGCTTGTTATAGGCTATGTGACGTCACATTAAATTGCATATAGCGCCCTCTAGGGACGAAGTCATGAACTAAAAAAATATATTTTTTAACAATGCCATTTGGGGTATCAACTGAAAGGCCTTAACAAGTACATTACTAGCGGCCTAAAAATTCCGTCACCAGTGTTGGCCACTAACTCATACGAGCTTGCTTGCTTACCTACTACAACAATGATAGGTTTTCTTTTTTTCCCATCAAACTAAGATCCTCTCTCTCTCATCCTCACACACACGCTCACACCCTCTCAACATCGCACAACATACGGGAGCAAAGCCTGTCATAACCAGTCACACTTACAACCCCTCACACAAATCTGTTATTTTTATTTTATTTTTTCCAATTAAGATTGTTTGTCTTTTTTTTTCTTTTCTAACCTGTATTAGTAACATAAGTTGATTCTAAATTTAAGTCTACTCTATCATCTTCCTAGTATAAACATTGCTATACAATGGTAATATATTACCATTAAGCAGAAACATTGTAACCATTATGCTACATTATCGGGAAATGTTTGTGCTCGCAGAGTGGGGCCTGGTGACCTGTAATACAGATTCTCACGAATCTACATCAGGCACCAGTCTCTCACAAAGTTAGTACCTAACCCGTAGCTTTTACTTGTTTGTATAATTATGCTTTGTGGGAGAAAAATAAATACATTATTATTATTATATTAGGAATATAAAGATGGTTTATTTAAGGCATCTTCACCTGTTAGCCTGTTACTACTCGTGAGGTGAACGGTACGACGTAGGACATTGGTATTTAACCTGCCATAGAGTTGAACTACTGGTGAAGCTAGAGACGCACTGCGATGTTATCCCATCCCTACTAATATTATAAACGCGAAAGTTGGTAAGGCTGTATCGATGTTTGTTTATTACTCTTTCACCCAAAAACTACAGAGCCCGTAGTCTGTGCATTTATTTTGACTTTCGACTCGATTATAGCACACGCAAACGCATTCGCAAAGCGAGAAATTTTGTGTGAAACCCGGATAAGCGCCTCTAGCGGGAGATTTGGGAATTGTGCAATTCCCAACAAAATTTCTCGCTTTGCGAATGCTTTTGCGTGTGCTATACTCCAGTTGAAAGTCAAAACAAATGCACAGACTCGGGGCTCAGGATGACTCGATCGCCTCTGCATTAGCGGAGGTTATTATTATCATCGTGGTCGGGAATATGATCTACAGATTAATTTATCGTCTCTATCTGGACGTATTACATCTGCGTACTCTCTGGCAGCCATCTGCTAACGATTGTGAATACGTCCTTCTAGCATTTTGTCATCGTGACATTTTACGTGGTAACTGTGCCATGGATGCTAACTACAAACTAATAAAGTATTCTGTGGTGCATCAAGTAAAAGTAGTTTTTAGGCTGTAAGTTCACTTCTGGCTGTGACCTCAAAGGTCAAAGTATCAATGGTTGGCAGTAAGATAGTTGCACCGGCACTAATGCCCTTCAAACCGGACCACAGCAATCCGAGCTATGTCTTGACAGAAATATGGGGATTGTGAGACAAAAAGTCTCATAATCCCCTTGAAGGGAACGGGACGCATTAAACTTACTGCTAAAACTAAGTGGTCACGTTTGATCATGAAATAGTGAATGTAGAATATATACTAGATTTTATAATCTAGGTACTTCAAAATAAGAAGAGGTTCTCAAATAGACTGTTTGTTGGAATGTTTGTTCTGCAATCATTACGCCAATTATAAATCTAGTTTGATAATTCTTTTTTTGTTTGGTAGATCACACTTCAGAGATGGTCCCATATAAATTTTATTAAAATTGATTCAGTAGTTTGACAGTTAAATAAGGATAACTGGAAAAAACACGTCATTGACGTACACGACATTGTGTATTTTGCTTTCCAATGGCGATTACGATCAATAGAACAACTCCAATAAACTACCATCATCATCATCACTATCTGATAATGAAGGTAGTTCTACTTTTTAAACTTATGTATTAAGAGAATACTTCGACCTACGAAAATCGTTGCTAAAACTGCATTCAAGTTTGACGCGCTTTAAGTTAACATCCGGTTAACTTGAACCTTTTTACAAAACCTACAAAAAGAAGTTTGCGAGTTAACGCGTAAGATCATCAAGCAAATTGTAGCTTCCACATCCTTCGCACAGATAATAAAACTGCATTATACAGAGTGTTATCTCGAAGATAAAGCAAGCTCGTATGAGTTAGTGGCCAACTCTAGTGACGGAGTTTTTAGGCCGCCTTAAGGCCTCCGTCGTGGCTTAACGACTGCTAGAACCGGGACAGTAACGTGCCCTCTGAAGCATGGAAGCGCTCAGATGCAAATGCCACTAACGGTCACTCATCCAAATAGTGACCGCACAGAACGTTGCTTAACTTCGATAATTAGTGAAGAGTGGCTAAGCAAGCAGCGCCACGAGCGCTTCGCTTCGCTATCTAGAAGATAGCGCTCGTGGCTTGCTTAGTCAATCTTCACCGATTCACTGTTTGAATGGGTAACTGTTAGTGGCATTTGCATCTGAGCGCTTCCGTGCTTCGGAAGGCACGTTACTGTCCCGGCTCTGGCAGTCGTTAAGCCACGACGGAGGCCTTAAGGCGGCCTAAAAACTCCGTCACCAGTGGCCACTAACTCGTAGGTACGAAGGATGACGACGACCTAGAAGATAATCAAGGCAGTCTAGATATACAAGCTTAGCGCTTAGTTTGGCTTTCGCTAGCAAATCTATGTAAGAATTAGTTGTACCTACTTGACTGATAACTTAAATTAATAATTAATGTTGCTACTTACTTAATAAACTATTTATTTAGACCACTTATTTGGAACAATTGAGCTATCTATAAATCGTTTGCAACGGTTTGTAGATAGCTCAACTGTTTCATGTGTATTTTGTAAATATTGTAAATACTGTATTAGTTGTAATTTTCTTTGTGAATAAATTATTTCTATAAGAAAAAAAAGTTACTAAAAGTTTTAAGTGCCAAACAGTAATTTTTGGGATTAAAATAGTAGACCATCCTGTATATTCTGCCACAGAGACAACAGTAGCACTGCTAACTACAATCGGATATCTGAGAGACGAGTTTTATATTTTTTACGCTGTTATTGAGAATTATACCAGAATGGCACAGTGCAATCAAACGCAGTAGACAAACTTTGAAACTAATCTATCGATTTTCAATTCGCGATCCATTACAAAACCACCACAGCACTTTAAACCTAGATTAATCCATATTCATCTCACGCTTATAAATGTAAAATAGAGAAAAATCTTCTTATAGGCTATAAAATATTCTTGGACATTTCATACGACGCTTTTTAGTCCCAAACTAAGCAAAGCTTGTCCTATGGGAACTAGATGGCTGATATAGTACTTATATACATTTTTTTATTATATACCTAATACATAGCATACCCAGACATAGAACAAAAGTACCTACAAAGATTTGCCACACACATGTTTGTTATCATTGGGATGCAAAAGGTTAGGGCCGAATTTACTTAGCTTTCTAAATAAACATACTAGACCTTTAATGGAATTAAATAGTGTATATAAAATTAAAATCATAGTGGAAAGCCAGCCAAACAATCAGAAGCAAATCAAAACAAAGTGGCCAAGAAAATGTCTTAGCTGGCTACTAGGTATACAGAAACCTTACTTTTATTGGATTTTACTCAAATAATTTCAAAATTTATTACACTGTGTCGTGACCGCAGCACACTGCACCGAAACGCACCAAGATCCATACGAGTGAAAGAGAAACACATACATCATGCAGCTCGCACACCGGAATTGAAAAAGTACTGGAAACCCAGTTTTGAGACTTGTTCCACTAACTATTATTTACGCTGCGGTTGTTTTGATACTAACTATATTTTATTCTGTGGTGGTTGCATACTAACTGTTGGGTTATCTGTGGTTATGAATGGGGAAGACGAAATAATGATTTAATAGTGGGATTTAATGGAATTGTTACGAAATTGTAGATTGAACGGTAAAAAATGTCGGTGGCTTTATGTACTTTGTTTATACATAATGTAGGGGTTATGTAGGTTAATTTATAATTATATTATTATAAAAAACAGTCGTCCGAAAGCGCGATGGGTCGACGACATCGTCAGGAAAACAGGATCAAACGGGACGCGGACGAAGTTCCGGGCGAAAGCTAGTAGGTAATCATCTCTTCAAGATCGCAGTTGTTACGGCAATAAGTGCACCTGCACCCTAATTCCATACTCTGCTCATTGTGGTAATACCACATTCAGTTTGCTACAATGTTTCTGTTTAACCAGCTTAAACCAGTTTTGAGGAAACCAATCATCTGTTCTGGTATTATCTTGACATTTGAAAATTATCATTTTCTTATTCATATTCAATTAATATAAAACTCTTTTGAAGCTGACTTAGAATCAACGCACAGCCTAAACTATAAGTCCTAGAGGTATGAAATTTGGAGGGTAGTATCCTTATATAGTGTAGGGGCGCACTACGAAAGGAATTTTGAAACGTCACACTCTAAAGGGTAGAACGCGAGCAACGCCGCGAGCGACGGCTAGTTTTTTCTTATTTTACTAGCTTACGCCCGCGATTTCATCCGCGTCCCGTTTGATCCTGTTGATTTTTCGGGATTAAAAGAAGCCAAATCGTCAGACCAAATGTAGTGGCGAGCAATAACACTGCTTGATGCGCGACTATTAAGGCAATTGCCCGACCTTTACATATAAAAGTCGGGCAATTGCCTTACTTTCCCTTTACCATTTTATAGATCTCGAGCAACTGTATAAAACAGCTTGCTACTTTACACTTACCAATACAGTAACTTGTACATAATTAGGTAACATTTTTTTACTCTCTAGGGTAGTAATGCCACGCGCTTAGGGCAAGCTACACTTAAGAACACCTTGCGGCCACCTGTCCTACACCTGCATGTCTATAAGTAGATGAATAATAGTTTTTAGTATTGATCAGTTATCTTAGTAAGATCGTTTAATTCAGCATCTGTCGTGCTTAAAGGTTTTACATCAAATATGTCTTAAAAAAAATCAGCCTATTTTTAGGCGGACTTAAGACCTCTGTCATATCTTATCGACTGCTAGGACCAAGGTTTTCCATCAAAAATATCTTGTAAAAAAACCGCTGGCCTATTTTTAGGCTGCCTTAAGGCCTCTGTCATGGCTTATCGACTGCTAGGACCAAGGTTTTGCATCAAAAATATCTTGTAAAAAAACCGCTGGCTTATTTTTAGGCCGCCTTAAGGCCTCCATCGCTTATAGACTGCTAGAACCGGGACAGTTTAACGTGCCCTCCGAAGCACGGAAGCGCTCAGATTCTGATGTAAATGCCATTAACGGTCACCCATCCAAATAGTGATCGCGCAGGACGTTGCTTAACTTAGATAATCGGTGAGTATTGCCGTAAGCTACGCCAAGAGCGCTTTTACACCAAGCCGGTGCCGATATTTTCGTTTGGCTAATATGTCGGTTTCGTGAATGTAAACGAGTTTGCTTGCTTGCTACGGGCCCACTGGTGGGCCATATAGGAAAAACCATCCCAACGAGCCCACTATGTAAATGCATGCTCGATGGGAATTTTTTTCCCATCTGGCCCACTGGTGGGCTCGATGGGAATAACCCGTCGGTATCGGCCAGTGTGTAAATCTACTCTCAGTAATTCAGTAACTTCACCACACAGTTCAAAATAATTAAAAAAGAACGTTATTAGGTGTGAACATCAAATTAATTTAGATAGATGAGTGCGAAAATGTCATCTCATAGCGGTTTTATTGTTTTATTTAACACATTGCGGCATTATTTATAACTTTTTCTACATTCATCGTCATTCCTGTCAATCTAATTACAGCAAAACCTTTTAATCACCCAGACTTTTGCGTTTGAAGATGTGGTGACCGTCTTATGACAGTTGATATGTCAAAAGCACTCAGACGTCAATCCAACGGTCGATCGATCGACGTCAGCGACCGGCGTCAGCGTAGAAAGAACTTAAGCTCCACACTCGACGCTGAAATCAACGGCAATTCGTAGATCGGCAAAAGTGACAGTTCCACAAGTGACAGCGTCACAGAACTGTCACTCGTGCGTTTGACCGACGGTCAGCGATCGACGTTAGCGTAGGAAGAATTTAAGCTTCAGCGTAAAAGGTTACAAATGCTTTTTTATTCAGAAAAATCACATGAATCATTTAAAATAGTCTGATTGCCAGTTCTTCGTGACCTGGTAGTATCTTGGCCACCACCGCCGTTCGGAGTTAGATCCAGATTTCGACCGAAATCGTGTTTTTTTTTATTTAACAATGATGGAACAAGCCGATGGTCTACCTGATGTTAAGTGGTTGGTAACCACTGCCTTTATCGATGCATTTTGTACTGAAAAATGGTAGACTTCTGTCAAAATCTATGAATCCATATTAAAACTGTCGTCGGATGTACAGAGCTTAGAAGAACGGGCAAAAAACAACGGGCTGGTTTTTTGTATGAAGCGGTTACGTTTGTAATATAGCGGAGATCGTTTTTAAAAGCTATTTCTTGTAGTTTCGTAAAAAGAAGATCCCACGGTATTCATAAAGGCAGCGACCCGTGGTTCTGACTCACGGTTACGGTTCACGGCGTGCTATAAGTGTAGTACACCAAGTGATTCATACGGAAACAATGATTTTTACTTAGTTACCGAAATTACAAAGATTTCAACTTTTTATGTGGAAAAAACTGAACAAGGAGATGACCCTACATCTTGGATTCATCATCAATCCTACATCTACAATTTTTGCATGGAGGTACCTCCAAAAAGGTGGTCAGTGAATCCGTGGACGAACTCTTTCAAAATAAGTCCTGTCATGTTTTTTTTTTTGAAAATTGAATAGTTTTGCTTTTGTAAACGGCCAGCTTCACGCAACAGAAACTTTTTGCTTTTTTTTTGCTATCAGTAAAAAAGTAGTAAGAAGAATTCTTGCAAAAAGGTGTGTAAGCAAATTGTCTATGCAAAATAATGCAAATGTAACCAATGATGCTTTTATATGTCTGTTATGGGAGATGATTTTTATAATACTTCCTAATAACATTTTATGAGTTTTCTGTTTCTTTTTTTTTACTTTTAGTTTAAGTTTCAGTAGCGGCGAAATACGTCAAAAACTAATTAGAAATGTTTTGTTTTTAGTATGGATCAAACCCACGTCCTGCCCGCGACGTGGATGAGGGCAGGACAGGACAGGACTCATCCACGTTCGGGCAGGACGTGGATGAGATCGGCACAGGACCGTGAGGAGTGGCACAAACAAAGGGAGGCCTATACTCAGCAGTGGGTGAAGTCGGGCTGTGGATGATGATGATGATGATGGGGATCGAACCCACGACCCTTAGCCCGGAAGGCGGAAGAACTATACGGACTGAACTGTAAAGGCTGCTTACCAAAGTGCCTAGTAGGGCCAGTTTTATGTTTTAAATGGTCTTAGGTCAGTAAGGTTCAGAACACCATATCCCATCTAACCTTTACGCATATTATTTGCATCGTTCCGTATAATTATGCAATCTATTGTGACCTTTAAGTACACCTGCGAAGATGCAAATTTTAATTAGCAAAAAGTTGTTTACATAGTTTTGAATTCAATTAGTTTAAATGTTGTATAATTTCTTTGAAAGTTTTCAGAGCTGATGAATATCCTCATAACTTGAAAACGGCTGCACCAATTGTGACCAAACATAGCTAGAGCCCATACAAACAGACAGACAGACACAAAACGCCTTCCACTTTTGGAAAATTGGTACCGACTTAATGTATGCAAACACTGGATGAGAATAGCCAAAGACCGGACTCAGTGGCGCGTCTTGGGAGAGACCTACGTCCAGCAGTAGACCGATATAGGTTGATGAAGATGATGATGATGTAATAGCGTTTAGTAGTATCAGTAGCGGATCAGTTAGGCTTAATTATTCTCTGTAGACAAGAGAGACATAAAACCGAGGGCTGCAGTTTTCACTGATTAGTTTCACTAAAGTATCCAGAGCCCTGAGACTTGAATTAAGATTCAAGTAACAGAGTAAATGATAGTTTTACCTATAGCTTTGCCTTTCCTCTACGGGACCTTATACCGCGTTCACACTATGCCATTGCCGCTGCCGGCATGAATGCCGCGATTAATTCCGGAATGATTGCCACAGCAACATCGCCTTTATTCCTACACCGCGTTCACACATGCCCAAGCCCATGCCGGTGCCCGAATTATTGCCACGATTAATTCCGGAATTATTGCCACAGCAACATCGCCAAGTTCATGCCCTAGCTCTTTGGTGAGAATAAAGGCGATGTTGCTGTGGCAATAATTCCGGAATTAATCGCGGCATTCATGACGGGCATAGTGTGCACGCGCTATTAGAGACAACTAAAGGGAAAAAAACGCACCCAGGGGTAGCTTAACGACTGCTAAAGCTGGGACAGTTTAACGTGCCCTCCGAAGCACGGAAGCGCTCAGATATAAATGCAACTAACGGTCACCCATCCAAATAGTGACCGCGCTCAACGTCGCTTAACTTAGATAATCGGTGAAAATTGACTAAGCAAACTTTGAATGGTAATGGCTCACCAAAATCTAAATTAATCGTTGTCTCCTAACCTGGCAGGTTTTCTGAACGGTTTTCATACTAAATCATACGAGTTCTGTGACTAAATAGTGACATTAGCGCGTTTCAGCGCGTTTTTTGCCGTCAAAAGCTTCTTATTTTCGTATATCTGTAGCCACGTCGCTTGACATTATGCTGGGCACCAAAAGCAGTTCAGTAGGGCTACTCCCGACCACCGCCGTTCCAAATTGGATCCGGATTTTGACAGATTTTGTGTCATTTTGTACTGAAAACTGACAGGACTTCTGTCAAAATCTATTGATCCGGATTGGAACTGTGTTCGAGAGTAACCCACCAGAGCTTACGATATGGGGGCTGATCGAAGTGACATTGCCCTTCCAAATCTTCAAGGTACGAAGTTGCAAAATCAGGAATCTCGTAGAATTTAAAACGGGCACTGCAGAATGTCTACTATTGGATCAGATAAATTGCTGAGCGTAATGAAACGAGATAATACTAGCAGCTTCCCTCAACTTCTCTTGCATTTTCCCTTTACGGTTCCACTATTCCATCTTATTATATTAGCTACCTATATTTTTATTTGATTTGTGTAATTTTTATTTGACCTGATTATTTTATTATTTCATTTCTAGTAAACATTTGCCTGTGCAGATGAGAATGTTATCATTCTTTGCATATAGAAATCAAAAAGCCAAGTTCCCACTGCTCAATGAACTGCCACACCTAGACCGTTTATACCTTTGCAGGCAAATGAGTACCTAGGTACACCCAGTCCATCATTGCCCAGTCATTTCCTGGTCACTAGAATGCGGAAGAAGTAATTCATAGTGCCAATACTATCATTATTTTCTTCAATACATGTTTGCAGTACGATTAAACTGGCTTAGCTCTGCCTTCTGCGTCGTGGGTTCGATAACCAGAGAACAATAATTTTATGTGATAGCAAAATGATAAAAAAATGTTTTTTTTTACACACTCCACTCCATTTTTTACACAACAACAACTCCACAGTGTCTCCATACAAATCAGCGCCCACTGGTGTGCTGGGCGTCAGACGTTTTACACCAGATTTACACACCAAAACTCGTATTAGGCCCTCTGATGTTTGTGTCCGTGTCTAGGGACTACTTATAGCAGTGTGTGAGCCTATTCAATTTTAGTAGGTACCTAAAATTCTGGATCTTTTGCGTTCCCTCGCTGACTCGGGATTTTTTATACTTATTTTATCCATCTTCTATCTTCTAAATATATAAAACTCTTTTGAAGCTGACTGAGAATCAACGCACAGCCTAAACTATAAGTACAAGAGGTATGAAATTTGGAGGGTAGTATCCTTATATAGTGTAGGGGTGCACTAAGAAAGGAATTTTGAAACGTCACACTCTAAAGGGTTGAACGCGAGCAACGCCGCGGGCGACAGCTATCCATATAGTTTTCTGTACCAAAAGATAAAATTATCTCAACGCTTGGAAGTTTATCAATAAATCAAATGGTGCGTACATTTCAAGTTAAATGTTAAAAGCCCTAGGGTGTTTAAGACAAGCTTAACCCTTAAGACGTAAAAGTTTATCAATAAAGGTCTTCGTGATTAACAAGTGTGGTTCGTGGGAGTGTCCCACAGCAGGCTGCCGTGTGTGACGGCTAGGGTTACAACTTACAGATAAGGTGTTAAATACAGGCTGTTCTGTTGACCAGTACAGCCAAACTTTATGAACTTTCTTCTAAAAACTAACAGTATAAAAAAATTATTCACAAAGAAAATTACAACTAATACAGTATTTACAATATTCACAATATTTACAAAATACACATGAAACAGTTGAGCTATCTACAAACCGTTGCAAACGATTTATAGATAGCTCAACTGGTCCAAATCAGTAGCAATCGGAAGCGTGCCCAAGACACTGGCTGCATTGCCGCGCTGAATAGCAATGCTGATACGCGGGACTAGATAATCACCAGCCCTCGGGTCACGCGTCGCTTCGACTAGACGCATACATTTTATATGCTTAAAAAAAAACAGTATAAATGATTCTTGTGATTTTACAGAATAAATGATTTTTGAGTCTTATTTCGTTTGTTCGAAATTAAGCTGGATGACGTCATTATTACTCATACTCGCCGGCGTCACAGCTCTGCCTTCCGTGGTGTGGGTTGGAAAAATATTTTGTGTGTGGCAAAGATAGATGTTTCGTTCTATATTTTAGGTACCTACGTATTTACAAAAATAAATTATATCCCACTAATGTTATAAATGACAAAGTTTAGATGTTTGGGTGTTATAATCAAACTGCTACTACCCGTCCGATTTGGAGGGGAAAATATATAGTTCGTAACCTGGATTAACACATAGGTTACTTTTTATCGTCAAAGTCGCGGGCGGACGCTAGTAAAGTACAAGTCATCAATCAGCAATCCAGTCTATTTTTGCGCTTTTCGTGTGATAATAGCTTTATTGTTTATCACAATGCTTTTGACCTAATTGTGGTCCGAATTCAATTCCACATTTTCGAAACCCCCTGTATAAGGTTACAACTCAAGACGTCCGACCGCAGTGTTTGAGTCCATGAATAAACTCCATTCATGGCGTGGGATAAACATAATTACACTGACAGAACTGGTTCGGAACCTATCTACACGTATCTACCTCGTATCTATCATCAATATATATAAAACTCTTTTGAAGCTGACTTAGAATCAACGCACAGCCTAAACTATAAGTCCTAGAGGTATGAAATTTGGAGGGTAGTATCCTTATATAGTGTAGGGGTGCACTAAGAAAGGAATTTTGAAACGTCGCACTCTAAAGGGTAGAACGCGAGCAACGCTGCGGGCGACGGCTAGTCTACTATAGTGTCAGAATGTGTTCATATGTTCAAGTCAACGACATTCCGTGCTGTGGGTCGTGGGTTCGATCCCCACCGAGAACAAACATTTGTGTGTTGTAAACATAGATGTTTGTTCTGTGTCTGGGTGTTTCTATGTATTGTAAGTATGTATTTACAAAAAAAAATATGTATGTATGTATTCTATCAGCCATCTAGTTTCTATCGTACAAGCTTTGCTTAGTTTGGGACTAGAAGGCGTTGTGTTAAGTGTCCGTGAATATTTATTTATTTATTATTTTTATCATTATATCTTGACTTTGCATTGGCGTTGAAAATGGAACAGAACAAATGTGCTCAGACGAACGCGTGAGCACATGTTCTAGTTATACATTACTGTTTGATCATTGAACACTTTGACGTTCTGCGCGGTTACTATTTGGATGGGTGACTGTTAGTAGCATTTACATCTGACTAGCGCTTCCGTGCTTCGGAGGGCACGTTAAACTGTCGGTACTGGCAGTCATTGTAGTAATTCTTAAGCCATGACCGAGGCCTTAAGGCGGCCTAAGAACTCCGTCACTAGAGTTGGTTACTAACTCATACGAGCTTACTTTCTTACTTTTTTATAATGAATCAAAGTCATTCACTACTGCCGTGGGATAGTGGTTTAATTAACTACCTACTACGTAAAACTGGTTTATAGTAGAGTACAACCACAGAATAAGGAGCTTTAAGATCTTTGACCTCAAAATGTTTATTTTTCGAGAAAAAGTGACTATAATATAAATCCTACTTCATACTAATACTAGACTTACTTTGCATATTAAGTAAAAGTAAGCTCGTATTAGTGGCTAACACTGGTGGCGGAGTTTTTAGGCCGCCTTAAGGCCTCCGTCGGTTTAAAAGCATAGAGCCGGGACTGACAGTCGATGCACGAAAGCGTTCACATGTAAATGCCACTACCGGTCACCCATCCAAATAGTGACCGCGCAGAACGTCGTTTAACTAAGATAATCGCTAAAGATTAACTAAGCAACGACGTTCTGCGCGGTCACTATTTGGATGGGTGACCGTTAGTGGCTATTACATCTGGTAAACTGTTTTTAGGCATGGTAAACTGTCGGTCTCGGCTCTAGCAGTCGTTAAGCCATGACGGAGGCCTTAAGGCGGCCTGAAAACTCCGTCATCAGAGTTGGCCAGTAACTCATACGAGCTTGCTTGCTCGAGTGCTTCTTAAAGTAACAATACAAAACTGGGTCTCTAGTGACTCGATAACGTCAAAAACTAGTGCTACAAGCACTACAACTGTCCAAAATCCTCAGGACTCATCCACCCCATTTTTTAACTTGTCAGTTGTGACCACTAAAATATTTTAAGAAAAAAACTACCCTATCTTATTGTACTCTATTCATTGCTGGTTTTAAGGCCATAAATTTATAAAGTTGCTGATTAAAACGGACATGTATATGAAAGTAGCTTAACTCTTGAAGACAGTTTGTTGAAGACGAAACACAGACGTTTTTATTTCGAAATACACCCACTGGCGAACAGGTGGCTTTTTATACTGCAGGACAAAATAATGGTATACATGGTGTATCTTGTATTTTTCTGAAGTTTACCTCTAATGGGCGTTTGCACTAGCCCATACCGACGTGTCAGTATAGTTTGAAAATACATACTTAGCGTTTGATTAAACTTTCATCTTGTACCGTCACCCGTCGAGAATTTGACAAAATACAGGTAAAAAGCCGTATTCCTAATTGGTACATTGTAAGGTTAGTATTTAAATATTTTTATAAAGGTAGAACCAGCGGCCCTAGCATGCGCACGCGAGATATTTGTCATGTCGTTCTGTCAAAATGTGAGCATTTTGCACCAGTTTTTGAACTTTTGCATTATCTGTGGTCATGGTGACGACAAAACGCGCCTTCTTATTGTACACTTTTGACACTTCTTAGTCGTCGTATCTCTCTGAGGACGAGATAATAGTCATGCAGAAATGTCAAAAGTTGAAGATTCAAAGGCGCGGTTTCTGTACAACATTACCACAGATAATGCAATAGTTCCTAAACTGGTGTAAAATGCTCACATTTTGACAGAACGACATGACAAATATCTCGCGTGCGCATCCTAGGCCTGCTGGACCATTTAAGGTCAGTTGCCAGGTTAAGCCTGGCAGGTTTTCTGAACTGTTTTCATACTAAATCATAAGTATTCTGTGACTAAATAGTGACATTAGCGCGTTTCAGCGCGTTTTTTGCCGTCAAAAGCATCTTGTTTTCGTATATCTGTAGCCACGTCGCTTGACATTATGCTGGGCAGCGAAAGCAGTTCAGAGCTTACGATATGGGGGCTGGAGGCCTCCTCGGTTTCATTGTCCCGAAGTGTAGACTCACGTGGCGACTATTGTCGGCACCTGCGACGCCGGCTGCTACCCAACCGTCTTAATAATAATATTACATTCGTTTAAAATAACTTTTAGTTGTCTTTTGTATAGAAAAAAAAACAAAGAAACTAATTTATAAGTTTAAAATATTGTAAAAAATAACTTCAATGTGATATTACAGGCACATGAGACTTAAAGATCTTTACGTCTCAGAGTGATGGACGCAGTGCATTGTCTTACAGGGCACGTCCTCATTGGACTTGCTCTGTGAGGTAATGCATTGTTATAGGCAGAAGTTACTACTTAACATCAGGTGAGCTATCAGCTTGTTTCATTACTTTTATCATAAAAAAAAATTATAGCTTCATCATTAGAGATTATGATAATGATGATGTTAGTTCATTGGGATTTTCCTATTGATCATAAACACCATTGAAAGGTCACAGGAAAGCAAAATACGCAATGTCGTGTACGTGGATGACGTGTTTTTTTCAGTTATTCCTATTTAACTGCCAAACTACTGAACTGATTTTGAAAATAAAAACTAATCTGGAAGTTAAAAAACAACTTAACCCTTACAGATAAAAAAAGAATATTTCAAATCGGTTCATAAATGATGGAGTTATGAGGTAACAAACAAACAAAAAAGTCAAGCGAATAGAACCTCCTCCTTTTTTGAAGTCGGTTAGAAATAACCATTTAAATTTAACTGCCAAACTACTGAACTGATTTTGAAAAAAAAAAAACTAATCTGGAAGTAACCCTTACAGATAAAAAAAGAATTTTTCAAATCGGTTCTTAAATGATGGAGTTATGAGGTAACAAACATTAAACAAAATTCAACTGAATTGAGAACCTTCTCCTTGTTTTGAGGTCGGTTATAAATAACCATTTAATTACCAAAATTTAACTTTATCCACTCATTAGCAAACGCAAAAATAGCCATTTAATATTAATATTATTGCATTTTGGTTACTAATTAATACCGAAATTGGTTATCAGTGATCATCGTTTTTAAATTAAATAAAATACTTAATTAGTTGCTGCTTTAGGAATTAATAAAATATTAATTGTCTATTATTTTATTGTGAAACTAGCGGTCGCCCGCGGCGTTGCTCGCGTTCTACTTTTTAGAGTGTGATGTTTCAAAGTACCTTTCTTAGTGCACCCCTACACTATATAAGGATACTACCCTCCAAATTTCATACCTCTAGGACTTATAGTTTAGGCTGTGCGTTGATTCTCTGTCAGCTTCAAAAGAGTTTTATATATATTGATGATGATGATGATGAAGTAGTTAACGTACCTAAGTACAGGTACAGTCGAGATCAAAAATTCCGGGTCGTCTATAAAATCTTGAATATCGTGAAAACCATGAATGCTTATTAATTCAAATTTATTTATTTCCAAGATGTCAACATCCATATTTCGTTAGTTCACGGTACCTACATGTCAAATGGGTTAGAGTATTATTGTACTTAATTGTGATTATTACCATAAGGGCCGAATACTGAAACGTCACTCAAATTTAAACACCACTTTAAATTGCCCTGCCTCTGTTTGACATTTACTCGTTGGTAAGAGATGGCAATAATTTAAGTACCTATGAACTTAATATAAGTAGCGTTTGAGGATACGGCCGTTAGGTACCTACTTTTGAGATTATTATAGCTAGGTAAATACATATTTCACTTCAGTCACATGACATTACTGATGTGTAATGCAATCTAATTTTATATTAATAGCTAAAAGCTGGGTATCACTATCAGAAGTAGATCACTTTTTCACGTTGACGATATAGATAGATATATCTTTATTGTAAACCAAGAAGTAAAGAAAACTAATACAAGAGATATAACATGTTAAAAGTATTAAGTACGATGGGCGGACTTATCGCTATAATCTTAATATTAATGAAGCTGTCTGTACCTTTCATATTTTTAACAAAAAGGTTACTTTTTTAAAACTACAAAACTTCAGCACACAGCAAAGAGTATTTTAAGAGATTTTTTTGCCTCTAAAATATTTTAGCAAAGGTCCAGTTGTTACCGGTTGTTACAAATAATGATATTACCGTAATAATAGCATCGGAACAGAATAATCCGTTAATTACGTCAGTATTGGCGCGAAATTAATTTGTTTCGCATGATAAACGCGCGAACACGCCATTTTGTTGTAATACTAGCTTTGTGTCAACTGAAGTAAAGATGGCGACACACTCCAACCTACAAATTATTAACTGAAAATTATTGTTAAGTTTTTTTTAAGAGGTACCAGTCAACACTAAGGACCATACTTATATATATACATATACTAGCCTTCGCCCGCGGCGTTGCTCGCGTTCTAGACCCTTTAGAGTGTGAAATTTCAAATTTCCTATCTTAGTGCACCCCTACACTATATAAGGATACTACCCTCCAAACTTCATACCTCTAGGACTTCTAGTTTAGGCTGTGCGTTGATTCTCTGTCAGCTTCAAAAGAGTTTTATATAATTATATACTAGCTGTCTCCCGCGGCGTTGCTCGCGTTAGAGTAAAACTTTTCAAAATTCCTTTCTTAATGCGCCCCTACACTATATAAGGAACCTGCCCTCCAAATTTCAGACCTCTAGGACTTATAGTTTAGGCTGTGCGTTGATTCTCTGTCAGCTTCAAAAGAGTTTTATATATATTGATATTGATATATTGATATAATATAATAGGTCTTTACACTTATAAAGTTTATTCACAAAGAAAATTACAATTAATACAGTATTTACAATATTCACAATATTTACAAAATACACATGAAACAGTTGAGCCATCTACAAACCGTTGCAAACGATATATTATAGGTCTTCACATAATTATATTGAAGATGATTTATACAGCGTCAGGAGACAACCTATGCCTACACTTAACGGGACACTGTAGTGCCTGGGACAATGTTTATAAATCCTCTCATCGTTGAAGGACCATACTTATCTATCTATTTAGCCTGTATGCGCCCACTGGCTGGGTATAGGCCTCCTCTTTAGTACGCCAGTCTCTCCGGTCCTGCGCGAGTCTTCTTCACAGCCACAATATCATGGGACCATCGGGCGGGTCGTCTGCCTCCATAATTACCATACTTATGTCGATTAAAATATTTCTGTCACTGTTTGACATAACCTGTGATATTACCTTACAGCTTTAACGTCAGATGATGATGATGACAGTTCATTTAAATTGTTCTATTGATCGTAACCACAGAAAAGTCGCAGGGAAGCAATATACGCAATTTCGTGTGGATGACGTGTTTTTTCCACTTATTCTCATTTAACTAACAAACTACTGACCCGATTTTGATAAAATTTATACAGAACTACCTTTGAAGTATGATCTACCAAACAAAAGAAAAACCGTCAAAAACAATTCATAATTGGCTGAATGATCGCGGAACATAGGTACATACAAAAAACAAAACATACAGTCGAACTGAGAACCTTCTTCTTTTTTGAAGACATTAAAAACTCAGAATTAAAACTGCTCTTTCCCACTCGAACTAGCATGTAAGTAAAGTACTCAACTGGTACATAAGTACATTAAGTAATCAACCACTCAACAGTAAGTACTCAACCACTCAGTATTTTTTTATTTTTTTTAATGCTAGAAGTAATGAAACAAGCTGATAGCTCACCTGATGTTAAGTAGTAACTTCTGCCTATAACAATGCATTACCTCACAGAGCAAGTCCAATGAGAACGTGCCCTGTAAGGCAATACACTGCGTCCATCACTCTGAGACGTAAAGATCTTGAAGTCTCATGTGCCTGTAATTACACCACAAGTAAGTAAGTATACCACAAGCCTTAATCCGCATACATGTAACTCATGATGTATTACGCACATGTTGAGAATTGTGGACCAATGCGATGTTCGCTATTTTTAAATAATTTCAAATGGAGTTTTTTTTGAATGGTGAAGGAAAACATTGGTATCGATTATCTATAGTTGCATTTTTATAAAGTAACCTAATTTGAAAGCTCTAACGGGCTGCCCTGCAGGGGATTTTTGGACAAAATGTTTAGAAATCCCATGAAAAGTTAATTTATCACCGAATTCACCGACCGTTCTGTAGCTACGCTCAGCGCTCGAAATCCCCTGAAAAGTTAATTTATCACCGACCGTTCTGTAGCTACGCTCAGCGCTCGAAATCCCCTGAAAAGTTAATTTATCACCGACCGTTCTGTAGCTACGCTCAGCGCTCGAAATCCCCTGAAAAGTTAATTTATCACCGACCGTTCTGTAGCTACGCTCAGCGCGTTTGACCACTTCCGAATTTTAAGTTTTTACGGCTAGGCTACGGTTTTTACGTTAAGTTTACGTAACAAGGCGACGACTGACAGTATACTTAATGTGTTCATTTTACGTATACTACAAAGTTGACGTAAACTATATGTTTGTATAGAGATTGAGCAGCTCCTCTAGCGGGTAGTTTACAAAACTGATGTTTCTCCATACAAAATTATAGTTAACGTGACTTTGCAGTAATAGTCAAACACACTCGATATGATTTGTTCTTCCTAACAAACCCACCAAGCAGCATCTTAGTATTTATTGTGATATCAAAACTCGTCAACTAAGTCCATTATTTTGTAAAGTCCATTTTCCTACTAAAGTCCACTTACAATAAACCCCGCACCTGAGAAAAATGAACACTTGACATAATTAACGAATTTACGGCCGCGGCCATTCGTAGGCCATTTAATGGGCCATTAATGAATGGACTCGTAGGCGCAAAATCGACCGTAAAACTTTAGAATTTTTAAAACTAAGCTACTGTTATTTTACTGCCGTATAACGCTATGATGGCCGGGCACATTCATTTTGGAGTAAACACCGCAAACAAAAAGAGACATAGCCATAATTTCAACCATCGCAGCGGAGCTACTGATGGCCGACCAGTGACGCCGTTAGACTGCGGTCAGACCGACAACGGGGGCAAGTTCACATCCAATGCAATGTTATAAACTTTTTGCAACTTTTTACTTTTTATTTTGAGCTGAAACTTAGTACCTACTGCTTATTGGTTAAGTATTCTTTGAAGGTTTCACTTCTACCACGTGTGAATTTCACACATTTTTTTTTGCACAAAATATGATAGAAGATGTGCATTGAGTTATAAAACAAAATATATACCTATGTTGCAACGTGCCTCTTATTTTTAAAAGATTCTCAACTTTTGAATTGAGATTTGAGTTGATAATAAATAAGCCTTCTTCATTGTATTTTTCAATAATATTTTTTACTGTTCTGAGTAACTCTAGAAAAAGAATTAAAAAAACTATCATCACAAAATGGTGTTTCTAAATTACGGTCATCAGAAGACGGTGGCTGCTTTTCGAGAAATAAAACATAAGTCATTGTATGGTAGTTAGTTTGGCTTTTCGGCTATTTGAGGTTGAATGAGTGGAATAATGTTTATTCCGGGCTACTGGTTATTTCCTTGCTACCTGTTAAAGGTTAACAACCTATTCCTATGACAGGCGTCATGGCTTAGTCGGTAGAAGCTCTGCCTTCCGTGCTGTGGGTCGTGGGTTCGATCCCCACCGAGAACAAACATTTGTGTGTTGTAAACATAGATGTTTGTTCTGTGTCTGAGTGTTTCTATGTATTATAAGTATGTATTTACAAAAAAAAAAGTGTATAATATGTATTCTATCAGCCATCTAGTTCCCATAGTACAAGTTTTGCTTAGTTTGGGACTAGAAGGCGTTGTGTTAATGTCCGTGAATAGTTATTTATTCCTATTATGGCAAGTTATATAACTTGATCTTCAGAAATGTTGAGAGGTCTGCATCCTCTGAGACATGTGTCATGTGCGTGTTATAGAACCGGCACCCATACCCTTCAAACCGGAACACAGCAATGCGAGCATCACTGTGCTGCAGAAATAGGTGCTAGTACTGAACCCAGCGTTGCCATCGCAAGCTCTGAACTGCTTTCGCTGCCCAGCATAATGCCAAGCGACGTGGCTATAGATATACGAAAACAAGAAGCTTTTGACGGCAATAACGCGCTGAAACGCGGTAATGTCACTATTTAGTCACAGAATACATAATATGATTTAGTATGAGAACAGTTGCAAAAACCTGCCAGGCTTTTGCAACTCAAAAAAACCTGGATGACCATAGGTCAACCTATCAATAACTTAAGCCACAATCAGATCAATCAACATCCGATAACAGTCAATTTATCCGGCTCGAAGCGGTTGTAGCCGGTTGTAATTCCCGATATCCGGTTTAATGTTGTTAAAACCGGTTAAAGGACGCGTTTCCGAAATTGGTTGTAGCGTGATATAGCAGCGGTAAGCAAGCAAGCTCGTATGAGTGGCCGACTCTGGTGACGGAGTTTTTAGGCCGCCTTAAGGCCTCCGTCACGGCTTAACGACCGACAATTAGCAGTGGTGATTTTTATCAGGGTAAAATGGTGTTTATGAATTGTATAGGTTTACTGCATGAGATGAGAATGTGCACTGTGTGGTATTGCGCAGAGTCATTTCTCTGCTTCTGTGCTTCGCAGGGCACGTTAAACTGTCCCGGCTCTAGCAGTCGTTAACCCGTGACGGAGGCCATAAGGCGGCCTAAAAACTCCGTTAAAAGAGTTGGTCACTAACTCATACGAGATTCCTTGCTATTTACTCTAAAATATATATCTCTAGAGTACTTACTTAACTATGGTTTTTTCAAAATTGTTTTTAAGACCGGCAAATAGTTACGTTCTGTGTTCACGTTCATTAGTTACGGCCAACGTATGTTACGGGATTATCCAATGCTTCCTGTATTTTGATAAGTACCGCATTGGGCGACCGATATCGTTATGATAGTCGGCATTTAAAAGATGTATCGGACGCGACTTTAAGTCGCAGCGGAAAATAGTAAATGCTGTTAACATTTTTGCATCTGTCTAGATATTGAGTAAAAAATTTAACTTTAGTTTTCTCACGTGTTTCTATCGGGAGTTTCTCAAAATCTCCTTTAAGGGGATTATGTGACTTTTATCTCAAAATCCCCTTTCCTGTCTATGTCAATTTTTTTACAGAAATCGAAATAGGTGCTTATTGTAATGAATACTTGTTTTGTTTAAAGCTGTTAACTAAATATTATTTTCTGGGTTCGTTACATTCATTCATCGTTTGACGAAACTGGCGGGAAGATCTACAACAAAAATAAATAAAACGACAAAAAAAGTCACAATAGCAAAACGTAAAAGTCGCGCTACCAAGTCGCGTCCGACACTAAACTTTGTTATTGTCACACACTTTAAATGATCGTATTAATTTGGTTATTAACCGATCCGCTAACACGATGCTAAACAGTTTTATAGCTGTTGTAATACTTGTAATAGATGTCTGAATTAGTATTAAAACGCTTCTAGCTAGTCTCATAGATGGACGCTGACAACAGCCACGGGTGGCCCAAAAGAGCCACGCGTGGCCACCGATAACAGCCACGCGTGGTCGCCGATAACAGCCACGAGTGGCCTGCGACAGACACTTTTTACAGTTTCAAATGGCGAGTGGCAGCCACTGGCAACAAGTGTGTGGGGAGTTTACAGAACGCATGAATATGAAGGTAGGGCTGTCGCAAGCTACTGATGGCTGTGGTCGGTGGCCCGCTTGCGCTCAGCCTGGGCTATGTTCGGAGCGGTCATTATTTGAAGGGGTTAGCAGCTAATGATATTTCTTTTGGCTCATTCCAGTTTTCCCCTGAGTCAGTCACCTGCGTGGGGGATTTCTGGAACTTTTGTCCAATAATCCCCTTACCGACCTCAGCGACTGCCGGCAGGGGAAAACTGGAATAAAATTCCAAAAATCCCCTTAGGGGTCCATTTACACCGTTTTCTTTTTTTGACGACGACGTTGTTATTTTTATGAGAAAAGTCCGCCCTTAAATGTTAAGCGGTTACCTCATGTGCCTAGTAATTCTTCCTCTAACTACCGACTTACCGGTCAAGATTATAACTCGATTTCTTTCACCGTAGTCGGTTAAATAAGGTAGAAATACCAAAACGTGTTACCGAACCCACGGAGTTCAATGCTAAGACAAATTACGATGCGGAAACGACATAAATTTCCAATTAGAAACTTATGAATATCTGACGTATTTACGAACTGAACCCTAATCTTATCAAATACAACTTGAATCTGTTCTTCCGGAGTTCTGTACATGGCACAGAGTAAATAATAGTATTATTATTCACTCTGTGCCACTGTATATATGCCTTATTTTATTATTATTATTTTAAATTATATATTGATCTAATATTATTATCCTAATCATAATCTTTAATAATTGTGATTGGCGCAGGCCATTTTTATTAAAGGCTAGTTGTCGCCCGCGGCGTTGCTCGCGTTCTACCCTTTAGAGTGTGACGTTTCAACTTTCCTTTCTTAGTGCACCTCTACACTATATAAGGATACTACCCTCCAAATTTCATACCTCTAGGACTTATAGTTTAGGCTGTGCGTTGATTCTAAGTCAGCTTCAAAAGAGTTTTATAATATTGATGATGATAAATAAGTAAGTACAAATTTTATTAATTGTTTTCGATAAGACTTGTAAGACGGACAGCACCATGCCACATGTATCTAGTAAATGAAAAATTAGATTTTATACAGCGCCATCTACCTCCAACTAAAGAAAACTTCCTAGAATATTCAAATCGAGTCCAGTTTCTTAGTTTGAATGCAACACAAACGCATTGCATCTGCGCGTCGCACGCATCACACACCTGCGGCTATCGACCTACACTGTCGCTTTTTGTGGCAAAACCGGTCGCGAGTGGACGGGGATATGCAACATGTGACTAAAAATCTATTAGTTTTATAGGATGTAACCAAAAACGAGAAATCTTTTTGGATTTTACTAGAAAAGTAGATAGGTACTCAAAACTTATACTTAGTTTTGAGATGTAATTTGTATGTTCTGGACATACTTAGTCACTTTTTTCCACTTTCAATGTGCCAAATTTAGGCTAAGTATTCTATTCATTTTAATTTCCATAGCTTTGCTTACAAGCTTTGCTTAGCTTGGGACTAGAGGAATTTATTTGAAATCTCCATGAATAGGAATCTATTATAATTTTTTTTTTCAAAAATTCATAATATTTAATATTTTTATACACCTTAGTCTCAAAATCCCCTTTGGGCAAATTACACCGTAATAACGTAGTTTACGTTAGCTTTTGAGTACTTTATCCACAAAGCACGTTGGCACGTGTAAAATTAAAAAAAAAAATATATATAAATATTCACGGACACTTAACACAACGCCTTCTAGTCGCAAACTAAGCAAAGCTTGTACGATGGAAACTAGATGGCTGATAGAATACATACATACATTGGTTTTTTGTAGATACATACTTATAATACATAGAAAAACCCAGACACAGAACAAACATCTATGTTTAACACACAAATGTTTGTTCTCGGTGGAGATCGGACCCACAACCCACAACACGGAAGGCAGAGCTACTACTAATTGATTAATAAATCTTAGTTAATATACTCGTATATGTAGCAACATCTTAACTCAACAGAAATCCTCCTAGCTTGGTTATATCTGAAAACCAGCGCTGCTCCATGTCATGGTTCATGTATGTGGGGCAGCACATGCTTAGAACAACCTGTTCAACCGCACAAGGGTACTTATAGAACAGGACAGGACTAACTAGCATCATTTTTATTTTGTCTTTTGTTTTCTGATACTTATTATTTGCTATGCTTTTGTACCTACCTGTCCTACCACTGACTCTGTTCTGCTCCTTCCTGTCTGACTTACTTTCTTTTCTCTCTATTGTATCTGTGTGTTTGTACCCAATGGGTTGAATAAATGTATTTCATTTCATTTCAACAGAAAACATGTTAATAAATAATAATATATTTTTTTGTCCATATTGCATGAAGCGGTCCTCCAATACCCATCAGCCGGACCGGACGTACTGGATTTGTTTTTATTGTGACATCATACTATCTGTGTCTATTGATATCGTTTACTGTTTGTTGGTAACATTGGATCTCACGGTGAAAGTTACATTATCCTTGATCTAAGATTATTATTTTACAAAAATTCTAATTAAATTACTAAGTACTCAATTGCAAATGAATAAAATTAATGAATGAATAAAAATACTATAATGTAACACTAAACAAAACAAATAAAAGATATAAATAACTAGCTGATACCCGCGCGATTTCGTAGGTACGCGTGCGAAACTTTCCACCTATCTGTCAACCAGCTTACGATGAACCTCGTGCCAAAGGCTGCTTTTGGTTTAGAGAGTTCAAGCTGTATCTACGAATCCACGTCTTTGATTTCAATAAAATATAGCCTATGTTTCAATCCGGAAAAGGGCTTCTGAATGGTATAAGTTTCATTGAACTTGGTCCAGTAATTTAGGCGTGATCCGCGAACAAACAAACAGATAAACATACTCTCTGTTTGAGTCTTCTCAAACATAATTTTTCGAGCCTAGAATAAAGAAACAAATGTTTTGATATAAAAATAACTACTTATATTAATACTAGAAATATTTAAGTACTTATAACTAACTGCTAAAGTTCTGTGGCAGTAACAGCAACACTACCTATAACAATTAGGCGTCGTGTCAGTGCTAGTTAATTAACCAAGTACTAGCGCCAGTAACTCGTGCGAGCTACTTGTACAAGTTGACGCACAAACAGCCTCAACTTATCCAAGTTTAATTAATTACTTAGTAGGTGTACTGCGGGACAGAGATATTGGTCCAGTCACTAAGTCAACTTTAGTAAGATAGTGTAAGCTTTGATGGTGAGTTTTGATAAACAAATGTCTGTAAGCAAAATGTTTATAACTAAATAAAATGTTTATTTCAGAAGAATTTTAGTAATGTAAAAACCTATTTGCAGATTTGGCCGAGAACCACAAGAGGCGCAAGTATGCAGGTCTCGATAGGGCCTACAAATTTGTGCCTCTTGGGGTCGAGTCTCTAGGTCCGTGGGGTACCGAGGCCCTCCGGGTTTTCAAAATTCTTTCAGGGCGTCTAGTCGAAGCGACGCGTGACCCGAGGGCTGGTGATTATCTAGGCCAGCGTATCAGCATTGCTATTCAGCGCGGCAATGCAGCCAGTGTCTTGGGCACGCTTCCGATTGGTACTGATTTGCACCAGTTGAGCTATCTATAAATCGTTTGCAACGGTTTGTAGATAGCTCAACTGTTTCATGTGTATTTTGTTAATATTGTAAATACTGTGTTAGTTGTAATTTTCTTTGTGAATAAATATTTCAACAGTTGAATACCAAAAACCTATTGTAACCTGATTCTTAGTGACTTTACTGATTAAATAAATAATGATTTTGACTATGACGTATCTCGTTTGGGTTATTCCTGTTTTCCCCTGCGTGAGTCTTCTGTGTGGGGGATTTCTGAATCTTTTTTCCAATAATCCCCTTAGCGATCCCTTCAACTGCTTCAAGGGAAAATGTTTGCAAAAAGATCAAAGATTAAAAATATATTTACAAACCTAAGGAGGTAGATAAACCTCTTTAATCTCTGTCCTTACCTACCTTTAAAAATGAAACAATATTTGAGAACCCACAAAAAATTAATTCAAGAATGCACAAATGACACATTATTGCTCCAAGAAAAATTAAAAATATAAAACCTGCATCGCGCGAGAACTGCATTCTTATAGTGAATTAAATCAATGAAACCTACATAGTACTTCGTACATAAAAATAAAATAAAATACACTAAGATCTTCCAATTTTCTTGCACGGAAGTATAAATCGTAAGTAATTTCGACGTGAACCAACAGTCATTGTCTTCGCACATACTAGCCCCTAATTGTTTTTACTGGCGGGGTCAATTGTACCCGTGTGGGGTCAATCCACACCCCGTCCGGGTCGACCGCGTAACGTCAGTTAATGTAATCCAACACTTGTTGATACCCGCGACTTCGTACGCGTTCGAAACTTTCCACCAAAATCTCTGTCAACCAGCTTACGATGAACCTCGTAGCAAATGGCAGCTTTTAGTTTAGAGAGCTCAAGCTGTATCTAAGAATCCACGTCTTTGATTTGAATAAAATATTGCCTATGTTTCAATCCGAAAAGAGGGCTTCCGAATGGTATAAGTTTCATTGAAATTGGTCCAGTAGCTAAGGCGTGATCCGCGAACAAACAAACAGATAAACAGACAAACTCGATTTTCGGAATCAGAATCGTTTATATAATAGATCTGCATATTTAGTTTATCCATATCTTTAATTTTAGTTTTTGACTTTTTTACAGGTTTATAATAGTATATTATGGATTATAGAAGTTCACGATTTTCTGGTATTCTAAGCCCTGACTGATATCTCCTCACTCAACTACACTCACTGAAAATAACTTTTAATTGAGTTTGAACTTTCTTGGCTCACATCTAAGAATCCGAACAGAAAAGATCCTAATACTCGTAGGTAAGTATAATTATTTTGGAAATTATCGCCAAATACAAAGGCTTTTGTGAAGTGGATATAACTATAAGACCATTATCATCTTTATAACTATTACAAGAAGGTTGCATTTCCTTTGAAATAACACTTCAATTTAACACCTTACCGCTAAGTAGTGGTTATGAAATCCCGTTAATAATAATGAAAATGTATTAATATTTAGAAAAGTGACACAAAATGTTTATTTTTTGAGTAATAACGCGAGTCACGATTTTGAACTGCTAATTAAAAATGGTCGACGCTAGCATGTGGTTTTTAGTATTTACTTATTTAAATAACATTAGTATTTACTCTTAAATAATATTTTTGTAATTTTTAGTCATTTACCTACAATAAGACCCAAGTTTTTGTAGAACCCGCAACACTTGCGACCTTTTCTTTATAATATTTCTATCAGCAATTTAGCTTCCATATTACAAACTCTGCCTATTTTGGGACTACAGGGCGTTGTGTTAAATTTCTAAGGTTTACTTATTTATTTTATTGTAAACTTAATTTTCTTTTTTAATTCAATGTACCTATTCTTCATCCATTTCATAGTGGGCTTGATAGGAATAACCTACAATATATTTTTTTTTCCTAAACTATTTCGTCACACTGCTGGGCAAAGGTCTCCCCCAACATCTTCCACTTTTCTTATTATGTAATAAAATTAAAAAATAAATTAAAATCCATTAATTGATTAAATGAGTTGCCTTATTACTGTACATCAATCATCAATATATATAAAACTCTTTTGAAGCTGACAGAGAATCAATGCACAGCCTAAACTATAAGTCCTAGAGGTATGACATTTGGAAGGTAGGTTCCGTATATAGTGTAGGGGCGCACTAAGAAAGGAATTTTGAAAAGTCACACTCTAACGCGAGCAACGCCGCGGGAGACGGCTAGTACTGAATATGATAATAAAAAAATCGGCACTCAAGCATAGATTGGAGTAAAGATTCTCATATAAAAATGTATGCTCGAGTCCGGATCAGTGCGTGAGCAGTAAATCAGCATACGGGCCTTAGAATACGAGTGTAATAGTTATAGCTAGGTATTACCATTTATTTGCTAATTATTAGTAATGACATTGATCACCATTGATTGCAATCAACACCCAATTTGATATCATTAACGTCATATCAATTGAACTTTAATTCAATTACAATTGAGGGCTCTTAACTAGATCAAGTCTTACGCTACAATTCATAGAGGGCCCTTAAGAGACTGTATACAGGGTGGAATAAAACAACTCCCGGAAACTTCAAAGGGTTCAAGTATTTGTTATTATGAACTACTTTTTCTATGGAAGCAACAGTGTGAATGTAAAAATAAGCATTCTCATGTCTGTAATGGAATATATGGGAAGGAAAAAGATTAAAACTAAAAATACTGTGTAATTTTACCTTTCTTGATATATACTTAGGTGGCCAAGAGATTTCTGGAGTTTTTGTTCAAAAATCCCTTGCCGCCAGCCATAGGCGCTAAGGGGATTTTTGGACAAAAAGTCCGAAATTCCCTTCGGAGGGGGAAATTTGGCCAAGAGATTTCTGGAGTTTTTGTTCAAAAATCCCCTGCCGCCAGCCATAGGCGCTAAGGGGATTTTTGGACAAAAAGTCTGAAATTCCCTTCGGAGGGGGAAATTTTTGGAATAAACTCCAAATTATATTCAAAGATTTAGCCTTGCTGCGAAGCCGAATACAGAAACACAACTATAGGGATTTAATTTAGTGCCATCTTTAACCTCAGTTATATCAAACAAAGGCTATTTTTAAGTGAGACCTATTAAAAATGTAAGCGATGTTTTAGAATTTTGGCAGAAGGACAGAATCATGGAACTTAAAGTGGTCTAAATCGAATACAAAAATATATGAAAACTAGCCGTCACCCGCGGCGTTGCTCGCGTTCTACCCTTTAGAGTGTGACGTTTCAAAATTCCTTTCTTAGTGCACCCCTACACATAAGGATACTACCCTCCAAATTTCATACCTCTAGGACTTATAGTTTAAGCTGTGCGTTGATTCTCTGTCAGTGACCGGCAATACGGGTTCCGACGTAACCGGTCTACCGGGGACCTTCTTGCGTATGCCACACACATTATGGAGTGAGGCCATCGAGAAGAACGGAGAAGCTCTTGCAGTCTCTCTCGACATCTCGAAGGCATTCGACAGGGTTTGGCATGACAGCCTGATAAGCAAGCTTCCATCTTATGGCTTATCCACTGATTTCTGTGCTTGGGTATCAGACTTCCTAAGGGACCGATCACTTCGAGTAGTCGTGGACGGCTGCTCGTCTGATCACATGGCAATCAATGCCGGGGTTCCTCAGGGGTCAGTTCTTTCTGCAACACTTTTCTTGCTGCACATTAATGACCTGCTCAGGCCCGGTATTATTGGGTATGCAGATGACAGCACAGTTGTAGAAAGATACATACCCGAAGCACGATCCAGTGGATCTCAAATCCAGTGTCACAGAGAGGCTATGGTTGATCGAATGAACTTGACCCTCAAAGCAGTTGCTGATTGGGGAGATGCCAATCTCGTCAAGTTCAATACTTCGAAAACCCAGGCGTGTCTATTCTCTGCAAAAAAGAGTCCATTCCAGCTGACTCCTACTTTCCAGAATGTGTCTGTACCGATTTCCGACCACCTCGAGCTTTTAGGATTCACGCTCACCCCTAAGCTCAACTTTGGCTCGTTTATTGAGTCCAAGGCTAAAACAGCTGCGAAAAAGCTAGGCATATTGTCAAAGGTGAGAAAGTACTTCACACCGGGACAGCTTCTGATTCTTTACCAAGTGCAAGTCCGATCGTGTATGGAGTACTGCTCTCACCTTTGGGATGGCTCTGCTAAATACCAGCTTGAGGCCTTGGAGACCATAGACAGACGAGCCAAAAGGCTCATTGGTAACGATACGTTGGTCGAGGCTAAGCTCCTGAGCCTCGAGCATCGTCGGAAAGTAGCTAGCCTGTCGGTATTTTATAAGATACATTTTGGGGAGTGTGCAATGGAACTGTTTGAGCTAGTTCCCCCTTCCCCATTCCATCACCGGACCACTAGGCGTACGGAGACGAGACACCCGTTCATGGTGGATATGCCACCTATTCGCACTAAACGCTTTGCGTCTACATTTATTATGCGGACAGCCAAAGAGTGGAACTCGTTGCCGGCGTCTGTGTTCCCGAATGACTATAATTTGGAAGTTTTCAAGAGTAGAGTGAATAGGTATCTTCTAGGTAGCCGTGCTACATCGTCGACCACATCATTGCTTAACATCAGGTGAGATTGTGGTCAAACGGCTGCCTATATTTTATAAAAAAAAAAAAAAAAAAAAGCTTCAAAAGAGTTTTATATATATTGATGATGATGATGATGATGTCAATTTCAATCCAATACGATCAAAGTTACAAATAAACCCAGCATATCTCGACAACTAGTCATTTCCCGAGTAGTCTAATGTGCCAAGCAGGGACAATTAAAATGGTCGGATTCTCGGCTTTCGATGCAACGGTAATGGTACGTGAATTTAGCTTAGACGTTATCATATTATGGATGTTACTTTAGATTCTTTACTCGTGTGCTATGCGTGGTATGGGCATTGGGCATATTGGGCATGCCATGTATGCCCAATTGTCCAGTGACATGCATGAGAGAAGACAGTCATGTAACGAAAAGAATGCTAAGTATCAATGTGGATTAATATAATGAAAAAGGTCGATAAAAATATGAATGTATTGTGTAAAAGATGATAATAATGATATAATTAAGTTTTAGAAAAGATTGGTTATCGTGTGAGATTGGCGCTTATCGTGACTGTGTACGAAACCAATCGAATGAGGTAAATCCAGCAGGGGCGTGGATTAAAAGTGGCTCCTGACGCTGTTTAAGTAAATAAAAATCGTTAGGCATTTCACACAACGCCCTCTAGTCCCAAACTAAGCAGAGCTTTTACTATTGGAACTATTGCCGATATCCGATTGCTGATAGAGTACATAATATACATGGTACATGGTAGACGCATCCCTACATGGTAGATATCCCTTATCTTCGCACAAAGCACTTTGCTTCCGCCTTCATTATGCGAACTGCCAAAGAGTGCAACTCTCTGCCATTATCAGTATTTCCTGAAAAATACAACCTAGGAATTTTCAAGAAAAGAGTGAATAGGTGGATTATAGCTAAGCGTGCTCCACCCTAGGCCGCTGCTACACTTACCACCAGGTGTGCTGGCAGCCAAATGCTTAGCTACAGATCAAAAAAAAACCTTTTTTTGTAAATAATAATAATAATAAATATTCACGGACACTTAACACAACGCCTTCTAGTCCCAAACTAAGCAAAGCTTGTACGATGGAAACTAGATGGCTGATAGAATACATACATACTTTTTTTTTCTTTCTAAATACATACTTATAATACATAGAAACACCCAGACACATGCTACATATACATACATACAATACATAAAATACATGCTTAAAATACATAGATTATCTAGATAAGTCTGTTTATGTATTCGTATCAGCACAAACGGAAATTATATACGTAACTAAGGTATGTCCACACTATCCCACCTAATACACAGAGCAATAACTCAGTTGTAACATCGAGTTATCCTGTACGACTCCATTATGAACAGATCAGGGAGATGACCGTTTAATGGACAGGATCGATTACTATTCCTGATCGGAAGCGCTCGTGGCTAGGCTTGTTTAGCCAATCTTCACTGATTATCTAAGTTAAGCGACGTTCTATGCGGTCATTATTTGGATGGGTGACCGTTAGTGGCGTTTACAGGAAGTGCACTAGGAAAGGAATTTTGAAACGTCGCACCATACAGGGTCTAAAATTAGGATCAAAGATTTTAACCAAATAATGCGTATGCTGCTACCACGCGAGCAAAGCCGAGGGCGACAGCTAGTAAGAACATAAAAAAACTATAATCATATTTATTCCGAAACCGTACAATATGTAGGCGTGTATCATTTACCTAATTTTAATAAATAAACAGTTAATATTAAAAACTTGTTATTTTGGCGGGTCAAGTGTCTAGTTCATTCATAAATTAACGTTCATTCATAGTTTTAGGATTAATATGATTTAGTTGGTGTAGAAAATTGTTTGTTGAAATCGGTCTTATACAGGGTGAAATAAAATCACTTCAAAATTTCTGGGGTTCTAGTAATCGATACAAAGATTTTTTTTATGGAACCAATAGTTTCACTGATTGATTTAAGTTCGGCCATTTATTACCCTAACTCGTCCCACTTTTTTTTTATGATATAACTAATGGAATAAGCTGATAGCTCACCTGATGTTAATAGTAACTTCTGCCTATAACAATGCATTACCTCACAGAGCAAGTCCAATGAGGACGTGCCCTGTAAGGCAATGCACTGCGTCCATCACTCTGAGACGTAAAGATCTTGAAGTCTCATGTGCCACTGCTGGGCAAAAGCCTAAAGACACATAAACTAATTTAAAAATTACTTAGATTTTAGATAAATATTTTTAAAATGTAGAGATGATTATTTTATTATGTGATTTGGTTTAATTTGATGATAATTACTTAACAATAATATTTAATCCTTAATAATTATTATTAATCTTATACCCGGACTGCAGTGCCACTTCTGGTACCATTTCGGGGTTTAGATGATAATTATCGCTCATCAAGTTGAACTATTGATTTATTTGTTTGGAGCAAAAAAAAATCAATAAGAATACGACTTATTGAATTAATTGTGTCTTCAAACTTTCCAAAAAACTACGCATTTCATACTGTTGTATGCAAAAACAGTATATAAACATAGTAAAAATAGTCGCTTACCATCAGGTGAGATTGAAGTCACCCTACCTTAGGCCTTTACATCTATAGAAGATGATTTATACAGCGTCAGGAGGCAACCTATGCCTACACTTAACGACACACTGTAGTGCCTGGGACAATGTTTAGATGGAGTAGGCTTGTAGCATCTATACCATCCTCTCAGCCTAGTCATGGTCTATTCAATAGACCATCTTAATTTTTTTCAATATTGAAAAAAAAAAGAACAAAACTGGGAGCCGTAATTATTAGAATAATTGTTTGAATGTGTAAAAGTGTGTAGGTGACTTTTATTAGGTACAGAGGAAATGACAAAACCTCTTGACCTCAACCCACGATATACACGAATGTGTCAAAATGCAATTAAAAATTACTGTTTTGAAATGTATGACCTCTTCTAAGCAACCCACGTGCTTGTGGGTGTCAAATGTCGGTTTGCAATGATTTGATTGACTCTGATTATGACTCCTAAAAAAATGCTAAACTTATTTATAACGCACTGTATTTTATCTTTAAATTTCTGAAATTCTTTCGCTTTCACTAGCTACTTTTAAGTTTCAAATTAAAACACAACTTTTATAAAAAAAATCTTGCACAGTGCAGTTTTACTCAAGCCTGACATTTCTCAATAAAAAAACTGTCAAAAAACGTTGAATTATGATTCAAACTTGTGCAACATTTGCTCGTCCAATTTCATGTGTGTAAATTGATACAAAAATGCGTTTGTATAGAGCGACTCTATCGATACAAGAGCGTTGGTGAATCGATACAAAATGTCTGTGTATACCTAACTAGCCGTCGCCCGCGGCGTTGCTCGCGTTCTACCCTTTAGAGTGTGACTTTTCAAAATTCCTTTCTTAGTGCACCCCTACACTATATAAGGATACTACCCTCCAAATTTCATACCTCTATGACTTATGGTTTAGGCTGTGCGTTGATTCTCTGTCAGCTTCAAAAGAGTTTTATATACACGACGAGTATATTGATTTAGCTTCACTAACTATGCTTCAGAAAGTAAGTGTATCGCTAGGTATGGGAGTTCAATTCTGCAGTCATGTTAAAAAAATAGTTCCAAATAGTTCCTATTTATAGGATTATGTGAATGCCAATTTACTATTCTACACTTATTTATACCTAGGTAATAGGAAAGTTTTGAATTAGATAAAGATCTATCAATGATTTCGTTGATGAAATAAATACCAAAATAAAGTCATTAAAATCATTATATTCAACAAAACCAATCAAAACAATACAAAAAGGTATAATTTATAGAAATAGATAAAAGGTTTACATTAAAATGGTCTTTAAATTAAATACTTTAGATCAGAGATCAGGTTTAAGAAGTCTAGTGTTCCGTATAATTTAAAATCCTCGAATTCCTAAAACTAAGACAAGTATTTCAAGCTCACTGTCAGTGAGATGAGAAAAGTGTATAAGAATGCTGCACCTTACAGGTACCTGTTCTCGCAATAGGCAAGTCTTAGCGTTGGCGCACACCTGACGAGAAGACGTCGTTGTCGTGCCCGTAGTGACATGAAAATAAATATTATTTTAAAAAGGATGCTGTCAAAAGAGGGTTTTCGTTATTTTTTTCGTCATAAGCTGTTTTCGTTTGTGACTTTTATAGTGTTTTGCTTTAGTTATAACTGAAATAGCTTTTAAGAAAAAAGCATAATATTGTAACGAAAAAGCTCTTAGAAAAACTTGCTTTTCCAAAAAATATTTATTTTCTCTCCCTAACTACACGACGCGACGTCTTGTCTTCTGATGTGGTTTGACGCTTAGAAATAAGATTAATAAAACACTCAAATGTCAAATTAATTTATTTTGTGAAACAAAATTCACAAACTAGATGTCAAACTGTAAGGGTAGGTACGAACACTTTTTTCTTCACCGGTCATTTTTCTTAACCTACCTACTCAGATCTCCGCGTTTTGTTAAAAGATTAGTAAACCAGTAAACGCCAATAAACACTGAAATTGGCAAATTCGTGGGAGCCCTAGCCACCGAACAGCCACAACAAAAGAAGAAGAAGAAGGGTAGGTACGGCCATGATCAGCTTGAACAGCATGCAAAATTCACAAATTTAAGTTTTTAACTTACAAAACACTTTTTATTATAGGTGGGCGAACATCTCCACACCTTGGGTCCCTGACGGTCGGCGATATCGGGGTCGGCAAAGAAAGCGTTGGCGCGACGAACTAGACGCCTTCGAAGGAGGATGGTGGGAGGAAGCTCGGGATAGAGAAAATTGGGAGTCTTTGGGGGAGACCTTTGCCCAGCAGTGGGACGATATAGGTTAATAAAAAAAAAACACTTTTTAACACATCTTTCTTTACATCGATACAAAAAAATACCGATACAAAAATGCGCAACTTCATTGTGGCATTACTGTGTTCGATGCGATGTTCCGTCACTTTAGAATTGAATAATTATCTACAAACAGCTAACAGAACCCTAAAATCACCGATGATCATAAAAATTAACTTAAAATAACAATAAAATTGTATCATTAATGACAAAGTCAAGTGATAAATCAATATTTACGTAAAAATATATCAAATGTCACTTTGTTTTATGGTTCTTGAATTATTAAGTCCATTTTCGGTGGCCCAAGGTGTTTTATGGGATTCCAAGGTACTTTGAACACTTTTGGTTTTATAGTAGGTTTGAATCTCAGCTTCAACGGTCAAAATAGCTCTAAGATGATGTTTAAAATTAATTGTCATAGGTTCATTGACATTATTTGAAACTCGATACAATATGGATACATGTCAATATTGTATGGAGTGTCATATAAATTCCTCTTTTTAGTTATCCATTGAAGTTTGAGCATCTAAAACTTTCAGAAAGATGAGTTTGAAACGGCAATGTACATATTAGGTATGTAATTTTTCTTAGTTGCTTATGTTTTTTATAAAATGTCACAATGGACTTAATGGTACGATGAATAGACACTTTTGATCTAAGTCGTGGGTTTGGTTCTCATTTTTGTTTATGAAATAGCTTTACTCATACCTGATTCTACTTAGACCACTTCCAGAAATTAGCGGGTTAAAATAACGGACAATATTACAACTTTCCTATGGAACCAATGATGAGAACCACCCTGATGTTTTTGGGAGTGATTTTAGCACACCCTGTACCACGTACGAGTTCTATTAATAAAAAAACTGAATATATAAATCTATTGTTACAATATTTTCGTTTGAATAAAATAAAAATAGCAATAAAAAATACATATAAAAGTAAGTCAATAAAATCACGAAGGATCATTTTAAATTGACATAAAAAATTGGTGAATGTTCCTAAAAGATTAGGGTTAAAGTTCACAAAAAGTAACCAGCTGTTTAACTTAACCGATTCTTTTATATACGCACGGGGGTGTGACAACCAAGTTCAGCAAAGCTATTTTACATGTAACATGTAACTATAAGTATATTGGTCTAGTAGTAAAAGGAATAATATAATTAACTATGCCCGCGGCGTTGCTCGCGTTCTCCCCTTTAGAGTGTGACGTTTCAAAATTCCTTTCTTAATGCACCCCTACACTATATAAGGATACTACCCTCCAAATTTCATACCTATAGGACTTATAGTTTAGGCTGTGCGTTGATTCTAAGTCAGCTTCAAAAGAGTTTTATATAATACTAGCCGTCGCCCGCGGCGTTGCTCGCGTTCTAGACCCTTTAGGATGTGACTTTTCAAAATTCCTTTCTTAGTGCACCCCTACACTATATAAGGATACTACCCTCCAAATTTCATACCTCTAGGACTTATAGTTTAGGCTGTGCGTTGATTCTCTGTCAGCTTCAAAAGAGTTTTATATAGGTAACTAGTGGTTGCGTTGCGCGCGAGCTGCAAGCAGCTCGCGTCTTTTGCTTTAGGCCGTATTTTTATCAAAAACCCCTCAATCTCATTCGGATACCCCGTTGGAACGAAGTCAATCGGTTAAAGTTTCGCAAAAAAAATCTACATGGCCGACATCTTAGAATGCCCACCCTTAATTGCAATAAAAACGCATTTAAAATTTAAAAAAGTGTAAAATTCCATTCAAACCCCTCAATCTCCTTCGGATACCCCGTTGAAACGAAGTCAATCGGTTAAAGTTTTGAAAACCGGAAATGACACGGCGGCCATTTTGAATTTCTGAAATGTCATAATTTTTCTAAAATATACAGGATACAAGCTACCTGTCAGTGAAAGAACGGTAGTCATACCTTAAACTTGGTAGAACAAAGTAAGTCGCCAAAGTCGGGTCTGACTGAAAAATTCAAACTCCTATAGCATGCGGGGTTGCCAGCTGCGGGGAACGAAAATGATCAAATGTCATTTGGGTGGGCCCAATCTTGCCAGCTAGTGGGAATTTCGATTCAAAATGTTGTTATTTCTACTTTTCACGTTCCCGAGGGAAAGCGGGGAAACTACCCTAAAACTGGGGAAATATTTTCAACCAGGCAACACTCCTTTACCAACTGCACAACCGGTCCATACATTTCGTCCCGATTGGGGGATGCCAACTACCCAATATTTCGGTTTGAAAATCGTGATTTTTTCGAAAATCGCAAACTATTTACAAAACGGCCGCCACGCCGTCCGCCATCTTGGATTTTTGAAAAGTCATAATTTTTCTGAAATCTCAAGGATATAGGCTATCGTTCTGCATACTCGGTGTTGCCAGCTTTTGAGTTTCGTAGAACAAATTAATCCGCCAAAGTCAAAAAGTCCCAAAAACTAAAAAGTTGCAAGTCTCTCGGGGTTGCCAACTAAAAGTTACGAAAATGGTCAAATGTCATTCGGGGGAGGCCAACGCTCCTATGCAGCCCAAGTCTCTATTCAAAATGTCATTATTTCTACTTTTCATGTTTTTGGGGAAAATCTCGGAAGTTACCCAAAAAATGGGGAAAATTTCTAAACCAAGCAACACTCCTCAACGAATCACACAACCGCTCGGTACAACTCGACCCCCTAAAATGTTGCCATCTACCCTAAAAATGGTTTTGAAAATTTAGCAAAAACCATGACTTTTACAAAATGGCCGCCACAGCCTCCGCCATCTTGGATTTTTGTAAAGTCATAATTTTTCCTAAATCTCAAGGATATAGGCTACCCACCCCTATACTCAGTGTTGCCAACTTGCGAGTTTCGTAAAACAAAGTAATCCGCCAAAGACAACCCTAAAAAGTCGAAAAATTCAAATCGAAATTGCGCGGCCGCCATCTTGTTTTTTTTTTTTTTTTAACCGATTCCCAAAATCCCAACCTACAATCAGTCGGATGACATGCTCGGACGCCCTCTATCTGTCATAGTTTGCGAACGCGCAAATCAACACCGGCGCCATCTTGGATTTCGAGAACCGCTATAATTTTCCTCTACTCGTTTGGTGTTGATACACATTTTCGTAGAACATTATTGTGGTGTAGCTCCACTCCTTCTGTCTCTCAGGGCATGTCAATGAGTGAGTCGTAATGTAGCTTTATATAACTATAACTAGTGGTTGCGTTGCGCGCGAGCTGCAAGCAGCTCGCGTCTTTTTTTTATGCCGTATTTTTATCAAAAGCCCCTAAAAACCCTACTAACTCCTATAAACCCCTCAATCTCATTCGGATACCCCGTTGAAACGAAGTCAATCGGTTAAAGTTACGCAAAAAAAATCTACATGGCCGCCATCTTGGATTATCAACCCCTTATTGCAATAAAAACACATTTAAAATTTAAAAAAGTGTAAAATTCCATTCAAACCCCTCAATCTCCTTCGGATACCCCGTTTAAACGAAGCAAATCGGTTAAAGTTTTGAAAACCGGAAATGACACGGCGGCCATTTTGAATTTCTGAAATGTCACAATTTTTCTGAAATATACAGGATACAAGCTACCTGTCAGTGAAAGAACGGTAGTCATACCTTAAACTTGGTAGAACAAAGTAAGTCGCCAAAGTCGGGTCTGACTGAAAAATTCAAACTCCTATAGCATGCGGGGTTGCCAGCTGCGAGGAACGAAAATGATCAAATGTCATTTGGGTGGGCCCAATCTTGCCAGCTAGTGGAAATTTTAATTCAAAATGTCGTTATTTCTACTTTTCACGTTCCCGAGAGATAGCGGGGAAACTACCCTAAAAATGGGGAAAAAATTTCAACCAGGCAACACTCCTTTACCAACTGCACAACCGGTCCTTACAATTCATCCAGGTAGGGGGTTGCCAACTACCCGATATTTCGGTTTGAAAAACGTGATTTTTTCGAAAATCGCAACTTTTTTACAAAATGGCCGCCACGCCGTCCGCCATCTTGGATTTTTGAAAAGTCATAATTTTTCTGAAATCTCCAGGATATAGGCTATCGTTCTGCATAATCGGTGTTGCCAGCTTTTGAGTTTCGTAGAACAAATTAATCCGCCAAAGTCAAAAAGTCCCAAAAACTAAAAAGTTGCAAGTCTCTCGGGGTTGCCAACCAAAAGTTACGAAAATGGTCAAATGTCATTCGGGGGAGGCCAACGCTCCTATGCAGCCCAAGTCTCTATTCAAAATGTCATTATTTCTACTTTTCATGTTTTTGGGGAAAATCTCGGAAATTACCCGAAAAATGGGGAAAATTTCTAAACCAAGCAACACTCCTCAACAAATCACACAACCGCTTGGTACAACTCAGCCCTCTAGAATGTTGTCATCATACATAAAAATGGTTTTGAAAATTTAGCAAAAACCATGACTTTTACAAAATGGCCGCCACAGCCTCCGCCATCTTGGATTTTTGTAAAGTCATAATTTTTCCTAAATCTCAAGGATATAGGCTACCCACCCCTATACTCAGTGTTGCCAACTTGCGAGTTTCGTAAAACAAAGTAATCCGCCAAAGACAACCCTAAAAAGTCGAAAAATTCAAATCGAAATAGCGCGGCCGCCATCTTGTTTTTTTTTTTTTTTTCACCAATTCCCCAAATCCCAGCCTACAATCAGTCGGATGACACGCTCGGACGCCCTCTATCTGTCATAGTTTGCGAACGCGCAAATCAACACCGGCGCCATCTTGGATTTCGAGAACCGCTATAATTTTCCTCTACTCGTTTGGTGTTGATACACATTTTCGTAGAACATTATTGTGGTGTAGCTCCACTCCTTCTGTCTCTCAGGGCATGTCAATGAGTGAGTCAGTGAGTGAGTGGTAATGTAGCTTTATATAACTATAATATTGAATATTGAATATTGATATTGATATGAATTTTAGTTTATTTTATAAAGAAAATTACAACTAATACAGTATTTACAATATTTACAATATTTACAAAATACACATGAAACAGTTGAGCTATCTACAAACCGTTGCAAACGATTTATAGATAGCTCAACTGGTCCAAATCAGTACCAATCGGAAGCGTGCCCAAGACACTGGCTGCATTGCCGCGCTGAATAGCAATGCTGATACGCTGGCCTAGATAATCACCAGCCCTCGGGTCACGCGTCGCTTCGACTAGACGCCCTGAAAGAATTTTGAAAACCCGGAGGGCCTCGGTACCCCACGGACCTAGAGTCTCGACCCCAAGAGGCACAAATGTGTAGGCCCTATCGAGACCTGCATACTTGCGCCTCTTGTGGTCCTCGGCCAAATCTGCCGCCGCACCAGCCTCAACGGAAGTCCTAGGCAGATGTGAAGGAGCAAGGGTATCGACGCAAGTAGCGTCCCACACCAAAGGCCTTCCCAACTCCCAAGGAACAAGAGTCATACCGTCAGGCCGTTTGCCATCGTCACGCAGCAGACCATTCGGCTCAAGAATAGCTGCCACATTCACGCTGGTAAAAGCCCGGCGGATGATATCGTTAAGGCTAGCGTGGCGGGATATCCGACCGGCGGCTCTAGTGCACGATAATCCGTGGTGACCAAGCTGTTCGACAGCCGTACCGCACTGGCACCGATGAGGCGCACAGCACCGCGCACCCAACCGTAGACAGGTTGCAATACGGAACGTGACGGGATCCATTAGAGTACCAGTGTTATGAGAGGGAAGTGCTTGTAACCAGAAACCTGACTCCTTTTTAGAGACGGCTAACAGACGGGCACGATCTGCGGAGTTTGAACACGTTTGTAACAGAGAGTTCCGTGTTAACTCGCACAGAGGCCCGTCCCATTGCCGTTGGGACGAAAGAGATTTGGGGGGAGTGGAATCAGGACAAGCACTATGCCAAGCATTTCTAGCTTCGTCTAGATATGAAATTTTGAGATTCATGCCAGTGAGAGCCAAACGAGACGGATTTAGAATTTTTTCTACCAAAGAATTAGTGCTGTAGACGGAAGACAAGAATGCTGGAAGGGCTACACTTGAAATTTTGCGAATACCTAAGCCTCCCAATCTGACAGGTAGGGAGGCCTGCGACCATGCCCTGTCATCCAAACAAATATTCAAAACCGATGATAATGTATTCTTTATTATGTTGTCCAAGCCTTCCACCAGCTCGCTGTGTTTCCACAGTTGACAACATCGTAAAGAGTATGTAAATTTAGGTACAAAGAGGCAAAACTTAATAATTGTAAAAGCCATATGGCTATTAATTTTGAGCAGTCTATCTGAAGTTTTATTAAAATTTTGAATTTTCTCATCTACAAAAGCCGGAAGAGACTCATCCATAATTGGTGAACCAAGGAGGCGAAGTGAACACTTATCTACAACTGTAATGTTAGAAGCCAAACTATTGAATTTATCTATAATATAATTTTTATCCAAACATTTATCAGAAACAAAGAGCTCACATTTTGAAAAATTTAGTTCCAAACCTATTTTCAGAAATTCATCAGTAATAAGTTTTAGATCGCCAAAAACTGTGTCCACATCTCCACCCAGTGTTCCGTCATCCAAATACCAAACATTGAGTTTGGATTGGAGACGTTGAATAATTGGATGAATAGCAAGACTGAAAATGGCCGGACCTAGAGGGTCGCCTTGCTGGCAGCCAACAGCAGACGAAATGACATTGTTTCGGTAGATTAATTTAGAAGGTGAGGCATAACATTGCCAGAGAAATGGGTAAATTTCGGGAATTTTTTCTTTAATTTGATTTAGCAAGGCGCCCCTGTCTACTGAATTGAAGGCATTTTTGATATCTACCTTCAAAATAACCTCCCCATAATTTTGATCTAAAAAGGTTCGAAGGGAATGTACCGCGGCCTCACAACCACCTCGCGAGCCAAAGCCTAGCTGAACAGGTCGGAAATAGTCGCCTAGGTAATCGGCTTCTTTCCGACAGCAGACTTTAGCTGCGAGGCGGCGATAGGTGGTGCCAACGGCTATGGGTCTTATCCCGCCATCCTTCTTTTTGAGTGCGCAAAGGTTCGCACCGTACAAGAGCTCTGTGATCTCGCCGTTGACTCGACCTGACAACATCAGGTTGATCAGAGACGTCATGTCCCCCAGAAGGACTTCACCGGCATGGCCAGACCCACCAGACAGCAAGTCTTTTAGATGCTGTGGAGTCACAGCATCCAGGCCGCCAGCAGAGCCACTCTGGAACGACATGACGGCCCCAAGCACATCCTGGCTGGTCGCGTCCACGGCGTCATCACTATCTTGCGGTGGATCGGGGAGGTTCAGGTTTGGACCTGCGGGCGGATGCTTACTCTCAAGAGATATGAGAGTATCATTAGAATTTGGAGCTATCGTGTCGCTAGAAAACAAAATACGGGAGGCACCCTTGATGTCACCATCGCTGAGTTTACTCTCCACAAGTTTGTAGATAGTAGACTCAGCAATTGGTTTCTGAGATTTTGAATTTGTTTGTGGGTCCTGATTTGTATTCAAAATAAGTGTGTGCTCTCCGCGTGCACTGTACCTAACACAATTTTGTTTAATCCGAACTGTTAATGATAATTTATTGCCTAAATCATTCTGTACATGAAGTACTCTGTAAGGAAATATTAGCAAATGTTCCCAAGCTTGCTTCGTATTTTTAGATACAGCATTCCTAATGGCCTGGGAAAGAGCAGTAGCGACAGAGATGCGGGCACCTCGAGGAATACGTTTCAAAACAGGGGTTGAAATTTTGCACTGGCTAATCACTTTCCAAAAAGGTTGTAAATCAGGCGCAGAAATAGAATTTTGAATCGAAATATCTACCGCTCCTGCAACCGGTGCAGACAGCGGGATAACAGGGTTGCTGTGCATTCTTTTTTGATGAATTTTGAGGCCTCTCTGTCCCTTGAAGAAACGGGCCTGGGGACATTGTGTGCACTCTACGAGAGGCGACACAGACACGATAGAATGGATCCCAGAAACATTCCTAATTGCATTCGATGGTTGTGTGCACTGTGCCATTACAATATTTATCCTTATTAATATATTATTATTATTATTTATTTATCCTTATTGATATTGATGATGATAATATTGATTAATGATCAAAATGTTATTATACGGTAATTTGAAACGCCATAATGGTACAAACTCATACACACTCTTTCAGTATAAATTTTTTTTGTATTGCAATATTTGCACTGTAAAAAAGATTTGAAAATATACCATGACAGAATAAATTGCGAAAATGTAAGCACTTCCTAACATAAGGCAGCAGTGTTTTTGACAGATATTCAATGCGTGGGTTACCTTTTCATGTCCCAATTGTTTTTGTTGATAGATAGATAGATAATATTTTATTTTACACAAGGGTAAGGTACGTACAAATCTTAAAACTAACTTTGTATAGTACAATGGGCGGCCTTATCGCTGCAAGCGATTTCTTCCAGGCAACCGTTGATATTTAGGATACCAAAAATCGATGGTTAAATTAACCGCTTGGTTAAGTAATGGTGAACGCTTTAAGCAATTTGAGTATGAAAAATCATAAAAAATATTTTTATAGACTGTTTTTGAACACATGCATTCCAGATTTACCCGTTCTAGTTTTTATTGCGTTTGACGAACATACAGACAAACTTTGTAATAAAACTATTACAATTTCGTAAACAATTTTTGGGTGGTCGGATTCTGCGTTTGATTTCTGGGAATTTTCTGTTTGGAACATGTTTTTCTGTCGATTCCAAGGATGTTTATTAATATCTGTTTTTATATCTAAATGCTATAAGAAATAATATCTGATTGGGGTTATTGAATTTTTTTTTAAAGTAGGTTTATCTTTGCAAAAATCCCCAAAACCCAAAAAAGGAGATTTTGAACTAACCCGCAAACTCAAACTTATAATTGATTTCATTCTATTTTCAAAGTAACTTACAAATTCTACCAACTAATAATATGATGCTATACCTAGGTACTAGGTTTATGTTTGTTTATTATAAAGATATAATAATATATTATGTATTAGTTTATGTAGGTATCATTATGTACTTTTGATTATATTAATTAATTAATTTTATTTTAATAATTCAAATTATTTTTATGTACGCCCCGTCCGTGTTTTGTGTATTAGATCCTGTCCATCCAAAGGTTGCCTGGAAGAGATTGCTTCAAGCAATAAGGCTGCCCATTGTACCTACCTCCTAAAACTTAATCGTATTACCAATTATGGTATTTTTTTTGTTATTTTCTATAATTATAAGTGGTGTACAATAAAGAATGTTCTATCTATCTATCTATCTATCTACTTATAAGTTAGCAAAAGTAGGTTTATTTAGGGATTAAGTTAGTTTTATATTGTGTATAGGTTGTACGTTGTTTTAAGTTGATAAGTTAAGTTGTATATAGTAGGGTAATATAATCACACTCCGATCAAACCCTTTAAATAAATTAAAAAACAAACGAAATGTGGTTCTACTAAATATTTGAATTATAAGAACAAAAAACTGGCCATACCTAAATTAAAAAGCCACCGAGTTCCAAATTCAAGTAGCCGAGATCTGTCATTAGAGGAAAAGAAAAGTAAACGTCAAGAGGGACAATTTGAACAAGATGGCTAATAGGCCCTTGGTCCAAAGTCCAAAAAAAAAGGACCATGGAATGAGAAGCACCTCTATTACGAACAAGTCTGACAGTCGCCGCGAACGTATTCGAGTTATATTGCGCGTCAATGCCAGCTCGACTGCCCACCGTTGTAGTGTCACCGCGCAGTGTATCTCGGATACGCTAGCGTTACGATACGTTTGCGATTGTCACATTTATTCGTGATGAAGGCATAGGTTAGGATACGTCTAAACTGTAACAACGTTTAGTTTAGTTCATGGTAAAAGCTTTGCTTAGTTTGTTACTAGAGGGCGTTGTAAAATCTCCAGTTTTTTCCAGTTTGATAGTAATCGTCTGAGATCATTTCGATTTCCTGTCTTCCCACCCAAACAGATGGAGATGAGCTCATCAAATAGCCGTTTGAGATAATATGAAAATTATACTAAATACTATTAGGAGTTTAGGACCATAAGAAGTGTTTTTCAATTCTAAAGAATTTAAAATGAAATGATAAAATAACAAAAAGGTACGTACTGGATAAGATTTGTTTTTAACCTAGATAAATCAGTTGTGTGGGGGTAATTAGAGGCACGTCCAAACACGCAAGGGGAACATGCAGAGGATAACTGAAATGAGCCAAATTTTTGTACATGTCCGCTTGCAGAAGAGTATTCCATATGTGACAGATAGCAAGCCCATCACCGCTGCATGACTAATAAAAATAAATAAAAAAATGTTTGGAAATTATATTTTCAACCCCGGTTACTCAAAAATTATCAAAATTGAGTTACTAGCGTTTCTTATCTCAGATGTATAATTCTATACTCAATTTTTATGCTTTTTTTGAGTTACCGAAGTTTTCTTACAGGGGTGCGATTTCTAGGTAATAAGTCACGTGACTTATTACGTAAATTACGTCGATTTTTGACATTTTCTATTCTTTGTACAACGTCAACTTGGCTACAGGGGCTGGTTTCCTTCTGGGGTTTTCGTCCCACCGTATAGAGGCAGGTTTCCATTCGGTGTTTTCCATCACCGTTCACTAATTTTCTTAATATATCAATTAAGTAGGTATCTCGGTACCGAAGTTATTTGCATGTTAATAATCGATCATACATTATGTATCTACTTAATAGAAGCTTCCGATATTCATAGGCGTAATGGACGATGTCATAGATTAGTAAGATTAGTTTTGTACAGATGAGACACGTTAGCAAAAATTAGTCCCTAGTCTGAGAGTTGTATTCGCACAAAAGTCAGACTTCAGATACAAGTATAGACTTTCATAAAATACTGTTTCAATTATTTTTTTGAATATTTTAAACCTAAAACGGTATACGATTTTTTTTTCACGTTGACCCCAGACTGCGAAACAGAAGGGGTGTTATAAGATTGACAACGTTGTGTGTCTGTCTGTTTGTTCGTCTGTGCTCTCGTAGCTCTCGTTATTTTGTAAGAAAGGTGATTTGTCTGGCTTTTATCAATGTTTGGTTTAAATTGGTGCAGCCGTTTTCTAACTAATATGAGGATATTCATTAGCTCTAAAAAACAGTTTTCAGGGATAATTGCAGTTTGAACCTCAATGTATTCAGATTTTTTCATACTCAAAGGCCTGATGATGAACAGCAATTATGATAAAGATATAAGATTTTCAGAGTCGAGTTTTTTGTAAAATTAATGATTCGTCGCATCTGTTTGACATACCTACTCTTTGGAACTAAGGTATGTGCATTAGCGCGTAAGTAATGAGCACGGATGAGCGCGCTCCGTTCTTAGTACGCAAGCATTCATCTCACTGGTTTCTTCTTTGTCACACTTTTCTAATGCACTGTGAAATCAAGACTGAGATATTTCAGCAAAGATTTTTTCTTTAGAAGTGTCCATATTTGCTTTTTTCTATACAACTAAATGATAGAACAAGTTGATGGCCCACTTGATGCTAAGGTTACCACGAGGCATTGCCTCACTGAGCACTTCCACTGAGGATGTGTCCTATGAATTGCACTGCACCCTTTACTCTGGTCTAGACAGCAAGCCATATTTTAAAGGAAGTGCCCGGTGAGGCAATTGTCTGTTAACACAGTGTCAGATGGGGCATCTGCTTGTTCCAGCATTTTTCTTGTAATTTTTACAGTACAAGAATAAAAACAGAGTGTTCATTTCAGAAGTAGGTGTAGGTTAAACTAAGGTGCCGCCGGCGACTTCGTGCGCGTCCCGTTGGATTCCGTTGATTCTTCGGGATAAAAAGTAGCCTATGTGTTAATCTAGGTCACGGACAATATATATTCCAAGTTTCATCCAAATCGGATCAGTAGTTTTTACGTGAAAGAGTAACATCCATCCATCCATACTTACAAACTTTCGCGCAGTGTTGCCAGTCACACGCCACATACACTACAGGTAGGTACATTGTATACTTTGAGAAGCGTCAAAAAATACGCTCGCTCGATTTTTTTTGGTACTCTTCACGATGGGATCATCTTCCCATAGCATGGTAATCAGTTTCCTCCGTGGAAGCCTTCGCAATCGGATCCCGTGTGTCAACAGATCGGAGATTTCAAATTATCCAAATTAAACTGGAATCACGGATCATTTCCGGCTTATTTATAATCTGTGCCAAGAGCTGTTTGAATATTACTCGAATACATTTTGATAATATGCCTGCTAAGTAGATTAATGCGCTAAGTAGGCACGTTCGTATGAGTTAGTGGCCGGTAGTTCTGATGACGGAGATTTTAGGCCGCCTTAAGGCCTCCGTAGAGGCAGAGCCGGGATAGTTTAAAGTGCCCTTCAAAGCATGGAAGCACTCAGATGTAAATGCAAGCTCTGATGAGTTTTTAGGCCGCCTTAAGGCCTCCGTCATGGCTTAACGACTGCTAAGAGCTGGGACAGTTTAACGTGCCCTCCGAAGCACGGAAGCGCTCAGATGTAAATGCCACTAACGGTCACCCATCCAAATAGTAGCAAGCAAGCAAGCAAGCTCGTATGAGTTAGTGGCTTACTCTGTCGATGGAGTTTTTAGGCCGCCTTAAGGCCTACAATATCCAAATAGTGATGCGCTGTTCACGCAAATTCAGTGATTTAATCCAGTCCAGTGCTGGGACTACGAAAGCATAGACAATAAAAAAAAACAACAAAAAAGACGTCAATCTAAAACACCCTTTCCGTTTTCAAAAATTAGCTCAAAGGAGTTCAAAAACAGACAGAGGTACGAAAAAAGTGCCAACTACAATTTTAAATCTCCCCCTAACTTTGGAAACTCTCGGATATTTCTTTGCAAACTCCTTTCCCGAGTGTAAAATTAACTTTGCTAGGTGTCCTTTTATATCAAAAGTTGGGTTACTACGAGATATCGAATAATAGGCGATAAATATTGGAAATTGAGAGTGATAATAGTAGGAGGCGCGGGAAGGTAAAGTTCGGTTTGAGTATGAACAATAGTGAATAGTGTGAACAAGAACAACCGATTCAAAAAGTCTTTTACTAACTACAATAGCTCAATTGTTATAAGTGTATTTTGTAAATATTTTAAGGTATTAATTAAATGTAAAAATGTAGATGTTTGAATTTTTGTGTTTTAATCTGGCTGCAAACTACTGATCCAATTTTGATAAAACTTAGATTATTATATAGGTCATAACCTGGATTTATACATAGGCTATTTGATATCGTGAAAAATTTACAAGAAGTATGGAACGCGGTTTATGTCGCCAGCGGAAGCTAATAAGTAGTATTTTAACGTCCTTCTCCAAAATCGTGTTTCAAACTTTCTGACATAAGAAATGCTCAAAAAACCTTGTGCTCAAGCATCATATTAAGGGGAGATACTTTTTTAAATCAATAAATCTATGCTTCTAGAACAAGGTGGCGGGATGAACTAGATAAATACCAGCCCGAATGGATCATCACAGCATTGGATCGCACAGCGTGAAGGGGGGGACGCCTTTGCCCAGCAGTGGGACATCGAAGGCTCATAATAATAATAATAATAAATCTATGCTTAAGCTTTTAAGTCATGAGAGAGCATACAAACTGAAAAGATTGAACAGTCTATTCGCATTTCGGGCAAATTGCTTACGTTCTTTTTCGCTCCCCCCCCTCTATAGTCTTATACCTCTGCCAAAGGTAGAAATCTAGATGGGTTCCGTGATAAGAGTAATCGTTTTTGACCCGAAGAGGGCGCTGTCATCGATAAGATACATTTCGACTTTATGAGTGAGTAAATCGGAAAGGGTAGGTTTTGAGGGTTGCGCCGAAAAAGATTTTTCGTAATAATTTTCATCCCAATATTTTTTCCGTATATTTTGACAGCAGATTTTGTACTTTAGTAAGTTTTTGAACGAACAAATCTGACAGTCTCCGTTTTACGTAAGACTTATTTATTGGAGTCATATTGCGCGTCAACTTCAGCTCGACTGCCAAACGTTGTACCGTCACCGCGCAGTGTATTTCAAATTCGCTGCAGCCGCTTACGATTGTCAAATTAATGAATATAATGTGAGTCCGTCATTTTTTTTAAAAGATTAAGTTATGGGCCACGAAGATCCCATCCCATTTTTTTTTTTAAATCTTTGAATGTTTTTCCGTACTAACCATTTACTACTATATAACCATTTCTTTTAGACACGCCTTTTTGACAGGTTAAACTTATCAAAACTTGAGTTTTTAAGAGTTAAACTAAAAAATATTTTACTGCAAGCAAACTCACGGGCGTTCATTAGTCGGTAGTGAACGAGAGGATATCAGTTTCTCATGTCAAAACAAAGGTTCCGAACTACAATGGAAGAGAAAGCTGGTAGTCCAGTGAAGCTTTATTTCGACGCTATATATATATATTTTCTAAATTACTTTCTTAGTGCACCCCTACACTATATAAGGATACTACCCTCCAAACTTGATACCTCTAGGACTTATAGTTTAGGCTGTGCGTTGATTCTCAGTCATAGCTTCAAAAGAGTTTTATGTATTTAGAAAGATGATTCCTATTGGTGGATGTCAAACATATCCTTAGCAACGTAGCTTAGCTTAGCTCTAGTGGTAAACCACCTTAAGCCCTGCGAAATACACTAACAATGAATCGGTCATTCGTGAAAGTTCCCAGGCCACTGGGAAAGTGAGAAAATGTGTAATTATAAAAATGCCCGCTATCGTATATCTATCTTATAATTGCTTCACTAAATTGCTAGTTAAATCGAGTTAGGGCAAATTGGTTAAAAACCTTGTTCTGAGAAAGTTGTACTTTACTTACTTACGGTTACTTACGGTTACTCCGAGTCACTCAGGGTAACTCCGATCCTGCTCAAAAGGTGTGTTGCGAAGAAAAAAAGTTTAAAAACTAAAACCCGACTGAAAATAACGCTCTAAATAAAAAGTATGAAACAAGCAAATATTCTCATTCGAAGCACGGAAGCGCTCAGTATGGAAATGCCACTGCAGGTCACCCATCCAAATAGTGACCGCACAGAACGTCGCTTAACTTATATAATCGGTGAAGATTGACTAAGCAAGCCTAGTCACGAACGCTTTATGAAAGATTATTGATTGATGAATAGATTGTTGATGAATACTTATTACATTTTTTTTGTAAATACTTACATACTTATACCTATATTATTATTATTATTATACATAGCCGTGGTCATTCTTTTGAAAAGATCTAAATACATAAATCCTCTAACAATTTAACACCTTTCAGGCTTTCACGGCGTTGCCGGATCCGGAAGTGAATCGTTTCCCGCCGAAAACCGCGCGTAATTTTTTTTACCGACGCTTAAGCCGTTATGGCGGCACTTCCGGTAAACATAAGTATAGTTAGAAATATTGACGTATAGCATGGACATCCTACTAATATTATAAACGTGAATGTTTGTAAGTATGGATGGATGGATGTATGTTACTCTTTCACGTAAAAACTACTGATCCGATTTGGATGAAACTTGGAATATATATTGTCCGTGACCTGAATTAACACGTAGGCTACTTTTTTCCCCGAAAAATTAAGGGGATCCAACGGGACGCATACGAAGCCGCGGGCGGCACCTAGTTCATCATAATGCGCTGGATTCAAATCTTCAAATTTGGTCGTCGAAGCTTAGATCAGGCATGGCCGTGATAGCCGCGCGCCGCCCCAGCCGGGCCTAATGTAAACCAACCTTAATTATAAGTAGTTCCTTAAGTAGTTATAAGCTATATGTATTATAGTTATATGTTTCGGAACCAAGAGTTATCAATAGTGAACCACAATAGTAAGTACTGTTTCATTTTAAATTATAAATAAATAAATAAATATACCCCTTCTGTCGTAAACTAATCCCATGTACGAAAGCCTCAAAGTACAAAGTTTAATTTTTCAGTAAAAACGTAAGAATCATTTAGAATCAGCTTTTAATAGTAAAAAAGAAAAAAATATTCGTTGACATATCACACAACGCTCTCTAGTCACAAACTTAGCAGAGCTTGTGGTATAGAAACTAGATAGCTGATAGAATAGATAAAGCATTGTTATAATGAGCATTTATTTTGTCATTTAAGCGTAGTTTCACTACTATATTCTAAATGTATACTTCTGGTTGTATTTCCGGAGCGCGTCACATGTCGTGACGTCACTTCCGGTAGGCTTGGCCGCTGTGGATGAATGTGGATTTTCGAATTAGTGTCAGCTCTAAAAGTTTTTGGCATTATTTTGGTAAATTAAATAATTATTGTAAATGTTATTAGAAGTTCAAAAAGCTTTGTTGTGCAATTTGAATATAAAATTTTTGTTTCATACAAAATGAAGTCATCACTTCTTCTTCTTCTTCTTCTTTTGTTGCTATGGCTGTTCGGTGGCTAGGGCTGCCACGAATTTGCCAATGTCAGTGTTTTTTGGCGTTTACTGGTTTACTAATCTTTTAACAAAAGGCGGAGATCCTTCTTCTTCTTTTATTTATGGCCTCTGTCCGTCATTTCGACAGAGAATTTTGCCAGTGTCAAGTGATATTTGAAATAATATAAGTCAAGTCATCGTCAAGTCGGCTGTCGTTTGTTTTGAAGGCAAAATTGGAATCGAGTTTTCAGAAACAACACATAGCATTTTTATTTTAATCGTTTTTCTTGTGTTATTGTGAGTATTGTTGTTTAATTTTGGTGGAATTTTAACCAATAATACTTAGGTCGTAACATAAAGTGTGAGCCATTGGAATAAATGTGTGTAAAGTGGTTTTTCTGAATGTGAAAAATCGTTTCAGGTTTTGAAGAGAAAATCCACCATTTCTCTTCAAAACAAACGACAGCCGACTTCACATAGGCTTGACTTGACTTATATTATTTAAAATTCACGACTTGACAAGTCAAAATTGTCTGTCAAAATGACGGACAGAGGCCATATAGGTTTAAAAGAAGAAGAAGAAGGCAAAATCGTGGATATTTTTCTTCAAAACTTGGAGATGAATTTTCACATTCCGATAAACCACTTGCCCACATTTATTCCAATGGCTCACATTTTACGTCACGACCTAAGTATTATTGGTACTAAATTGCAACAAAATTAAACAATAACACAAAGGGATTATGAAACTAACCCGCTGACTGTACCAAGACGGTGGAATGCAATATACGAGTCTCCTTTGGTATTTGGTAATAACACAATTCTTGGTTCCTTTCAAACTATATTTGAAGATGACAATGCACTTCTTGAAGCTGGTCTAGTGGAGCAAACCTGATCGTAAGATCGCGGGTTCAAATCTACAAAACAATTCATGAAAATATTTTTTTGTTTTGTTTTGTTATTGCTAAAATGGTGAAATAAAACATTGTTAAGATTGTTTTTTGTTTTCGGTTAATGTTATATGGCATTGCTCTGAAATGGTGAAGGAAAACATCGTGAGAAAACTAGATGCTATAGGAGGAATGGTAGTTAGAGAAGAGATGGAAGATAATTGCCAGTGTCAAATAAATTATTTGACATTAAATCAGTCAAGTCATTTGTCAAGTCGGCTACCGTTTGTTTCGAAGCTTTTCATAGGCAAAATGATGGATTTTGTTTTGTAAAATTAAGTATAATATCTTGGGCACGCTTCCGATTGGTACTGATTTGGACCAGTTGAGCTACCTATAAATCGTTTGCAACGGTTTGTAGATAGCTCAACTGTTTCATGTGTATTTTGTAAATACTGTATTAGTATAATATACTTGCTTAAAATAACGTCATTAATATAACAGTGACGGTTTTCTAGAAAACCTTCCCAAGGTAACTTTTCTTCGGATGACAAATTCTATCCATTTTCTTGGGGGTTGAAAAAAGATAGCAATAAAACAACTGTCTGCCCCTAGGGGTTTAATTAAATCATGAGGGGTTGAGGGTAGTGCAAAATTGTATTCACTCAGGAACGACCCTGGCTTTGATGTAACTAAGTTTTGTTACTCTGGTGACGGAGTTTTTAGGCCGCCTTAAGGCCTCCGTCGTGGTTTTACGACTGCTGGAGCCGTTTACGTTACGTTTATTACTTTTACGATTAAGACAATCGTAAACGTATCGTAATATTACAGTAAAACAAATAATTATGACAATTATTTGTGCTGACTCCTCTGAACAGACCTTTGTATGTACATCATTTCTATTCTGTATTTGACTTTTCCTATAATTTTCCAGGACAAAGTGATTGGGCGGTTTCAATTAAACGGTCGTCAGCCTTCTTTTGTTGGTCGCCTTTTGCGGGCTTCCTACGCTTGTTTTTAAACAATTTTATGTAAGTACTAGCCGTCGCCCGCGGCGTTGCTCGCGTTCTACCTTTTAGAGTGTGACGTTTCAAAATTCCTTTCTTAGTGCACCCCTACACTATATAAGGATACTACCCTCCAAATTTCATACCTCTAGGGCTTATAGTTTAGGCTGTGCGTTGATTCTAACTCAGCTTCAAAAGAGTTGTATATACGTATATTGATGATAAAAATAATTTTGTCTACAATGTATAATGTGCCTTGATCACGAATAAATGTGACAATCGCCAACGTATCGTAACTTTAACGTATTCGAGATACAATGCGCGGTGTCACTACAACGGTTGGCAGTGGAGCTGGCATTGACGCGCAATATAACTCGAATACACTAACGCGGCGACTGTCAGATTTGTTCGTGATAGAGGTACAGATCTAATTAGTTCATACTGACAAAAAAGTTGGCTTTGAAAATGTCTTAAATTCATAATAGTAGAGAAGTATCTTCTTCAAAAATACCAAAGTTTATTCCATTCTATCATTCATTCATTCACTCTTAATTAACCTTGAATTGATCAATAATTTTGAACTCACAAGCGCCGAAAAGAGATCTATATAATTCTATTTTTTTAGCTTTGCTGTTTTGGTGTTTTTTCATGGTCCCATTATTTTTTATCACCCCAGGTGATGTTATTTCTATCAACAAATCTGAATATTCTCTATTCCCTTTGATAATACCAATTCCAAGACGTTTCCCATAACTATTGATGCGTATTCTAAACCCATCATTACCATAACTAATTATGCAAGTTAATGAAAGTACATTCGGTTCCATGGCTTAATCAATGGCTGAGCGTATGCAAATAGCTTGTTATATCGTGTTGGAGCTAAGCTTATGAATACCTAGCTATTTACTTTCTGATATGTTATGCATTCTATTGTAAATTTTAGTTCAGATTCGTATACCTAGATCCTTAGAAAATTCTTTATTGCATTTTAAAAATCGTACAGAGGCGAGTTTAATGCTATTTAGCATTATCTACCAACTAACCTGGGTGTAGTGTCCTTCAAACGGTTAGGCGTTAAAGGCGATGATAGTTTTATATACTTACTAGCCGTCGCCCGCGGCGTTGCTCGCGTTCTACCCTTTAGAGTGTGACGTTTCAAAATTCCTTTCTTAGTGCACCTCTACGCTATATAAGGATACTACCCTCCAAATTTCATACCTCTAGGACTTATGGTTTAGGCTGTGCGTTGACTCTCTGTCAGCTTCAAAAGAGTTTTATATATATTGATTAAAAACTATTCCACTTTTGCGCACCAAGCTTAGTGCGCAAAAGTGGTAGCGTAGATGCGGAAGCCCTTGGTGCACAAAAGTGGAATGCTTCGTTTTAAATACTTAGCCCCTAAGTTTTTTTTTTAAATATTTAAAAAATAATGGAACAAGCTGATAGCTCACTTGATGTTAAGTGGTAATTTCTGCCTATAACAATGCATTACCTCACAGAGCAAGTCCAATGAGGACTGTGGTGTTTTTTCTGAAAACCTCTCAAGTGTTAGCCTAAAATTTACATATTAACACGTCGCTTTCTTTTCCAAAAAAACATTAAATTTTTTATAGTATTCAATAATCAACGATTATGTGTTTAGTGTGGCTTGTTCCCATCGAGCCCACCGGCTAGCCCACTGGTGGGCCGGATGGGAAAAAAATCCCATCGAGCCCACTATGCAAATGAGTGGGCTCGATTGTAGGTATTAAAAAACCCCACGTGTATACAGAAAATAATTAATTAGTCACTGAAGCTATTTAAATATTAACGTAGGAAGCCCGTCCCTAAACAGTTTACAAATTACAATTCACGGCATTCAAAAAACTCAAAACGACAAAGAAATCGCGTTCGAAACTCAAACAATTAAAAACTCATTCCGAATGAAGGCTCGCTATTGGTGGAAAACATCTGGGAATGTTTATGCATGGACGATAGTTTTAATATTCTCTTTTACAGATAATTAGTAGTGTCTCTAACACGACTACGAATCAAAAGGCGTGCGAAGGACACGCTAACATGATGGGCAGATATAAAAAAAATCAGTGGTAGAAAAATTTAAAATTGTTCTATTTAGAATTCTATTAAAGCGTAATTGGTTTAATCTAAACAAGTAGAATTTCTTTAGATGATAATGATGATGATTAAAAGTGAAATAAACTAATGAGCAACGAATTACCAATCACTTTTGCGGTCGAGATGCATCTAACTTATTCTACTCTGTTTTCAGTCGGCATCCACTCTAGTAAGATTACAAATACTAGTTATCTGTACAATGTAGAGTCCAGTAGCTGGTATCTCCACATAATGGTAAAATATTTGTCTCAATTTTTTATTCATTTCTTGTTCAAGATTTTTTTTTTATAAATCATTTAGTTAAGTATTTTATACAAGATACAAGATGTGAACTACTGTACTGTACTGTGAATAAAATAAAGGTTTAAGAGTATTTATTTATTCTTGTCTAATAACCCCCTTCCACCAACATAAATTACGGTTAAGGGGATTTCTATACTTTTTGTCTAATAATCCCCTGCCTCAGCTAAATCCGATTGTAAGGGGATTTGTAGACAAAAAGTCTAATAATCCCCTTCGAAGGGGAATCTTTAAGGGGATTATTAGACCAAGCCGTTTATCCGGCCTATGTACTTACAAGACTCAGTTAGCTTAAACTTAAGTACTTCAGATCAGCGTTACTAGCTTCTGCAACTGACGGGTTAGCATGATTTTGAAACATCTTCAAATAATACTGCAAACCTTCAGGAATATTTGAAGATGTTTCAGAGAGGTAATCGAAACTATAATACAATTAGTACATGCTGCCCGCTCTGATACCGCGTTCACACTATGCCCATGCCGCTGTTGGCATGAATGCCGCGATTCATTCCGGAACTATTGCCATAGCAACATCGCCAAGTTCATGCCCTAGCTCCTTGGTGAGAATAAAGGCGATGTTGCTGTGGCAATAAATCCGCGGCATGAATGCCGGCAGCGGCAATGGCATAGTGGTGAACGCGGTATGACGACTATAGCAAGAAGTGGAATATGAGATCAGTGACCTTGCACACGTCAGCTGAGCTCAGGACCAAATGTGACAACCGTAAACGTATCGTAACGTATCCTAGCATTTTTCTTTTAATTTATTGTTCTTGTTTTTACACTTAGTTTCATAGTTTACGTCCGCTCATCGAAATTGGTCCTAGCGGAAGATCAGCGTGGGTTGTTCTCAACCCGCATTTTGCAGCACTATGATTAGTTTTGTTATTATAATTAGGTATTCTTTTAACTACGTTTTGGTTTCTTTTATTTATTTATTATTTAGGTCTTATGTTTTAGTTTAGTCTACCTACTTATGTTAAATTTTTCTTGTGTTGCAAATAAATTATTTTTCTATTTCTATTTCTATTAGCGCGTGCACACTATGCCTTTATTCTCACCAAAGAGCTAGAGCATGAACTTGGCGATGTTGCTGTGGCAATCATTCCGGAATTAATCGCGGCATTCATGCCGGCAGCGGCAATAGCATAGTGTGAACGCGGTATATAGCATAATATAGAAAATACACGGCGCGGTAACGCTTCAACGTTCGGCAGTCAAACTGGCGTGGATGCAACATGATTGAAAAACGTTAGGTTTACGTAACGCGTACGTTTACGTTTGTCATATTTATTCGTGATCAAGGTATATGTTTCTATGAATGTGAAAATTCGTTTTCAGGTTTCGTAGAGAAGATCCACCATTTTCTCTCCAAAACAAACGACAGCCGACTTGACGAATGACATGACTTATATTATTTCAAACTAGCCGTCGCCCGCGGCGTTGCTCGCGTTCTAGTGCGACTTTTCAAAATTCCTTTCTTAGTGCACCCCTACACTATATAAGGATACTACCCTCCAAATTTCATACCTCTAGGACTTATAGTTTAGGCTGTGCGTTGATTCTCAGTCAGCTTCAAAAGAGTTTTATATATATTTCAAATATCTTACTTGACACTGGCAAATCTGTCGAAATGACGGATAGAGGCCATTAATTAAAAGAAGAAGAAGAACGTCATGTGCCTTTGTGTCCTGTGGCATAGAGGTTGTTTAGAACAAGTCAAACCAGTGTTCGGGGAACCCAGAGCAGGCAACTTTACAAAACTATTTAGGGGGAACGTCGGATGTGTTGGCAGCATTGCCGAGGATCTCACTGGCCTCAGACGAAGCCGGAATTCCGTTTTGTTTGAGAGGGTTGTGTTGCATAGAGTGGGGAGAGAGATGGGAAGGTAAACTTGCCTATAGTGGTAGAGCCTCTGTGAGGGAGTTGATCTCCATCTGACTTAGTTGTTAGAAATAAAATGGTCTGTCAAACCTAAAACACTGATACTGAAAATATCTGTAGGTAATTTTTTAATAAAAATAACATAGTAATTACACTACAAGAAATATTTTTTTCATACCTAACTATTAAGCTACATTGTTAGCTTAACGCTTGCACTGAGTATTTTTTTGCGAATATTCGTTCGATGAGCACAAAATAAATTAAATTGCAATAAGTATTTACTCTGATTAATTCTGTTACGCCTGTTTTTTAAAAACTAAAAAAACGTCAAAAATGGAAATACTTAGTAAGTGACGTATATTTTTACTTAGGAGGCTAATTTAGTGAAAAAAGATGTCAACTTGGTTAGAAACCCTGGTGTTTTTGTTAAACAATTTTTTACTTGCCTCTTGTAGGCATTTTGCTCTTTGCCTCTTCTGTCCCTGCTTACGTAACTCTATGACCACTATTTCATACGTACTAAAGTTATATGCGTACGGAATAATTTGCAGTACACGAAGCTTTGATATTTTGACGGCTGGTTTTAAAGCTGAATACGTGCATTTTACAACCTGGGGCTTAGGCTCTTGCACACGACTGTGAAAAAATGCTCACAATTTTAATCCACATCTTATCTTTAAACAACAAAATAACGGTTTGTAGATAGCTCAACTGTTTCATGTGTATTTTGTTAACTAGCCGTCGCCCGCGGCGTTGCTCGCGTTCTACCCTTTAGAGTGTGACGTTTCAAAATTCCTTTCTTAGTGCACCCCTACACTATATAAGGATACTACCCTCCAAATTTCATACCTCTAGGACTTATAGTTTAGGCTGTGCGTTGATTCTCTGTCAGCTTCAAAAGAGTTTTATATATAGGTATTGATATTGATGATTGATATTGATATTGATGATGAATGATGATGATGATATTGTGAATATTGTTAATACTGTATTAGTTGTAATTTTCTTTGTGAATAAATTTAGTCATGTTAATTGAAAAAAAAAACAAAATAATATAATAATTAATCTTTTTTTTACATTATTATAAATAGGTAACTCTTTGACCGCAATCTCACCTGATGTTAAGTGATGATGCGGTAGACGGTGTAGCACATTTACGTCACGTTTACTACGTTTAGTACGACCTGGATTAACACATAGGCTACTTTTTATCCCGGAAATTCAACGGGATTAAACGGGACGCGAACGAAGTCGCGAGCGGAAGCTAGTTGTAAGTATACACACACCAACCGTCAAAACCACTGCACTTACTGCACTTATTCCACACCACGCCACGTCACTTGCAGTATCATATGAAAGCGCTTCAAACTTGAGGGGTGCTGACAGTGGTTTACTAGCGGTTGAGTGCGGCTTTCCTCGTTTTTATGAGTGCAGAATTAAACAATAGTGTCTGAGGACCATACTCGAGGAAAACCGGGATGGAGCGTTGTATTTTTGTCTTAGTTTATTAGCTGAGATAAAAGAATAAGTACTATCAAGTTTCATGGAAAATATCTAACATTGTTTCGACAGGCGTCATGGCTCAGTCGGTAGTAGCTCTGCCTTCCGTGCTGTGGGTCGTGGGTTCGATCCCCACCGAGAACAAACATTTGTGTGTGACAAACATAGATGTTTTTTCTAGTCTGGGTGTTTCTATGTATTATAAGTATGTATTTACAAAAAATGTATAGTTATAAATATTATATCAGCAATTTAGTTCCTATTGATTGTTTGTTCGCGAATCACGCCTTAACTACTGGATCAATTTCAATGAAACTTATACCATTCGGAAGCCCTTTTCCCGGATTGAAACATAAGCTATATTTTATTGAAATCTAAGACGTGGATTCTTAGATACAGCTTGAACTCTCTAAACTAAAAGCAGCCATTTGCTACGAGGTTCATCGTATGCTGGTGACAGATATTTTTGTGGAAAGTTTCGCACGCGGACGAAGGCGTGGGTATAAGCTAGTTTTTAAATAAATTTGTTCTTTTGATAAACCAATAAAAAATATTGTGAATATTGTAAATACTGTATTAGTTGTAATTTTCTTTGTGAATAAATCTACTTATTATTATTGAAATTGATAAAAAATATTCTTCTCAAAGTTTTCGATCAATTCGAGTTTGATCAAAATAATTACTTAATTTAATTACAGAGTACGTTTACATCAGCGGCCGACTTTGTAATCTTCAATTTACGTAATTCGGGGGAGTATGGTAATGTTAGGGGTTGTAAGACTTGTAAGCTAACGTCTTGTAAAATCGGCTTCCGTTATTTCTATGTATTATAAGTATGTCTCAAGTGGAGTTGGGCAGGACACCTGGCTAGACGTGGTGATGGCCGAAATCAGGCCGAAGGAATCTGGGTCGTCCGAAAGCGCGATGGGCCGACGACATCGTAAAGGTAGCAGGAAACACCTGGTTGCGGCACGCACAAGACAGAGGAGGCTGGCATAACATGAAGGAGGCCTATACCCAGCAGTGGGTGATACCGGGCTGAGATGATGATGATGATGATGATGATAAGTATGTATTTACAAAAAAAAAAATGTATGTATGTATTCTTTCAGCCATCTAGTTTCCATCGTACAAGCTTTGCTTAGTTTGGGGCAAGAAGGCGTTGTGTGAAATGTATATTAACTATTTATTTTATTTGATTATCCTCTAACACGTATAATAGTTTGATATGACAGGCGTCATGGCTCAGTCGGTAGTAGCTCTGCCTTCCGTGCTGTGGGTCGTGGGTTCGAGACCCACTGAGAACAAACATTTGTGTGTGGCAACATAGATGTTTGTTCTGTGTCTGGGTGTTTCTATGTATTATAAGTTGGTATTTAGAAAAAAAATGTATGTATGTATTCTATCAGCCATCTAGTTTCCATCGTACAAGCTTTGCTTAGTTTGGGACTAGAAGGCGTTGTGTTAAGTGTCCGTGAAAATTTCTTTATTTAGCGTTCGCTACAGCGGTCTTCGCGTCAACAGGATAGTGAGTTAGCACACGAGAAAGTGAAACGCTAAAGTGATTTCGCGACTGGGTAGTTAACGTGACAAAATGTTCAACGGTTGCAATGTGAATGGAGTGATGGACGCAGTGCATTGCCTTACAGGGCACGTCCTCATTGGACTTGCTCTATATGGTGATGCATTGTTATAGGCAGAAGTTACTACTTAACATCAGGTGAGCTATCAGCTAGTTCAATTACTTATTTCATTAAAAAAAAATGGGCAGGGGTCAAAATATCTATGTGGCAAAAAGTATAAACGTCAAAATATGCAATGGTTATAATGGACAGGAGTTAAAGTACTGTTAATTGTCTTGTAATAAATATTTAATTGTACTTATTTCTAATGTTACCCAGGTGAGGATCTCGAGCAAAAAAAAATTGTCCCCATTTAGCGGTGACCGCTTTTTGAGAAACCAAAACGTATGTTAAATTCGTAATTGTTTTATAGGTATGTTTCATGTGAGCTGATGGAAGATGTTATCACGTCAAACAAGACGGAGGTACCCAACGACCCTTCTGACGTAGAGGATGGAAGCGGGTTCTGTTCCCGCTTCAGGCATGTTGTACTAAAATATTATATATTTTCGAAATCCCTACCAGTGGGGGATTTTTGGATTTTTTTCCAGATATCCCCACTAAGTATCTGGTCCCTTTCTTTAGCCATTGAAATTGGTTGAGTTTATACTTCTCTTTACTAAAGTAGTTCTTCCAGAAACAATTACTTATTTATCTATTACTAATTAATACTAAATAAATAGGTACTTACCCACCTATATGTATGTAATTGTACACATTCTAGTGCAGCTGACTGTACTTTAATTATTTTTTTATGAATACTAATAAGTAGCTCTCCCCGTGTGTCAATTTTTTGTCGCCATTGTAGATACCTACATGCTGTATAGTCACAGATCATCATCAATATATATAAAACTCTTTTGAAGCTGACTTAAAATCAACGCACAGCCTAAACTATAAGTCCTAGAGGTATGAAATTTGGAGGGTAGTGTCCTTATATAGTGTAGGGGTGCACTAAAAAAGGAAATTTGAAACGTCAAGGGTAGAACGCGAGCAACGCCGCGGGAGACGGCTAGTATAATATATATATTATAGTTAAACATTTAAAATATCTTGTTTTATATATCTAAGCTATCTAATGCCGCCTTTGAGGTCGTACCTCGCATAACCCTACCTAATCTAGGTATTCCCAGTGACTTTAACTTTATTATATCCAGGAACTCTTAGGTATAACTAGCTGTTGCTCTCGAGTTCATTCGTTTATAAATAAACCACTCGTGGCGTAGCTTGCTTAGTCAATCTTCACGGATTTAAGTTAAGCGACGTTCTGGCCGGTTACTATTTGAATGGGTGACCGTTAGTGGCATTTACATCTGAACGCTTCCGTGCTGAGGGCACGTCAAACTGTCTTGGCTTTAACAGTCGTTATAGTCGATGGAGGCCTTAAAGCGGCCTAAAAACTCCGACAACTTCGGCTACTAACTGACTCGTATACGAGCTTGCTTTGCTAATGGCTACGTTTTATAAACAGACCAACAGAATATTATTTTCTATGTTAAGATCTCTATAGAGCACTTAAATATCAAGGAGTGGATATAATCAAAGGATTCCTGAGATAATGGAATTATCCTTGAAGTATTTCATAATGACAACAGATGGCGCTGGAACTAAACGCTACAGTTTATTACATTCTTGTAATGTTGGTAGCTATTTTAAAGTAATTTTGTACAACATTTTTTTAAGAAAAACAAGGCCTTTTGACATGACAAGAATTTTTTTGCATTGCGCGTGTCTTAACTGACTAAAAAAATATATCTCGTAACTAGCCGTCGCCCGCGGCGTTGCTCGCGTTCTACCCTTTAGAGTGTGATGTTTCAAAATTCCTTTCTTAGTGCACCCCTACACTATATAAGGATACTACCCTCCAAATTTCATACTTCTAGGACTTATAGTTTAGGCTGTGCGTTGATTCTCTGTCAGCTTCAAAAGAGTTTGATATATATTGATGATGATCAAGCGACTGAGTGTCTTATCTCTCTTAAGACACAAGATCTTATAATGTGCAAAGGGCCTTAGGTGCCGGTAAGCTTGCAACTTGTCACGAAATTAAACAAAAATATAAAGCCAAGTTTTTTTGTTGATAACTTTAATATTATAAAACATTATAAAATCCATATTTAGTAGGTAATAACCACAGAGACAAAAAAAAAGACAAAATTTCACATTTTTATTTATACCTAGTCCTTTGTCCATCATTTCGAGTCAATTTTGAAAGTGTCAAAAAATTCATTTGAAAAAAAATGGTATTTATCATTTTTGGTCGTCTATTGCGTTATTCTGTCAAAAGATCTAGTATCAAATGAACCAGTGTGCCTTTGTAACCATTCTACTTCCTAAGTCCTGTGAGGCCGACGATGTTAGCCTAAAAGCCAGAATCCGGTGCCCTTATTCGTAGACGCTAGTGATGACGTCATACAAGAAGGCTGTGACGTAGCTTCATATTTTTTTTTTTTATCCGTGCTGCTAGGTAAGTTATATTTCGATATTAGAAAAGAATTTAGTTCATGACTTCGAGTCTTCTAGTCTAGAGGGCGCCATATCCGATTTAATGTGACGTCACATAGCCTACAATCAGCGGACGATCGAGACACGTACAACGATGTGTCATAAGTCAAATTCTGATGATTCGTTTTGGAGTTATGAGGGAACAGATGAACATACATACTGTGTAGTTTTTTTAGGTCATTTCATAACTTGAGATATTTTGTATTTGCTAGTCTGTTCACATGATTTGTATATATGATGTTACGATCAAACTTAATTGATTTCTGTGTTATTTTAAGTTTATTTTTTTAAATTATTGTTGTACGTTTCCCTAATAAAAAAAATATAGGTATACATATACTGGTCAAAATCATATACTCTTCTTTTTGCTTCGCCGTAGTCGGTTAAAAATAGTTTTTTTTTTATGATAAAAGTAATGGAACAAGCTGATAGCTCACCTGATGTTAAGTGGTAACTTCTGCCTATAACAATGCATTACCTCACAGAGCCCGTCCAATGAGGACGTGCCCTGTAAGTCAATGCACTGCGTCCATCACTCTGAGACGTAAAGATGTTGAAGTCTCATGTGCCTGTAATTACACCGGCGCCCTTACCCTTCAAACCGGAACACAGCAATGCGAGCATCGCTGCTTGGCGGCAGAAATAGATACGGTAAAACCAAATCACTAGTCTGCTAGAGTTTACACAAAATGTCTTCCCGATAACACACCCACTCTAGTCCTACTATTGAATACTCGTCAATTTAAAGAAATACATTACTGAATACAGGTCCCAGGCGATCCAGATCCGATCCAAATTAACTTAAAACACAAACCGTTCAGGCGCTGCGTAAACAAAGAAGCTGCACGTCGGCATGTTGCTGTCACAGTAAATTTTACCGAGAGCCTTACATGGGATAGCTCTCTCCTTAGGAGTTGAGTTGGGGTACATACAGATACGTATTGTGTGGTGATATTTTTATCTCTTAGGCCTTTTCTTGTGTCATATGAGAAACTCTGTGAGGTAATGCATTGTTATAGGCAGAAGTTACTACTTAACATCAGGTGAGCTATCAGCTTGTTCCATTACTTTTATCATAAAAAAAAAAACTAGCCGTCGCCCGCGGCGTTTGTCGCGTTCTACCCTTTAGAGTGTGACGTTTCAAAATTCCTTTCTTAGTGCACCCCTACGCTATATAAGGATACTACCCTCCAAATGTCATACCTCTAGGACTTATAGTTTAGGCTGTGCGTTGATTCTCTGTCAGCTTCAAAAGAGTTTTATATATATTGATGATGATGATGATTGATGATGTCGATAAGACATTCAGTCGCTTGATTGTTTGAGACCGTACTTAATTATTACAAGATATTTTTTCTTATGTCGGTTAAGACATAATACAAAATTTTGGCTTTATTGTCTTGCGTTCGTGTCTTATAATATGCAAAGGGCCTCACTGTGTATCTGGTTTTTCTGTTCATTTGTCTTATTTAAAAAGAGGTTGAGGCATACAGAAACTTATTTTGTGGTGCGATTTTTTGTATTTTGTACTTTTTTGTTCCTGCTTTTTGATAAGTAGGTAGGTATTTAGTTAGAAAAAAAATAAGCTTACTGCTTAGGCTTAAAAAAAATATCTTTTATCTCGCTTTAGGAGTTGAGTTAAAAACATACAGAATTTTATTTTGTGTAGCAAATATCATCTTAAGTCAGTTTTTTTTCATTTTCTTTCCTGCAATGCCTGTCTTATTACTATTCATTCCACCAACTTGAAACAAGCTTGTCGTAATAATTCCCGTGTGTTTCCATCCTCACGGTATTCGGGATTAAATTATAAGTAAAATCGTTGCCAAGTGGAAATCCGAAGCACTATGCCAAGTAGGCAGCGTTCTTCAGACATAATGAATACGGGAATACCCAAAATAATTATAGTTTAACCTCCTTTGTTATTAAATTTAAATTAAACAAAAGTTGTATAAGTGCTTAAAGTAAAATTAAAATTCAACTATTCAGTTAGCTGTCATCATCATTTCCCTGCCCTTATCCCACGCTAGGTGGGGTCGGCACAACATGTTTTCTTCTTCCACTCACTCCTATTCGTCAACTCTGAATCTACTCCTCTCACATTCATATTCTCTTTCACACAATCAAACCACTTCTTCTTCGGTCTTCCTCTACTTGCATACCCAGCCACACTCATATTCATAACTCTCTTCGTTATATGACTTTCATCCCTCCTCATTACGTGTCCATACTATGCTAATCTACCACTCCTCATCTTTTCTTTTCAGTACTATTCAGTAGCTGTATTCAATGTTTTTGGGCAAAAGTATATCGCGAAAATCTCAAATTTTCCAAATTATGGTCATTTTTTAAACAAAATGTCTTAAAATCCCCTTTAAGTTGGCCCAGAACTTAAAGAACCTACCAGAACAAACATTTGTGTGTGTCAAATACAGATGTTTGTTCTCTGTGTGTTACTATGAATAAGTAGGTATTTGTAAATTTTACAAAAAAAATGTATATAAGTATTCTATCAGCAATCTAGTTCCCATAGTACAAGTTGTAATTAGTTTGGTAATTAGTTGTAATTATAGGGCGTTGTGTAAAATATCAAAGATTTTTTTTTTTAATAATTTATATTAAACTCGCCTCTGTACGATTTTTAAAGTGCAATAAAGAATTTTCTAATCTAATCTAATCTATATTATTTATTCTCCACGAGCGGGCCAAGCTCAGAATATCACTTCTAGACCACATACCCAATACCGAGATTCGACGTTGCACAAAGGTTGTGGACGTGGGTACGCGAATCGCGAAGCTGAAGTGGAGATGGGCAGGACACCTGGCAAGAAGGGAAGACGAGAGATGGACGAAGGCGGTCACAGAATGGTGGCCAAGAGACCAAGAGGCAGACCACCCGCCTGATGGTCAAATGACATAGTAGAACTGGCTGGAAATCACCGGACAAGACTCGCAAGGGACCGAAAAGAATGGCGTAATAAAGAGGAGGCCTATACTCAGCAGTGGGTGCAAACGGGCTGAAATGATGATGATGATGATGATGATTTATTCTCCGTCCTATTTTGCCAGTAATTTTTCCGCAAACCCTTTAAAAAAATGCGAAAACATAATTTACCGTTAAAAAGGTTTTTATAACATTCTTTGTTCATAATTGAAAAGGATTGTGGATGTTTCGTCAAAGGAACTAGCTTTTGGTTGAAACGAGGTTATTTTTCCATCTCCTCTGTAGTTTGCCTTAGGCGGGGGTAGCCATGTTTTACGGCGGGGTTTTTTTATTGTCTAGATATATAAAACTCTTTTGAAGCTGACTGACAATCAACACACAGCCTAAACTATAAGTCCTAGAGATATGAAAGGAGGGTAGGATCCTTATATAGTGTAGGGGTGCACTAAGAAAGGAATTTTGAAAACTCGCACCCTAAAGAGTCTAAAATTCGGATCTAAGTTTTTAACCAAATAATGAGTATACTGCTACCACGCGAATAAAGCCGCGGGCGACTGCTAGTTCCTTTATGAAGCTTTGATTTTTATAAAAGAAAGCCGGAATAATGCTTATTAAGCTCCAATTATATTATTAGGTTTTTATATAAACGTATCTACATGAAGTAGGTAAATTCATTTTCATCCCACCATCTCGGAAAGAGTATTTTTAATCTTCAATATCTGAGTGGAAAAGCCGTTTTTATTCTCTAGAGGATAAAGTAAATTGAATTTAGAACATCGTGTGCACTAAGTTTGTGAATTAAAAAAAACATTAAACCTATTTACTGCTACCTCTATGGTGCCGAATATATCATACAACTTTTTTTAATTTGTTAAAAACTCAGACTCGGAACCTTCTTGGTGTTCTTTTTTCAATTTGCTTTGTACGCGGTTCTTTACGCGGCATTTTTTCACGTCATTGTTAAACCTTATATTAAAAACAAGAAACTTGAAAACAAGTGAAAAAACTAAAATGAGTGATTCTAGCGACGAGGAAGTTTGTTTGACGCCAACAGAATTGACTGAAACTGTTAATAATGCGCAAAATATTAGTCATTTCCTCGCTGAGGTGGAATGAAAAGTTACGTGTTGCACTCGAGTGCAAAGATTTTTCACCTCGTGCTCTTTTGATTCCCTCGCTAACGCTCAGGATTCTAATTTAAATTAGAATCCTTCGATTGCTCGGTCATCAAAACACGCGGTTAAAAAGCAACTTTGCACTCTTGTATAACAAATAACTATTTCTTTTTACTAAAAATATTGATATTAAAGAACGATGATAATGAGATTAAACTTCTTAGAAATGAAGTATTTTTACCAAATATTTAATGCTTTTGCTTTTATGTACATTCTGTTTTAATTTATCAGTTTCCGAGTTCCGCTTCCGGATTAATTTGATATTATAATAAAATCAAGAAAGAACTTAATATAAGTCAAATTATTGTTTTATTCTCAACTTATACTTCTAATTAATGGACGTACCTATAATAGAATAATAAAGTTTAATTATAACATTCTTATGTAACATTTTATTTAATACTTACGGTTTCGACTTCGTCTATGTTTCATTCGGCCTGTTAATTTATCTATATTTTTACTCTTATTTTATTTTATCGGAATAAAAAATAGTAGTAGAAGTAGTAGACGTAATTAGATATATATTTTCTTTGTTTGGAATGAGACACCATGGCTTGGTTATGACTAACTAAATATCATCATCATCATCATCAATATATATAAAACTCTTTTGAAGCTGACAGAGAATCAACGCACAGCCTAAACTATAAGTCCTAGAGGTATGAAATTTGGAGGGTAGTATCCTTATACAGGGTGTTACCAGACCACTTCCGAAAACGAAAGGGGGAGCTACAGCACACCAAAACCCAACCAAAAAAAAATCAGTTATCCTGAAAAATAATTATAGCCGGAGAAAACAATGTTTAAAGATTTGTATTTATTTCGCCAGCCCGCAATGTACGCATTCACGTAGGTAAGATCGAGGCGTAGTACTATTATTTATTCTGTGTCGTAAGTGCCTACTAACGTAGGTAGGTACTAACATAGGTCGTTCGCACGTCGCGTACTTGAATGACCCGCGATGAACTCTCAGCTGTTCATGCTGTAGTAGACGTAATCTGCGTGCTGCGTGTACATTGCTGCTTTATTTATTTTATTTATTTTTTTGCTTTTTTAAATGAGATAATTAGGTAGATATGTCTTATTATGTTGTACTGTGTGTATGTAACTAGAAAAAAAATTAAAAAGAGATAGTCAAGTCAATTTTTCTTTTCGCGATTTTTTTCGCTTAATGTTTTCAGTATCATGGTCTGATTGGAACCTCCAAGTTTTCGGAAGTGGTCTGGTAACACCCTGTATATAGTGTAGGGGTGCACTAAGAAATAAATTTTGAAACGTCACACTCTAAAGGGCAACGCGAGGGAACGCGAACGTGAGCAACGCCGCGGGCGGGGGCTAGTTACTGTGGAAACTTCACTGGTTTCTGTGCTATTCCAAGTTAACTTTTTTTAATGAAGCGCTCGTGGCGTATCTTGCTTAGCCAATCTTCAGTGATTATCTAAGTTGAGCAACGTTCTGTGCGGTCACTATTTGGATGGGTGACCGTTAGTGGCATTTACATCTGAGCGCTTCCGTGCTTCGGAGGGCACGTTAAACTGTCGGTCCCGGCTGGTAGCAGTCGTTAAGCCACGACGGAGGCCTTAAGGCGGCCTAAAAACTCCGTTACCAGAGTTGACCACTAACTCATACGAGCTTGCTTTCTTTTTTTAAATTATTATTGCATTGTTTGTTTCCCTAATAAAAAAAGAAAGAATCCCAAATCATGGTGCCCCTACAAAAGACTAACTTGTCTTGAGAAGTCACAAACCGTCCGAACCAGAGCGTATGCTCAACTAGTTTTATAACCTTCGGGCTTGCGGAACTCTAAAATATCCTTTGTTCCAAACTAAGCTTTAATACTATGAGTTAAGATTTAATTTTGTTACCCTAAACTGTCAAAATAATTTATGGTAGTGAATTAGTTTTGTTCGTTCGATTTAGCAAGAGTTTCGTAGATAAGTTACTTCAAGTAACGAGCTATCTTTATTCCAAGTTCTATCAAAATCGGTTCAGCAGTTACAGCGTTCTAGAAACACAAAGATTTCAATATTTGAAATTCAAAACAAACTTACAAACATAGGCATTGTAAAAATTCTTATTGAAGAATTTCTATTTGAATTTAATTTTTCCGTAACTTTTCGTATTATTTCGTTAGTTTTACCGTAAATATATAATAAATAAATAATAATAAATATTCACGGATACTTAACACAACGCCTTCTAGTCCCAAACAAAGCAAAGCTTGTACGATGGAAACTAGATTGGCCGATAGAATACAATTTTTTTTTTTTTTAAATACATTCTTATGATACATAGAAACACCCAGACACAGAACAAACATCTATGTTTACAACACACAAATGCTTGTTCTCGGTGGGGATCGAACCCACAACCCACAGCACGGAAGGCAGAGCTACTACCGACTGAGCCATGACGCCTGTATATTTACCTAGCGTTTCTAAAAAAAGCACTTACATTACCTGCGGACATGTTTATATGCAGTATGCTTGTAGTACTATACCATCCTCTGTCTTGTCGGTATCCACAGGAAAGATAACGTCAATACGTGACGCTGACTTAACCAAGGGTTTCCCGATGTTTTCCTTCACCGTCCGAGACACACTGCAAACAATACTCAATTTTAGTCTATCTTTATATTTCAATCTCTTGTATTGTTTCTTATAACTTACAACTTGGAAGTTTTTAAACTTTTCTACAGGTTTCTGATTGGTTTCGACTGCCCTGTTCCGTAAACTTATACAGGATGTATTTATCCACTTCCAAAAACTTCAAGAGGGTTAAAGATGCTTTTCCACCAGCCCCCCGATCGTAAGCTCTGAACTGCTTTTGCTGCCCAGCGTGTCAAGCGACGTGACTACATATACGAAAACAAGAAGCTTTTGACGGCAAAAAACGCGCTGAAACGCGCTAATGTCACTATTTAGTCACAGAATACCTATGATTTAGTATTGTCATAATTTTGAAACGTCACACTCTAAAGGGTATAACGCGAGCAACGCCGTGGGCGACGGCTAGTTTTATAATATTACTAGCCGTCACCCGCGGCGCTGCTCGTGTTCTACCCTTTAGGATACGACTTTTCAAATTCCTTTCTTAGTGCTACTTACACTATATAAGGATCCTACCTTCCAAATTTCATACCTCTAGTACTTATAGGCTGTGCGTTGATTCTAAGTCAGCTTCAAAAGAGTTTTATATAATATATTGATTGATGATTGATTGATTAGTGCACTGAAAAAATACTTTGGTTGAATTTACCAGATTCCAGATTAAAGTTACCAAATTTTACGTTTAAATGAGGTCCTACCGCTGACTTAAGTTGAATTTACCATACGGCGACGGTTGGCTGATTACCAAAGTAGTTTGGTATATTGATACCAATTTGGTTTGATAGATTTTACCTATGTACGACGGTTTCGGTAAACATATATTTAAACATATTAAATGGTATTATTTAACAAATTGGTCTTGTAGATTATACCATGAACTTTGATATTTTTTACCAAACAACATCCGTAAAACTGTCAGGATAGTTACTAAACCCCTTTGGTAAAACTGTAATGAAATAGTATTATTTACTTAACGCCTTTGATATGTTTTAACAAATTAATATTGTAGATTATACCATGAACTTTGATATTTTTTACTAAACAACATCCGTAAAACTGTCAGGATAGTTACTAAACCCCTTTGGTAAAACTGTAATGAAATAGTATAATTTACTTAACGCCTTTGATATATTTTAACAAATCAATATTGTAGATTATACCATGAACTTTGATATTTTTTACCAAACAACATCCGTAAAACTGTCAGGATAGTTACTAAACCCTTTGGTAAAACTGTAATGAAATGGTATTATTTACTTAACGCCTTTGATATATTTTAACAAATTAATATTGTAGATTCTACCATGAACTTACTATGAACTGTGGTATATTTTACTAGACCACTTGTGTTTCATCTACCTAAGTACTTCTGTGGATTCTACTATGAAATGTGGTATTTTTTACTAGACCACTTGTGTTTCATCTACCTAAGTACTTCTGTGGATTCTACTATGAACTGTGGTATTTTTTACTAGACCACTTGTGTTTCATCTACCTAAGTACTTCTGTGGATTCTACTATGAACTGTGGTATTTTTTACTAGACCACTTGTGTTTCATCTACCTAAGTACTTCTGTGGATTCTACTATGAACTGTGGTATTTTTTACTAGACCACTTGTGTTTCATCTACCTAAGTACTTCTGTGGATTCTACTATGAACTGTGGTATTTTTTACTAGACCACTTGTGTTTCATTTACCTAAGTACTTCTGTGGATTCTACTATGAACTGAGGTATTTTTTACTAGACCACTTGTGTTTCATCTACGTAAGTACTTCTGTGGATTCTACTATGAACTGAGGTATTTTTTACTAGACCACTTGTGTTTCATCTACCTAAGTACTTCTGTGGATTCTACTATGAACTGAGGTATTTTTTACTAGACCACTTGTGTTTCATCTACCTAAGTACTTCTGTGGATTCTACTATGAACTGTGGTATTTTTTACTAGACCACTTGTGTTTCATTTACCTAAGTACTTCTGTGGATTCTACTATGAACTGAGGTATTTTTTACTAGACCACTTGTGTTTCATTTACCTAAGTACTTCTGTGGATTCTACTATGAACTGTGGTATTTTTTACTAGACCACTTGTGTTTCACCTACCGAAGTACTTCTGTGGATTCTACTATGAACTGTGGTATTTTTTACTAGGAAGCTTTTGTGTTGTCTATCATAAGGTTTTGTATTATTAACCTAATTACTCATGTAGATTGTACTATAAACTAATGTATTTTTTACTAGACAACTTGTGTTTTACCTACTGTTAGGTTTTGTATTATCTACGTAAGTACTTATATTGCTTCTGTACAATAAATACCTACTTACGCAGATAATAGGTACAAAACCTAACAGTAGATAAAACACAAGTTGTCTAGTAAAAAAACATCAGTTTATAGTACAATCTACACGAGTACATAATTAGGTTAATATAATACAAAACCTTATGATAGACAACACAAAAGCTTCCTAGCAAAAAATACCGCAGTTCATTGTAGAATCCACAGTACTTAGGTAGATGAAATACAAGTGTTCTAGTAAAAAAACATCAGTTTATAGTACAATTTACGTAATAAAGTTTATAATACAAAACCTTCAGATAGACCGAGCAAATAAAAAGGAGAACAAATTGAATTGAAACATTAGAAAAGTTTTATACATTTATTAAGCTTATATGCCAATTTAATTTTTTACACAGAAAATATAAACTTGAAGCAGATTTATAACGTAAAATGTAAGGCCTCAAACGCACCAGCGGTTAACCGCGCGGTTGGCTGCGGGGGCGGCTAACCGCGCGTTTCCAGTTTGTATGCAACCGCTGCGTACAGCGGTTGCGGTTGCATACCAACTGCAAATGCGCGTTTGGCCGCCCCTGCGGTTAGCCGCGCGGTTGGCCGCTAGTGCGGTTGAGGCCTAACATAACTTATAAAATAAAAAAACATTTTGTTACTAGTAGGTACCTAATGACTACCATTCCCGGGGTATATCTTGTACCCTTATACAGAGTGGATTATTAGACTGACAACCGTCAAACAAGTTCTCACTCGCATATTTCAACATTTCTGAACATATAAATCACTGAACATATTTATGAAATCAGCATTCAACAAAGTTGTATTAGCATTCATCTTAACAATAAAGTTAGTTAAAATAAACAACATTTAGATAGGAGAACTTATTTGGATCAAAATAATATTTTTGCATTGCAAAACCATGTGCAATTTTATTGAACAAAACTTTGTTGATTGCTATTTTTCATAAATACGTAGTGATTTTATTCAAATCGCATACACCACAACTGCCTCAATGGACCTATCTATTTGTATATCTAAGGCTTTTAGAAAACTGTCAATCTTATACAGAATGTTGTCGCACGACACATAAATTTTTTTTAGTTTGTCCTGTGTTGCGCCGACCCCAATGATGAGCGGCTGACATTGCATTCCTTTTTCGAGTTGAACCTTTCTCCTGTGTCTAATCGGGTAACTATTTCGCTGTCATTCTGAAATAACAAACATTTTTACTTATTGGTGCTTTGTGTATAAATTACTAATAAATGAAGGTTAGCAATGCAACAGGGAAAAAGTTATCTGAAGATTTAGCGAAGTATCCACGATAGAAAGTAGGTTTTCTCGCGATATTTTCCTTCACCGATCGAAAGCATAGTCGCTCCCACTAGACTAGACCACTGGTGCTCAATTTTTTATCCTGTATATTATTAATATTTACTATTATTGTGAACATTGGCAAAACATACCTGTAGGTAGGTACATGGAGAATGACATTTTTTTTTGATTCTGCTATTGATGGTTTCGTCTGAGTGTTGACACCTTTATTGTAGTGGTGATTGTGGCCAATTAAAGCGGCAAAGCAGTAGTCGCTAACATCTGAAAAATAAAAATCTGCATGAGCCCACATTTTATTCTTCGATACCTAGTACATAAATGCAAATATGTAATTTGTAATAAATTGCCATAATTGAGCCCTTATGCTTATGCTACACACACTGTTGCAAAATATACTATCAGGCTGTAATAAACTTGGAAACTGAAATAAAACTAAAGTTTGTTATCTTTTTCATTAGCGAACGAACAACGAAACAAAGCTATGTACGAAGTGCTTCAGACTGATCATGGGACAAACAATTTGTATTCTATTCCTACTAATAGATATTTAATAATACTTACTGTCATAAACCTCATTTTCAGAATCTATGGTTTTGGGTATGGGCACAAGCTGCTTTTTCGATTGTAGAATCCCAAGACTGCACAATTTTATTTTATGGCTATTGTATTATCTACCAATTTGCCTCTTGCTGGTAAGTATTTAGTTTTGCCATACTTCTGGCTAGGTATATAGTATGTTTCCTGTAAAAGACATCAAAAGTAACCGTTATCGGCCGAAGTCGTCTGATCAAATCAAACGTAGGTAGGTACGTAAAAGATAGGAGCGTGTGCCCTACACTACAATAACTGCCATCGTGAATACGCCCGATGACGTCCGATCAACCGGCGAGTCCGAACTTGTTGGATTTTTTACTGGTGTATTCCAGGCGTAGGTACCTACCTACCAAACAAAAAGCTATGGATTCATACTTACATTTACATCTTCAATTTTGGATTTCGTTTGAGCCGAGCGTACGGACTCATCGATGGAAGAGGTTGATAGGGAACTCTAAAAATACATAACAACCTGTTAGTAGGTAGGTAGGTACCTAAGCATAAGTAGGTTAGGTATTCTACACATTTAACTAGGTCCTAGTAGGTTACATCCTACCTATGTTACAATAAAAAATGTAAAAACTACCAAAGTAATCTGGTAGTTTTTACATTTTTTATTGTAACCTAGGTAGGTTATGTAGTAACTCTAGGACCTAGTTTATAAATTTGAAAAGGTACATTTGCAGGTAATACTCACCTTTGAATACTTCTTGAACCCTCGCCGAAACCCCCCAGGACTCCAACAGGTCTGTGACAAACTTTTCCGGTATGAACTCTTCTGTCGTATTATCATCACTATCGCTATTAATTGACATATTAGGTATACCTAGGTAGGTACCTAATAATACTAGGTAAACTAGCGAAGGTAGCGAAACACTAACACACACAAGTCACAGTCTCCAGTTCTCCACAAGCCACAAACACAACCGAGAATCGCTATGCTAGCTACAAGAAACGTTCCGATGCAATGTAGGTACCTACTATAATTATCAATAACAGCTTATTATATTGCGGCAGGCTGTGTGTCGGTAATTCGGTGAGTAAACGTGCCACCGGTGCTACGAGCTTAAAAAGAAAGATGGAGGAGATTTGGAAATGGAAAAGCAAGCTAGACACAACTCGCTCGCAAATTCAAGTTTATTACTATGGTACGATTGAGAAATGTAGCCAATAGCAAATCTTGCCGCGCGGTCTAGGAACGCCTCTTTTTGGTTTCATCCTGCATTTTAATTTTGTACTCTATGTGCTTTGTGATAAAGCATAATATAGAGTGAATCTTATAATTGTCCAAAAAGTCGTTGTGTAAATTTAACAAGTTACCTGCATTCAATTGTATGCTTCATATTAGTTAAAATAAAACACAATATTGATTTATATCCAAGGATCATGAATACAATTGCTATGTTTTATTATTATTATGACCTAAGATATGAACATTTATTTAGACTTTTCACTCACTTATTACGTATAAATTAACCATTAAAATTATCGATATTTTTTTTATCATCTAAACATTATTACTTATATAAAAATATTGAGCTTATATTGACATTATCCTATACTACCAACTTGAGCATGCTAACTCTTGACGACAAAGCCAAGTCAGTCCTGTCTTCTATCTATCTATACTATTATAAAACTGTAAGAAAGCCAAAAACTAAAACTAAAGATAGGTATGGATAAACTAAATATATGCACACTGTTGAAACTATTTTATGTTAAGATCTCCTGTACACAGTTCTACAATAAATGTTTCTTATTTCTACTAAATAAACGATTCCGATTCCAAAAATCGAGTTTGTCTGTTTGTTTGTTCGCGGATCACGCCATAACTTCTGGACCAATTTCGACGAAACTTATACCAATAGGAAGCCCTTTTCCCGGATTGAAACATAGGCCAGATTTTATTGAAATGAAAGTCCTGGATTTTCTTAGATACAGCTTGACCTCTCTAAACCAAAAGCAGCCTTTGACACGAGGTTCATCGTAATGCTGGTTGACAGATATTTTTTGGTGGAAAGTTTCGCACGCGTTCGAAGTCGCGGGTATCAGCTAGTGTCATATTATGCGTGTTTTTTTCTAGAATTTCTAGATGATCTAGATCATAATATTATCATAGTATGCATAGATTCTATTCTTTCTTTATTAATTCTATAAAAGGTAGGTAACTACTGCATCTATTCTATACATACTTAGAACAAAGTAGGTAGGTAGGTATCTGAATGTATTGAATGAATTTATGAATAATTTATTTCTGAATTTAGGTATGTATTTCTCATTACCTACTTGAAACGCTCGTGGCTAGGCTTGCTTAGTCAATCTTCACCGTTTATCTAAGTTAAGCAACGTTCTGCGTGGTCACTATTTGCATGGGTGACCGCTAGTGGCATTACATTTGAGCGCTGCCGTGTTTCGGAGGGCACGCTAAACTGTAGGTCCCGGCTCAAGGAGCCTTAAGGCTGCCTAAAAACTTCGTCACCAGAGTTGGCCACTAACTCATACGAGCTTGCTTGCTATAACCTACCTACTAAAGAATCTACAGGACAACTAAATAAATAAATAGTAGGTATCTACCTACCTAAATACATTTCTATAAACTAAATAATAGGTAGGTAGGTACCTAGGTAAGGTTAGGTAGATAGGTACTATATAAATATTGGTGGACATGGACATTCTACGCAGCAATAACACGGTAGGTAGGTACCTACCTAATGTTATCTCTCTATAACATTACCGTGGCAATTTAATCTAGTCCCAAACTAAGCGAAGCTTGTAGGTACCTACCTACTATGGGAACCAGAAAGCTGACAAGGTGGTAAGGTAGGTAAAGGCATACGTACGTTACACTTACCTTATAGGTACCTACATGTACCTACTTGTTTACATCACCACATAGATAGGTAGGTACCTAGGTAGTTTTTAACAAAGTCGCTTCCCGCTGTCTGACTCTGTACATGGGTATGCTTAGATCTTTAAAATTACGCAACGGATTTTGATGCGGTTTTTTTAATAGATAGAGTGGTTCAAGAGGAATCAATATTATAGCTACAGCTAGTAATAAACAAACACTTTTGTACATTCTACCTAATTATTTTGTAATTTCAACTTTAAGTTTTGTAACGGATAAAGCGCCTCGCTGCGGTGGAAATGGGAACTTTTCTACCAAAGTGAACTCGTAAATACAACAATAATCTCCTGTCAATTCAACGTAAATAAATTGTGAAATGTACAACAGGAATATGATTGTTTCTATTAAACTAACACTTTTGTACATTCTACCTAATTATTTTGTAATTTCAACTTTAAGTTTTGAAACGGATAAAACGCCTCGCTACGGTGAAAGTGGGAACTTTTCTACTAAAGTGAACTCGTAAATACAACAATAATTTCCTGTCAATTCAACGTAAATTAATTGTGAAATGTACAACAGGAATATTGTTGTTTCTATTAAACTTACACTTTTGGTACATTCTACCTAATTATTTGGTAATTTCAACTTTAAGTTTTGTAACGGATAAAGCGCCTCGCTGCGGTGGAAATGGGAACTTTTCTACTAAAGTGAACTCGTAAATACAACAATAATCTCCTGTCCATTCAACGTAAATAAATTGTGAAATGTACAAACGGAATATTGTTGTTTCTATTAAACTAACACTTTTGTACATTCTACCTAATTATTTTGTAAATTCTACTTTAAGTTTTGTAACGGATAAAGCGCCTCGCTGCGGTGGAAATGGGAACTTTTCTACCAAAGTCAACTCGTAAATACAACAATAATTTCCTGTCCATTCAACGTAAAGTAATTGTGAAATGTACAACAGGAATATTGTTGTTTCTATTAAACTTACACTTTTGGTACATTCTACCTAATTATTTGGTAATTTCAACTTTAAGTTTTGAAACGGATAAAACGCCTCGCTACGGTGAAAGTGGGAACTTTTCTACTAAAGTGAACTCGTAAATACAACAATAATTTCCTGTCAATTCAACGTAAATTAATTGTGAAATGTACAACAGGAATATTGTTGTTTCTATTAAACTTACACTTTTGGTACATTCTACCTAATTATTTGGTAATTTCAACTTTAAGTTTTGTAACGGATAAAGCGCCTCGCTGCGGTGGAAATGGGAACTTTTCTACTAAAGTGAACTCGTAAATACAACAATAATCTCCTGTCCATTCAACGTAAATAAATTGTGAAATGTACAAACGGAATATTGTTGTTTCTATTAAACTAACACTTTTGTACATTCTACCTAATTATTTTGTAAATTCTACTTTAAGTTTTGTAACGGATAAAGCGCCTCGCTGCGGTGGAAATGGGAACTTTTCTACCAAAGTCAACTCGTAAATACAACAATAATTTCCTGTCCATTCAACGTAAAGTAATTGTGAAATGTACAACAGGAATATTGTTGTTTCTATTAAACTTACACTTTTGGTACATTCTACCTAATTATTTGGTAATTTCAACTTTAAGTTTTGTAACGGATAAAGCGCCTCGCTGCAGTGGAAATGGGAACTTTTCTACCAAAGTCAACTCGTAAATACAACAATAATTTCCTGTCCATTCAACGTAAATTAATTGTGAAATGTACAACAGGAATATTGTTGTTTCTATTAAACTTACACTTTTGGTACATTCTACCTAATTATTTGGTAATTTCAACTTTAAGTTTTGTAACGGATAAAGCGCCTCGCTGCGGTGGAAATGGGAACTTTTTTACCAAAGTCAACTCGTAAATACAACAATAATCTCCTGTCAATTCAACGTAAATTAATTGTGAAATGTACAACAGGAATATGATTGTTTTTATTAAACTAACACTTTTGTACATTTTACCTAATTATTTTGTAATTTCAACTTTAAGTTTCGTAACGGATAAAGCGCCTCGCTGCGGTGGAAATGGGAACTTTTCTACTAAAGTGAACTCGTAAATACAACAATAATCTCCTGTCAATTCAACGTAAATTAATTGTGAAATGTACAACAGGAATATGATTGTTTTTATTAAACTAACACTTTTGTACATTTTACCTAATTATTTTGTAATTTCAACTTTAAGTTTCGTAACGGATAAAGCGCCTCGCTGCGGTGGAAATGGGAACTTTTCTACTAAAGTGAACTCGTAAATACAACAATAATCTCCTGTAAATTCAACGTAAATAAATTGTGAAATGTACAACAGGAATATGATTGTTTCTATTAAACTAACACTTTTGTACATTCTACCTAATTATTTTGTAATTTCAACTTTAAGTTTTGTAACGGATAAAGCGCCTCGCTGCGGTGGAAATGGGAACTTTTCTACCAAAGTCAACTCGTAAATACAACAATAATCTCCTGTCAATTCAACGTAAATAAATTGTGAAATGTACAACAGGAATATGATTGTTTCTATTAAACTAACACTTTTGTACATTCTACCTAATTATTTTGTAATTTCAACTTTAAGTTTCGTAACGGATAAAGCGCCTCGCTGCGGTGGAAATGGGAACTTTTCTACTAAAGTGAACTCGTAAATACAACAATAATATCCTGTCAATTCAACGTAAATTAATTGTGAAATGTACAACAGGAATATGATTGTTCCTATTAAACTAACACTTTTGTACATTCTACCTAATTATTTTGTAATTTCAACTTTAAGTTTCGTAACGGATAAAGCGCCTCGCTGCGGTGGAAATGGGAACTTTTCTACCAAAGTCAACTCGTAAATACAACAATAATTTCCTGTCCATTCAACGTAAATTAATTGTGAAATGTACAACAGGAATATGATTGTTTTTATTAAACTAACACTTTTGTACATTTTACCTAATTATTTTGTAATTTCAACTTTAAGTTTCGTAACGGATAAAGCGCCTCGCTGCGGTGGAAATGGGAACTTTTCTACTAAAGTGAACTCGTAAATACAACAATAATCTCCTGTCAATTCAACGTAAATTAATTGTGAAATGTACAACAGGAATATTGTAATTTCTATTAAACTAACACTTTTGTATAATCTACTTAATTCTTTTGTTATTTTTTTGTTACAACGTCATTTACTAATAAATTTTAGAAAATGTATCAAACTGAAATGGTTAAATCAATAATAAAAATGTGGTTAACTTTTGTTTTTTCATCAACCTTTAATGTTTTATAAATTTAACTGCTAACATTTAGTAACTTTTACTGCTACTCTTGTCAAGTTTAATAGCCGTCGGGACTTATGTAAATTCAACCATAGCAATTGTTAAATCCACGTAGAAAACTTAGTAAACTTTTGTTTCGTCATCAACCTTTATTGTTTTGTAAATTGAACAGTTAAGATTTAGTAATTTTTATCATTAATCTTGTAAATTTTGTCAACCGTTGGGACTTTGGTAAATTTAACCATAGCATTCTTTCAGTGTGGGATGGAATGGGATGGGATTATTATACGTAGGTACTTATTGCACTAAAACACTCGTAAGACCCTGTATATCGTAAGATTCGTAAACCAGTGTTTAATATTAAAGATCCAAAAAGAAAATTCCGTTCACCTATAAAGAACTAAACAACTTTTTTCCTCCGAGTACTCGAGGTAGCGAAGTTTGAGGCATTCGCCGAAATGTCTTTCAGTACTTCAAAGAACTCCCCTAATTTTGGGAACTTCTAAATAGTTCAAACTGTAGAAGAGATGCATTTACAAAGAAAACGAAGATAGATTATATGAAAGAAGATTTTTGAAAGCACTTCTCATAATAGCGCGTGCACACTAATGCCCATGCCGCTGCCGGCATTAATGCCGCGATTAATTCCGGAATTATTGCCACAGCAACATCGCCTTTATTCTTATACCGCGTTCACACATGCCCATGCCGCTGCCGGAATTATTGCAGCGATTAATTCCGGAATTATTGCCACAGCAACATCGCCAAGTTTATGCACTGTGAGAATAAAGACGATGTTGCTGTGGCAATAAGTCCGCGGCAAGAATGCCGGCAACGGCATAGTGTGAACGCGGTTTAACATACGTAGTATTGGTTTTTCGTCTTTGAATGGAGGTGTATGTATATCTATTTAGGTAGTAAAACGCGTCTACTGTCCAGAAATACTTAAATTTATTCGGTGCAACTGCGGTGGGGTGCATAAAATCCCAAAACGCAACGATAGCGCGTTCTAATTTTGCCTGTGGCGCCATCTAGTTTGGTTTGTGGCAAACAATACAAATCAATAGATTAAATTCAAAACCAGTCTATTTATACCTACTTAACACCTTTTTTAACCTCCGACCGAAAAACGAGAGGAGTGAAATAAGATTGACGGCATAATTGCAGTTTAAAACGTTTAGTTCATCTCAAAGTATTGAGATTTGATGAACTGGAGTCCATACTTCAAGGTCTGATGATGACCAGCAATGAAGTAAATCTAAGGAGGTTTTATGGAAGGCTAGCTTGTAGCCAGTAGGTATTAGTAGAGCTTCTTGTGATAGAGCTCGTCCGGGTTCAGTACTAGCACCGTGCCTATTTCTGTTGCACAGTGATGCTCACATTGCTGTGTTCCGGTTTGAAGGGTATGGGTGCCGGTACTATTACACGCACATGACATTAGTCTGTTTTCCTTGCAAATTCGGTTAAAGGGTTAAGTAATACAATTCGTAGTTGTTTGACTATTCGAGAGTCAATTGATACAAATAAACTATATCCACTAAAGCCTAAGGCGGGCGTCCACTGAAGCGGATCGTGAATTTCAAGATAGTTCAAGATTCTTAGCAAAGTGGGAACTAGCGTCTAGCTCTATCTAGACAAGTTTTTGAAGATAAAGATAGCGGATACATTTATTTTTCTAAGACGGATAGATAGATAGCTCTTTATTGTACACTAAAATAAAAGAAAAAAAAGATACAAAGAAATCATGAAAAAGAAATATGAAGCACAATGGGCGGTGTTATCGCTATAAGCGATCTCTTCGTAAGATGAATTTTACAATCGTGAGATAATAAAAAAACTCATCGAAACTTCTTCTTCTTGTATTTATATATATATCTGTCATTTCGACATACAATTTTGCCAGTGTCAAGTGAATTATCTTCTTCTTCTCTTCAATAATGGCCTGTGTCCGTCATTTCGACAGACAATTTTGCCAATGTCAAGTGTTAAAATTGTAATAAATAAGTCAAGTCAAGTCACTTGTCAAGTCGGCTGTCGTTTGTTTTGAAAAGAAAATGGTGGATTTTCTGTTCAAAACCTAACACGAATTTTCACATTCAGAAAAACCACTTTACACACATTTATTCCAATGGCTCACACTTTATGTTACGACCTAAGTATTATTGGTTAAAATTCCACCAAAATTAAACAACAATACTCACAATAACACAAGAAAATCTATTAAAATAAAAGTGCTGTGTGTCGTTTCAAAAAATGTCAAAACTCGTGTTCTCAAGTGAATTATTTGAAATAGTATTTAGTCAAGACATTCGTCAAGTTGGCTGTCATTTGTTGTAAAAGCGAAATGGTGGATTTTTTTCTAGAAACGAATTCCATCATAATTTCTTTAGAGGCAGGATTCGAACCCGCTAAGGATGGCTACCACAATGGTTTTTCAGTTAACCTTTATCTAAAAACTTATTTGATAACAAGAAACACTTCAAAACCCAATTGAATTTGCAATGGAAAGTACCTATACCCTTAATTTTCAGGAATACTGTGACCGTCTTTTAGAATCCGTTATTATTAAATAAATAAATAATAAATAAATATTCACGGACACTTAAAACAACGCCTTCTAGTCCCAAACTAAGCAAAGCTTGTACGATGGAAACTAGATGGCTGATAGAATACATACATACATTTTTTTTTTGTAAATCCTTACTTATATTACATCATAACACCCAGGTTAGATGTAGAGTTACATTGCGTGGTTAAAGTGAGTATACTGTGGGAAGATTCCCGGTTGCCGCGCTATGTAACTCAACCGCTGCTACACAATTCAACATGGACTTAAGTACTTAAGGGTGTGTGAGTAAACTCAGGGTTATAATAACAGTAATTACAGGCACATGAGACTTCAACATCTTTACGTCTCAGAGTGATGGACGCAGTGCATTGCCTTACAGGGCACGTCCTCATTGGACTTGCTCTGTGAGGTAATGCATTGTTCTAGGCAGAAGTTACTTCTTAACATCAGGTGAGCTATCAGCTTGTTCCATTACATTTATTATAAAAAAAAAAAAACAGTCGTCAACTTTCAAACAACCCAAGGGATTATATCCTGGTATCATTTTCCATTGTCCAATTTGAAATTGGTTCCCGAAACTTGAAACCAAAAACAATGCAATAATTTCCAATAAAAGAACAAGTAACAAGGTTTTGGAATTGCAAAAATTAATGGCGCAAAAATTGCTTAAGCCGCAGCTTTTATGAAACTACGACCGTCATATAACGTGATTTGTTATTATCCAATGGGCATTTAGACCTCTCAATTCAAACTAGAACAATTCCAATTCCAATGACGTCCATACATTCCATACATATTGATTCCATACATAATTGGAATTTGAATTGTTCATTGGGACATTTTCATTGATCGTAAACACCACGATAAAGTCACAGGTATCAAAATTCAAAATCGATTCATAAGGAATACGGGCGTTAAATAACGGTAACTGGTTTTCTGACGAATCAGGTTTAGCAGAACAAGAGATTCCGTACTTACACTTAGCTATCGTGTACCAGGGTGGGGTCAGAGTTTAAGCGTTTGAAGTAAAAAAAATGTGTTAAATTTACACGTGGTAGAAGTGAAACCTTCAAAGAATACTTAGCCATATGCAGTACTAAGTTTCACTCAAAATAAAAAGTAAAAAGTTGCAAAAAGTTTATAATATCGCATTGGATTTGAACTTGCTCCCGTTGTAAGTCTGACCGCAGTCTAACGGTATCACAATAGTAGCTCTGCTGCGATGGTTGAAATTACGGATTTTCTCTTCAAAACCTAACACGAATTTTCACATTCAGAAAACCCACTTTACACACATTTATTCCAATGGCTCACACTTTATGTTACGACCTAAGTATTATTGGTTAAAATTCCACCAAAATTAAACAACAATACTCACAATAACTCAAGAAAAACTATTAAAATAAAAGTGCTATGTGTCGTTTCAAAAAATGTCAAAACTCGTGTCCATTTTCTTTTCAAAACAAACGACAGCCGACTTGACAAATGACTTGACTTGACTTATATTATTACAATTATATCACTTGACATTAGCAATATTGTCTGTCGAAATGACGGACAGAGGCCATTAATGAAGAGAAGAAGGGACACGAGCTTTGACATTTTTTGAAACGACACATAGCACTTTTATTTTAATAGTTTTTCTTGTGTTATTGTGAGTATTGTTGTTTAATTTTGGTGGAATTTTAACCAATAATACTTAGGTCGTAACATAAAGTGTGAGCCATTGGAATAAATGTGTGTAAAGTGGTTTTTCTGAATGTGAAAATTCGTGTTAGGTTTTGAAGAGAAAATCCACCATTTTCTTTTCAAAACAAACGACAGCCGACTTGACAAATGACGTGACTTGACTTATTTATTACAATTTTAACACTTGACATTGGCAAAATTGTCTGTCGAAATGACGGACACAGGCCATTACTGAAGAGAAGAAGAAGAGAAGAAGAAGAAGACCTTTGCTCTTGCTATTGTGGTTGGTGTGTGCATGCCCTTTGCCCTTTATCCGCTAACAGTAGCACCACACCCTTATGCCCGAATTGCACACGTTTTTTAGCAACTCCCGAAACAATTAGCGTTTCGCCAACGAAATACTCAGGTTTTATTATGTTCCAGTGGAATTCTTTTCAGGAAGTTTCATGCGGTTTCAGGATTACAGGTTTTACAGAAGAGTGTGCGGTAATCGAGGATTACGAGTATTGTACGAGTTTCGGGTGTTTTTTGGTTGAACTCGGTTTAGTGCGTGTTCAGACATTCTTAAATTCTTAAATTCTTTATTGCACACAGAAACATAAAAACAAACAAGTTAAAACTAAAGAAATGTACAAAGGCGAGCTTAACCCTAATAAGAGTTTTCTTCCAGCAAACCTTTGAGGCAAAGGAGAGGATTAAAATAGAGAGGTAGTATTGTGTACCAAAGAAGTATTAGAGAGTATTTTAATGTAAAACTAAACCTACAAACTAATATAAACTACATAGACATTTTGTGAAATATAACCCCACATTATACTAACTCGAAAATGTTACTTCTTTAAATGTTACAAATTATTAATTTATTCAAGACAAGTAAATACTTTTAACCTGTGCTGTGTTTTGTGCTATGGGTCGTGGCACAGGGCACAGGTCATGGGTTCGATCCCCATTGAGAACCACAATTTTGCGTGTGGCAAAACTGGCATTCTAGGTATGTTACTATGTATTTACAAAATAAGTATGTATATATATAAGTATGTATGTAGTCAAAAATTCCATCAAGCATTTATTTCCACAGAAAAAACTTTTTTATTTATTTATTTAAAAAAATCACACAAACAAGTAGTGCTAGGAGGACTTAATGCTAAGAGCATTGTCTACCAGTCTTCCTGGGCGTGCAAAAAGGTGGTGTGGCGTGTTTTTATAGGTACCAAAGAAGTTGGATATATACGAGATATATAATAACTATAAAAATACATATATAAAACATATATATAAATAGATATATAAAACTACTAATATATAATATTAGTAGTTTTATAATATTACATACTGAAGAATTTAAAATATACATACCTTTTTTGTGTGAAATGTCCGTGAATATTTATTTCAATTAAAATATTATAAGTTTGTAAGTAGGTAGGTACCACTAGTATTAACACGTTACCACAGAAGGTAATGTACAACCGCTAACGAGTAACTTCAGTGTCTAGTAGTCAACAGGACTAGGCAGGTGTATCAAGAACTAATTAACTTTTTGCTGTATTTACGGTACGGATAGGTCTGCTGTGGTCTAAGTCTAAAGACTGTTCAATTTCCAGACTATCTTTTCAATATTCATCAATATATATAAAACTCTTTTGAAGCTAACAGAGAATCAACGCACAGCCTAAACTATAAGTACGAAATTACTATAGGTACGAAATTTGGAGGGTAGTATCCTTATATAGTGTAGGGGTGCACTATCTTTTCAATATTCATCAATATATATAAAACTCTTTTGAAGCTAACAGAGAATCAACGCACAGCCTAAACTATAAGTACGAAATTACTATAGGTACGAAATTTGGAGGGTAGTATCCTTATATAGTGTAGGGGTGCACTAAGAAAGGAATTTTGAAAAGTCACACTCTAACGCGAGCATCGCTGCGGGAGACGGCTAGTTCACAATATTTATAAAATAATAGTATGTAGTTGCAATTTTCTTTGTGAATAAAATTTTATTTAATATTTTTTTATTTTTTTTATATGATAAAAGTAATGGAACAAGCTGATAGTTCACCTGATGTTAAGTGGTAACTTCTGCCTATAACAATGCATTACCTCACAGAGCAAGTCTAATGAGGACGTGCCCTGTAAGGCAATGCACTGCGTCCATCACTCTGAGACGTAAAGATGTTGAAGTCTCATGTGCCTGTAATTACACCGGCGCCCTTACCCTTCAAACCGGAACACAGCAATGCGAGCATCGCTGCTTGGCGGCAGAAATAGGTACGGTGCTAGTACTGAACCCGGACGAGATCTCACACAGAGCTCTACTACTACATTTTGATGGTTTGGATGAAATAAATACCTAATCAGGATTACCTACTTTGATGGAGAGCTATTTTTATTGTTGAACTACAATCAACCATTACAAAAACCAATCAAAACAAAAGACAGATGAATCTATCGAACTAAGTAATCTGTCAAACTTCAATTGACAGTTTGACATCTGACATTATAGACAGTTTTGACTGACTAACACCTTTTTAAGTATATTTCTGAACACGAGTTTTGACATTTTTTGAAACGACACATAGCACTTTTATTTTAATAGTTTTTCTTGTGTTATTTTGAGTATTGTTGTTTAATTTTGGTGAAATTTTAACCAATAATACTTAGGTCGTAACATAAAGTGTGAGCCATTGGAATAAATGTGTGTAAAGTGGTTTTTGTGAATGTGAAAATTCGTGTTAGGTTTTGAAGAGAAAATCCACCATTTTCTTTTCAAAAAAAACGACAGCCGACTTGACAAATGAGTTGTCTTGACTTATTTATTACAATTTTAACACTTGACATTGGCAAAATTGTCTGTCGAAATGACGGACACAGGCCATTATTGAAGAGAAGAAGAAGTATATTTCTTTGTAAGGATCATAAACAAAAGAGGTAGGAACCAGCTGGGCTATAGGATGCGCATGCGAGATATTTTACCTTCTCCTTCTGTCAAAATGAAGGCTGATTGGGTTTGTTCTATTGATCAGAATCACCATTGAAAGGTCACCAAGAATTCGTCATTGCCGGGGAAGCAAAATGCGCAATGTCGTGTACGTGGATGGCGTGTTTTTTTCAGTTATTCCTATTTAACTCCCAAACTACTGAACCGATTTTGATGAAAATCTTATGAGACCAATCTGGAAGTAAGTATACCCTTTCAGATAATATAAGAGTTTTTCAAATCGGTTCTTAAATAACGGAGTTATGAAGTAACAAACAATAATAAAAAAAATACAGCCGAATTGAGAACGTCCTCCTTTTTTGAACTGGGTTAAAAATAAAGGAGAACGCCCGAATCCGCTTGACATTTGCGCCATCCGCCCGCCGCATAGTTGGGATGCAGCCTCCGACAGGCTGACAGGTGCATGACACGTGCCGACGTGTTAAGGGGAGGCTTCAACGCACAAGCTACCTAGAATAGCTTAGAATGTGAAGTGGGAATTCGACGACAAATGCGGAAGCTGTACCTAATATACATAAGGTATAAAATAACAGAAATAAGTATGAAACTAGAGTATTTATTGTTGGTTTTGATGAATTAGGGTACCTAGAGGTACGCCATCTTGTAGGTCTTCCTAATTTGTAGTATTATATTAGTAGCTCTGCCTTCCGTGCTTTGGGTCGCGGGTTCGATCCCCACCGAGAACAAACATTTGTGTGTTGTAAAACATAGATGTTTGTTATGTGTCTGGGTGTTTCTATGTATTATAAGTATGTATTTACAAAAAAAATATTATGTAGGTATGTATTCTATCAGCCAACTAGTTTCCATCGTACAAGCTTTGCTTAGTTTGGGACTAGAAGGCGTTGTGTTAAGTGTCCGTGAATATTTATTTATTTAGGTATATATCCTGGGTGGATGAAATAGGTACCGTATTTCATCCACCCAGGACAGATGGATAGATACATATAACTCACAGGACTATTCACCATAATGTTATAAATTTGACTACATAATGTAAATTTTGTGATCAAATTTTATCTAACTTAGATACTTACCTAGCAACAGGAAGTACATTCCAACACAATAAGGTAGGTACAAGTAAAAATAATTTTTTGTCTCAAATAATAGTAACAAGAATTTCATTCGTTTTCGACTTAGTTTTGCCTTAAATACAGGCAAGTAGGTGAAAGCTATTGTTTTATTCGTCTATCCAGTATGTCAGTTGTAAATTTAATTTAAATATTGTATTTCTACTTTAGTAGTAGTAGAGCTCTTTGTGAGAGCTCGTCCGGGTTCAGTACTAGCACCGTACCTATTTCTGCCGCCAAGCAGCGATGCTCGCATTGCTGTGTTCCGGTTTGAAGGGTAAGGGCGCCGGTGTAATTACACGCACATGAGACTTCAACATCTTTACGTCTCAGAGTGATGGACTCAGTGCATTGCCTTACAGGGCACGTCCTTATTGGACTTGCTCTGTAAGGTAATGCATTGTTATAGGCAGAAGTTACTACTTAACATTAGGTGAGCTATCAGCTTGTTCCATTACTACTAAGTATAATAACGAGAGATTTCCCCGAAGCAGAGGGACTCACGAAATGCATAGTTTTGTGTTACTTTTATAATTGCTGAGCCGTGATACCGCTGGATAGAACTGAGTTTCAATCTGCCCCCGTATCGTAAGCTCTGACCTGCTTTCGCTGTCCAGCATAATGTATAGTATAGTATAGTATAGATTTATTGCTTCATGTGTAGTACAGGGTCTTAATGGGTAGGTAGTACAATAGTCATTACATGAGCCCCGCAGGGGCATTACAATTTGCAGGCATTGCCTGTACGCTAACAAAGTATGCATTTAATACTATCTCTAACGACTTCTTATAGGTAATAGGAACTTTATGTATGAACTTAATATTAAATAGTAGTTAATGTCAAGCGATGTGGCTACCGATATAAACCAAGAGCTTTTAACGGCAAAAAACGCGCTGAAACGCGCTAATGTTACTATTTAGTCACAGAATACCTATGGTTTAGTATGTAAACCTTTCACGCCTGGCAGGTTTTTATGAGACAACGATACCCCCCCATAGGTATAAGTAGATAAGCATTTTAAAGCGCAAATTTCTATAAAATATGAAATTTATCATTCTAGTACATTAGTTTCTATAGAAGAGACAAATTCCTATAAAAACAGTCGCCTTAACACAGACAGTAGTAATAATTATCGCCACAGCAATTACCTGTAACTCGCCACCAGGTGGCGCCACAAAGGGAATTATTAACCTACCAAGGTGCAGCAAAGGTGGTCACCACCTGTTTTGCCATTTCTGTAGGTCAAGGACTATTTTGGACATACTTCTTTATACTTCTTTTATTGGTTTAAAAATCTATTTCGAAATAGTGGTCCTACCGCGAATCTTAATGATAATGGAAATCAATAGCTAAAAAAAGGTCAAAAAGGGTGTTTTAAAATTATCCAAGGGTTGGCAGCGCGCGTGTGGCACCTCTGGTGTTGCAGGCGTCCATAGGCGGTAACTGCTTCTCATCAGGCGGGCCATGCGCTTGTTTGTCTACTTTGTTGCATAAAAAAAACTTAGTTGACATTTATACAACTATTTAGTGAAATAAAAAATTACTATTAATCCATTATACTTCGCGGTAAGGCTACTAATATCCACCCGAGGGGTCAAAATTAAAGCCATATATAATAATATCATCACTGTTATCTCAGAATTCATCTAGTAGTTTAGTTTTTTTAATTTTAGAGAAAGATTGCTTTTTTATTTTTTTTTACATCCCAAAAAAACCCTAATGATATTTTTATGAGATTTAAAAAAAATTAACGCTTAATGAGTAAAAAAATTACAACTAATACAGTATTTACAATATTTACAAAATACACATGAGACAGTTGAGCTATTTACAAACCGTTGCAAACGATTTATAGATAGCTCACTATACTGAATTAAGTAAGATTTAAATAAAGGAAGTCTAAAATGTTATTCAAAAACAAGGCAAGTTCCATTTGTCAACTGGCACTAATTGAAGTGTGTCAAATTCACAATAGTGGGTTCAATGCTCGGATCAGGAAATTGGGTATTGTTCTCAACACAAAACAATAGATTTACCGATTGAGGTAAAGAAATTCATTCAAGATTGGTGAGGGTCACTGTCCGCGTTAAGGGTCGTGGGTTCGATAAAAAACATTATTAAGTTATTTTAAAAAAAATTGTTCTGTTGTCTAAGATATAAGTGGTTCGGGTTTGATTCCTTTGTTAAGATTAATGTTTGTAATAATGTGTACCTAGATATTTATTGCGGTCCTAGGAGCTATAGCTTCCCAAAAATTAACTAATATTATGTTATTTTATTTATACTGGTGTCGATTCTGTTGTTGCATTTTTATAAACAAACATTATTTGATTGCACTAAAAATGTGGCCGTCTCTTTCTCATAAGCTGAAAAGACAAAGCGCTCTCAAATTACGTTAGTACAAAATAATATACTAACAAAAACAACTCACATTGAAACGTAAGCCCAAAATTATTTTTATTATTTTTAATTTCATTAGCGCAAAAAAACAAACAGAATCCAACCAGTGCAATATTCTACAAAAACCTACAAAAAACTTACAGTTTTACCCCCTATCTTATAAAAACTTAGAGTAGACATTATGTCCTGTTTACGTATGGTAATCAAGACATAATGTCTACTCTAACTTTTTATAAGATAGACCTTTAGTTTGTATAATCCTCTTTACAAAGAAATAAAAAGTAGGGTAGGTGCAGAAAACTATTCCAATAAATAAAACACAAAAGCGAGGTGTGGCGTATCTATACTAAAATGCGGGTATAAACCTTGTGGCCTTCTACTAATTTTCTAACCTACCTAGTAGTAGATGAAGTAGGTAGTAGGTAATTAAAATCTTCGAAAACTATTTACAGCGTATATTTAAAATAAAACAAAAGGAAATTAGATTTACACAGAGAGTTCAGGGGGGGTCTATTTGTTGCCAGATTACGTTACAAAACCTTCGGGTAGATATGCCACTGGCCTTAGCAAGAGTAGGAGTCGCTGTCGGCTAATGCAGCCGCTGGAGACACCGGGTGCTCGTGACATTCAACGATGGTGTAGTGTGTAGTGGTCCGGTTGGTGTAGTGCGGCTCACGACGGGGTCGCCGATGGGTGAAGACCGGTTACAAAAACCCTGAAACCCCCATCCGGATATTTCACAAAAAGACCATTTTCTCTGTTTGACTGCGACATCCCTTTCTCAAGTAAAAGCGCAATGGCTACTAGCATAAAGCAGTGATCAATGATGAGGCAGTCAAACAGTGATAGAAATGAGCAGAATTATATAAAATTAGGCAATGTAGTAATTCTATTGTGAAAGAATTGACTGAATCATAGGTAGTAGGTATCCACTAAATTATGTAGGTACATTCAAAACTTACAATTTAGTTTAGTGTAATGAGATGAGAATATTATATTATATCAAAGCGTGAATGGCCGAAAAAGCTAATTAAGTAGGCACTTAGCACTACGGAAATGAATAGGTGGGTACATTACAGTTTGCCATTACAAAGTGTGCTATCGGAATGTACTCACCTGACTTCCACTAACTACAACTAAATACAACACATTTGCAACACTCACCCAATTTGGGGTTTTACTCGTCACTGAATAGAATATTTCAGATTTATACTGAACAACTAGTTGAGTAGGTAGGTAGGTAGTATTTTGGCGCTAAGAAGTACGTGCTTGCTCATTCGTAGCAGCGCATCGCCTGATCCAGTGACCGTTAGAGAACGCCTCGTCATGCTCGCCTTCCCCACTCGCTTGTTTTAGCAATGCTACCAACCGAACGTCATCTGATACTTGACACTGACGTATACAAACATGCGAGCGCGCATTTACGAGGTTAATTTTATAGTTTGACTAAAGAATTTCTTGTTAATAATTAGTTAGTAAGGGAGACTAAAGTAAAAACCGTTACATACCCCCCTTTTAAGATTGGGATTTTTCCTGTGAAAAATCCACTAAATTAAACTGCACTAAGTAAGCTTGAAATCCTTAACATGCCACGTCCCTAGGTTGTGACCTGTCATATCCTCAAGCTCATATACAAGTTTAGATTTCCTTTTAATAATACGACATTTAATAAATTTAGGAGCTAGTTTTTTACAAAACCTATTGTCTTTATCACTCTGATAAAAGGTTCGTTTCCAAATTATATCACCCACATTAAATTCAACGTTTTTACGACGTAAGTTGTAGTTTGTGCTGTTTCTGGAATGTGATTTTATGAGGGCTAGTTGTACACGATCAAATATTTTTTTAAGAACGCCTAAATTTTCTGCATAGCTGTCTCGTGGCGTAAAAACCATGTCACCTTCAATGTCGGAATCGATATAGTGAGACCCGCAACTTACTAACTCACGCCCGAATACTAAAAATGATGGCGTAAAACCCGTAACCTCGTTGACTGCACTGTTAAGGGCGAATTGAATTTTCGGAATGTTAGTATCCCATGTACGATGATCTCTATCTATGAAAGTAGAAACAGCTGTCATAATAGTTTTGTTATATCGTTCTACCGTATTTACTTGGGGAGTGTAAAACGGGGTATAGTAAATGTTAGGAACATTATAAGTTGATAGTAGGTTACGCATTGCATTACTAGTAAATTGCTTCCCATTATCCATGAAGATTGTGCTTGGTACACCATGTACGAGAAAAACGTTTTCCTCGAGAATACGAGTAGTTATCTCAGCTGTAGCTCGTCGAATGGGGTATATTAAGCAGTATTTTGAAAAACAACATGTAATGACAAATAGAAAAGTATTTTGTTTCCTAGTAATTGGTAGAGGTCCAACCAAATCTATGCTTATCATTTGAAATGGTCGGCTACAATCTTTAGGACGACCCATTGTACCAAGAGTAGTGTGGTTAGAATGTTTGTGAGAAATACAAATATCACAATGTGCAACAAAATCGGCCACATCCTTATGCATGCTAGGCCAAAAGTATTTTAGGCTTAATCGTTTATGAGTTTTAAAAATACCAAGATGACCGGAAGTGGGTGTAGAATGATTTTCTGAAATTTTGTTTTGACGATATTCAATAGGTACGACTTCCTTCCACTCAAATTCTCTAGTGAGAGGATTGATAGATTTTATATAGCGAAATAATTGACCATTGTCAACGCGGTAGTTCAAGAATGACGTTGGAGAGGCCTGACAACCGTTGAACACATTTAGAAACCAAGAGTCATTAGTTTGTAAGTTTGGAGAATGAGGTGTAGGGTCGATAGCTGCTACAGGAACAGAGCGAGACAGACTGTCCGGGACTACATTCTCAGTACCCTTCCTGTGCTTGATTTCAAAATTGTAGGCCGATAGACGTACACCCCATCTAGCTAGTCTTCCCGTGGGGTTATTAATATTTAGAAACCATTTTAGAGAAGAATGATCTGTAAAAACAGTAAACCTGAGGCCATTTTCTAAATAGCAGCGCCAGTGTTCGATAGCAGACAAAACTGCTAGTGCCTCGCGTTCTGTAGCACTATAATTTCGCTCTTGTTGTGACAACGATTTGCTCATGTATGCTATTACTCTTTCCTCTCCATCATGATTTTGAGTAAGTACTGCACCGATGCCGTAGTCACTAGCATCAGTGTGAACTTCAAACGGTTTTGTGTAGTCCGGGCATGAAAGAATAGGTGCCGACAATAAACACGACTTGAGCTTGTGAAAAGCGTCATCAGCCTCAGGTAGCCACGTAAAAGAAGGAGCGTTTTTTTTTTGTGAGGTTAGTTTATTCAACGGAGCAGCCAAAGCACTGAAGTTAGGAATAAACCTGCGATACCAGGAGGCAGTACCTAAGAACCGTCTTACTTCTTTACGATTAGTAGGCGTAGGATAGTTCAAGATAGCCTCTACTTTTTCAGGGTCAGCCTGCAGCCCATCGGAATTAACGATGTAGCCTAAATATTTTAATTGAGTCCTAAAAAACTGACTTTTCTGAAAATTTATTGTTAAGTTAGCTGTTGATAACTTATCCAGCACACGTGTAAGTAGAGACATGTGTTGCTCAAAGTTATTAGACACGGTGATGACGTCATCCACAAATACAAAAACCCTATGTTCAAATTCAGGACCATAAAACAAAGCATCTACCAGTCTTTGCTGGGTAGCCGGAGCGTTTGTAAGACCAAAAGGCATTGATTTAAATTGGAAGGTACCCCGTGAAGGAATGTAAAATGCCGTCTTTTGCCTGTCCTCTTTTTGAATCAATATTTGCCAAAAACTTTTGGAGAGGTCTAAACTTGAAAGAAACCTTGCGTCACGAAGGTTGTCGAGAATCTCAGAGATATAAGGTAAACTATATGCGTCTTTTTTTGTTACCGCATTGAGTTTCCTACTATCTAGACAAAAACGTAATTCTCCGTTTTTTTTAGGTGTTAGGAGAACAGGCGAAGACCACGGGCTCTCACATGGTTCAACAACATCCTCCTTCAACATCTCATCTAATTGCTCTGTGAGGATGCGTTGTTTTTCAGGTGACATTCTATAATACCGTTGACGAATGGGAACAGCTTCCCCGGTATCTATTGCATGTGTAATCAAATGAGTGCGACCTAAACCGCGTTCTTCATAAGAGATTGCACGAAATTGAGCTATTATACGGTCAGCCATTACCTTTTGATTCCTTGATAAGTGGTCATAGGAAAATAAATTTTGAATTTGAGAATTCCTTTTCTCTATATCTGTAGTGAGGATTTCATCGGAATCCTTGTAGTAAGCTATACGATCCAAGTATTTTGGAAATAGACCAAATAGCCTCCAAAAATCCATACCCAGAATAAGAGAGTGCTTTACGTTTGGAACAACGTACACCCTGAGGGTATGGTTTTGTTTTTGAAAATTTATAGGTAAGTGTAAAACTCCTATAGAGTAGAGTTTATTACCACCTGCGGCAACAAATTGTATGTTATCACAAGCCTGCAATTCAAAACCAGCCGTAAGCAGGTGCTCATGACTCCCATTACCGAGAATAGTTGTAGAGGAACCAGAGTCAAGTAACCCAATTATCGGTTTATCATTTATATTAACCTGGACGTAGGGTCTAGATTTATCGATATTAGAGTTATTATCACGGATTGAAGAGACAGCGTTGTAAGTGAAAAAAGAAGATAGGAAGGTGAGCCAGCTGTTCCACTCCTTTTGATTAAAATTTTTATTAGTAGATCGTTTTCTAACACTGCCATTCCAATCCGACCCGACTAGTTTTTTTGATCTTTGGTATCGTTGGTATCGGAGAGCGCATGGCAATCAGGACATTCCAAAAAGGTAACGTCTTTCTTTCCGCATCTAAAACAAATAAGGAAGCGTTCTTGTTTGCAATTTCTCAGGGAATGATCATCAGTTCTGCATCTTGGACAAAATACAGCTCTAGGTGTACCAGCACTCAATGCTGTGACAGAAGTATGTTTATTGTGGAAATTGTCGGCCTGTTTTTGTTCACTAGCGCTCCGGTTAGTAGTTGTGTAGTTGTTAGAGTTCAAGTTAGTATTGTAGTAGTTTTTCTTATAGTTATAATATTTGCTATTTGCAGTATTAGATGTGCTGGGACTTGACTTGTATGCAAATTCAGGAGCTATTGTGCTGTTTGACACCTTTGGGGGTTCACGGAATTGGGAGAATCGCGCGTGAATATTTTCATAACTGCGGCAAATAGTTTTCAACGCGTCGACAGATTGAATATTGGGTGAAGCCGAGAGCGTACTAGCATAGCAGGGACGGATATTATGTAGTAAAATCTCCAATTTATCGTCTTCCGAGAGAGACCTATTGAGACGCGAAAACATACCATGCATGATAGCCAGATAAATAGAAATGTTCTCGTTTTCACCCTGTGTCCGAGAACGAATTTCAGCGGAGAGCCTGTAGTCGTAGTCGCTACTACTGAAATCTTCTTTCAACAAGTCACATAATTCACTCCAAGATTTAACCGAATCTTTGTGACAACGATACCAATGCAAGGCATCATCAGTGAAAATTTCAAAAGCGTACGATAATATTTTATCGTATGATATGCCTCTTGAAACTACAAATTCATCAATTTTTAAAATAAATGAGCGCACGCATGTTTTGCCAGAGAATTTTAATTTGCTAATTTCTGAGTTCAGGTTGCGCTCACAAGAAACGGATACGGCGGCTGCAGCAGGGGACTCAGCAGGGACACCAGTAGTGGTAGGAGTCGAAATCGGCTTAGGCTGTGGAGCTAGTGGGCGTAGCACGGATAACTCCTTATATTGTGAATCAAAGCTAGCAAGACAAGTCTTATGTCCACTTGCCACTTCGGACAAATTACTAATTCTAAGCAAATTACTAATTCTAAGCCCCACGTTGGGCGCCAATGTGGCCTTCTACTAATTTTCTAACCTACCTAGTAGTAGATGAAGTAGGTAGTAGGTAATTAAAATCTTCGAAAACTATTTACAGCGTATATTTAAAATAAAACAAAAGGAAATTAGATTTACACAGAGAGTTCAGGGGGGGTCTATTTGTTTCCAGATTACGTTACAAAACCTTCGGGTAGATATGCCACTGGCCTTAGCAAGAGTAGGAGTCGCTGTCGGCTAATGCAGCCGCTGGAGACACCGGGTGCTCGTGACATTCAACGATGGTGTAGTGTGTAGTGGTCCGGTTGGTGTAGTGCGGCTCACGACGGGGTCGCCGATGGGTGAAGACCGGTTACAAAAACCCTGAAACCCCCATCCGGATATTTCACAAAAAGACCATTTTCTCTGTTTGACTGCGACATCCCTTTCTCAAGTAAAAGCGCAATGGCTACTAGCATAAAGCAGTGATCAATGATGAGGCAGTCAAACAGTGATAGAAATGAGCAGAATTATATAAAATTAGGCAATGTAGTAATTCTATTGTGAAAGAATTGACTGAATCATAGGTAGTAGGTATCCACTAAATTATGTAGGTACATTCAAAACTTACAATTTAGTTTAGTGTAATGAGATGAGAATATTATATTATATCAAAGCGTGAATGGCCGAAAAAGCTAATTAAGTAGGCACTTAGCACTACGGAAATGAATAGGTGGGTACATTACAGTTTGCCATTACAAAGTGTGCTATCGGAATGTACTCACCTGACTTCCACTAACTACAACTAAATACAACACATTTGCAACACTCACCCAATTTGGGGTTTTACTCGTCACTGAATAGAATATTTCAGATTTATACTGAACAACTAGTTGAGTAGGTAGGTAGGTAGTATTTTGGCGCTAAGAAGTACGTGCTTGCTCATTCGTAGCAGCGCATCGCCTGATCCAGTGACCGTTAGAGAACGCCTCGTCATGCTCGCCTTCCCCACTCGCTTGTTTTAGCAATGCTACCAACCGAACGTCATCTGATACTTGACACTGACGTATACAAACATGCGAGCGCGCATTTACGAGGTTAATTTTATAGTTTGACTAAAGAATTTCTTGTTAATAATTAGTTAGTAAGGGAGACTAAAGTAAAAACCGTTACAACCTGTGATGTTTCACACGTTGAGGAATGCGGACTAAGGGACCTACTTTAGAAAAAAAAAAAAAAAAAACACTTTTGGATTTTTTCAAATAATGCAATGTGCGTTACCAATGAAAATAAAATGTTACTACCCACCTATATAAAACCTTGGGCTTAATAAACATATTTATCTTCACAAATGCCTTTTTATTTCGACTGTACTGACATGCGTTGTGCCACAGAATAACACAACAGTACTACTTAGGGCACGAAACGGGAAGAAAATTTGAAATTAGCATAACAATGGAAGGTACGAATCAGCTATAACCCGATAAAGATGTTTTGTAGTTTTTTTATACATACAGGCAACCGTTTGACCACAATCTCGCCTGATGTTAAGCGATGATGTAGCACGGTTACTTAGAAGATACCTATTCACTCTACTCTTGAAAACTTCTAAATTGTAGTCATTCGGGAACACAGACGCCGGCAACGAAAAGTTCGTAATATTTATATTGTTAGGATTCTTTGTGTTTGTGTTCCTTAGTTTTTCGTTTTATGATCTCACTCGTGTCTATTGGACAGTCTGTTTGACTGTCGGTCTCCAGAGCTAAACCTTAGGTAGAAGGTAGAGAGTTCAATTTTGGAATATTAATAGTTTGTACCCATGAACTTTTTTTGTAAGTACATATATAAACACAATATGTATTTTGAAAATTAAGGACTACTACATGGGGTTTTTTTTTACTCGAAACACAGCATGCGCGAGATTACTTGCGCCAATTAATTTTTATTTTGATGCCTGAATAAAAACATTATCTAAGTATCTATATCCGTGTCTATTTACTTTAATTATCAGTAAGAAAACATCAAAATTAAACTTAAAAGTACCTGTGGCGTTATTTACCTTCACCCATTCATTTTTCCTAATTAAAAACAATTCACTGCAGTCATTCTTCATACAAAATACAACTCAGAGTGAAGGACGCAGTGCATTGCCTTACAGGGCACGTCCTCATTGGACTTGCTCTGTGAGGTTATGCATTTTTATAGGCAGAAGTTACCACTTAACACCAGGTGAGCTATCAGCTTGTTCCATTACTTTTATCATTAAAAAAAAAATCTATCTACTATGTTATTATGAAAATTTTGAGTTAGTTCTTCATGTGTTTTCATTTAATTTTACATTTCAAAGGAGAAATAAAACAATTATTTATGTTGACCTCTCAGGCCGCACGTGCACGGGACGTTGCATGCCGGACACTCGGTGGCTGATTTCGCGCGAATTTAAAACTGACTCGGCCCCTACCCGGGAACTACGAATACTAGGGGGCTTATTCCCATCGAGCCCACCGGCCGGCCCAATGGTGGGCCGGATGGGAAAAAAAATCCCATCCAGGCCACTATGCAAATAAGTGGGCTCGATGGGATCATAAGATCGCAAGATATTCTCAATTTTAATGATATTCGATGGGAATATCATTGCGATTAGGATTTTTTTTTTAAATTCATTTTAAGAGCTTTTTGATATCCAAACAAGATCACAATGATTTTAATAATAATTATGATTATGATATTATTGCGATTATGATATTATTGCGATTTACCTAAGTATAAAAGTCTATTGGCCGAATGCTCAAACGCCACTTAAATTAAGTGCACGCTTAAATTATTGCCATCTCTTACAAATGAGTAATGTCAAACAGCAGCAGAGCAATTTTAAGTGGTGCTTAAATTTGAGTGACGTTTCAGTATTCCGGCCTAGGTCATATAAAACTACAACAGAATTGAGAAATTACTCCTTTTTTTTGAAGTCTTTAAAAAAATGATTTTACAGGCCCCGACATGGTATAATATCTCTCGGTCTTTCTATCCTGGCATGGCAGCGTTTTACTCCCCTTGATACGATATACCTACCTTCTGGTAACTTTAACTTTTTTTGTAATATAAAAAAAAGTTAAAGTATGTATTAAGCATGTACTTACTAACCTAAATAAGATTACCTGCTGATGAGTTTACCTTCTGTCACTATCAAGTGTCTTGGGCACGCTTCCGATTGTTACTGATTTGGACCAGTAAAGTTGAGCTATCTATAAATCTATAATCTCGTTTGCAACGGTTTGTAGATGGCTCAACTGTTTCATGTGTATTTTGTAAATATTGTGAATATTGTAAATACTGTATTAGCTGTAATTTTCTCAGTTTTTTTTTTTTTTTTTTTTTTAACCTTTATCGTCCCACTGCTGGGCAAAGGTCTCCCCCATAGACTTCCAAAGTTCTCTGTCCCGAGCCTCTTTTTGTTGACCTCTCAGTCCGCACGTGCACGGGACGTTGCATGCCGGACACTCGGTGGCTGATTTCGCGCGAATTTAAAACTGACTCGGCCCCTACTTATAGGCCTTTGGCCTATTTTCTTAGTGAATAATAGTACATTATGGTACTAGTGTGGTACATTGGTGATTACCGCCGAGGTGCCATTGAGACCCGAGCCGTAGGCGAGGGTCTTAAGAGAGCCGAGGACGGTAATCATCAATACACACGTGTATCATACGATGTTTTTCAACACACTTGTGAATAAAATAACTATAATTTCAACAGTGAAAACGAGTTGTGAAAAATTTTTCACTAAGGCGGGAAAAATTAATCAGTTTTCCTATGCGCGCGCATTGCGATCGGCCACAGACTAAAGGGATGAGGTTTTTTTTTTATTTTCCGCGCATAGGGTTTGCGTATATTCTGCCACGTACAAAATGGGGAATTTAAAGTTTTCTTTTATTACAGAGAAAACAAAAGTTATATTTGAGTGAAAGTTTTATTTATTAAACACGTACGAGTTAAAATTATCTATTTAAATAAGAAGTTGCATGAAATGAGCAAGCAATAGGAACATTCATTTATTTGTTCTATGGAACACGATCTTTTTTTTGAATAAAAACTTTTTTAAGAACAAAGCAACTCAACCAATAAAATTCAAAAAAAAAATCTATAACTCACTTGTGAGTTATAACAATGAAAAAGTCACAGTTTGATTATGGGTGTCATTATGTGCCTAATTGCAGTGACCATAGAGCCACTTTATGAGCAAGTGTGTTGAAAACTAAATTACCTTCTGTCATGTAGGTACATGTACGGACTTACACCTTTGTATAATGTGATGAAATACAAAAATGCCGGATCCATATTTCGAACTCCAGTGACCTACTGAATGCAATCCACCAAAAGTGGATGAAATTGAAATATTTCGCATTCCCTTTGACATCAAACGCAAGGGACTTTCAAATAAAATATTTATAAAAGAACGTTTTTAATTTCAGACCATTGGCGTTCTCGAAATAATATTTTAAATTGAACGTAGAAGTTATTGTTCGTAGAGTTTATTTTACAGACAATAAAAAAAAACTTTTATAAAACAAATTCGTGCGTGAAAAAAAATCCTGTTCCATGGAACAAAACCAGATAAAAATATTTTCTGATCAATTATTATTGTTTTTTTACACTCGCACTAGTAGTTTCATAAGCTAGCAAGCTCGTATGAGTTAGTGGCCAACTCTGGTGACGGAGTTTGTAGGCCGCCTTAAGGCCTCCGTCGCTAACGACTGCTAGAGCCGGTACAGTTTAACGTGCCCTCCGCACGGAAGCGCTCAGATGTAAATGCCACTAACGGTCACCCATCCAAATAGTGACCGCGCAGAACGCCGCTTGACTTAGATAATCGGTGAAGATTGACTGAGCAAGCCTAGCCACGAGCGTTTCAGTAGTATAGTTTTCAAAAACAGTAAATTCGTTTGTATGAGAGTTTCTTCTAGGCATCATCATCATCATCATTATAGGCAGCTTGTAGGGCTTATTCCCATCAAGCCCACCAGCTGGCCCATTGGTGGGACCGATGGGAAAAAATCCCAACGAGCCCACTATGCAAATGACCCACTGCTGGGCATAAGCCTTCCTCAAACGCCACTCGTGTCTATTTTGGGCCTTTTGCAATTGCCTTCTAGGCTTAGTAACAAACAAAGCAATGCTAAGCCATTGGTTTTGCTCGAAGATACCATTCCAACCCATTCAACCGAATACCTACAAAGGTTGATGTATCGGCCCGCGGCTGTTGGCAGATGCTTTAAGCTCGGAATAGATTCAGCTGAATCACTCTGAAATCTCAAAGGGAAATTCAATAGTATATTCTTCAACAAGAGAAAAAAAATTTGTTCCACAAATAATGTAAAAAAAAATCACGGACACTTAACACAACGCCTTCTAGTCCCAAACTAAGCAAAGCTTGTACGATGGAAACTAGATGGCTGATAGAATACATACATACATATTTTTTTTGTAAATACATACTTATAATGCATAGAAACACCCAGACACAGAACAAACATCTATGTTTACAACACACAAATGTTTGTTCTCAGTGGGGATCGAACCTACGACCCACAGCACGGAAGGCATAGCTAGAGTTAGTTTCTTTATTTGCGTTTTCAGGAATAGTTTTTTTACATCCTGTACAATAAAACCTTGACTTTCTTTCTATTTGGTACATGAAAACAATAAAATTTTAATTCACCAAAATTTTTCTTTTATCAATCCAATCACACAAATAAAAATACAAACTGAAGTCATAAATAACGTTACTAACAAACATCGTTCAAAAGTAGCTATACAACTCACCCTCTACTCTTTACGTGCATGCCATGACAGGCGTCATGGCTCAGTCGGTAATAGCTCTGCCTTCCGTGCTGTGGGTCGTGGGTTTGATCCCCACTAAGAACAAACTTTGTGTGTGGCAAACATAGATGTTTGTTCTGTGTCTGGGTGTTTCTATGTATTATAAGTTATGTATTTACAAAAAAAATAATGTGTATTATGTAATCTGTATCAGCCATCTAGTTCCCATAGGACAAGCTTTGCTTAGTTTGGGACTAGAAGGCGTTGTGTGAAATGTCCAAGTCGGGCAGGGAGGCAATCGTTATCTCTTAAAAACCTGCAGGATTAAGCCTGGCAGGTTGTCTGAACTGTTTTCATAATAAATCATAGGTATTCTGTGTCTAAATAGTGACATTAGCGCGTTTCAGCGCGTTTTTTGTCGTCAAAAGCTTCTTGTTTTCATATATCTGTAGCCACGTCGCTTGACATTATGCTGGGCAGCGGAAGCAGTTCAGTATGCAATGTTGCGCGAATGATGACATAATCAGATACTAAATTTATTGGTAAAAAAGAAATACACGTCAATTATCTACTTACATTGTTATAAAGGTTAAGAACAGATAAGTTCTTAGTAAAAAAAAAATATAGTCATTGTAAAATAAATAAATAAATCACTAAAGCCTTAACACCAGTTGCAAACAAACTTTTGTTAGTTTCAATCCCGTATCAAAACGCGATAACACAATCACTTCAACTATCAATAAATCAATCAAAGCCTGTGATTGAACGTTTCCGTAATAACCTGTTTTATGAGTCCAGTGACTGAGGCTCCCAGGCAATCCGGTCAACTCTTGTAGACTAGAAGATGGGAGTTGAAGTTATACGTCATACAGCACGATGTTGGAGTGTGGCGAAGTGGCGTGGGCCGGCCATGTTTGCCGCAGAACCGACAATCGTTGGAGCAAACTAATACTCGAGTGGAGACCGCGTTTAGGCAAGCGTAGTGTGGGACGCCCCCCGGCTAGGTGGGGTGACGATCTGAGACATGTAGCGCTAACACTGGATGAGAAGAGCCGAAGAACCGGGTTATTGGCGCGTCTTGGGAGAGACCTACGTCCAGCAGTGGACCGATATAGGTTGGTGATAATGATGAGCACGATATTGATGAGATGACGTCATGTCGTCTTAGGTAATTTTAGCTTTAGCAAATGTGTAGAGTTAACAAGCTGAAACTAACTAGTTATGACTCCATTGTGGCCAGGGACTAGCGAATTCACTATGAAAACAGTTTTATATTACTTCTTTTTTCAATTTTGAGAAAACTCACAGCTAGTGACGCCCAGCACACCAGTAGGCGCTGACGTCGTACGTCGCGCTGCGTCGGTATGGAGACACTGAGCGGATATTTTGAGAAGCTCGACATGCGAGTACGGGCTTGGTGTAGACCAAGCTTCTCAAAGAATCCACTCAGTGTCTACATACAAATCAGCACCCACTGGTGTGCTGGGTGTCAGACGTTTTACACCAGATTTACACACCAAAACTCGTAGTAGGCCCTCTGATGTATAAGCACGTGACGCGAGCTCCTGGACTATAAAGAATGCAGTTAACATTAACTGGACGTTAACTGGTAGCAATTATGTTAAACATGCCATTGTTAAATACAAATTGTTATAGACTTCTAGTCTAAAACTGAACGGCCTAAACACCCCAATATTTAGTCATTCAAAGTAAAATGGTACTTATTTTTATACACACAAGGCTTATTGTAACATCCGGTTGTCTAACGGAAGGGAAATGCAGTGGAGAGGTGTTAAATTTTTGATTAGTTAGATATTCTATAGATATTAATAGAGATAGATTAAGATAAATATTTATTTGGCAAATACCAAATTAATTACATAATAAGTAAAACAGTTATGAGCTTATTTAACAGCCAAACTACTGAACCTATTTTGATAAAATCTATATGAGACCTCTGAAGTATAATCAATCTATCAAAAAAAAACATCAAAACCGATTCATAATTGGGAATTATTCTAGTTTCGGACTACCGATATCTCGTCCCACTGGGACGAAACAATCTACGGGTTCGTCCCAAAATTTGTTTTAATACAAGGCAGAAAAATCGCGTAACATACCTTCAAAAAGGACGTACAGTCGAATTGAGAAACTTCTCCTTTTTTAGTTTTCATAAAGAAAAAAAAATTATATTAATTTACCAAGCAAAGCAAGCAATCATCATAAATATTATAAAACTCTTTTGAAGCAGACTAAGAAATAACGCTCAGCCTAAACTGTAAATCCTAGAGGTATGAAATTTGGAGGGTAGTATCCTTATATAGTGTAGGGGCGCACTAAGAAAGGAATTTTGAAACGTCACACTCTAAAGGGTCTTCTAGAACGCAAGTAACGCCGTGGGCGACGGCTAGTATTTTATATTAATTTACCGAGCAAAGCAAGCAATAATTTAAAAAATCCTGCCACATGTTGTTAATTAATTTAACTCATGACGTTGTACTGCCCAGAGCCTATGTTATAAATTTGACGGGACCTAACTACGGACAAAGTTAATCAAAGGAAAGTCTTCGCTTTGTACGGTAGCGTCTGTTTATTAATAGGGATGGGGTTTGTGGGCAGGGGAGTAGGTAAGTACGGAAAAATACGGATACGAAAATAAAAAACGAAGTAAAAAAAGATTGATTGGAATGTTTTGTGTAAGGTGGTGTTTATTTAGCTTAGTACTTTTTTTTTATGATAAAAGTAATGGAACAAGCTGATAGCTCACCTGATGTTAAGTAGTAACTTCTGCCTATAACAATGCATTACCTCACAGAGCAAGTCCAATGAGGACGTGCCCTGTAAGGCAATGCACTGCGTCCATCACTCTGAGACGTAAAGATGTTGAAGTCTCATGTGCCTGTAATTACACCGGCGCCCTTACCCTTCAAACCGGAACACAGCAATGCGAGCATCGCTGCTTGGCGGCAGAAATAGGTAGTAAAGAAAGGTAAAGGTAGTAAGGAAAGTAAGTACAGAAATGTTTACTAATGTGAGGGCTCTATATATTCAGTACCTACCTATCGTTAAAAAAGTCACAATATAAAATAGGTTTTTTAATTCCACGGAGTTTCCGTATGGATCATTTTCGTTCAGTTTGAATAATTTCTCACAAACCAAATTTTTAGCTTTTGGTTTTATATTTTACTAGCCGTCTCCCGCGGCGTTGCTCACGTTAGAGTGTGACTTTTCAGAATTCCTTTCTTAGTGCACCCCTACACTATATAAGGATACTACCCTCCAAATTTCATACCTCTAGAACTTATAGTTTAGGCTGTGCGTTGATTCTATATAAGTCAGCTTCAAAAGAGTTTTAAATATATTGATGATGATTTATTTTTTGTTCTTCGTATCCCGAATTCGTACTTTTCTTAAATTAAGCGTATTCACCCCATCACTAGTTATAAGTTACGTCACAGACACGCTACTAGTTTGTATGTAAGTTACACGGCTAAGTTACGCTTGCTTACTTGTCCTTTCAAGTTTGTGAACGGCCCATTTTAAGTAGGTAATGGGATTTCTTGCTTTATAATAAACATTAGGTAATAATGTTGACAGGCGTCATGGCTCAGTCGGTAGTAGCTCTGCCTTCCGTGCTGTGGGTCGTGGGTTCGATCCCCACCGAGAACAAACATTAATTGTATTATGTAAACATAGATGTTTGTTCTGTGTCTGCGTGTTTCTATGTATTATAAGTATGTAATCACCTTTCTTAAAAAAAAACCGCATTCAAATCGGAGCTCTACTTTTAGAACTACAAGGGCACAGATAAACAAAACCTCAACATCCGATGGGCCATGTGCTATTTCCTTGAATTTGTCTCATAAAAATGCTCTAGCAGTCGTTAAGCCATGACGGAGGCCTTAAGGCGGCCTACTCCGTCACCAGAGTTGGCCACTAACTCATACGAGCTTGCTTGCTTATAAAAAGTCAAATTACTCAACGAACTCGTAATGACCTATTTTTTCCATTCTACTAAGTAGAGCCACAGAATCCAACATTAATTACTTACTGCATTTAATCTAAAAAGATTTTCTAAAAAAGTTTCAGTTTTCAGGTTTCAGTGAAACTAAAACCTAAAAATAATGACTGCCTGTGGGGTAGTTAGGTAGTTAGCAAGTGCAGTCGTGTACACCGTGTACCGGTTAAGTGCACGTCTAGGGTTGCCACACTTCCGGTATAAAAATATGTATTTTGTAAATAAAATATAGGTACCGAATACTGACACAGCACCGAATACAACAGGCGTCATGGCTCAGTCGGTAGTAGCTCTGCCTTCCGTGATGTGGGTCGTGGGTTCAATCCCCACCGAGAACAAACATTTGTGTGTTGTAAAACATCGATGTTTGTTCTCTGTCTGGGTGTTTATAAATTATAAGTATGTATTTACAAAAAAAAGTATGTATGTATGTATTCTATCAGCCATGTAGTTTCCATCGTACAAGCTTTGCTTAGTTTGGAATTAGAAGGCGTTGTGTTAAGTGTCCGTGAATATTTATTTATTTATTGAAAAGTTCGCTTTTAAAACATTCCCCGGAGATGGAAATCGCCGCCGAGTTAGACCAAAAAAGCGGTGTAGTTACGACCTAGACGTCTATAATAATGACTAGCCTAATTTAGTGATGGACCGTGACGAGTGGAGAGACGAAGGGAAAGCCGTTGCCCAGCAGTGGGAACAGGCACAGAACAGAACAGGCTAACTAAAAAACAAACATTAAAGAAACCTTTATGTACTTGGTTTTTATGTGCGCCCCGTTTTTACCTGAGCGAAATGCTTCTGTCCATCCAAAGGTGGTCTGGAAGAAATCGCTTATAGCGATAACGCCGCCCATTGTACCTCATAATTCTCATAACTTATTGCTCTATTATAGTTTTTCTTCTTTTCTCTTTGTGTAAATAAACAATAAAAAAAATACGACCGAATTGAGAACCTCATCTTTTTTGAAGTCGGTTAAATACTTAATTAGCCTTTGCAGTGACACCCCTAGCAACAGAGGAACATACCGGAACCATACCCCCCGTCCACCCCTTCTCAACCCTTAGTTACAAACGTACCTAACTATGATAAAATATACATAAAGAAATTATAATATGTTCATGAAAATACCTAGTCAGTGTAGATGAATTATTTCCTCAGATTTGGTAAAATATCTATTAATTCTGTGGTTCATGACCAGGAAAATGTTTATTTTTTTAATTCAAGCTAAAAGTCACTTATAAGACAGGCCAGTTTGTTTTTTTTGACTTAAAAAAAATTGTAATATTCTTTGACATTTTTACACAACGCCCTCTAGTCCGAAACTAAGCAAAGCTTTTACTATGGGAACTAGATGGCTGATAGAATACTTATACCTACGTACATACCTACATACTTAAATTTTTTTGTACCTACATAATTAAATGTACTTTTTGTTTAGAAAACTTGTTTGGATAAGAAATCGATTAAATATTGAGAATAGCCATAAAAGGTGGTAAACCACATGTTTCCAAAACTGTAAGAAATTTATTGACAGGAAACTGTCAAATTGACATTATTTTTGTCACTTTAAAAACACTTATACAATTAGCAACTTCCTTATCTGAAAACAATCTAATATCTTTCACAGTGCCACACAAATTGAAGGTGGCTATACCTAGCTCATCTTACTGACAATCAATCCTGGATTTGTCAATAGGCCGTAGGTATAGGCCGCGGCGGTTCAGAGGACGCTGACTCGATTTCAGAGGATAAAAGTCAAACAAGTTCACTGGTTTTTTAATTTTTTTTTATACTAATACGTCAAATCCCTATAGAAACTCATGCCTATCGAAAATTATCAGTCAATTCTAGTCTTATAAGTACTAAGTCGTGTGAGTAATATTTTTTCTATAGGTATTATTGTTTTAGAAAGGTATATTATTTTATTTACAAATAAGGTGAAGTGAAAGGTGCACTAAGAAAGGAATTTGGAAAAGTCGCACCCTAAAGGGTCTAAGATTAGGATCAAAGATTTTAACCAAATAATGAGTATGCTGCTGCCACGCGAGCAAAGCCGCGGGCGACAGCTAGTAAAAAATATAAATTATGGCACTGTTTCCTTCTTCTTGGACCCACTAGTGTCTGTAAGATAATACATTTGTCAAAGATCGCCACTCGCCTCATAGTTATATAAATAAATATTTCTCTATCTCTCTCTTTCTCTCTAATCTCTCTCTTATGTAGCACTGTACATTGCGACAGTTTTTACTAAAACTTGTTAAATTGTGCCCTATAAGGCCCATACAGTTATAGAACAGTGGCGGTTACTTATATGGGGCTTATAAGGGCCTAACTAAACGAAGTGGGAATCATCAATATATATAAAACTTTGAAGCTGACAGAGAATCATCGCACCACCTAAACCATAAGTCCTAGAGGTATGAAATTTGGATGGTAGTATCCTTATATAGTGTAGAGGTGCACTAAGAAAGGAATTTTGAAAAGTCGCACCCTAAAGGGAACGTGAGCAACGCCGCGGGCGACGGCTAGTTGATAATATAATGCTAAATGAGTGAACGGTTTATACATAGTATAAAAAAATGCCTGGTACTACCTAGGTTACGAGATTTAGTCCATGGTTACTACTAAAAACTACTACGGTCCCGGCTCTAGCAGTCGTTAAACCACGACGGAGGCCTTAAGGCGGCCTAAAAAACTCCGTCAACAGAGTTGGCCACTAGCTCATTCGAGCTTACTTGCTTACTAGAAAAAAAAATACTTAACTTAGCCAGCTAGTTATTATTTTCTTGAACTGCATTCATCGTCATCATTTCCCTGCCCTTCCACACTAGGTGAGGTCGGCACAATGTTATCCTCTTCCACTCACTATTAGGCATTTTCTTGAGTTGCATTATTTATATTATATTTAGGTAAATACTTACTTATGTTAATGTTAAGTATGTTGTATATTATTTAGTAGCTATTAACTTTTTCTACAACTTGTTTGGTACCTATAAAACACGTCACCATTATTTTACACGCCCAGGAGGACTGGTAGACCCTTTAGCACTAAGTCCTAATTGAGTGTGAATTTTAAAATAAATAAAAAAACATTTATATTATAGGTTTTTCTTAAACAAAAATTACTATTATGAAAGAGCAGAATCGAAAATGAGTTATTCTTTAATCTTAAATATTTCTAGTTTAAAAAAACGTATTTAAAAGAAAACAAATACATTATTTAGGTATTTTTGATAGCAAAACTGTAATAATTTCTGCTGCTTATAGTTTATTGGTCCATAAATACAACACGCTTTTCCTTTTCACATAAAAATGGCGTCTTGATACATTATACTATTTCTTGGATGTAATGTGAGAGTAGAACTTATACAGGGTGTTACCAGACCACTTCCGAAAACTTGGAGGTTCCAATCAGACCATGATACTGAAAACATTAAACGAAAAAAATCGCGGAAAAAAAAATTGACTTGACTATCTCTTTTTAATTTTTTTTCTAGATACATACACACAGTACAACATAATAAGACATATCTACCTAATTATCTCATTTAAAAAAGCAAAAAAACAAATAAAATAAATAAAGCAGCAATGTACACGCAGCACGCAGATTACGTCTACTACAGCATGAACAGCTGAGAGTTCATCGCGGGTCATTCAAGTACGCGACGTGCGCGCGACCTACGTTAGTACCTACCTACGTTAGTAGGCACTTACGACACAGAATAAATAATAGTACTACGCCTCGACCTTACCTACGTGAATGCGTACATTGCGGGCTGGCGAAATAAATACAAATCTTTAAACATTGTTTTCTCCGGCTATAATTATTTTTCAGGATAACTGATTTTTTTTTGGTTGGGTTTTGGTGTGCTGTAGCTCCCCCTTTCGTTTTCGGAAGTGGTCTGGTAACACCCTGTATACTGCCCCAATATCGTGAGCTCTGAACTGCTCTCGCTGCCCAGCATAATGTCAAGCGACGTTGTAAGAATTCTTTCTATCGAATGCTTATCAGCCTAGCATACATGTTCAAGCAAGCATTAGATTAGATTAGAAAATTCTTTATTGCACTTTAAAAATCGTACAGAGGCGAGTTTAATGCTATTTAGCATTATCTACCAACTAACCTGGGTGTAGTGTGGAGATGATGGTAGTGCTTCTAATGGAAAACTTAAAAAAGAAACAACAACGCCTTCAAAACTACATTAACCTACAAAACATACTATATAAGTTGGATAAAATATACTACCTAATACACATACATACATACCTAACCTAAAAAACAATACATAATAGACTAGAATACATTATATACCTACTATATTATACTTAAAATTATATACATATACTGCTCAATTTTTTTGAGAGATCTGTATTGATAGAAAGTTGTGATAGAAAGCATTCATAGTTTTCAAAATATAGAGTAAATTTATTAAGAGAAAGACATCGAGTTAGAATCATATATGATTCGATTGAGAAAGATGAATGAAAATTACAAAGTAGTGAATGTAAATCCAGTTCATACTAAAAAGAGACAAAAAATACATTGTAGTACACGTGGGTTTATTACTAGATTGTACTTGAATGGATCTCACGATGGACGCATTTACAGTGTAGTGCAACACTGGCAGGTGCAACGAGCACTGAGCGAAAGCGCGTTGTAACGTTTTGGCATTCGAAAAATATCATTTTATTTGGTTACATTGCAAAAGACAGCTGTAGGTTAACAAAACGTGTGCCTATCTAAAACATTTCAGTCTATTCTTGACATGTGTAATGTGTGTGCTGATGAAAACTCTTCAATCTGGGTTTCTATATTTAACGTCAGTTGAAATGAGGATGAGAAGTCGAAGTTTTTTGAGAATTATGAAGACAAATTACTTTTCGACAGCAAAAACTAACATAGGAGGTAGACATACATACATTCAGGTGGCTCTAAAAGTACCTACTCTGCCTCTAAACTTCCATAATTTCCACATGACATTACTTTTTGGTATACTTTTTACGTATAAGATCACAAACTACCCAATTCTTCGGAGCACCTCTGGTTTCGAAGTTTTAGCGAGTCAGCGTTCTCATAGATAGACAAAAAATACTTATATTTGGTATTGCTGCTAGTAAATACAACACAAGTATTAACTTTACGTTGATCATGGTCAGTCAAGTCAGTCATATCACAAGGTTTTCTGTAAAATGAAAATCTGAATTACGTTTATACCTTTTGAGTTTGTTTCAGTTCGGTGTAAGGGTCGGTCTACACTACACCGTTCGTTTCCTCTCCATTCAGTGAACCCGTCGTTATGTGGAACCGGTTTTATTTAACTACGGCGTAAGTCATGGAGTTATTATTTGGAGCATAGTTTTTTATGTTTAACTAGCCGTCGCCCGCGGCGTTGCTCGCGTTCTACCCTTTAGAGTGTGACGTTTCAAAATTCCTTTCTTAGTGCACCCCTACACTATATAAGGATACTACTCTCCAAATTTCACACCTCTAGGACTTATAGTTTAGGCTGTGTATTGATTCTCTGTCAGCTTCAAAAGAGTTTTATATATATTGATTGATGATAATTATGATGATGATTTCGAAAGGAAATTAATAAAATGTAAGCGTTAACGAATTTTAGATACTACCCAATGTATTATCTAATTTAAAGTGCTCTGGTTACTAAGTAAATAAGCAGTTGGTTGGATAATAGATAATGTCAAGTGGTTTAGCAGTTACCTCAACAAAACTTCATAGAGTACGTCCGCTGAGGATATTATTATTGTCACATTTTTGCACTGCGTCTGTAACTAAAAAATGTATGTCTCTTACGGTAGGTACATAATAAATAAGACTGGACCAAGTATTGTACCTTGCAGTATGCCTCTACGAATTTCACGTTATTGCCCTTCAAAACCTAAATCTGGTTCAGTAAAATCACAAGATTATTTAGAATCGTCTTTGATGACTCTAAGGTAATTATTTGCATTTATTGCTCAAGCACTTGTCTGAACTCAAGCATAGATTTTGTATTAGACTCTCTACTCAAATCTATGCTTAGTGTGCCTATCCATTTTTTTATCAGAATCCGAGCCTCATGGCTAATTCCTCGCGACCGGAGTCTTGACCGTCAACTTTAATCTTCTACAAACTGGAACACAGCAATAAGATGCCTATGACTTGTCCCACACCAGCACCTCAGCCGAACAAGTTACATGATCATAATAAAACGAGACTGCTTCCCGCCATCAGCAGTAATGGTGCTTATCGATTCATATCGTTACAATCCACCATCCGGTTCTAATTGCCAGGTGGTAGTCACCAGGGTGCTTGGTTCAAGAGTTCCACCAGGGGAACCTAGCCAAGTTAAGTTTATGTAACCGCTAGATAAAAGAAAACTTCAGAAATGTGTATAGGTGAATCATTAATGAACCAAAACCCCTACAAACCGCTACAAATTCCTACAAATCCTTACAAAACCTTAAAATAGGTACCGATCATTCTCATACATTTTGTTTGGTTTCCTAATTTCTAGCGATTGTAGAATTTTGCGGAAGAGTTCATTATTCTACAATTTGTAACGTAAGTAGGTAGCGCCATCTATGAACCATTATAACAAAACCTTGAACCACAAACCGCAACTTTACTTACTCGCACGCATAGAACCTTCGTGATCAATAAACCTGCATTAATAGTTCAAAGAGTCACTCAGAGATGGCACTTTTAACTTTTTTTTTACCTTTTCATTCCTGTGTCTTTTGATTTCGGTTTCCTAAGTTTTTGCACTATACCCATCTAATGCCATTATCAATATACTTACTAAACTGGTTACAATAGAAATTTACCCACCTAGCTGAGTTTTTTTGTTGAATTTTGATAAACTAAAGAAATAAAATACCGGTACCTAGTCACATGTTTTTTTTTTCTCTTGTTTTGTACTTAATTTGTTGACACAGCTGGTGTTTAATGTCACTGAATATAATTATTAGTAGATTATACTACCCGGTTATAAAATGTTTTTTTTTAAATGATAAAAGTAATGGAACAAGCCAATAGCTCACCTGATGTTAAGTGGTAACTTCGGCCTATAACAATGCATTACCTCACAGAGCAAGTCCAATGAGGACGTGCCCTGTAAAATCATAGGCAATCCTGTTTTTAGTTCAAAAAAGTATACTTTCTGAGCATAAATAGGTGAGAAAACTTTTATATTATGACTACATCTGTTCAAATATGTACGTCTGGTAAAAATTAAATACTGTATCACATTATTCCAAATTTTATTTCACCTTCTTACGTGTAAGTCTAAGTACCTCTACCTACTATGCTAAATACATCATTCGGCACAACCGCACCGTGAGGATCAGTTAATCTAAGCTTCAGAAAATGATGAAGATTCTGATCGCCTTCACCGGGCTTCTGGCGCTCGTGGCGGCCAGACCCAGCAAGTTGGTGTGCTATTACGATAGTCGCAGTTACGTAAGAGAAGGACAAGCCCGCATGCTGCCTCAAGACCTGGAGCCAGCCCTGAGTTCCTGCACCCACTTGGTCTACGGATATGCTGGAATTAATCCCGACACCTACAGGATAGAGCCTCTCAATAAAAACCTGGATGTTGACAGCATCCATGCCAACTACCAGATCATAACCAAGCTCAAGAATAAGTATCCTTATCTCCAGGTCTTGCTGTCCGTTGGTGGTGACGCTGACACTGAGAACCCAGGGAAGTACAACCGTCTGCTGGAATCACCGCCAGCACGCACCGCGTTCGTAAACTCTGCGATGCTTCTAATAGAACAGTATAATTTTGACGGTATCGATCTTGGCTGGCAGTTTCCGAAGATAAAGCCTAAGAAGATCCGCTCCACCTTGGGTTCCATCTGGCACGGCATCAAGAATACCTTCAGGACGTCCGTGGTCGATGATAAAGAAGTGGCGCACCGAGAAGGCTTTACCGCGCTCGTGCGAGAATTGAACCACGCACTCAGCCAGAAGCGTAACATGGAGCTGGTTATTACTGTTCTACCCAATGTCAACTCCACCATCTACTACGACGTGCCCTCCATCATCAACAATGTCGACTTCGTCAATTTAGCTACGTATAACTACTACAACTCAGCACGTAACCCGAAGGAGGCCGACTACACCGCCCCGATATACGCGCCCCCAAACCGAAACCCAAAGCTGAACATTGACACAGAGCTCAGTTACTGGTTGACAGCTGCCCCCAGGAACAAGATCGTGATCGGAATCTCTACTTTCGGTCGCACCTGGGCCCTGGACTCTGATAGCGAGATCACTGGAGTTCCTCCGCTACACGCCGACGGACCTGGTGCAGCTGGACCTGACACTAAAACCGAAGGTCTCCTTAGCTACCCTGAAGTGTGCGCTATGCTGATCAACTCAAACAAGAACCTCAGGAAGGTCACTGATCCTAGTAAACGTTTCGGAACTTACGCGTACCGTCTGCCCGACAACGATGGGAATGGCATCTGGGTGTCATACGAGGACCCTGATACTGCCGGAGAGAAGGTTGACTACGCAAAGGCCAAAAAACTGGGTGGTGTTTCCATCGTTGACTTGTCATTGGATGATTTCCGTGGTCTTTGCAATGGAGTCAAGTATCCGATCCTTCGTGCAGCCAAATCATCATCATCATCCACAGCCCGACTGTACCCACTGCTGGGCATAGGCCTCCCCAAGTTTGTGCCATCCACTGCGGTCCTGTGCTAGTCTCTCCCATTTACGGCCTGTGATTTTGACGATGTCTTCTGCCCATCTCGCTGCCGGACGTCGTACGTTTCTGTAGCCACATCTTGGCCACCATTCAGTGGTCGCCTTACTCCATCTGTTATCACCACGCCTTGCAATATGTCCTGCCCAACTGCATTTGAGTCCCATAGTTCGATAAAGTAAATATACCTAAATGATGACGTCGTACTTTGCCAACTAATGTCAACATTTTCAATTATTATACCTAGAATGTTAATCAAGTCTTCCTAATTTGTATGAATAAGGTTAGTTGGTAGATAATGCTAAATAGCATTAAACTCGCCTCTGTACGATTTTTTTTAAAACTGCAATAAAGAATCTCTAATCTAATTCTAATCTAATAAGTACTCTTACCTACCTTGATAATTTATTATTGGTAATTATAATTTATTGAATGTTGCGTGTTTTTTAAACTTGTATAACAGCATTTACTGAATAATGATAAAAGTTAGTTCCATAAATAATACAAAGCCAAAATGAGCCCCATTTTTGGGTTTTTTAGCTCAAAGTTAGCCAAAGTTTTTTTAAGAGTTTTTTTAGCAATACCACAGAATATAATAATAAATAATAATCATAAAATTAAATATTCACGGACACTTAACACAACCCCTTCTAGTGCCAAACTAAGCAAAGCTTGTACTATGGAAACTAGATGGCTGATAGAATACATACATACATTTTTTTTTTGTAAATACATACTTATAATACATAGAAACACCCAGACACAGAACAAACATCTATGTTTACAACACACAAATGTTTGTTCTCGGTGGGGATCGAACTCACGACCCACAGCACGGAAGGCAGAGCTACTACCGACTGAGCCATGACGCCTGTCATTATATTAGTACAAGGCAGCACTAACTTGTACTTACCTATCTATTTATACACTTTCTGCTATTTTAAAAATATTTTTTATACATTTATCTATAGTTACCTACTCAGCTAGTATTTAAATACAATATAGTTACAAACAATAGCGCTCTGTCACAACCGAATAATACCGTAAAATTCCAAAATGAAAATCAAAAAATGCTAGTACGAAATTAGCGATGCATATAAAACCTTTTTACGGTACACTGCCATTTTGCTAATTGGTTTTAAATTGCACGGTGGCAGTGTGGCAACACTAGGGAACGTCACTTTGAAATAACTTGCAAGGAAAAATGAACCTTATTGCGATTCGGTAAGGCTCGCATAAGTGTAACCTAACTTTTAACTCAGATACTAAACCAACGCAGCGTGTGTTTCATGTGTATTTTGTAAATACTATTGTAAATACTGCATTAGTTGTAATTTTCTCTGTGAATAAATAAACCTTTGTACATAACTTTAGTACCTAACGCAAGGTAATAAGTATAATATAAATAAGTAATAATATTAATTATAATACTTTTTATTTATTAAAATACTAATTAATATGTATAAAAAAGTTTTTCAGTTATGTATGAAACCCATGGTTTGAGAATAAAAAACTAGAACTATAGAAAAGTAAACAAAATGTACGGTCGAGGAAACTACACTGACGTTCAGCTCGGTCACTATTTAGATGGGTGACCGTTAGTGGCATATACATCTAAGCGCTACACGCTCAGAGGGCACGTTAAACTGTCCCGGCTCTAGCAGTCGTTATGCCACGACGGAGGCCTTAAGGCGGCCTAAAAACTCCGTCACCAGAGTTGGCAACTCACACGAACTTACATAGCTCCTAGGTTTTTTGACCTGACAGTATTTGAGGGGTGGGGAGCCCCTTGGGGGGGGGGGGGGAGATTAAATCGCAGTGAAACTTGATATAATAACTGCTAGTCCTTCTATGGCAACAACAAACACTATAAAAACTGTAGTGCTGTGAATTTAACTATGTAACTAACTCGTTTATCGATAAAAATATTGGTTAACTCAGTTATCGAGTACGATAGACGTTTTACAACAGAACATGGATTCGAATGCAATTTTATTCATTTGGTTACAAAATTCGGGGAAAATTAAGTTGAATTTTCAAGCGAATATTTTACCCTGAAGGTGAGCTCTACGTATTGTCTGTCTCTCGAAGCGAGTTGCTAAGGACGTGCCGTACGACATGTAAGGCATTGCGCTGCTAATGCCATTCCACAGCTTCAAAAAGTTGTTTTATGGAAGGGAAGGAACAAACAAAAAAAATTTAAATCGATATTAATCTTGTCATCGATAATAACCTCATTAATCTTCATTACAACACTATTAAGTACCTTTAAATTCGACGGCAAAAAACCTGGAATAATAATGATATTGAAACTTAACATTTTAATTACAAATAATGAAGGAATTCTGATTTAAATAATATTTTAAAATCCTTTTTTATATAAAATAATATGCACATCACCTCTCCAATGTTAATAAAGAAATTCGAAACAAGCACGAGGATGTGCCTTGAGTAGCGTTGCACTTTATTACTTCTAAGACGAAAATTCCTAAAAATATAGTGTCACTAAGGAAAATCACTAAGATTTTTCTACCATCCCAAAAAATGTGAGTCGAGTAGGATTTGAACCGCCGACCTTCCCCTTGATACACTTGACACTATTTTGCATGTAGGTAGTATTATTACTTTTTTACTTTAATCGTTCCACTGCTGGGCAAAGGTGTCCTCAAAGACTTCCAATGTTCTCTGTCCACACCATCCTCTTTTGAAGGAGTCTACTTCGTCGCGCCAACACTTTCTCGGCCGACCCCGATACTGCCAAGCAAGCAAGCTCGTATGAGTTAGTGGGCAACTCTGGTGACGGAGTTTTAAGGCCGCCGTAAGGCCTCCGTCGTGGCTTACCCGATACCGCCGACCGTCAGGAACCCAAGGTGTAAATAATAAGAAATTTTTAAATTCCAAAAGTTATAAGTTACTTTTTTTTTTTACACAACGCCTTCTAGTCCCAAACTAAGCAAAGCTTGAACGATGGAAACTAGATGGCTGATAGAATACATACATACATTTTTTTTTTGTAAATACATACTTACAATACATAGTAACACCCAGACACAGAACAAACATCTATGTTTTTACAACACACAAATGTTTGTTCTCGGTGGGGATCGAAGCCACGACCCACAGCACGGAAGGCAGAGCTACTACCGACTGAGCCATGACGCCTGTTATTATTATTATCACACTGTGGCAAAAAAGTATTTATTCATCGTATTTGGTGTAACGAAACAAGAACTTTAAGTCTCAGAACCCTTATTTTAGTCTAACGTAATTTTAGTACAAAATAACGTTCATTCTTCGTTGTTTTTCACTGAAATATCCTAGAGCCTTTAAAAAACTACCCCCATTTCTCAACCCCATCAAGATTATAGCGTAAATAAACCATAATCTCAGAAAAGTAAATTAAAACGTAAAATATTCACACACAACCCTGCATTCAGTTACGTACTAATTTCCAAAATTAGGTGACCGCTTTATTACAGCCGTAAAGTACACAGTCAGGGGGTCAATCGCTAAGTTGTAACGGCTCACCGGTCACTGTTACTGTCACGTTGTGGCCGATAAGGTCGATTTTCACAGTGAAAATCACCCGTAGCGTAGTAGTAACAGTGACCGGTGAGCCGTTATAACTTAGCGCGATTGACCCCCAGCTCGGGACGTATTGACCTTGTCTTTCCTGTGGACAAGGCTGAAATAATTGTAGCTATAGGGGTGTGTTTGAAACCTTAGCATGTGAAGTTTCTAGTACTTTTGTACTTAGTAAGTAAAGTAGCTTTTTCTATGTAAATTTCTTGATTATTGGATGAAAACTTTTTTTATTACTACCCTCTTAATGTACGTTGGGAATGGACGTACTGTGAAACTTACACGTCACAGCTCAGTTGGTAATAGCTCTGCCTTCCGTACTGTGGATCGTGGGTTCGATCCCCACCGCAAACGAACATTTAATTTGTGTGTGGTAAACATCAATTTTTGTTCTATGTCTGGCTGTTACTATGTAATATTTAAGTATGTACTTAAACAAAAAAAAAATTATACAGTACCTTCTGGTAAGATCGGCGTAATAGTAAGTCCGGATGCCAAGCAATTCGGCGATATTTTTAAATGATAATTGCTTAGTTACGTGATTTATCCGGACTTAATATTAAGCCGATCTTACCAGAAGGCACCCTACATAATATGTATAATTTTTTTAAATATTATATTTATAAATATAATTATATTTATACTCGTACTAACTAACTGAACCGTAAATTATATAAGATCTTTTCAATATCAGTGATGCAAAAAAAAATTATTTCTGATTTCCTATAACTCTTTTTGTGTTTTAACGGTCGTCGTAAAACGGTCACCGGTTTTACAGAAACCAAGGATGTTTCGTGCGGAACAGGAAAGGTTTTTATTTATTTATCCAAGCCGTGATGATAAAATACGGCGGTTGGTTTTTTATCTCATTCCCTGACGAATATTACACATAGCCACCGACACGACACCTACACGATATCGGACACACCGACACGACACCTACACGATATCGGACGCTTTCACACCGACACGACACCTACACGATATTGGACGCTTTCACACCGACACGACACTGACACGATATTACCGAGAACAATTATTTTTAATGTTTATTTGTGAATCAATTACATCATTTAGGTACATTACTTATTACTTAATGTAATATATACTACACTAGTATATAAACATGAAACAATTTTTTTTTATGAGAATACTAGCTTCCCATTGGATCCCGTAAATTTTCCGGAATAAAAAGTATCTCATGTTACTTCTAATACCTCCAAGAATATGTATACAAAGTTTAATGATGATCGGTTAAGTAGTTTTCGCGTAACAAACAAACTTACATTCACATTTATAATATTAGTAGGATGTGATGAAATAAGCAAATGGGCTGATATTAAGCGGTAACCTCTGCCTATGCATTGAGTGTGTCCACTGAGGACGTGCCCTGTGAGGTCTGCGTCCATAACTCTGAGACATAGGTGGTAAGTGACGCCGCCGATAACGACATTTTTAGTCAAGCTTTGAGATATCGGTATCGTGTCGGTCGGTAGCATTATCGGTCGTGTGTAAACAATTCTCTGACGAACATTTCGCGTTTGACGAAAAGAAGAAAAAACTCACGCACCTTATAAAATTGAATCAGGGCTGTTTTTTTGTTTCTAACCTAAGGCTACATGCGCACTATACTAAGTAGCTATAAAGGGTGTGTTATATTTTTTAATTTGACACATAATTTTCATGAAAAAAGTAGGGGAAAGTATTCACACATATTTAATTCATGAGTGTAGTGTATTGTAGGAGTTATACTTATACTTACCCTAAATATTAGATGAAACAGGTTTGAATCAAACTTTTTCGTCTTTGTACTTCTACAATACCTAAAAAAATGTATTAATAATAATAATAATATAATATTCACGGACACTTAACACAACGCCTTCTAGTTCCAAACTAAGCAAAGCTTGTACGATGGAAACTAGATGGCTGAAATACATACATACATTTTTTTTTTGTAAATACATACTTATAATACATAGAAACACCCAGACACAGAACAAACATCTATGTTTTACAACACACAAATGTTTGTTCTCGGTGGGAATCGAACCCACGACCCACAGCACGGAAGGCAGAGCTACTACCGACTGAGCGATGACGCCATTACGACGTCCTATTCTTTTATTTAATAAAAACTACCTCCTAGCTCGAACCTTTACAGAACGACTAATTGTTACTAGTAGAACGTGGACTGGGAATACAGGGATTCGGTATTGTCTAAGAGATTTAGTGTGGATGCGACAAGAAAATTAATGTCAGTTTGGTTAGAGAACAATATACTTTTTTAGGGTCGTGACTCGTGGTCCCACTAATTTGACCCACCGGTGGGACAGTGTGTCGATTTAATGGGCTCGTGGTCCCACTGTTTGGTGGGACCATCAGTCAATTAATGTTTTCAAGAAGACAGTGAATGGGTGTCTTCTAGATAAATGTGCCACATCGTTGACCGCGTCATCACTTAACATCAGATGCGATTGTGGTCAAAAACCTGCCTTTACTGTGGTAAAAACAATAACATTGAGTAAAATAACAATAACTTTATAGTCTAAGAAAAGCAGCATTAGTTTGTGACTATATAGAAAGCGTTGTGTAATACCTCCAAGAGTATTTATTTATTAACATTGAGCATCCCATGCTGGTAATAAAAAAGAGGCCTATACTCAGCAGTGGATGCAAACGGACTGAAATGATGATGATGATCACAGTTCAGCATAAAAAAATTGCAAATTTTATGCCCACGTCACAAAATCCCGTCGACAGATTTTTTTTGTTTTGACTAGTAGTTTGATCCATATTATTCTACCACTCCCGGGATCCCGGCAATTAAACGAATGCCGCCATGACGAGAGGCGCTGATGCGTGACGTCACAGGCACTGACGCGGTCATCAATGGACAGACAGTTGACTGTTGGTTTGTCAGTCGGAGTTTTGTTTTCTTGTTTGACCTAGTTTTATTTAGGTTCCTGAATGTTCCTGTATCGTAAATACAGAAAAAATCGGGATATCACATGTTCTTCAAGTTGTTGTGTACAAAAAAGTATTTTTTAAATAGCATTCCCGTTCGTCCCTGCAGTGGGACGAAGCCCAGTGGGACGAACGGGAACGAACGTATTTTTTATATCAGAATTAGTGACGAAACAAGAAGACATCTCTACCTAAAAAAAACATTCTCTCACAACACATTTCCACTAAGAACGTGCCCTGTGAGGCGTTGCGTTACGCCTAGCACTTTGAGACATAGGTAGGTGTAATGTCCAAAAAAAATTATTATTTATTTATTGGTACGGTACCAGAACTGGTACGAATTCTTCCCCAGATGATCCTTTCTTACTGTCATTTGGTTACGACCCCTCCACTTGAGCCCAGATGCACTAGACTTCTAGATTCTTGGTAATTGACCTCAAAACCTAAAGTAAAAGTTATTCAACCAAGTCAAATCTAATCTTTAGTTTCAGTTTTAGCATAGGAATGTCTAGGGAGGACGTTTAAGATGTATTAGTGGAATTCCAAGAGGGCAGAGGGCAAGGGAGGAGAGGGCAGGGAGGTAAGGGGGGGTGCCTACTTTCCGAAGCTTTAATGGGCTAAATATCTTGAGCTGAGATAATTCGGTGTTGGATGGTTGGCAGAAACGTCAGATTTTCAACTGGTTATGTTGAGGTTTTTTTTTAACCTAGAATAAGATACATTTATTAACAAAGAAAATTACAACTTATACAGTATTTTCAATATTCACAATATTTACAAAATACACATGAAACAGTTGAGCTATCTACAAACCGTTGCAAACGATTTATAGATAGCTCAACTGGTACAAATCAGTAGCAATAGGAAGCGTGCCCAATACACTGGCTGCATTGCCGCGCTGAATAGCAATGCTGATTCGCTGGCCTAGATAATCACCAGCCCTCGGATCACGCGTCGCTATCTATAACGATGCATTGCCCCACTGAGCACATCCACTCACACGTTTTTTTAGTTGATTTGGTATTTAGATTGTAGAACGAAGGTAGAACGTCAAGCACCGGACTTCTCTTCTTTTATTTATGGCCTCTGTCCGTCATTCCGACAGACAATTTTGCCAGTGACAAGTGATATAATTAATTTGAAATAATATAAGTCAAGTCAAGTCATCGTCAAGTCGGCTGTCGTTTGTTTCGAATGCAAAATGGTGAATATTTTTCTTCAAAACTTGGAGACGAATTTTCACATTCAGACATTTAAAAAAAAAAAAAAAAAAAAAAATGACTTTGATTTTTCTGCTATCTCTCCAAAGTGTAAAGTATTAGTTACGAAGATTGGGCGTAAGTCGCACCATTCGGCCGAGCATCGGCGCAATCGCTATTACACGTGAACACAGGCTTAGGGAATATTTAGCCTTTTTTGGACCTTATTGGCTCAGATCTCGGCCTGTCCCTAGAGAAGAAAATCCCCTCACAGACTGGAGATCTAAATGGACTGATAAGTTTTTTTTTTATGACAAAAGAATACAACCGAATTGAGAACCTCCTCCTTTTTTGAAGTCGGCTAGTAAAAAGATGCATTATCTCTTAGAGCGAGTCCAACTGTCAAACCACTTCTCGCTCGCACATTTCAACATTTCTGAAGATATAAAATCACTGAAATCGAATATGAAAAAATAGCCGTCGCCTGCGGCGTTGCTCGCGTTCTAGGCCCTTTAGAGCATGACTTTTCAAAATTCCTTTCTTAGTGCACCCCTACACTATAAGGATATTACCCTCCAAATTTCATACCTCTAGGAATTATAGTTTAGGCTGTGCGTTGATTCTAAGTCAGCTTCAAAAGAGTTTTATATATTTAAAAGAAGAGAAGAAGAAGAAGATGGCAAACAACAATGTTGTGTGCAATAGTATTACACAATGTTCAGCATAAATATAATTTTGATCCAAACCAGTTTTTACAGTCACGACGGAGAAAGCTAAGCCACGTACGCTTTGCGCCAACTCTGGTAATGGAGATTTTAGGCCGCCTCAGGCCTCCTGACTTCTATACTATTATAAAACTGTAAAAAAGCCTAAAACTAAAAGATATCGGAAAACTAAATATGCAGTTCTACTAAATAAACCATTCTGATTTCAAAAATCGAGTTTGTCTGTTTGTTTGTTTGCGGATCACGCCTAAACTACTGGACCAATTTCAATGAAACTTATATCATTCAGAAGCCCTTTTTCCGGTTTGAAACATAGGCTATATTTTATTGAAATTAAAGACGTGGATTCTTATATACAGCTTGACCTCTCTAAACCAAAAGCCGTCTTTGACACGAGGTTCATCGTATGCTGGTTGTCAGATATTTTAGTGGAAAGTTTTGCACGCGTACGAAGTCGCGGGGTATCAGCTAGTAACTTGTATAATCAGGGATGGATATTTGAATGCATCGTGACAATTAGAGTTATTTTAGTTCATGGAAACATAGGTATCTAATTTTAGATTGCTCGGAGGCTGTATAAGCAATCGAATAAACAGATGTTAGATCCCATTTAGGAGGGACGTAGTCAGAAGATAAAAGAGGGGCTAAAAATATCTTTACTACTTATGTTTTCGTAAATAATGAATTTTAAAACTCGAAATCCCGACTTTAATTTGACTACGTTCCAGCTTCATCATGATCAGATGATGATAATGATAATGGCAGTTCATTGGGATTATTCTATCATCAATATTATTATACGAGTATATAAAACTCTTTTGAAGCTGACTTAGAATCAACGCACAACCTAAACTATAAGTCCTAGAGGTATGAAATTTGGAGGGTAGCATCCTTATATATTGTAAGGGTGCACTGAGAAAGGAATTTGGAAAAGTCACACTCTAAAGGGTCTATTTAGAACGTGAGCAACGCCGCGTGCGACGACTAGTTGATCATAAACACCACTGAAAAGTCACAGGAAAGCATATTACGCAATGACAACCCTTACTTAAACCGATTTTAATACAAACTCGTAGGTTAACATAAAATGTGATTTTAATAAATAAAATAATTTTGACATGACTGTGAAGTTTTTCTAATTGTTGACATATTAAGTTTTCACAATTTCCCACTATGATTACTCATGATTATCTATGATTACCTATGATTACCTATGATTACTCATGATCATCTATGATTACCTATGATTACCTATGATTACTTATGATTACCTATGATTACCTATGATTACCTATGATTACTTATGATTACCTATGATTACCTATGATTGCCTATGATTACTCATGATTATCTATGATTACCTATGATTACTCATGATTATCTATGATTACCTATGATTACTTATGATTACCTATGATTACCTATGATTGCCTATGATTACCTATGATTACCCATGATTATCTATGATCACCTATATAGATATTTTTCTAACCATTACAAAATGTCAACATAGATCCCTCTAAACAGCGGTAGTCAGTATATTTTTATCACTTACATTAAAAACCTACAATATTTTTTGTCCCTTTTACCATTGCCTTAAATCCATCTCTGTAACTAATCTAATACATTATTCAGTTTGTGTAATGATGGAGTAACCGGTATATGATTAGTGATGTATTGATAGTGTTGATTTAATGATGTTATGAACCCTCAAATGGTGAAGAATAACACGATACATAAGTTTAACTAAAAGATAAAATGCAGCGGTCTAGAACGTTGACTAAACAGTGAAGAAAAACACAATAGTTTAAGACGAAAAAACTGGAAGGTTGGACAAATGGTGAATAAAAACACCATGTTTCAGACTGATTAGAAGAGAAGACATAGCTATAGAAAACGTTGACTAAACATTGAAGAAAAACGTCGTGACTAAAAAAACTCTAGAACGTTGGACACAGGGTGAAGAAAAACACCATTTTTAAATCATAAGTAAAACATGAATTAACCTCACAAATTGGATAACTAACGATTATGAAATCGTTAGTTTTGGATAACAGTTACTAACGATTGTAAAATCGTTACTTTTGTTACTTGGCTAAAGGCCTTCAAATCGCCTTAAAATCGTTACTTTTGTTACTTGGCTAAAGGCCTTCAAATCGCCTTAAAATCGTTACTTTTGTTACTTGGCTAAAGGCCTTCAAATCGCCTTAAAATCGTTACTTTTGTTTCTTGGCTAAAGGCCTTCAAATCGCCTTAAAATCGTTACTTTTGTTACTTGGCTAAAGGCCTTCAAATCGCCTTCAAATCGCCTTAAAATCGTTACTTAGCTAGAGGGGCAAACCCGAGCCATTATTTTGAATGAAACCTTTCCTATTCCATCGATAAACGAGTCCAATGTATGTTCAGATAAAACTTCAACACAGCAACATTGACATGCAGTGGCTTCGATTCTTAACAATAGATACACTGCGGGACAAAGTAACAGTACACTCTCAGGACACTAATCGAGTGGTGTGCAAAAGTGGACTAGCGTTGGTGCGGCAGTTCTCGGTTCTTGGAACATTTTGGTGCGCAAAGTGGAATCAGCCCCCCAAGTACCGTTCTTGTCGATCGCATAATTTGACATTTAGAATCGTCAAAATTCGTTTTATCGACAGTTGCGGGTACGTTACCAACTTAGTCGATCGGTAGACAAATTCGTTAAATTTTAACGAATTGGTGTATGTTTACTATGTTTTGATTCTGACAAACGAAAGTGAACCTTATTTTGACGACTGTAAGGCATCGTTAAAATTTGTCGACAAGAGATCCTTACTACCATGGATTGATACGATTCGATACGTTTATCGACTTAAGCGATCGACAACTAAGCGATCGATAAGAACGGTACTTGCACTGAGCCCGTAGTCTGTCTGTGCATTTGCTTTACTTTCGACTCGAGTATATCACACGCAAATGCATTCGCAAAGCGAGTCATTTTGTTGGGAATTACACAGTTCCCAAATCTCCCGCTAGAGGCGCTTATCCGGTTTTCATACAAAATTTCTCGCTTTGCGAATGTGTTTGCGTGTGCTATACTCGAGTCGAAAGTAAAACAGATGCACAGACTACGGGCTCTGCTGATCCATCTGAATTGTGACCGTTAGTGTAAATTTATAATATGTGAGCGCTTTCGTGCTTCGGAGGGCATGGTTCTAGGAGTAAAACACGTCGGAGGCCTTGAGGCGGCTTAAAAAGCTCCGTGACCACAGTTGGTCACTAACTCATACAAGCTTACTTTCAGTCTAATGTATCACAGTTCACAGGCATCAGGCTACAAGGTAGGTACTTTTATATTATGCAGGTATGTATTTTTTTAAATACTAGTCCAATGAAAAAACCTGTCAAACCAAAAAAAAACAATCAGGCTTTGAAACGACTTCGACATTCGAATTTAATGTTTTTTATTTTGATTTAAAGTTTGTTTTATGAATGTAGAGTTTTTTTTTTTAAACCATCGGTAAATGTATTAAAATTCGCGATAGAGTCTTCTAAAAAATGTTACGTTTTTGTGATTTTTTTTGTTTCGTCGCTACCACAGATCATATAATACTATACTATTATCAACACAGTAAAAATAATTAATACTTTGTTACTCTATCGTTCAAAATTGACTGTAGCGTTTGTTCTTTTCTGACAATTGTTTTGACAGCCAGCACCACCAAATACTCACTAGCGTTATTATTTTGCACTGCAGTGTACGTAAGCTTGTGGACAAAAAGAATCACCGAGCGACGACTCGGACGGACAACAGACAATATTTTATATACATTGTATCGTACCATCTGGGTTTATGTTTGTTTAGTTTAGATGGATTTTGTATGTGAACCTGTAAGTTATGACCAGCGTATGCAGACGGCTTTGCTTGCATTGATTTAAACTAAACTGAAACCGACAATTAGGTATTTGTAGGTGTATTGTAGGTGGTTTATACAGCGTCAGGGGTCAATTTTGACCCCATGCCCCGATGAACGGTACGCTGTAGTGCCTGGGACATGTTTATATGGAGTATGCTTGTAGTACTATACCATCCTCTCAGCGTAGTCGGTATCCACAGGAAAGACAACGTCAGTACGTAGGTATAATGTTAAATGTAGCCAGGATTAAAATTCCCTTTCATCGACGGGTTCCCGTTCATCGACGGACACCAATAATAGGCACATTCGATCCGGGATGTAGGGTACAAGTCATAAGAACATCGCGAGATATATAAAGACCATGGCAGCCACACCCTGCATCATGTATTTAACGATTTTTCAAATTCCTTCACATCACATGCATCAATTATGTCAATAAGTATCAAAATGCTTCTTAAATTCCTAAATTCTTTATTGCGCACACAAAAATATGAGCCAACAAGTTAAAACTAAATATATGTACAAAGGTTAGCTTAGCCCTAATTAGAGGTTTCTTCCAGCAAACCTTTGAGGCATAGGAGAGGATTATAATAAATGCTTACTGGGGATATCTCGAAAAAAAGAGCAGAATACGAGTATACACCGTAGCATTGCTGTGTTCCGGTTTAAAGGGTAAGGGCGCCGGTGTAATTACACGCACATGAGACTTCAAGATCTTTACGTCTCAGAGTGATGGACGCAGTGCATTGCCTTACAGGGCACGTCCTAATTGGACTTGCTCTGTGAGGTAATGCATTGTTATAGGCAGAAGTTACCACTTAACATCAGGTGAGCTATCAGCTTTCATTTAAGCACCGTATAGTTACGACGACTTAGACAGTAAGGATTTCTGGATCGTTTGCAACTGTTTGTAGATAGCTCAACTGTTTCATGTGTAATTTGTAAATATTGTAAATACATACCTATATTGTATTAGACGTCATTTTCTTTGTGCATAAAATGTTTGTGATATTATAAAAAAAAATTAAAATATATTAAAAATTTGTTTAAAAAAAAAATCTGGAATACTTATATCATTAAACTCTTATCTTATCTTACATCTTTCATCGATTTTCTTTACCTACCCGCATCATGAAAATGCTTAGTCAAAGGTCGTTGGAAATAACGCCATCTAGTAGCAAACTTCAAGAACTTTTTTGTATAGATATCGCGACCGCCTCTCCCTTGGCCTGTCGAAGCCGTTAGTGATTGGATATGAGAACTTAATGAGGCTGTAGTGCACCAATCACTTAGTGAGGTACATTGCGGCGTCAATGGAATTTAGAGTACATGGCTGGCAATTAAACTGTTGCTATATTTTTTAACGCTTTAGTTTTTCTGTAAAAAGGTTCATACAAAGAACTAGGTCGTAGTTTCCTGTCCATTCTTCAAGGCTCTGGTCGCAAGGAACTACCACTTAGTAGGAATAGTAGTAGTACTACTGGGTACTAGTAGTATATCAAACGATTCGAAATGATCCTTGTGACTTTGCTGAATAAAAGATTTTTTACTTTGTCAGCATTTTGTAATTATCTTATCTATTATTTTTTAATAGCAATTTTAAAGTTTAATTTTTCATGATTTATAGGATGCTTTACCTAATTTAATTAATTTTTAAGATTAAATATATATTTTTTATGTTCATATAATTATGTTTTGGTAGATGACATTATCTTTTTCGTTTGTTAACATCTAATATATCTACTTATTGGTTAAAATATTTGTATATTTTTTATACAATAGCTATTGGCAATAGTTTGACCATAATCTCACCTGATTTTAAGCGATGATGTGGTGGACGATGTAGCATGTATGTGTATTTTTTTAACGAAAATATTCTAAATTACTAAGGTAAATATACCGTTCCAAGAAATGTAATTCGATAATATTAGAAAATACCAATATCATAAAAGATAAAAGTTGTTGAATTTTTATTAAAGTACGTAGGTACCTACTTACCGAGTTATCTTTGAAATTCGGTTTGTAACGTCTCAAAATTGTAAAATTTTACTAAATTGGAGCAGCTTATAAGAAAACAGCTAGTGAATTCATAGGTACTAAAGAATTCTACTAAAATAAAAACCAAGAACAAGAACGTAGTTAATTATTTTAAAAAAAAATTTTTTCTGGAAACAGAATTATTTAGTTTGACAGTTAAATAACAACAACTGGACAACACGTCCATGACAGCATATTTTGCTTTCCTGTGACTTTTCCGTAGTGTTTACGATCAATAGAATAATCCCAATTATAATATATAATATAATCCTTGTATAACTCCCGTATCTTATGTTTTACAAATTTTTGGATTAGTGCCATCAATTCTAACAATTTTTTAACATTTTCCTGCCTAATTTTTGACAGGCGTCATGGCTCAGTCGGTAGTAGCTCTGGATCGTGGGTTCGATCCCCACCAAGAACAAGCATTTGTGTGTGGCAAACATAGATGTTTGTTCTGCGTCTGGGTGTTACTACGCATTATAAGAATGTATTTACAAAAAAAAAATTATATAAGTATTGTATTAGCAATCTAGTTCCCATAGTACAAGTTCTGCTTAGTTTGGGACTAGAGGGCGTTGTGTGTAATGTCCAAGAACATTTAAAAAAAAAAAAATTATCTTGGTCCCTCAACACGGACATGTTTTTTTTTTAAACTTTATTTAAATCCTGAGTGCACGAGCTAAAAAAAACCTCAGCTGTCACCAATTTGGTCGATGTATGATATGAATTTGTAAATATTAAACACAAATCACGTCTAGACGATGCTTGTGCCATGAATAATATAAATATTACGTGTGTGGTTGCATTTGACCCCGACCTGCCACTACATCTCAATGACATGACATTTGGTATTCACTGGTGACCCCAAACTGCATCTATTACGTAAAAACAAGAGCATTGCAACAGCTTAGTATGTATATTTGAAGTATACCTACTAGAAAGTCACGTAAACCACGACGGGGGCCTTAAGGCGGCCTAAAAACTCCGTCACCAGCATGCCGAGTGTGTACGTTTGACGTTTACTGCAAAGTCACGTAAACTATAATTTTGTATGGAGAAATACCAGTTTTGTAAACTATCCGCTAGGGGCGCTGTTCAACCTCTATACAATTAGTTAACGTCAACTTTGTAGTACACGTAAAACGAACACACTAAGCAAATCATTCAGAGTTGGCCCTCATCGAGCTTGCTTTGATTTACTGCTCAAGCACTGATCCAGGCTCAAAAATAAATAAATAAATATTCACGGACACCTACCACAACGCCTCTTAGTCCCAAACTAAGCAAAGCTTGTGCGATGGAAACTAGATGGCTGATAGAATACATACATATATTTTTTTTGTAAATACATACTTTTAATACATAGAAACACCCAGACAGAGAACAAACATCTATGTTTTACAACACATAAAGGTTTGTTCTCGGTGGGGATCGAACCCACGACCCACAGCACGGAAGGCAGAGCTACTACCGGCTGAGCCATGACGCCTGTCAAAAATAGATTTTCGTATGAAAACCCCTACTCAAATCTACAGGGTGTTACCAGACCACTTCCGAAAACTTGGAGGTTCCAATCAGACCATGATACTGAAAACATTAAGCGAAAAAAATCGCGAAAAAAAAAAATTGACTTGACTATCTCTTTTTAACTTTTTTCTAGTTACATACACACAGTACAACATAATAAGACATATCTACCTAATTAAAAAAGCAAAAAAACAAATAAAATAAATAAAGCAGCAATGTACACGCAGCACGCAGATTACGTCTACTACAGCATGAACAGCTGAGAGTTCATCGCGGGTCATTCAAGTACGCGACGTGCGAGTGACCTACGTTAGTACCTACCTACGTTAGTAGGCACTTACGACACAGAATAAATAATAGTACTACGCCTCGACCTTACTTACGTGAATGCGTACATTGCGGGCTGGCGAAATAAATACAAATCTTTAAACATTGTTTTCTCCGGCTATAATTATTTTTCAGGATAACTGATTTTTTTTTGGTTGGGTTTTTGTGTGCTGTAGCTCCCTCTTTCGTTTTCGGAGTGGTCTGGTAACACCCTGTATATCATAGCTATAAGTATCTTATAAGTAACTATTTACTTAACAGAATACGGGCTTAAAATACATTTTACTTAGTTAAAAGCCCACACTGGATTCGTTTTTTTTTTATGAAACAAGTAGATGGCCCACCTGATGTTAAGTGGTAACCATCACCTATAGCAAAACATTGCCTCGTAGTCATGCACGATAGAAACGTGCCCTACGATTGGCGCAGGATCGGAAAGAATGGTGTGACCAAGAGGAGGCATATCCCCAACCGTGGGTTAGTATTTTTCACTCTTGTCTTGAATAGTAGAGAGTTTCTTTGGCAGTTTGCAAAGAAGAATACCGGTTGCAAACCTGTCGCAAATAACGTAATAGCCTCGTCAGATTCTCATTATTTACAGTGGATTGGGTAAGTACTAGAATGGTATCAAAGCTATTAAGTAAAATAAGAAGAAAGTGACACGAGGCATCTCATAAAATACATTTTTCTTGTAAAAGTAATGTTGTAATAATGTTCTTTGCGCAGTGAAAAGTCAAGTTGAAATGTATGGAGTCAGACTCACGTAGAAGTCATTGTCATGTAGACACCCAGGTGGTCAAAGTTACGGGGCACAGACCACAGCCACCAGTGGTGGTGCAAGTGACCACCACCAGCACGTGTGCGGGAAGTATCAAAAATAATGGAAAATTAAACTATGTGGCAATCGTCGGCCACTGGTGGCTGTGATCGGTGACCCGTTTGCGCTTAGTCTTAGTTTATCTAAAGCTAAGTTCACACTATGCCATTTTTTCTTGAAGAAGGGCATGCCTCATAGCCCAGACGTGAAGCATGCCCGTGACACATTTTTTTTTAATGATAAAAGTAATGGAACAAGCTGATAGCTCACCTGATGTTAAGCAGTAACTTCTGCCTATAACAATGGATTACCTCACAGAGCAAGTCTAATGAGGACGTGCCCTGTAAGGCAATGCACTGCGTCCATCACTCTGAGACGTAAAAATCTTGAAGTCTCATGTGCCTGTAATTTCACACGCGCTATTGAGAGTTGAAACATGATTCAAAAACGGTTTTAGTCAAAAATAGTGCGATCAAATTGTTGAATGCTCCAAATTAAAGTTGAGCAGAAAGATAGACTAAGTCTAAGTCAATAAACTAAGTTCACAGTATGCCCATTCAGGGCATAGTGACTTAGTTTTTGGACTTAGTTATGAATAAACTGTGCCTTGAAAGGGCATAGTGTACTCATAGTCCATCTCCATACTAACCGAGCCGGCTACCTTAATCCGGATATGTCATGAAACTCTCATTTGGCGGTCGCGTCCGATATTATCCGTCTGTCGTACCCTTCAAATTAGGGTTCCTTGGATGATGTGAAAACGGACGCGCTTAAGTTAAGGCTCGTGCTTATAGTTTGCTTAAGTCGAGGCTCAACCACCTAGAATTGAGAAGTGTCAAAGAATTGTTCGAACTCTAATCGACGTAGATGCTCCATCCTAAAGAATTTTATGTTTGTATTGAAACGAATTTTGGGACGAAACCGTAATAGAAATATTAATAAAATTGAAGTTATTGTTTAGTCCCGGTGGGACGAGATACAGGTAGGTAGTCCGAAACTAGAAATAACTCAAAATTTTCTATTCATCTGCTCGTGTTTTTTCGAGTATTCATAAACTTCAAATTAATCGCCATAAATTTTGCCGCTGTCGTGATTTATTATTTGATTAAAATTTGACGGTATTCATGAGTGTAAGTATTATGCGAATCGTACACATTTTAGTGCAGCTGACTGTACTTTAATTATTTTTTTATGAATACTAATAAGTAGCTCTACCCGTGTGTCATTTTTTTGTCGCCATTGTAGATACACGCTGTATACGGAACTCATAAAGAAAGTCACTTAAACACACTTGACCGATCCAAAGCCGAGAACGATTATGAAAACGCCATTATTGTCTCAAAACTATTCATTTATCTGTGGCATGAATTATTTCCGCGAACAATTTTGGCAAAGAATCAAAATGTTCTTGGAGCTTTTTAGTAATTTCTAGGCTTCGCATTTCTTCCATTGTAACATACTGTATTAATTTCACTATGTCACATAACTCTTTCATACACACAACGATTTGTACACACCAGCTTCCTGGCTAAGTGGCTAAGTGACGCCCTGGCAAGGCGAGGTGACGACAGGTGGAGTAAGGCGCTGACCGAATGGCGTCCAAGAACCGGTCACAGAAACGTCGGTCGACCAGCAGCGAGATGGGCAGACGATGTTGCGAACATCGCGGGCAGGACGTGGATGAGATCGGCACAGAACCATGAGGAGTGGCACAAACAAAGGGAGGCTGTTACTCAGCAGTGGGTGAAGTCGGGCTGTGGATGATGATGATGACTAGCTTCCGTCTGCGACTTCGTCCGCGTTCTGTTGGATCCTGTTGAAAAAGTTGCCTATGTGTTAACCCAGGTCACGGACAATATATATTCCAAGTTCATCCATCGGATCAGTAGTTTTTACGTGAAAGAGTAACATCCATCCATCCATACTTACAAACATTCGCGTTTATAATATTAGTAGGATAAGTTTTTATTTACAAAAAAAAATATTTTCCCTGATTGCCTAATTCTGATATTTTTAGTATATCATCATCAATCATCAATCAATATATATAAAACTCTTTTGAAGCTGACTTAGAATCAACGCACAGCCTAAACTATAAGTCCTAGAGGTATGAAATTTGGAGGGTAGTATCCTTATATAGTGTAGGGGTGCACTAAGAAAGGAATTTGGAAACGTCACACTCTAAAGCGTAGAACGCGAGCAACGCCGCGGGCGACGGCTAGTTAGTTATAATATTAGTTTTGTATTATATTATATTGTTTTTAGTTATATATTTCTATATTAGTTATATATTAGTTTCTGATATATTAGTTTTTTGAAGGTTACTTTATATAACTTTAGTTCTTGAATGTAAGAAATTACTGCTTAATCCGTGGCTTGCGCCAGATTTCTGCTGAGAAGCCTTTGAGAGCGTAATTTATTTTTAATTGGTTTCTAGAGACCTTTGGTTTGAAGCGAACGTGTGGAGTTTAAATGTAAGTAGTGTTAGCTCGTTTGAGGTAACCAACACGATTACTCACACACTCACACAATAGAGGATATATACACTACAAGATTCTAGATAGCTACAAGTATTTTTTTTTATGATAAAAGTAATGGAACAAGCTGATAGCTCACTTGATCTTAAGTGGTAACTTTTGCCTATAACAATGCATTACCTCACAGAGCAAGTATAATGAGGACGTGCTCGCTAGGTAATGCACTGCGTCCATCACTCTGAGACGTAAAGATGTTGAAGTCTCATGTGCCTGTAATTAAGATATGATAATTATGATATCTTAATATTAAGATATTAAAATTATGTAAGATTGTGGACAGCAAACTGTTTCATGTGAATTTTGTAAGCAGATGAACATACGTATACTTAGTAGTAGTAGAGCTCTTTGTGAGAGCTCGTCCGGGTTCAGTACTAGCACCGTACCTATTCCTGCCGCCAAACAGCGATGCTCGCATTGCTGTGTTCCGGTTTGAAGGGTAAGGGCGCCGGTGTAATTACACGCACATGAGACTTCAACATCTTTACGTCTCAGAGTGATGGATGCAGTGCATTGCCATACAGGGACGTCCTCGTTGGACTTGCTCTGTGAGGTAATGCATTGTTATAGGCAGAAGTTACTACTTAACATCAGGTGAGCTATAAGGTTGTTCCATTACTTTTATCATAAAAAAAAGACATACCCGTAAAAGTCATCTCCTTTTTCAATTCAAATCAATTCATTTATTTCTCAGATTTCAATAGGTATATTTTCAGTGCGTAAGATCAATACTTCTAAAACCAGTTGGAAAAGCAGTCAAAGTCACGGGCAGGTTAGTAAGTATTTTTATAAACTGTTGAAAGTATTGTTTAGTCCATAAACCACGTGATCCATTACACGTGAAACCGGAAATGGTAGTCAGACCAAACTGCTGGCTTCCGGTGGCGAGCGGAAATTACCGGAACCAGGTAGGTACCGCTCGAACTTTGCTTTCAGGCCGCATTTGCATAGAAAGCAGTCTGCGTATGTCAGAGTTGCAACTAACGAAAGAAAAAAAAATAGTGCGTGGAGTTCCTCCGCGCGGAAGAAGTGAAACTTCGAGTGCCACGCATTCACTCTCGCTCTGTCTCTTTCTATTCCCTCTCCCCAGGAGCGTTAAACATTTAACGCAACCTTGTTGGAAGTCGCATTAGAAGTTTCACTTCAATAACAGTGTCTAAAGCCTACAAAATACTCAGTACGTGTGCGGGTTGGGCGCGTATCGGGTCCTATATAGAATTAGTATGGGGTTTTCGACCGACGCGCGCATTGTTATAGGCAGTTGCTACAACTTAACACCAGGTGGGCCATCAGCTTGAACCGTCATTTAGTTGTATAAAAGAAAAATTAGCAGATAACAAATCGAATTATACAAAAAATTATAACAGCGGCGCGGTCGGTGTGCGCCTTGCTGAAGCCTGGCAGGTTTTCTGAACTGTTTACATACTAAATCATAGGTATTCTGTGACTAGATAGTGACATTAGCGCGTTTCAGCGCGTTTTTTGCCTTCAAAAGCTTCTTGTTTTCGTATATCTGTAGCCACGTCGCTTGACATTATGCTGGGCAGCGAAAGCAGTTCAGAGCTTACGATACAAGCCCAGTACTTTTTGCGGTAGAATGCGTTTGGTGTGACTACAGCCAAAAGTTTAGTTTTAGTTCAAGGTATATTAATAAGTTAATTGACTAATAACAGACCTTAGTAGACAAAAGGACTAACAATGAAGACCTTATGATTAGTGCGATAAGGGTTATTTTGGCAGTGAACTACGCTGGAGATCAAAAATTCCCGGGCATCTTAAATCTTAAACACTTGAATATTTTAGGAACCGTGAATTTTCTAAGCTTAGATATTAAAAAAAAGTCTTAGACATTTCATACAACGCCTTCTTGTTCCAAACTAAGCAAAGCTTGTACTATTTGAACTAGATTGCTGATAGAATACTTATAATATACTTTTTTTGTAAACATATTATATATAATACATAGTAACACCCAGACATGGAACAAACATCTTTACCACACAAAAATGTTTGTTTTCAGTAGGGATCGAACCCACGAAACAGCATGGAAGGCAGAACTATCACCAACATCTAAGCTTGTCACAATAAAAGGTTATTTTCTTCGGTATTTTCATTGAAATATAATATTTTGGAACACGTGTATCAAGTTCACACAATTATTTTAGACACAAAAGGAGTCTTCCTAGAAATCTATTTAGTTAAATCTATACTAGTTCTTTGTTGGTTTTCTGAGAAATATGTTTTAGAAAGTATTAAAGGCTGTGACCTACTTGCTATTTTATATTTAGTTATGCGCAGTACAGCCCCCGTATCGTAAGCTCTGAACTGCTTTCGCTGCCCAGCATAATGTCAAGCGACGTGGCCACAGATATACGAAAACTAGAAGCTTTTGACGGCAAAAAACGCGCTGATGTCACTATTTAGACACAGAATACCTATGATTTACTATGAAAGCAGTTCAGAAATCCTTTAATCCTGCAGGTTTTTATGAGATAACGATTGCCCTTTATCTTGTTGAAGTGATTTTTTTATGAAAATAAAATGATGATATTTCTGCGGCACAGTGATGCTCGCATTGCTGTGTTCCGGTTTGAAGGGTATGGGTGCCGGTTCTATTATGTCTCGAAGTGGTAGGCAGTGCAATGTATCACAGTGCACGTCCTCAGTGGATGTGCTCAGTAAAGCAATGCATCGTTATAGGCAGTAGTGATCTGTTAAAATCAGGTGGCTCATTAGCTTGTTTAAACTCTAGTTGTAAAAAAAAAACAAGAAAATGGTGAGTGACTTTTGTAACCTCTGCCTCAATGCCTCACTGAGCACATCCGCAGAGAACGTGACCAAAGAGGTGTAGTGTAGAATGACTTTATTTCCAAAAACACCTCTGAAACACCTAAATATTTTTTTCTTGTTAACTGACGTCCTTCAATGGTTTCCAAGACGACGCGTCGGATAGAGCGAAGTGGAAAGAAAAGAAGAGGAAAGTAGACCCCGTCATCAGATGGGGCTTAAGACAGAGACAGATTATATTTTCCTGTTATTTTTAGGTTAGTTGGTAGATAATGCTAAATAGCATTAAACTCGCCTCTGTACGATTTTTAAAGTGCAATAAAGAATTTTCTAATCTAATCTAATCTAGGGGTGGCATGGTCACTGTGTGACAAAACCCCATTTAATAAATAAAGATAAAAAAAAAAAAAATCTAATCTAATCTAATCTAATCCTGCAACTAGCTATCATTTCTCCTGAAAGAGTTTTCCAAACAAAGCCACAGGCGGATGCTGGTTCAATAAAACGCGAAATCTCAGAAAAGCGGTACAATTCATCACAAGCGCCGTTTATCCCGAAGGAGCCTTCGGAACTTTGAGGGTTGGATCTTAAAACCGGAGCTGTCAAAACTTGTGATTTATATTTGTGACGTATGAGATTATAGAAAGCTTTAGACCGGTTCTAATAATAACTTCGCAGTGTACCTGCTTGACCACTAAAACACAATGTTGTGTAAAACCAAAACAAGCTTGTTGGTCATCAATTTGTTGATTAATAAAACAGGCATACTCACTTAGTTTGATAAAAAAATAGCGTACCCATCTGCATCCTTAATCAGAGAAAATGCATTCTTTAAACAAAATAGTTTTTCTCATAAGTTTCAAAACGTGCTCTATTGGTACTTGCAACAGTCATAAACAGAATTCAACATCATTTAAAATAAATAACAATCTTATTCCACTATGCCCACTAATATTATAAATGTCAAAGTTTAGTTAGATGTTTGGATATTTGTGTAAACTGCAACAGCTAATAGTCCGATTTGGAATAATATGTAAGTAATAGTTCGTAATCTGGAGTAACATAATATGTAATATAATTTAGCTACTTTATAATATTAACAAGATCAAACGGCCGCGGTCGCGGGCCAGCCTTAGTCTATACTATTTTTTTATTTATTATGATAAAAGTAATGGAAAAACCCGATAGCTCACCTGATGTTAAGTAGTAACTTGTGCATATAACAATGCATTACCTTACAGAGCAAGTCCAATGAGGACGTGCCCTGTAAGGCAATGCACTGCGTCCATCACTCTGAGACGTAAAGATCTTGAAGTCTCAAAAAATGTGTTAGAGTTAAATTACTCATTAGCCTGTATTTCAGCTTAAATGTAAAATACGAACTATTATAATTCTAGTATTAAAGTTCTCATAGAAACGCATCCCAATTTGAACAAGTCCACATATTCTGAAGTCCACGCTCAAGGCGAAGTGTGTTAGGTTTAAGTTTAGCTTTTGTGTGGATTACCTATTGTGGCGCTGAGTTACGACGAGACAAATAACGTAAAGGATTGCAGGCTTTTACTGTGAGACTTTGTGTGTTCTTGCTTGTTCTTTCTTGGTCGTTTTTTGAGCGCCCAGAAGGCGAGAGAAAACGATGATTTTGAATGTAGGGAAATAATCTTGTATAAGTTAGTGGTTAACTTTGGTGTTTTTAGGCCGCCTTAAGGCCTCCGTCGTGGCTTAATCAGGGACCGTACAACCCCGATTTCGAGTTAACTCCTTCGAAGGGGTAACCCCTTCATTGGGTTTAACTAACCTCTTGGAAAAACCCTATCCAAAACCACTTCAAAAGGTAACCAATTCGGTCCCTGGGCTTAATGACTGCTAAACCTGGGACCGACAGTTGTATAAAAAAGACATTTATAGATGTTAGGGATTCCATTTACTTACCTACACGGAAAATTACCACTAATTTTGCAGTATTTACTAAATACTTACTATTTATAGGACGCTTTAAGTACTTGTTATAGGCAGAAGTTACCACTTAACATCAGGTGAGCTATCAGCTTGTTCCATTACTTTTATCATAAAAAAAACTTATTTGCTAGAAAAAAGATAAAAGAACTACTGACTAATCTGCAGGCTTCTTTACAATGTTTTCCTTCACCATTTGTCAATGAATGTACCAAAACTACACAACGCGAATAAAACGCAACTTATTATTACAGAAATGACTGCAGTTGACGGCAGAAATAGGCAGAAACGGGCAGTAATCGTGTTGTATTTATTTACATTATATCGTGTGCTATGAAAGCTTCTGGGGTATTGCCTCGGCTCCGAAATTCTGCATTGCGATGGACATAGGAAACTGTGGAGACGCTAAAAACTATTAGGTGTTGATATCTTCTAAAGCTGAGCTAACTTAAATGTTTGCTAGATCTGTTGTCATCTCTTTTCGTTGTCATGCGAAGTGACGAAGTTGCAGTGACAATGATAGAGCATTTTTTAAAGCAATTTTAAATTACATTTGAATATAAATAAAGGGGTATATTCATAAGTTAATTTTCAGGAGGCAATCTATGCGTTCATTAAAAGATACTTACAAAATAAGTTTATTTTCATAAATAAGCGTTACGATTTGGTCTTAACTTATAATATATTATTACAAAAAAAATTAGTCCGAATACTCTCCATACATTCGTAGTCTTCTCATTACGGCGCGGTAATAAGGCTAGTACTAATACACCGCGTGAATATTTCACCTAGCGCGTAAACATCGCTCAGTGTACCCCCGGCTTTATGTTATTGTACGTGTAATCTGGGCCTAATTGCGGGAAATATGAATTACGGTGATTCTTCGAAATGGTGACGGAAAACAACAGTGTTTTGTAACTTTTTGGCCCTATTTCTTTGTAACCCTATTCATCTATAAACTTTTTCAGATTAATGCGAAGGTTTGGTAGGTATAGGCTCCGACACGGTTTAATAGCTCTCGGTGAAAGTGGAGAAGAATTTCTTTCTAGCCTGTTCTATATTTTATATCTCTTTAATGCTCAAAGCACTCTTTTTTCTTCCCTCCATTCAAGGTCAGAGCTATTAAACGGTGTCGGGTTCCATACCTACATTACCTACCTATAATGTCTCTAAAGTCAAAAACAGTCTAGAGATTGAAGTTTTTAGAAACTTTTCATATCTCTTGAAACAAAATTGTGAAGCGAAATATTATTTTTTTTATAAAAATCAAACCGAGCGCTTGTGAAATGGAGAAATGCAAATAAATTTTTCGATATTTTCTACGGAAAGTGTTTTTGTTTAGACCGACCGCACGCGAACACTCAGGGCTGTCAACCAAAAGTATTGGGCAAATTGGATGGAGCTCCGGTCCCACATTTTTTTTGAACTTGCAATTATAAATAATAAATATTCACTGACGTTTACACAAACTAAGTCAAACACAAGTCAGTCACAAGTCTCAAACTAAGCAAAGCTTGTACGATGGAAACTAGATGGCTGATAGAATACATACCTACATACATTTTTTTTGTAAATACATACTTATAATAATACATAGAAACACCCAGACACAGAACAAACATCTATGTTTACAACACACAAATGTTTGTTCTCGGTGGGGATCGAACCCACGACCCACAGCACGGAAGGCAGAGCTACTACCGACTGAGCCATCACGCCTGTGCAACTTTGTTGGTCACAATACACTTACAATGTAGTTTTTGAAAATGTAACAATGTCATTATAAAGTAGCGGGAATCATTCGATATTAGATATTTTATATAAAAAATGCGTCTGTTTAAATGTTGTTTATCGTATTTACGTCAAAATAATAACTTTATTTTGCGTTTTCGTAACTGCTAGTGCATAATAGATTATGATAAAACCAACAAAAGTTATAAATAACAAAATTAATCTAAATATAACTGAATTATATAGAAATCGGGACCTAAAATGACCCAACGCCTTTATGTTAATTTAGGTCAATGTTTTTGTTTTTAATCGACTTCAAAAAAGGAAGGGGTTCTCAATTCAAATTATTTATTACTTAAAACTTGTAATCTTCTTCTTCTAAATATATAAAACTCTTTTGCAGCTGACTGACAATCAACGCAAAGTTTAAACTATATGTCCTAGAGGTATGAAATTTGGAGGGTAGTATCCTTATAGTAGGGGTGCACTAAGAAAGGAAGTTTGAAAAATCGCACCCTAAAGGATCCAAAATTAGGATCAAAGATTCTAACCAAATAATGCGTATGCTGCTGCCACGCGAACAAAGCCACTGGCAACAGCTAGTGCTAAATCAAATTAAATTAACGCAGTGCCATCCCTACCGGCCATGTGTTGACGCGACAAACCGTTTGACAGCGCATCCCTGTTTCAGTATAGAGCCTGTATTCTGTCGAGCGCTATTTCGCTCGGCGTGACTATTCTGTCATTTCATACTCTTGTTTGTTTTAACGTCAACTTTTACTTGGAAATGGAAAGAGTTTGAACGCATTAAGCGACCAGCTTGGCGAACTAAGGATATATTACAGAAATCCCCACTGAGAAATCCCTAGCAGTGGGGATTTCAGTTTCTTTTTCTTCAGAAATCTCCCCTGCTACGACGTAGCATGTCTACGACGTAACAGTAAGGATTTCTGGATTTTTTTCCAGAAATCCCCACTAAGTATGTAGTGTCTATTAAAAGCCATTCTTTAATTGGTCGACATAGCTCAGAGAATTAACAAGCTGAAATGGCGTAGTGCGTTGGCCTGTTTGCCGTAGAATCGACTATAAGGCCGGCTTTAGTGCTGGACCGACCGCTACAAAGTTGACGTTTAAACTATTTGTTCGTACTAGCTGTCGCCCGCGGCGTTGCTCGCGTTCTAGACCCTTTAGAGTGTGACTTTTCTAAATTCCTTTCTTAGTGCACCCCTACACTATATAAGGATGCTACCCTCCAAATTTCATACTTCTAGGACTTATGGTTTAGGCTGTGCGTTGATTCTAAGTCAGCTTCAAAAGAGTTTTATATATTTAGAAGAAGATAGAGATTGAGCAGCGCCCCTAGCGGGTAGTTTACAAAACTGATGATTCTCCATACAAAATTATAGTTTACGTGATTTTTTAGTAAACGTCAAACGTACACACCCAACATGCGGTCTAGGGTGGTAAAATTTAATTATCATTTTTTTTTGTTAACCCATACTGTCCCACTGCTGTGCAAAGGTATCCCCCATATCCCTCCAGTTTTCACGATCACCGGCTGCCTCCAATTATCATTATTAAAATTTAAAAAAAAAACAATGCATTGAAATTTACCAATCAGCGTAGGTATTTTTTAGTGATTATTCAACTTGTCTGGTCGCAAAATGCGTTATAACTTTACGCCTTGTGTTTTATTTCTCGGGGTAAACCAAATGCTGCTAACTTATATTTTGTTTTTTTTTAAACTTTATATTTTCGTAGTGCTCTTTTGACTGAACATAAAATTTCTGATAAAAAATCTTGATAAAATCTAGTTATTATAGCGATTTTGTTTAGATATCAAAAAGCTCTAAAAAATCTTTAAAAAAACACTTTTATACTTAGGTAAGTTGCAATGATATTTTTACCACAAGGGATTCTTGATCATAAATCCTCACTGGTAGGGATTTCTTGGTGGGGATTTCTGGAATAAATCAATCATCATTGTGATCTTTTTTGAATGTCAAAAAAACTATAAAAATGAATTAAAAAAAAAAGAAGACTTTTCTTAATCGCAATGACATTTTTTCTACATATAAGCCTATAGAATCGGTTTTGGCTAATCAAGACTTATAGCAAGGCTATAGCTGATAAGCTTACTCGTAATCCCCACATGTCAAAATCAAGCCTAGTTTAATCCAAGTCAGTGCTAATACAGAGTTGGACTGACTCAGAGCCATCCAACTGTAAAAGAATGGACAGTGTACGTTCCCGAATGGTGAACTACGCCTCAACCGATCGATGATGATTACCTTGTTAAGATCACGCAAAGAATTAGAGATGGCACAAAATTCATCTTTCAAGAAATCTTGGAATGCTTAGGTACCTATATCTAGCAGCGCACTTCTACAGGCTGATACTAATGATGATTCGAAAATGTAGTTAGATCAATCAATATAATATATAAAACTCTTTTGAAGCTGACAGAGAATCAACGCACACGCTAAACTATAAGTTTTAGAGGTATGAAATTTGGAGGGTAGTATCCTTATATAGTGTAGGGGTGCACTAAGAAAGGAATTTTGAAACGTCACACTCTAAAGGGTAGAACGCGAGCAACGCCGCGGGCGACGGCTAGTTAAATTATATAATAGTTGGATTTTTTTATATTTTATAGACGATCTTATTCTATAATTTAATTGGCTCGGCCAAACCATAAATAACAAAGTCGCATCAATTTTTAAAAGCACTTTTGTGCTCGACAATTTATTGATTCTATCCAATTATTTTAGTTCCGTATAACCACAGCTCATAAATAAACAGCTGGTCATAATATAACAGCTTTTTTCTTTCTTTCCAAAACGAAAAAGTTTTTATCAACGTTACAAAATGCAATTTGTACAAAATGTTATTAGATACATAGCGTTTGTACAATGGACGGTCTTATCGCTAAAAGCTATCACTTCCAGACCAGTAAATTTTAATTTAGGTATGTAGGTACTTAAGTCAAAACCCATTTTCTTTTACTCATTATAAACTACTAACTTCCTCCCACGACGTCGTCCGCGCCCCGTTAAATCCAGTTGATTTTCCCGGATAAAAAGTCTATGTACTCGTAAAATAGTCTATCTGTTAATCCGGGTCACGAACTATACAGGGTGTTACCAGACCACTTCCGAAAACTTGGAGGTTCCAATCAGATCATGATACTGAAAACATTAAGCGAAAAAAATCGCGAAAAAAAAATTGACTTGACTATCTCTTTTTAATTTTTTTTCTAGTTACATACACACAGTACAACATAATAAGACATATCTACCTAATTATCTCATTTAAAAAAACAAAAAAACAAATAAAATAAATAAAGCAGCAATGTACACGCAGCACGCAGATTACGTCTACTACAGCATGAACAGCTGAGAGTTCATCGCGGGTCATTCAAGTACGCGACGTGCGAGCGACCTACGTTAGTACCTACCTACGTTAGTAGGCACTTACGACACAGAATAAATAATAGTACTACGCCTCGACCTTACCTACGTGAATGCGTACATTGCGGGCTGGCGAAATAAATACAAATCTTTAAACATTGTTTTCTCCGGCTATAATTATTTTTCAGGATAACTGTTTTTTTTTGGTTGGGTTTTGGTGTGCTGTAGCTCCCCCTTTCGTTTTCGGAAGTGGTCTGGTAACACCCTGTATATATTCCAAGTTTCATCAAAATCGGACCAGCCGTTGCAGCGTGATTAAAACACAAACATCCAAACATCTAAACTTTGACATTTTATAATATTAGTGGGATGGGTGGGATGTAAAGTGACCCAACTGTTTCATTAACACTGTGTTAAAATATCAAGTACTGTCGAGTACATTTCAATCGACTGCAGTATCGATACGCGACATCCCATTGACATCGCAGCGGTATTACCGGATACAAAAGTTTTTATTCAGATTTCATGAGCTTTGAGTTTTGTGCGCGAGTGTATTGTTTTCAAATGTTTTGCTACATATTATTTTTGTGCTCGAATTTCCAATACAGTGGTAAACCGCAACCGCATTTTATAACGACTCTAAAGTCATGGTATTAAAGTTAATTTTTGTATGAAGTGTGATTATCTGTCGTGTAATGACAAGTCAGCTTACAAAGAAACATTTTGAATTCTATGTTTCAATCCGAAAAAGGGCTTCTGAATAGTATAAGTTTCATTGAAAGTGGTCCAGTAGTTAAGGCATTATCCGCGAACAAACAAACAGACCAACTTCCAGACCTGACAGAGACATTTTTAAATCTACGCTAAAATTACAGAAGAATATGAACAAAACCTAGTCTCTCTAGCCTCAAAGGTTTGCTGGAAGAAAACTCTTTTAGGATTAAGCTCGCCTTTGTACATGTCCGCTTTTTCTCCTTTTATCTATTATTTTATTGTGTACAATAAAGAATTAAGAGAGTAATAGAAAGGTGTCGATTTTGTTGTTACAATTTTCAACACTAACCTAATTTGACTGCCCTAAAAATCTTGCCGCCCCTTTCTCATGAACTAAAATGATAGAGACAGCTATAATTTTAGCGCTGTCAAATTTTATTTATTTATTTAAGCCTTTTGATTCAGAATTTTTTGTTTCGGTTTTGTCATAAAATATCTCTCAGTTCAGTGTGCCTTTTGGCAAAGGCTTTGCCTTTTGCCACTATCCACTGTGATCTGTCTCTGGCAGAGCGCTGCCAAATTAGGTTAGTTTTGAAAAAGACACCAACAGAATCGACACACTGTTTTTTGACGTCGGTCGATATAGCTATTACAGTGTAAATTGGCCTCAAAGGGGATTTTGAAACTCTTCAGTCTCATAATCCCTTTGATTTTAAAATTTTGAAATCAAGGGGATTATCAGACTTTTTGTCTCATAATCCCCTTGAAGGAACGGCTCAAAGGGGATTATGAGACTAATCCTCTATCAGTTGTTTTTTTTTAATAAAATACATGGAACAATATTGCAGTTACCGTGTGTTACGTATCGGTGCATGTGACGCGCGATAAGTGACGTCACTTGTCACAGTTTGACAGTTCGACTGCGCCGTTGATATCGGAATAGTTAACTGTGGATATCTATATTCTTGTCAGAGTAGGTTATATGCGGATACACTCATTTGCATAGTGGGCTCGTTGGGAATTTTTATTCCCATCGGCCCCACCAGTGGACCACCCGATGGGCTCGATGGGAATAACCCACTTTGCCCACAATGTCGCCAAACTGGCGACAGTTTGTTTAGTTGCAAAATAATAAGTGTAGAGTACTTGTAAGTAATTTTGTTTAATACGTTTGCATTTACAAAAAAAAAACAGAATAAACACCTATGTTTGCCACACACACGTTATTAATAAATTGTTCTGAGTGGGGATCGAATCCACGACCCGCAGAACAGAAGGCAGACCTATCACCGACTGAGCAAATAAGCAAATAATGATTACTAAGTAATGTAAAGTACCGACAAAGAATTTTATGTCGAAAAGTATTAATAGGGAAAAAGTTCTGATCCCTCATACCCTTGAACTTTTAGCAAAGATACATTTTAACCTTGGCCAGTCAATTTATTCCGAGATCATCATTAAATGGCGGGAAACGTAAAAAATAAGAGTCGGCGAAGTGTTTTCGGAACTTGTGACGTCATTACCGGATTGATTGATGTTTTCCGCGGAACTGAGAAGTGGGGTAGCCATAAATATACTGGTTTTATCTACAAAAAAAATAATAATATACCAAAAAATAAGCTAGTAGTTCGCCTCGAACTGAGATCTCGTGACAACTTGGGCAAAAATGCTTTGTATGTTTGTTCGTCGAGATTTTTTAAACTGCTCATCCGCTCGTTAAATTATTTTTAATTCGCATTAACTCACTCGATCAATTATTTCATTTGAATTTGAGCACTACGGTTGAACAAACTAAATCGTAGCATCAGTCTTAGTGTTTTTTAAAGATACAAACGTTCCCTGAAGTCAGTTTCTAATCAAACTCAAAATGCATGACTTTTCTGAAAAATGTTTTTTTTTTTTTATGGTGAAAGTAATGGAACAACATAGCTCACCTGATGTTAAGTGGTAACTTCTGCCTATAACAATGCATTACCTCACAGAGCAAGTCCAATGAGGACGTAGGTAAGTCACGTGACTATTCTCATTTATTAATGGCGTTTTTTATTATTTTTCGATTGTAGAATGTCAAATTGGATAGAGCAGCAAAAGCCGTCAAGAAAAATGGGTTATTCCCATCGAACCCACCGGCTTGCCCACTGGTGGGGCCGATGGGAAAAAAATTCCAACCAGCCCACTATACCCATGGACATTTCACGCAACACCATCAGTCACCAATCACCATCTAGTCGCAAACTAAGCAGAGCTATAGAATCTAGATTGCTAATAGAATACTTGAATATTTTTTTGTAAATACTTATACATAGTAATATATTTATATAGTAACATCCAAGTAGTTTTAATTAAAAAAAATATAAGTGTGTATGTATATGGTTGGATTAATAGGTAGGTCTCGAGAGGGGGGAGCGAATATAAATACTTTTATGTAATGTAGTGAGTTTATTTAATCAAAGTTCTACAAGCATCACGGCCCGTTGCACAAAACGCAACGCTAGCGCGTTCTACAAAGCGTACAATTTTAGCAGCGCCCTCTAGTTCTGCATCGAGTACTAATAAAGTAAAACAACCTTTAACAAGTGGGAAGTGGAGATAGAAAATACATTCTCATAAATCATAGCTAACTTGGCGAAAAAATTCACAAGTCTTCAAGTATGCGAGCTAACTGCCACTTGACATACGGACGGACGTGGCCACACTATCGAGTGGGTAGGGTGGCAACACTTTGGTGTTTTTTAAGGATTTTAACTTTTAATAAGTGCGTTTTGAACAATTTTTAACTCACTTCAAAAAAGGAAGAGGTTCTCAATTCGGTTGTATTTTTTGTAATCTTTGTTACTTCATTACTCAATCAGGTGAGATTGTTGCCAATATTGTATAAAAAAAAAAAAAAAAATCATTTATGAACCGATTTGAATTTTTTTTTTTATCTGAAAGGGTCCCATAAGGAAAAAACACTTCATTCACGTACACGACATTGCGTATTTTGCTTTCCTGTGACCTTTCAATGGTGTTTATGATCAATAGTATAAGCCCAATGAACTACCATCATCATCATCATCATTATCATCTGATGATGAAGCTGTATCAAACTGAAGTCGGTTTTTTCAAGTTTTTAAACTTACAAATATTTGATTTCCGTGTCGTGACATATTCGCCTGTGTGGAGTGAATATGGTTTTAAGCAGATACCTTTATATTGCTTTGGATGTGACGCTGACTACTACCTCTTTGGTAAATATAAAATGATCCTAAATTTCTAATAGTAAGGATTTTTTTTTCGTAAATTTTTATTTTTCTTGCATGTTATTTTCTGTTAAATATTATTACGGTTGTTAGATGACGGCTGCCGTTACTTAGAAATCAAGGCAAGTGTCTAAGTTAGGATTGATGTTAGCTTTAGCTCTTGAGAAATTATTTAAGTTCCGAATAGTTTTTTGAGAGCTCTTTGATGACATTCTACTTATAAAAAGAATATTATATTAAGTACGTGACGTGTTTTCTATACATCATGTTTTTACCAAAAAATGTAACAAAATAAACAGATAGATCACAGAGCTCCGAGTCTGTGCATTTGTTTTGACTTTCGACTCGAGTATAGCAAACGCAAAAACATCCTCAAAGCAAGACATTTTTATGAAACCCTGATAAGCGCCTCTAGCGGTATACTCGAGTCGAAAGTCAAAACAAATGCACAGACTCGGGGCTCAGTAGTGCGATCACGAACAAATCTGACAGTCGCCGCGCTAGCGTATTCGAGTTACATTGTGCGTCACTGCCAGCTCGACTGCCAACCGTTGTAGTGTCAGCGCGCAGTGTATCTCGGATACGCTAGCGTTACGATACGTTTGCGATTGTCACATTTATTCGTGATCAAGGCGGTGTGATCACGAACATGACAGTTGCCGCCTTACGTAAACCTAACGTATTCGATAGCGCGTCAACGCTAACTCGACTGCCGTTGTAGCGTTCGTTTCGCTCACTCGATCAATTACCATAAATTATGTTGTAAATACTCAAATATTTACCTAATTTCCATAACACGACCCTAGAGACACAGAATAAGTAATAAAGATACTGAACTGAATTAACAACCGGAAATTACGATAGGAAAAATAAATTTCCTGTCTACAGTCATAGAGACATCCGTATGAGAACGCATTAAGTAAGTCAGTGCCTTAATTACAGGCACATGAGACTTCAAGATCTTTACGTCTCAGAGTGATGGACGCAGTGCATTGCTTACAGGGCACGTCCTCATTGGACTTGCTCTGTCAGGTAATGAATTGTTATAAACAGAAGTTACTACTTAACATCAGGTGAGCTATCAGCTTGTTCCATTACTACTATCATAAAAAAATATAAAAAAAAACTAATAAATGTTACAATCGTAAACGTTTGATCGTAAGCGACACAGAAACGTCATAGGAAAGCAAAATACGCAATGTCGTGTACTTGTATGACGTGTTTTTCCAGTTATTCTTATTTAATTGCCAAAATGCTGCATCAATTTTGATAAAATTATGGGACCAATATATAGAAGCATACCCTTTCAGATAAAAAAACATGTGTGTAATTCACACGTGGTAGAAGTGAAACCTTCAAAAAGACTTTCAAATCACAGCGATGCTAAAGAAGTTTTCACTTCAAAAAAGATGCAAAAAGTGAACGAGTTTGCTCGAGACTTGAACCCACGCACTACGAGCTAGTCTCGATTCGATCCAATCTCCAGCAGTCTCCTTAGGATGCGTACGAAAATTAGGGATCTCTGTTCTCGTTTCCTCGCTTTTTCGTTTCATCGACTTTAAAATCACAATGCTAAAGAAGTTTTCACTTCAAAAAATATTTTTTCTAATCGGTTCATAAATTACGGAGTTCTGAGGTAACAAACATATTATTACGTGCCTTCTCTGTCCCACTGCTGGGCAAAGGCCTTTTTTCCATTCATTTTCCATTCATTCATTTTTTCCATTCATTACGGTATTGTGCTGCACTGGTCCACTCCTGCCGAAATTTGTCGAGCTCATCACGCCATCGTGTTTTGGGTATGCCACGAAGTCTCGGCTCTTGCGGGCGCCACTCTGTAGTCACTTTGGCCCAAAGCTCTTCGTGCATGCGGCAGACATGGCCGGCACACTCCCACGTAAGGTTAGCAGCTTTAAAAAAAGTTTTCTATTGATTATACTTTTGTTCATACTAAGAGCACAGCCAAATAATGTAGATCAACGTAATATCGTTCATACCTAAGCATACTCCATTATTTCATCTCCGGGTTCCGCCTTGTTATACAACAAAGTATTTAAACGGTATTATCTTGAGAGATTTGGGATGGTCGCGAGATAATTTACTTATTCTGGGTTTGTGAAAGGTTAAATCAAATTTGAGGACTTTAGCTGTAAATGAATTTCTCTCCATCTTTCTCTTATGCCTTTAATTATGTAGATTTTTGTTTTGCTTTCTTTCTTGAGTAGTAAATAATCGGGCCTTAGGCTGTTTGTCCACCAACGCCGGCAACGGCACGGCATCGGTAATGCACTCGCTTAGTCAATCTTCACCGTTTATCTAAGTTAAGCGACGTTCTGCCCGATCACTATTTTAATGGGTGACCGACGACCGTGGCATTTACATCTGATTGTTGCCGTGCTTCGGAGGGCACGTTAAACTGTCAGTCCTGGCTCTAGCAGTCGTTCTAGCAGCTTATACGCATTATTTAAATCTTTGATCCTAATTTTAGACCCCTTATTTAGGGCGCGACTTTTAAAAATTCCTTTCTTAGTGCACCCCTACACTATATTAGGATACTACCCTCCAAATTCATACCTCTAGGACTTATAGTTTAGGCTGTGCGTTGATTCTAAGTCAGCTTCAAAAGAGTTTTATATATTTAGAAGAAGATAGAAGAAGATTCTTTTATATTTTCCTTATCAATTATTTAAACCACATTATCCAACAGTCAACAAAACTTATAAGTACCCGCAGGCGAAGTAGGGGTCACAAAACTTGAGGTCACGTAAATTCGTGGCTTCCATTTTATCAGGGAATCGGAAGTTTCGCAACTTCCGGGATACGTTGACTAACTTTTTTAATTTGCAGAAGTGGACATAATCGCGGAACTGACGTCATCAATCTGAGCCACAGTGTGGATTATAGTAAGTGATAGGAATTTTCACTCTGTAAATATTAGCTGTTGCATATTTATTTCGTTCTAAATATCCTATTTTTATTTATTCCTTACTGTGCTATTAAAAAACTACAACTGATGCAATATTTACAATATTTACCAAATACACATAAAACAGTTGAGCTATCTACAAACCGTTGCAAACGATTTATAGATAGCTCAACTGGTCCAAATCAGTAGCAATCGGAAGCGTGTACAAGACATTGTCTGCATTGCCGCGCTGAATAGCAATGCTGATACACTCAACCAGATAATCACCCTCGGGTCACGCGTCGCTTCGACTAGACGTACTGAAAGAATTTTAAATACCCGGAAGGATAATACATTGTTCAATTTAATTCTTCTAATAAGCCACGACGGAGGCCTTAAGGCGGCCTATAAACTTCGTCACCAAAGTTGGCCACTAACTCAAACGAGCTTGCTTGCTATTCTACTAAAAAGCTTTTTATATTACTAGCTGTCGCCTGCGGCTTTACTCGCGTTGTAGCAGCATACACATTATTTGGTTAAAATCTTTGATCCTGATTTTAGACCCTTTATGGTGCGACTTTTCAAAATTCCTTTCTTAGTGCACCCCTACACTATAAGGATACTACCCTCCAAATTTCATACCTCTAGGACTTATAGTTTAGGCTGTGCGTTGATTCTCTGTCAGCTTCAAAAGAGTTTTATATAATTATTTAGAAGAAGAAGATATTGAGTTTCTTAGGAGTGACATAGACATGTCCCTCTTTGGAGACAGAAGCTTTAGGGCAATGCTTCCCCTATTTATGTTTTGCGATGGTTTTTTTACGGGTTTTAAATGGTTATGGATGATGAAAATTTACAGGACATTTTGTATTATTAAGATCTCGCAAAGTTACACATTTTTAAATAAAAAATATACTGTTATTTTTTATCTTCTTTAGAACTTTTTTATGACGTAATCGTTACAATAAACGGTATTCATTAGTAAGCCGATTTTGGCAGCAACTTTCTGCTTAGAATTGGCTTACTTTTTCATAAGAGATCTTTTTGCCAAGACAAGTCTTTACGCCATGACAGCTCAAGGCTACCAGATTGAAATCCTATTACTCTTCGCTCTCAGGAGCCTGATTATTATTTTCAGTCCGCTTCTATTATAGATACAATAAGAATTCAGAGTTCTCTTGATGAGCGACCTGGAGATATGAAAGGTGGTCTGGTTGGAGGTGGTAGTTAATTCAAATTCTTTTATTTCTCAGATGTCAAGTTCCATATTTTGTTACTTAATCTAAGACTAATTACTTAGACTTATGCAACGTTTATGAGTGAGTATAGTTGTTTGTTTCGTGGCCATCACATAATAGGTGGTGTAGCATCCGCATCAGCCGAAATAGTGATGATGGCTTTATGCTACTCTGGGGAGACCACAGGAGGTGGTCTGACGATTTATTTCCTAGTAAAAGGACGATGTTCAAGTCTAAACTAGCCACATGCAGTAACGATATATGCAATGTACATACCTCGGACTGCGACCAGCTTCGATGAACTTCCACCTTGCGATTTTCCTTGAGCTGATGATGAAGGGGATCCGTATGGGAAACACTGATGAAAGCACCCGCGAGTGATAATAGATTTGAAGAGCTTTTAGAGCCTTCCGATTGCGCGACGCGTGCGTGCCGGTTGGTGTTCGAACGATAAGAAGGAGGAATGATTGATGCATTCACTTGATATGTCACAGCTGTCACTCCAAGCTTTGACGTTTTATGTACTTGCATGACAGCCAAAAGATTGGTGTCTCGATATTGCTGTTAGCTTAGAAAAGACATTGAACATCGATTTTGTGATGATTAAAATAAGATAGATAATTAGTTAGGTAGGTATGACGCGAAGTATCTACCGGGCGAAACAGGTGGATTATAGCTAAGTATGTTCCACCTTAGGCTGCAGCTACACTTACTATCAAGTGTGCTGGCAGCCAAAATGCTTAGCTAGAACTCATAAAAAAAGTCAATAAACTTAGATTTTCAATAATCTTTAGGTTATATGACCAGGCAAATAAATGAAACCAGCCAACCAGTGTACCCAATTTTATATTTTGAAAGAGTAACACACTTTTGGTGCTGATTGTTCAAAGTCAAAATCAAAAATCAAAGTCTTTTTATATCCTCCTCCATAATCGGTCCCTCATTGTTGAGGATCGTGACTCCCTGCCAAGGTCCTGTGGATAGCGGCTCTCCATTCGGAGCGGTCGGTGGCCTGATGAAATGCCCGGTGCACTGGCATTTCTAGTTGTTCCGATACTTGGTCCGCCCAGCGCTTAGGACTGTCTTTTTATATACCGCATCCAAATTCTCATCACCACAGTTTCAAGGCATTCATTATAGAAGCGGTTTAATTCTCGTCAGTGAAGTAATGAGACGCACTTTTAATGTTACGCCTTCATTTACTGAGCTTACTTATTCTGTGGCTTGATTGGATAATTGCTATTCATTATTCTTAGGCGCAGGTCAATGACCCGACCTACGTTCTAGCCAAGTTGACATTCTAAGGCCCGTATTTTGATTTATTCCTCAAGCACTGAGTCCGTTGTTTGAGTTTTGCTATGTTGTTTTGCGACAAGCGAGAATCGAGAAACTCGCAGTTTTTGTACGGAGAAAAATTGTTTGCAAATCTCCCGCTAGAGGCGATTATCGGATTTTCATACAAAATATCTCGCAAGTCGCTTCTCGATATGCGTTTCGATCAACAATACAAAACTCAGCTGATCCGGACTGAAGCATAGATTTTTGTATGCGTATCTCTATTTAAATTTATGCTTGAGTAACGATTTCTTAATCAGAATACAAGCCTATAATATCTTGAGAATAGAATATAATTTAGTAGGTAATTATATAATAAATAATAAATATTCACGGACACTTAACACAACGCCTTCTAGTCCCAAACTAAGCAAAGCTTGTACGATGGAAACTAGATGGCTGATAGAATACATACATACATTTTTTTTTTGTAAATACTTACTTATAATACTTAGAAACACCCAGACACAGAACAAACATCTATGTTTACAACACACAGATGTTTGTTCTCGGTGGGGATCGAACCCACGACCCACAGCATGGAAGGCAGAGCTACTACCGACTGAGCCATGAGATTGTTTTCATAATTTAATTTACCTACCTACATTAGGAGCGCTATAACAGTGTTGTAAAATATAATGGGGCCACGTGTGATGGGAGTTTTCTATACTTACCCCCGAATACTGAACCGTTATTATGGATTAAGTTCATGCTTAAAAAAAGAGGTATACAAAAATTCTATCAGCAACCTAGTTTGCATAATATCTAGTAGAATCTCTGCTTAGTTTGGGACTAGAGGGCGTTGTGTAATATGTCCAAGAATTATTATTTTAGCACCCCTTAATAAAGGTAAGGTAATTTTAAATGTTTAAATATGTGAAGTTTCAGTATTCGGGCGATATCCAGTTTTGTAAAAAAGTAGTTTTACTGTATGCGTTTCTGTGCTTCGACAAACATAGGCTATACGTGCACTTGGACGCAAGCGATTGATATTAGCATTTTCCGTTTGACAAAATAGTAAGCCGCAAGTGCGCCTGCATTCTAAGAATTGGTAGGTATGTCATTGGTCCAGTCAGTCTTAGTCAAAATCTTTATTTTAGAATGTTCAAAATCAATTAGTTTAGATCACCTCAATAAGACTATGTACTTCTTCATGTCTGCTGATGATGACTTTTGTTTTAACACTCCAAACATCAGCTCCCTCCCATAAATGAATTTTTCATTTACTTTTACATTTTTTATTCATTCTTTTGTACTTCAGTGGTAGTGTTTCAAAATAGTTTTAAAACTTGAAATAAATGTATAATATTATTATTTCTGGCTTTCACTACAAAGAGGTTGAAGAAACTGCAAATTACTGTTTTTCTTTCAATAAAACATAAGGTCATCGTCTGCACTTACAGCGTCCTTATTCTGCAACGCGTCATCTTTTTCTTTTTATATATAAAAAACTCTTTTGAAGCTGACTGACAATCAACGCACAGCCTAAACTATTAGTCAGAGGTATATTTGGAGGGTAGAAGATAGAAAATACTTTATTGCACACCTTAACCTAGGAATAACAATAAAATAAAAAACAAAACTTAAATTAACTGTACAATGGGCGGTCTTATCGCTATGCAACGATCTCTTGCAGACAGACTTCCAGGGTAGTTTCCTTATATAGTGTAGGGGTGCACTAAGAAAGGAATTTTGAAAAGTTGCACCCTAAAGGGTCTAAAATTAGGATCAAAGATTTTAACCAAATAATACGTATGCTGCTACCAAGCGAGCAAAGCCGCAGGCGACAGCTAGTTCTATTATAACATGTTATGTCTAGCATTAAGAGTGACAGAGACCTATAATTGTGGTCAAAGGGTTGCCTATATTGTATTAAAAAATAAAAAGTAATAAAAAAAAAAAATACATTCTTTCATGCCGCGTTTTCGAATAAGGCTGCAGCTTAAAAATACAAACCTCCAACTCAGTTGTATATTTCAATTTCAATTCCGCATTTGACATTCAATGGCCCACAGCGTTTTAATGGAGAAAGAAATGAAATAAATCACGAGGGAAATGTAAATTAAACTTAAACAAGCTTTTATGAATAGTAGCATTTAGTAGTAGTAGAGCTTCTTGTGATAGAGCTCTTCCGGGTTCATTACTAGCACCTATTTCTGTCTCCCAGTGATGCTCGCATTACTGTGTTCCGGATTGAAGAGTATGGTGCCGGTACTATTACACGCACATGACACTTAACACCGACATGTCTCAGTGATGGATGGAGTGCAATGCATCACAGGGCACGTCCTCTGTGGATGTGCTCAGTGAGGTAATACATCGTTATACGCAGTAGTTAACACTTAACATCAGGTGGACTATCAGCAGGGTCCATCATTAAGATCTATAAAAAAAAGTTGTGAGAACACAGCGGTTCTACAATTTACTTTTTGTCATAAAATAAATGATAATTATATTAAGAAACTAGCCGTCGCCCGCGGAGTTGCTCGCGTTCTACCCTTTAGAGTGTGACGTTTCAAAATTCCTTTCTTAGTGCACCCCTACACTATATAAGGATACTACCCTCCAAATTTCATACCTCTAGGACTTGTAGTTTAGTCTGTGCGTTGATTCTCTGTCAGCTTCAAAAGAGTTTTATTTATATTGATTATGATTATGATTACTAAAGAGTATTTTAGCTAAAGCCTCGTTATCACGCCTGTAATCATCATCATCATCATCATTTCAGCCCGTTTGCACCCACTGCTGAGTATAGGCCTCCTCTTTATTACGCCACTCTTTTCGGTCCCTTGCGAGTCTTGTCCAGTGATTCCCAGCCAGTTCTACTATGTCATTTGACCATCGGGCGGGTGGTCTGCCTCTTGGTCTACGGGCATCCCTTGGCCACCATTCTGTGACCGCCTTCGTCCATCTCTCGTCTTCCCTTCTTGCCAGGTGTCCCGCCCATCTCCACTTCAGCTTCGCGATTCGCGTACCCACGTCCACGCCTGTAATATTAAAATATAAATAAGGATAAGAGAAGGGTGTACAGGGTGTTAGAGCCATCAGTGCTACGCCCTAAATTGCATCTAAGCCGCACCACAACCGTTGGGACAATTCATAAGAAATTAATGGTTTTAAAAAACATCGTTGCATGGATGAACCTTAGAAAAATGAGGTTAGATTAAAAAACTCTTTATTGCATTTAAAAAATCGTACAGAGACCAGTTTATGCTATTTATTATCTACCAACTAACCAGATATAATATACGGGGCGGAGCGCATACGCAGACTGATTGCTTGGCCCGCACGGCCGGCTTTATATAGGCGAGCGGCGGGGCTGGCGTCTATGTGTGCGTAGGCCGGTTATAGGAGCGGGGCGTGTGGACGCCGGCACACTAGCGACCGCGCGCTGTGGTGCTACACTACTATATATAATACAACTAGCCGTCGCCCGCGGCGTTGCTCGCGTTCTACCCTTTTGAGAATCTCTTTCTATTTTGAAGTCAGTTAAAAATGGCAAAAAAGCGATAACGTCAAAGAGATTTTCTAAATTAATGACGTCAAACAGTCTTCTCGCTCGCACTTTTTTTTTAGTAGATCATATTTCAAATCAAATCAAATAAAGTCATTTATTTGCATAAAAATATGGTAATTTATGTACAAAGATGTAAAAGTATAAATAAGTGCCGCATATTTTTACCAAAGAGATTGGCGTGCAAAAATTTCTAGGTACCTAATCCACTATTAATAGTTGTAAAAGCGACACGAACCCTTCTTCAAGAAGTCAGAAACTGAATTTTAGGGGTAATCTCATATTTATATGAGACCCCTACTGTTCCACAGCTGACTAGTAAAGTAAAGATTTTTTTGTCAATAATATTCATATCCGCTGGAAGGTTGTAACTTAGAAGTGTAATAGCTTAAAGTGGTGTGGTTATTGAACTAACCAAAATGCAATATTAATGCATTAAAAGGTTAAATTATACAGGGTGTAAGAGACTCGAGAAACCTTCCAAGGGTTAAAGTATTCATCGAAATTCACAACTTTTTTTATGGAAAGACCCGTGATAGTGCGGAACTAGATTATTGATAGAATACTTATATACAGTTTTTTGTAAATACATACATAGTTATACCCAGACGTAGAACAAACATCTATGTTTGCCACACACAAAGGTTTGTTCTCATTGGGTATCGCACCCACGACCCACAGGATCGAAAGCAGAGCTATTACCGACTAAGCTGTGATGTCTATCAAACAAAAATATACTGAGCCCCAAGTCTGTGCATCTGTTTTACTTTCGACTCGATTATAGCACACGCAAACGCATTCGCAAAGCGAGAAATTTTGTATGAAACCCGGATAAGCGCCTCTAGCGGAAGATTTTGGAATTGTGCAATTCCCAACAAAATTTCTCGCTTTGCGAATGCGTTTGCGTGTGCTATAATCGAGTCGAAAGTAAAAAAAATGCACAGACTTGGGGCTCTGATTACACCCTGTAATACCTACTTCTATGATCCACCATCATAAGAACATAGCCATTTTCCTCAGTGTAATTTCACATCATAACCCTCCCATAACAGTCGGTTAAACGACATGGACCCCATACATCACTTTATATTAAAACATTATTTAAGGACAAATCGGGGAATCAAACCCGCGTTAGTGGGCAAACGGTTAAATAAACGGCGTAGACCCTCGACGGAGCTACGGAGCTACGGCGTAGAGGCTTTGGTAGAGCTACGTAAAGATGGCAGACACTTTTTAGTTTAATAGTTTTTATTTGTAAAATAGATGTGTTTAATTGTAAAATTGTACATGAATAAAAAAAATACTTGTGTACCTAATAAAGCCAAAAAAATTGGTTTTTGTCTGAATTTTTTAGCCACTCTGAATAGTTATAGCTCCTTCTTCTATGCTATGGTCGTGGGTTCGATCCCCACTGAGAACAAACATTAAGTGGCAAACATATTGTTCGATGTCTGAGTGCTAATATATATTATAAGGACCTGTGTGTTTGCATAAAAAAAATGTATAGATATAAGTATTCTATCAGCAATTTAGATCTAGTCGAATAAGTTTTGCTTAGCTAGAGACTAATCTCTATTTATTTATGATTATCATATTTATGGATACTAATTCACCATTTAAAACACAATATGGGACACTTGGCTTTGTCCGTAACATTGAATTTAAGCATCTGTACATAGGTTGCTAACAAAAGCTTGTAAAAAAAGTCTCTTTCACACAATCTTACCGCACATTAGTACATCCTACCTTTATGCAGTGGAAAAAATCAAATATACCTTTGTTCGTGGGTAACTGGCTTGCTATCTCGACTATTTACAGCTCTGAGGTTGGCAACAAAGGGGATCTAGGGATATACTTACTGTGGAAATATATTTTTAATCGTGAGATTATTCAAGGAAAAGTATATAAAACTAGCCGTCGCCCGCGGCGTTGCTCGCGTTCTACTCTTTAAAGTGTGACGTTTCAAAATTCCTTTCTTAGTGCACCCCTACACTATATAAGGATACTACCCTCCAAATTTCATACCTCTAGGACTTATAGTTTAGGCTGTGCGTTGATTCTATGTCAGCTTCAAAAGAGTTTTATATAATTAATAAATTGATTGATGATGATTGATGATTGATGATTGATGAGGTTGGGAAAACTATTGAATCTATGTAATATAAAATATATTCGTTTAATAATTTGTAAGCTTAAAAACTAGAAAAACCGACTTCAATTTGATACTGCTTCATCATCAGGATGATGATGATGATAATTGTAGTTCATTGGATTTTTTCTATTGATCGTAAACACTGAAAAGTCGCAGGAAAGCAAAATGCGCAATGTCGTGTTTTTTTCTGCTATTCTTATTTAGACTGATTTTTATAAAAAAAATATGAAACTAATTTCATTTCATTTATTCATTCAATAACAATTATTTACAAATTTAATCCGGAACAATACTCTTTCAGATAAAAGAAGAGTTTTTCAAATCAGTTTAAAAATGATCGAGTTAAAAGGTAACAAACACAAAAAAAAGCATACAACGGAATTGAGAACCTCCTTCTTTTTTGAAGTGGGTTAAAACTACACCCTGTAGACAACTATCAAGGAAAATGGAATAAGTATGACGACATTATCTAGAAGTTTTAACGCTTTTAGTCCTAAGTATCTGCGTATTATATTTCAGTCTGCGATTTATATTCACTTATATTTTCCTGCGGGTTCATCTGTTGTTATTTTATGATACGCAATCTTTGTTACATAATAATCGGGATGCAACAGTTTTTGTCTCCCTCTCTCTTTTTTCTCTCCTTCTCTAGTCATAACTTTAATAACTCCTTTAATCAACCAGTGTCCAGCGATCATGACGGAAATGTACAAAAATCTTGAAAAATAATCAAACTCACAATGATGGATAATGGTTCCGATTCTGTTGTTCCATTTTTGTAAAGTACTATTGCTAAATATACAGCATTAAAAAGTTTGACGTCCCTATCTCATAAACCGAAACAACAAAGACGAGTATAGTTTAAGCACTATCTAAGAAAATGCAACAACAGAATTGGGTTTTAGTGCTTATTAGTTAAATATCATGGTAACCTTCGTGGTAGACAAATAGTTTAACGTGATAGACAAACAGTCTTCAATTATATATAGATATTTGCGTATCACCCACGCGAACAAACTTCTATTACATATAAATATGAGATAAAACGAACAGCTACCATTCAATCATCACCATCCCTACAGTGTGCTACTAACTGTTGCAAGCAAAGTCAGCTGCCTTAGTTTACCAAACAATTTAAAAAACAATTCGTGATTCATCTTGCTAAAACAAGCAAAGTCAGCTGCAGTAGTCCATCTACTAGACAACTAAAAACCATTAAAGAAAATTGTGAATTATTTGTCTATCTACAATTGCTTGTCTACTAAATACTGTCTACTTAGTGGCGTGATTACAAACTGTGTCTAGCACGGAGCCCACTGAGCTGTGTCTACTTAATATTTTGTCTATTTCTTCAAGCGTCTACTAATAATGCATCTGTAGGTGTTGTGCTTACAAAACTGTGACTACAAAAAAAAACTGAACAAAACACTGAGTGCTCTGAATCGTCGAAACAGTGCTAAATATTTTATTGCCTAATTGACTACAGTATTTACTAAATATTTTGTCTACTGAAGACTTGTGTACTAATTATCTGTCTTTTAATCACTTGTCTACCAATTACTTGCATTTTAATTAATTGTCTATCAATTTCTTGTATTTTAATTAATTGTCTATAAATTTCTTGTATTTTAATTAATTGTCTATCAAGCACTAGTTTATTCATTAATTGCCTACTTAAAATCTAGACTGCCACGTACAGTTTTACCAGCAAAATGTTCAAGCTCTCACTGGTACTTACCGTGATGCTCTTCAGCATCATATACGCAGCCAGTCTGTCATGCGAGTCATGTGGCAAGGAGTGTGAGTCCTCGTGCGGATCCCGTCGGTTCAGGGCCTGCTGCTTCAACTACTTGAGGAAGAAGAGGGACACTCTGGTGGAAGACCCTGAGAGGATCCTGGAGCCAGTGTTCTTTATGATGCCTGAGGCTTGGAGTGATGTCCAAAGTGCTAGAATGTATGCCTCTAAGGATAAGCTGTCAACTGTTTGATTACATTTTGAAGCTATTGTTTCCTAAATATATTTGGCACTGAATTATGTACAAGTAATAAAAAAAATTTAAACTAGCGATTATTATTTTTTTACTTTTAACCAACCGAAAAATGAAGGAGGTGTTATGAGATTGACGGCGTTGTGTATCTGTGCCCTCGTAGTGAAAGTGCAGCTCCAATTTGAATGCGGTTTTTTTGTAAGAAAATAGATTTTTCTGAAATGGTTATTAATCATGTAATTGATCAGCAATCCAGTTTCCATATTACAAGCTTTGCTTAGTTTAGGACTAGAGGGCGTTGTGTGATATGTCCATAAATAAATTATTTACGAGTATGTACTGGCTTATTCCGCAAATCCCCGTTGAAAATCCCCAAATCCCCGTTACGAGTACATTTACCCCTTTATTCATATTCAACTGTCACATTAGCGTAGCTTTAAAAAATCCTCTATCATTGTCACTTGCATGATAACGAAAAGAGATGACAACAGATTTAGCAATCATTTTAGTTAGTTCAGCTTTAGAAGACCAATATGAATGTACCCTTTAATGTTTTCCTTCACTATTATGTTACACCAAATACCTACAGAAAAGTATTTTCTACCAGGCAACCTATTAAACTATAAGTTGCCGAGTTCCCTGTTCTATCTTGTTAACTTAAGCCAAATAGAAAAACTTACCAGACCATTATTAATACGACTTACACTGCATTTTGTTCGTATTACGGTCGGACCTGCTTTTACGGTAAATTTAATTTTTTTTTTTTTTTAAATTGATATTATACGGGCTTTTTAATGTATGTTAGTACTGTACCTATTTCTGCCGCCAAGCAGTGATGCTCGCATTGCTGTGTTCCGGTTTGAAGGGTAAGGGCGCCGGTGTAATTACACGCACATGAGACTTCAACATCTTTACGTCTCAGAGTGATGGACGCAGTGCATTGCCTTACAGGGCACGTCCCCACTGGACTTGCTCTGCGAGGAAATGCATTGTTATAGGCAGAAGTTACTACTTAACATCAGGTGAGCTATCAGCTTGTTCCATTACTTTTATCATAAAAAAAAAACTGAGATTCCCAATAATATTCTGAGTTAGTTAGTAGTTCTTCAGTATATCAGCTTTAGCCAAATTGATAATTACAATAACAACATACGAGCTTCATACAACCCTTTAGTCCCAAAGTAAGCAAAGCTTGTCTTGTACCTACTACGGTAATTTGACAACGTTCCGGGATGATGATGATGGCAGTTCATATAAAAGTCACAAGAAAGCAAAATACGCAACGTCTATCGTGTACGTGGATGACGTGTTTTTTTTCAGTTCATAAATGACGGAGTTCTGACGTAACAAACATAAAAAAAAACAACTGAATTGAGAACGTCCAGTTTTTTGAAGTCGGTTAAAAATGACATTGGAAGATCAGCGCTGTGCTGCCACGGTAGCACAGCAAATGCTGAGTTGGACGCCATTTTGTGACGAAGCGTGGAGTTTGCGGAACACACATTCGCTTAATTTTAATTTTAGCACTGTAATTGTTTCGTTTGTAGCTCTAGCATTAGTCTCAATCAATCTCTCTGTATCCGTCATCATTGTTATCTGTATGTTCATCTGTTATCTGCGCTAATTCTACTACTCTTTACCTCTTTTCTGTTGAGTGTTCTCTTTGTATTCTACCTTGTTTGTCACAAATAAATGTCTTTTATTCTTTATTCTTATTCTTATTCATTGGTAGATATGGGTGGTAGTACTTCCCCGGACAAGCTCTTTCGTAGGAAGCTTTACTATAAAGCCTAGTTATAATTTTTACCGTAAATAAACCGATTACGGGCATAGGATACAAACAAAAGGGTGTAGTTATGAAGTTGTCCTCATTCTCTTTTGATATGATAATTTCTATAGTTTTGGTGTTGGAGGTGAAATAATATACAAAGATTTTTTTATTTTATTTTAATAATTTTTGGAAAACTAACAGCTAGGTATTTATACAGTAGGAAGATAGACATAATACAGTACACTGAAGGCCAATTAAAAGTTTCCACAGATAAATAGATATTATAAAATTATGTAAGTATCCATCTTTAATTGTAAACTTAAGAGTAAGTAAATAGCAATTTTCGTTAATAACAATAACTCTCTATCGTGGAAGGTTTGCTGGTAGAGAACTCTTTTTAGGGTTAAGCTTACCTTTGTACATGACCTATCTTTAAGTTCCCGTAAGTCATTACTTTCGGTTAATGATCTTTATTCTCACTAAGACATTTGTCACTTACATGATAAAAAAGTAAATAAGTTTTATATGCGTTGCGGGTAGACTTAACTAAGTATATTTATGGCTTCGTATTTATATTTACTACTCAAGCACTGACCAGACTTGTTTTGTATGAAAAACTCTGCGCAAATGCCAGCTCAAATCCATGGTTGAGTGACGATTTCATTATCAGAATACGAGCCTAAGCTGCCAAAGACAAGAAGCGACTTCGCCACTTACTTTTGTGTACAATAAAGAATAAAGAATTTTTAAACGATGCTAGAGTTATTTGAAAATAGAAAATAGCTAGAAAATATTGTATATACTGTATTAGTTGTAATTTTCTTTGTAAATGAAGTATCTTATTTAAATTAAAAAAAAATACAAGAGAATCACACAATGTTTGTTAATATCCATGTTCATAGTTATCAAAACCCTATAATATTACCACTCTACTCCAGCCCCCGGCTTTGTTTGCATGCAAATATCTGTTTTATAATATGGATTCCATGTTAATACGCTTTTTGGGGCTCTCTGCAAATAATAAGCATTTGCATAGATTATAGCTAGGTTTAATTAATTTCTGGGGTGATACAAGTCAAGAAACTGGCTTTTGGTAAATATTACACGTAATATAAGGCTTTTTGATATGTCAGCGAACATACATACAAACTTTGTATACTTCCTGGGACAGAGAATCAGAAATAAGACTATTCTAAATGATCCCTGTGATATTAGTGGCAACTTTTTTCCCATCTGGCCCACCAGTGGGCCGGCCAGTGGGCTCGATGAGAATAACCCTTAATAAATGGTTCTTTGATTCTGAGTCTGATGACATGGGTAAAAGGAGTGACAACTGAGATGACAGCTGATAGAAGAGCATGGAGTAAAACAAATGTTATGCTGACCCTATACATCAAGTGGGACAAGGGCAAGATGATGATGATGATTCTGAAACGCTGAGAAATAATCAAGAATGGTGACTACGTAAAATTCCATTTGCTAATATAATTTAATTTCAGGGTAAGTAAGTACTACCACCGTACCTATTTCTGCCGCGAAGCAGCGATGCCCGCATTGCTGTGTTCCGGTTTGAAGGGTAAGGGCGCCGGTGTAATTACAGGCACATGAGACTTCAACATCTTTACGTCTCAGAGTGATGGACGCAGTGCATTGCATTACAGGGCACGTCCTCATTGGACTTGCTCTGTGAGGTAATGCATTGTTATAGGCAGAAGTTACTACTTAACATCAGGTGAGCTATCAGCTTGTTCCATTACTTTTATCATAAAAAAAAAGTATTTGTATTTTAAAACTAAATAAACATTTAGAAAATACTTATCTAATCTAAATAATAACACAATAATGTTCAAATTAAAAGTGATCTTAGTGTTAAGTATAAAAGCGCGTGCACACTATGCCCATGCCGCTGCCGGAATTATTGCCACAGCAACATCGCCAAGTTCATGCCCTAGCTCCTTGGTGAGAATAAAGGCGATGTTGCTGTGGCAATAAGTCCGCGGCATGAATGAGGGCAGCGGCAATGGCATTGTGTGAACGCGGTATAAGCATTTTAAGTTGGAGTCCTCTTAATAGCACTGTTGGATACTAATGCAGAATAATAGTTGAATTTCCTCAAGTTATTTCCGCCTGGATGCGAAAGACAATGCTATATTGCTATAATTAAATGCGAAGTTGGATTTTAAGCATTCAGTAGGTAGTTTGTAAGGAAACTGAACAATAAAATGTACTGAAAAGACTTGTTAGTGACCACGCGCATTAAGCTACTTACTGAAGTGCTCGTTATGCTTAGTCAATCTTCACCTATAATTTAAGTTAAGCGATGTACTGCGCGATCACTATTTGGATGGGTGACCGTCAGTGGCATTTACATCTGAGCGCTTCCGTGCTTCGGGCATGAAACTGTCCCGCCTCTAGCAGTCGTTAAGCCACGACGGAGGCCTTGTAAGGGTTACTCCCACGAATGCTACTAAAATGTGCCACCCAATACGACAGTAAAAAAAAAACAAAATAGGAAATCATCAATATATATAAAACTCTTTTGAAGCTGACAGAGAATCAACGCACAGCCTAAATCGTTATTCCTAGAGGTATGAAATTTGGAGGGTAGTATCCTTATATAGTGTAGGGGTGCACTAAGAAAGGAATTTTGAAACGTCACACTCTAAAGGGTAGAACGCGAGCAACGCCGCGGGCGACGGCTAGTTGTTAATAAAAGACAAAACAAAAGTAATTCAATTTGTAAATGAGCACGTTCACTGAGGACGTGCCCTGTGAGACAACACACTGCGTCCATCACTTTGAGACGTAAATAGTTTTTTAAACAAACCCGAATATTTAACGTTTTTTTATCTTAATTACTTATAGATTAAAGCAACAAGTTGATATGCAAACTGTATCTCATATTAATATTACAAGCAAGACCGGACAGTTTGATGACCCGCTCTAGGGATGGGGTAAATACGTTACGGACTTATCGATAAAGTTTTCGAAAAAAAATAAAAGATACCACCTTGCAGCCCCCGTATCGTAAACTCTGAACTACTTTCGCTGTCCAGCATAATGTCAAGCGACGTGGCTACAGATTTACGAAAACAAGAAGCTTTTGACGGCAAAAAAACGGGCTGAAACGCGCTAATGTCACTATTTAGTCACAGAATACCTATGATTTAGTATGAAAACACCTGACAGGTTTTTATGAGACAAAGATTGCCCTCTTACACAACCATAGCTTAGAACATAACTCATGTTCCAATGCAAATTTTGGATACAATTGTCCAAATTTGTATTAGTGTAAATGTAAACGCCCCTTCCTAGAGCCGAGCACAAAGTTATGATTAGTTTGTGTATCGCAAACACAGAATTCATAATTCCAACTGCATCAGATATTTGGGCATTAGATCCAGACTAGAATACAAATATTTGAATACTAGCCGTCGCCCGCAGCGTTGCGCGCGTTCTAGACCATTTAGAGTGTGACTTTTCAAAATTCCTTTCTTAGTGCGCCCCTACACTATATAAGGATACTACCCTCCTTTCATACCTCTAGGACTTATAGTTTAGGCTGTGCGTTGATTGTCAGTCAGCTTCAAAAAAGTTTTATTAATTTTTAAGAAGACGATTTGATGGTTTGGTGTAATGTCCTAGATGTTACATTCGTTCCGTTCGTTCCACTGGGTAGTCCCACTGGTGGGAATGAGAAGATTTCAAAATAACTTCCCGTTCGTACCAACATGTTAAGTGGGACAAATGGGAATAAATATTATAATTTATTTTGCACTTCATGTTCGTCCGACTAATGATTTCATTAATATAAACTAGACCACGAACCGGAAAGCGAAGGATTGATCACTGTCGTCTTATGATTTAGTAATTCCTGTTCATCAAAGGTTCATCAAAGCCGCTGTGTACTTCTACAGGTTGATGATGATGAGAGTAAGCCTTTTGAAAAGTCACTTTTCTCTTAATAAGGACGTGATAATTGGTTTTTACGTTGCTCTCTGCGATACCTCACAGGGCACGTCTTCAGTGGACGTGATCAGTGAGGCAATGCATTATTATAGGCAGAAATTACCGCGTTACATCAGGTGGGTTTTGGGCTTGTTCTATCACTTATTACCATAAAAAAATGTGATTGAAGATCATACTATTTATTTTGTCCTGCCACGGGAATTGAACACCAACCTCTATTAGCAGGTAGCCCCATCTGTAACTCCATTATAAAAACAAATAAGTTGTTAATTCAACTCGTTCTTCCGCCATTTTGTGTAACGAATATTTATTTACTTCATTAGTTCTAGAAATTAAGTCGTAAATAACTCGAATTGCCCGGAACTCTCATTTGGTAGTTTAAAAAATATGCAGTCTAGTGATGTACCTGCATCGTGAGATTCGGCTTTACCTAAACCCTAATTTGACCGAAAACTTATTTACAACCTTCAAACTTTTCTTTGATTTTTTTTACACAACTTTACTTAATGGAATAAGACGATAGCCCATCTAATGTTAAGCGACCTATAACCATGCATTGTCTCATTGAGCACATCCACTGAGATTACTCGTACTTTATATTTGGTATGATGTATTGGCTCACTGAGCACATCCACTGACATTACACGTACTTTTTGATAGGTAATAAATTATGACACATTGTAAAGAGAATTGCGTTCAATTTCAGTCGAGTAAAAGATGTTAGTTTTGTTTAGATTTTGTTTTAGCAGTAGGTTGGTGTAACTAAACTACGTACCTACTACTCTTTACCCGGTGGCACACTTGGAGCTGACTAACCCGCTGTTTTCTTTACGATGTTTTTTCTTCACCGTTCAGATTTCATAACATATCTTTTATTTAAATATTACACCATTCATTAACCCGATTGACACCAGTGTCTACCTTCAATTGTTTTTTTCTATTTAACCCCTTGCGTCTTAGTGGGTCATTCCGAGCCATTGTCAGTGGCGCCCCCATTCGGCTTCGGCTTCGGACTAATTGGGTTTCCGCGTTATAATTCTACGTTAATTGCACGCTTTCGAACTTCATTAGCGTGAGTTGAGTTTTTATTTTTTGCGCTGAAGATTAATGGGACGCTTGACTGAGTTTGGGGAAAAAATAAATAATTTTGTGCATCTAAAGGCAGAGTTATACCACAGAGTAACGTACAAAAACTTACCTAATAAGTATTATTATTGTGAAGACACAGAATGTAAATCCAAAGATTTTTTTTTTTTAAATTGTGAGTATTTTGAAACAGTGTACCTATTTTATTTAATGTTTTGCATTGTTCACAAAAGCTGCCTATTTGTGGCTCAAACGCCTGAATACTGAAATGCTGCTTGGGTTAATTTCATGCTTAAATTATTTACAGCTTTTACTAATGGGTAACGTTGTAGTATTCGGGCGTTGACCCAAGTTTTATCTCAATCTGACCAGTAGTTGCAGTGTGATTGAAAAACAAACATCCAAATATGTATCTAGCAGTCGTTAAGCCTTGACGGAGGCCTTAAGAGACTTAAGGCCTTAACCAGAGCTTGCTTGCTAATGTAAACTTTGACATTTATAATATTAGTTTCTATTCCATTTGCAAAAGGAGCGTCTAATACATAAGTAAAATCATTTTCGCCAAAACAGTGTTAGTCCATTTATTGAATTACAGTTGAGGCGAAACAAATTCCCTCAAATAAAATATCATTACCGCCAATAAATACCGAACTAATCCGCAATAGAAAGAAACTTTCACAAAGAGAAAACCAATCGACAAGAATTAGAAGTAGACGGGGTAAAGGGTGGTGGCCACTGAACCACCACGGGCAAGTCAAATTCAAACTCAAATCATTTATTCATTTAGATAGGTACAATTTGTACATTTGGAAAAGTCACATTTTACAAAATAATAAAAAGGAATGTTCATACAATTAAGGTACACACAACTATTTATGTAGTATATTTTATTGCGTAATAATGTAGTTTTTAGCGTTACATTGTTTGTGCACCGCCTTCCGTTACCGCTCCGCTCGTTACTTTCCATGCTACGGTTGCCTGGAAGAAATCGCTTTCAGCGATAAGGCCGCCCATTGTACTATACAAAGTTAGTTTTAAGATTTGTACGTACCTTACCCTTGTGTACAATAAAGTATTATCTATCTATCTATCTATGACTATTTTGAGCTTTACTTCCACTACTAATTGAGATGCCAGCCACAGCCAAGCTGCCAGGCAAGCTGTAAAGGATTATGCTACCTACGTGAGTTATGGACATTTTTGAATGAACAGAGCTTCATCTTTATCAGTACAATATTTATTATGTATTAAATTTTTATCTATCTATCTAACTTTGCATCAATTTTACATAGTAAAATAATCACAGCTTCGTCAATATTATAGAAAGTGACTAGAAACATTATGTAATGGCATACTTACTCCTACTTTGATGATATTGAGTCCAATATTCTTCGCAACTACAACTTTTAAATATTATAAACTTGTAGACTAGTCTCAGAAAAAATCAATCAAAGGAATCATTACGATGCACTTCTAATAATATACCGTGCTTATAAGAGCTTTATATCATATTATAAAAAAAAAACAGTAAACAACCTTCAGAAACCGCAAAACAGAAAAAAAACAACAAAAACGGTCATAGTATTTGTGGATTCAGTTACAAATATTATACATGAAATTAAATGATATTAAAAAAAACTTTATTTGACAGAACACAATGTACGTACAATAGAGAAAACATAATTATTATTTTTTATCTTTATCTTATCTTAAGCTTGTACTATGGAAACTAGGTTGCTGGTATAATACTTATCTAATAATAATATACATTTTTGTAAACACATAGGTGTTGGTAAAGCTGAGCCGTGTGCAATAATCGCACTAAATTACTTATGATAAAGACTAGCCGTCGCCCGCGGCGTTGATCGCATTCTAGACCCTTTAGAGTGTGACTTTTCTAAATTCCTTTCTTAGTGCACCTCTACACTACATAAGGATACTCCTTCCAAATTTCATACCTCTAGGACTTATAGTTTAGGCTGTGCGTTGATTCTAAGTCGGCTTCAAAAAAGTTTTATATATATTGATTATGATGATGTACGCTATGCTCTATCGGACGTAGTCCTTTAAAACTGTTCGAACACTCCTAGCTCACAGAGTAAGCACGGGCTTAACTTTTTCTAATGGATGATTTTCTGTATAATTATTATTATGCTAGTTTTATTACATAAGCGTACACTTAACAATCGGATAAACGTGATTTAACAGAAATATTTAGTTTTTAAAAAGACATAGGCTACGTGCGTAGAAGTGCTACGACGTAGCAGTGCTACAGCGTAGCATTGCTACGAAATCACATTTTTGTAATAAGTAATTTAACTAGCTGATACCCTACCTGATACTTTACTAAGTAGTAACCTCGTAAGTAGTGCCTATAACAATGCATTGAGCTTACTGGGCACGTCCACTGAGGATGTACCCTCTGAGGCATCGCACTGCGTCCATCACTCTATAAAGACACACTCTATATACAAGTCTATAAATCCCATTTAGGTATTTGGAAGTAGCCGAGAGGAATATTTTATATTGGTAACCATGAGCCGGAGACGATTGATTAACGACATGAAGAAAATTGATCAACAAAAAAATTCAATTATTTTAGTATCTACCTACTTCAAAATTGGTCACCGATCTCACATCTAAGCGTTGCCAAATCTAGCCAAATAGAAAAAATATATTTAAAGAACATTATAGGTCATGTAATCTAATCTAGTGTTATCACAAGCACTAGAAATAAAAATCTTACCTCCTAAAATAGCTTCATAAAATCAAAAACCAATGTTGCTCATAAAACCCTGAGCACAACCCTTAATGCATACAAAGAACCTGCTTAATTTTAAATATGATACACAGCATCCCTATTTTTAACCACCTTACTAAAAATAGAGGTGATATATTTAAGGTTTTATACAGGGTGTACTTAAAATGAGTCTTCCATCACGTTATAACATTTTAGCAACTTTTTATTAGTATTATTGTATTGTAGTTATTTTTGTGCTTATGTATGTTATGTTGTCAAAATGACAGGCGTCATGGCTCGGTCGGTAGTGGCTCTGCCTTCCGTGCTGTGGGTCGTGGGTTCGATCCCCACCAAGAACAAAAATTTGTGTGTGGCAAAACATAATATATGTTTGTTCTATGTCTGGCTGTTACTATGTATCATAAGTACGTATTTACAAAAAAAAATTATGTAAGTATTATATCAGCAATCTAGTTCTCATAGCACAAGCTTTGCTTAGTTTGAGACTAGAGGGCGTTGTGTGTAATGTCCAAAGATATTTAATTTATTATTAAAATAAATATCTTTCCTTCTAAATGTCTATAGCAGTCACCCATCCAAATAGCGACCGCGGAGAACGTCGCTTAACTTAAATAATCAGTGAAGATTGACTAAGGAAGCCTAGCCACGAGCGCTCTAAGCATAAAACACAATAAAAAAAGACACCTTCAAGAATACGAATGTATCAGAATCATCAGTTTATACATTTGACGTGAAGATGAATATGAATGAGATACGACAAGACAATTAGCACATCCGATACGATCTTTAACACACGCCTGATACGTCAGAAGTAAACTGGGGCCGCTCAGTTCGGCAGATTTACTCTAATAGCAACATACAAGTTTAAAAATTGATTATAGCGCCATCTAGCACGCTACAAAAGAACTACTAAAACTACGTTCGATAGATGGCACTGTCGCTAATCGACACAGAGGGATCCTAGATCGCGCAAACGAAGTTTGAAAATACCTACCCGTTATAAACTTGTTTTTATATTTTAGTAATTTTTGGGTAAAAAACTTGAAAAAGATTTGGCGTTTTCTATCTCCCAAGCCACTCAACTTCTAAGCCAGAAGGGTGTTATGCCCACTATGCAAATGAGTGGGCTCAATGAGTGATTTTTTTTTCCCATCTGGCCAATCGATGGGCCGGCCGGTGAGCTCGTTGGGAATAAGCTATTCGTCCAAGCTACAAAGTAAAATTGAAAACTGAAAAGTCGTGTGATGTAACGCAACAAACATTAGGGAGATTAAAATTGTTTTTCCTGCTGACAACTCGCTGATGTGTTCTGTTTTGATAACAATATTGCTTTTTGGAGTAAACACAGTGTATTGTGTATAGCTGGCACACTTCAGTAAAAAAATATTAGAGTCTGAACTTCAAACTTTAATATTTTGAACTGTAAATGCAGTTCAAAATTTATTCGTTTTCATTTGCTGTAAGTAGTAGTGGCACACCTGCCACTACTCACTTTATGCTCAGTTCGGCAGAGATTTTACTCTGAAAGTGTCAAAAATATTACAAAAAAACACCAATCAATTTATCTATTTCTTATTTTTCTATATTGGCTGTTATTATAAGGTTAAGATATTGTACGCCCGAAATGGATAGACTGTTAAAACTATTCTAAGATAAGACACAGTACACAGTTGTACAATAAATGTTTCTTATTTCTTTCTTTGAAAAACCTAATTCTTCTTCTTTTATTCAAAACTTCTGTCTGTCATTTCGACAGACAATATTGACCTTGTCAAGTGAATAAATTGTCTGTCGAAATGACGAACAGAGGCCATTAACGAAGAGAAGAAGAAGGGGACACAAGTTTGGACATTTTTTGAAACGACACAGCACTTTTATTTTAATAGTTTTTCTTGTGTTATTGTGAGTATTGTTGTTTAATTTTGGTGGAATTTTAACCAATAATACTTAGGTCGTAACATAAAGTGTGAGCCATTGGAATAAATGTGTGTAAAGTGGTTTTTCTGAATGTGAAAATTCGTGTTAGGTTTTGAAGAGAAAATCCACCATTTTCTCTTCAAAACAAACGACAGCCGACTTGACAAATGACTTGACTTGACTTATATTATTACAATTATATCACTTGACATTAGCAAAATTGTCTGTCGAAATGACGGACAGAGGCCATTAACGAAGAGAAGAAGAAGAGAAGAAGAAATACACTCACACCCGTCACTCGCCCGACCAAGGTCTTTTACGCCGTCTGCATGTTTAGTGTCCCAGCTGGTTTGGTTCTTAGCTGTGTTTTGGATGCGTATACCGTATCCCGTTTATACCCTCATAAATTAGGCATGCGATTGAATGTTTCAACAATTGAAATGGAAACAAACGAATGAAACTGACGCGGGAAACTCCCTCTTTACAAAGCTTACTGTCAGTTCTGGGCCTCTACTGTGAATAATGATTACCGATGATTCGGTAGTGACGTTTGTGCTACACTGCGCAGTAACGCTGTGACTTAGAAAGAGCCTGGACCATCGCTCGAGGCGACCGCGCAGTATAACACAAACGTCACTACCGAATATTCGTTAATCAATTATCGGAGTAGAGGCCCAGGCTCTAGCAGTCGCTAAACCACAGAGGCCTTGCGACGGCCTAACAATCCGTCACCAGAGTTGGCCACTAACTCATACGAACTTACCAAGCTGACATTGTACAAACGCTAGAGAATAGAAAATACTAGATTTCTGAAACGTCATTTTTTAAACTCCATCTAAAATGGCTCGAATTTGCAAGAATAATGAAAATTCAGAATTAATTTCAAGTAGGTATAATTTCAGAAACATCATCCCAGTATAGGTAATCAGATTTGATCAATGATGAAGAGAATCTAACGAGGTTTTCATACTCAAGGTTTGATTTTTTTTTTAAATAACTCTTTATATTACTAAGCTAGTAAATATTACTGGCTTACCTTGATGAGTGGCGATCACGAACCGTAAGACGAAACGTATAACTACCATCATCCCCTCACTTCCAGTGTGGTCAGTGTCTCAGAGGCTGTTGGTCTTGGCGTTTTCATCACAGTGCGTCTACTGCTAACGAACAAATATTTGTTGGTAGTAGGTACAGCCTTCAGAGGGAAAAGGTAACGTTAGCAACAAAATTAAGGTGCAAAATCACTATAAATTGTTTTGTTATTATACTGATTTTGTCGACAAAATGCGCCTCTGAATCTTCAACTTTGTACACTTCTGCCTGACTATCGGCCGAATACTCAAACGCCACTTAAATTAAGTTCACGCCTAAATTATTGCCATCTCTTACAAATGAGTAATGTCAAACAGAGGCAGAGCAATTTTAAGTGGTGCTTAAATTTTAGTGACGTTTCAGTATTCCGGCCTATTCTCAGTGAGGTACAACGAATAACTCTATCGTATTCCCATTATTTTATGTGTGAGTTCTTTATCAGAATAGTGCGTAGAGCTACTGCATCGTCTCACAGAGCACATCCACCGAGGACAACTTAAAATGGTTTGTTGTCATAATCCCCACTAAGTTTTCCCACCAGTGGGGATTATAACAATCTTCAAAAAAAATTGGCGTTTTCCCCACTATCCTGGCTGGTGGGGATTATGGCAATAAAGATAATTAACTCTGCTATTTAATCACGCCGTGTGAGGTACCTGACAGCCCAATGAATGAAGTTATAGTGCGTAAAGACAGGTGTACTTACTAACACACTAAAAGTACCATGAAGAGAAAGAGAGGCAGAATAAAATCCGTGAAATAATAAAAAAACTAAAAAGTATTTTTTTTGTCATCAGTACAAACACTTTACAAAGAGACAGGTGCATTTTCAGTTGTTTGAAATGCGCCATTTTTGTTGGCACTCTACTTTGAGTTCACTTACAAGGCTCACTAGAGTACACACGACGCTCACTAACGCGCCATCTACACGAGTGAGTGAATCGCCGTGATATCACATATTACTTTACAAGCGTCCTGTGGAAGAGCATTTCCTATAAAAATAAAACATATTATACAGGGTGTTACCAGACCACTTCCGAAAACGAAAGGGGGAGCTACAGCACATCAAAACCCAACCAAAAAAAAAACAGTTATCCTGAAAAATAATTATAGCCGGAGAAAAAAATGTCTAAAGATTTGTATTTATTTCGCCAGCCCGCAATGTACGCATTCACGTAGGTAAGGTCGAGGCGTAGTACTATTATTTATTCTGTGTCGTAAGTGCCTACTAACGTAGGTAGGTACTAACGTAGGTCGCTCGCACGTCGCGTAGTTGAATAACCCGCGATGAACTCTCAGCTGTTCATGCTGTAGTAGACGTAATCTGCGTGCTGCGTGTACATTGCTGCTTTATTTATTTTATTTGTTTTTTTGCTTTTTTAAATGAGATAATTAGGTAGATATGTCTTATTATGTTGTACTGTGTGTATGTAACTAGAAAAAAAATTAAAAAGAGATAGTCAAGTAAATTTTTTTTTTCGCGATTTTTTTCGCTTAATGTTTTCAGTATCATGGTCTGATTGGAACCTCCAAGTTTTCGGAAGTGGTCTGGTAACACCCTGTATAGAAATTAGGTTTAAATTTTTTTTAAATCTCTTGACCATAAAAATCTTCATACTCTTCATCATTGCTGGTCATCACCAAAACTTGGAGTGTAATTTATTTTGTCCAACACCCACTTTGAAAAGATCTTCTATTATAGGCCATAGATTAAAGCATATTCTATTTCTGACTTATATTCTTATTTACTATGTATATGAAGAACCCATCCACAAATTTTTTGTTATACTACAATAATATAAATATAATAATATATTTAATAACTAGCTGATACCCGCGACTTCGTACGCGTTTCCACCAAAATATCGGTCAACCAATATACGGTGCACCTCGTGCCAAAGGTGGCTTTTGGTTTAGAGAGTTCAAGCTGTATCTAAAAATCCACGTCTTTCATTTCAATGAAATATAGCTCATGTTTCAATCCGGAAAAAGGGCTTCTGAATGGTATAAGTTTCATTGAAATTGGTCCAGTAGTTTAGGCGTGATCCGCGAACAAACAAACAGACAAACTCGATTTTCGGAATCAGAATAGTTTATTCAGTAGATCTGCATATTTTTTAGTTTCTCGATATGTTTAATTTCAGTTTTTGGCTTTTTTAGTTTTATAATAGTATATAGATAAGTATGAGTATGAAGAACCTATGCACTAACTTTTTGTTCTACTAACAAACATATTTCATAAAGAGGTTGAAAATGTATTAGAATATTCGAAAATGTATTGAATTGAATTGAATATCCATGCAATAAAGCGTGGTGTCGAAAACAGTATAAATTGGGCGCAATAAGAGGGAAGTAATGCTCCGTCGGGAATCAAGAAAAAACACATTTCGCAGATACAAATCACCTGCTCTTTGCCGGGATAGTGATGGGACACTTTGTTATCGATAAAAATACGATTAAACGCCCCGCCCTTGAAAAATCCCTTCCAAACTTCTACAATCGGTACGGAATAGAAATGTTTTGACAAGGCGATAAGTCATTTAACATTAAATATTGAAACTGGCAAAATTGTCTGTCAAAATGACGGACAGAAGCCATATAGGTAAAGAAGAAGAAGAAGACTACCTATTATGAAGAAAAGAAAAAATTTAATAAAATCAATAAACTTTAGGAAGTGCCACTAATTAGTCATATTATTTTTGCGTTTAATAACAATACTGGGTATAGAAGAATAGAAACACGTGGATTATCATTAAAATGCTGACGATTTACGCTTCGAAATGTTTAGTTATTATTTACAAAAAATGTTTTTATACAAACTTTACTTAAAAAAATTGTGTTACAGGACTCCGTATCACTTACATAATTCACAAAATCGATATTTCATCCAATTCATCGATATTACCATCGACAAACACCCATCCCTTCCAGGTAGGCGCATAGCTGACGGCGCGGATCTCCCAAATTGCCGGCTATTTATTATCGCCAGTCATTTGGATCGTGTGTACGGGGCCTAACATAGCTTGCATACTGATCGAGAGCCACTACGCTGTTGGAGCTATTATTGTTATCTATGGGCCTATTTCTGGCCCCTCAGTTAGTGTAATGGTGAAATTATGACCCTTGGGAGTACAAAAATATACGCATTATAGTGGTTATCAAGTAAGTAAAGGTTTTGAGGATACCGCTTAATTTCCTAAACCAAAAATTCTACTAGCTAACATTTTTAGATGCACGACTGGATTTGAACCCGCGATCTAAGGATCGCAAGGCAGAGTTGCTGCGACTAGACCACCAGACTAGACTACATTATATTAGCTTAATAAATACATTATACCTACCTAGAATTAAATGATTATAATGTCGCCCGTGGCGTTGCTCGCGTGGTAGCAGCATACACATAAGTTAGTTAAAATCTTTGATCCAAATTTTAGATCATCTTCAAAATTCCTTTCTTAGTGCACCCCTACATTATATAAGGATACTACCCTCCTAATTTCATACCTCTAGGACTTATAGTTTAGGCCGTGCGTTGATTCTAAGTCAGCTTGAAAAGAGTTTTAATATTTAGAAGAAAGAAGAAGATGTTATGTGTTTATCAAGAAGCAATGAATCTTGATATCTGATAAACGCTTTTTTCTATTTGTATGTAAAAAAACACACGAGTTTGATAAAAAAGTATTATCGGTTAACAATAGTTGATAAACAAGACTTTGCACTACCAAGACGAGAATTATTAAAAGGGTTCAGTACAATAATGCAAGGTGTTCCGTACGGCTCATGAATTATTTAACGCACTCGGCAACGCGAAGAGTTGAACTTGCGTTCACTAATCTTACCTACTATAAGAACTCACACACTTATGTTGGACTCCATCGGAATCAGCACACAATTACCTCTGAAGAGTATTATACTATGATTTAGTTCACCGATCAATAATTTTTATGCTTCTCTAAGCCATACGACTCCAACCGAACAAACCAATATGGCCACCGCCATGTTCGTCTTACGTTCCTTCCGCCGCCGGCATAAATGCTGCTAGGTAGAATAAATAGTTTGACAGTGACATTCATGTAATGAAACGAACTAAAGGCAAGGCTTGGAGTGATTCGATTTACAACAAGCTTACACTACCTTGGCACTAGTAGGTACTATAATTAAATAGGTAGTAAGTAGGTAATAGGTGCCTATGTTTTAACCCCTGGCCAAAAAAAAGGGAACCTTCTTGAGAACCTACTTAGAACAGCCCCCGTATCGTAAGCCCTGAACTGCTTCCGCTGCCCAGCATAATGTCAAGCGACGTGGCTACAGATATACGAAAACAAAAAGCTTTTGACGAAAAAAACGCGCTGAAACGCGCTAATGTCACTATTTAGTCACAGAATACCTATGATTTAGTATGAAAACAACTACAGTGTCCCGTTAAGTGTAGGCATAGGTTCCCTACTGACGATGTATAAATCTTCAATAGATGTAAAGGCCTATTATTAGTATGAAAACCGATCAGAAAATGCCAATCTTAAATCTGGCTGGTTTTTATGGAGAACGATTGCCTCCCAGAATGTCGATGGTTAATAAATAGTCGATGACTAGTTTGAACTGTCAACGTCATAAAGTTGGTAACCCCGTCTGCCAGTGAAGCGAGGAAGGCGCGATATTAGGTTTTCAAGTCAAATTCCTCTCTGACGGACCTGAGATGTGAACGGCTCTTTGCATTGCTGATAGGGATGGGATGACTATCGATGAATAATAATTGAGTTTTATCGATAAAAATATTTATGCCATTTTTATTTTAGTTATTTAAAGTAGCACGAATTATTTGCCAAATTTAAAGATTTTATTAAAAAAAATACCGCTATATAATATTATTAAGTAAATTATATATCACTACAACTCAGTTATTACTACAAAACTACTTAGCTGTTACTACAAAACTTAATTTCGCCTAATATTTTTTTTTTTTTGGTCAGAACGAATGATTTGAAAGTAAATAACAAACAAAGTTGTAATATAATAGCTAAAGAAACATAGAAAAAATTAAGGACCTACTTACTAAGTGTATTCAAAGTAAAAAAATGCTTTCTTAACTCAAACACATAAAACTAATGTGTTAACCTTGGACGAATGAACACACATCGTCCATGTACTAAAGTACTAGTATTAGTAGTAGTTCTAGCACAAAAAATCACAAAGAATTCTATTAAATTCAAAAAATAATGAATTGAACGGGGTCGATCGATTCATAACTTTTATGTTGTTATAAAAATTCTTATCTTCTTGTTATTCAAGTTATCGACAAAGCGAATAGTAGTCATCACTACGCCGTTTGCTCGACAAACCACATTTTGCGAGAGTCGCCGGGGATCCGAAATTAGATTTGCTGTGTGCTGTAATACTGATTAAACCGCTCTTGGACCCTTTAGATGTTAGCAAGAACTATTTTCAATTAAATATTAAATTAATCAGCCTAAAACACTTGAAATTTCAAACAAGTCTATTCTTAGCAAAAATTATAAGTGATTTCAAGAATAATCCACATTTTTTTACCAAAATTTACCATGATTTAATTATTTTCAGGCACTATATTTCAGCAGTCGAATGTGCCATGATCACGGGTCCAAGTGACCCATGATTTGAACCGTGGTCATGGCTCATGGAACCAAAATATCTGGAAATATTCACACTCACAATTTTTTCTTAAAAAATATGTGTTTAACTTTATTAATTTCAAAAAGTAAATGACTATGCGTGATTTGAATGGCGTAAGAAAGAGGAGGCCTAACCCAAGTGGGTATAAGCATTGCATGATTAAATAGATAGATAGACGTGATTTACGAAAATAAAATTTAAATTAGTTTCATTAGAAATAGAAATATAAAAATAATTTATTTACAACACAACACAAGAAAAATTAAACATAAGTAGGTAGCATAAGTAGGTAGACTAAACTAAAACATGACATAAATAATAAATAAATAAAAGAAACCAAAAACCTAATTAAAAAGAAGAATACCTAATTACCTATAATAACAAAACTAAACATAGTGCTGCAAAATGGATTCTAGCTCAGCATAATGCGGGTTGAGAACAACATAACATTAAACATAATACCCACTTTACTGATTTAAATTAATTAATATTATTATTATAACCATTTTTATGTGACCTGTAATTAAAAATTACCAATAAATGCTTATGACTTAATAGTATTCACACAATATGAATTATATTTTATATATAATAAAGGCTAGAAAATGTATTATTTTTAACCTTTCAAATCGGTTTACCTAACGTTGGTGATCATTAGCTTAACAACTTCCTCATTAACAAATAGGCAACGCTTAGTTTTCAAACTTCTGTCTTTAGAGGGGTTAAGTTTACTCTAACTCCAAATTACCCTTACACGGTTAAGGCGCATAACATAATCAAATAGCTGCATATATAAAATAAAATAAATACAGGAATTTGGTGACCTTTATGTATGAGTAGTCCTGGGATCCTGGTCAAGTTGACATCATCATCATCATCATCAATATATATAAAACTCTTTTGAAGCTGGCTTAGAATCAACGCACAGCCTAAACCATAAGTCCTAGAGGTATGAAATTTGGAGGGTAGTATCCTTATATAGTGTAGGGGTGCACTAAGAAAGGAATTTTGAAACGTCACACTCTAAAGGGTAGAACGCGAGCAACGCCGCGGGCGACGGCTAGTTAAAGAATATAAAACGTCAAAAATTACTTTTCCAGTATGCCTTCCCTAACAAAACAATAGTCGTCGGTACATTCGAACAGTACTGTAGTGGTATAGCAATGCGACATAGGACCTCGGTTATACTCTAAACATCACCACATCAGACAAACAAGCTTGGGACGAACTAGCTCCAACTCATCCAATAAAATAAAAAAATTGCAATCATACCTAATCATACAAAACGTAATGACGATTCAAAGTGATCAGTGAGATTTTATTGAAAAAAAGCTTTTTGACTTTGACTTTGACTTTGACCGGAGTTCATAACAATTTCAGATGAGAATATTTCCTGGTTTCATACTTTTTTTAAATTTCATTTTCATCCTCATTCGTTTTTCTATTCTCTAGCGGTTGTAGATGTCAAAGGCATAGACAATAGGTTATATGTATTAGAATCATAGAACCCCTCCCCAAAAAAACTTAAAATAATAAGATTAAAAAAATTTTTTTACAACTAACACACTAAAAATCTAAAAAAATGTGGTGTTGTCTAAAATCTTCTTAGTTAACTTAGTGACTATAGAACTGTAAGTAGGTGCCAGTTGAGTGTTTATATTTAACTTAATTTACATAATGCATTCGGCAAAGTGTTTATAGGTTGTATTCGCCTTAAGTCTAAGCTGTCTCAGTTAAGTTTCTGATTTTAATTAAGCTCAGGTATTCTGACTGCATGTTAGTTAACTGAAACTTAAGATTCAAAGATGCTTACAAGTTTCGTTAAGCGATGTAGTTTATTAACTTAAATGTGCATTTTTTAACTGTCTTAGGGCCGGTTTTTTGATCCCTAGTTAATAGTCAAATTTGACTATTAGTTGATCTAAATTTGGTACAAATTTGACTATTCGTTGATCCAAATTTGACAATTAGTTGAGTTACCTCGGGATCCAAAAACCGGCCTTTAGTGACACTGTTTTAAGTTCTAGACAAAGTCAAAATATCTCTTACTAGCTGTCGTTCATTGCTTTGCTCGCGTGGCAGCAGCATACGCATTATTTTGTTAAAGTCTTTGATCCTAATTTTAGACCCTTTTGGGTGCGACATTTCCAAATTCCTTTCTTAGTGCACCCCTACACTATATAAGGATACTACCCTCTGAATTTCATACCTCTAGGACTTATACTCGTAGTTTAGACTGTGCGTTGTTTGTCGGTCAGCTTCATGTCAGGGTAATTTTACACCTTGTATAGTTCCTATCCCTTTTTGTAAGATCCTTCTTTCGATCCAGAAAAGTGTGCAGTCACCTTAAACCAGAAATATCATTTTTATGTTCCCTGTCCATTGCTGTATCGCTTCTCAAAAAGCGTGTATGCAAGTTTTTGGAACATGAAAATCCGTCAAAAACGCCACAGCACTCCATTTTCCCGCTATGCATAAATATACATAAATTTGTATGTGTGTAAGTACGGAGGAGTAGTGATGTGCTTGCGACAGGATTACGGCTTATGGAAAGGATATACGGAAAGCTGTATTTTATTAGTAATTACGGGAATGTTTACGGAAAAGTTGCCAGATACGGAATGTTGTGATTTTTTAGTTAGTGTTGGTAGATTGTTGGTACTCTGCAAACATTAAGTAAGGTCGCAATTTTAGTATGAGGAATAGTTCAGTAAACTGTTTACTATTTTTCTACACATAAATGCAAAATTATTTTTCAAAATCAATATAATAATCAATGAAAACTACGAGGTTAGAGATTTAGAGAGCTGAATATTCACGATATTTGGATCCGGATACGGAAGTCCCAAGACTAGTGGAGGGTACGTCGGGCGCAAAGTGCATAATATTAAACTTATACAACAGTTTGTATGCAGAGGCCGTGTGTAGTGGAGTCTTATTCTGGTGAAATATTAAATTGTACTTTGTATGTTTTTGGAATCCAATCCAATTCCAATTTTAGATACCAGATTTTCAATTTGTAAAAATTAAAAAACAACTACAAATAACCCTTTCATAATTCTAGAAAGTTTTGAAATTTTATAATATATTTCGGCAGTTTAGGTTGCGTGGAAAGACGCTGTCAGTAATAATGCTGTCCACTGTATTAATTTTTTTTAGTTTGGAAATTTGTGGAATCTATTTTTGATGAGTCACTTTCACTGACAATGCTGCTAACTTTAACAAACTGTCAAATGAAAAAAGTCAAGTACAAATTCAAGGAATTGGGATAAAAACACTTCCAAGGTCAAATTGGTTGATAAGCACACGAAATGGGATTGTTCTTCTTCTTTTTCAATTATGGCCTCTGTCCGTCATTTCGACAGACAATTCTGTTGATAGCGATTTGAAAACGACATTATCTCGGGTTCTCAACTTCAAATAGTTCCAGAATAAGCCTGCTCCTAAAGGATTTGCTCCAGGTTTTAAAGTTATACGTAGTACCTACTTAATTCTATTCTGCGGTAAAGGTGAGCTATTTGATGACCTCTTGTTATTTTATAAGTAATCAGGGTTTATGATAGAGCTCGTCCGGGTTCAGTACTAGCACCTATTTCTGTTACACAGTGACGCTCGCATTGCTGTGTTCCGGTTTGAAGGGTATGGGTGCCGGTTCTATTACACGCACATGACACTTAACACCTTTATGTTTCAGAGTGATGGACGCAGTGCAATGCATCACAGGGCACGTCCTGAGTGGATGGCAGTCGTTATACACAGTGGTTAACACTTGGTTGGCCATTGGCTTGTTCCATTAGCAAGCAAGCTTGTATGAATGAGTGGCTAACTCTGTTGACGGATTTAGGCCGCCTTAAGACCTCCATCGTGGCAGAGCCAGGATCGACAGTTTAAAGTGCCCTCCGTAGCACGGAAGCGCTCAGATGTAAATGCCACTAACGGTCACCTATCCAAATAGTGATCGCGCAGAACGTCGCTTAACTTAGATAATCGGTAAAGATTGACTTAGCAAGCCTAGCCACGAGCGTGTCTCTTTCCATTATTTAGTTGTATAAAAAAAACTTTGGTTCTCATTGACAAATCCTGATCCAGCTTTCGATAGAAGTTTTTAGGGAGGAGTTTCTTCCCACTGATTCCACTAGTGGATGCACTCATGATGTGAAGCTTGATCGACTTATAAAAGCTAACAGCTGTTTTCGCGAGCTTGTAAACAAAGATAATACTCAAATTATTGTTCATACGATGTCGGGGTACGCAGAGTTAGAACCACTAGATGTGGTATTTAATTTTGATACTTCTTTTTTTATTATTAGCCTGTTCTGTCCCACTGCTGGGCAAAGGCCTCCCCCTCATCTCTCCACCCGTTACGGTCCCTCACCAAATCAGGCCAGTCACCATTATGGGTGTCCAAGTCGCTTTCTTGGTCTACCTCGGCGGCGGTTTCCGATTGATTTTTCTAACTATTTTTTATTTTATAGTATTGGAGCAAACGAATACTTCAGTGGTGCGTTTACTCAAGCGTAGTGTAGGTGAGCTCTGAACTGCTTTCGCTGCCCAGCATAATGTCAAGCGACGTGGCTACAGATATACGAAAACAAGAAGCTTTTGACGGCAAAAAACGCGCTGAAACGCGCTAATGTCACTTTTTTAGTCACAGAATACCTATGATTTAGTATGAAATACTTGCCCTCGAGTTAATTTCTACTAGCTTTAGTTATCGAGGTTATAGCATCGCTACCGCTGGGGTGCTAGGCCGGGTAACCTCCACGCGGTGCACCCTGGAAACACCATGAAACACGCCCGCAGAGTACTGTGGACGTGTTTCATGGTGGCCAGTAACCCGGCACGGTGGGCCTCTCCGCGTGTCCCTCTGATAAGCAGAGGGCACTGCGTGATGAGGCAGGGTAGACTTCGGTCTACCCAGGTGGGTCCGGGCCCCCCCTTGTTTGGTGGCCCGGACGACGGGTGCCTTAGGCCCCCGAGCGGGGGAGAGCGCGCGGGACGACGCGGAACTGTCCCGCGCCGCTCTGACGCATGGTGGCGACTGGCGGTGGACCGACGTAGAGCACCGGCCCCGCATTGCACTCATTCGGGGAAAACCGCCTTAAGTTTTCGGGAGTGGTAGAAATCCGCCTAAGCCACATCCAGTAACTTTAAATCCGCGTGATATTGTTATGCATGAGCACGTAGACACCCTAAACTGCTTAGTATGTTTTACAGAAGCTTTCACATATGTATTTTTATGCAACTTTATGTACAATACATGCGTCGCCCAGTGTACTTAGCGATACAATGTTTGTACAGTCTGTACAGTTATGGGAAAAGGTTTCGCGTTTTTGGTTTGATGGTTTTTTTTATGGGGAATAAAGGTGAATGGTGCGATTGTTTAAAATAATAAAAAGTAATGTTAGTTGTTTTAGAAATATTTTTAGGTTTATAAAAAGTAATTTTGATAGCTTGTTATTTGAGTACCTACACAAAACAGCAAAAAAGAACTAAAAACTATTTCGAGTTTTTTACTCTGAATTGAGGTTTCTAGTCATTTTCAAAAGTATGTTATAGCAGAAGTTACTGCTTAACATCAGGTGAGCTATCAGCTTGTTCCATTACTTTTATCATAAAAAAAAATGTTTTCACCTGTTCCTTAATCTAGTTCCCATAGTATAAGCCTTGCTTATTTTGGGACTATAGAGGGCGTTGTGGGAAATGTCCAATGATATTTATTTATTCATATACCAACTGAATGTATTTCTACAGAACTTAACAACAAACAAAGTATTTTCAAATATTAACAAAATATCTAGTTGGCTTGAAAATTACAACTAATACAGTATTTACAATATTCAAAATATTTAGAAAATACACAAGAAACAGTTGAGCTATCTACAAACCGTTGCAAACGATTTATAGATAGCTCAACTGGTCCAATTCATACACTTACTTAAAGGTACTTGTCTGGAACCTCGTTGTCTAGTGTCATATATAAGTAGTAAATAGAATAGGTACATAAATAAGTAGTGAATGTTAATATAATAGTAGGTATATGTGTTAAAATTAGTATAAGATTAAGTAAATAATTTGTATTAGTTGGACATGCCAAAGTTCCTACAGATAAGACCAAATTGTAACACTTATTTATGCAAATAAACATCTTGTATCTTGTATCTAGTTATATTATGTAACAAGCTGGTCAATAAATGAAATGAAAGTGTAGACACTTTCATTTCATTTCATTTCATTTACCTACCTAGAGGTAGGTACCTAAGTTATTTGCTTATACTAATTACTTTATATTACGTTGTTTGTCTCGAAAATATGTTAATTAATAAGGTTCTAATGTGTCTAGGTACCTTTGTAGTACAAATATAATTAGATGTAACACAAATGAAGGTATACAACTGAACAAAATTATGAACATAGCAATAACTTAGTAAAAGTAATGTCTGTCTGTACCGACTGTACATAAAGGGAATAAAATTAAAACAAGTTATAGTAACGAAACTCATATTTAGGAAAACACCTACCTAAAGTACCCAATGGTTTTTCCATAACCCCTTAATTTTACTCTTAGTTTGTTGGCTTCTTTCTCTTCGTCGTATTACTCTTGGCAGAGTGGTCGTGGTCGTATCAGAGCATCTCGTCTTACGATCTTCCGCCATTCCTCTTGCACCATTGATTTTATAGCTCGTTTGGAGCTTGTTGTTCTACACAAAACATCGTTCAAATAATTTTTTTTTTTTTTGTTTTTTTTTTATGATAAAAGTAATGGAACAAGCTGATAGCTCACCTGATGTTAAGTAGTAACTTCTGCCTATAACAATGCATTACCTCACAGAGCAAGTCCAATGAGGACATGCCCTGTAAGGCAATGCACTGCGTCCATCACTCTGAGACGTAAAGATGTTCAAGTCTCATGTGCGTGTAATTACACCGGCGCCCTTACCCTTTAAACCGGAACACAGCAATGCGAGCATCGCTGCTTGGTGGCAGAAATAGGTACGCAACAGGTAGGTTCAATGCACACAACATGTTGTTTGCCATTTTCATAATAGCATTTCATTGATTTTATATCTTCAGAAATGTTGAAATGTGCAAGCCACAAATTGTTTGACGCTTGTCAGCGTCTTAGGGTGCTTTTCCACCAGAGCTAAAGTAACCCACGTTCGTTTAGAGTTTGTTTGTTTTCATATTAAACGATTCCTATTGGTGGATGTCAAACACATCCTTAGCAACGTAGCTTAGCTTAGCTCTGGTGCAGAAACACCCTGAAGCTCGAGTTTCTTTACTATCAGAACCTTATTAGGTACTATTTTATGCTTAGTCCAAAATTATGCCCGGGGACGCAAATTATTTTAATGGAATATGTTAAGCTTCTAGGAATATAATGCGAGTAAATAAACTCGTTTACTCAATCTCTTTGTCTTTGTCCTTTCGGAATACTTGTTCTGTTTTGGTCTGTGTATTTTTATCGTGGTCACAAGACTTGTCACTGAGCACGTCCACAAAAAATTTGCCTATGAGGCATTGCACTGCGTCCCACTCTTGATTTAGTAATGAAATAAAATAAATCAATACTAATGTTTGTAAAAATGTCAACTTGGTTAGAGATCAGTGTGCTCAAAATATACCTACTTCTTTACTTAGTAAACAAGCTCGTATGAGTTAGTAGCCAACTCTGGTGACGAAGTTTTTAGGCCGCCTTAAGGCCTCCATCATGGCTTAACGACTGCTAGAGCCAGGACAGTTTAACGTGCCTTCCGAAGCACGGAAACGCTCAGATGTAACTACCATTAACGGTCACCCATCCAAATAGTGACCGCGCGGAACGTCGCTTTAGTAGGTAATCTTCAAGAACCTAAGGATCTAAGAATATTCATGATTCCAGTCTTGTATTGTTACTACTTTTGTAATAAACTAGCTGATACCCGCGACTTCGTACGCGTGCTAAACTTTTCACCAAAATATCTGTCAACCAGCATACGATGATCCTCGCAGCAAATGACTGCTTTTGGTTTAGAGAGTTCAAGCTGTATCTAAGAATCCACGTCTTTCATTTTAATTAAATATAACCTATGTTTCAATCCGGAAAAAGGGCTTCTGAATAGTATAAGTTTCATTGAAATTGGTCCAGTAGTTAAGGCGTGATCCGCGAACAAACAAACAAACAAACTCCATTTTTGGAATCAGAGTCATTTATTTAGTAGATCTGCATATTTAGTTTATTCATATCTTTAATTTAAGTTTTTGGCTTGTTTATAGTTTTATAACATTACTAGCTGTCGCCCTCGGCGTTGCACGCGTTCTAGACCCTTTAGAGTGTGACTTTTCAAAATTCCTTTCTTAGTGCATCCCTACACTATATAAGGATACTACCCTCCAAATTTCATACCTCTAGAACTTATAGTTTAGGCTGTGCGTTGATTCTCTGTCAGCTTCAAAAGAGTTTTATATATATTGATAATTGATGATGATGATGATATGATAATAGAATGTCTAAATATTATTTTCAACGCCATCTATTGGCAAGTGTTTTGTCTCGTTAAAATTTGTATATCTTCAGTCTTGCAATAACTTGGATTTAGCTCAACTAGGTATGCTAGTTTTCCAAGTTGAATACTAGTAGGTAGGTTTTATGCTAGAGGTTTCCATAATAGGTAGGTTAGGTATTATAAGTTGGGGAGGTAGTAAAAGGTTTCCTGAGAAACGGTGGCCGTTGTCTGACGATAGATTTGTGTGCAAATGAAGTAGAGCTCGTCCGAGGAAGGTACATACGTACCTGTTAAGCATCAAATATCAATTGTGCTGTGGGTCGTGGGTTCGATCCCCACCGAGAACAAACATTTGTGTGGCAAGCATAGATGTTTGTTCTGTGTCTGGGTGTTACTATGTATTATAAGTATGTATTTACAAAAAAAAAGTATATAAGTAAGTATTATATCAGCAATCTAGTTCCTATAGTACAAGCTTTGCTGAGTTTGGGACTAGAGGGCGCTGTGTAACATGTCATGAGTATTTATTTATTTATTTAATTGTAGGTAACTTTGCAGGAAAGCAGGATTGACAGGGCGTAATTTCACTCATTACTGTCTCCTTTCCTGCCAAGATGGCCGTCATAATACGCCCGCTATTTCGAGCGCGTGCTTTAAGTGTAGTCCACTGCATGGCACCCATATCATCTTGTGACGTCCTGCGTCGTGCTATGCATTTTAATACGCCACTTAACCGACTTGCTATGGAAAGAGGGTAGTTTCTTGTGGTTTTTGACGGTTAACAAAGGAACCTTATGAAATGCGAGTTTGTATAGTTTTCTTAGAGAAAACAGTTGTAACAGGAATAGGTCTTAGTACTTGCAAAACCCTGCTTTAGATGTTTGTGTATCAACCACGCTGCAACTGGTCTGATTTGGATGAAACTAAGAATATAATTCCATCATCATCATTGGCCTTCAAGTCGCTCAGCGAGCTATGGAGAGAGCTATGCTCGGAATTTCTCTGAAGGATAGAATCCGGAACGAGGTTATGCGACAGAGAACCAAGGTGGTCGACATAGCTCAGAGGATTAGTAAGCTGAAGTGGCAGTGGGCCGGCCATGTTTGCCGCAGAACCGACAATCGTTGGAGCAAACGAATACTTGAGTGGAGACCGCGTTTAGGCAAGCGTAGTGTAGGACGCCCTCCGGCTAGGTGGGGTGACGATCTGAGACATGTAGCTGGCAAACACTGGATGAAGAGACGAAGACCGGGCTCAGTGGCGCGTCTTGGGAGAGACCTACGTCCAGCAGTGGACCGATATAGGTTGATGATGATGATGATGATGATTGGCCTTTGCGTCTTTTGCAGACGATTTATGTAGCAAACAAATTCTTTGGTGGCTGTATAGGCCAATAAAAATGAATATATTTACTTATAGTTCGTAACCTGGATTAACACATACAATAGACTACTTTTTATTCCAAAAAATTAAACAAGATCAATGGACCAGACGAAGTCGCGGGTGGAAGCTAGTCGGTACTCTATAATGTATATGAATAAGTATTCTATCAGCAATCTAGTTCCCATAGTACATGCTTTGCTTAGTTTGGGACTAAAGAGAGTTGTGTAATATGTCCAAGAATATTTATTTATTTTATGAGGTTGTCTGGAAGAGATCGCCTTTAGTAATAAGGCCGCGAATTTTATGGTCTGTTTTATATTGTTTCTTGCGTTTATCTATCTATAAGTAGGTATACTATGTATGTCTACGAGCACTAGTATGGTGTATAGGCGCAGCTTAGTGTTTGGGAGAACGCCAAACTGGTTAATAGAGATCTATGTCCGACGATGTACTGTATCGTTATTGCACTACGAATTTATAGACACGACACTTAAAAATACAATATCAGATAAGTTTGACGTTTTTGATAAGGTGCATAAAAAATATTTTGTTCCAAACTTTTTTATTTTATCGGTCTTTACACCTACTGTATATTTTTTAAAGCTTTAAGGATGTATGATGAAATTTACACACTCTAAAGTACGAGTATAAATATTGGTAGAGTTACACTGCACAACGATAACTCAAAATTTCCTATTGTCATTCTCATCCCCTACGTCGTAGCATGCTACGGCGTAGAGTTTCCATTCTCATCCCATCGTAGCATGCTACGGCGTAGAGGATGGGCATCGAAAATGGGGATAAATACTAATTTTCTCACGGTCTTTGAGAAAAACATTTTTTTGCTTATTGTCTCTGTTTTAAATGAGAAATTGGTTGTTCTTTTTTATGATTTATTCACAAAGAAAATTACAACTAATACAGTATTTACAATAATCACAATATTTACAAAATACACATATAACAGTTGAGCTATCTACAAACCGTTAGTACAGTACTACCCCTCTATTTTAATCCTCTCCTATGCCTCAAAGGTTTGCTGGAAGAAAACTTTTATTAGGGTTAAGCTCGCCTTTGTACATATCTTTAGTTTTAACTTGCTTGTTTATATGTTTCTGTGTGCAATAAAGAATTTAAGAATTAAGACCATTGGTAGTTCTTAATGTTAATAACTCTATGCCCCTCGTCTGGTGGATAGTTGCCAAAGCCGGAAACAATGGTAGCACGACATTTTTATTCACTTAATTTAAAGTTTGTCTCCTTATTGGGTCGACTTGTTTCGTAAGAAATGGACAAAAAGTCGTTATAAAATGGTACAAAGCTGAACGTGACCATTAAACTGACAGAATATTGTATTCTTGTATATGAAGCTCTTGGCGTAACTTGCTTAGTCAATCTTCACCGATTATCTAAGTCAAGCGACGTTCTGCGCGGTCACTATTTGGATGGGTGATTGTTAGAGGCATTTACATCTGAGCGCTTCCGTGCTCCGGGTATTAGACTGCCCCGGCTCTAGCAGTCGTAAAGCCGCGACGGAGGCCTTAAAGCGGCCTAAAAATTCCGCCACCATTTGTCACTAAGTCATACAACTTTCTGTATATCTAGGTATAAGCTTTTTCATACAATAAAGTAACTTTATTAATTTATTCATACAAACTTACTAATAACACAGATCATATTATTATAATATCATACCTACCTATTGTATTCTTCTAAAACAAATGAACAGAAACCATTTCTACTGCCAAGTAGGAAGCTTTCCATTCATCGTTGCATGGTGAGTGGCCTCTGGCGCTGCTAATTTAGATCTAGATCAGATGCAAAACCTTGACCTACATTATAGTCCGTATGTCTAAATATATAAAACTCTTTTGAAGCTGACTAACAATCAACGCACAGCCTAAACTATAAGTCCTACAGATATGAAATTTGGAGAGTAGTATCCTTAAATAGTGTAGGGGTGCACTAAGAAATGAATTTTGAGAAGTCCTACTCTAAAGGGTCTAAAATTAGGATCAAAGATTTTAACCAATAATGCGTATGCAAGTAATGCGTAACCAGGCGAGCAAAGCCGCGGGCGACAGCTAGTTAATAATAAAATAAATAATTAGAGTAAATATAATAATAACTATATTACAATGTAAATTAAAAATGGTGATTAAAATAAGGAGGAATATATAATGAGTCTTAACAAAATGTTAATATCACAGCGCTTTCTAATTATTCAAAATAGAACATTTTTACAAGTCAAATGCCAAGATTAATATAATCGTATCTGAACGAATAAGATCGTAAGTGTAAAGTAAGTTAGTATTACCAGTACCTATTACCTTGAAGCTTTGCTGAGTTTGGGACTAGATGGCGCTGTGTGTAATGTCCAGAATATTTAGGTATACCTATTATAGGTAACCTACATTTATTTATTTCATTCAAACTTTGTAAAATCGCCAATATACCTTTTGTAAATAATTACTATGAATAAGTAGGTACAACACTTACTCAAACATCAAAAGTGGTCACTCATCCAAAACGTGCGGGCTCGTCGTTGCATTCTAGAATTTTATTATTTACTCACTACTAAGGTAAGCAGTAGGTAAATAGCTAACTGCTTAACACTATTTTTTTTCCTGTCACCAGCATTCTCGATACAGGGTGTAAAAGATACATAGATACTGCCAAAATATTACTAAAATCATAAAATACTGAGTAAAAAAAAATACCTAGGTACCTACTTAAATAAAAGTATCAAGAATAGCGGAAGATGAGAGGGAAGATGTTTGCCCAGCAGTGGGGCAGGAAAGGATAGTATAAATAAGTTAAATTTGCATCTAATCAGAACGTAATCAAATTAGGTAGGTACCTAGGTAGTACCTAACCTAACCTAGTATTTGTTTGTTAGCTACTAAGTACCTACATCTAGCGCAATTATAAAAGTGTTAAAATGTTAGAGATATAAAACTGGTTGGTTATAAGTATATATCGGGTTATATGCAATATCAAAATCCAATATCAAAATTTTGCAAATACGCACAAAAAAGGACGAAATATGCATAAAATATGCACCATCAAAAAACATTTGCAAATAAAATTTACGTTTATTATTAACACATTATAATTAAAAATGATTACGTAAATAATAAACTTATTTATTATAATTCTTGTGACGACAGTAAACAATAATATATTTTTCCAGGTTTTTCCAGGTGCTTTTATAAACACTTTCTTTGTAGAAGAAATCAATTTATTGACTATCCCGAACTCGCGAGCCGATATCTAACTATTGAAATAAGCACTATCAATGTACCAAAATATGCAATAACCCTATAAAAATAGAATTATATGCATTTGCATAATATGCAAATATGCAAATGCATAAATTATAATCCCTTGTCTAGTTATTAGTTAAAGTAAAGTATCTATAGGTAGGTACCTACACGTTTTGAATTATGAATGATTCACGTTCGAAATTTCAAAAGTGAGCTTTTTACACCCTGTATAAGAAAGTAGGTATGTATGTCGTCGCATCTTTGGCAGACCGCCAGCCTCCGACTCAGCTGAACACGTAAGATGCACCACTACGGATGGGACATATCGATATAATGCTAATGATTTATCGATAGTTTTGAAAACGTTAGAGAAAAGTGGCTTCAAAGGTTGATCGAGAGCGTCGATAAAATGCTAATGGGTTTATCGATAGTTTTATAGGTATATACCTACCTATCAAATTTTATATGCAAAAAAAAAGCGTCTCCAAATGTTGAGGAAGGTGATTGATGGAAGAGAACCAAAAACGTATAGATACTTTGTTGGTTATAAAGATCAGTAACTTTTGCAGGTGGAAATAAATAAGTTATGATGATGATGATATCGTCTCGATACACTATATCGATAAAAACATCGACAAATCCCATCACTAGTGGAATCGTTGGCAATAATCGTCAGGCCATAGACCGCACCGCCTTATCGTCATGCTAGTACTGAATAGACTTGCAATTTTCTAGGGTTCCGTCTGGTAATAGGAAAGCCATTCGGTGCAGCGCTGTTTGGAACTCAATTTTGTGAATTCTTTGAATAGTTCTGTTACGTGATGTTATTAGATCTGGTTTCTGGCCCTTTCGGAGAACGACTTAGATAGTAGGTAAACTCTGAGTTTCATAATATTACACTCGATGTAAGCTGGAAATAATTACACCGTGTTCTTTCTAAAAGTATAAAGTAAAGTACCTAAAAGTAAAAAGTCTTTATTTGCGAAAAACTGTTGCTGGTACATTTAAAAGCACATTATAGCGCGTGCACACTATGCCCATGGCGCTGCCGGAATTATTGCCGCGATTAATTCCGGAATTATTGCCACAGCAACATCGCCAAGTTCATGCCCTAGCTCCCTGGTGAGAATAAAGGCGATGTTGCTGTGGCAATAATTCCACGGCATTAATGCCGGCAGCGGCAATGGCATAGTGTGAACGCGGTATTAAGGTTTAGATATAATGGTAACAAGTAAATTAACGTTTAGTGACTCTCTTCCCCACACTAGGACAAAAAGCCTGTTAATTCTATTTCAATTGAATTTGAATCTGCTTCAGATTCTCTTCTGAATACCAAAAGACAAAACACGGTGTACCTAGGTCGGTAATGACGTTTTTTTTAATAGCAGGCAGATCATATTGTAGTAGGTATGTAGGTACTAGATATAGCGTAAACAGGTAGGCTTCAATATTTTATAAATGGCACCTAATATTTGACTTATGGCATATCATCATCACATCAGCCTACAAAAGCTCATCTGGATATAGGCCTCGGCCCCCTTAGATATACATTTTTAGAAATAGGTAACTGTTTATTTATTGTTTTCATGAGTGATTTTTTACACCCGGTATTAGATCTTCATCCATTGCCTATTGATCATTATAATGTCATCGGTCCATAGACGGCTGTCTTACTCTCCGCCTTCCAGACTATGCCATTGCCGCTGCCGGCATTAATTCCGGAATTATTGCCACAGCAACATCGCCAAGTTCATGCCCTAGCTCCTTGGTGAGAATAAAGGCGATGTTGCTGTGGCAATAATTCCGCGGCATTAATGCCGGCAGCGGCAATGGCATAGTGTGAACGCGGTATTAAGGTTTAGATATAATGGTAACAAGTAAGTAGTAACGTTTAGTGATTCTCTTCCCCACACTAGGACAAAAAGCCTGTAAATCTATTTCAATTTAATTTTAACCTGCTTCTGATTCTCTTCTGAATAGCAAAAGACGGTGTACCTAGGTCGGTAACTACTTATTCCAAGCTGGGTACGTACCTACATCGAGTTTTTTTAATAGCAGGCAGATCATATTGTAGTAGGTAGGTAGGTAGGTACCTACTAGATATAGCGTAAACAGGTAGGCTTCAATATTTTATAAATGGCACCTAATATTTGACTTATGGCATATCATCATCACATCAACGGCCTACAAAAGCTCATCTGGATATAGGCCTCGGACACCTTAGATATACATTTTTAAAAATAACTGTTTATTTATTGTTTTCATGAGTGATTTTTTTACACCCGGTATTAGATCTTCATCCATTGCCTATTGATCATTATAATGTCATCGGTCCATAGACGGCTGTCTTACTCTTCGCCTTCCAGAGCGTGTAAGTTTACATAGGTACCTAATTTTAAATCGAACCCGCTAACTTCCAAAACGAGGTTATCCAACTGTTATCGAAGTTGAGGGAACCCGCCTAATTTGAGTGGGACACACGGTTCTGCAGAATGAACCACATGAAAAACGATTTTACAACTACCTAATTACAAAGGCCTCAGAGCCCTGAGTCTATCTCGGTGTTGTGTTTTCTTGCTATTTTTGGCATTCGGAAACGGATTCGCAAAGCGAACAATTTTGTATGAAAACCGGATAAGCGCCTCTAGCAGGAGATTTGGGAACTGTTTCTGCGAGTCTATGTCAGATAGACTCGCAGAAACAGTTCCCAAATCTCCTGCTAGAGGCGCTTATCCGGTTTTCATACAAAATGTATCTCTTTGCGAATGCGTTTGCGTGTACTATAATCGAGTCGAAAGTCAAAACAAATGCACAGACTCGGGGCTCTGATCCGGACTCAAGCGGATTTTTTGTATTGCATGATAATCTCTTCTCTAATCTACGAAGGCTATCTGTTCTGATATCTTCTTCCTGACCTATTCTGATAGAGAACTCCAAGAGTATTCTATCAGAATAGAAGCCTTCGATTTCTGTAGTGATAGACACCAAATAAAACTCACTTTGATTTCTGCTCTACAAACCCTACACCCGTAAAAGAGCAAGTTCGTAAATTAGTGGCCAACTGGTTACAAAGTTTTTAGGCCGCCCTAAGGCCTCTGTTGTGGCTTAGCGACTGCTAGAGCCGGGACAGTTTAACGTGCCATCCGAAGCACGGAAGCGCTCAGATGTAAATGCCAACGATCACCCATCGAAATAGTGACCGCGCAGAACGTCGCTTAACTTAGATAATCGGTGAAGATTGACTAAGCAAGCCTAGCCACGAGCGCTTCACACGTATGGCCCGTATATCACACAGAGAGATCGAGCTATTAGACGATATAGATAATGTTCAATATTACTTGCGAGTTCGAAATGTATCTAAACTTTGGCTACATTGTTCAATCAATTTGTGTCTTCAAACTTCTCGGCTACCACAACTTGACCTGTTTTAGAATATTGCTCATCTACTTAGTTGATAAACATAGGTAATTAAAATAATAGATAAAAATTATTAAATAGGTAGCTATTTAATTATTATTTTTGCTTACACGATTCCCATACAAAAAAACCATATTAATGAGTAATTTAGCACTTAGTAATAATATCCTCTCCTCCATTTCTCCGCAATTGAAATTGATTATTTGCAAAAAACTTGGTCTAAGCAAGATTTTAATTAGTATTTTCTCTCACATTTCATCAAATATTGGTATGCAAATTTTAGATACATTTAAATTTAAATCATCAATATATATAAAACTCTTTTGAAGCTGACTGAGAATCAACGCACAGCCTAAACTATAAGTCCTAGAGGTATGAAATTTGGAGGGTAGTATCCTTATATAGTGTAGGGGTGCACTAAGAAAGGAATTTTGAAACGTCACACTCTAAACGCGAGCAACGCCGCGGGCGACGGCTAGTCCATAATAAAATGTGACTTAATAATCATAATAAGAAAAATTTACTAACGAGTTATGGTCTATGCGGTCAGTATTTAGATGGGTGACCGCTAGTGGCATTTGCATTTGAGCGTTTCCATACTTCGGAGGGCACGTTATTGTCCCGGCTCTAGCAGTCGTTAAGACACGACGGAGACCTTAAGGCGGCCTAAAAACTCCATTAACAGAGTTGGCCACTAACTCACACAAAAATTACTAAATATGGGGTTTAAGATAATAAAAACAGACAATTATAATCCAAAATACTTTATTAAAAATACAAAATTATAATAAATACAACATGACTTAGTTAAAACTCAAATACTTATTAATCTTATCAATAAATCCCTCACTTAAAACCGGCGTAGCTAAATGTACCTTATTCTTCAAACTAGCTATCGTCGACACTAGATAATTCCTAGGAGTCGTCGCTAGGACTACCCTAGGGGAGTAACTAGGACCAATACTGTTCTTTATATTTGTGTATAGATTAGGAGTCTTGTTCCCTATTAAAACCACGTGTTCCGTAGTACCTTGAAAAGGTATAGGTGTAGTCGATGGAACTTTGAGTTCTACTGGCTCGTAATTATGTTGGGTATTGTATGTGTTTTTTGTTACTAACAGATCTTTTAATTCTTCGTAAGAAGGTTTTACTGTGGACCCGACACTAAATGAAGAAAATTTACTTCTATGCGGTTCATAGTTACTATTATATTCTGAGGAATAATCATATTCTTTTGATACATCCGGATAATGATAGTCTTTTATATCTTTCTTAGTATCTAGATAGTCATTCTCACTCCTATCCGTATAGTCTATGTTATTTTTTACTGTATAAATATTATTAACTCCGTCAAGATTATTACTGTCCACATATTTTCTTCCAACATAATTATTGTTATAAATATTATTACCAAATTTTTTATTTCTATCAACATAATCATTATTAATATTAGCCTGATTATCAATTCCTATATTTCTTAAATATTCATTATTAACATTAACTTGATTATCAAATCCTGTATTTCTGTTCAGATAACCATTATTTACATTAGCTTGATTATCAAATCCTGTATTTCTGTTCACATAACCATTATTTACATTAGCTTGATTATCAATTCCTGTATTTCTTAAATAATCATTATTAACATTGACTTGATTATCAATTCCTGCATTTCTAACATAATTATCGTTACTATCGTCGTCATATCTGACATCCGCTTTGTATCCATTCTCATCAGCAGTATACGATACTATTTGCATTCTACCATCGGGTAATCTGACTCTGTATTCCCCGTTAGTGGCAGAACCTTTGCTTTGCTGAGAATGTGAAAAATCATCGCCAGTTTTGTGATCGTTAACGCGATACGAGAATGCGTAGTTTTGATTCTGTAAAATAATTGTTCATCATTATCATCATCCACAGCCCGACTTCACTCACTGCTGGGTATAGGCCTCTCTCTGTCTGTGTTCACTCCTCACGGTCCTGTGCTAATCTCATCCATCTCATCCAATCTCACCCGCGATACCTTATTGTTAGTAATAATTATGAAAATAATAGTTAAGTGAGAATAACCGCCATTTTCTTTTTCTTCTTCTTCTTCTTTTATTTAAGGCCTCTATCCGTCATTTCGACAGACAATTCCAGTGTCAAGTGATTTATTTGAAATAGTATTAGAAGTTTCAAGGAAAAATCCAAAACGCCTCAACTCGACCTCGAGATTTTGGTTGGTGTAGTTTTAGTTGTCAAAAACTACCAAAGGCTTGAGCCTCGATTCAGACAAGCATAGTTCAGTTATTTTCCATGCTGTGGGTCGTGGGTTCGATTTCTACTAAGTACAAGCATTTGTGTGTGGCAAACATAAATGTTTGTTCTATGTCTGGATGTTATTATTTAATATTACCTGATCATACTCGGAGTTTTCTTCGTTAATATCGTTGTTTTGATAGTTACGAGAAAAGTCGGGCTGCGGAGTCTGTTAACAAAAAAATAATAGTTGTACAGTCAATGCCTTACAAAATGAAAAAAATATCAGTTGAATCATTTCTACAAGGAAAGATCTATATAAAAAAGTCAAAGTTATAGACATAGTCATAAACAAAGTCATGGACAGTCATACACAAAGTTATAAACTAACTAAACAAGTTATAACTCCTATGGCTCATAAAACGTTTTGGTCTTAGACTGTAAGTTTTATTTAAGCAGCTGTGTAATAAATAAATAAATAAATAAACAAAGATATAGACAAAGAGATACAAAATCATAGACAGACATAGAAAGTCATAAACACAGTCATAGACAAAGTCATAAACAAAGTCATAGACAAAGTTGTTCATATTGATGGGCACTTAACCCCCTAAAATATGTTAGGAGTGGTTTTACTCCACCCTGTATAAAGTGGAAAGTAGGTACCTGATAGTTAAAATTCCGTTGTTTTTGATTCAATTTCAACACTTTCTGTTCAGCGTGATCTGACAACGCTTTATATATCGGAGGAAGAATCGTCTGCTCCTGTAACGAAAGAGATATATTTATTTATGGAGTTACCGCTGTCTCCCTCTTCTAACTTAAAGCGACGGGTAAAGTCAGACAATCTTCTCGCTCGCACGTTTCAAAATTTTTGAAAATATAATATAACTAAATGTAATTATGTGAAATCGCAGAGAGTGCAGGGCGAGAAAATAACAATCAAAGGTTCAGTAAAAATATCACATCGAACCAAACATGTTTTCCAACCAAAAAACTAGTACCAATGCGACCAATTTTAGTGAGGGCATTTTCTTCATTTACCCTAATCAGTACTTCCACGTTAGTAATTTTCTCTGTTTACTCCTAAAAATATCTGTCATCGTTCGCCTTATGTATACCTAACATATAATGTATTCTAGTTCCCACAGTACAAACCCAGCTTAGTTTGTTAAGTTGTGTTTCTTTCTCACCTCGTAATCATTATATCTGTTGTCTCTTTCCAGCGCAGTCAGCCTGCTCTTCTTGACGACATCAGCGTACGGAACTTGTGTCGGCGTAAAGTTGTACTTGAATGTCGGCGATGGAACAAATGGTCTGTTTAACAAAATGACAATAAACAAATAGCCTATACTATAATAGACTATAATATAGATACTATTAATAGGTCGTGACTATGGCCTATGACCAGCGGTAGACTTCGATAGGTATTATGATGATGACAGTTACGTATCATAGTCCTCAGTGACCTTACTGACTTTTATTGACATTTATTATCTTTTATTGACTTTTACTGGCGTTTAGTGACCTTTATTGACTTTTATTGACTTTTACTGACTTTTATTGCCAGTTGACCGACTATTGGTCGAATACTCAAACGCCACTTAAGTTCACGCTTATATTATTGCAATCTCTTACAAATGAGTAATGTCAAACAGAGGCAGAGCAATTTTAAGTGGTGCTCAAATTTGAACGACGTTTCAGTATTCCAGCCTATGACCTACTTTGCCCGACTATGACTGACTTCAATAAACTAAGAAGTTGAAAACATACGAGTCGACTACCTAACTTTGTTTGGCATGCACTGAGTTTACTGACTTTTACCAGCTGTTACTGTTATTTACCGACAATTACTATTTTTGCGTGACTTTTAATGACATTGTGTGACTTTTATTGACTTCAACCGACTCACCTATAGTTATTGACTCTCGCTAGATACGGCAAGAAAGACACGCGTCCGTTGACCTGTGACTGCGATGCCTCAGTGTTGTTGACAGCGCCCAGTTCACTCCTGGCTATGGACTCTGACAGGGGGCGAGCTGTTACTACGAGGGGGGGTCTAGGGGGTGGGGGGGCATCGTTTGGGAACAGAACTGGGCCTTGTCTGAAAGAGATTAGTTATTATAGTTTTGTTAGAAATGTACAAATCCTATCCTACTAAATCCATACTACTAATATTGTAAATGCGAAAGTTTGTAAGGATGTATGGATGTATGTATGGATGTTTATTACTCTTTTACGCAAAAGCTACTGATTCGATTTAGATAAAACTTGGGACTATAGGTACCTACCTATATGTTCCGTTACCTGGTTTAACACATACCTAGGAGATGGAAGTAAAATTCTTGCAAATAGTTACCTATATATTATGATTTGGATTTTTTCAAAAAGCTTTATTATCTACCACTGCTGCAGTCAAATGGTAAGTATGTCGCTGGGGTATTTCTTTTGGAAACGAATTGGTGCAAGCAATATTCTTACTTGGTCGGTTCAGCTTTCAAACTCTTCAAGAACTGCTGAGCATCAAACGGGTGGTGATTGTGGTTCCTGGGCCGGAGCAGACTGGACGGAGTGGATACCTCTTGACTCCTCACTCTTAGCAGGAGGAGCAGGAAGCAGGGTATCTTCATGATGGCTGCAGAGAAGAACATTTAAATAAATAAATAAATATTCACGGACACTTAACACAACGCCTTCTAGTCCCAAACTAAGCTAAGATTGTACGATGGAAACTAGATGGCTGATAGAATAGGTACATGGGTACATACATTTGCTAGTTTCATGATCACAGAACATCTTAAGTCTGTGTTCGTGATCAAAACAGTATTCCTTTGAAACGATAGTGACGTGACTAGCATTTGGTCTACTTAACTTTCGATTACCTAATTCTGAGATAATATTATAACAACTTGGTTTCACAAAGCACGTCCACCGAAATCGTTCCCTGTGTGATATATTACGTACGATCACTACTATCAAACACACAGAAAGACGTAGGTATCCATAAGGTATAGGTGTCAGGACTTAGGTATGTTGCACAGGCACCTACACCCTCAAAAACAAAAAACAGCAATGCGAGCATTCCTGTTTGGCAGGAAAACATAGCTTCCCAGACAAACTCTAAAAAACTCTACCGTTTCGTGAGTCTTACCACTCTTAACCTTAAGACAACAAAGCGCTAGGAACCAGGCCGTAGTTTCTTGACCGTTCTTCTAGGCTCTGTAGGGCTATCTCTCGACCACGGGCGTTCCAAATTGGATCCGGATTTTGACAGATTTTGAAAGTCATTTTGTACTGAAAAATGACGGTCAAAATCTAAGGTTCCAGGTGAGTTACTCTCGATCACAGTTTCAATCCGGATCCATAGATTTTGACCGAAGTCTTGTCATTTTTCAGTACAAAATGACACAAAATCTGTCAAAATCCGGATCCAATTTGGAACGGCGATGGTCAAGAGTAGCCCTCCTGATTAGAACTGTGGTCGAGAGTAACCCATCTGGACGCGAAGAACCCAGAATCACTTAGTTTACAAGACGATTCTAAATGATCCTTCTGATTTTACTGATAGATATTTGACTTTGACTCCATAAATTAAAGTTCACTATACCACGGGTGATGCAACTATCATAAATACTATAATTGCCTAGCTCTGAGATAATCCCAGCTCAAGTTCTGTGAATGACTGACGCAACGTAATATTACTACCAATTAAAGGTAGATACGGTTGCTTAAACTACGTTATAACGGCTTCAGTATTTCGTGAGTTAGTAGCAAACTCTGTTGACGGAGTTTTTAGGCCTCCTTAAGGCCTCCGTCGTGGCTTAACGACTGTCAGAGCCGGGACGTGCCCTCTAAAGCACGGAAGGCGGAAGCGCTTAGATGTAAATGCCTCTAACAATCACCCATCCAAATAGTGACCGCGCAGAACGTCGCTTAACTTAGATAATCGGTGAAGATTGACTAAGCATGCCTAGCCACGAGCGCTTCAAACAAATGAACTTTGAATGGAGGAAATTCTGGCTGGTTAGAGCAAGTCTTCTTCATCTAACTTCTATTCTAGGAACTACAACGTCCTACAAATAGTGGCCTGGATTAACTACCAGTGTAATCACTAACGAATCCAGCCCTCCCCCTCCAATACTTCAAGGTCTACTTGAGTACCTACCTACACTACCTACCTAGGACCGGAACCTTTAAACACTTTTGGGCCTAGTATTAAGTTGTTTTGTACTTTTATGTACCTACCTACTTTATAGATTTACCTAGTTGTCCGAAACAAAGTTTTTATTTTTTATTTAGCCCATTACCGCTATCGTTTTTTCGAAGACTTTCTTACATTGTTGGTAACTAGGTACCTACTGGTACTGAGCAGGGCTAAATACTGTGAGAACTAAGACAGTAAGGTTACTTCATGGTGTAAGATATTACACTGTGTGAAAATTGCCAGATAGAAGCGATCTTATAATTATTTTAGTGAGAAAACTTTAAATTGTTTGCACCTCTGGCTAAAACAATTTATAGGTAGGGACAACACAGAGCACATTTGAGAAGTTGCCCTGTATGGTATTGCTACCTACTTAGTATTAGGACTCTTAAAAGGCTGTGCTTTGGAAGTTTTGAATTCGAATCTTTGTGTTTCGTACCTACTTTTGTACCTACCTACTTACCTTTAAGTAGGTAGGTACATACCTACTTAAAGGTGAGAACAGCTATTAAATTATCCCTATTGTATGACGAGAAACACGTTTCAAGGCTCCCAAGGACCGTATCAATGGAAAAACATTTAAATACTACCTACCAACCTAATCATCACATAACACTTGTAAAACAAAAGAAGGTAAATGCAAATTGACGAGTTTTCGCACGCGCGATTCTGTGTTGCTATGACAACGGCGATATGGCCGACGGTATCTATGACGATCGCGGGAATGGTGCCAGGTTAGAGTTTTGGATAGATTTAGGGCTTTTTTGCTTGTTTTTATTCAACTTAAAGGCGTTAGTCTTCATGGTGAGTTTGTGAATACTGTACCTCTATCACCACGAACACATCTGACAGTCACCGCCTTCTTCTTTTTTTTTTTTTTTTTTCGAACGGACTAAAATGCTGTTGTAATCGTCTGACGCTTGCTGACAGCGTTACCGGACGACAGTCACCGCGTTAGCGTATTCGAGTTATATTGCGCGTCAATGCCAGCAAGACTGCCAACCGTTGTAGTGTGTCACCGCGCAGTGTATTTCGGATACGCTAGCGTTACGATACGTTTGCGATTGTCACATTTATCCGTGATCAAGGCACTGTTATGGCTGGATGGACCAATTTGGATGAAACTAGACTAAGAAATGTTAGTTTCCTTTAGTTAAGTAGGTAGGTAGTTATATTATAATTGCTTAGAAGAATGTATTACCTACTCCTCACACTTTTATCCCGACTCGTAAATGATGATCTGACCTACTTTCATCGTATTTAGGTACTTTATGATTTTTCTGATGAATTTGACGAACTGAAGGTAGTTGGAGCTGGCAGCACCAGTTATCTGTGACAGTCCCACGCGAACAATGATGCAATCACGCTAACAAGCGTGTGTGAACGAGAGTTTTTGTTTCAGAAATTGATTGGCAGAAACTTAATTTATTGATTTTGATGGTTAATTATGTTTTAGGGCAATGTTTTTTGTAAATACCTAAATGTAGGGATTTAGAACAAAAACTTTTTACAATCAGTTTCTAGGTACCAAAAACTAAATGGAAAACTGAAACCGATAGAACAGATTTCAAATTTATTTATTTCTCTCGTGCTAATAACTAAGGTAATACAAGATTTACCGTTTTAGTTCATTTTAAAATAGCAAAAGATGTCCTTTGGTATCTTTGGGCCTGAGTTCAGTAGGTCGGTTAAGTACCTAAACAAAAGCTTGGTTCAATTTCAATGGCAATTCTACGAAAAACCTCAAACAAGCAAAAATTCTAACTGAAAATCGATAAAAACCCTGAATAAACATTGAATAAAAAAAATCAGCTTACCAAGAAAATCAACTCATCAATACACAAAACACAACTTTTCTATCGACTCAACAAATAAAAACACAGCACAAAACAAATACAGAGAAAAAAGGCTTAGGAGAGTTTTTTAAATCAGCGCGGGTCAAAGGTTTGTGGGGTAATGGTGGTGGTTCGTTGTTACAACCTTATTTATTAGAATGGCTGTCTTTTCATTGATAGTGCAGGAGTTAGGAACTATAAACACTACGGTATTGGTAAATTTGTAGCCATAGCTAATTGAATATTTTTGTAACTGAAACACCTACCTAAATCTGAGCCTAAACAGGCCTAAACCCTACATTTTTGTAGATTACTCTAGGTTTCAAACTTTTTTTGAAAAGACTTCCTTGGTTTTATCGGAAAATAAATATTTACTGACTTATTAACAAGTCTTGCAATAGGTCAGCCCCCAGCTCTGAAGTTGCTTGGTAAAAAAAGTAAATTTTCTACTATTTTAGGTATCTAGTACCTACTATTTAGGTACGACTAGATACCTTACTAACGCTACGATATCTAGGTACGACCGAAGATAGTGTAAAACTTCCTAAATAATAAACTTACGTAGCTTATTACAAAAGAAAGTTACGAAAAAGAAAATAACGTAACAAAGTTGCCATCGACTCCGGACCCCAGCCTCCTCATTATAAGTTTCACAGAAACCTTAACTAGTAGTTAGATACCTACTTATTTCTATAGAACATCGTTGGTATGAAGCTATGAAACGAAACCTGTGACTTCAAACCTGATTCTAAAAAACATCTGGAAAGGTTCTGGAAAAGACTAGGTAAGTAGGTACCTAGTGTACATATACCGACGTACCTACCTATAGGTAATGTTTTTATTTATTTATTCAATAGGCAACGCCAACAGCGCACATAGTATACATTACAATAATCACTTTTGAAAACCTTATTCTATAAAATGTGTGCCAATTACAGGCATGCACAGCATTTGCAATAATATTATTATGACTATACTAGTACTACAGACAACAGCAAAAAGAAAGCTTAAATTAAGTATTTACAATAAATTAAAAACTAAGTGAACAAAATAAAAACCAAAAAAAATGTTACTAATAATGTTACTTGTTCTACGTGGTTTTACCTACTTTACTTCTACTTTCCCAGTAGACAAGTAGCACAAATAGGTAGTAGGGACTCGAGATACAAATGTGTAAGTAGGTAGGTTAGGTAAGGTAGTGCTTAGTATACCTACTAGTAGGTAGGTACCTATTTAGATGAGCAATCGTATAATCGTAAAAAATAGGTTGTTTCTTCCCAATCCCTTTACATAGTTACTTAAACGTAAATGTATGTAAGTACTAGCATAGACTAGCCTACCTACATACCTGGTCTACCTACATTTTTAAATTTTGTCTTATCGTCATCATCATATCCGCCTGTAGAAGTTCACTTCTCGACATCGATATCCAGAAAAAGAAAATTGCGCACACGGGTTTTTACCCACATGATAAGAATTATCATTTTTTTTTTTAATTAATGTGTGTATGACATTTTCATGTAGGAAGGTATACCTACTACATACTGCTATCTACCTAACCTACCTACCTAATTTGTTTATTTGACCCCAGTGACCTCGAGGTAGGTTAAACTAAGTGGTAACACTATTGCAAGTCCAAATCGACAATGATGTCGTGATCTGAAGACCGTGGTTCGTCTGCTCGACTTTTTATTCCGGTTCGATCGACAGTAGAGTGAAAGGAATGAATAGTAAGCAATACAGGTATGAACAATAACCATGTTCATACTCAGTTGCCCCCCCCCTCCAACCTAGTACCAAGCGGTGGTAGGTATTTACTTAGGTACCCACTACCCTACCTATTCATTTATAATTCTACAAATATCCTGTTTTATCTACTATGTTTTATAACTACCTAACTACGACTGAGTGATGAGGGCATATTTTTGACAGATACTTTTTTGTATAGAGATTGAGCAGCGCCCCTAGCGGGAAGTTTACAAAACTGATGCTTTTCCATACAAAATTATAATTTACGTGACTTTGTAGTATAGGTACGTGAAAGTCACTCTTAAGTAGATAAGAAATGATCTTTTAAGAAACAAATCATTACCGATTTCGACGTTGACTCTAAATGCCGTGAAAGTTTTTCTTCTGAACTCCATAGCCAGAAGTTTATAGGTACTCTAAGATGCTATGCAATCTTTGGTCAATCCTTTGTCCACTGGTCACTTCCTCATCAATTGGTTCAACTTTTAACAAAAAACTCTTTTATTATAATAGTCAGTTACGTACTACTTTTGTATTAAGTAGGTACATGTAAGTATGCATTGACGAAGACGAAGTAGTTTTCTTTATACTAATTTCATTGATAAACTTGCTATAACACTTCTTAACAGCACTTTTTTTCAAGAAGTAAATGAAATCCAACTACTATGTTAAATGTAGTAATAAATGTATTACATACTAGCTGACACCCGCGACTTCGTACGCGTGCGAAACTTTCCACCAAAATATCTGTCAACCAGCATACGATGAACCTCGTGCCGGCGGCTTTTGGTTTAGAGAGTTCAAGCTGTATCTAAGAATCCACGTCTTTCATTTTAATAAAATATAGCCTATGTTTCAATCCGGAAAAAGGGCTTCTGAATGGTATAAGTTACATTGAAATTGGTTCAGTAGTTAAGGCGTGATCCGCGAACAAACAAACAGACAAACTCGATTTTTGAAATCAGAATCGTTTATTTTAGAACTGCATATTTAGTTTTCCCATATCTTTAATTTTAGTTTTTGGCTTTTTTACAGTTTTATAATAAAAGTTACCTGATCAACGTAGGCCATTGATGTTCATAGCAAATTGTGTGTTACATCCAATGACTTGAAGCTGTTAGTACGTAGGTCTTTTTCCCATATTGAAGTGTGTTTTTTCTTTATCTTGTATTCTGCAGGTATTTTTTCCATCTTATAATGGTTCTTCACTATCCTTTCAAGAGATCATACATGGTATTAATTATGCTTCTTTAAGTAAACTATTTTGATTATCGATTAACTAGATTTTAGTCTTCCAATACAGTTTTGGAAACATAGAACACTTTAAGGACTCACTTTGTTGTCTGTCTATCCGTTAGTCCATTTAATCCCTGTATCCGTTAGTACGTTTGTCCATTAGTTTATCTGTCTGTTAGCCTGTCTGTCCGTTAGCCTATCTGTCTGTTAATCTGTTAGTCTGTCTGTTCGTTAGTCCGTTAGTTTGTCTGTTCGTTGCGGGTCACTGACTACAGTGACATTAGCTCGAGGATAATTCACAATGTTAGTGAAGATCTTATTCCCTTGCCCTGAGTTAGATCCCAGGTTTACTTACTTCATAGCATTCTTTATTGGTTGACCGTTGAAGGTTCCTTTGGATTATCAACCTTATGCCACAGATAAAACTTATCATACAGATATTGAAGCTCTTCCAACCATACTATATCTTTCTCTATACTTGTGACCACACAGTCATACACAGAAATCATGCGGCTTTCTTTGATATCTTGAAAAATATCACCGACCACACTAATGTAGCTTCCTTCGGTTATAACCTTTTTCTTTTTAATTTTCTGCATAAGCATTGCCATAGTGTTGATGTTAGCATCTCCAAACTTAGACGCAGCTGCGAAATGGTAGTTTAGGTTCTTTATCATGTCACTTTTTGGTGTAGAGTTACTTTTAGTTGAGTCGTAGTAACATTGCACCGTTCCCGTTGGATCACTCAGCTCCAAGTTCGTAGTTTTGTCTGTTGTGTTGTAAACTGAAGTCACAACGCCGTGAAGCATCACATTCTTGAATTGTAGACCTAGAAATTCGTATATGTATTTGTTCTCTGTATGGTTCGCGCGGTAAATATCTTGGATGAATAGCTTCAGTGGACTCGTTTGCAAGTTATTCGAATTCATTGCTTGTAATTTGTACCACGCGTGGTGTTTAGAGCAGGCATGTGTGTTTAAAACCAATAATGTCAGGTATATTTTCAGTTGTAATTCGGATTTCGGTAACCAAACTCGGTCTCGGACGTAAACAAACAAAACAAAACAAACAGAAATCTAACCTCAAAAGTTTTTTTATTTGTCTTTTTGACATTGGCAGTTTTACATTTTCTGACAGCTTGCTGACGGGCTGCCATAATCCTTAATAAATGCTATATCTAGCGTTTTTTACTGTTTTCGGTGTACTAATATTCAAGTTTACCGTCTAATCTTGCAAATAAGGCACCTTGGCACCTATGTCAAAACAGTAATAAATGTAGGTTCCTACATTTTTCTCATTCAATCTTTTAATCTCTTTAACTGTATTTGGATGTTACAAAATTATGCACAATTTATTTAAAAAATAGCGCAGATTTGATTTTTGAATCTGGCAGCATAGCACAGCGTTGACTTGACATACACTATCACTGTCAAGACTGTGATTTTTTTTAGATGATATTTCTATGACATTTAGCTAATTTTCGCTGATTTTCGCTTCGGAGTTCGAGAACGATTCGGTTGTTGAGTTATTTTCTATTTTCTTGACTATTTTGGAAGACAAGGGGTTTCATGAGTTTTAGTTACATTTCGAAGCATTTACGTACAATAATCTCTAAACCAAGGTGTTGGGAAATATCCGTAAGGTAGGTAGATACGCTTAAAATCTAAAGTTCGGCGTCACATTTCAGGTTATCGTGTTCGGAATATTTGAGTATATTATTATTCGATTTATTTTATGGTTTTTGCTTTCTAGAACCATGGCTGGCGAAGGTATCTCACCCCAAGAAGTCGAGGCTCTGTGCATGACCCCTCATGCTGGGACTAGGGTAAGTTATGTCACTATTCACTATAATGCTGTTATCTAAAATGGCTTGACCTATTGTAGACAAGTAGGTACTTATCAGCTTTGTTTTGATAAGAATAAAACAGAGGTAGGTACAGTCAGCTAGCTGAGATGGTATTATTACAAAGAATAAGAATATGTAATAAGAAGCGCTCGTGGCTAGGCTTGCTTAGTCAATCTTCTCTGCTTATCTAAGTTAAGCGACGCATTGCGCGATCACTATTTGGTTGGGTGACCGCAAGTGGCATTTACGTCTGAGCGCTTCGTGTTTCGGAGAGGACGTTCAACTGTCTGTCCCGACTCTAGCAGTCGTTAAGCCATAACAGAGGCCTCAGGGCGGCCTAAAAACTTCGTCACCAGAGGTGGCCACTAACTCATACGAGCTTGCTTGCTTTATTATAAAGATAGATGTAACCATAGGTCAGTAGATATTGGAATATCAAATAGAGATTCTTAATTCACCTAATGTCATAAAAAAAAACTATAAATTAATATTGGTGTTACTTGGTTTGTAGGTAAACTAAATAAGAATGATAAACTATTAACAAACATCTTTCTTCCAGGACTTCTTCTTCCAGCAGACGATGTACCGTATAAAAGACCCTCGGAAGTCAATCCCGTTTTACACGGGAGTGCTCGGAATGACACTCTTGAAGCAACTACACTTTCCCGCGATGAAATTCTCTCTTTTCTTTATGGGGTGAGTTTGACTGAACCAAAGATAAAAAAAATCGGCAATGAGCTTAACCACCACAATCAAATGACAAAGTATTAAAACATTGCTGCTATTCTGGTTAGTAACAGACAAAATAGTCATCCCAGTAGGTACATAACTTAATACTGTGTTCACACTCATATTAGTTATACTGTACATACAAGCAAGCTGGTATGAGTTAGTGGCTAACTCTGGTGACGGAGTTATTAGGCCGCCTTAAGGCCTCCGTCATGTCTTAACAACTGTTATAGCCAGGACCGACAGTTTAACGTGCCTGAATTATGGAAGCACTCAGATGTAAATACCACTAACAGTCACCCATCCAAATTGTGATCACGCAGAACGTAATTTAACTTAGATAATGACATGTTCCAGATACGAGAATCCAGCGACAGTTCCTGTGGATGAAGAGGCTAGGAAGAGTTGGGCATTGACTAGAAAGGCAACCCTAGAATTGACATAGTGAGTACCTACACATTGAAGATGTTTTTTACATATTTGTAAAAGTAACTTGTTCAAATAAGGACCCCCCCTCCTTGGTTGAAGGCCTTTTTTTTTTTTTTTACTTTCACTTTTCTACACAATGTTTTTTAGAAATAAGGAAATACACAGCCTTTTTTTTAAACTAACTTGTTTTCAAAACTGTTTAATATCCATTGAAAAGGAAATAACGTCTGTTAGTTTAGTACCTTGGGCCTAGGTCCTAAATTAACAAACATTAACAGCCTAGGTCCTAGGCCGTTTATAATGATTGCAATAAACTATTTTTATTTATTAACGTTATTACTTATTTTTCCAGTAACTGGGGAACAGAAAGTGATGATTCAAGTTACCACAACGGTAACCAAGATCCACGTGGATTTGGTCATATCGGTATATGGGTGCCCAGTGTCGATGAGGCGTGTTATAGGTAATTAATTACATTTTTGTGTGAGGTCTACATTTTGAACACACAGAATGAGAGGTGCTATTAGTTTGAGGTCTTGTACCCGAAATCATTGCTTTTTATGCAACTAAATGATGGAATGAAATATTCATCGACATTTCACATAGCGCCATCTAGTCTCAAACTAAGCAAAGCTTGTACTATGTGAACTAGATTGGTGATAGAATACCTACTTATATACATTTTTTTTGTAAATACTTACTTACTACAATACGTAGTAACACCCAGACATAGAACAACCATCTACGTTTGCTGCACACAATGTTTGTTCTCAGTAGTGATCGAACCCACAACCCACAGCAAGGAAGGCAGAGCTAATTCCGACTGAGTGGTGACGCCGGTCAAATAATAAGCTGTACTTGATTCCAGGTTCGAGCAGCAAGGTGTTAAATTCATAAAACGACCGAATGATGGAAAAATGAAAGGTCTAGCATTCATTCAAGACCCGGATGGATACTGGATTGAAATCTTTACCACCAGCGTTATCTAAGTTTATCTTCGTAAGTGGTCTGCTCTTGGAAACCTATTTATGAAGTCAAACAGTAGACCAAAAACACGGCGAGATTTGCACAGCATTACCTATGTACGTATTTCTATTTTACATATTTACCATACCGATAAATGGTGATATCTGTAAACACACAGGCCTCAGCATGCGTAAAAGTGACAATCGTAAACTTATCATAGTAATTATATTGATAGCGTATTCGAGATACACTGCGCGGTGACGCTACAACTTTCGGCAGTCGAGCTGACGTTGACGCGCAATATGACTCGATTGCGTTAGGTTTACGTAACGCTGTCAGATTAGCCCGTGCTTACTATCCATAATTCTTGATAATTTCTTAGTATAATTTAGTCAGACGCAGGTGTCGTTTAATAAAAAAGCAATAATATAAATAATGCCATTTTCTTAGATAAGTAGGAAAGTATATTTCAAAGTAATAACGTAAAAAATATTTGCGTATTGTACCCGAATGTTATAAAATGTGAAACGTAAAAGACCGAGGATAGATCCTTGAGTTACTCCCGGATACATTAATGTTCATGTACGTAGGTACATAAAAGTTGTCAATTTCTATAGATTTTACAACGAATTATAGTAAAATGATACGCTGGATGATGATTTAGTATTATTTACAACAATTTGAGTAAATGTTTGTGATACAATTTCACAAAATCTTATAACAAACTGTTGTAAGTTTGATCGAAAGCTTTCTTGAGGTCAGTTTGTATACTCCTTAGGTTCTTATTTATTTTCCCACATAAATGCGTAATGTAACTATACGAATAAACCCATTAGAAATCAGAAATATTAATTTAAGAGAAGCTGAAAATGTGATTTATAATTATATATTTTTAATTAGAAACGTAAGTTTCTTTTGTTTGTTTATAGCGTTTGGAACGTGCAATGTAATCTTGTAATTATATTGGATATGCTATTAAATGTTAATATTATTTTTATAATATTCGTTTTATTTTTTTTCAAAATTAATAATAATTTAGATAGATGCCGTTGTACAATACTTGTTTATTTTTCATTTAATAACAGAATATCGAAATATTACCTTTTGAAGAATTAACACTAATACCTAAACCATAAAAATTAAGTGGCATTTAATATTTTTACATGTAAATCCTTTAATATCTTGTTATAGTGAGTCATTACAATTTTACGCCAATTATTATATAAATCGCCGTAAAAGAATAAAATAATATCAATCTATATCGATTCTCCATACAACGATATATTACACGCTAATATAGGTTACATATTTGAAAAATAAATAAATTTGTGTGTTTGGGATAGGAAATGTGTGATTTGGTTCAACATGGGCGGTGATCGCTCGTGTTTGTGGCTTGGAGTTCTACTGGTGTTGCCTTTCTTGGTGAGTTTTATTTTATTACTAGCCGTCGCCCGCGGCGTTGCTCGCGTTCTAGACCCTTTAGAGTGCGACTTTTCAAAATTCCTTTCTTAGTGCGCCCCTACACTATATAAGGAACCTACCCTCCAAATTTCATACCTCTAGGACTTATAGTTTAGGCTGTGCGTTGATTCTCTGTCAGCTTCAAAAGAGTTTAATATATTTAAGATTATAAATTATAAAACTAGTTGTTCCCCTGTCGGCCCCTGTGTTGCCCTTACATATAAATGAAAATAATCAAGGAAAATAGATAGAGAATATAAGACCAGGAATAATAAAAAATATAGTACAAGGAAAGAAGCTAAACAAACAATAATTACAGGACGCAAGAACGGTGAAGATAGTGCCAGCAGAAACCAAGATAATCACCACAGACGATGGAGCAACGCACGAAATATCTCGCTATATTGTTATACCAGACGACGAAACGAGCAGTCTCAGTACCGACACGACTACTCACGAACTTAGACATAATGATGCAGAAAATAAAGGAGTAAAAGAATCTAAATTCGTTCTCAAAGATACAAATGAAAATAACGGTGATGCGGTTAACACAAATGCCAATATTAAAACTGTAACTGAAGACATTAAGCCTGGTTTAGTTAAAATTACAATTAAAGGTGCCCAAGGCGCTATTGGTGATAACGAGAGAAAAACAGTAATACCGCATGAATCAAAAATGACTATTTACGTTAATGAAAATAGCAGTGGCGGTAAAGTGGTGAGTGTACCTACCTACATTAACACACATTTTTTTACACATAAATAAAAACTCAATGAATCTAAACGAAACTGCTAAGTGTATTTTGATGATTCAATTATTTTATTATTTCTTATAGGTACAATCAGACATAAACGGTGTTCTAGGCGTGAATTCTAATAATGAATTACTTCAAGCTGGTATGTATTTTTTATTTTCTTGGCCGGCAGGGCCAATAGGTATTATAGATAACTTTGAATTGGTCGGAGCGTATTAAATTAATTATTTGTTAGTTTAATATACACACATGTTGTTTTAGGAGTAGGAGAAGCAGTAGAAAAATCTGCGGACCACGACACATCTAAACATATAAATGGACATAATAACGAGTGGGTCAAAATGACACACATTGATAACCCTGCTGAAATTATCAACATCAAATATACAGAATTACCAATAAATTGGGATTATACAAGAGCTGTTGGTAGTGAAACAGAACATCCATTGCTTAAAACAATAGCTTTTAATAAAACGTTCACTTTGCCTGGAAAAAGAGGAAGATTCAAGTTAATCTACGAAGATGACAATGACGAATACAGTGGCCTTGAAAAACTAATGAATAAACACACTACTTTAAATCCTTCACATGAAACTACGTCTTACAATAATTATCAGGGAGAGTCGGTTGTTAATTCTATTCGAATTCCTGACGATGTTGATGAAATATACAAATCAAGCTCGGAATCGTCAAAAAATAAAAATAACAACCAACACAGTGACACTACCACTGACACGGAAAACGCTGGTTTATTAACGGACGCAGAAAGCGATAGATTAAGCTTTGGAGCACTTACATTTGAAAACCAAAATCGTGACTCTACACTCAGCCTAGATAATACTACCACAAACCCGGTGAGCGAAACAGGCGCACTAGTATTGGTGAAATCAAATTCTTCAAAAAGTTCTACAGTTAATAAGGTGATTTCGGATAGTAAAACAGATCTAGACAACAAAAATGATGCTCTAAAGCTTGTGTTAAAAAGTCATACCATCTCAATCAGTTCACCATCAAACAGTTCTATTGAGAATAAGAAATCAGACACCGATTCATCGGAAAATCAGAAACCAAGATATGACACAGATTTTTCTGATGAAGATGAATCTGATTTGTTTACAAATAATATAAACGAAAAATCCACATTCAACCACAACAAAGCTATAAATTATTTCGTCAAACAAAATGTGGCAATACCAACACCGAATAAATCCAATAAGGATTCTATCGCCTTTGAAAAAATTGCGCCAAAATTAGACGACTCATCTACAATCCACACAAAAAATATAACGACGAATGCAAAAGTAACAAAGGTAACAAACTTATCACAAAAAAACCACATGCAAGTTTTACCTCTGGAAATCAGCACTATCACTACCGATCCCTCTGAAGTTGGGAGACTGAAAACTATAAACACAACTAGTACGAAAACTACAATTGTTACGCATACGTCCCATGTACTTCCAACTGGCAATAGGATGGAGATAACATCATCAAAACATCACAGTTATGTAAGATTACCAGAGCAAGACACTCATGAACATGAAAACCTATTAGGAAATAATAATCCAAGTACTAAAACAACTTTTACATCGTTTGAAAATAGCAATGTGAATACAGTAAAATCTATACCAACAATCAAAACTACAAGAAAAACGACTGTCAAAAATAAAGAAACTGAATTAAATAATTTTGATCATAAAGATCTTAGGCAGGACCAAAGTAATATGAGTGGCGCCGAACCAAAAAGAGATGTTAATAATATTAATGATTTGAGAATTGAAAACCGGTATCATGTCGATGCAAAAGTAAAATTAAATACTGATCCAAAAATCGTTTTGAGAGAGAAAAACGTAGAAAACGTCTCGAATTCCTCAGCAACAAATAAGAACATTCAATCTATTAAAGTGACATCAAATCATGAAACACAAACAGTTCCAGAAGTAACTAATGCTGATAGCGATACAAACATCGCTTCGGAAACTAAAAATGATCATGGAAATAAACAAGTTCGTATGTTGCTAAGTTCATATCATATGAATAAAGCTGAACCAAGCGCAAACGTTACTGATGTTGATGAATTAAGAACTAAAAACGACTATAAAGTAGAGGCAATTAAGAATTCTGAGCCAAAAACTATTTCCAAAGAGAGCGAAGGAAACATTACTAATTTTTCAACAACAAATAAAAACACTATTGAAACTAGCATGACGCATTCAAAACATGAAACTACTAATGAACTAAATACTGTTGGTAACAAGAGTCAGGATCAAATGAATATTAATGGAGCTAAATCAAACACAGACATTAGTAACGTTACTAATTTAGGAATAGAAAACCAGTATCAAGATACTAAGCAAAAAGTTGATCCAAAAAAGATTTTAAAAATGGTAAACATTGGAGACATGACTAGGTCTTCAGCAACAATTAAGAACGTCGTGAATACTGATAGCAATACAAACATCGCCCCGGAAACTAAGAATGATCATAGAAATGAACAAGTTTCGGACCAAAAGGCTAATAGAACAGAACCGAACATCGACGATATAAAAGAACCCTCTTATCAATCAAATATTTCACCAGATTTTTCAAAGGAAAAACAAACGGACTCTACGTTAATACATGATCTCGATTTACCTACAGATGCTTTTCCTACAACTAAAATCAATGAAGTCAAAGGACCATCTACACCGGATGATATTAAACCATACAAACATGAATTATTTACACAAGAAACGGCACCCACTGATGAAATAAACAGTCCCAGTCCTACATTGAATGATGACAACAATTTTATTAATAAAAAGCCAAACATACTTCCCCCTAAAGAGAAGTTAAACCCAACGGGTAAAAATGAAGAATTTAATACGGATGTAGAGCAATCCGAAAACATTTCAGCACCTAATACTTTGCCTGCTGTTGAAGTTCACGAAATTAGTGGAAACAATGTTGAAGAAGATCAGAAAGATTCAGTATCAGGAGATGTTCCTCTTGAAGGAGGATGCGAAACAGATCATATTAGTTATAAGGGAAACATACCCCACGTGTACTTAGAACTACCTGAAATAGATACAAACAAATACTTTGTTAATCAAGCTCTGCATAAAACAGGACATCTTTATAATCAGAATAATTATCACGTTCCTGATATCAGTTATTCTGATCGCACCTATAGTTATATCCCAGGATATTTGTATCGAAGTTTTGATTCTCAAACCCATAGACAGTACAGCTTAGATAATATCGATAACCAATACTTACAAAACCTCCGCGACTATTTAATATTTAGCAACATTTTGGCTGAATTCAATCAAAAATATGAAGATATTTTGGGGAATACGCCAAATTTAAATGTAAATAGAAACGCGTGGATCATCAAACATCTTGAAGATTTAGGAGTTTTGGACAGACTTACACCAAAGCAACTGAAGTATTTGATACAACACGTCACCCAACATAAACCACTAGGTGTTCAGAAGAACAACAATCATAAAGTTGGAGTTATTCATGATATAGTTAACGTACCAACAATTTCACACGCCGTAGCTCGTCAGAACCAAGTCATCCTTCCTAACAAGTATGTCTATCCCATCCCTTACACCAATGTTCTAACTGCTACTATAGCAAAGAACCAAAAAGCAAGACTACTCGAAGATGACGCTTACTTACAACAGTATTTACTCAAAGATCACGATGGAAATACTATCAATGAAGCTATACTTGACCTTGGCGGTAGAGTTCTAAATATTGTTAACTATTTAAGAAGTCATGGGGTCACCGACAATGAGATTATTCTGTTCATTTTGAAGGCAAAGAATCATTTTACTACGGAAGCTCTTCAGACTTTGGTAACTGAATATCACGCTAAAGCCATTAAGGGATACATTGACGCAGGTTTGAGAATTGACAGGATTGCAAAACAGCTTTTGCATAGATCGAATCTACGAAGCCATATGATACCTTGCAATTGTTAAAGAATTTCTTTGATATGTCTGAGCGAATATATTTTTCGTGCAACTGTTTGCTTTTTTTATATCCTACCTACCTACTTAGATTTCAAAATAACATGCACTCTCTCCAATTCCACTAAATGTAAAAATGATTTCCTTGTAGCCTACTAAAAATTACTTTGTCAAGTAGGTAGGTATGTACTTTCATGGCATATTTTTAACAACCAATTACCTAGTTAAGTTAATAGTTCTTCTAGTAAATATAAAAAAAAAACTACTAAATCAAACTGTACAGGCAATTTAATAAAATTATGTAGTGTTAATTTCACAGATCATAATTTGCAACATTTCAATTTAAAACTGCAAGTATTTTTTTCCAGTCTTTATCAACTAGCACGTACTGTTGGGGCGATGTCTATAACTCTATTATTAAAAGTTATTGTATGTCTATCGGTACGTAATACGTATATTAGAATTATTGAATTTGTTCACAGCAATACGTTTTTTTTTTAAATTTATAGTTACTTACAGATTCAAAGTTCACTTGGAGTTGATTTGTATGGTGGTGAAGATCTCACTGTTTTGAAACATGAAGTAAGTGGATTAATGTTGATAAATCATTATTTTAATACCCGTTTTTTGTATAAATGTCAACTTATTATTATTAACTAGAGAGATAACTAAACAACTGATAATTTCTGTAGTTATCGTTTCTATCAGGAACTTATTGTGAAGAAATCAAAACTTCGCGTATAAGCTAATTTAAAATTAGAAGTTACACAAACTGCCAACAATTTCTTAATTAATAAAACGTGTGATATTTGATTATCAATTCTAGCAAGTAAGTTTGGCTCTACTGTACCTACTACTTAAATTGTGTGAGATATATTATCTCATGTTATAAAATGCACTAAGCGTGAACAAACTTCGCTAAGTGCTTCATATTTGAAATTAGAAGTTGTCGAAGCTTAGTTACGGTAGTCACTGTTCTGTTGTAAGCATAACCTTGTAGTTTACCAATTTCTAGCAAGATTGTTTAAACCGCTACCAGTTTTCTATTGAATTTTCAGCCTGATGTGTCTAAACCTAACAATGAAACAGCATTGGCGTCAACACCCGACCAAAATGAAGAAGTTTGTGACGAAGCCGTCACGCTACAAAACGTTATAAAAGTAATGATAACAGTGTTACGTCAAGACCTCTCAAAAAGTTCCAAAACAGCATACCTTTTGGAAACTCTCAAAGATCTATTGAGAAATACAGGAGGGCTAAATGATGAAGTGAAGGAGAAAATGAATGATCTAATGCGCACCTTGGACAAGCATAAAGGAACTGAATACAGCAATGACAAGGCACTCCGCTCAAACAATCTGAACCCAATGAACTATTTGGTAAGGCAAAGCTTAAGGCCGTTTCAAAAGATAAACTTAGGGTATGAAATACCTGTTTTGACAAATAAATACTGCACCGAAGCCCTGCTAAGCATTATAAAGATTGCTTATCAAGCGTATGAAAGCTTAGCGAAAAATCCGATATGTAATTTGCCCGAGTTACCGCAACCTCTTCTTGACATGAAACCTGAAAATCTAATGGTATCCGACTTTTCAAAACCTATATCTCCCAGCCAAGATCTTCAGCCTGAAATATGGGATAGTCTCTTACCGAAAACCAAGCTATCTTCCTTCGCTGTTTCTGATGATAGTATTTACAATCCAAAACTACCTGCTCAATATAAACCAGTTTTTGAATACCTACCAGAACCGTATGGTCCCATAGATGGTTTCAAATCGCCTGATACTTCGCTGCCGTATCCACCTGGTCAGTCTTTATATCCCATTGATCAAGGGAAATATCCTTCAAATCCCTACCTTCCCCAAAACCCAGTTTTGCCTTACGACTATTATTATACTCCCAACTCAGTAAATCCAGTCTACCCTTACAGTTCTGTTAAAAGTCCATATCCAGAAACTAATCCACAAGAATCTACCCCACATTGGTATGGTGTGAAACCAACATCGCTTCCTATCAATTACCATTCTCAAAAAGCAAATCAGCCGCCATATTTTAAGAAAGTATCCCCGTATCAATCACAGCCGAAAATAATGGAGAGCCCTATAAACCTACCCGTTCAATATAAACCAGTATTTGAATATCTTCCGGAGAAATATGATTCCATGGACAGTTTCAAACCTGATACCCCATACCCCATATACCCCACTGATGACGAGACATACCATTCTAGTCCCTACCTGCCTCAAAATCCAGTTGCATGGTCTTATGAGTATACTCCTAACGCAATAAATCCAGTCTACCCATACAATCCTGTGGTTGAAACTGATTCAAAAACGAATCCTAACGAATTTGCTCCATACCCGTACGGTAAAAAACCTCAATCGATTCCATTGAATTACTACTCCCCGCAGAACCCCTTGGATATACTGAACACCCCTAATTTTCCTGATGCAAACCCCTCATTTGTGAATGATCAAAACGAGAATCCTGATGTGGTTTTTGAATATCCTTATTCAAATCAAAATTCGAAAGGTTTTCCTTTCGAACCAAATCATTATAATGTTCTTCTCAATAAAGCCGTAAATCCAATGTATCCGCTACCACCTTACGAACCAGAAAGTAAAATTCCATACATCCCTTTTAAACCTTATCCGTTTGACCATACAAATTCTCCAACAGAACCAGAGGTCTTTGAATTTCCATATGAACGTTCAACTTCAAAACCAGAAAATTCGTCTCCAAATTTATTTCCCGTTGACCTTCAAATAAAAAATCAAAATAGGCCTAGGTTTCCCTACCAAGACCCTGATTACAGACCAGAGAGTATTCTACAACTCCCAAAGGCTGGAGTACTAAAATTTATCAAAGATGCGATTGCTGTTATTGAAGGAGAGATTCCCGTTGTCCAATTTGATGAACCAACGTTGTATATAATCGCGAAGATCAAAAACATACTCGTTTTTAAAGACGTAGAAGCCGATGCATACGCCACCCTTCTCGACTTGTATATGAAACTAATCAATTACATCAAACAACTAAACACTTATACGCAAATAATTGATCGACTAGACTTGTCTCGTGTGACGAATGGTTCTAAATTGAAAGCTAAAAATGTTGTTGAATTAACATACTTGGTAAAACGGCCGCAGCCCATGGTTTATTACCCGTACTATTACGTTAAGTACAGATTACCTTATCATTCGTTTTTGTTAGCTGCGAAGAAATTATTGAAAGAAAAACCTGACATGAGAACGAATCCTCATCAACTGCACGAGAAGCTACTGAGCCTTTCTAAAGTGGTAGAAACTTCGCCAGACTTGGAAAGTTACAACAAGAAAGATATTATGCATCTAACATATGGTTCGGGATCTTTAGTTGATGCAAAGTTAATTGGAGAAAACGGAACTCTGACAGATCAGTTACATGTGTTGAGAAATATAACTTCTGAATTAGCAGCTGAAAATATTTTTGACACTAATAAAGAGACTACAAATGAAATTAAACATCGTCAAAACTATTTGCCTAACGCATCGGTTATAGATGACCGTATTGAAAGTAATAATAGAGAACCAGGACCACCCTATTTGTCTAGCCCGGATCTACAACTGAGACAGAGACATTTAGAAAATAGTACACCTACCACAGAAGCTAACCTTGGATTGTCATCATTTGACTCTAGCAAACTCCGGCGCGATATACTTCAAGGTGACTACGGGGGATTACCGTTTTTCAATTATTCGATACCAATAAATACGAGTCCGTTGAACAGCCTAAAGGAACCAAATTCCAACGTTCAGATAGCTCCTGCAATTTATAAACTTTCGCAAGCTACTTTAAATGCTGATAAGCTACATGAAGCAAATCAACAAAACATAATGAATTATGGAGGATTAGTGAACCATGACAATCAAAGAATATCTATGAACACCGGTAACGGCAATCATCAACAATTTGTAAAGATTACAAATCCGAAAGTAATGATAAATACGGCAAAGTCTGTTCAAAGCCTAGTAAACTCAGGCAATACTCAACCTGGATCTGGTGTTTCCAGCCAACAGATGGGCAATGCAGCATTAGAACTACAGAACCCTCAGAACTCAGTAAGCCAACATAACTACTACAACCAAGGCGGTTTAGTGAATTTGGATAATCAGAAAATATCAATGAACACAGGCAGTCAAAATGTTCAAGATCACGTAGACACAGAAAATTCTAAAACGATGTATAACTATAAGACCGATTCGCAAAACCATACCGATAGTAACTCACTCCAAGCGAATACTGATCAGCTTGGAGTTATGAATAATTTGATCAGTGACGAAAACAAAGAACAGACTTCAACTAACTCTGGTTCGTCGCAAACTACCCAACAAGACTTGGTTAATACACAAATGTCTAGTAAAATGAATAGTCGTGGTGATTCGGTAAACTTTGTAACACCAGAAATAGGTGCGGCCAGTAATGTCGTTGAACAGACGCCATCTTGGCCAGACTATGGAAATACTGAGAACCAAGAAATGGAAAATTATATTAAAAATACAGTTAAAAAAGACTTTCGTGAATTCTACAATAATGAAGTTGCTAATCTACATGGCGAAGAAGAGAAAAATATCCAGAATTCTAATGACCTTAGCTCATACAATAATTTGAATCCGATGGATGTATTCAGGCCTTTAAATAGTCAAGATTATTCAAACATTGACGATAATAAATTTATAGCGAATCCAGGATCTACCAATGGTCAGCTATTCAATATTAATAGAAATAAAAGGGTAGTAACTTCAAATAACCAGAATTTGAATGACTTCAATTGGTATTATCACAGTAATATGAGGCCCAGTGATGCGGCTGAACTTAATAGTCAAGATTTTTCAAACGCAAATAATATAGTGAGTGAAGGATATAATAATGGACAGCTACTAGACATTTATAAAAATAAAATGGTGATAACTCAAGGAACCAATCAAGATCAGATACAAAACATTATTTTTGACCCAAGCACTGCAGCAACAGACGCTGTAAGCTTCAATGAGCAAAAATTTGTTCTCAATCCTGGATATGACGGCATGAATGCATTTGGTTCTAATGCAGAATCGATTGCAAATCAGCAAATCAACGGAATCGCACAGCAAAATATAGCAATCAGTCAGAATAACCTGGCCAATGGGGTTTACCCAAGACTCTATGGGCAGCAGATTAGTAAATTCTTTCATTTGCCAGTTTACACCAACCAGCGCGTAGTTCAAAGTTTTCCTGTTAGGAGCAGCTCGGCTATGCCAGTGCCTATTGCTCGGCAGTGGTTTACTCCCATTCTGGGGTAGGGATAACTGATTATGAATAAATTTTGTGCAATTTGTTTCTTTTGTATTATTTTCGACATACTCCTTGAGCCCCGCTCGCGCGGTCGCTCATAAATCAGGATTTTTTCCTGTCGTAGGTAGGTAGCATAGATCTACCTAGGTGGGTACCTACTGGGTGTGTGTAATGTAGTTAGGTAGCTAGGTTAGTACCTACCTGCCTATACCTACCTAGAGATACCCAGGTGCTTGAATAACTTATGGTACTATTATTTTTGAAAACGTCATCATTTTTGGATGTCTGGACCTTAGAACTGAAATCCTACTAACCTGCTAGTCTAGGCATTACTTATTAGCTAGCTATTTCATTAAAATGAATGGTACCTACCTAGTCTAGGAATTAGTCAAACTTCATAATTGGATTTACATACACTGTCACCGCCGCCGAGGTCACCGCTTAACATCAGGTGACCCATGTGCTTCTTATAACACTATACAGACTTAAAAATAAACATGAACGAGCGTAAGAAACCTTGAACGCATTTGCTGTGACCATGCTGTGACAGATTCTAAAGAATTTGTCAGTCGTGTATCAAAGTCACTAATTTGAAGTGACAAATCAAGAAGTTGAAGTTTACGTATCTATTTTGACAAATCAACTTTTTAGAGTCTCCCTTCTTCACCGGTCATTTTTCTTAACCTACCTACTCAGATCTCCGCCTTTTGTTAAAAGATTAGTAAACCAGTAAACGCCAAAAAACACTGACATTGGCAAATTCGTGGCAGCCCTAGCCACCGAACAGCCATAGCAACAAAAGAAGAAGAAGAAGAAGAAGTTGAAGTTTACTGAGCGTACCACGGTGATGCCAGCTAACCAGTCGCTTATTAGCTAGATCTAGCAGTATTGGCAATGGCATCCAGGATAAATAAATATCCTGCATGCCATAGCATTGCCTAGAATGCTAGATTATGAAAAGTTCGCTTTATGTGCTGCCTTCACCACCAACACTAAGTCTGTACCATACCTATTTAGAGCAAATCACTCTCAAAAGTTTCTTTGCCAAAACTAGATTGGTGCAACCTTTCTACATACATTTCTTTAGATCGGATCAATTCAACACTTAGGTATTTAGTGTGATGTGATACTTTACCTAACTTAGTAAAAGAAAGTTGATGAGCTCGGATAGTTTTTTCTCGCAACTTTTTGGATGATGGTAATGGCAACAAGTTTCTAGATTAAAAAAAAAAGTAAAAAAACTTGCTTTGCTTTGGTCGGCCTGTTTGCTCCAGTTTGCTCTGCATTTTGTTTTGATCTTTTGAAAGTTAAAACTCAGTGTTGTGAAACGAAAATGATAAATCAAAGACCTAGGTTTATAAAACCTGGTAAGTACCGCTATTCATTTTCATACAATTAAAACAAATACAATTTAGGTTATGTCTGTGTTTACAAACAATACCTTGGATTCCTTTTGGATTCTATAACCCTGTTACTCATCGGAGAGAAGCTATTAGGTACCTACTAATAATAATAGGCCCATAAATCTATTGAAGATTATTTATACAGCGTCTGGAGGCAACCTATGCCTATACTTAACGGGACACTAGTGCTTGGGACAATGTTTAGATGGAGTAGTTACAGCAAAAGAATAGAAGCCGAATCAATAGTGGGTGAAATGAGTTTTCGGCCAAGATAATGGCGTCCTATTACCTACCTGCTAAACTATACATAAGGCCCCTGAGATGTCTGTCTACAACAGTACCACACGGAGACAAAGTGGTGACTGTAATCCTATTTCATGATCATAGAGGGACTACCTGCCCTGTTAAACAGCAATAAGCTGAGTCTGGACCAATTTGGCTGCATACAGCACGGAACGAGACTAGCTAGAACCCACTGGTTACGGTAGTCTAGCTGTTTCTTAGTTATTACTATTTTGTTGTTTCTCGTAGGCACCTTTATGTTTGTTATATTTTCTATGTTCCCTGTTTTCTGTATGTATATGTCAAATAAACAATCTATCTATCATTGTCATTGGTCATTGTATACAGGCGTCACGGCTCAGTCGGTAGTAGCTCTGCCTTCCGTGCTGTAGGTTGTGGGTTTGATCCCCACCGAGAACAAACATTTGTGTGTGGCAAACATAGGTGTTTTTTCTGTGTCTGGGTGGTACTATGTATCATAAGTATGTATTTACAAAAAAAAAATGTTTATAAGTATTCTATCAGCAATCTAGTTCCCATAGTACAAGCTTTGCTTAGTTCGAGACCAGAGAGTGTTGTGTGATATGTCCACGAATATTTGCTACTTGTTTGTTATTGTTATTTTCATTTAATTTTTCCAGGTGATGAATCTCTATACCCCACGAGAAATAAAGACGGTGCAATAGAAACCCTCATAAAACCTGATGCTGACTCTGCACTGAACGTGGACAATGATTCCAAAACCAGTTTCACTTACAATCGGCACCATCATTTACCGATGGAGGCACAGAGACAACGCCTTCCGGTGTTTCAATATCGGAATAATATTCTGTATCTGCTGGAGAAGTATCAGACCTTGGTGCTGGTCGGGGAGACAGGGTGTGGGAAGTCTACCCAGGTGCCTCAGGTAAGAGACCTTCAATAAATAAATATTCACAAACATTTCGTACAACACCCTCGAGTCACAAACTAAGCAAAGCTTGTAATTTTTTTTGTAAATACATACTTAGTAACATCCAGACATAGAACAAACTTCTATTTTGCCACACAGAAATGTTTCGCAAAAACTTTGTTGGTGTTCATTTATTTTTGAAGGATTTGATTGTTTTTTTTTTTTATATGATAAATGTAATGGAACAAGCTAATAGCTCACCTGATGTTAAGTGGTAACTTCTGCCTATAACAATGCATTACCTAACAGAGCAAGTCCAATGAGGACGTGCCCTGTAAGGCAATGCACTGCGCCCATCACTCTGAGACGTAAAGATGTTGAAGTCTCATGTGCGTGTAATTACACCGGCGCCCTTACCCTTCAAACCGGAACACAGCAATGCGAGCATCGCTGCTTGGCAGAAATAGGTGCGGTTTTCAGAGAACAGTAAAAATTTTCATGCTTTTTAAGCTTTCGAAAGAAAGAATGATTCATTGAAGAAGTGTCTAGGGTAATAGGTATTTTGTAATTCAACTTACTACCTAAAATCTACATCATTGTTTTGATTTTCTGTATTAATAGTTTATGTCTTAGTATGTTTCGAACATATACCTACCTACCTGCCTACAATACGTACCTATACCTACTTGTACTTAAGTACCTAATAAAACGCTGATCCGTTTTAGGTATTAGATAGTATATCACATCGACCTGTATATCACTAGTTTTTATCTATTGCTTTGTATATCGTATCATCTATTGTAGGTAAGTAGAGGTACTTATTACTTATTACGTTACGTTTAGCAATAAAATGTAATCTACCAACATATTTGAATTTCAGAACGCATAGGTGCTAATTTTATATTATAGAAAACTCAATGGACCTTTGATAAAAAAAATCGCATCAATATCAATAGAAGTCAAGCTATAAAATTTACAATAAGTAGGTAAGTAGGTATATAATTATGTAAGCAAGCAAGCTCGTATGAGTTAGTGGCCAACTCTGGTGACGGAGTTTTTAGGCCGCCTTAAGTCCTCCGTCATGGCTTAACGATAACGACTATTAGAGCCGGGACCGATAGTTTAACGTGTCCTCCGAAGCACGGAAGCGCTCAGATGTAAATGGCACTATTGGTCACCCATCTAAATAGTGATCGCGCAGATGGTCGCTTAACTTAGATAATCGGTGAAGATTGACTAAGCAAGCCTAGCCACGAGCGCTTACAAAAATGGTAATGATAAAATTAACAATAAGTAGGTAGGTATAGGTACCTAAGTAGACTTGAAAAAATTTTCAAATGTTGACATCCACTTCACGAAATTTTAACACATTATAGCCGGTGGTAACGAGCCACTTGTTGCCGATGTTTTGTCTCTGTCGTGTCGTACATGCGCGCACTTTTATACAAACCCGTATTCTTGATGTAAGAGAGAGAAACATTGCCGAAGAAAAAATTACTGCTCCTCTAAGTGAATATTTTAGGTACTTTGTTGACATTGTTTTGGCGGGAAGCATTATGGCCAGTGTCAGTTTGGTTAACGCCCCTCAGTGGCTGGTTGATAGTTGATACACATAGGGCTTGACTTTAACTAACTTATATTTTAAGTTATGATATATTAAAGATTATTAAATAATTTTTACGAGTTTAACCAAACTAAATGAACTTATTTTTACTTTATTGCATAAAAAAAAATTTTACAAAAGGACATTTTCTAACCATCCTTAGGAATAACATGGTAATTGCAATTTCGTAATTTTTACAACAGGTTTAAAAAATATATTTAGCTGTTTTCCTATAGCATGGTAAGTACCTATACGTAGGTTACAGTAGGTAAAAAAAACTATTTAATTAAAAAAAGTATGATAACATTATGCGTCAAATAAGGATAATCTAACAAAAATGTGTATCGTAGTTTTTATCAGTAAGTAGGCTATCATCTTATCATGATTGAAGAATGCGTCACCTCAACGCATTTTCATAAAGGCAATAGGTGTCGCCCGCGACTTCGTTCACGTCAAGTTGGATTCCGTTGATTTTTCCGGATAAAAAGTAGCCTATGTGTTAATGCAGGTCACGGACAATATATATTCCAAGTTTCATCCAAATCGGATCAGTAGTTTTCATGTGAATGAGTAACAAACATCCATCCATCCATCCCTTACAAACTTTCGCGTTTATAATGTTAGTGGGATTCATTTCAAATTCTACTAAGCTCTCAACAATAGGGCTTTTCAACGCAGCGATAAGATAAAGCACGAGCTTATAAAATATCGACAACGCTTTGAACGGTTTAATCCCTTCCCTACCGCGCGTTCTTCGTCCTCGTCCGTCAAATCAGCAGCAGATCACCCCGCGCGCTCGGTGCGCACGCACGCCCGCACTGCGTCTCCAAGTATTATTATTTACAATCAACAAACGGTGAATCCAATAGTGCATTCATGAATCAAAAACTCTGCAGCAAGTGCTGATAACAATTCCAACTGAGTGTCGAGTGTTTATAACATCCGCTCATCGATTCTGCAAACAAAGCTGATTTCAAACACGTCATGTTTTGAAAGAACCCGATATATTTTTCGAAGAAACGCAGTTTTGAAGAGTCAACTTTGCTCGGACGGAATAATAAAAATGTGTCTATGTGCGAAATGTGAAGTGAGGTGCGGAGCCTGCCTTTTGGAAACTAAGTGTGTTTGTTAAAGTTTCGTCGTAAGCATCTATTTCGGGATACACGATCCGTATTTATAGAATACAGATGCGTGGGATTTCGTAACTTACTTCATAACACTGTTCTAAGTTGGCATACCTACACATGAACGTGTGTCTCTCTCAATTTGAGGAATCCAAAGGACATCGGAACCGAAGATATTTCCAGTCAAAATGATGTGGCCTTCATCACAAGCGAGTAAAATACTCACTTTTCTTCTACTAGTCATCGTTGTATTTTGCGTGTGTATGGACACATTACTATTTTTAAGAATACAAAATTATAAAATAGATATATTCGATAGTCCTGATTCCACTGTTAGTAATGTAACAAGTGAAACTTCCACGCATCAGTCAAAAGTCAAGCTAAACTACGAAGATGTTACTATAGTACCGTGTACAATTAACCCTTTGTGTCATCCAACTGTGAAAGCTTTGATGGTAGATCACATAAATCACTATATTTATGGCTCGTTATGTTCTATAGTCGATATAGCGTTAGGAATATCTGAAAAATGGCTCGTAATAACTCCCAATATGATATCATTCTTCCATGTGTTTATTGCATTCGTCGGTGCAAAGCTGTTGACTTGTCAGCATCTAGCGGTAAGACGGGCTGGTGTCGTCCTGTTTCAACTAAGAATGTTCCTTGACGACCTTGACGGGCACGTCGCTAGAGAAAGAAAGCACGTAAAAGGCGAAAGGTCCGATGTTGGGACCCTCGGCTATTGGGTCGACGGAATCTGTGATCTCATAGGTGTTGTGGCTATGGTTATAGGATTAGTGTTCTATCTGAAGAACAACCCACCGCGACGGGGATACAAAGGAACCCCCGTGAGTACGTTGCCGTATCACCAATTGAAGGAGATCAATTCTAGCGAGGACATTGAGAAGGAAAACACGACTGAAATAGGCATCTCATACAAAACTAAGGTCACCTTTCAGAGGATCGTCCAAATAATAGGGTTGTTTTCCGGACAAATGATATTGTCTTCACTGGCTTGGAACAGATATATCGATATCTATCAAGAGCTGTTGGAGAACTGTACCGATTACGACGTCCACAGGCGTGAAACTATGTTCAAATCTGGAATATTTTTCTTTGGCACAGGGCTCTGGAGAATTGTGAATCCGCATAGTTACTTACATTTGCTTTCTCTCGCCATATTTTGCGATAAGACGTGGCCTTTTCTAAAAGCTGTACACTACAGTGGTTATGTGTTCCTAGTTGTTGTTGTTGGATTATCGGAGTATTTAGTTGAATATTCAAAAAGTTTTGTTCTCAACGGGATAGATGGTCGTTGATCGTTTTTATTTCGTGCGAATATTGAATGTATTTCTTGAAAAGATTTCAAGTTCTGTAGAGCATTACCTTGTTCAAAACCAGTTAGCGTCCTCGTTTCTAAAAGTGCGTTACGCTGCGCTTTTGCAACCGGTCTGTCACTGAGTTTTTACACTGTCTTTTATTTCTCCTGGATCTGTTCGATTACCTACTGGGAGATCGTCAGCTTAATTGCATGATTAAAGATGATGTAATCGTATAGCACTTCCACCCACTCCTAAGAGCTGTTCTTATTCCTTAAATCAATGATGTCGCGAATCTGTAACTATATTTCTTCAAGACAAAAAGTAGGTAATACAATGTATGTCGTAGTAGGTCGTAATATTCTTATTCCTCTTCAATGGCCTCACTATTAGTTGTTTTGTTTTGACAGCTAGGTCAGTTAGCTGAAAATTTACAATCGCAATCTGTCAGGCACCAAAGAAATGATACCAATCAGTCATTGAATTTACAATGTTTCCTCAATTACTTACATTAGCAAGTCGAAACTTACTTGGCGTGGATCCATGCCCAATAGGATTGGTCTGACCTCAACTGTCGAGTGTTATAACGAAAGCTTAGTCCGTCCGACCTATAAAAATAAGTTTCCAATCTTCGGACCAATCCAAGCTTTAACTGCATCGGGATAAAGAAAACAATCGCCTGGCAAGTTCATAAATCAGAAAAACATGGGTGTAATAAGAATTATAAAAAAATGACACGTGTGTAACAGTACTATACTACGTAGCTAATAATAATAACATACCTTCTGCTTCCACCGTATAACTATCAGTATCAAGTACGTAGGTACCTATTGTATTTCTGGAAAAGCGAATGTACCATGCTGAATATTCAATCAAATCTAATTCTTTTGAAGATCAAATTTCACAGAAAACTGATTTCTAAATATCTACAGACCATTGTATTGTTCTTTTACGTGTATACCTAAACTTAATTCCTGTTAATTGTATTTGCGTCTGATAAAACAAACAATATTATGTAGCTATTACGAGCTCATCAGGAATCAGGAGGATGTAGGCGTATGCCATCAGCGGAAAACAATGGTCCAGACGTATGAGTCCATTATGATAAGTGGAGAATAATATTGGTATACAAAAATAATTTTAATAAACGTTTTATAGAATCAATTTAATTTCAAACAAACAATTGAATTCTTATTTTAATGAAAACTGATAGCATGACTTAATTAAAAATGTAAAAGGTGAATTGGTTTGGTGTCTAAGGAATAATTTGATAGTTAAAACGTATTTTGAAGCTGTTAGTATTGCCAATAACTAATTGTCACATCAGCTGAACAAACAAAGATATCCATTTATCGGTTATAACGATTCATAATATCTTCAGTGGCTTAGTTACCTACAAATTTCCTGTGACATTTGTAAAAAAAAGAATCCATTAACCATCCTCAAGATATTTGTAGGTACCTGTCAGACGTGATTCCATTACTTATTTACTTCATAAAAAAAAAATTGTTGATTCTAGTCTTCAATTCGTGCTGTATATTCGTGATTTTCGTGATTACGTTATTCTCACATTATTATGATAAGCAAAAAAACACGGAATGTACTTGCGTCTTTCAGCAAATTACCTATTCTCATGACTGTAATTGGTAGATACATAGACTCCTCAGATCTCTTAAGTTTTACGAACTTTTATTTAACTTGCAATGTTTCTTTGCGGGGTATTTTCATCATCATCAACCTATATCGGTCTACCGCTGGACGTAGGTCTCTCCCAAGACGCGCCACTGAGCCCGGTCTTCGGTTTTTCTCATCCAGTGTTTGTCAGCTACGTCATTCTTTATTTTGACCGTTGTCAATAAATTATCATGAAAATAGGCAACGCCTTTACCTTAGAAATACATTAAAACCGTTACTGTATGTCAGTCTGTCATTAATAACATGAACGAACGGGGTTATTAATCGAAACTGAAATATATTAAATTGCCTTGTTTGACTGACAGTCAGTGTATACATACAACCTAACCCATATCACTTAGAAAATGGCATTTGAAGGATAGCTTGATTTTAGGCGCGAAAGCAGCGCTGAAAAAATTATTAGGCCTCAGTCATGATGGATTTTCGAGTTGGAGAACTACTAAAACTAACCTCTGCATAGCCCATTAGCGGTTGTCGCAAACCTGTCACCAACTACGTAATATCACCAAAAGCTTAGCAATAACATCATTTACCTATATGTTAACTTGACCTTACAAAATAAATGATAAAAAAACAAACATGAAAAATCTAGTTTACCACGAAGTAATCTGATGTACATTTTGATGGATATAGGTAAATAAAATTGTTATTATTAGTACCATAGTAGGTAAAAACATGCGGCATACGCTTTGATAATGTATTTCTATTTAGGTATTGTGTCGGATTTCTTCATCGTTATTTATCTGTTCCAGTAATCACTTATCTAGTTCAAATCTTTCAAAAATCTTCACATTTGTAGGTACGGCTATATTACTCTGATGCGACAGTATTAGGACCAATCACGACAAACGCAGAATAATCTTTGTTTATCCTATTACTTTTCATATACTAATTAATCAAATAAAAAAAAAAGAGTTTCAGAAAAAAAAACCTAAATTACAAATATTTTGTACACTGCAACTAGAGTCATTACGGACTGCCAAATACACAGTATTCGTTACGTTTATTAAAGCGACTGAAATTTCTCCATTTATAAGCCTGCCAAACAAGATTACCAAGGAGAGATAGGTATGAACTATTTGCGTGAACACCAATGCGTACTCACAGGTCACGGCTGCGCCGTACTCAAGGTCAATTAGGTAGTAGGTGCTCCAACTTAGATAAACTAGGTTTGTGCAGTCAAATCATCTCTACTCATTAAACTTAGACATTGTTGGACATATTGAACCGGTATGAGATGAGTTGGATCATTATCAAGGAGATTAAGGTGTATGAACGGCTCATTCCAGTTTTTCCCTGCGTGAGTCCCCTGCGTAGGGGATTTCTGTAACTTTTTTCCAATCATCTCCTTAGCGACTACCGGCAGGGGAAAACTGTGATAAAGAAATCCCTTTATGGGTCCATTTACACCGTTTGAAGGCCGAAATGCATAGTCACAGGTCACGGTCAGTCAAGGTCAATCACTTCAGGTTACTACCTACTTAGTTTGTGTATTCAAGTCATCTAATCACTTGGATATTGCTCACAGCTTGAACTGCTTTTGGTAAACTTAGATTTGGATTATGATAGAGGACAGTAAGGTACGAATTTTTGCGAAGGCCATAATGCGTACGGAGACAGGGCTGTTGTTACAAGGTTAATCTACAAATTTTGTGTATTCAGGTCATCGCTATCGTGACTTAGTTCACTTCAAGTCAGTGCGATAATTTAATAAAATGACACTTTGACATCAACTTAAACATATTTTAAAGATATGAAAAAGCCTAGGAAAGAGAAGTCATATTACACATTCCCAAATGTTCATGATGATGAGGAACTGCAGGGATTATCATCTGAATTCCGTCTAGCAATCATAACACTCTTAACTGGGCGTACGTACGCTTGTTAGTCTACATTGTTGTATAAAAAAACCAGGACGTTCTTAGGGCAGCCTAAAGCTTCACCCCCAAAGTTGTCCACTAGCTCACAGCCAGCTGAACAGTCATCAAAACTTAGGTCAATATACAGACGAGTACATTGAAGCGTTATCGATTACGTACACTGCATTGTTACATACTTCACCAGGCGAGTTTAACTAGTAATTTGACTGATAAATGAGACTATATCTAGCAACTAGGATCGATACGTGGTCGAAGTTTTCGTGTATCAAGCGGATGCCTGTTTCCGCTGAGTTTGCATGAGGCGTGATGTTTCACTACCAAACCGACGACGCATGTGTTGACATTAACCTACCACGGGAATGGGCGGACTTATAGGGATTTATAGTAGGACTAGCGACCCGCCCCGGCTTTGGGTGCAATCTCGTAGGTTTCAGCCAGCGCGTTTGCAATGTAATCGCTAAAAATGTGTCTATTTACGACATCACATTTAGAAACCTCTAAATTGATCAGTGTTTCTCTACTATATTATGCATGTATTATACATATAAACCTTCCACCACTCACCACTCTATCTATTTCAAAAAACCACATCAAAATCCGTTGCGTAGTGATATGATTTTATCAGGGTTTACTTCCCATCCCACACACGAATTTATAATTCAATAACGCTTCTTTTGATCCGTGTAGTCGGGTAAAAAGTAAATTAAAAAGTATAGTCTCTAAAATACCTATGTTTTAAATGATTGAGTTTACACGAATTAATAGCTCTGGCATTGAATAGAGGGGAAATGGGAGGTTTTTTGCACAGCGAAAGAAACATGAAATAAAAAGTGATATAAATATTCCCCTCTACTTCTGCTGAGAGCTAATAAACCGTGTCAGGGCTTAAACAGCATCCTAATGCGCCACTAAATAGACTCACTGTATCCAGACATTCTAGACGTTATACATTTCGTTACTTATACTTAATACGTAGCTAATTCTGATTACTAAATGACTAAATAGCAGGTCATTGTCCTAAGTGGGCATTACTAAGAAATAAAACCAGTGGTCTGTATGAGCCATGTTTTGAAAACAAGTTAAAAGTTTGCAAAACAAATATTTTTCGTAAACATACTGGAATGTGATTCGCAAGCCTTCTTGGAAATAATTCAGTGAGTTGAGGTGTATGCGAAAATTATCATACGAAAACAGAATAAAGTTCGAAAAGAAAATACGCAATAATATTCAGTAAAATTACGAGAATATTGAAGCTCGTAATTCCATTTTAAATCATCATCATCATCAATATATATAAAACTCTTTTGAAGCTGACAGAGAATCAACGCACAGCCTAAACTATAAGTCCTATAGGTATGAAATTTGGAAGGTAGTATCCTTATGTAGTTTAGGGGCGCACTAAAAAATGAATTTTGAAAAGTCGCACTCTAAAGGGTCCAGAACGCGAGCAACGCCTCGGGCGACGGCTAGTGATATAATATAAGAATATACTTTGGTACCTATTTTCATATTCAATTTTACATAGATATTCCAACTGACGGTCACTTAGATCTTTTTGCCCGACTACAGCGAAGCAAAAGTATAGCTGGATACAAGATCCTATATTTTTTTGATATACCCGGAACCAGATTGAAGCTTTGCTGTAATATTTCATTGCATTCAAGATCTGAGAGGTTGAGAGGTCAACACACGTTTGTTCAGCTTCAATGATTATATTGACAGAAATCTTAATGATCTTACTAATTACCTACTACCAGTATTTAGACATAGACATAGACATTCATTTATTTACTACTTGGCACACAACATACGAAACATATAGATAGGTAGAAATGAAACAATAATAATAAAAATAACTAAAACAGTGAATTTAAAAGGAAAAAAAAACAAATATTTACTAAGTAACATAAATTGGTTCCTATTATGTATATCATAATGATGCCTGCCACAGCAGCAAATTTAGTCGTTTGGTCTGTGGCCTTTTCTTATTTGTTTTAGATTAAAGAGTTTTTATTCATTTACAAAGAAGACGACCTAAATGTCCGGATTAGAAACCTTAGTATTTATCGTAAATGCGTAATGCGACCCACTGATGCAGTACTGTAGCACACCCGTTATCGCTTGCGACGTACTTGCATACCAACATTACCAACTAAGTAGGTTTATTCGTGACACATAGTATTTTTTAATTTAGCTTTACTTTTATGAAGTTAACTGTCTGTGGGATGAAACGCAATTTGGAAACTAACATAGAATGTAAAAATATCGTGTGTCAAAAATATTTTTGTAGCAAAAAACCAAAACCTAGGATAGGATTTTTTTAAAGACCTATCTTAAAAACCTATGAACAATTAATTTATCAATAAATAGTAATTTTTGTTTTCAAAAAAAGAGAAACCATTATTTACGCCATCAGCCGACTAACCATAAGTATTTCCAAAGACTTCAACGATCTTATTCCAGAACGGGGACTAAAGAAAGTCACGGTTTAAACGTCAAGGTTTATACAACCCGGCCGAATTAACATGACACCTGGCTCGGAACTCGATACTTCCCCCGCTACACTGCTTAATTCGGCCGGGTTGTATAAACCTTGACGTTTAAACAGTGACTTTCTTTAGTCCCCGTTCAGGAATAAGACCGCAAATGTTTTTATGGCGGTTACTTAGTAAGTCTTGGTTTTAACGATAGCCATTACTCATGATCTCATAGTTTTGAAATAACTAAATATCTAGGTATGATTACTATTTGGTACCACAACAGAAAAGTGTTGGTACTATTTGGTACCAAAAGAGAAAAGAATTGGTACTATTTGGTACCAAAAGAGAACCTGAAAAAGTTGAATTTTCTTGTACGATCTTATTCGCCACGTTCAATTTTTTCAAGATTTTTTTTTAACTCTGTTTTAAAATCTAATTATATGATCAAATCGTTAGTTAAATCAGTAAAAACTAGTTTGTAGATTATATTTGACCGAGGTGGTGACCTGACCGTAACCTTTGAGCATTTGTGTGAGGTAATGCAGTTGCAATTAACATCGAATAGGCAATCTGATAGATTCTAATCTATCTCTTCTCAATGAAGTAGGTAGGTATAAAAGATATATGGGTCTACCTACGTTTCTATAGATTTTTGACTTTAAAAATACGATCTCAAAATCGGCCATCAAAGCTGGACCACAGAATAGAAAATAGTATTACCATTAGCATGACTCGGTGCACAGTATAGTAGTTAACAAGCAGTAGATCAACTTTGTACGGACTGCTGTAATTATTCTTCTAAGCCAAAAACAAAATAACAAAATAATCTTTTAGTAGCAAACAAAATGCTAGAATTTTGACTGATTTTGTGTAGAATGATGTACTATAATATTGTTGGTATAAATTAGAGAAAATAAATGAACTTATCGCATGCATTTAATTTGAAATGGAATTAAACACAATGAAGTAGGTAGGTAAGTATTTATTGTTTTGTGAGTTTAAAAAAAACAATCCAATGAAAGGTAATCCAACAATAACAACAAACTATTTGTTTAAATAACTGTTATTATATAATGACTTTTTTTTTTGCTTTACGCATCCCTGTCAAGAAAAAGATCGCAGGATCAAATCCCGCTCGTCATAACTTTTGGGAGGTTATAGCAAGCTCGTATGAGTTAGTGGCCAACTCTGGTGACTGAGTTTTTGGGCCGCCTTAAGTCCTCCGTCATGGCTTAACGACTGCTAGAGCCGGGACAGTTTAACGTGCCCTCCGCACGGAAGCGCTCCGATGTAAATGCCACTAACGGTCACCCATCAAAATAGTGACCGCGCAGAACGTCGCTTAACTTAGATAATCGGTGAAGATTGACTAAGCAAGCCTAGCCACGAGCAGTTTGTTGAACAATTATTAAAGCGATCAGTTCATTTATTTTCTTTATTGATCGTTATTGTAATGTACGTAGGTACTACGTACTACGTACTTGTTGAAAACGTCATGCCTTGTAACTTTATGAAAATGTTTTCCCTAGTAGTAAGCTGAAGTGTATTTCAATGTTAAAATTGTTATAATGTCTGTGATTTAATGTATTTAATAGAAGTAATTTTTTAGTTAGTAAGTGTTGCTTCTGTAAAATAGTTATTTTATTTGTAATATTTCTTTTTTTATGAAGTCTGTATCGACAGTGAATTAAGCTCTATTTAATGGTGACAAGACTCATTTTCCAGTAGTCTGTCGTGTTAATTATGAAGTTTTATACAGGGTCATTGAAAAATAACTTTCCCAATGACCCTGTATATTATGTATAATCCAGATAACTTTATAATTACTTAGTACCTACTAAAATTGTTCTTCATTTTATTTTAATTCAATGTCATATAACTCTATAAAGTTTTGTTAAACTATGACTTTGTTTGGACACGAAAGGTGCGGGATCGATTCCAATTGCGGCACACGTGTTTTCTTAATCACGACTCACGAGCACAGTGCCATACCTAGGTACTTATAAGCTCGGGAATAGTAATGTTGCATTTAAGTTTTTTTGCTGCAGGAATCAAACCGGCACCTTTTGTCAAATCTCGCCCAATTAGTTAACGTGCCGCAAATGCCATAATTAGAATTCATTTTAAAATCCGCATAGTTCCCTTTGTGCCGTTTTGGTACTAAAAGTTTCAAAATCCCCATTTCAAATTTCTAGTGCCAAAATCCCCGTCTCACAAATTCACTCGACGGGGACATTGGCATTTTTAAAGCTAGTTCCGAATTCATAGTCAGCCATCAACAGTTTCTTACGACCCATCATTAACCAAGAAGTATTTGTATTTATTTTATTTTTAAATAATTAACAGCAATTTACAAAGCTTAGATATGTTAATCCAATAGCGAAAGGTCAATAACCCATTATTTTAACAAAATTACGAAACACGTCTTAGTTGTAATTTGAAAATTAAAATTATGTTTTTTTTTTATTTGTCTAATAGTTACCTATGTAAAAACTAATCGTAAATGATCCTTCCAATGTTAAAAGATGATTAAAATGTATATTTATTCTCTGTTACTTATGCGACTACTTACTTATTGTTGTTCCTATTTCTAAGTAACGAAGATAATGATTTTGTGAATGAAATATTTGTCAAAAAGTTAAAAATAAACTATATTTGTATGAAATAAGTATTTGTTTCTTAAATTTTTTAAGTTCTATGAGATCGCCAATTTATTTTTGATTGATAACGTTTTACATTATGTTGTATGTAATGTAATGCATCGTTTAATTACATTATTACATGTCATGTTCCTAAGTCTATTCTTTTATTTTATGGTAAGTAATTTAGATACTGTACCAAAGTAGGTATCTACTAGTATTAAGTAGTACCGTACCTATTAGATAGCAAAGATAGCAAAGAAAGATAATAGGCATGAAAGAGAGAACTAGACTTGTACCAACCCACCCGCTCATTTCCATTAAAATAGGGACTCCACCCAGCTATGAGTATCTATTTTTTAATAAGTAATAGGTAGGTAGGTAGGTAAATAATACTTTATTGCTGGCTAAAGAAAATAGTTACATACACGACTGAAATCGTTATGAATGATCAACTTCAATCGAATTTAATAAAGTGATGAACGGGCTTAAGGTTAATGGAAATTGATTCGAAGTCAATTTAACATTAATTGGTCTGGAAAAGTTAAAGTTCATCATTATAAAGCATGAGGTGTTCTTCTAGGACTTTTTTATAGATTTCCAAGATAGTCGATTTTGGCTTCTTTCCATTCATTGACATTCGACAAAGAAGCTTCACAACGTTTAAGTATAAGTCTAAGTATATTCTTAGTGAGTGAATGAATGAATGAAAACGCTTTGTTGTACATAAAGAACACCGAAAACATATTCTTATGAAATAAATCAAAACAGATTACATTAAATGTACATTGGGCGGCCTTATCGCTCAATAGCGATCTCTTCCAGGCAACCTTTGAATAGAGAGGATTTAAATAAATTTAGAGAAGGGGTCGCTGATGACACAGTCGTGAGTCTCTTTTATTTTATTAATTTATCCTGAGATTACACTTTTGTGTTTTCACGGAAGAAATAGTGATTGCATGCAGGTATATGAGGTGTAAGTCTGCAGACAGCGTGGGTGATATTGCGAATGTAGCCGTATCCGAATGTCGATAATTATGTTAGAGCGTTGTAGCGGTTCAAAGGTTTCTGCGATTTAATTACCTACTTGAAACGCTGTAGTAGAGGAACTGAAGGAGAAACGAACTTCTTCCTAGCACTTTATGATCATTGGTTAAGAAAAAAAACATGTGTGCAATTCACACGTGGCGTGGTAGAAGTGAAACCTTCAAAAACCAATATGCATGACTTATTTAGATAGAAAACGTTCTATGCTCATGTTGCCTAAATCAGAACTAGATGGCGCTGCTAAGTTTGGTCGGATCCTAGAACGCGCTATCGAAGTGTTTTGCGTTTGTTGGGGGTCGAACTGTCGCTTTTTCGTTTCATCGACTTTTAAATCACAAGGATGCTAAAGAAGTTTTCACTTCAAAATATTTTTAAAGCAAATAATCCGATAATCACAGACGAGCTTTGAGCATTTCCATGTATTGTGGTTATCAGTAGCTAACATGCATCATGGTACATAAGTTAACCAACTGATTACCAACATGTTGAGCCATGGGTAGGTATAACCTACCCATTATTTCCTCTGGTTATTTGTCTTGTTAGATTTACGTAGTACTGTTACTTTTGTTGCAGTATAATGCGATTGGTTGGTTTTAATGGGTTTATTTTTGTCCTTATTTTTTCATTGTTAGTTTCCTCGTGTACATAATAATATACATAGTAAGTAATGTTTATTTTTCTAAGTAGGTAGGTCCCTAATGTTGGAAGTTTGGAATATTTGAAGCTATCACAATTAATGGAATTTATTCTAATTAAGTGGGTAAGTAAGTATTATCTCACTTAACATTGTTTTTCAAACACATCTACGGTTCAAAAATTCAAGGTTCGTTGTGGTCGCTGTTAGAATACATAATTAATTTGAATATTTATGTATTCAAACAGGTCTCTAAAGATCTAGACTAGAGTCTCGAAGCAGTCTAGTCTAGACTACCAAGCTGAGGTTCTAGACAAAATAGAGTTTGTGGTGTATTTAGAGGGCGTTGTGTGAAAAGTCAATTAATTAATTTATCTAAGAAAGATCTGAAACAGAACATTAGGGTAATTACAGCCATGTTATCTGTTCAGTAGTGGGTGTGCCACCATAGAATATTATAAAAAAAAAAAAACAGCTGATAGCAAAGCAAAATAAATGGCGTCTATTAGTTTTTTTGGGCAACTGAACAATGTGTTTAATTAAATAATAGATAGCTAATCGTTTGTCTAATCGCTGCCAGCTCACCTGATGGAGATAATAGCTTAGCTATGATCCACATAAATATACTCTTTATCTTAAAAAATCCTAAAATTGTAGTAACGTTCGTAGTAAGCTACTGGCGCCTCTATTAATAAGCATGTGGTGCTGGTTCGATGACAGGATAAGACAAATATTTGCAGGATATTGTGTGTTTTGCAATCGGGCTCGGTGTCTGTCTCTCAGCATAGAAAAAAATAGATGAAATCTACAGAAAAAAGTTCATGCTATAAAATTCTGTGATTCAATTTCCTAAATAAACTAAGGACAGCTCTTAAAATACATTTATTCTTATTAACTAAAACAAAATGAACCGATATTATTTACCACTGTTCTAAATCGAAGTCTAAGTGTAGTATAAGGAAAAAAACAATTATACACCAATGTCAATCCTTACTAATATTACAAATGCGAAAGTAACTCTGTCTGTCGCGCTCTCACGTCAAAACTACTGAACCGATTTAAATTAAATTTGGTACACAGATAGTCTGACAAAAGACATAGGACGCAAACTTTTTAATGCGAAAAAAGGGTTGAAAGAGGAGGGGGTTAAGTATCGTCATTTTTAGAGCTAGAAGTTTGAAACTTATTCATTTTGATTCGATATTTAAATAAATTTTAATATGACTTTCAAAGTTTGTAAAAGTTTTACCCTATGCTACCCAAAGGCACTATTCCACTCGGACGAAGTCAGGGGAACAGCTAGTATTCAGTATGTGCGGAGTTGACTAAGCCATGGGTTGGCTTAGAATGTTTTTCTTCACCGGTATGTTTATCAGAACTCTGAATCACCACGATGTGTCACAAGGACTTAAATACCTTCTTTAAATATGATTTACTTTAAATGGTTAACAATTTAAACTAGGTACTTTACATAGGAAAATGTACCTACCTATATTACTTAGTGTCAGCATCTTCGTTCATGATATGTCTAAAGACTGTGACCAGAGATGACAGGACGTCTTCCCTGGTCATAAATTATGTTTGACCAAATGGCCATCATCAGATGATGATGGCCATTTGGTCATCATCATCATTCAACTGAGGTCATTTCATTTATAGATTATAATAAGTAGGTAAAAACAACTACCTATGTATGTTTTTAGGTACATTTTGATCCTTCGGGTAGATACCCGAAGGATCAAAATGTACCTAAAAACATACATAGGTAGTTGTTTTTACCTACTTATTATAATCTATAAAATCATAGATAACATAATATAGGTCGTAAGTCGAAAACTAACTATTAAAATTGAGTACCTAGTTACAATATTAAAAATAGAAATTACCTAATTACTTTGTTTAGGTAGAAAATGCTATTTATTTTATCTAATGATCAATACTGGTATTAACATTATTGATTTTATCAGATAGATCAAATAATACCAAAATAAATACCTAATATCGTCCGATTCTGATAAGATACCTAGTATTTAGTTTTACGGTGAGTAATAGCAATAAAGTAAGCATTACACTCATTTGGCCGCCATGTGGCATATACCTACATCATGTTTCAGAATAATGCAAACAAAAATATATTTTTTAAGCCTTAAGCATCTTAAATACTTAGGTACACAAATTGGGGTAAATAAAAAACCGTCATTAGATTTCTTTTTCAATGTAGATTCTGAAACTTTTAGTGCCAAAATTACCTTTTCTCCGAAATGGCACTATGAACAGGATTTTGTCACCAAACATTTCATAATGACCTTTTTGATGATGTCATAATTTAATTAGGTACCTACCGTATATCTCTCATACCAAATTACTTTCGAAATAATTACACCTACCACTAATAGAATAGACAATAGCATACTACACATAGTTCATGCTATGCCTAATTTACAAATCTTGCCCCCTAGGTGTGTGTACCTACTCCTACGTTTTACATGGTCTTACACGTAAGTATAAGTACTAAAAGCTCACGTTAACTATATTTTTTTGTATGGAGAACTCAATGGAGATTAATCAGTTGTGTAAACTTCCTGCTACGGGCGCTGGTCAAATGTCTATACAAAATATCGTTAACGCGAGGCTTTGATATAAGCACCGGTATGCTGTATAAAGAATTTTAGGCTATGCAAGTTGGATCTGTCCTTTGCGATCGTGCGTTCTGCCGTCCAAGGTATCTTTGGTTTGCCTTCGACTGTAAGTAATGAAGGCAGTTAGTAGGTACCTACTCAAAGTAAAGAACTAGCGGTTGTTTTTCCACCCGCTCAGTTCGTGCGATAACCAACATCAAAGGTCGATAGTTTCGAATCTTGACCGACTTGTAAAGTTTTTTCTTACGAAGCATTTATTTGGCTTGCAGCCAAACAGCTTCGTTGGCGAATCTCTTTATTGTTTTCTATGGATATTTATCATGATAGACGAAAGTAATAAATATTTGCTTATGACGGACATCCGCCTGCGGTTTCGGTTATGTAGTAGTTATAAAATAGGTAAATAATATGGCCGCGACGTTTACGTTTCAGCACTCTTTGAAGTCAAGGTTCTTACAACAAGATCACGTCCACCAAGAATGTGCCAATGCACCACTCTTAGTAGAGGACTGAAGTCTTATCTGCCTGTCAATGGCACCCGCATCTTTATCATACAAATCAGAACACAACAATGTAATGTGAATCACTGTTTGGTAGCAGGACTTCCCCGGATAAACTCAACAAAGGCTCTACGACTAAAACTCTGAACTTTTTATATTGTCTAAAAAGTCTACCTATTTAGTAGATAAGAAACTTCAACCACGGACGACTGACATGTTTGGTATGCTACCGATGGCCTCCCATACAGACTTCCAAAACGACCAATCTTGTGCAGTCAGGTACCTACCTATCTAACGGCTCTTAGGAAACTTCATTGTGTCTTTATCTTGTGGAGGGCTATTCCGTGGTGTAGTCTCGAAAAGATTTCGGCCCTAATACCTACAAAAACAAAACTGTTTTTCCAGTATCTCTACGAGATCGGTCACAGGGTATGCGTGACGCAGCCGCGGGTAGCCGCCGCGGTGACGCTAGCGAGTCGCGTGTCGCAAGAACGCGGTCAACTTGTTGGACAACACGTCGGGTTTGCTGCTGGGATGATGGCTGAGAGATCTCCTGAAACTGGGATTGTGGTGAGTACATCAAAGAAGACAGAAACAAAGGTACATAAATACTCCCAAAAACAGACAAGCGAAAGATAACAAAAGAAGACATATGCGATGGTAAATATGTAGGTAATAGAAAAAGCTGGTCTAACTAATTGGTCTAGCTGTGCCACAAATTACGTCCACCAAAGACGCTTCATGTGCCATTATATTAGTCCAGTCCATCACTCTTACGCCTTATATGCATGTTATTACACCGTAATTTCACTAGCATCTGACATCTCTGCAGCGAGAGAAAAATGTGTGTTCTTTCACGAGCTCTTTTGCAAAGAGCAATATTACTAGATAGCAGAGGCCAGTAAGTGGTCTCAAATATGTCAAGGTTTCAAAACAATAGGTAAACGACGTAACCATTCAAGTGTTAAAGTTTGAAGTGTCCGGTAAATGAGGTGATTATTAACCGTTACGGACAAATATCCGTCTCTATTCTCTATTGACCTTCAAATAGCGGAATTGTATTATCTATTGTATAATAATTTGTAGTCAATGTTTGTAGGTTCCGAAAACTGACAATAAACCAGATGGTTTAACAAACCCTATTTCATTTTTGACTGTTCTAACCGTCATTTCTAGAATGGGGATTTTGAGACTTACCTAATAAAGGTTAGTCTCAAAGTCCCCATTTTTATACCAACATTACCAATAGAAGATCAACTAATGAAATGGGGATTTTGAGACTTACCGAATAAAGTCTTAAAATTCCTATTTTTGATACAAACAGATTTAACGATCAACGAATAATTTCTCATTTCAGTTTATGACGGAAGGAGTTCTTCTCAGAGAAATGTTTGCATCGCCACTACTAATGCAATACACGTGTATTGTACTTGACGAGGTAATTTCCAACTTTTAAACTAGGTGAAACTAAGCGTTCCCCAATGGGGATTTAATTTTTTTGGTGCTTAGTGCCAATATCCCCTTGCGAGTTCAGGCTGAAGTAGTTTGGTACTAAAATACAAAAGCATTATTTTATTGTTGCTGAATACGTTCAGCTTAGATTTCACGACTGGTATAATATCAATAATATTAGGTCGTTCTGTACATTTTCTCATATAAAATCATTTTGCAGGTGCACGAAAGAACGTTGATGACTGACGTTCTGATGGGACTACTTAAAAAAATTGCAAAGGTGAGCCCTAGCTAAATCTATTAAACAAAATAAGTAAGTACATATATTATTATGCATGGGGATTTTAGTGCCAAAATTGCCTTCGCAATCGCAAAGGGGATTTTGGCACTAAACATTTCAAAATTATTTTCAAACGGAATATTATATAGGTACCTACCTATTTGGAAATTAATCCAAATTAGTGTGAGGTTTTTAGAAACGAACATAAAGTGTGGTTACCATAAAAAATGACAAATGTAACGTGCTGGTGCAAAAATGCTGTCACTTTTTATGTTTGATGAAAAAAAAAAAAAACTAGTCAAAACGTAAAAATGATCTGTGCCTATGTATTCTAGTCAAAATACATAGGCACAGATCATTATAATATTATCATAGGTATTTTATATTTTTAGAAACGCAAAACCCTAAAGCTGGTAATATCATCAGCGACTATGGATGCGGAATTCCTCAAGGATTTCTTCAATATATCCGAGAAGGGCAAAAGTACATCTGTGGTTATGTCGATGCAAGGACGGACTCATCCGATTGATGTTTTCTATAGTCAAGGTAAGGTGATGAAAAACACCATGCGGAAACCATCATCATTTTCTTGTAAAACTGGTTAACCTTGTGGGACTGGGATACGTTTAATTCTGGATTTGTTTTTCATCAAAAAAATGGAAGGGGGTTATAAGATTGATGGCGTTGTGTGTCTGTCTGTGCCCTCGTAGCTCTAAAAGTATGGCTCTGATTTATTTGTGGGTTTTTCGTAAGAAAAATTATTTATCTAGAATCATCTTCTTAGTCATGTTTGGTGAAAATTAGTGTAGCCGTTTCTTTATGAGGATATTCATCAGCTTTGAAAACCAGTTTTGAGGAATCTCAGACAAAATTGCAGTTCGGAACATTTAGTTTATCTCTAAATTAGCGCCATCTAGTACACTGTGTAAGAAGTACTAAAACTGCGCCCGATAGATGTCACTGTTGAAAATCTACACAGGCGGATTCTAGATGGAAAACTATTCCTTTCAAATTAGCGCCATCTAGTACGCTACATAAGAACTACTAGAACCACACCCGATAGATGGCACTGTCGCTAACACAGACAAATCCTAGATAGAAAAACTAATCCTTTCAAATGGTGAAGAAAAACATTATTATTTATAGAGCCCGTACCAGACTACGTGAAAGCTACAGTGGATACAGTCATCAAGATACACGAAAATGAACCTTTTGGGGACGTATTAGCGTTTCTAACATCTCAGGTATGTTTTAGCTTAAAAAAAGTTTTTTTTTTTAATGGTAAAGGTAATGGAACAAGCTGATAGCTAACCTGATGTTAAGTGGTAACTTCTGCCTATAACAATGCATTACCTCACAGAGCAAGTCCAATGAGGACGTGCCCTGTGAAAAGTAGTTTGGAAGTGACAGAACAAACAGAGGTGAACACTGAACACTTTTACGCCTTAGAGAAGATGTAGTATATGCCCAAGTGCATCGCCTCACAGCGCACGTCCACTAATAAACGCATGACGTATTTTTTAAGCTTGCTGCATTTTTCTTTATTTCCAGGAAGAAATCAACGAAGCTCTAGAAATACTACAAAGCTACGCGACTACAAACAATGAATCAAACAAATTCAGACATACATTTCCAAGTGGTATCAAATGCTATGATTTGATGGTGTTACCTATGTATGGGAGTTTGCCGTATTACAGCCAAATCAAGTAAGGACTTGTCTATAACTACCCCTTTAGAAAAACTACTAATAATTATTACTCGTTTAGTATTGCAGCGACATCTATTAGTTTTTGATAGAACTAAATAGTTTGTACGACCTTCAATAGATGGCGTATTTCAGAAACTTTTTACGTATGTTTGTATCGACAATTAGTTCGTATATCTCCGCATAGATGGCGCTATTTTCAACATACTAAATTCAAACAAAATGTATTTTAAATTCATTCATAAATGTGATATTTTTATTGTTTTAGAGTATTCCAAACGGCAGATAAAAACGTTCGTAAAATAGTCCTCGCTACGAATATAGCTGAGACCAGTGTTACCATACCCGGCATTGTCTATGGTAAGTATTTTCTATTTATCCTTCAAAAAATACAGAATGTAATAAAACCACTCCGGAACACTTTAGGGGGTCAAAATACCCATTTTTCGCCCTCACATTGAGATCTTTTTGAGGAAAAGTTGGCTCTTTGACTTTCTGAAGTTTTTATAAGTTTGTTGTAAAACTTTTTGGCGCGTAATAAAAAATATACTCACCTCGTCTAAAAACAACTTGAGTTATTTTTAGAATAGAATATAAAAGAAAACGTTTATTTTGTGCGTATTTTGTTAAAAAGAAACATAATTAAGTACCACAGCGAAGATATTTTTTTGTAACAGTTTACTTACAAGGTTTGCTTCGTGTAGAACTAGAGGGCGTTGTGTGAAATATCAATGAATATATTTTAACTATTAACACCTTCTATTTCTGTCTAGTTTTCACAAAAATAGCTACTTCTTTTCAGTAATAGACAGCGGTTTCCACAAGCTGCCATTCTTTGACCCAGCAGTGGGCGTGGACTCGATCACAATAACAGCTGTATCTAAAAACAATGCGATACAACGCGCCGGCCGCGCCGGGAGAACTGGGAAAGGGAAATGCTATAGGTAAGTTAATTAATATTAATCATTTAGTTAGTTCAGTTAGTAAGTTATAAACAAAAGTAAGTAAAGTAAGTAAGTTAGTAACAAACAATTAGTTTCATTTGTTTCAAAAATTAGTACCAATAATTGCTGTAAAAGTGTTTTAAAAATTGTTGGTTTCAAAAATAAGTAAGAATAAGAAATTGGTATCGAATAATTCAATTCAAATTTAATTTAATTCGGTTTCAAGAATTAGTTCAAAGTGGGTTTCAAATATTGGTATCGAGAACTTGTTCAAATTGGGTTTCGCAATTTGCTTTCAAAATTTTGTTTCATAAATTAGTACCAAAATGGGATTTATTCATAAATTGGAATCAAAAATGGGATTCTAAAGTTGGTATCAAAAATTGTGGTACCAAAAATTGGTTTCAGATATTGGTATCAAAAATTGGTTTCAAAAATTGTGGTACCAAGTAATGGTATCAAAAATTGGTTTCAGATATTGGTATCAAAAATTGTGGTACCAAGTAATGGTATCAAAAATTGGTTTCAGATATTGGTATCAAAAATTGGTTTCAAAAATTGTGGTACCAAGTAATGGTATCAAGAATTGATTCAAAAGTGGGTTTGACAAGTTGATTTCAAAAATTGGTGTCACAAATTGATATCCTTCAAACCAAAACAATTTCTTTTTAAAATAATATTCTGTTACTATATTCAGATTATACACAGAATCAGAATATGACAATCTCCCGACCAGCGTCCCTCCAGAGATGTGCAGAAGCGATCTGTCCAGTATGCTGCTACAGTTGAAGGCTTTAGGTATACATAATGTACTTAGGTATGTATTCATTCTCATTTAATTATGTAAGACAGGCGTCATGGCTCAGTCGGTAGTAGCTCTGTCTTCCGAGCTGTGCGTCGTGGGTTCGATCCCCACTGAGAACAAACATTTGTGTGTGGCAACATAGATGTTTGTTATATGTTTGGGTGTTACTATGTATTATAAGTATGTATTTACAAAAAACAAATGTGTATAAGTATTATATCAGCAATCTAGTTCCCATAGTACAAGCTTTGCTTAGTTTGGGACTAGAGGGCGTTGTGTGTAATGTCCAAAAATATTTATTTATTTAGTAATATTATTTACTAGCTGATACCCGCGGCTTCGTTCGCGTTCCATTAGATCCCGTTGATTTTCCGGGATAAAAAGTAGCCTATGTGTTAATCCTGGTCACGGACATATTGAAGTATTGATGATTCAATAATCATCCTTCATTACTTAAGACCGGATATTTTGAACCTTAAATCCTTGAATTTTAGGTATATTTTCTTCAACATTTTTATCACTTTTTCTTGTTATAATATTCAACCTTATCTCCTTGTATTAAGGTTCACATTCCCAACACCGCCGCCAGCTAAATGTCTACTATCCGGGTTAGAAACATTATACGCATTAAAAGCATTGGATAAAGATGGATTATTAACAGAAGAATTTGGAAACAAGATGGCGGAACTTCCGCTAAAACCTATGTGTGCTAAAATGATTTGTAACAGTGGTAAGTGGTACTTAGTATAAGTTTGGCTTAGTTTGGGGCTAGATGGGGTTTTAATTTATATTCGTAACGGTTTATATTTATTGTATCAGATGGTTGTACAAGTTTGGCTTAGTTTGGGCCAAATTTTTGCTCATAGTATAAGTTTTGCTTAGTTTGGCGCTAGATGGGGTTTTAATTTATATTTAGTGTATTAGCAGTTTTTACTCATAATATATGTTTGGCTTAGTTTGGGGCTAGGTGGGGTTTGAATTTAGTTCGTATCAGTTTATATTCATGTTATTAGTTTATTTCCCCATAGTACAAGTTTGGCTCTGTTTGGGGCTAGATGGCGCTGTGATTCTCACTTATTTTTTCAGGTGAATTCGGATGCATCGACGAGGCATTGTCAATAGCAGCCATGTTGCAAGTAGACAATGTTTTTACAAAATCTAGTGGAAAAGAAAGTATTGCTGCTAAAGTATCTAGAAGGAATAATTTTGAAGTAAGTACCTACTTAATTAAGTTGTAAACGCCCACCTGATGTTTAGCAGTCACGGACAAACAGGCACCTTTAAAGTAATGGAAGTAGTACAATGCCTCACAGAGCGCGTCCTCAGTAAACGTTATTGGTGTAGATATGCATTGGTTCCGATCTTTATTTTAATTTGCTAACAATGAATAAGCTCAATAACAATGCACTATCTCACAGAACGCGTCCATTAAGGAAGCTCCCTGTGAGGTGTTGCTCTGTAGTACCTACCTACCTAAATAACAATTTATGATAGTAGAAATAACAATTTTCAAGAAGAAATATATTTATTATTGCGATCTTAGTATATTTTGTAAAAATATTTTGCGTATACTGAGTAAATATACTGCAATATTTTGTAAAAAAAAAAAAAAAAACGGGGTGTAAAAATGTTCCATTTATTTAGTTTCAACCCACTCGGAAGTACCACTGTTGGGACGAACGGAAATATTTTAAAATAGTGGGACGAACAATAATGAAAATACTTATTTTTAGTAAACTAAAGTAAATTACATTTATTGGACATAAAAACTATTAACATTTAGTACCTACAAATGTATACTGAGTAGTTTAAACATTGCATAAATCTGGGACGAAACGAAATCCAGTGGCACGAAACGAAACCCAGTGGGACGAATGAGAATTAATGATATTTTTTGTTTTTTAGGTCGCAGAAGGAGACATAATAATGTACTTAAACATATTAGATGCATACTTAAAACTAAAATCTGAACATACCGATGAGAAACGATGCAAAAAAGCGAGCAAAGACTGGTGTCAGAAGATGTATCTTAGTTACAAAATTATGGAAAAGGTACTTAGTATATACTTACTATTCTACTAATATTATAAACGCGAAAATTTGTAAGTATGGATGTATGGATGGATGGATGGATGTTTGTTACTCTTTTACGCAAAAACTACTGATCCGATTTGGATGAAACTTGGAATATATATTGTCCGTGATCTGGATTAACACATAAGCTACTTTTTATCCCGGAAAATCAACGGGATCCAACGGGACGCGAACGAAGTCGCGGGCGGCAGCGTGTATACTTATAATTGTTTGTTCTATGTCTGAGTGTTACTATATATTATAAGAAGCGCTCGTGGCTAGGCTTGCTTCGTCAATCTTCACCGATTATCTAAGTTAAGCGACGTTCGGCGCGGTCACTATTTAGATGGGTGACCGTTACATTTACATCTGAGCGCTTCCGTGCTTGCCACGTTAAACTGTCCCGGCTCTAGCGGTCGTTAACGACGGAGGTCTTAAGGCGGCCTAAAACCTCCGTCACCAGAGTTGGTCATTAACTCATACGAGCTTGCTTGCTTACTGTGTATTACAAGTAACTAAGTAAGTAAGTAAGTGTGTATTACTGTGTATGTATATACAAAAAATATAAGTATTCTTACCAATTTGTACCAGCTTTGCTTAGTTTGGAGCTACATAGCATTATATAAAATGATTATCGAAATTTAATAATCAATTTTTTATTTCAGGCTTGTGAAATAAGAAATAGTTTGGAGAAGCTAATTAAAGGAAAATTTGAAATGACAAATAGAGTTATTGATGGAGTGGATCTAGGCTCCGGTACGTACCTAATCTACTATAAACGTATAATTATTAAATATTCATTCATTATTAGGTTATAAATATTCATCCATTATTAGTTACAATGTCAGAAATATAGTAACAAAATATCACATTTTTTTAGAGTGGCTTAGTGGTTAGTTACTTAGTGGGTAGTTAGGGGATAGGTGCTTAGTGGGAAGTTACATAATGGGTAGTTGCTTAGTGGGTAATTACTCATTGGGTAGTTAGTGAGTAGTTACTTAGTGGGTATTTCTTCGTAGGTCGTTACTTAGTGGGTACTTTTTCGTGGGTAGTTAGTGGGTAGTTGCTTAGTGGGTAGTTACTCAGTGGGTAGTTAGTGAGTAGTTACTTAGTGGGTATTTCTTCGTGGGTTGTTACTTAGTGGGTACTTCTTCGTGGGTAGTTAGTGGGTAGTTGCTTAGTGGGTAGTTACTTAGTGGGTATTTCTTCGTGGGTTGTTACTTAGTGGGTACTTCTTCGTGGGTAGTTAGTGGGTAGTTGCTTAGTGGGTAGTTACTTAGTGGGTATTTCTTCGTGGGTTGTTACTTAGTGGGTACTTCTTCGTGGGTAGTTAGTGGGTAGTTGCTTAGTGGGTAGTTACTTAGTGGGTATTTCTTCGTGGGTTGTTACTTAGTGGGTACTTCTTCGTGGGTTGTTACTTAGTGGGTACTTCTTCGTGGGTAGTTAGTGGGTAGTTGCTTAGTGGGTAGTTACTTAGTGGGTATTTCTTCGTGGGTTGTTACTTAGTGGGTACTTCTTCGTGGGTAGTTGCTTAGTGGGTAGTTACTCAGTGGGTAGTTAGTGGGTAGTAACCTAGCGGGTAGGTACATGTACCCCGTAAGAGCGCTACTATTTGTAGTTCGATTAAAAATTGTTAATCATTTTACTATTATATTATTTCAGCAAAATGCGAGAGAGTTATGAAATGTGTACTATCGGGCTACTTCCCGAACGCAGGCTACTTACACACGACGGGCAATTACCGCGGCGTTAGAGACGCTGCCTTATACATCAGTCCACAGAGCTGCCTGTATCGTGTGCAACAACCTAAATGGTATGTTATTTAACCAAAAGCTTACTAAACTTACTTATACAGGGTGTTACCAGACCACTTCCGAAAACGAAAGGGGGAGCTACAGCACACCAAAACCCAACCAAAAAAAAATCAGTTATCCTGAAAAATAATTATAGCCGGAGAAAACAATGTTTAAAGATTTGTATTTATTTCGCCAGCCCGCAATGTACGCATTCACGTAGGTAAGGTCGAGGCGTAGTACTATTATTTATTCTGTGTCGTCAGTGCCTACTAACGTAGGTAGGTACTAACATGGTCTGATTGGAACCTCCAAGTTTTCGGAAGTGGTCTGGTAACACCCTGTATACTTAAAATTTTACGTTAGAATAAGAATTACCTACTTACCAAATTGTATCAAATTCATATACGAATGTTATTACATTTAACGAAATGGCTAAATAAATAAATATAAAAAAAATATATCAAAATATAAAACTAAAGAAGTGATAAGAGATATTCCACTAATTATTATAAAATAGCTGACTAAAATATCTGTCAACCAGCATACGATGAACCTCGCAGCAAATGACTGCTTTTGGTTTAGAGAGTTCAAGCTGGATCTAAGAATCCACGTCTTTGATTTCAATAAAATATAGCCTATGTTTCAATCCGGAAAAATGGCTTCGAATGGTATAAGTTTCGTTAAAATTGGTCCAGTAGGTAAGGCGTGATCAGTGAATAAACAAACAAACAAACTCGATTTGTGGAATCGGAATCGTTTATTTAGTAGATCTGCATAATATTTAGTTAATTCATATCTTTAATTTTAGTTTTTGGCTTTTTTCAAAATTTTATAATAGTAGGTAGGTATAGTTGTCAAAGTTTAGATATTTCGATGTTTGTGTTCCAATAACGCTACAACTACTGGTCCGATTTTGATAAAACTTGGTATATAATATATTCCAAGTCTATGTTTTAATCCAGGTTACGAACTATACAGGGTGTTACCAGAAAACTTCCGAAAACTTGGAGGTTCCAATCAGACCATGATACTGAAAACAATAAACGAAAAAAATCGCGAAAAAAAATTGACTTGACTATCTCTTTTTAATTTTTTTTCTAGTTACATACACACAGTACAACATAATAAGACATATCTACCTAATTATCTCATTTAAAAAAGCAAAAAAACAAATAAAATAAATAAAGCAGCAATGTACGTACACGCAGCACGCAGATTACGTCTACTACAGCATGAACAGCTGAGAGTTCATCGCGGGTCATTCAAGTACGCGACGTGCGAGCGACCTACGTTAGTACCTACCTACGTTAGTAGGCACTTACGACACAGAATAAATAATAGTACTACGCCTCGACCTTACCTACGTGAATGCGTACATTGCGGGCTGGCGAAATAAATACAAATCTTTAAACATTGTTTTCTCCGGCTATAATTATTTTTCAGGATAACTGATTTTTTTTTGGTTGGGTTTTGGTGTGCTGTAGCTCCCCCTTTCGTTTTCGGAAGTGGTCTGGTAACACCCTGTATATTACACTAGCCGTCGCCCGCGGCGTTGCTCGCGTTCTACCCTTTAGAGTGTGACGTTTCAAAATTCCTTTCTTAGTGCACCCCTACACTATATAAGGATACTACCCTCCAAATTTCATACCTCTAGGACTTATAGTTTAGGCTGTGCGTTGATTCTCTGTCAGCTTCAAAAGAGTTTTATATATTTAGAAGATAGTTCGTAACCTGGATTTAAACCATAGGCTACTTTTCATCCCGGAAAATCAACGGGATTAAACGCGATGCGGACGAAGTCGCGAGCAAAAGCTGGCTCTAAATATTTACAAAATACACATGAAACAGTTGAGCTATCTACAAACCGTTGCAAGCGATTTATAGATAGCTCAGCTGGTCCAAATCAGTAGCAATCGGAAGCGTGCTCAACTGAATTACTTTGCAACTTTGTAATACTGATTAAAATACTATTTGTTTACATAAATACATCTCGTAGTACAAAGCTACAATGTAAATAGTATTTTATCATTTCGTAGTTAGCTACTTATTGTTCCTAGTTTAGATATGAAACTGTTGATAACTAATTAAAACTAGTTTCAATATCAAACCTTTGAGATCAATATTCAATATGTCAGAGTCTAGGTAAACACAATCAATATCAATATATATAATTATATAAAACTCTTTTGAAGCTGACAGAGAATCAATGCACAGCCTAAACTATAAGTCCTAGAGGTATGAAATTTGGAGGGTAGTATCCTTATATAGTGTAGGGGTGCACTAAGAAAGGAATTTTGAAACGTCACACTCTAAAGGGTAGAACGCGAGCAACGCCGCGGGCGACTGCTAGTAGATAAATATTCTTGGATATTTCACACAACGCCTTTTAGTCCCAAACTAAGCAAAGCTTGTACTATATTGCTGTTTATATCATCTTATATCTAGAATTCTAGACTAAATGCAAAGGCCTGATTATTATTACTACTGAAAATACTTAGTAGACGCAGACAAAGTCGCAAGCAACCTCTAGTTGCAGTAGTAGTAGTAGTCTAGTTCTAGTCTCTCAATTTGACTACTTTGCGAAGAGTTCTCCGTAATAAGTTTTGTTGTACAAATTTTGATAAAAATAAATAATAATAATAATAAAAAAAAACACCTAATTCTCAAATTAAAATAACACAGAAAAGCAAAATACGTAATGTTTTTCTAATTATTTTTATTTAGAAGCTATATTACTGAACTGATTTTGATGACATTTTTATAGAAGCAATCTTTATGAAATTTTTTATTCGGTTTGAAAATAATGAATAAAACTAAAATGTTTATTTTTTATTTTAGAAAAAATCATATTGGGCTAGATAATATACTAAGTATAATGAACCTTATTCTTTTGTCCCCAGGGTCGTGTTTGCAAGTGTACAATCATCAGGCGACAAAACTTATATGCGAGATCTCATGGTTATAAAAAAAGAATGGCTTTTAGAAATAGCTTCACATTATTATAAAGAAATATAGGTTTTATACAATTTATTGGTTTTATTTTTTTCCTCTTATATTTTTGATAGGCGTCACAGCTGTCGTTAGTAGCTCTGGCTTCCGTGCTGTGGGTCGTGGGTTTGATCCCCACTGAGAACAAACATCTCTGTGGCAAACATAGATGTTTTTCTATGCAAGTGTAACAAACATAGATGTTTTTCTATGCAATGTGACAAACATAGATGTTTTTCTTTGAAAGCTTTTTCTTTTCACTACCAGAATCAAACCCACTCCTAAAGTCTCGGTCTAGTCACTCACTACGCCATAAAAGTTGTCACATGACCAAAATACCATTTAGATAAGAAATTAGCACGCTTAATGTACATGATTAATTTTAAGTTTATCTTTTGACATTTGAACTTACACTTTAGTTCACAAAATTGACAAACGTCACAGCTCAGTCGTTAATAGCTCTGCCTTCCGTGCTGTGGGTCGTGGGTTCAACCCCCACTGGGAACAAACATTTGTATGTGGCAACATAGATGTTTGTTCTATCTCTGGGTGTTACTATGTATTATAAGTATGTATTTACAAAAAAAAAATGTATGTATGTATTCTATCAGCCATCTAGTTTCCATCGTACAAGCTTTGCTTAGTTTGGGACGAGAAGGCGTTGTGTTAAGTGTCCGTGAATATTTATTATTTATTTATTTACTATGTATTATAAGTATGTATTTACAAAAAAATGTATAGGTAGGTATAAGTAAGCAAGCAAGCTCGTATGAGTTAGTGGCCAACTCTGGTGATAGAGTTTTTAGGCCGCCTTCAGGCCTCCGTCATGGCTTAACGACTGCTAGAGCAAGGGCCGACAGTTTAACAGTTTAATGATATAAGTATTCTATCAACAATCTAGTTCCCATAGTACAAGCTTTGCTTAGTTTGGGACTAGAGGGCGCTGCGAAATGTCCAAGGCTCAATGATTGAGGATCTTAAAATACCTTAGGTAGGTAGGTATTTGTTAAAGCATTGGCCTCGCATCAGTAATTTTCCAAAAGTACTTGGGTAGGTAAACACAATCCAGACCGAAGAATGTACCTAGTGATAAATGAATTATAAATAATAATAAAGTACATTATTTATGTGTCTGATTGTGGAAGGTAAAAATAACAATGAATCATCATTATTGTTGTATAAGTCTGGTCTAGGCTAATTGTACCTACTTATTAGGTACCTACTTATTTAGTACTTATTCAGTATCTGCTTAGTAGCTACTCAGTAGGTACCTACTTTGTACCTTACCTACTTAGTAGGTACCTACCATGGTATCTTAATATTGTTCTTGTTACCTACCAGGTTTTTTTTAATGTGTTGCCTATGTATGAAATAAAAAGTACCTAAGTTTAAGACATACCTACAACCCGACTAGGTACTGAAAACGATCTAAAAACTAGGAAACAAGAAAATATTCCCATCTGAAATAGTTATGACATTACATACTTAACCTAATGATGTTTAGAGGATCGCAGCTGTAGTCATATGCCACACTAGCCGTCGCCCGCGGCGTTCAAGACCCTTTAGAGTGTGACTTTTCAAAATTCCTTTCTTAGTGCACCCCTACACTATATAAGGATACTACCCTCCAAATTTCATACCTCTAGGACTTATAGTTTAGGCTGTGCGTTGATTCTCTGTCAGCATCAAAAGAGTTTTATATATTTAGAAGATAGAAGAAGATTGCCCAGAGCGCTTGTAGACGTCCGTTTAATAATCTGCAAGCTTCGGATATTGATAGGTAGGTACTAGTTACATAGGTATAGTATTATAATTAAGTGTCATCTGCGTCTAAGCTTAGATACCTATACCTAGGTATACCTACCTAGTAATACATCGATAAAGTTTAAAGCTTATAGGTATATCATTAGTTATGTAATTTTTTTATTTTCTATGTAGGTACCTATGTGACTTATTGGAATTATCTCTTTAACTAATGTAATTGGTCTAACCGTGTTAGTTAAAGTAAAATAAATCAATATCAAACCTATTATGTTTTAAACATCAATCATCAATATTTTTATTATATAAAACTCTTTTGAAGCTGACAGAGAATCAACGCACAGCCTACACCATAAGTCGTAGAGGTATGAAATTTGGAAGGTAGTATAGTGTAGAGGTGCACTAAGAAAGGAATTTTGAAAAGTCGCACCCTAAAGAGTCAAGAACGCGAGCAACGCCGCGGGCGACGGCTAGTAAAGCATAAAGATAAAGTTTTTATATTAGGTCGTTGGAAATTACAGTTTCTGGCGAAAAGTTTGAAGAGTTTTTGATAAACTTCGTAGAATAGGTTAGGACGTACACCAAAATTTTATTGTTGACTCAAAATACGAGGAAAACAAACAAATAAATGATTGATTTTGCGAATATTTACCAAGGTAGGTACCTACGAGTATATTACGAGTACGCAGTGCATTGCCTTACAGGACACATCCTCATTGGACTTGCTCTGTGAGGTAATGCATTGTTATAGGCAGAAGTTACCACTTAACATCAGGTGAGCTATCAGCTTGTTCCATTACTTTTATCATAAAAAAAAAAGATTGGTGAAAGTAGGTACTTAGGTCAAAAATAATGTAGGTACTCGTACCTATTAGGGAGTTAGTTACCTAGTTTATTTAAATAAGCATCCATCTGAAAGTTACATCTCAAAGTGCACCTATCTAAAGACCAATAGGTAATTATCTAAGTGAAGCGACGTTCCGTTCACTATTTGGATGGGTGACTGTTAGTTAATTTGTACTACTACAACTCTTACTGAAGCCTGAATTGATTAGGGCTTGCTTTGGCGATATTCCTCTTCCTAAAAAGTTGTCGACGACCGACGACGTCTAGACAAATAAGGTGATGTCAATAATACCGAGGTGATAAATTATCAACTTTAGGTTAAGAATTTGCACCCGGACTTAACCAACTTATCACTTATGGTCATTTCACACAGACACGACGCGACACGACAAGACTTGAAGAGGCAAGTGACCGCATTTTCGGTCTTACTTATGACGCCCTCTCAAGTGTCTCTCAAGAGTTGAGAGACGTATAAGCAAATGATTAAATATTTTTCTTATTCTTTCTTCATTGCAAGAATTCCTATTAGGTATACAGAATCCTAGTCTATGATCATAATTATACTCGAGCACTCGACTGACTGAATCAGCTCTAAACGAAACCAACGGAGCTACGATGTGCACGCGATATTTATATTTTTCGACTTGTTCTTGCAAAATGAAGACGTTATGCACAATTTGGTGAATTATTACATTGTCTGTGAACATCCTAGGCTCGCTGGGACGGAACATAGTAAAGGCAAGAGAGAGCTTCAGGCTGCGTCTCGCGCCGTGACATCTCAAAAAGTGCGCATCGCGTCGCGTCGTGTCGCGTCTTCGTGTGAACTGACCCTTAGACATAGGTAAGTATATTATGTAAATATATTCGCTCTAAATCACGTTGTTTTTGTTTACATTAGCCTTTGTTTTTTGTCAACAGAAGATGTTGCGGTATTCCGCTTATCTTTCGATCCAACGGAAGGCGGTACTAAGCGGTGCCTACTAAATATCCTTGGACATTTAACACAACGCCCTCTAGTCCCAAACTAAGCAGAGCTTGTACTATGGGAACTAGATTTCTGAAAGAATACTTTGGTAGGTATATATTTTTTTTGTAAATAGGTACATAGGGACTAGTAAATAACATCCAGATATAGAACAAAATTAATGGTTTGCCAATGTACACTAAAAATGGTTCCGTCCCGTTCTCATAAAATTTCATAAAGTGAAATTTAACTTATTTTTAAGATCTTTAACAACCTGAAATTTATTGAATAAATGATCTAAGATTATGATTAAAAATTGAAACAACAGAGACAGCCTTCATTTTAGCGCTGTAAAATTAGGTTAGTTTAGAAAAAGCAACAGATTTGATACTAGTCTCTAGAATATAAAGACAACTGGTTTATACAGTTGCTAGACAAAAAAAACTAGACCATGTAGGTAGCCAATTTCTAGCAGGCCTAGGTACGTATAGGTAAGTCTAAAGTAGGTACACTTTATAAAAGTTGTTGTTGTTGTTGATAGTCTTATCAACAACATCTAAAAAAAAATCTGTGATAAGCCTCTGATAGTATTACAAAAAATAGAAGCTACCTACTTAGAAGCTTTTGGCAATAAACAAATGATACACGTGTAAGGTAACAAATTAATTTTGACAGGTTCACGTTTATAATATAGTAGGTACCTAGGTACTAAACGAAACCACAAGGTGTGTAAGGATAATGCTAATAGGTAAACTTCCTCGAGGTGCCACCCAGTTGGTCAATTTAGGCCCGTATTGTTTCTTACCCGATTATTCAGCCAATTGTAAATCGATTTTGATGATTCTTTTTTTATTTGATAGATCATACTTCAGAGATAGTTTCATATAAATTTTATCCAAATCGGTTCAGTAGTTTGACAGTTATTTGTTCATTTATATCGTCGTTGGTAACTCAAGTAGGTACATTTTTTTAATGAAAAAGTGATCTACAATTTTTTCTATCATTAACAAAATGGCAACTTTGCGAATGTTATCTCTAACATGTGTGGCCATAAAATACCTACCTACCTTATCATGCGCTCGTTATAACGGCCAACGGTCGTTATGTTACGATAACTTATCTAAAACATAATTTCGTTACAGTGTTAGGTAGTTGTTTTTCATAAAAACTGGTCATATTATTGCGTAAGCTTACAACTGAAATACACTTGAGGGCACTTCCCAGTTATCTACTAAATACTTGTATACCTATTCATAATAATTTTTATAGCTAACATGTACCTATATTTTATTGATAAGGGGTAATATAGCTAGGGTAAGTACATGCACCCTGTAAGGGCACTGAAATATGTACCTACTAGCCGTCTCCCGCGGCGTTGCTCGCGTTAGAGTATGACTTTTCAAAAATTCCTTTCTTAGTGCGCCCCTACACTATATAAGGAACCTACCCTCCAAATTTCATACCTCTAGGACTTATGGTTTAGACTGTGCGTTGATTCTCTGTCAGCTTCAAAAGAGTTTTATATATATTGATTGATGATGATGATTAATGATTGATAAAACTGTAAAAAAGTCAAAAACTAAGATTAAAGATATGGATAAACTAAATATGCAGATCTATTAGATATAAACGATGGATGCAATGCATCACGTCTCGAGCGGATGTGCTCAGTGAGGCAATGCGTCGTTATAGGCCAAAACATCATTGGCGTGTTTTATTATTTACCTAGTTATATAAAAAGTATTTTTAATGCAAAGAGTCTGGGGCAAATTGGATGGAGGCATAGGTCCCAAGTTTCTTTTTAACTTGCAATGATGGAACTTTGTTTGTCATAATACACTTACAATGCAGTTTATAAAAATGTAACAATGTCATTATAAAGCTGCGGGAATCATTCGTTATTAGACATTTTATTCCGAAAAATTTTGTCTCTTTCAATGTTTTTGGTCGTATTTACAGGTGTTTACGTCAAAATAATTACCTTATTTTGCGTTTTCGAGACCGCTACTGCATAATAGATTATGATAAAACCAACTAATAACATAAATAATAAAATTTATCTAAAAATTAACTAAATGTATGCAAATCGGGACCTAAAATGCCCCAACGCCTTTTATTTAGTTAAAAAAATCGTATGATAAGATTTGACTGACGTAACTCATCGTCAGTCAAATCATGTGACTACCTTATGACATGTGTGTGTATACCTACCTAATCAGAAGACCTTGATTTCCGACCACCTGAACTCAACACTATCTAACACTCACTTATCACCTGATGTCTGGCTTGAGATGTTCAAAGTTTACATTCCGAGTGATAGCAAGAAAACTGTATATTTCGGTACGTGGACGTGCTCAGTGAGGCATTGTTACAACAATGTTACGTATTATGGTGCAATAATAAAACGACGTTGCTTATCTTCTTTCTTATCATCAATAAATATAAAACTCTTTTGAAGCTGACATAGAATCAACGCACAGCCTAAACTATAAGCCCTAGAGGTATGAAATTTGGAGGGTAGTATCCTTATATAGTGTAGGGGTGCACTAAGAAAGGAATTTTGAAAAGTCACACTCTAACGCGAGCAACGCCGCGGGGGACGGCTAGTAAATATATAAAACTCTTTTGAAGCTGACTTAGAATCAACGCACAGCCTAAACTATAAGTCCTAGAGGTATGAAATTTGGAGGGTAGTATCCTTGTATAGTGTAGGGGTGCACTAAGAAAGGAATTTTGAAAAGTCGTACCCTAAAGGGTCTAAAATTAGAATGAAATCAAGGAATTTAGATTTTGGAATTAGTGCACCCCTACACTATATAAGGATACTACCCTCCAAATGTCATACCTCTAGGACTTATAGTTTAGGCTGTGCGTTGATTATCAGTCAGTTTCAAAAGAGTTTTATATATTTAGAAGATCTAATACTCAACCCAAATCTATGCATGAGTAACCATTTCTTTATCAGCATATACGGGCCTAAGATCACGCATGGGGACTATTTTATTCATTTCTTTTTCATCATTATATTTTCATTCTATCACGATTCTATCACGTATTGGCCGAGAGTACCTGACGCGACTCGTCATTAGTTTTATCACTTTAATGAACCACACACCCACTTTAATAAGATTAATTAATAACTTAATGATATTGCAGAAAATGTAGATAATTAGATTTTAATCATAATGTTAACATTAGAAACAAAGACAAACTCGCTGTTCCCACCACTAGGCTCTCAAAAATTAGTAAATCTTTCAAAAGGCAATGTGTACGCTTCTTTAACAAAATCCCAAGTGATGTGTCTCAATTGTCGATTGGCAAGTTCAAAAACGTAATAAAACAAAGACTTATTTCAAAAGCATACTATAAAATATCAGATTATTTAGAAGACAAACAAGCTTGGGACGAACTAGCTCCAACTCATCCAATAAAAAAATAAATAAATTGTAATCATACCTAATCATACAAAACTATTCAAAGTGATCAGTGAGATTTTATTGAATAAAAGCTTTTTGACTTTGACTTCGATAACTTGGTTTTTTTTAATTGATTTCATTTTATTTCATTTCTCATTTTGTGACATGCTGTTGTTACGAAAAAGTGGGATAACTAAAACAATTTAGTTAAGTAGGTATTAGGAGTTATTCTAGTATAGGTAACGTTTCCTAAATAATAAACAAACCTACCTGTACACGGAACCCTGCGAATGGGAAGTTTTTTTATGTAAATAAAAATGTGATAGAAAATATATTTATTTTACATTTTGTCCGTATCACGTTAACCAAACCACAGATCATAATAATATTGGCCAAACTACCCAACTAGGTATTATATTAGACTTAGATTCAATTTAGATTTTTATGATTTTATTTCGAATTAATATTAAATAGATAATTTAATTAAGGTTCTATTTCTATACCTATTAGGTTTTGTGATAATGATCTGGATTATTGAGCTTCTTATCTGTAAACTAGTTTATTAGTTTCTCTTCAGAATAGAGATATTAAAAGTTAGTTTACAAAAAAATATATGAAGGTAGTCTTTTAACCTCTTTTTTTATAAAGTGCCTAGAAAAAAAATTATTTAAAAATAACTCATTAAAAATATTTAAAGGTGAAGAATTTTTAAACGTTTTTAACATTTGAATTCATGAATGCCTGTTTTAAAATAATAAGTTAAGTAATGTGAACCTTAAATTTGGTGTGTGAAATGTCCGCAATTTTTTTTATGTTAAATATATTTTGGGGTTATAATCACAAATTTTGAACTGTTCCATCACCTAAATGTGAAAAGTCAACGGCACCATTCTTTATCTAATACCGCGTTCACACTATGCCATTGCCACTGCCGGCATTCATGCCGCGGACTTATTGCCATAGCAACATCAAAATTGGGTTGGCTGGCAGACAATGCTTTCAGCATTAAGTCCACCCTTTGTAACAAATTTATAATTTTTTTGCAATAAAGTATTAAATAAATAAACATCGGCTTTATTCTCACCAAGGAGCTAGGGCATGAACTTGGCGATGTTGCTGTGGCAATAATTCCAGAATTAATCGCGGCAATCATTCCGGCAGCGGTATGGGCATGTGTGAACGCGGTATAAGAATAAAGGCGATGTTGCTGTGGCATTAATTCCGGAATTAATCGCGGCATTCATGCTGGCAGCGGCATGGGCATAGTGTGCACGCGCTATTAATCATTAGTCTAGCACGAGGTGCGTCTGTGGTCGTACGAGACGACGGTGTTACCGATATGAAGATAACATACTACAACTTTTACTGTAGCTTTAATTATAAATTGATTCACGGTAGACACACTACCAGTCGTACCCCAGACGTGTACGAGTAAACTTATAATAATTATAAATTATTTATAAACATATCTTTTTTTTTAAATTAATATCCAAAGCGTTTGAAAGTGAATTTATAAGAGTCTTTCAGATTTATTATATTTTTCCAAGTGTTTATTAAGTTGTGGTTGAAGATGGCAGCAAATGTTTGTTTATTTTGTGTAAGTTTTATTTATGTTTTTTTAACCTTTTTTAACCTCCGACTGAAAAACGGAAGGGGTATTATAAAATTGACAGCGTTGTGTGTTTTGAAAGTGTCTTATCTGGGAAGGTTTTTAGCCATGTTTGGTAAAAAGTGGTAGAGCAATTTCCATGTTAGGAGGTTTTTTTTTTATGATATAAGTAATGGGACAAGCTGATAGCTCACCTGATGTTAAGAAATGTTAGTGTTAATGATGTTAATGTTGGATATTCATGAACCCTGAAAATCTGATTTCGTTCAATTTCAATGTACTAATCGTATTCTGATGAACTGGAGTCCATACGCCAAGGTCTGATGATGACCGGCAATGATGACGATCTTAGGAGATTATCATGATCGGGTGTTATTAAATTTTTTGTAAAGCTAACTTTGTCATATAAACAAGTCACAGGTTAATACGCCAATTAGTTTTTGTTGATATTTAATTTTCTTTTTACTTTGAAATATAGATATTATAAGAAAAGGTTTGAAGTCTAGTTTAAAATTAAAATTTATTGAATACTCCGTGATAAACTCTTGCTTAAGTACCATGATTAATTTTTATAGGGTCGTAGAGTTTAAGTTGCGAAATGCTATCTAGACAAAACAAACGCTTTTTGCAAAGACACATAAGTTTTGTTACTGACCAACTTGTTCCTAAAAATGTCTGAGAGATAATTTTAATATGGCTTAGTTTTTACTAAATATTGTAATTTTTTTTTGACATAACAGTTGATTAAATTAATTAAAATTGTGTTTTTTTTTTTGAGATCATCAAAATGTACAAAATCCTCAAAAACTTAAATTTTAAAATGATAACAAGGATAAGATTCTGAGAAAAGTATATCTATGTAATTGTTAAAGCAATAGTTTTTATCATAACCTATTATATTGAACTTCCTTAAGATAGCGAGCGGTTACTAACCTAGACGTATTTTTAATAAGTAGTTTTGTTTACGAACACGGCAAATGCTCATGACAGACCAGAGGCGGTGTTGTTATGCTCTATTAGGGGTGATTTGGAATCATCTATCCTACAGCACAAAAATAATATTATCACGAAAAAAATCCTTGATTTTACCATAGGACAGTATCGGCATTTATTCAGCGCATACATATTATTTGGTAATCTACTTCGGGGACAGGCCAGTATGATAATGGGGTCAGGCCAGACTAACCCATCGGACTCACCATACCCCTGGTCATACCCCATGCAGGGGGTAGAGATGGGACGAAACCATACCACTATATGGTAAATAGCATACAAAAAATGTTATTTAGTGTACTTTTTTACAATTTTTTCAGTTTACTTCAACATTGTGACTCGCTACAGTAAATTTTTGACAAATACCTTGTTACCTAAAACATTTCAAAATGGCGGGTACATCGCGCTTGGCAATACAAGCATATCTCAAAATACGCCTTTGTCTCATTACTACTGAAACTATAAGGTTAAAGATTAACACGTAAAAGTGATACAATCGTCACACGCTATACTAGTCTAGTACCAGCTACAACTTTTTTTACAAAATAAAATAATAAACGAATTTGAAAATGGTTACTAAAACTTCACTGTGTCACTTTAGGGTTAAAAGTTCGTTTTCAAGAAAAACTTTCCACAAACAGACAAACGGATAATAACAGTCTTCAAAAGTTTTTTCATGTCTCAGAAGAAACCAATCGAATGAATTTGTTTAACCTGTTTCGTCCCACTGCTGGGCGAAAATCTCCCCAAAACCTTTCACTTTTCCCTTTCTTGGGCCTCCTCCCACGAATTACCTATACTTTTTTCCCTTGTTCATTGGTCATACTTATTTAAAACATTTTTTCCTGTTAACATACCTACGAAACCCTAAAACTCCCTTGGCAACTTGATGACAATACGTAACTTAAACAAACTTAAAAAAGATCTGGTGAGATAAGTTTATCATCTTTAGTAAACAATGATAATTATAATACTCCCTCGAAATTAGGGCATTTTTGACGTCATATTGTCCTAGTTATTTATTAACCAAAGGGATCAAAAGTCTCTAATTCAATGTCATTCTTGAATGGACATAAATTACTACTAAAAGTTTGTAAATAACAGCGTATTAAGATTATAAGAAATCACAAATCTTATGTCTAAGGTTACGCGTATTGACCTAGATCTGGTATCTGAATGTAGCACAATTTTACTGTTCCAATTACAGTCGATGCAAATTCAGAGTCTACATTTTAAATATCATTGGGTACCTACTTTTTACCAAGGTAAGCTTAGTTTAGGGTTAAATGGAACAAATTGTTGGTAATGTATCTTTTTTCGAACGAAACGGTAGGAGTGTTATAAGGTTGACGGCGTTATGTGTCTGTTTGAGCTTTGATTGTAGGTCTACGATTCGAATGCGTATTTTTTGTAAGAAAGGTGATTTACCTGGGATGGTCCATAGCCATTTTTGGTTGAAATTAGTAGAGCCGTTTCCAAGTTATAATATTCATCGACTATGAAAACCAATTTTGAAAAGTTTCAGATAAAATTTCAGTTCATCTCAAGGTATTATGATGAAATGGAGTCTATATTCCAAGGTCTCATGATGACCAGCAATGAGGAAGAGAAACTTAGGATTTTCGTGGTTTATAAAATTAATTGATTTATGTTTTATTTTGTTTACAGAAAAGCACGATAGCTTGTGTTCTCGTCATGGCTTGCATGGCAGTTCTCATCCGGCAGACGGAAGCACGGCCTCCCTGGCTGGCTCCAAGCAGTGGGGTCTTCACTGAATCCGCGGAGTGTCATACGGATGTAAGTTACCTATTTCAACCATCTAGATGGATCTACTGGTACCTAGGTGCCTAGGTTATTGCAATGAGAGCAACGCCGCGGGCGACGGCTAGTAAATAATATTTTTTAGTAGGTATAACAATTTAAAACTTAAAAATTAAGCCTCGTCTTAATGAGATATGAAGTTAATATAATTACGCGGATGTTATTTGTTTCTCCAATTTTTTTAATTAGTCCAAACTCCAATTGGGCGTTCATTTATCTTTTCTACAACGTTAGGTATACTACCTAAATAGTTAATCACTTCAAATTATCTCAGTTTATTTACATACTTATTCTCGTCAGTGGTTTCCATAGTGTCAAGGTCTTTGAACTGATAGTATGAAACTACTCTTTATTTTGTGTAGTTCAAACTGGTATGTGACAATGATTAATGCTCTTATTTATTTAGGTCTAAAGCTCTGTTAGGTAAAATAAATGGCTGCTTCTCTAAATAAATAAATAAATATCGACCTCTATAGTCCCAAAGTAAGCGACTTCGTACGCATGCGAAACTTTCCACCAAAATATCTGTCAACCAGCATACGATGAACCTCGTAGCAAATCGCTGCTTTTGGTTTAGAGAGTTCAAGCTGTATCTAAGAATTGACGTGTTTGATTTCAATAAAATATAGCTTATGTTTCAGTCCGGAAAAAAGGCTTCCGAATGGTATAAGTTTCGTCGAAATCGGTCCAGTAGTTTAGGCGTGATCCGCGAACAAACAAACAGACAAACTCAATTTTCGGAATCATCGTTTATTTTTAATTTTACTTTGCGGCTTTTTTACAGTTTTATAATAGGTAGTGTAGATGTGCAAAAGGCCTAACAAACCCTTATTTCTTGTTCTAGGATGAGCTCCTAGACTTGTGCCAGCGATGTGCCAAGCTCACAAAGTCCAGACTAGCCTACCCAGCCTGCTGTTCCACAGATCTTGAAGCGAGGAAGTGGTGTTCTGACTACGTGTACTTTGGCAGAGGGCAGTACGACTTCCACTAGAATTAGTTTATTATATAGGTAACTATTTATTATTTTAACTAATGTTATTTGAACTAAATTTTAGCCCATAAGTAGGTAGATATAAGCTCAGTATATTGAAACTTCCAGACGTGCGTTTGACATAATTTGTATGAACTCGCCTCGCGCACTTCACAGCTCGATGTTGCACCTACGAAACTTTTTCCCAACTTTTGAGGTAATTTTTACCTACTTGGGGAATTGATATACCTACCTATTATCATTTGATATAATCGGAAAAGTTTTTAGTCGATTAATTTAGTCACTCAATTTAATCGATTTTGTCAATTTGTTTAAAACATATTTTAAAACAAATGATGCCAATATTTTTCTAATTCTATTGTGATTAATCTATATAAATAGGAATGTTTTAATAAAAGAACGAATGGCAAAGAATGTTGTATGTAATTGAAGAGTGATATTTAATCAAGTGTATTATTGATTAAAATAAGTATAATATAGATCAACTCGAGCAATAATTAAATTGCAGGTTAATTATAAGTTGTTTTGTGTCAATCAAAAAAGATAAGGCTGTGATAATTATCTAGTAAATAACTTTATATTTTTAATAAATAAAAAAATAAATAATCAACAATGTTGTTTTTCTACGCTATAGGGTCACTAAATAAATAAAACAATTCTCTATAAATCCATAAATTAATTTATTAACACTATTTGACAATATAACAAGTTCTTTATGTACAAAATCTTGAATTTATTTATATTTAATTAGTTTTCTCTTTCACTTTACAAAGAGCATTAATATAATAATAACATTACTTATTTTGTTTTATTAAAATTTAACAATTTTGTTAAAATTAATATCGTGATTGGAATTTTAAAAATAATAGTTAAAAGTGCGAAGAGAAAAAATAACATTATCAAATCAAATAATATTAAAACAAGATTGGTTTGTTCGTAAAATTAAAGGTGGATTGATTTTTTTTAAGTTAAAAATAATACACGGAGAGTACAGTTAGTACGTTTTAAATATTTAGTTATTTTATTACCCAGTATTTATGAATAACTTAAACTAACAAATAAATTGTACCATAGTTATTTCAGATTTAATAAAAAATCTGAATTTTGAAACATCTTTGAGTATAACTCTAGCTTTGTAAAAAACCTACTAAGTTAAAAACTAAAAAAAAATTCGTTGTGACATTAAAAAGCGCTAAAATATATAAATAATATATATAATATATATAATATATAAATGCCAATCACGCTACAGGCCTTAACATTAAGATGAACACAACTACAAAATTACGTTTTCGTACAAGTCACTTCATTCTACATCTTTGGGTTTTTGGTTTGACTGATTTATTTACATCCACCTGCATTTTACGCTAAATTTAAAGATTGGCTAAAATCAACTAACTTAGTTTTCCCGTTTGGACGGATATTACAAATTTTCTAGGTACATGATCTCTATACATTTCTACAAAAGCATAATTAAGTAGGTCAAAATGCATTTTTCTCAAATAAATTTTCCACAAAAAAATCTGTTTCAGCTAAATAATTCGTGTCAAGCATACCCTGTGTGCATGTGAATAAATTATTTAAAAACGGTATTTTAACTTTATCTATTTTGAGCTAAGTTACAAACAAAATGATATCTAACTTAGTTATTTTTAGTTATATTACTTAATCGCTTTTAAGCTAAGAGTTTTTACATTATGTATGTACAGATTGTACATTTAAATTTAATTCATTTACAGCAACATTCTTATCTGTACATTTAATTTAGGGTCAACTTTAGGGGTTCATTTATTTCAGTGCGGCTTAATATGTACCTAATTATCATTATGATTCAAAAATGATTTAGCTTTTTATGTTATTTTATTTTGATTCTACTTTTTGAAATATTTTAAAATAAAATATACAGTTTTTGTTTTTAATCGTATTGTAATTAAAGTATTTAAAAAAATAAAATGTCAATCAATAAGCCTGTTAAAAATAAAAAAAAATCTTAATATTATTTATAAATTTTTTTGATAAAATTTATTAACTGTTTATAGCTAAATCATTTTCAAAGCAGATCCTCAGAATCGTTCTTGTCATAAATTTCCTGCATTTTCTGTTGTTCCTTCACCTTCTTCATCTGCGCGTAGATGGAGGCAGCCTTGTAGTTGATTGGCCCGTAATCTTTCATGTCGGCATCCGCGTATATGAATGCATCTTCTGGTCTGAATGGCTGTGGAAGAGACAGACGTCTTTATTGCACACCAAGAAGAGAAGAAAAACCGTAAAAGTGAAATAAATAACTTTAATTTATGAGATACAATGGGCGGTCTTATCGCTATAAGCGATCTCTTCCAAACAGAAGAGATTTAAGTTTTAAAACTTTAGCACCACGGAGGATATACAAACGTAATAACAAGATATCTTTTGGCTCGAGAATACTTGTACACAATTGTGATATTATTTAGATAATAATAATATTTTTCTATATTTCTAGCCATAATAGAACTTTTAATTAATATTAATATGTCTTAATTATCGTCATGCTGCGAATGGTGCATGGAACGTTTTGCATGATCTGATCTGCAAATATGTGTTGCATCTTTCCAAGTCTTAGTGTCAGTTGGACTTAGTGACGATTCGGACAAAATATACGGACAAAATTGTCCCAATTGTCCCAATATGTGTTAAAGTTAAATAATATGGATGAAGCAGCGAAATGAATTTAAAGAGAAAATCGAAGATGATTTAAGTTTTTTATAATAAGTTTTTTTTAATTAATAAATTGTTTAGTAAGCAAGGTCACAGATCATATAATACTATAATTGTGATAAAATGTAGTAAAGTTATGATATAATTAAGTTAGTTCGATCCCGACTTTTTTAATTAAAATAGAAAAAAATAACATTAAAAGCAACTACAAAAGCTTTAATGATAATTAAATTTAGAAAAATTACCTTTTTGATTTAAAAAATGTACGTGTCACTCTTGGTAAAGCGTTCCTAGAAATAAAAATAAACGATCACAACACTGCGGAAGGTACATGCTTGTAAAATAATACTATTTTGGAATATAAACTAAATTTAAATATTATTGATAAAGCATTTTATAATGTGATTATAAATTCATGCTTAAAGCTTAAAGCATATTTCCTTTGTACACATATTACCAATTTTTTAAACATATTTCAAAAATAACTAACATTTTGGTTCTGAAAAATTTATATGTAAACAAGACGATAATTTATTGTACACCTAAATCATTGAGAAATAAAAATGATAAAAATAATAATATTAGGATAAATATTTGATATATTTACAGTTAATATTAAAATCTAACATGCATAACTCACCTTTCATACATCAATTTCGTTGAATTTGAGCGTAGCATAGTCGCTCCTTGGCTGAGCGTGTCCTTTTCTACTAGACACAGTCTTACTACTATTACTATCCTGATTCTGATTACTACTATCCCCCGCTATTGTATAAGTATCATACAAATGTCTATTTGAATTGACTGTATTCTTAAACTTTAAATTATGGTTACCTAACGCTAAATCTGCATAAACTAGCTTTTTATGCTTAGGCTTGTTCTCTTTAGGACCTAGAGTGTTAAAATTAGGGTTGTAGTGCTCTGGGCCTAGGTTTCTAGTAGAATTTGATATGTAGTTGCCTTTTAGTAGCTGCAAATATGACTTTCTTTCTGATTCGCTGTATTCTGGTTCAGGATAATTTGGTTTTTCATAATTATCGTAAACCCCTACACAGGAAAGCTTTTCTCGCAAACTTTCAGACTTTTTAAGACGATTCAACTTTTGGGTCTTATCTCGAGTTCGATTTAAAGTTTTTGTAAAATACTGTGTATCTTGTTGATATATCATAGGTCCTATAGTGTTATTATAGGATCTTTCTTGGTCTACAGGAATTCTTTTGTCTACCCTGATTGGCTGGAAATAGCAAAAGCTGTGGTGTTTTTGCAGCGGTATTTGGAAATTCTTCTTATTCTTCCCTTTTGAGCTTAGATTAGTGAAATGGTTGCGCTTTTGCATGTACTGTTGCTGAAGTATATTAGTGTTCTGAAAATGATATTAGTTTGTTAGTAAGTTATTGACACAAAGCGATATGGGACACAGAGTTTATATCAAACAAAACAAAAGAAGCTTATACCTGACCGTTTTCGCTATCCGCTGCAAGACTACTTTGGACCGAGTTGCTTCGCCTTACTACAGATCTCTTTGGTACAGGCTTTTCACTCAGCTTTGGTATTTGTAAAGTTCTATCTGGTGTTATCACTTGTTTCTTTGGTAAACCCACTTTATTTATACCTTGTTCATTTAACTGGCTGACTACAGATTTTACCAAAGACGTCGATGGTAGTATTGCTGCTAAATGTTTCTTTGGCGTTGCTCCGACTATATTCGGTTTTGCTACATCTATTTTAATTTCTTCGTTTTCACTATCACTTTTGACATTATCTTGTATAACAGTCAAATCATCATTGAATATAGTTTTTAGATTCTCTGCAGATTTGGTCGGTCTTACTGGAGCGTCAATTGTATCAAAAGATTTGGTATACTTTGTGTTTATAAGAGGCATAGACAGATTTACGTATACGTGGTCAGTCTTGATTGGTGATGAGAGAGGTGTTAGCTTAGTTCTAGGTGCAGGTATTGGTCTATTTAGTGAGTTAGTCGAATCATTAATTTTGTCTATGCTCTCTTCGTATATCTGTATGGAGTCTGTCAAATCATCGAATTGTTCTACGCCACTTATATCAGTGCTAGTATTGAGTAAGGATGGAAAGTTTTCGTAAATATTATCATCGACCTCCTTGTTATTCAAATCAGTGTTTTTGTTATTGTTGATCTCGGTAAAGTTTTCACCATATTCTGTGTTAGGATAAAACCTTTCTATGTTTCTTTTTTTGATGAGTCTCATGGATTGAAAGCGTGGTGGTTTTTTTACTGCTCTTGTATTCAATGATGCAAACTTTCGCGTGTCATTTTCGTTTATTTCTTCGTCTATAGTCGGACATTGTTTGAGGAACGAGAGTTCCTTTGGAGGAAAGTATGTGTTCAACAGTACTGTTTGGTGTAGTGGGTACATTTGTTGTATTGGTGATAGCATTGATATTCCGTAGTTCATTGGGTTTGACGATGTTTCTAATGGATATGCTATTGCATTTTGTACGAATGGTGGACATACTATTCTCGGCGTGAAAGATGGGTTTGTCGTCAGCTGTTTTTGTAAAGCCTCGATCCTTTTCGTAGTCTTTATGTCGACGACTCTAGGTTGTATAGCTTGTACGGGCTTTTGTTATTGCAAACAAAACATGAAATGGACAAACAAAACGAAATTAGATGCAAATTATAACTTTAAGCAAACACACTCTTTGATTTTGTAGTTTGAAGTATTGGTTATCTCGAGACTGTTATTAAGTAATTCCTTGATAAATAATTTATCAACGAAATTTAATAGCAATACAAATTCAAAGATGAATAAATTATTGGTGCATAATCACAACAATAATAATTTAAATATTAATAAGCAACAACTCTCAAAATTTTAAACAGAATGGCAGAAATTTTGGCAGTAAATAGTAATTTAATCAAAGGCGTTGAAATCATTTTGAAAATTGTTTCTTTTCTGTGGTAAGTATTTGATATTATCTTCAATTTAGTTAATACAACGATGCACAGTGAAGTCAAAACAAAATTTCTAGACTATTTACCTTATTCGGTGGTTGCTGTAGTCCATGGAAAGGTAGGTTCTCGTAGAGACCCGGGTCGAGAGCCCCGTTGGCAGCATTATCTACGCCATTCGTAGGTGGGCCTGTGGAACGTACAGACAGTCAAAGCTGATGTAAAAGTAAGCTTATAACTTTACAAGATAAAGAATGCAATAACGTAGTTTAGGCAGATGCTAAATCAAACGGTAGGTATGGTCTGGGGGATTGTCTGAGGAAATTTATTGATAAAAAGACCGATTGGGCGGAAAAGGGGCCTTTTTAGGACGCATTTTTGTTTGGGGATATATGTTTAAACAAATTCCGATAAAATTCAATAAAATGATAATAACTGTCTGATCTAGATCTAAAGTTAAAGAAACTAATAATTTTATTAAGAAAGAATATTGATCCCCTTAAAAACATTAAAATTGGAACAAAAGTTCAACAATTCTAAACTATTTGATAGTAATGAACTCGATGTAAACAGAAACTGTATCTGTATCTACGGAGCTTATCTCTGTGGATAAATCTATTTTGGTTGTTTCAAAGCAAAATTGTGAATTACAAATGGTGTACCCGGCATGGAAGTTGAGCTTCTCTGATAGGTGTAATAGCAAAAGCTCACATGCTCAATCTTCTACATCGTCCGCTAAACTTCCATGCAAGGTACTATCTTGTGTCTGGGTGCATGAGGCCAGTATTGGAAGATTTATTTGTTCATTTAGTGCTGGTAGAATCAAAGCAAACGATAACAAACCCCATGCGATACTCACTGTCCCCAGGTTTTTTCCGTTTCCTATTATTCCTTTGCGTCTCACTGAAAGGTTTGACTTTTACACTTGCAGCTGCCAATTTGTCAGGCCTTTTGAACGACACAACTAAAAACATGCCAATGTAAAAACAAAAATCATACAGAACAAGCAAGCCAAAGCAAGAAATGTGAAAGCAAGCTTGGTGGAGAAATTAACTCAGTAAATTATAGTGTTAAAACCAAGCATCTTGAAAGTAATAAAGAAGGAAGTAATAAGTAAATTAATTTAAAAACAAAAAACATGAATTGATAGTAGGTATAGACAGTGATACTAGAACAGTGACTTTGAATTGTGGATTTTTGAAAACAATGTATTAAAAAATATAACATTTTTATATACAGAAAAATTTATAAATAGAAACAGTAAAATAATGAAATAAACAAATAAAAAGGTTTTGTATTAGAATTAATTGCCTCAAGAATTTTTAGATGAATAAAAAATGTGATAGTCTAACCTCCTTCAGTAACAATAACGTTAGGAGTTTCGCTCTGAAAAAACGACCTCAATCGATTCTTTTGCAGCACATAGCCTGATTTATTCAAACTCAATAAAGAAACAGCTCTTTTATTGCTTTTGTTTATTTTCTTATACTTCCCGCTATCGTCATCGGAATCATTGTCACTCTTCCTTCTTAGATTTCTTATCAATCCTGTCACTACGTTTTGTGTATGTCTTCTTGGCTTACCATTCTTCTTCGAATATTCAACTTTGGAAACTTCTTCAGTGTTTCTATTCCTTTCTAAAAGACCTAAATTCACTTCTTCTGTGTCTTCAGTCTTATTCATCTGCAGTCTTGCTTGGTTTTTAGGACTAAGTGTGTGATTGGAGTTTACATGTACCAAAACACCAGGTTTCAGCGGCCATTTGTTAGGTGTTACTGTAGTTTCAGCTTTATGACTGTCATCTTTAGGGTCACTTTTAGGCGTTTGCATTTCAGTTTCTTGGTTATCGTTTATATTTGCTTCTAGCTGCGTCAGATTTGCTTGTAAGCTTGAGTTCTCTTTGAACTTATTCATTTCTAAATTGTAGCTCTGTGAATCTACAAGCCGTGTTCTATCGGATGATTTTGGACTGAACGTGAGACTGATACGAGGTGATAAAGCTGGTAAAGCTTGCGATATAATAGACTGGGCTATAGACACCTCGTTTAAACAGCTACCATCCGGACTGATAAAAAAAATAACAAAAATGTGTTAGATATACATGCGATGGTTTTTAATTTGTGAGGTTACCTAATCTCATAGACGACAGATGGGTTGTTATGAACAATATACATAGATAAAAATAACATAAATACATTGAGCATACTTATATAAATATACAAGAAGAATGCTTTCCAAAATCATGCATTGTTCATTGTATCAATTTTGCCAAACTACAAAACGTCAAGTCTACTCCACACTTTTGAAAAATTAGCCAAAAACATAGCGACAAATAAAAGAAAGCATTCTCCATACTATGTAATAATAAATTAGTTTGTTAGTTATATACCTGATGTATTAATCGTAGTCAATCTGAGTACGTCTGGTGTTAATGCCGTTAGAAACCTACACAAGAATTAGTATAATTAATTCTAAATAATCACTGAATATCATTTTGTATTTAACAAACTCGTTAGAAAAAAAACTAAAGAAACAAGTGTACATAATGAAAGAAAACAAAAGAAAAATATCGAAGTGTGATGCCACAAAACATGCGAAAGTACTAAATTTTTTAACTCCTGGAACAGCCGTTGGTCCAAGCGCAAACCAAACGCAAACTCTTTGACCATGGTGACCCCAGCAACTTGGGTGACCTCATTGATCTCAGAAATGACCTCAAACTGACCTTTTAAGGTCAAGGCCTCGTAGGTACAATAAGAGGAGACCTTGATGGAGGCATCGATAACGTGTGCCAAGAATCGCATCGGACCAACGGTGTTGCTGAAAATATTCAACTGAATTTTACTAATATTTAAATCTTGCATGATATATTTAGTTAGGAAGATGAAAATGAAAACGAATATATTTATGTTATTGAATAACTTAAAAATAAATAATAATGAAGTTGAGGAATATACTAATATAAAAATGGTAAACAAAAAAACGACTTGAAAAGAGTATAAATTACGTACTAAGGTCTACATTCACTTGACTAGGGTTAAAAATACGTATAAGACGTTTCTAGTTACAAATTAAAATTCTAATAATGTTTTATGAATAGTATCTAAGTGACTGCGGAAGATAAACATAAAGAAGAAATAAAAAACTAGAAACATCTCAGGCGTAAACATAAAGAAAGACTAGACTAGATAACTAGAGAATAATATGAAAGAAAAAATAGAAATTCAATGAAATACTCACTTCTCTCTCTCCTCTAATTCGACTGGATTATTATCTGTTCGTTGGTTAGTTGATGTGTTTTTAGTGTTTAGCAGCACCCGGAAAAGACAAACAAAAATCAAGTTAGGTTTAGTCACAAAAACTATTGATTCCTTAAGTCATTCGTTTTTGCTTAAAACAGTTTTATTAATAAACTATTAAATATAGACAAATGATAATATAATATGATTTTGAAATGACGCGATGAAAAATATAAGAACTCATGCTAAGGAACACATCAATGACAGTATAGATTGTGAAACAGTAGATCAAAGTATAGCAACAAAAAATAATAACATTGAAAGCATTTCAAACAAAAAAAAACTAAATAAAAGTATTCAACTAGTAGGAAATAAGAAATTTCAAGAACGCCACTGGCTTGTTCATATACAACTAAATGATAGTAGTTTTCCTTTCTCTAGCAATTGCATGTCAACCAGGCTAAGACGACAATACGGCAAAACCAGGAAGTAATTTTGCAAAAACATAGACACTGTAAAATAGAGTTTGTGTAAAGGCAATAGAGGTTTGACTTACACTTAGACTTGGCGCGCATGCGCCGGCAGATGCAGATGATGATGATGCAGAGGATGACGGTGAGCACGAGGATGGCGAGCGCGATGCCGCCGATCAGAATCAACTTCTGTTGGTCGCGCCACCACACTTTTGTACCTAGAATGATAATACAATTTTTTTACCTAAAATAATAATACAACTTTTGAACCTAAAATATAATACAACTTTGGTACCTACCTAAAATGATAATACAACTTTTATACCTAAAATAATAATACAACTTTAATTTGTACCTACCGATAATACAACTTTTGTACCTAGAATGTTAATTATAAATCTAGTGAATTATTACTGTGCGAAAAACTATGAATTCTCTATTACCTAACCTATTGCTTAGAAGTTGAAAAATAAAAATTGTATAGATAATAATGTAGATTAGAAAAACTGATAATAAAACATCTAAAAACCGTAATACATTTTGTATACTCACTAAAACTTTCCAAGTTGGCTGCAATATATAAATAACTTTAAAACTTCACTATCTTAATAATGTGTTATAAAAAAAATATTGGTAATTAAACATTTATTTTACTGATTTTCTCAATAGTTATTTTGCTACTTGCTTTGAACTTTTTTGCAGTGTGTTCCATTTTCAATTTTGTTAGTATTCTAAGTTTTTTTTTACAAACTACAGTGCTGCCATCTATCGAACTTACCCATAACATCTCTTTCACACGCTCTTGACATCCCAACAGAGTTGTTCGCGAAACACAAATACGTTCTGTACACTTCTACGGACGTGCTCAGTCTGAGAAAGCTCTGTGGACCCTGCTGCCAGATCTTCTCGTCTGTTATACTATCATTGTCATTCTTCAGCTTCCACGAGAATGACACCTAGAAATTAAGAATAATAATTAAAATGACGGCAACTTTTAAGACACAAATGTCAGTCGACCGGCAGCGAGAGGGGCAGACCATGTTGCGGGGAACACCTGGCTGAGATTAGCACACCGTGAGGAGTGGCAGTCAGAAAGAGGCCTAATACCCTGCAGTAGGTGAAGTCGGGTTACGGACGATGATGATGATGAACTTTTAGGACTTAATATTTCATTGAACAATTATAAATAGGTAGTTAGTATCAAAATAGTTTGTAGCAGAAACAGTTTTAATAACCCACAGTTGCATACCATACTACAATGTAGATTGTAGCAGATCTTTTTAGTTTTACTGTTGTGGCATTGTATACCTAAGTGTTTTTATACGTTATCATTATTTGTTTATCAAAGAGTGTTTTTTAGTTAAGTATATTACAACATCAGATTTATGAAATAATAATACAAAATACCTATATTATTATTATGATAAAGCATGGCTTAGTTTTGATTTTCATTTTATAAAGACGTGTTATTGGCCACGGAGTTTTTGGTGAAATGATAAAAGCAAGACACAAGAATAATTACCTCAGTAGGATTTGCATGAGCAGTACAAATCAGAACTTGCTCTCCGTCGATTTCAGATTGTTTTATTCCACATTCAGGAACAACTGAAATAAATAAAAAACACCATTTAAATAAATTGATTTCCCGAAGCCAATGTCGTTTAGACAGTTTGGGCTATTTCGGGAATCAATGTTGCATCTAGAGATTGATAGACAAAAATTCCAAGGTAAAACTCAAATCATAGGAATATTAATGTGTTATTTTAGGATATGCGGTTTTTGTCCATCTTAGGTATACCCGGAGATAGACGAAAATAGCCAAGACTTGTAACATAAATTATTTCTGTAATATTAAACTGGCGATAGACGAAAATTGTATCCGGAGATAGACAAAAATTGTATACAGTTAGACAAAAATTTATCGAAGCTCATCGTGATAAAGTTAAAATTACTTACACAAAACATTTAAAAACACCGTTGTATTTACAGATCCGTGTCTATTATACGCCTCGCACGCATAATCACCGCCATCTTTCCTTTGCACAGGACCAAGAAGAAGTGTGTTAGAGGAAGACAGCACGAGTGATGTATTGCTGTGCTCCTTGCCAGCTGCTTTAGATGGGTATTCGCGTCTCCAAGAGTAAGACGGCATTGGGAATCCCCTGAAAACATATTCATGGACATGTCACATCACAACGCCATCTAGTAGCAAACTAAGCAAAGTGTTAACCAGATTATTATAATTGTAAATAGTCAAATGTTTAGAAAGGTACCTAGATGACCTTACCTGGCTGAGCAGACGACTTTAGCTGGTATTTCGTTTTCGATCACAGAAACTACCTTCGGTGTGACTGTGATGTTTTCTGGTTCGTCTGAAAAAAAAAAACCACTTTAACCTCTGCAAACTAGGACTTAAAGCAATTTTACTTAAGAGGTGAAGGTACCTATTATTCCTAGTAAGCTGTATCAGTGATTCTAGTTTCCCTGCAAACTACCAGCTCAGCTCATATCCTGAGGAACTGCTATATAAGTCGTAATAGCTTAAACAGAGACTAAGCTATGACGATTCTACTCACATTCCACTGCAAACTTTGTAGTGCTGTTAACTGGAGCTCCAGCCAGGTTCCTTGAAGATCGGCAGGTGTAACGAGCAGTGTCAGCTGTTCTATCCAGTACACCACGAGACCACGCTGACATGTTCCAATGCTGGAAGAGTTATAAATTGTTTACCCCTGAATTCGAAAACAGTGTTGTACAGTCCATTAAACTATTTCTGAACTTGGATGCACCTGGATGCGCAACCCAGCGCTCCTAATATCAGCCATATTACTGCTGATATATATATGGATAATAATATATAGACCTTAATATTTATTTATTTTAGCCTGTATCATCCTACTGGAGGACAAAGGATTCTGGATCCTTCGGCTTCCTTTGTTCCACACTTCTCGATCTTTGACCACAGTAGGCCAGTCACTAATCACAGGCCTCTGTTGATCTCTCGAAATAACGATTTGGTTCCTCCTGCTCCTCCATCTGTCGACTTCTCGTGATCATATCAATGTCATCAGCTCATGAAGATTAGAACAAGGTGAAAGGTCTTACCAAAGTAGACTCAGTTGCTTCAAAATCGTTCCTGTTCACTTGAGGAGGAATGTGTTGTTCCTTTACATAGTAGCGATCTGTCTTGTCGGGGTCAATGACCTGCAAGAAAATGTAAAAGTGACCCCTGACGCTGTATAAATCATCTGGATAAAATGCAAAGGCCTGATTATTATGTGGGTCATAGCTATCATCATTTCCATTATCCCCATGTACTGCGGACTGCCTGTTTTATACTCATATGACACCTACACGATATCAACGGTGTCGTGTCGACAGTCTTAAAATACCCAATTACAGGCAAACAAAATTAAGAAAAACACTTGTTTACCTGTCCATCCTTCAGCCATTGGACGCTGCAGAGTGGTGCGCACTCCACGGTGCAGGATAAAGAAATATTCTGTGACTTGTACAGAGCTCCGCTGTACTGGTTCATCGCGTATTTGAAGCTGGGAGGAGCTGGAAAGAGAAATACATAAACATCTAGCAGGAAAATGTGGTGAAAGATGCTTGCAAGGTGATGAGCATAAGAGAGAGAACGTTGTATAGAGGCAGAGAACAGACATTTAGTCCTAGAATAGAACTTAGCAGATAGTTATGAGACCATTGACAGAGATCATCATACATACCCAGAACATCAACAGAGGTGGTAGCCACCTCTCCTTCTCCGCCAGCGTTGATGCCGAAGCAGGAGAAGTTGGTGCGATGGTCGAGGGTCACGGGATCGATAGTCCAATTCTGTGAGACAATGTCACTGACCACTCTACCACCGCGGAGCCAGCGGTACCTGACGAGTTTTGTAAAAATAAGTTGGAGACAAATAAATTTTACAACAGTTTAAGAGCCCTCAAAAACTTCATAGATCCTATTCATCATTGCTGGTAATCATCAGATCCTGGAATATTCACTCCAATTTGTCGAACCTGAACTCTAGAGCAAGAAAGTGTTGGAAAGTGTTTTTAAGTAACATTATACCTATGAGCTTCAGGTCTTCCTCTCTCCTTGATGCTGCAGCTCAGAACCAAGCTCTTTCCTTTCACCACTCTCCACGGAGAGTAGGTCAGCTTAGCTGGTCCAGGTGGATCTGAAATCCGTACAATGTATACTCAATATGGTTTTCAAAGGAGAGGACAGGGGATGATAATAATTTTGAAAAACTTACAGTTAACCACCAGCTCAGTTTTCTCACTCTCACTGCCCCAGCCGGCGACATTCATGCCCTTGCAGGAGTAGTTCCCGTGAAAACTCTTCGTGGTATCCTGAAGAAGCAGCATTGATGGGTCTACCTCATTGCAAAGGTTTTCTGTAAAGGAGTTTTAACATTTTATTGGTTTTTACTTGTACAAAGATTAATACAAAAAAGTGATAGCAACCGTCAGTTTCTGGCCCGTTCTTCTATGCTCTGGTTTCGAGAAACTGGTACCCAGAGTCATGTAGCCTTCAAGTCCAGTTCAGTTGATTTACCCATGTTGTTGATGAGATGATTAGTTTTATCCTACCTTCTCCTTGCGTCTGATTGCAGTCAGGCAGTTGTTTCAAAAGTTCCCCATCGAGGTACCAGATGACCTCGTCCAAGAACCGCGGGTTGCCTGTCACCACCTCGCAAGTGAGGGTCACGTTACGGTGGTCTTTCTCCAGGATCGGGCTTGGAGAGGACATGACGAGACGAACTTGCGGTTTGTCTGCGAAAGAATAACAATATTAAAACAGTTTACAAAGCTTTGAAAATATACTGAAATTTTAGTTTTATGTGCTAAATTCTACATATCGTCTGTACGCTGCAGTCAGTATCAGCCTGTCCACCAAACTACTAATAATAGTATCCGAGTGGTAAGAGTCCTAAAACTAATTGATATAAATAATAACTGGCGCAGCTGGTAGTATTACTCACAGAGCACGTTAAATATGCAAGTCATTAGTCGCCTGTAAACGCCCCCAACTTCTCTGTTCAGTTTTCCTTCTACACATAATTATCTGTCAAAGTAGTGAACTGGCGCATCCGGTAGGTTAACTTACAAAGCACGTTAACTTCGATATGCCCATCGCTGGTTCCCTGTCCGACGTTGTTGGTGAGCACACAGCTGTAGTTGCCCATGTCGCTGCCACTCGCATCGAGGATGATCAGCGAATGCTGGTCGGTGGTACCGCCTTTGTAGTGAGATGTGTTGACGTTCACCTTCTCCCCGTTGCGGTACCTGGAAGTTGGTAATCTAGTAAGAAACTTATAAGCATACATTCTAGCATTGGCTTTTATGACAACTCACTTGATGGGAGATACAACATGTTGCTTTCATTATTATCTTCTTGACCCGAGCGCATACGGATTTATAGATGGGTTAAGTTATCAAGTTTTTATCTCTATTCGTTTAGTTCGGACAGCGAAAAACAGACAAACAAAGGAAGTCAGGCTATCATCATCATACCCATTTATAGAAGTCCACGGCTGGACTTCTCCATAGATTTACAGAATAATTATGGGTCTTCTTCATCCACCAGCTTCTCGCTAACATAACCACGTCTTTAGTCCATCGTGAGGGTTCCGTCTTAAGCTTTGCGGTTCATGGTTGTCCATCAGTAATTCTAGAACCTTTGCTCCTCAGCGGCTGTCAGTTCTGTGAGCGATATAATCTGCCCGTTTTCACTACCATTTCTGGCTACTTACCAAGTAACTTCCAGTAGAGAAGACGGGTTGCTCTCGTATTCGCATTTGAGAAGTATCTTCGCACCTTCCAGCACCGTGATGTTCTTCGGCTCCACCCGTACTATTGGGGGGTCTGGAAACAGGAAACTTTGGTTGTATTTTTGTGATCATGTGATGTGGAGAGAAGAATGTAATGAGACAGACGTTGGATATGAAAGAGTTAGCATATACCTACTAGAGAGGTAGGCAAAAGAAAATATGGAACTGCATCAAAGATAGAAAAACGGAGGAAGATTTCTTACATGATATGTCGGCTACACGTAAAATAGAATAAGGGCAGGATTAAAATCATTATCATCTCCTTGATCTTACATAATAATAATGTGGCGTCAGCACAACATGTGTTTTTCCTCCATGTCTATCAGCCGTCATCTCAGTTGTAACTCTTTTCTTACCTATGTAATTTTTCTCGTCCTTTCTTCGACCTACCTCTACTCTTACACATCTCAGTTGTAACTCTTTTCTTACCCATGTCATTTTTCTCGTTCTTTCTTCGACCTACCTCTACTCTTACACAAATCCTATTTAGTAGAAACTTACACCACACTTCCAACTCTCGCGTAGCATGCATCGGATGGTCGTGTGTCTCAACAATGACGTCATTAGTGGCTTCGCAGTGGAACTTGGCTCCGTTCTCGAACCTCGTCACCTCTATCGTCAAGTTTGAGCTCGTGGCGAATGTTGTGTCAGCCTGGAAATTAGATAAATACAACGTGAGTGAAATTAAGAGTATAAGAAGACTATAAAGACAGTTTTTGAACAGTGACTACCAGGCACCAGCTCGCTTACACTTCTACCAAGCACAAAAGGTCGTATGAGTTAGTGGCCAACTCTGATGACGGAGTTTTTAGGCCGCCTTAAGGCATCCGTCGTGGTTTTACGACTGCTAGAGCCGAGATCAACAGTTCAATGTGCCCTCCGAAGCACGAAAGCGCTCAGATGTAAATGCCAATAAAGGTCACCCATCAAAATAGTGACCGCACGTCGCTTAACTTAAAAATAATCAGTGAAGATTGACTAAGCAAGCCTAGCCACGAGCGCTTCCTGCATAGAACTGGCATATACTAGTTATTTGGACGGAATTCATCATGGACAAAAATCGTGTTGGTCATAAAATCATATTGGAAAAAAATCGTGTTAGACAAAATTCACATTGACAATAATCGTGGTGGACATTAGTCATGCTAAGGGTTATATCACCATTATATTAGGATACTTATAAAAAAACTAAAAAAAAAATCCTTTTCAGAATTTTCGCATTCATCCTATTTACTAATTAAAATGAACCCATACATAATTACAAAAGCGCCATACAAGACAAGGCACCTTAAACTAAAGGCGGTTACTTTCTATGCATATCTAATTAATGTGTATTTACATTGCAAATACTTGAGACTTAACGATGTAAAAGGTCCACTAGAAACGACACTCATCATCACCATTTTTAACCGACTTCAAAAAAAGGCAGAGGTTCTGAATTCGGTTGTATTTTTTTATGTTTATTGTCTTAGAACTCTGTCATTTATGAAACAATTAAATAAATTAAAAATATCTGGAAGCGTGGGTACACTTCCAGATTAAGTAATTTTATTTTTCAAAAAATTTTAGGTACCTAAAGATAGGTACTAAAAGAACATAAATAAATAAATATCCTTACACATATTTCACACAAAAAAACTCCAAAAATGATTGAAGGCACCTTGCCATTTCAATTAGCTGCTACCTCCACGTAGCAACTTAACAAAGACACCCTGACATTTTGAGATTGCCACCCTAGGGGGTAACTAGACAAATTAAAATTAACAAACAAGAGTTAAACTAGGGCATGTTCTTATTGTACAAGCATTACGTAATCACTTGTGCCTGTTTAAGGGTTCAGAATAAATATTATAGTGGATGTCTACCAGTCTACCTTTGAGTTTGAGATGGGTTAAGTTGTGTGGTGTTTAATCCCCTCTTTAGCTAAGTAGTGGTCTGAAGGTTACGGCAAGACAAATCTTATGTCTAGGATGACGTCGGACTAAGGCATTCCATTCGTTTCATTCATTAAAGCATTTATTTGGTTAAAAAAAACTTTTATACAATGCCATGCAAAATGGACACAAGTAAAAACAGAAAGGGTCTGGGACAAAAATGTATCGAGCCTAGGTCCCATTTTTTTTACTTTAGTTGCATTAATTAAGCTTTATTTTGTTACAATACCTATATTTTTTAAAACTAAAACTCTTTCCTATATTCTACCCATAATAAAATTGGATATAATGTCAATTACTGGGTTTGGTTGATCCAAGAAATCTTGTAGTTCAACATGCATTTTTTTTATAATTCCATTTTTGACTTACCTCCTCTATTTCTTTCTCCTGCTCGATGGAACATGAAACAAAGAGAAAAAAACATTTTAAATAAAGTTTTTTACAAATAGTAGATAGGTACAGTACAAACTCTATGTAAAAACTTTGCCTAAAAAAGTACTAGTACTATTATCACTTTTGTCAGCTGTCGGTTAGAACTTAAACTCACGATAGAATACCTAAACAAGGGTATGGTCGTGGGTTCAAATTCCACTAGATCTTTTACAAATCAAGTATCCTCTCTCTACTTTATGCGGTTTCACAAGTATTATATTTTCACTCCCTGGACAATAAAGTTCGTATGAGTTAGTGGCATTACTGGTGGCGGAGTTTTTAGGCCTCCTTAAGGCCTCCATCATGACGTAACGACTGCTAGAGCTTTGCCCTCCGCAGCACGGAAGCGCTCAGATGTAAATATCGCTACGGTCATCCATCTAAATAGTGACCGCGCAGAACGTCGCTTAACTTAGATAATCGGCGAAGATTGACTAAGCAAGCCTAGCCACGAGCGCTTCGACAATAAATTTCAAACTCAGAATTTTCAAAACACATTTTACTCCAACTTAAGCAGTCTATAGCTTGTAACTCAAGGAACCTTTCGACTAGTGCTGTGACATTATCGACGTTCTGTTTAAGTTTAATATCGATAAAAGTTGGCAACTACCGCGGCGGTAATTGTTGGCGCGCGTCCATGGTGTGATCAAGTGATCAATCTTGAAATTACGATGAAAATATGATATTTTGATAGTGAAATATGTTTATTACGTCGTTGGATGGGATGGCTTGTGCAAGGTATTTCCGGCAGATTATCGGATAGTCAGTGTAAAAAATGTGAAATAGTAAAGTATATAGGGTGCCTTCTGGTAAGATCGGCGTAATATTAAGTCCGGATAAATCACGTAACTAATCAATTATCATTTAAAAATATCGCCGAATTGCTTGGCATCCGGACTTACTATTACGCCGATCTTACCAGAAGGCACTGTAATAAATAAATAAATATTTACGGACACTCAACACAACGCCTTCTAGTCCCAAACTAAGCAAAGCTTGTACGATGGAAACTAGATGGCTGATAGAATACATACATATTTTTTTTTTGTAAATACATACTTATAATACATAGAAATAAAAGCGAAACTAAGGTCGGTTTGCACAGCATCGCTAACGTATTTATTAAATTAATTACTATTAAATCTGATGTAGTCTGTAAAAACTTTTAAACAATTTTTAAAGTAATGGATACAATCTTATTTTTCAAGAAAAGTTGTATTTCATCATGGACTTAAATAACGACTTTTTACCGGCTTTCTTACGCACAAATTGTGCTAAAAATCCACGCGTGTACGTATGTTTTTGTGCGGGTTTGAATCTCGCACGACTGCATTTGCATTGTTGTAAAAATCTTTGTTAATTATTTTCCTTCAATATTGTAATTATTTCTATCGATAATGTTCCATCACTATCGAAATAATCCTATTAATGTTAGTTAGCTCCGCATTAAAGACGTTTTATTTGAAATTTTCAGGTTATTTTTTACATTTTTGCACAATTATCACTGTCTACTGCATTGTGAGTGGCTTGCTAATAACCCCGGTATCTTCAGTCGATAAAACTCACTCAACTTTTATTTATAAAGAAGCATTTGATTGCACATCAAGTAACACAAAGGTAAAAACGTCCAATAACATGTCGTAAGTTTGGAAAAGTACCTTGTGTTTAGTCTCTTAAGATCTAAAACTGCTTGTCAACGCAAACTATAGGTAGCTAATTTTTTTATGACAAGGAAAATACTGAAAGTATACGTACTAATTCCGTCCTTTATGGCCATCTTTCATCTCATGTTAATCTCACCGATATTGTAGTTTACCATTTATTTCATCGTTTTCCGATGCTTAGTGTGTTCGTTTTACCTTTACTACAAGGTCGACATAAACTATATTTTTGTATAGAGATTGAGCAGCGCCTCTAGCGGGTAGTTTACAAAACTGATGATGCGCCAAACAAACTTATAGTTTACGTGACCTTGTAGTAAACGTCAAACGTACACCCTAAGGTCTTAGGCATAGATTCAAAAATCTATGCTTGAGTCCAGATTGAGAGCTCTAAATGCGAATTCGGATCGCGAGTGAGGAAAGGTTGAGGAAGGACATAAATACGGGTGTTACACCAGTAACTCTACAACTCGTTTTATTACTTTTAATTTGAAATGTTCGCTTTTAAAATGCTAAAGTCGAACTACAAATCAGTGTTAGGTTTTTTTGTGAAATAAATTAAATTTTTGGTAATTTTTTGTCGTACATCACCGATGATTTAGTATAAAACGTTCTAGAGATTAATAAAATTGAAAAGACCCTTTAAATATTTAAAAATAGCTAATAGCCTTTATTTATTTATTTTATTTTATTTATTTAATTGAACACCAACACAATATACCTACACTAATTATATCATATAAGTAATCATTTATAGAGTTATGTATCTAAGTGCCACCACAATTACAGGCGAAGACAACATGCTAAAAAAAAAATTTAATGAGCGAGTAACAGTTTAAAAATAATGTATTATATGCCTTTAAATGACTTTCGGCTAAACTCAGAAATGTACCTTATTATGATAATTATTAAACGATTAGGAAGTCTATCTGGGAAATGTAAACATAAAATTTACAGTAAAATACAGCCCTGAAATTGGCACGCAGCAATTTTTAACAGATTACTGATTAATTAGCCAACAGTGACACCGCGAAAAATATTATATTCCCGTTCGTCCCACTAAGATGTTGGTGGGACGAAAGGGAAGTGCGTGTGGCAGTTTCAATCTCCCTATAAAATGTATTTTCTCAAACGTCTTGTTTTGCAAATTTATGTCATTACCACTAAGTAATGAGTTGGTTGTGTAACAGGTTCGATAATCAGCATAAAGCACATAAAGCAGGTAACACGTAATACGGCGTATCAATCTGGTAACGTACACGTAGTATATCACGTAGGGATCTTTAATTAAACCCGCCTTAGGAAAATTCAATTTTGCAAGTCTTAAGCCCTCCGAGATGTATTTAGTACTAGATGTGACAATTATTGTAGAATAAGGTTTTCCGTATAGTGACTACAGTATGGGGCATTTCCAAAGGGGTGTTTCAAAATGTTTCAATGGTCGACAAGGCGCGTGTGGCTGGCAGTAGGTACGCTTGTTTCTTAACTTTGTTGTATAAAAAAAAAGCTGTTTAACTTGGCTCTTCAATAGATCCAAAAAATAATCTAAGAAGCACTCACTTTATTCTTTTAACATCAAGAATTGAAATAACTAAAAATGCATGAAATAAATCCTGTAACAATATCAAAAGAACACCTAGTTCATTCAAGGACACCTAGTTTATTCCTAGTTTCTACCTAGTTTATTCCTAGTTTACCAACGCCAATGATTCAAATAAATAAAAATGTATAAAATATTTCCTGTACCTAAATACCTATAATAAATGCTCGCATTGCTGTGTTCCGGTTTGAAGGGTAAGGGCGCCGGTGTAATTACAGGCACATGAGACTTCAACATCTTTACGTCTCAGAGTGATGGACGCAGTGCATTGCCTTACAGGGCACGTCCTCATTGGACTTGCTCTGCGAGGTAATGCATTGTTATAGGCAGAAGTTACCATTTAACATCAGGTGAGCTATCAGCTTGTTCTATTACTTTTATCATAAAAAAAAACCTATAATATCAAAAACCAGCTTTATTCCCTCAACCTCAAGGATTTAAATTGGAAGCATGTACCTTCCATCGGCTGTAGATCCCAGCTAATGTGGTGGAATTGGGTCACCACTGCAATTTTTCATTCTGTCACCGAGAGCCGTCGAACTGACATTATGTGTAAAAGGTGCATGGATTTCGGAGCTCAAGTCTTCAAGGCACTTCCACCAGAGCTAAGCTATGCTACGTGGCGTATGTGTGAAATCCACCAATAGGGATCGTTAGTTTTCATATTAAACGATTCTTATTGGTGGATGTGAAACACATACTTGGGAACTTAGCTTAAGCTTAGCTTTGGTGGAAAAGCACCATTATAAAAAGCACGTATTTAGCGAGTTGTCAGTATCAAGCCTTTAAAAATACGTCAAAATACAATTTGCTGTTGTGTTTTTTATGTCTAAGCTGATATTTACATAGGTATACAGATTTATTTTGGAAGTAAAAATGTATAATGCGACCTAAATTTCAAATTTTTTCAAACCTACCTACCTACTAGTTTCCATTAGGCCAACACAAGAGATTTTTTTTCAAAACAGCGGCATTATGTTTCTATTTACGGAAAAAATAATGTCCCCATCAAACAACAACAATAAAAAATCATTATCCCATACCTTCAAATGTAATAAAAACGATATACCCGTCCTTATCGTTCTCCATTAAAAGAGAGAGACAAAAAAGGTGTTGTAAATCGGGGGCAGTAATTTTTAAAACGATGCAATAAACGGAAGATGGGCATTCTCTACAAAAACATTGGATGAGGCATTTTTACGGGTTCTCACAAAAATAGGTTTGGTACAAGTCACAAGAAAAGGCGGACATTTTTTTGTTAGGTATAGCTAAGCATTTGGCTGCCAGCACACCGGGTACCAAGTGTAATAATAGACCTTTACGTCTATTGAAGTGGAAGGTGATTTATAGAGCGTCAGGAGGAAACCTATGCCTATACTTAATGGGACACTGTAGTTCCTGAGACAATGTTAAATGTGGCTAGTGTAGCCGCAGCCTAAGGTGGAATCTTAGCCATAATCCACCCATTCACTCTTTTCTTGAACATTCCTTGGTTATATCGCTCAGGAAACACTGATGTTTTCAGAGAGTTCCACTCCTTCAAGGTGGAGGCAAAGTGCTTTGTGCGATTAAATGGGATATGTACCATGCTTTGCAATTTTTATCTGGGTACTTTGGACATTGGTGGAGTCCTTCTCCGTTACTTTTGGAAGTTGGGCTGGCTGGGATGAGTATAGCAAGAGGACAATGTGGTAAAAATTGAAAATAATAATAAGTCTATTAAATAGACTGTCCAATGTTTAACATGAAGAAAAAAAAATCTAAAGACCGTCTTCTTCATTTAACTTCATGCAATCTTCAGAAAATATAAAAACAGGGTATGCGAATGAAGGTATTTTTACACGCTATAAGCTCACAGCGGGTAACATCACTATAAGCTCACAGCGGGTAACACCGCTATAAGTTTATAGCTTAGGGTATAACAGTTCTTCTAAACAGTAGAACCGAGCAAATGAAAGAATGAAATACGCGAGGCACTCTCCGAGATGTCGTCTATTACGATAATTGCGCAAACTTTACCCTGTAAACTATACACGTTATCTCTAGTGATGGGACGTGGTGTTTACCAAAACATCGATAAAAATATTTACCAAAAAAATAGTGAAGGTTTTTTTTATGATAAAAGTAATGAAACAAGCTGATAGCTCACCTGATGTTAAGTGGTAACTTCTGCCTATAACAATGCATTACCTCACAGAGCAAGTTCAATGAGGACGTGCTCTGCAAAGCACTGCGTCCATCACTCTGAGACGTAAAGATGTTGAAGTCTCATGTGCGTGTAATTACACCGGCGCCCTTACCCTTCAAACCGGAACACAGCAATGCGAGCATCGCTGCTTGGCGGTAGAAATAGGTACGGTGGTAGTACTGAACCCGGACGAAAAACATAAAACATAATATGCAAATATGTACAGGATTGAAAATTTAATTAAAATATATTTACTATAAAACCCACACTAAAAAAATCTATATATTGTGGATATCTTGCAAAATAGTAAGTACTAATAACACAAATAGGTGCGATTATGTATGTATAGCTAATACTGTGAATACCTACGTTCTTATGATCAGATGAAATTAGCTTAACTTAGTAGGTATCGTATCACAAGCTTATTGTTCTTTATAAAAAAACAAAAAGGTTGTGAAAAATATACGAAACAAATTTTTAACTATAAATTGTGCCTTTAGTGACAGAAAACGTCGATAGAAGAAAGTGCATCAAAGTTGTCGATAAGATGCGATGTAAAACGAGTTACGCAAAGTTTACCGTGTAAACTAGGCGTAATAATTATCTTCTATCTAGTGCTGGCAATGTATCGATGAAAATGAAAATGTATCGATGAAAATAAAAATAACTAGTGTTATATTGAACGATTATATTTTTAAACTGCGCCACCTCCAAGAATGTGTGAGGTATCTCATTAAGAGGAAACATACAATTGGGTCTCTTCAAGGCTAAAATAATGCAACTTTGGTTGACAGGTATAAGTATAGCGAGAACTAGCTTTTCTATTAATAAAATTAATATTAGTTTACCCCACTACAACGACGTAGGAAATATTATAATTATGGGTTTAACCGGTATAGATATTTAAATAAGTATATGTGTATGTTCATCTGCTCCCTTATAACTCCTCAACCACTTATTTCAATACAAATGTTTTGGAAGTTTTTAGATCAAAAAATATATCATCATCATCTTCCTACCCTTGTCCCACGCTAAGTGGGGTAGGTACAACATGTCTTCGTCTTCCACTCTATCAGCCGTCATCTCGGTGTTCACTCCTTTCTTACTCATATCTTCTTTCACACAGTCCATCCATCTTTTCTTTGGCCTACCTCTACTTCTACATCCGTCCACATTCATGTCTAGCACTCTTCTCGTAGATTTGCCTACTACAACTTTGGATTTTTTTATAGCCCGATTTCAGGGTTGTAATAAAATCTATTAACTTATTGTTTTCAAAACTTTAATAATTCCAAATCACATAAAAATTTACTATTTTAGAAGCATAAAGTTGTGGTAGTTAATTAAGCGAGCTTTTATTCGACAATTTCAATTAGGACTAATCCTTTTAGCCTTGATTTGTGGCGGCTATTAAGTACTTTGTTTTCTTAGTTTGGATTTAATGCATCTTAAACCAGCTAATCTTAGTTATCTGTGAAGAACCACTGATTTTTCGATTCCTTTAAACTCTAGCGGTCTTATTCCAGAACGGGGACTAAAGAAAGTCACTGTTTAAACGTCAAGGTTTATACAACCCGGCCGAATTAAGCGGTGTAGCGGGGGAAGCATCGAGTTCCGAGCCAGGTGTCATGTTAATTCGGCCGGGTTCTATAAACCTTGACGTTTAAACCGTGACTTTCTTTAGTCCCCGCTCTGGAATAAGACCGTAGGAAACTAAACTGAACAACATTTAGTTTTTATTCGGCTCAACTTTCGCGTTGTGTTGATTTTAGAGCATTTAATGCGCTACGCGTATCTGAGCCCATAGTCTGAGTTTTGTTTTGTTGATCGAAACGCATATCGAGAAGCGACTTGCGAGATATTTTGTATGAAAATCCGATAAGAGCCTCTAGCGGGAGATTTGCAAACTATTTTTCTCCATACAAAAACTGCGAGTTTCTCGATTCTCGCTCGTCGCAAACCAACATAAAAAAAACTCAGACTACTGGCTCTGAGTGTGCCATACAAACTCGAGTTCAAAAATCGGTCTAAATGGTCCAAAAACAAAATACGGCCTCTTAAGGTAATACAGTTCGAGAGCACGTCGTTGTAAGTGTTAATTGTCCGGCCGCGTCAGTTCAAACGCAGCTTTATCAGAGACTTCGATATCGAATTAAAAGTAAATGAGATGTAAATTGGAAAATGAGTTGGAAATAAATTACGGACATTATGTTTCACCATTCTCATGTTAATTCAAGATGTTTAAGATAATAAAGGGACTGAATTAAGGTCGAACAACGTATAGAAGCTTGCTTTAGCATCATTTTTGTTAATGCAGTGCTTTTTATAAAAGGCTGGACCTATGTAAGTTTTTCTCACTTTTAGTATTTCTTTATAAGTGTAACGTTTTGTAGTTCAGTGTTTAGAAACTAAAAATATGTAAGTTGTCGATTCATTTGAGCCTGAAAAAGTCTACTGCTTGAGAACGCATAGTTTCCTAAAAAGTACTTCTGGTTTTCTGCTACTGACTTTCAACTTCCCAATTGATTTACCCATGTCATGGGTTAATCAATTATAAAAAATCAATTAGTAAATTAAAGTTCAATTAAATAAATTGAAATTGTAAAATTGAAGCGAGCTAGGTAACTACTCTAAATTTACTGCTGCAGTTTCTTCTTGAAATCTTTATGATAATTTAAGTAGAAATTTTCTGATGGAGCCTTATGCTGAAGCGTGTAATAGTATGTAGTTTGACACTTAAATAATGTGGGTAGATAGAGACACAAGGTCTGGAGGTTTGACAATGTCAACTTTGAATTTAAATTAAGTGCTAAGAGGACCCTGAGCAACCATATAATTATAAGCTCATACGAAAATTATAATAAATTCTAGAATAATGTCTTTATTTGTGTAGTCGGTTAAAAGAGTATGGAGTTTTGAAGACATATTTCTAATGCTTACTTAAAACTCTATACCTATATGAGGAGAACATATACATTTTTTATTATTAAAACAGAATTATAGCTCAAAAATGTATAATTTAATCAGTTCTTTGCAGAATCAGATATTAATAACTCTATCGTAATATTCGTAATTAAATATTTACGATAAAGTTATGAAAGTCAATGTTAATATTTTAGAATATACTGTTGAAAATGTTTTAATTGAAAATCCTGTAGGTACTTATAGCCATGGCAATTTAAAAGCATTTAGCTACCAACTCATCTGTCGAGGAATGTGGCTACATAAAATCAAATTACCTAGCATCCAACTACTTTCGCGGAATATCTTTCTACAATAGCAAATTGGAAAAAAAAAATACCAATACCTAATAAGTTTTTTCATATTTTTGTAGAAAAAGCTATCGAAGTACCTACCTATAAGATTTTTGAGTACTTTGGTAAGCAGACACTCATCTATACCTATACGAAGGCATTTTGGCGTAACCCTTGTAATGTTAGGGTTGAAGTTCAGTAAAAGGTTGCCCCTTGACCCGGATCTTCGTTCCTTTATACCTTGAAACATCGAAAACTTATATCATAAAATAAAATGTTTTACAAAAGACTACAACCCTTTAGAATACCTACGCTAATGGAATTTGAAATAAGGAAATCATCAGTGACATAACTCTAGAATAAGCTGAAGGTATTTATAATGATCTGTGGCTGAAGTGATAACTTTGTCTGTCAAAATGATGGACAGAGGCCATAAATAAAAGAAGAAGAAGTAGAAGTGATAGGCAACAGAAGTGTATGCATAAGTAATGAAACTAGTCGATGGCTCAACTGATGTTAGTTGGTTACCTCTGTCTAAGTTGATGTAAGTATGTATACTTAATTAAAGTACTATGTATATAAAACAACCAAGAATTTGGCCAATATGACGTCATTACTTTGAGACAGAGGTGTGTCCGTAATAAAAACGGCAGTTAGCTCTCTTCAAATTGAGACACCAATGTCTAATGCAGGAGGAAGGAATCCAGATTCGGCTATGAAACAAAGCGTATATTTATTAGTAGGTAGGTAGATATAGGTACTGGTCAGTATGACCGCCGCCGGGAAAAGAGAGCGCGCCATTAATAGCATTGAATAGAAGTTTTTATTTACTAACTTTATGGGTATCACGCCTAAAATAAAAAATAAAATCTTTTTGTTTTTAGTTGTCATCTTTTACAAAAAGCCCAATAATGACGATTTGACGTCTTCTGATTAAAATGATACTAGAAAAGTCGCAAAAAACAATCTGTAATTTTTGTATCGATTTTTCTATTTCATCGATATCGATAACTCCGTCGAACAAAGCACATCACTGTTTTAATTGTATCACATCGCTCACGGCTTCGCTTCTTATGCAATCATCGTATCTTAAGTTTTCCTGTTCTTTTCACTTTTCCTCAGCTAGTTTGTACTTTAGCAGTTTTTCATCGAACTTTTCCGACCGTTTGACGAACGGTTCGGTTTTATTTGTTTTTTTCGACGCTGTTTTTGAAATAAGAATAAAACAACACAGATTTTTAAAAAAGAACAAAAAAGAAGAGTTTTTTGGAGTCTTTTTTTTATAACATGTTCTTCTTCTTTTATTTATGGCCTCTGTCCGTCATTTCAACACACAATTTCGCCAGTGTCAAGTGACATAATTTAAAATAATATAAGTCAAGCCATTTGTCAAGTAGGCTGTCGTTTGTTTTGTAGGCAAAATGGTGGATATTTTCCCTTCACAACTTGGAGACGAATTTTAATCATTCAGAAAAACCACTTTCACACATTTATTCCAATGGCTCACACTTTATGTTACGACCTAAGTATTATTAGTTACAATTCCACCAAAATTAAACAAAAATACTCACAATAACACGAGAAAACTAATAAAATCAAAGTGCTAGTGTTGTTTCAAAAAATGAAAATCTAGAATCTAAAATGTGTTCACGGATTTGACTTAACTTTTTGTAAGCCTTCGACAAAACGTCACTCAAAGAGATGACGTCAAAACCCAATGAATGAAACCGCCCCGACTGTCAGCGTAAACCGCGTGGAATTTATATTACGTTTCACGAGATGTGTGTGACGCCATCATTCTCAATGACATTTATCGCACGTTACCAAACATAGAAGATAGATAGATAGATAATACTTTATTGTACACAAGGGTAAGGTACGTACAGATCTTAAAACTAACTTTGTATAGTACAATGGGCGGCCTTATCGCTGAAAGTGATTTCTTCCAGGCAACCGCAGCATGGAAAGTAACGAGCGGAACGGTAACGGAAGGCGGTGCACAAACAATGTAACGCTAAAAACTACATTATTACGTAATAATATAAAATAAAGAAGAAACCTTGGTCTATGAAAAATTTATAAGTTAAAAAACTAGAAAAATCGATTCCAATTTGATTACCTTACTTCATCATCCGATGATGATAATGATGATAGCATCATTGGAATAAAATTGTTCTATTGATCGCAAACACCTATGAAAAGTCACAGGAAAGCAAAATACGCAATTTCTTGTTGTTGTCGGGTTTTTTCCAGTTATTCTTATTTAACTGCCAAACTGCTGAACCGATTTTGATAAAAAATGTGACCAATCTGAAGGTATCCTGTCAGATAAAAAAAGAACATTGTCAAATCGGTTTATAAATGATGGAGTTCTGAGGCAAAGAAAAACTAAATACAACCGAATTGAGAACCTCCTCCTTATTTTAAAGTCGGTTAACGGTTTAGAATTGGTAGTTTTGAAAACCAAGTCATCGCTTAGGGAACTTTCGAAAACTTTTCAAATAATAATTTGCCCTCGAGGATTGATCGTAAAATAATTCCTTCCGTTTTTATGTTAAACTGAGTTGACAGTGAAGAATGACTGGATTAATTTCTTTGCCGCCATTTTCTTTCGACGCCATCTTGTACTTGCGAGTCGTTGGTCTTGTGCGATTGTGATTGGCCGATTACTTTAATTTAGAAACGTGTTTTTTTTTAAAGTTTTTTCTTTTCTTATATTTCTAGGGTTGTCATACGTGCACGAATTGATACAGAGTTTTAGGTAGGGGTTTGGAATGATAAGGTCCATTCTAGTTCGATTCCGAGTGCTTAAAATCTAGTAGTTGTAGGTACCTTAGTGATTTGAGTGAGTTTACTTTTACACGTTTATTTTTTTTTTAAATGATAAAAGTAATGGAACAAGCTGATAGCTCACATGATGTTAAGTGGTAACTTCTGCCTATAACATGGCTAATTTTACGTAAAAAAATTATAACTACCTACTCATTTTAAGAACAAGAGTAATTTTTATTTTATGACATTAGGTACTAGAACAAAAATAGAATCAAAAACCTAATTAAATGCGGCGGTATACTTAATTCACCTGGGGTAATTCACCCGGGTGCACTTACTTACTTAACTAGAAACTATGTACTAGGTATATAATACCAACTGCGCCTTGTAATCTATTAAATATTATAAGTAGAGTACATAAAACGTTTGTAAGTAAACCAAGTATAGGTAGGTACAAAGGAGAATTTTTAATTGCTATCGACTAGCTCAAAAGTAATTTTGAATCTACCAATTGGTAAATACCTCGCAATCAGAAACTTCAATCAAACACGAATCCCAATAACTTTCGACCACAATTTTTAAAACTGGAATTTCGTTCTAAAACTCTGAAAAACAAATTGGCGCGTTCCGAAATCGAAAATATAGAGTTTTCGCTTCGCTTCGAAAGTGTGACGTTTCATTTGCTGGTATTATTGAATTTGACTTATTGGAACGGTCTGGCTACTTCGGACGGGAGACTAGGAAATACGTGGAGTAGTTGATGTTCAATAATAATAATGTGATCTATTCACAAAAAAATATATAAAACACTAGCCGTCGCCCGCGGCGTTGCTCGCGTTCTAGACCCTTTAGAGTGTGACTTTTCAAAATTCCTTTCTTAGTGCACCCCTACACTATATAAGGATACTACCCTCTGAATTTCATACCTATAGGACTTATAGTTTAGGCTGTTCGTTGATTATCAGTCAGCTAAGAGTTTTAGATATTTAGATAATCAGTGACCACGAGTCTTCGCGACATGTTTTGCGTTTGTTATAGTATTTAGATCCGTAATAAAAACTGCATAAACATACGGCTTTACTAATTTGACACATATTTGTAGATTATGTGCGAAGTGTTTTTAAATAATATGAAAATTAAAAAAACTATTAGTATACTCCAGATTTTTCGAAAAACTTCCGTATTTTTGACCAACTTCACGAACTAAATTAAGGGTAAAAAAGCATTGCTCAAAAATATTTTAACGTCATGTCTACTCCACGCAACTCCCTGTTCCAAGTCCAAACTCAGCGCAGGTGGCTACCACCGACCGGGCTATTTGAAATTACAAGCAGAAAGGTAATATTATATAGATATTGTATCTGTGGGTATCGGGAAGGTACTTAATGAGAAACATTATTACTCAACGGATAGAGGGGGAGGGCTATCATGTATAAGGAGGAGGGGGGGGATAAATCAAGAAAGTGCTATTAGGCCAGCTCAGTGGCCGTGGGTTCGATCCTCTCACAGAACAAAATATATTTTGGTAAGAAGATTTTTTTTAAATTTTCTTAATGACTAGTGTTTCTTTTAAGACCAAATTTTTATATGATAAAAAGTAGTAACATCATTTGATACTAAGCAGTTACCTCTGCTTAGAACAGTGCGTTATCTCATAGGACACGTCCATTGAGGACCGCGTATGTATGTCAAGCTTGGCCACACATTTTTATTATGTTCTAATCTGGGGCGGTAAGTATACTTTACACACATGGAATAATTCACCTGGGTGCACTGAGTAAAGAACTTATCAGACTTGATTCACTCAGGTGATTTAAGGATACTAAGTATGTTGCATGTTAGTCTTGATTCACCCAGTCGATTTCCGAGTTCAGTAACACTATATAGTAGGCTTGATTCACCCAGGTGATTTGAGAGCATTAAGTACACTACATATTAGTCTTGATTCACCCAGGTGATTTGAGAGCATTAAAAACACTACATGTTAGTCTTGATTCACCCAGGTGATTTGAGAACATTAAGTACACTACATATTAGGCTTGATTCACCCAGGTGATTTAAGAGCATTAAGTACACTACATATTAGTCGTGATTCACCCAGATGATTTGAGAACATTAGGTACACTACACCCAGATGGTTTCCGGGTTCAGTACACTACAGACTTTATTCACCCAGCTGATACCTAGGTGTTTTTAGCTACCTACTGACATCCGATAGTTGAAATATAACCGGCCAGTAGGTCATACACTTAACCTTCTGGCCTTAATTAATGTTTTAATGGCACATAAAACAAGGAAATTCACACGTCACCACTCTCCGACAACATATACATGAACGCAATCTTTCTTATAACAGTAATTAAACTTTCGTAATCTTTTTAATAATTATTTCCCTGCCTTTATTTATTAAGTCAAGTATTCACCTTATTTTCTTGTCAGTCGTTTTTTTTATTAATTATTTAATGGGGTTGATACATGTTTTTTTTCATAATATTTATTTGCAAAAATGTAGGTACAATAATTTGTTTCTTGCACGAAAGTTTAACATAGATTAGGTACCTAACTACTTAGTTAAAAAAAAATTTGAAGTTCCTTCTGTCAAAAATCAGTACTATCTAATAAAAGAAATCTATCAAGTTATCACATATCTCCTCATATCTTTTGATACTGATTCTTTTGATACACCCTAAGATGATCTTGTTATATTGGTGGAAAAAACTAAGTGCGTATCCATACGTGTCTATGTAGGTAAACCCTTAAGTAACACAACCCCATTTCCACAAAAAGGAACTACTTAACGACTTAGCAAAACTAATTAATTAATACAGAACCCGATCCGTTCTCGCGAGTTCCTACCCTTAAGAGGATAAAGGGGAGACGATTTTAGCCAAAAATATTAAGTAGGAGAGTTTTGGGCCAAAACTCTTAAACGGTGAAGGAAAACATCGTGAGGATACCCTTGGTTTAGTCAGCTCCTTACGTATTGAGGTTGTCTTTCCTGTGGATACTGATTGGACTGAGAGGATACTCCATATAAACATGTACCAGGCACTACAGCGTACCGTTCATCGGGGCATGGGTCAAAAGTGGCCCCTAACGCTGTATAAAACCTACTAATATTATAAACGCGAAAGTTTGTAAGGATGGATGTATGTTTGTTACTCTTTCACGCAAAAACTACGGATCCGATTTGGATGAAACTTGGAATATATATTGTCCGTGACCTAAACTAACACTTAGATAGATAGATAGATAGATAGATAGATAGATAGATAGATAGATAGATAGATAGATAAACATTTATTTGGCACACAACACAGGTACAACACAGTAAAATAATAATTAGGTACACAATAAGAAAACAATAATAAAAGAATAAAAATAAAATAAAAATTGAACAGATCATATAACAGTTAATATTATGCACAGAATACATAATATTAACTGTTATATGTTAGTGGGTGCTGACCAGTGCTGATATGCACCAAAAGGGTCCTGCCTCAGCTTAATGCAGCTCTGCAGAAGCAAAGCGGCGCTGGTTTTCAGTCAGAACCTGAGAGTGGATGACATCACAGCTACAGCTGCTCTGATTTAATGCAAATTAGGTATAATAGGTACTCACTAGAAGGTTGCGCGATAAGGGAAGAGTTAGTTGATAGGTGTAGTAGGCTTATAATGTTAAGAATTGGGTTCAAAGATACACGTCATAGTGATTTACAATAACTAGTAAAAATTTACTGTAGCAGTACATAGGTATATAGGTGTATACATATAAAGAAATAATAGGCAGCTATGTAGGAAAGGGAAAGAAACAAAAATAGATAAATAAATATTTCCAGAGTTATTCCACAATTTTTCATGCCAGAATCATATTAAAAATAGTGCAAAAGCAACTTAGGTTACTTTTTGTCTCGGAAAATCAAAGGGATCCAACGGGAAGAAGTCCCGGGCTGAAGCTAGTCATCTATAGATGTAAAAGACAGATTTTTATTAAGAAAAGTAAATGCATTAATATTAGTAACTTACATTAATATTGTAGTCAGTTTTTGACAGCTTCGTAGTCCCATTGTACCACTGTATGGTAGCAGGAGGACGTGCTCCAGAGGCAGTGCACATCAGGGTTAGTAACGTGCTCTGTGTTGCGTGCTCTCCTTCTCCGTAGATGTAGGTCTTGTTTGGTGGCACTGAAACAAAAAAGTATTTAGTGCAAAAAGTTTAGTTACATTGCTGAGATTTGAAGTTGCTGAGCTAGGACCCATTTGCTGCTGTGGCAGGCACCATACATATAGGCACCAATTTATGTTATTTAAGTATATATTTATTTTTCCTTTTAAATCCAGTGCTTTCGATATTTTTATTATTATTATTTCATTTGTACTTGTCTATATGTTTTGTATGTTGTGTGCCATGTTAGTAAATAAATGTATGTCTATGTCTATGTCTATGTCTATGAAGTCACTGTCTTGGAATGACCTATTTGAAAAGAGAAAAAAAGGCTATACCTACCTACAATTTCTATTTCGATAAACAATATATATAAAACTCTTTTGAAGCTGGCAGACAATCAACGCACAGCCTAAACTATAAGTCCTAGAGGTATGAAATTTGGAGGGTAGTATCCTTATATAGTGTAGGGGTGCACTAAGAAAGGAATTTTTAAACGTCACACTCTAAAGGGTAGAACGCGAGCAACGCCGCGGGCGACGGCTAGTTAATACATAAAAGGACTAGCGGCCCCTCCCGGCTTCGCACGTGTATTTAACGAAATTTGTTAGTTACCAAATTTTTAGGTGATTTTTCTACACCTTGGATTACATTATTGGAATTTTAGTAAGGATCCCTAATTTTTTTGAAAATGTAATATAGCCAAAAATCACATAATCCCCTTGAAGGGGACGGCTCAAAGGGGATTATGAGACTAACCCGCCTATGTCACCCGGGGATATAGCTGCCCAACGGTGAAATAATTTTTCAAATCGGTTAAGCAGTTTCGGAGCTTATTCAAGGCAAACAGAACAATCAAATCTTTCCTCTTTATAATTAGTATAGAAGTATAAATAACTATTTTAACCCTTGATTGAAATCACATGAACCTTTAGAGTATTAAGTCTCAACTCAATTTGTCTAAATTTCCCTACACGCTAACAAAAAACTTACCTCCCTAAAGAGTCGTAGCAAACTTACGAAGCGTAGTTGGATCATAACGTGCCCCTACTATACGGCCCTTGAAGGAAAGGGCCGTAAAACTAAAACTGATCTTGGGTTTTTTTACTCCCCGAGGGGTTAAATTGGGTCTGTTTCCGAAGTCTTTGATTTAGTAGTTTATTACCTACTTTGATTTGACACAGTTCTCTCTTTGTTTGTTTTAAATCCTTGGGTTTAAGCAAGCTCGTATGAGTTAGTGGCCAACTCTGGTGACGGAGTTTTTAGGCCGCCTTAAGGCCTCATGGCTTAACGACTGCTAGAGCCGGGACCGACAGTTTAACGTGCCCTCCGAAGCACGGTATTTGTAATCTTTGGGTATTTTTTGTTTTAGTAAATATTGTCGCAATGTTAGACAATGGACATAATATCTAGGTACGTTTTTAGTAAAAACATAAGGGTCACTTGGAAAACTGTAGTAAATTGCTTGTCAGTCTAAACGTCCACTAATAAGTAGGTTTTTAGAAAACCTCTTTCTCTTAATCTCACCTCATTTTTTTTTTCAAAATTAAAAGAAAATTAACCTTACCCTTACTAGTCTATCATTCAGAATAGAGAACTATTTTCTAAATTAAAAAAAATTTGATGTACTCAGACTAGTTCCTTATTTAAATACAAATGTTTATATGAAGTTCTGAGTTTTTTTCTTTTTCATATTACTTAACTAAAATTCCCTTATTTATTCTGACGGTACTTACTTCTAATGAAAGCGTAAATATATTAATTTCTCATCAAAGGCTCTTCAGAAAAAGATACATTACAGAAAGTATGTCGTATCAATTTACCAATAATGCTTGTATTCTTAGACGTTACTCAAGATTGTTTCGAGCTCACTCAAACTATCTTAAGTTATTTGCAACTACTGTCAGGCTTTTAATAAGACTTCTAAATTAAAAAAAAAAAAACAATTATATTCAATTAATTTCCCAAAATATTTCAAAATTTTGGAAAATATAATCGTTTTTATAAATATAAAGGTTTACATTATATTACAAAGTTGACTCAAAGTATAGAGAAATAGTACATTATGGTACTAGTGTGGTACATTGGTGATTACCGCCGAGGTGCCATTGAGACCCGAGCCGTAGGCGAGGGTCATAAGAGAGCCGAGGACGGTAATCACCAATACACACGTGTATCATACGACGTTTTTCAACACACTTGTGAATAAAATAACTATAATTTCAACAGTGAAAACGAGTTGTGAAAAATGTTTCGCTATGGCGGGAAAAATTTCCTATGCGCGCGCATTGCGATCGGCCACAGACTAAAGAATGGGATGAGGTTTTTTTTTTATTTTCCGCACATAGGGTTTGCGTATATTCTGCCACGTACAAAATGGGGAATTTACAGTTTTCTTTTATTACAGAGAAAACAAAAGTTATATTTGAGTGAAAGTTTTATTTATTAAACACGTACGAGTTAAAATTATCTATTTAAATAAGGAGTTGCATGAAATGAGCAAGCAATAGGAACATTAATTTATTTGTTCTATTGAACACGATCTTTTTTAGAATAAAAACTTTTTTAAGAACAAAGCAACTCAACCAAAAAAATTCAAAAAAAAAAATCTATAACTCACTAGTGAGTTATAGCAATGAAAAAGTCACAGTTTGATTATGGGTGTCATTATGTGCCTAATTGCAGTGACCATAGAGCCACTTTATGAGCAAGTGTGTTGAAAAAAATATTGTCTAATTTTTATTGTTACGCTGTAATACCCAGCTGCATTGTGTTGGTATTTTTCCTGAACTAAACTAATTTGACACCACTAGATTGATTGTCTTCGTATTTTCTGTTCAAGATCAATTCAGTACCTACTGTCAAATTAGGTTAGTGAAGGATATTGAAACAACAGAATTGGAGCGATTACTTTCAATAAAATAATCCCGTTTAAGAATTTACATAAAAAAGGCGCTGCAATTTTTGCCTCAATTTTTTCCTCAAGCTTCAAATGTTTTCCTTATCCATGAGCTAAGAATACCAGGGCAGGGTCTGTCCGGCTCCACAGGCCCCCAGAGGTTAATAAGGCGGCTGGCTCAATTACTGAACCCTGATTGGTTCGGACTATGAATTATATGGAGAGTTATATTGTAGGTATATCAGTTGTAATTAACAGGTAATAGAGATTGGAGATGATTGAAATAAGAAACCAGGGCTCTGAGTCTATGTCCGTGTTGTGTTTTCTTGCTATTTTTGGCATTCGGAAACGGATTCGCAAAGCGAACAATTTTGTATGAAAACCGGATAGTTCCCAAATCTCCTGCTAGAGGCGCTTATCCGGTTTTCATACAAAATTGTTCGCTTTGCGAATCCGTTTCCGAATGCCAAAAATAGCAAGAAAACACAACACGGACATTAGACTCAGGGCTCTGATTGAAATACAATTCTTCTAATGTTGCGTTCACACTATGCCGCAGTCGGCAGGGAATTGGGCATGAGCATAGTGTGAACACGATCATGCCTCTGTTCCGGCTCCCGGCAAATATTCATGCCCTTGCTTTAATGAGAATAAAGGCGATGTTACTGCGGCAATAATGCCGGCAGCGGTATGGGCATAGTGTGAACGCGGTATAATAGGTAGGTACCAGCATTATTAAGACAGGTGCCACAGCTCAGTTGGTAATAGTTCTGCCTTCCGTGCTGTGGATCGTGGGTTCAACCCCCACTGAGAACATGTGCGTGGAAGACAGAGGTTTCTTCTATGTCTGGATTTACTTAAGCATTTATTTACAAAAAAAATTATTTTATTAGCGATCTAGTTCCCATAGTACATCTGCTTAGTTTGGGGCTAGAAGGCGTTGTGTGAAATGAATATTTATTTACTAGGTAGGTAGTAGGTAGGTAGGTAAGTTTTCACTTGCGTGACAGACTAACTAAAATACAGATTTTTCTTGATTAAGACGTTAATATTATGTAGTAGGGTTTCTGTTATCTAATTAATCCTTGTAATATTACTTAATTAAAAAAAAAATTGACTTTCATTTATATACCTACATATTTAATATAGGTAAGTTAAGTTTGGCTTATTTCGGCGCAAGATGGCGTAGTGAGGATATACATTAATATTTTTTAGTACCTACTGTCCTTGATATCAGCCCATAACCGTCACCTAAATTATCTGACTCATTTCGATTAGTTGTGACAACTCACAAAATGGCGGAAATATTTTCTCTTTTAGCTCATGAAAGGGCTCTAATTAATTGGGTATGAGGGACTGAATGGAGTCTGTTCAGATGTATTCTGGAACTCTCAGTAGTTAGTTAAGTTTCCGTAAGAAATTTATACACAACTAGCCGTCTCCCGCGGCGTTGCTCGCGTTCTACCCTTTAGAGTGTGACGTTTCAAAATTCCTTTCTTAGTGCACCCCTGCACTATATAAGGATACTACCTTCCAAATTTCATACCTCTAGGACTTATAGTTTAGGCTGTGCGTTGATTCTAAGTCAGCTTCAAAAGAGTTTTATTTCTTTAAGAAGATATTTACTTATACAAGGTGTAACATAATTACCCTCTAAGTCCAAAGTATAATCAGACCAAACACCTGAAACGTGTGCCAAGGGTCATCATAATTCAAATTTCCATATTTAAGAACAACTTTTATTAGTTTAGAAATTTGCGACCACGCTAAGTGTTTGTTAGCTATTTGTGTAAACTCGTACACACACATGCACACGTAGCTATTCGCTTACCGCGTCAGACGCACACGCATGCTAGGTGTAAGTACATTTTAAGTGAAAGTTACGGGCTCATTTCATTAATGAAAAACTTCAAAACCTCAAAAGTCGTAGTACAAACATTGTTCGCTATGACCTGAAAAATACCCCCTTTACGAAATTACAGGGTAATTATGTTACACCGTGCATAAATCTACAAAAAAAATTATTATTTTTCTAAACCCATTTTAATTAAAATTAGAAACGCGTGCCCGAATTACTTTTTATAAGTAGTACTATGAAAAGATTCATCACATTGATAATGATAATTGATTTAAAAAAGACCTTTATTGCCAGGCCAAAAGGTTCTGTTTCTGTCAAATAAATTATTCACCAAATTAGGGCCCGTCTACTGAACAAAATGGCTTAACTTTTTAAGTGAATTTCAAATTACTTACAGATTCTCTAAATCAATGATTTTTTATCTTTAATCAATTGGAACGATAAACGTCGAGTAATAACACTTAAGGCACGTCCTTTGTGGATGTCCTCGACGTAGTGATGCAATTGTTAGAAGTAGAGGCAACTATCCAGCATCTGTGTATGCAGTCACTTTTTTCTTTTTTAAACATCAGGTGGCCCGCCTGCTCGTCTGCTAGTTATAACATAAAAAAAAAAAAAAAAAAAAAAAAAAAAAACTCTACCCAAAGTTTTCATAATTAATATAATTTCACCTTTTTTACTAGGTATAAGGTACTGATTTACCCTAGTGCGAAAATCCGACACTAGTGCGTGTACCCTAGTGTAGTATCGATCGACAGTCGATATTGCAAGGTGGTGAAATTCCCGACCTTGCTACTTTTAGGGATGGGACGTTTTCTTATCGATATAATCTGTAGCTAGCAGAAAAAATTCGTCTTCATATACTATGGGAGTGTGGGCCGCTAAAGTAAAAACGCAGTATACATGTAGGAAAGCATATTGTGAGCTCAGATGAGCTAAGAAACCTCACCTCTAAGAAAATCCTTCTGTTTCTAGCAGCGGCAGAGTTTAGTGGTGATCTATGAACGTCCCGAGTAAGAGCGACATCTACACACACAAGTGGTGATCACAATATAATATAATATGTAGTACGCATGAATATATTATCATAGCAGCAGAAAGCAAAAAAAAAAAAAACCGTGGTTAAAATAGTTTCTTGAGTTTTTATTTATTCATTTTATTAAAGTCTCGCTTGATGTGAACAACGTCAAATAGTTGGAATTTCATCAAAAAATAATACCTACCTATTAGAAACTTCCATATATTGTCATTTTGTCTTCTAACCTCAAAATAAAAAGAGCTTTTGTACAATGAAAATACTGATGTTTAATGATTAGCAGTTTCAAAATATCGATATATTTAATCGACAACACCCCATCCCTAGGACACTATCCCGCCACTTATTAGCTACATCGTCTAGCAATTTATAGGGAGGGCCTGAAAATTGCTCGACTGTACCCTTAGTTAAGTGACGGCTTAATATTCCCTTATATGGAGAGTGTAGACTGTGTGGGGACGGCTTTAGGTAGTAATCAATATTTGATGAGATTTTAATGCGTTTTGCTTTTTATTTTGGTCAAGCTTGATATAATTTAAACCCCGCTGTTTTGGGGTAGTGTTTGTGAGAATTTGATTCATAAAGACATAGCAGTAAAGGTTATTTTGCAAATGAAAGTTTTATTAATGTGTCTAAATATTTAGTTACATCCTGTCTTGGATTTTAGGTAATATTTTATTTTATTGACTTGTCATTTCCAATGGTAACTCTATGGTAACTAAATAATGATGAAACAAGCCGATGGCCCACCCGATGTTAAGCAGTAACCACTTAAACGATGAGCCTCACTGAGCGCGCCCACCGAGGACGTTCTCTGTGATGCATTGCACTGTGTCCACTCTGAAACATCTCACCTCATGTGCCTATTATTATTCCCGCACCCATACCACAGATCATATTATTACTAGTATCCAAACCCTTCGGACCAAAACACACTACTCTAGTTTTTCCATTTGTCATTGAAAAATAACCCTTAAAGAGTTAAAGTAACTGAATTTCCTTAGTCCAACCCTGTCCGAACCAAAACATATCACCTAAAACAGACTATAAATCGACTATTAATACAGAAACTTGTATCGATATTGTTCGGTCATTTCGACCCCTATAACTATCTGTCCTTTTGACTTAGGGTCCAAACGACCTCAAGTTGGAAACAACACTAAATTGCAACGGTTAATTTTGAAAAGTTTTGCCTGTTTAAACTGTAGAGTTGATTGTTTTCGATCATTATAGTTATATCCTGTACATATCGACCTGCTCTTCTAAGTTGAGATTTCCAGAATATTTGACCATTTAGTAGGTAATTTAAGTTGACATTCTACCATGTCGAGACACAGTACGGGACATAATACACCAACCCACCAGTGGGTCAGCCGGTGGGCTCGATGGGAATAAGCCATTATTAGCACCATCTAATGCGTTAAAGAACAAGTATTTTTTTTTTTGATATTCATCTATCACTAGCTTCCGCCCGCGACTTCGTCCGCGTCACGTTCTTCCTATACCTACATAATTTTAAGTTTCATTCAAATCGGACAAGTTGTAGCATGACTGAAACACAAACTTTCAAACATTTAAAGTTTGACATTTATAATGGTACTTAGTGTCTGTCGAAATTACGGACAGAGACCATAAATAAAAGAAGAAGAAGGGATGGAATGGGGTATCGATATGGAATGAAATAACTTTGAAATTAAAAATATGAAATAAAAAATTGGTTTACATAACTTTTAACCTATTTCAAGAAAAAACGGAGGTTCTGAATTCAATTGTTTGTTTTATTTGTGACGTACTACGCTTTCTCGATGCAAAAGTGTTCGAACACTTTTTATCACGAAAGTGAAACTTCAGATGAAAACAAAAGAGAACCGAATTAAAATACTAACTCAATTATACTGAAAAGTCAGCTCGAATTAATTCCAACTTACTGCTGTCGCTGGATAAATCGTCGAGGTGTTTTTGAAGATTAAACTATAAGATTTTTATAGAAGATTCTCGGGAAAATGCTGGTTTGTACGTTCTGAGAATGATTTCGTATTTTTCTGCTGTATATGTTTTTGTAAAATAACTCTAGTAGGAGTTCTTGATAAAACTTAAGAACCCATATCTTGCTGTTAATAAACTCGATGTAAGGATGGTGACTGAGGCGGCTCAAAATTTTTTATAACGTCACCAGATGGGCCATACTTTTGTGCTTAGATATTTTCTCTCATGATCAAATTTAGTTCTTCGTGACTATTTGACATTTTCATTCGTTCATTCATTTCAAACCAATCATTAGGATTACTCAGGACCACAGTTCCAATCTGGATATGGATCCAATTTGGTACGGCGATGGTCAAGAAAAACCCTACAGTTTGGAACAGAGTAGCCCTACTGATGCCTGTAGGAGCTCTTCTTCTTTCTTTTTCTTCTTTTATTTATGGCCTCATTACGTCATTTCGACAAACAGTTTTGCCAATGTCAAATGAGGTATTTTTATAGTACCTATTCTTACCTTTGACATTAAGTTTGACAGTCTGTACAATTGGCTCGTCGAGTGCAGCGGACGACACCGCACAGCGCAGTTGACCACCGAGCTCGTCGCGCGTCACCGTCATGGGCAGCACGTGCACCACTGTTTGGTTGTCTGGTGTTATTGTTTGAGCTGGAACAAGGAAAACAATTGATAAGTGAGATAAATAGAGCTACAACTACTTAGGCCTTTACATATATTATTGAAGATGATTTTTAGGGAAAAAATTCTCCGATAGCTCTCATTCGTAAGTTCTGAACTGCTTTCGCTGCCCAGCATAATGTCAAGTGACGTGGCTACAGATATACGAAAACAAGAAGCTTTTGACGGCAAAAACGCGCTGAAACGCGCTAATGTCACTATTTAGCCACAGAATACCTATGATTTAGTATGAAAACAGTTCAGAAAATCTGCCAGGCTTAAACCAGGCAGGGTTTTTTATGAGACAACAATTTGCCAGGTACATAATAATGTAACTTTTGATTAAGTAATCCTCCCTGTTAAAAAGAAATAAAATGAGGAATTTATGAGTTTTAACGATTTCCCAGAAAACTAAAACGTAAAAACAGCATTTATTAACATTTAACCAACTGAAACCTCTGTATTAAGCTACTCTGCAAACTTGAAACTATAGGTTTCAGTTCAACAAGTTGTTTGTTGGCCGTCAGAGACGCTTTGCGGGTTAACATAACATTTATTTTAGAATGCTTACAGAAAACTACTTTAAATACGAATATATTTTACTAGCTGTCGCCCGCGGCTTTGCTCGCGTGGTAGCAGCATTCGGATTATTTGGTTAAATACTTTTCAAAATTCCTTTTCTTAGTGCACCCCTACACTATACAAGGATACTACCCCCCAAATGTTATACCTCTAGTGGTCGAATACTCAAAAATTAAGTTCACGCTCAAAATATTGGCATCTCTTACAAATGAGTAATGTCAAACAGAGGCAGAGCAATTTTAGTGGTACTCAAATTTGAGTGACGTTTCAGTATTCCAGCCTATGACTTATGGTTTAGACTGTGCGTTGATTGCCAGTCAGCTTCAAAAGAATTTTATATATGTATTTAGATTTTTGTTAAACAAAGCTTTTGGTGCCTACAATCACATTACCTTTACTACTCTTTCATTACTTTTTTGCAATGCTCTTAAACGGTGAAGGATAACATCGAAACCCTTAGCTTAGTCAGCTCTGCACGTTCTGACGTTGTCTTTCCTGTGGATACCGACTAGGCTGAGAGGATGGTATAGTACTACAAGCATACTCCATATAAACACGTCCCAGGCACTACAGCGTACCGTTCATCGGGGCATTGATCAAAAAGGCCCTTGAAGCTGTATAAATCATGCGTCTAGTCGAAGCGACGCGTGGCCCGAGGGCTGGTGATTATCTAGGCCAGCGTATCAGCATTGCTATTCAGCGCGGCAATGCAGCCAGTGTCTTGGGCACGCTTCCGATTGGTACTGATTTGGACCAGTTGAGCTATCTATAAATCGTTTGCAACGGTTTGTAGATAGCTCAACTGTTTCATGTGTATTTTGTAAATATTGTGAATATTGTAAATACTGTATTAGTTGTAATTTTCTTTGTGAATATGTAGAATAGATGCAAAGACCTGATTATTAATACTCTTTTTTGTAAAGAGAAACAATTTACACAGAGTATATACTAACTAGAAGAGGCAAGATCGATAGTGGGACTATTAGCCGAAAACTACCATTTACAAAGATATATAGCCAATAGATGCGGCATTGCGGCCGTTAATTCTCGAGGTACGTACGAATTAATTAGTTTCGGAACATGCGGGTACTGGAATATAAATTGTAGGTAATTTGTTGTTGCTTAAAAGACGGAAATTAAGTACTTATGTAAAAGGAGAATAATTGGTGGTATGTACTAATAATGTTTGAATTTATTTATTTCATTTTTAGGTACGGAAAAGCTGATTTTGTTTTTACTGTAATTCTTTATGTAATTCTTTTACTCTGTAATAAACTTTTTAACGTTTTTTTCCTTTACTAGAAAGGCTAAGTAAATTAATCAATTTCCACGCAATCTAACAGAATACCTTAAAAGTCATTATTTTTATAAGACTAAAAAATAAAAAATCAACTGATCAAATTATTGTGCGTAGTTAAAAATTTACTCTGTTTCAGACATTGATTATGGATAATATATAAGATAATTTTTTTAAGACATTAATGAAAACAAAAGTCAAAACCTGTTTATTTTGTGCCTACAAGATTAATTTTTTTTCCAAATTCAGTTTTGAATTTACCGTAAAGTATCCAGCATGTACAACTAAGCAATATATTAATATGTTAAACAGATTATACCGTGCATTATTAATCAATAATAATAAGTATTTTTATAATAATAAGATTCAATTTTGTAATACATACACAACCTCTGTAAAATAACAAAATAAAAACGTTCTATTCTATTTTTGAAGATTCTAAATACAACACAAAAATGTCTATTCCAGGTAACAAAGAACCTCTTCAACATTAAAGTGTCCACATTAACCCCCCACTGTTACAAGATACTGTTTCATTTTTCACTGTAATAGAGTAAGGTTGGGCAAAAGGGGTCTTTTGTACCCATGGGGTATAATGGTGTCGCTGTGACGTATGGGAAGGGTTCGGTGATGGGTTAAAATGAATTTCACCTCAGTTTGGCAGCTTGTTACACTAATGTACTTTTTTTTTTAAATTGTGTAGGTAAAAACTAATAAAACAAAGAAGGATATAGAACTGAAATAGGCTTAGGACTTCACTTGCATGACAGTAATGTACTTTTAAAAAAAATGAGTTAGAAAAATATTGTAAGGAAAAACTAATAAGATAAAGAAGGATATAGAACTGAAATAGACTTAGGACTTCATTTGCATGTTAATTGACTCAGTTGACTTTGGTAAACTATTCAAATAAGACCCCTGACGGGAGATTTTGTTTGACAAAACTGACGAAATGTTTGACAAGCAGACTAAATGTTTTTGAAAAATGATTCTGCGTGATCCGCGTCATTTACTCCTGTATAGTTGCAGGGAGTGGACTGACTTACGTGGTTTACATAAGTATCTCCTATTTGAGTCAAAGTAAAAGTAAAAGTCATTTATTCACAAGGATAATAACAACTAATACAGTATTTACAATATTTAAAAATACACATGAAACAGTTGAGCTATCTATAAATCGTTTGCAAAATAAAAGTGAAAGTAAATTTATTACAGGTAATTAGATTCTTTAAATATATTTAAGTAGTATAGACAAACTCAAGGCCATTTTGAAACGTGACTATAATAATAAATAGCCTTAAAAAGTGAGTTTTGACTCAAAATAATTTACAAATAAAAATACCTCTCTAAGTTTTAGTTACGTATTCAAGAAACAGTTGAGCTATCTATAAATCGTTTGCAAATTAAAATTGAAAGTAAATTTATTACATACATAAGATCTTTTAAATATATTTAAGTAGTATAGAAAAAAAACAAGGCCATTTTGAAACGTGACTGAATAATATAGCCTTAAAAAGTAAGTTTTGACTCAAAATAATTTACAATTCTTATTCAAAATAATGTACAATTAAAAATACCTCTGAAAGTTTTAGTTACGTATTCAAAAAGCAACTACAAAATGTAAGTTCCGGTCCCTAACCTAGCTTAAATTAAATTTGATTGCGTACGGAAGTAGGGAAATAAACAACTATACTTCTAGCGCATAGATGTGAAACTATCAAGGGCTTTAGCATAATAACTATTAGCGCGGCTTTAAAAAATGCTGAAATTATCACTTGCGTGATAAAAAGAGATGGCAAAACATTTAAAAGCCATAGAAAGGCTTCTAATAGGGACCACATACTTAGTGGGGATTTTCGGAAAAAAAATCCAAAAGTCCTCACTGGTTTTTCTTAGTGGGGATTTCAGGAATATATAATTTTAGCTAGATACCTTTAGAAGACCAATATTTATCAAATTTTCAGGTTAGAGTTAGAATGTCTCATGTTCTTTTTGACGTCCTAGAAAATGAGTTGGATGCTAACTAATTATATCAAGGTGAAATAAACCTTAGCCAACAATATATTAAGTCTAGAATTTCACAGTCTAGACTAGATTAGATGAAGTTAACATCTTAAACAAAAGCCCTCCAGTGGTTTAAGGTAACTGAGTACCTACTTAATGTAATGTTACGCTTAGAAGCCTCATTTATCTTAATTATGTCGTAAAGTTTCAAAAGTAAGTCACCAAATTTCTTTACAAGAACATTTCTCAACATTTCTTTGCAAGAAAGAAAAAAATAGGAGCTAAGTCTTCACCTGTAATTATGGTGACATTTAATTAGATTTTTTTAGTGTATTATTTATTGTAACGGTGCATGTTGGTGATCTTCTGATCTAAATATATAAAACTCTTTTGAAGCTGACTGAGAATCAACGCACAGACTAAACTATAAGTCCTAGAGGTATGAAATTTGGAGGGTAGTATCCTTATATAGTGTAGGGGTGCACTAAGAAAGGAATTTCGAAAAGTCACACTCTAAAGTGTCTAAAATTAGGATCAAAGATTTTAACCAAATAATGCGTATGCTGCTACCACGCGAGCAAAGCCGCGGGCGACAGCTATTAAATAAATAAGTTTCTCGTCTGTCTCGTCGCATGAAATTGGCACTTAGAATCAACAACGATTTTTTCACTTTGACTTTGATACGTCAGAAGCAGTTTCACTTCTACGCACTACTTTGCTTATTCTTTGGATGTGGTTCAAACGGGTTATTGTTTAGGGAATGTAATATGAATAAAATTATGATTAACGAACCCTTGTATTGGCAAATTTACTTCGGGATCATTTCCTGCTATTTCGTAGCTATTTTAGAGCCCGCTCATAAAATACTCATTGGTTGTTTTACATTGCTACCGACACGACACCTATACGATATCGGGAAATTAATCTTAGATAGATAGATAGACAGAAAATACTTTATTGCACACCTTAACCTAGGGATTAAAAGAAAAAAAAAAACTTAAATTAGTTGTACAATGAGAGGTCTTATCGATATACAGCGATCTCTTCCAGACAACCTTGGACGGAATGGACTTCAACATAAATAATACAAGGGGTGCTGTATAAATATAAAGAGATCTTTGGTATATTACGTAAGACTAATTTGTACGACTTAGCGCCAAACACAACGCACACTAACAATTGATGTACCTACCCAATATTTTTTTTTTTTTTTTTTTTCATGATATAAGTAATGGAACAAGCTGAATTCTTCCTAAATACTCGTACCTGTGTTTACAAATAAATGATTTTGTTTTCTTTTAAATCTTGTATATTAAGTAGGTACGTACAGACGTAGTTCCAAAATACGTCATGTCATCCCGAATTATTTACTAGCGTTGAAAAATAGGTCATACTTTATCATCATCCCTAAAGCCCGACCACGTTAAATCCTGCAATGGAATAAAATTGCCAACCCCAAAACCTCAGTAAACGGCGTTACATAGTTGTCGAATCATTTCCGCGGGCTTCCAACTATAAATTTTAAAATGTGTTTTTAAGCACTTCCAACAGATTTGTAAGCACTGCAGATTTATCGTGGTCATACTTTCCAACCTTTTTATCCCGAAACGTAAACAGTTAATACATTTCCATACATATTTCATGAGTCCCGAGCAGACGGCTACCTGCTGGACACCTGCCACTGAATTAGAATCTGCGAATTTATGCAAGGAATTGGTTCGACAAGACTTTTTGGAGAGTTGGCTCGAATTTGCGATAACTTTTGAAGTTTCTAGCTTTAATATTTTAAGATTATACACGGACTCAGCTTTCTGAATAGTCAAAAGAGTTATTTTTTTAATAAAATTTGTTAGAATTTCATAAAAATACAAAATGGCTGCCGAAATTGTAACGACAGCATCGTATATTTGTGATAGATTTTTTTAAACACTTACCCTTCATGTAAATTAAGCTTGGCTACGTAAATACTCAGAATAGTAATGATAATCTGAGATTAACTTTTTTATTGAGTTATTTTTTCGGGTTAGGTATTTCTACAAAACTTGTAAATATTAGTTTGTCGTGGAAATCTACGGAGAGTTCATTGTTGGTTCAAAAAGTTGTTCATAAGTACCTAGGTTTTTCGAATAAATCTTATTCCACTTAGTTTTAAGAGTTAGTACTTAGTATAGAGTCTATATAAAACTTCGGTACATAACAATATGAACAACTTTTTGAACCAACAATGGACTCTCAATAGATTTCCTTGACAAACTACATAATTTACAAGTTTTGTAGAAATACCTAAAAAAATAACTCAATAAAAAAATTAAGAGTAGGTTTCAGATTATATTTATTATTCTGAGTATTACGTAGCTAAACTGAAGTTACCTATTACTGGAAAAATACGAATGAAATTTATACTCCAACAAACTCCACTTCCCTCCACCCCCCGGAAGGGACCATAAATGAATTATTCCGAAATCTGGCTACCTGATTAACAGGTCCCTGGCTCTGTTAATTAGCTGAAAATCCCACACCTGAATTATATTTCAGTTTTAATTTGGACCCTCGTTTTTGAGACCTTTAGTGACACCTACAGGCTAAAGCGTCTAGTAAGGACATATGAATCCCACTATCCCATCCCACTAATATTATAAATGTCAAAGTTTAGATGATGTTTGGATGTTTGTTACTCTGTCACGCTTAAACTACCGATCCGATTTGAGTGAAATTTAGAATGTATATAGTTTGTAATCTAGATTAATACGTAGGCTACTTTTGATCTCAGACAATCAACAGAATCAAACAGAACGCGGATGAAGTACAGGGCGGAAGCTAGTAAAAGAAAACTAGTAAATCTGACTTCAGTTTGACTACCTTACGGTTTCACGAGCTTGTCCTGTGAGGCAATGCAATTGCAACTTCGACAAGGCGGAAACAATTGAACGATTTGCTTATCATCATCATCATCAGCTTATATCATTCGTTATTTTGTCTCATCATTTTGTGTAATGAAATGAAATGTATTTATTCGCAAGAAGTATGGTTGGATTACAAGTAAATAAATTAGGTACTTCATTATTATGTCGACTGGTATGTTAGATAAGGGACAGTATCCACTAAAGCGCTATTACATTAGCGGCTCTTCATTACGCTAAGCTTCGTTGCGAATTATCGCACTCCCACATTTCAGTATTAGTGGGTTCACAGCCTAAGCGGAAGTAACTAGTTCACTTCTGAATTTCTGAAATTTTGACATGATGATTTTGTAATTTGTAATGCGACTGTAGGCGCATTACAAATTACAAATGGCGATTTGTAGGCGAGTGTACTTTTTAGAAATTAATAATTATTTATTTTGCCAAATGTATTGTTGTAGGTACATAGGTAGGTAGATCTCTGACTCCTATTTATTCTGTTAATGCTTCATATAAATCTTTTCAACAGTGAGTGGTCGTGCATAACTGGTGGTGACCACCGATAATACTGATTAGTATGAACGCCCTAGACGAAGTTTTTTCTTCCTGTGACACCCGTCACAGCTTATATAAGCCGTTTTTTTTTTAAATGAGCTATAGCTTAGCATTTGGTTGCCAGCACACCTGTCCTTTAAGTCGCATTTCACGTAGTAAACATCTTTACCCATTTCAATTACCAAATTGTTATAAATAAACAAGCTGTTCTAACAGCACTGTGTCGATCGTCCGGCGAGCAGCGATTAATTCTAGCTATAAATCCTGTTTAACCTAATTCGAGCTGTTGAAGAGTACCCTTCAATAGACGAATTGTTATGTGATTTGAATAACTACATACTACTGGTTTTAGCACGCGGCTTCATTCACAAGTAAGGTGCTCTTCTACCAGAGCTAAGCTAAGCTACGTTGCTAAGAATGTGTGACATCCACCAATAGGGATCTTTTGTATTCATATTAAACGATTCTTATTGGATGTGAAACATATCTCTAGCAACGTCGCCAAGCTTAGCTGTAGTGGAAAAGCACCTTAAAAGTTTACTTAGTCCAGAAATAGCAACGTATTATAGCAGCTAAGTCGTGGTAGCCAGAAATTTTGGTTTTCTTTTTAAAATGCCAGTCGCCATGACTGGTTGACTCCACTACTGTCAAATGTCAGACTGCCAGTGCTTTGACCACGAATAAAAGTGACAAATGTGGCCGCCGCGACTGACTTGACCACCGTGGCTTAACCGTAGTGCGTTTGTTACCTTAGGTCCCTACTTAAGGTAGCAAACGCACTACAGCCAAGCCACGGTGGTCAAGTGACCTCCCTACTAGGGGGGATTCCTCAGTGGGGATTTCTAGAATATACTAAACTAGTTGTCGCCCACGGCTTTGCTCGCGTTGTAGCAGCATACGCAGTATTTGATTAAAATCTTTAAACCTAGTTTTAGACCCTTTAGGGTGCGACTTTTCAAAATTCCTTTCTTAGTGCACCCCTACACTATATAAGGATACTGCCCTTCAAATGTCATACCTCTAGGACTTATAGTTTAGGCTGTGCGTTGATTGTTAGTCAGCTTCAAGAGAGTTTTATATATTTCAAAGAAGAAGATAATGATAAACATCTGATATGGTGGCTTATTTGTAAGCTAGCAGATATCAATCTGAAGGAGTACTCAGAGGCACGTCCGACCATAAAATCGGCATTTTACTTCCAACTTCAACGCGATGAATACAGATTCGTTAAATGATTAGTTTTATTCAAATAAATCCTGAGCTTTCAAGCCGTTTTGAGAAAGTTTTCGAATTGATTCAATTGGTTCGAGGAAAACTCAAAAAGCGTCAAAGTGCAAATAAATAATTCTGCAATGAAGCGAGGGGAGACATTGAAATCCTTTCCGTGACGTCACAGGCCGCTGAGCGTCTTTCCGGATGGTGGTATGCAGGAGGCAAGCAATAAATATTAATGTTAAAATTTTAATTTAATTTACTAGATATATTAAATTATTTATTATTATTAATGTCAACATGTCAGCCGGATTGAAACACCTAGTTTAAATTGTTCAATAAGGCTTCAACTGCTGGTCCGATTTGGATGAAACTTAAAATATATATTATAGTTAGTAACCTGGATTAACATAGATTACTTTTTATTCCAGAAAATTAACAGGAACTAACGAGAGCTAGTTTAGTATATTCTAGAAATCCCCACTGAGGAATCCCCACTAGTAGGGAGGTCACTTGACCACAAGGATAACTAACTATCCTTGTGATTTTACTGACAAAAAATATTTTACGATGACTTTTCTCATTTTTCTTTAAAAAACTGAATTTTTTACGAATTTGATTGTATTTACGATTTTCCTAGTATTATTTCTAGTAATTTAGTAGTTTTTCTTAGTAAACTGTCGGTTAAATCATCACTTAACATCAAGTGAGAATTTAGTCAAACGTGTATATCTATATTAAGTAAAAAAAATATATTTAAATGTGCTCGGTTCCTGCATACCACCATCCAGGGTCCACTCTTAACAAAAGTAGCAGTTCTTTTCCAGCCGTTGAAACTCAACTGTTAAAGTAGCAAGTTTAGTAACTTATTGTGATTGAAAAAAGCATACCTTTTTGGAGAAGCTTTTTCATGTTTTATTTTATGGGTCTCTTTCTGCTCTAAAACGGGTAAAAAGAATTTTTTTGCTTATAAAAATATTACTAAAACTGAGCTCGAAATACCGGGTTGTGTAACACCATTCTCAAAAACTTCAGGGGGTTTAAATATCCATCATCAATATATATATATATATATATATATTATATAAAACTCTTTTGAAGCTGACAGAGAATCAACGCACAGCCTAAACTATAAGTCCTAGAGGTATGAAATTTGGAGGGTAGTATCCTTATATAGTGTAGGGGTGCACTAAGAAAGGAATTTTGAAACGTCACACTCTAAAGGGTAGAACACGAGCAACGCCGCGGGCGACGGCTAGTCTACTTATATGAAGAAAATTAACCAAACTGTTTCGATAATTTTTAACCGACTTCAAAAAAGGGGAGATCCTCAATTCTTTTTTTTTTTTTATGTTTGTTACCTCACAACTCTGTTATTTATGAAGAGATTTGTAAAAAAATATCTGAAATCTCTTCCGAATCGGTCTCATTTTTATCAAAATCATTTCAGCAAAAAATAAAAACACTTAAGTATTTTGCTTTCCTGTGACTTTCAGTGGTGTTTACGATGAATAGAATAATCCCAATGGACTCCTATCATTATCGTCTGATGATGATGATTACGTAGTCAAATTGAAGTCGGGTTTTCAAGTTTTTAAACTCATAAATTATCTATGTATACAAAAAAACTACAGTCGTAATATAACGTCCGGTTCTTTGAAAACCCGGATCTAAGCTCGCAGTAATCTCAATGACAAATACGTTTGTAGATTGAGACATTGGAAAGCAATTCCACAAGTGCTATTTGTATTCTCTTGAGAGTGTGGTCTATCTGTCTACTTCTCTTTGACCGTAGAGCGTTTTCACACTGCGAACGACACAACACGATATCGGATAGCTAGACACTTTTACACTATGTCGGCGACGACTTTTAGTTCGAGCAAATAGTAAGTTCGTTTCAGTTAGTAGCCAACTCTGGTGACGGATTTTGTAGGCCGCCTTAAGGCCTCTTTCGTGACTTAGCAACTGGTTAATGACGTCATGTTGGTGTCGTGTAGGCAGTATGCTTGTAGTACTATACCCTCCTCAGTCCAGTCGGTATCCACAGGAAAGACAACGTCAATACGTAAGGAGCTGCGTAAGCGAAAGGTTTCACAATGTTTTCCTTCACCGTTTGAGAGCATTGGCATTGCGCACATTTTGTGCTGAATAGAAAATCCATTGGTGGCACTACCGGGTTTGAACCTACGATCGAAAGGCAGGGTTTCTACCACTAAACATAAATTACTGCCTTTATACTGTTAGTAGGAGTTTTGCTACTTTGTAGTAACTTCTAAATTCCTGGTATTTAATGTTATTTGTTAAAGAAATCGGGGTAGTCAAAGGTACGTCCGAACTTCAAACTTGAAACGTTAGTTAAAGCAAAAGTAACGTGACGGATAGCAAGCCTACCGCCGCTGTAGAAGACTTTTCCTCGATATTTTCTTTCGTTTAAGAGCCTTCTATAAATTTCCGTCTAAACCTTATTTTTCTATCATTCTAGGTTTAATTCGATTCTACTGTTTTCTACTATTTTCTACCATTCAAGAAGCGAATCAAATCCAATTTAAATTTTAATTAAAACTCACACGATTTTTAAGAGCGACATTCCAACGGCCAGAATCTAGGTTAGTACAAAAATGTTAACCCCTGACTGGAATTATTTTGAAGAAGGAAGGATAAAAGACGTTTGGAAATGACAGCTTGAACAATAAGTCTAGTGACCATTCGCATTTTTGACGTTTGGAACGTTTGGCTAGGACACAAGTTTTGACATTTTTTGAAACGACACATAGCACTTTTATTTTAATAGTTTTTCTTGTGTTATTGTGAGTATTGTTGTTTAATTTTGGTGGAATTTTAACCAATAATACTTAGGTCGTAACATAAAGTGTGAGCCATTGGAATAAATGTGTGTAAAGTGGTTTTTCTGAATGTGAAAATTCGTGTTAGGTTTTGAAGAGAAAATCCACCATTTTTTTTTCAAAACAAACGACAGCCGACTTGACAAATGACTTGATTTGACTTATTTATTACAATTTTAACACTTGACATTGGCAAAATTGTCTGTCGAAATGACGGACACAGGCCATTATTGAAGAAAAGAAGAAGAACGTTTGGCTTGAACAATAAGTCACGTGACCATTCGCATTTTTGACATATTGTATTCTCTAGCGACTTGAGATTGTGAACTTGTCTTGGCAGGAGGAGTTGGGACAATACGGCTGATTAGTTATGTACCTACAAGGGTAAGATTTCCGGTTTTCCCAAAGGAGATGGCCCAACTCTCCTTACATGGTTGGTCTTACAAACAAACATGTTGTTTCAAGTTCAAACATGTTTTTTGGGTATGTTTTATTTATCTTTTAATAGACTACATAGTTTTTTTTCCGTAAAATAGTGGATATTCTAAATTATTATAGGGTACCTACATCAATTTATGTAGATAATTTTCGCTTGACATAAAAAGTGATCAATACTGAGATTGCCACACTAATACTGACACTTATACGACACCGACCGACATGCCAGTTGCTCGTACAAAATGTCACGATGGCCGACATGTCGGATGGTCGTACAAATGTTTTTTTTTTTTATGGTAATAGTAATGATAACAATGCATTACCTCACAGAGCAAGTCCAATGAGGACGTGCCCTGTTAGGCAATGCACTGCGTCCATCTCTCTGAGACGTAAAGATGTTGAAGTCTCATGTGCCTGTAATTACACCGGCGCCCTTACCCTTCAAACCGGAACACAGCAATGCGAGCATCGCTGCTTGGCGGCAGAAATAGGTACGGTGCTAGTACTGAACCCGGACGAGCTCTCACAAAGAGCTCTACTACTAATTTATCGGCGTAGACACGATGTGAAAGGTCCATTACAATAATGTATCAAACAAATTATTTCTCTCACGCGATAACTGTTATTTAGATGGTAATGTGGGTACTATGAATAAATAAGTATGTATTTTAACAGCGTGCAAACAGTAATTATTATTTTTGTCAAAAACTTACTTCTCTTTGTTATATTACGGTCGTCATAGCTGATACAGGTTTTTAAAAAACCATGCTTTTAGCTCAAGACAATACACAGAAGCTAGGATTCTGGCAACTAGCTGAGAGCTCAGATAAGGACTTCATTTGTTTAATAAGCACCGTATTTGGAGTCTCCGAGACGAAGATAAGGAAATTCTTAGAGCAAAATACTCGTGAGTTTTTCAGTATTCTTAGAAGTTAAATAATATTTTTTTTTAAGCAATGTTTATTAGAAACTACGTAGTTATTATAAGAAGTTTAAGTTTGATTATGGAAGAATGTTTTCATTCAGAAAATTAGATAATATAATAATGTTATTCAAAATCTAGTTTTATTTTTTTACCGTGACGTTCAGTGCGGTCATTATTTGGATGGGTGACCGCTAGTGGCATTTACATCTGAACGCTTCCGTGTTTCAAAGGGCATGTTAAACTGTCCTGGCTCTAGCAGTCGTGAAGCTACGACAGAGTCCTCAAGGCGGCCTAAAAACTCGGTCACCAGTGTTGGCCACTAACTAATATGAACTTAGTAAATTTTTTCCAAAAGAACCATTTTCCTTTGATAATAAAAAACCTATCTATGTTATTTTTAACTTACACAGTTGAAACTCTCCATATTCGTGTATCTAGTTGATTAAAAACCTACAGAAAAAAATGTGTAACGAAAAATTTTCGCGCAAAAAATTTTAATCCGATCGTGCTGGAAAATAAAAACCAAAAATACTAAAAGAAATATTTGAATTGAAATCGTCCGTCAGTCGCGGTTCATATGCTACGGACGGGTGGACGTTGATTGGTGGTCCACTGGCTCTCAAACTGTTGCATTCGATAGTGTTTTAAAGTAATAAGTATTGCATGTCCCTGACTTGTAAATTTCATTGTTCGTCAAAAATAATAAATAAATAAATAATAAATAAATATTCACGGACACTTAACACAACGCCTTCTAGTCCCAAACTAAGCAAAGCTTGTACTATGGGAACTAGATGGCTGATAGAATACACACATACATTTTTTTTTTTTGTAAATACATACTTATAATACATAGAAACACCCAGACACAGAACAAACATCTATGTTTACAACACACAAATGTTTGTTCTCAGTGGGGATCGAACCCACGACCCACAGCACGGAAGGCAGAGCTACTACCGACTGAGCCATGACGCCTGTCAAATTTACCCCTTTATTCATATTCAAGTGTCATTTTAGCGCGGCTTTAAAAAATGCTCTATCATTATCACTTGCATGACAACGGAAAGAGATGACAACAGATTTAGCAATCGTTTTAGTTAGATCAGCTTTAGAAGACCAATATGAATATTAATACCCCTTACAATTCACTAGCTCCGTGACTTCGCTTATATCTTGTTTGATCCTGTTGATTTTATGGGATAAAAAGTAACCTATGTGTAAATCTAGGTTATGAACTATATATATATTTCAAGTTTCATCCAAATCGGACCAGCTGTTGCAACGTGATTGAAACACAAACATCTAAACATAAATAAACTTTGACATTTTTAATATTAGTGGGATAGTAGAAAATATTCATCTTCAAGTAGGATTTTGACGGACTATCCCCATTGCAAATTCAATGGTTTGAGCTATCTACAAATCAATTGCAACGGTTTTTAGATAGCTCATCTTCATGTGTATTTTGTGAATATTGTGACTTTTGTAAATACTGTATTATTTGTAATTTTCTTTGTGAATAAACTAAGTTTCAATTTAATGGTTTCATAAATTATAACTTTAGTTTGAAACTTCGAAGTCGCTGTAACCCCGATTTACAGGCTTTTTGTCCTAGTGTGGGGAACAGAGTCACTAAAAGGTACCACTTCCTTGTTACCATTATATCTAAATCTTAATGTGCTTTTAAGTGTACCAGTAACAGTTTTTCGCAAATAAAGAATTTTTAGTTACTTTTTTACTTAAGTACATTAACTAGAACAAGAACAAGTTGGCGGGATGAACTGGATAAATACCAGCCCGAATGGATCATCACAGCATTGGATCGCACAGCGTGGAGGGAAGGGGGGGAGGTCTTTGCCCAGCAGTGGGACATCGAAGGCTCATAATAATAATAATAACATAAACTAGTAGATTTTGATGATCATAAAACTTTGAGCACCACAAGCTTCAGTTACGGGCAAGCTATCTCTTCCAACCCGCGATCCTGTGTACTGTGATCTTTTGTTTATCTTTCCACGTTGTTGGGACGCGAATCAATACAGGACTGCCCATTGTCCTTTATAAAACAAACCTTTACAATATTAAACAACTTTTTTGTTTTGTACAAGCAAGCTCGTATGAGTTAGTGGACAACTCTGGTGACGTTTTTAGGCTGCCTTAAGGCCGTCATGGCTTGACGACTGCTACAGCCGGGACAGTTTAACGTGCCCGAAGCACGGAAACGCTCAGATGTAAGTACCACTAATGGTCTCCCATCCAAATAGTCACCGCGCAGAACATCGCTTAACTTAGAATGACTTAGATAATCGGTGAAGTTGAAATTGGTCGATTATTAAAAGTGTTCTGTGTTTTCAAAATTGTACTAATATATCCGAAAACGCTTAGCTGAATGTACCACTAGTTCTGTATTTAATGGTCACCCATCTTACCAAGCTGGTCGTTGCATTCTTGTTAAGAACGACACTGCGTCACAGAAAATGCTTCTTCATTAAAAAAATAAAGTAACAATTACGACGGAACGGGTCTAATTAAAACCGCGTCCAGTGGGACGAAGTGGGACGAAGTGGGACAAAAAATGCAAGAAGAAAAGTTCTTTTATATCACTGCGGAAAATGTATTAAAAAAGTAAGATTATGTAGATTGTGTCATCTTTGTGGCTGTATTAAAATATACTTAAGGCTGCAGGCGCACTTGTAATCTTAGCTTTTATTATCCTTTTACAGAGCAAATCCATCGAAAACGTGCTCTGTGAAGCAATGCCCTACGTTCATCACTCTAAGACGTACGATATCAAGTCTCCATAGCACTGGAGTAGTAGAGCTCTTAGTGAGAGCCCGTCCGGGTTCAGTACTAGCACCGTACCTATTTCTGCCGGTAAGCAGCGATGCTCGCATTGCTGTGTTCCGGTTTGAAGGGTAAGGGCGCCGGTGTAATTACAGGCACATGAGACTTCAAGATCTTTACGTCTCAGAGTGTTGGACGCAGGGCATTGCCTTACAGGGCACGTCCTCATTGCATTTGCTCTGTGAGGTAATGCATTGTTATAGGCAGAAGTTACCACTTAACATCAGGTGAGCTATCAGCTTGTTCCATTACTTTTATCATAAAAAAAACGATTTATACGCAATAGCACCGGAACACAGCAATGCGAGCATCAGTCATTTATTCCATTGCATACTTAGCGTGGTCGAGCTCACAACACATCTATGTGACAGAATACATGATGTAACCTGTAGTGTGTCACGCAGACGCCACGCAGCGTCCACGCAGCGGAAACGTCACGTTTGATTTACGTGTTACGTCCTGTTACACGTAGTGACGTGATTGTTGTGACGTAAGGATTCGGGTTGAGTTATAGTGGTTTACGAATGAGGGAGTTAATTTATTTTGAACTATAAAAGATGTGCTTTGCGAGGTAATGCAATTATTTAGAAATAACTGCTTATAATTTGGCGGTTCTGTATTTATTTAGTTTTTTTGTAAGTCTTTTAAAATAGTCAATTATTTATTATTTATTTGAAGTTAATTCTCTTCAGGCTTTGTATTTCTTGCGACGTAGGTACCTATTTAAACTAATTAAAATAAATAAATTAAACCACTATTCTAATAATTAAAACTTGTACCTACTATATGAAACAGCTATAAATACATAACGGTCAAAATCATTTTAGTTAACTAAATTATAAAAACTAATATCTATTAACAAAACTAAATAAATAATTCTATGAGATCCACTTCTAATACTGACTGTACAAAAAATGCTACAAAGTGCTACGAGGTGCTACAAAACGCTACGCTGCTACGGCGTAGCACCTCACGTAAGCCTACTAAAATTCATGCTCCGTTTTGTGCCACATAGCTCTATCTATCCGCTTGTCTGAAAAACCTACCAATATGAATGCATCATAGCGTGTGTCGCTAGGAGTATTCTGGTCTGGACGCTAAGATAATTTCAAAGGACCTGCTTCTATATTTTTTTTGTTTCTTATAATATTTGGCTCAAATATCTTAATTACTCACAAAACAATGATTGTTTTTTTTTAAAGCATTGACTTTAGTTTTTTTATTTTATATGTGATCTAAGTAGTTCTAAGGACGATTTCATGTTTTTTTTGTAATAGAAACTTTTCAAGATTAGAATTAATTGAAATAATATTGAACCTCTAACATTTTCCGTTCTAGACTCAAAATGGTTGCCAAATCTGTTGCTATACTTTTTTGAACATTGTAGTAAAAAATAGTATTATTTTTAGTGCCACGAGCAACAGACTATAAAATAATAAAAATAAAAATAATGAATATCTGAATCACCATTCAAAAAGTTTGATCTCTTTCTAAACAAACTTTAGGGTCCAGTTATAACAAGCTCCATGGTCCCAGGTAATATATCACTTGTACACGGGTTCCGCATACTAAACCCTCTAGGATCCTTGGGGTACGAACAGGTGTTAAGCCGACTTTGGTGTACGTTGCAAGTTTTACGGTACCCATTGAATATGGATTAGTTTACATTTGATACTCATTGTTATGACCGAACTAAAAAGGATTTTTTTAATAAATTTATATGAAAATATAGCTATAAATAAATAAATATAAATATTCACGGACACTTAACGCAGCGCCTTCTAGTCCCAAACTAAGCAACGCTTGTACGATGGAAACTAGGTGGCTTATAGAATACATACATACATGGATAGTGGGACCACGAGTAATAGTGGTACAATCCCAGTGGGACCACGAGTCGCGACCCATTTTTTTTTTGTAAATACATACTTATAATACATAGAAACACCCAGACACAGAACAAACATCTATGTTTACAACACACAAATGTTTGTTCTCGGTGGGGATCGAACCCACGACCCACAGCACGGAAGGCAGAGCTACTACCGACTGAGCCATGACGCCTGTCATAATAATTATTGCAAGGTTTTTTGTTTATTTATTTATTTCCAAATGTCAGAAGTCATCGTTTATCATCATCATCAATTAATTTCCAACCACAAGCACACAAGCGTTCTCACGAGTTCCGAAGTTTGAAACCCCCGACCGCTAAGCAAACGTGTTTAACCCAGTTTTCACATTGTTTCTCAAACTTTTATGAACAGTACTTAATTTGAGATTTGTAAAGATTTTTGCAATAAACCAGAAGTGGGAACAAGTGGGACTGGAATGTACACTGTACATCCTTTGAGTTTAGGGTTAATTATAAAATAATAATAAACAAAAAAAACTTTAATTATGTTATGTAACTTAAATGATATTAAATTGAGCGTTTTTTTATAATCTCAAAGTTTAGTTTTTTACAATCCACCAATATAACAAATTTAGATATATTCCATATTTATTCAAAAGCATACTTAAATAAATAAATAGTATTCGTTGAAATTGAATTTAAAAATTAAAAAAAAATGTTTTTAAAATTTAGTACTTAGTAAAAATAAAAATGTCAACAATAAAATTCTGAAGGCTCATTTAAGTAGCCTATAAATTCCAGGTTCGAACTATCTCTAGACCAGTGGTCCCCAAAGTTGGTATTCATTGCATGCCGACCACAAAACAAACGTTTAAAACGTTCCCAAACGTATTTATTGTTTTAGTAACACGGCCTGAATGTTGAGCAGCCCTGGGCTTGTACTGCGCAACATGACAAACGATGGTTTGGATTGTTTTGAGTTACACTGCGCGGTGGTACCGCAACACTACATAGTTTAATGGTTATGGAGAAGCAATGTAACTCAAAATGCTGATATTAACTATAGGTACTATCGACTGGTTATTGTAGGTCAATATGGGTATTATGGATATGGGTTATAAAATAGGCTATAAAGGTCAACCAAGGTCACTGAGAACCTTTCCTTTTCTTAGAAAAATGAAATAAACGTACATCATTATCATCATCAATATCCAGCACGTATAACTTTCTCCGTCGATGGATGTAATTCTCGTAACGCGCATTACATGGTCACTTTAAGCTTCGTCTTCCGGTTAGTAACCATCATCATCAGCCTGTAGACGTCCAATGCTGGACGTACAAAAAATATTTAAAAAAATATATATTATAAGTTTGGTATTCTTTCAGCAAAAATGCTTTTACATATTTACTTACATATTATACTTTTGTACATAGGTACTAATGTAATTTTTATTATTTAAAAAAAAACAAGTTCTCGTTAGTTTGCGGGAACGAACGGACGAAGTCGCAGGCGGAAACTAGTTTATAACACTAGTGGGATGGAAAGTGGGATGGGATGACGTACATGACTCCACCCTGTATAAATTAGTCTGAGAGCATTTGGAACTACTGATGCTAACCGTCAACCATCAATACATCCAATGTCATTGATAGTCACATTACGCATTGCAATTATCTGTTGACCGCCGGTAGCATACGCAGTGATTTGACTCAAGCATTTCGGGTGCGATGTGTTCATAAGCTGAGGGTTTCGCGATCGTAACGCACAACGCCGCGGTATGTGGCTCAACGCATGCGTTTGCTCTTCGCCGCTGACGCAGACTGCAACGGAACAAGAGATCATTCTAGACGTTTTTCATATGATTATGTGTCCGGCGCCGCAAGTCGCATACCGCAGCGTTGTGCGTTACGATCGCGAGACCATAGCTTTAGGCAAAGCGGGTAAATCAGCGGAATGAATCAGCAGGTTAGTAGAAGTGTTTGTTTTTGGTGATTGTTCAGAAGGAACTACTAGGCAGACGATAAACTAAAAATTATAATTGATAGCTAGTCAAAAACAATACAGAAATATTAAAGTAAATAGGTGGATTATAGCTAAGCGTGCTCCACCATAGGCTGCAGCTACATTTACCATCAGGTGTGCTGCAGACATAATTAAATATTTACTACTTAGACAAAGTTAATTGGTGAAGCGGCTGTAAAGGGGCCTTGCCAACAATGAGTGTCAAGATACATATTTAATTAACAAGTTAATGTGTTAATCTATTATCGCTCCGCTTATGCACGAACATAGCCTTATCCACAGTAGTATTAGACCGCAATCGATACCTTATTTGGAATTAGCCAACGAGCACTACAACGTAGTATCAAATAACTATGCCTTCTATATGATTGGTTCAGTTTACGTGAGTGTGGGTTCAATTTTGTGATGGGATTCAGGGTCTCTTCAACGGTTAACGACTGCATTGCAGTAAGGCACCATTTTTGTACTTAAAAGAGATGAAAATGAAATGTCAATGTCAAACACAACTGTCAAAGTTTTGACATTGGCAAACACTAGAGTAAACAGACACTGCCAGAATTCGCCATCAACCAAGAACTTGAAGTTGACATTGGCAAGATTATATATTGACATGACGGACAGATGCCATAAATAAAAGAAGAAGGAGAAAAGCTAAAAAAAAAGATTTAGACGACAAGTACCGATTATGGCAAACATAGATGTTTTTTTTATGTCTGGGTGTTACTATGTAGGTATTTACAAAGAAAATATATAAGTATTCTATCAGCAATCTAGTTCTTATAGTACAAGCTTTGCTTAGTTTGAAACTAGAGGGAGTAACTGTTTTAGTTGTGTGATATGTCCAGGAATATGTATCATCATCATCATCAAACATCAATATATATAAAACTCTTTTGAAGCTGACAGAGAATCAACGCACAGCCTAAACAATAAGTCCTAGAGGTATGAAATTTGGAGGGTAATATCCTTATATAGTGTAGGGGTGCACTAAGAAAAGAATTTTGAAAAGTTACACTCTGGTCTAGAACGCGAGCAACGCCGCGGGCGACGGCTAGTTTAATTATAATATCTTGTACATCTTGTGTATCTTCCAAACCCGTTATATTCAAATCACCTCACCCTTTCCAATTAAAACGCATGAATAGGCCAATAACAGTAAAATGTGGTGAAATTACCATACACATGGCTTTTACGTTATACTTAATGGCGGCCATTAATTTGGGCGTTTTCTATTGGCGACGCGGAGTGACGATTAATCTTGAATTCGTACAATTTTAGGTATTAACCTGAAGACTAGTCACAGTAGTTACTGTGAGGCGCTAGTACATATATCAGAGTATATATAGTATATATCGATGCCTTACAGCCAAAAAGGGCTAAGCGACATTTTTTGCGAAATTGACTTATATATATCGTTGGAATCGTCTTTTTTTTCTGCGTCGTTTGGTCTAACTAAGATGGCTCTACGGCGCACTTTTTGTCGCTTACGCAATTTGAAAATGGTGGTTTTTGACCTTATTTCTTCGTCGTAAACGACAGAAATTTTGATTTTTTTATGGTTTTGGTGATTAGATTAAAATGGTATTTAGGAATTGAGACTTAAGTTATTTGGGCTTTTTGTAACTTTGTCTAGTTTGGACGTTAACCTGTTTCGGCTAAAAGTAGTCTTAGTACAAAGACACATTTATCCCATTTTGGATGTTTGCTTTTCTTTATTAAACTCCGGTTGAGACATTTTGCTGGATTCCTTGAAAAATATAAATGTCATTTAATATAATTTTCACCAAATTTTCTCCGACATTGTTTGTCGCTTAGTCAATTTTTACCTGTCGCTGTACCAATCGTCTACAGAACTTAAGCCAAAATGTCTAAATAAACCTCATCTAACATTTGTCGCTAATTCTTTTTTTCCCTCCCGATATTCGATCGGGTGTGGTGGTTAGCTAGAAAAACACTAATTCCATGTTAGGAAATTTGTCGCTCACCTTAGTGCAAGAAAAACAAAAACATCGGTTATCTGTTTTTTTCGCTCAAAACAAACGTGATTGGGTGGAGATCACGAGTATTAATGTGATTTTTTGCTCCGGCGACCGCGGCACAAACAACACGTGTGCGCGCGAGCCATTTTGGCGAAGTTTGAGCTGCTGTTAAAAAGGTAAGTTTACTGAATAACTCTTTGAATGGTAGCCTAAATTATAAAGTTTTAGTGGATGGTGTTACATACCATAGCTAAGTTTGTTAGGGTGGTTTTGTTATATTTAATTTTAGAATTAGTTTTATTTTTTCAGGACGTCGTCGTGATGGCTCAAAAACAACGGGCATCTCATAATTAATTATCCATTAATATAATCTAAGTTGGTTTAAACGGGCATGTATCTTCGGCAAACATGTCCAGTAGGGCTAGTAGAAGAATAGGCGCCTGCGAGCGAGTGTGTGCCGACGCCGCCACAGCCGCGCGTCGCGCTGCGGGGATGTGCCTTTGACGCTACCGACACCCGCGCAGTCTACGCCTTTGGCGGCATTTACAAAGAGTGCCGCCCAACCTGTGACTGTAACACTTCTGAAAACTTATTTTAGTGTATAGTATATGCGAAACCTATGCATTAGGCAAGTACCTACCTACCTACTTGTAACATAACACCTACACGACTACCGACTCATTCTACCTAGGTACCTACCTACCTATAGAATTAATTTCTACTTACCTATTTACTAACCTACTTGAAAAGAACAATCTACTAACCTACTTACCTTACTATTTCGTTATTTTCTGATGTAAGAGACATCCTGTCTATAAGAGAATAAAATGTCTATAAACCGAATTATATTTAATTTGGTTGACTTTAATAATGTCTATGTTAGAGTACGCCCTTCGTGGATCTAACTGGGTTTTTGTTACTAGTACCTGGGCAATGGTACTAACTCTACACATTTATGTAAATCATCACCAAACTACGTCGACTACACGTCATCCTGTTTGATCGTATGTCGTTCCGTTTGTCTGTCAGTTCGTTTGTCTATCTGTAGGTAATTGTCTAATAATTTAAAACATCCTGATGTGCAATCATGTGTCTTTCGAGCTTAAGATGGATAAAATATATCACAGATTTTAGATTCGCTAGAATTCATAAAAACAACAAAAATACTTACATTACATAGGTACCTACTTTATTTTTTGGTGTAATTAGGGTTATTGGCATGTGTCTGTTTTCTTTCCAGGAAATTAATAATACGCCAGGAAAACAATTCACCGTGCTCTACATTTGCTGAAATCGTCAAATTGTAAGAACACATTGATCTCCAATTTTAGAAGTAAGATACCTACTTAAACTGTGTGCCATTGAAATAAAGACTTATTGAACAGATAAAGCATTATTATTAATTTACTAGGGTTTTGAAACGTAACTACGCGAACTTTATTGATAATTTGAAGTACTTAATGGCACAGTGTTTCGTTTTTTACTAAAAGGCCGAATATTTTGTCAATAATTGTTAAATTATCACAATTTCCGTGTCCCTCTCTTAAAATCTAATAGGCAGTTATACCATGTAGCCCTGACTTGAAGTAACAAAAACACGCAGTCGTGCTATTTTGCTTCAATTTAAATAAAACGCAAGAAGCAGTTATATCATTTGGGCGGGCAGTGGATAATTAGAGGTTTGCATTTACGACGTTCTTCCTGTTTGTAAAATCAGGACCATTTGGGGGTAAACGACAGTAAATGGTGCAAGCAGGCTGATTTTTACTAAATTAATTATTCTATTTTGTAGAGTTATAGTTAAAACCTACATAGCTAAATTTTTAAGCTTTTGGAAGCATTAACCGAATTTATATGATTTTTTTTCGTTTATTTTGAACTTTAAACCACTCTCCTGTAAAATTTGTATAGTGTCGCTTACGCCCTTTTGGCTGTAAGGCATCGATATATATATGTACTAGCACCTCAAAGCAACTACAGATCCCCGAGTCTGTTCATTTGTTTTGACTTTCGATTCTAGTATAACACACGCAAACGAATTCGCAAATCGATCAATTTTTTATGAAAGCCGGATAAGAGGAAATTATGCAATTCCCAACAAAATTTCTCACTTTGCGAATGTGTTTTTGTATGCTATACTCGAGTCGAAAGTCAAAACAAATGCACAAACTCGGGACTCAGATGTAAATGCCACTAACGGCCATCCATCCAACTAGTGACCGCGCAGAACGTCACTTAACTTAGATAATCAGTGAAGATTGACTAAGCAAGCCAAGCCACGAGCACTTCTATCGGCTTGTTCATTTAGTTACTTAAAAACTACACTTACCATCAAGTTGCTCTTTCCCGTTAAAGTACCAGACGACCTTCGGCTGAGGTTTCCCCTCCTTCACGATGCAGCTGATGTTGATCTTCGCTCGTTCCAGGAGTGGCCCAAGGGTCACTCCATCTGGCAGGATCTGCCCGTCACCGGTTATCAGCTCTACCCATTTTGGTTTAACTGTGGACAAAGAAAATGAATTTGGTGAAAAATAAGTGTAAAGAATTCAGCGGACAAAAAATACATTATCATTTGCAACGGTTTAGATGGCTCTACTGTTTCAGGTGTATTTTGTAGATTTTGTGAATATTGTATATACTTATTAGTTTTGATTTTCTTTGTGAATAATTGGATTTTCGAATAAATACTTAGGAAATCAAAATTCTGTAGTCCATTTTAATTGGTTCCGATTTTAATATCGAATTTATAGAACGTAAAAGACATGGATAATAATTGAAATTAAAAAAAAATTCAATATCAAAGACCACAGATAGAAAATAAGAAAATAAATAGTATCCCATTTTCTAATTAATTTAAAATACGGTCCACTGGCTTTTAATTAACTTCGTGCATCAGATACTTATCGTCGTCTCATAGTGTTGGGAAATAGTCGATAGAATAATAATAATTATATCGATTAAAATGAAATAGTCGATTAAGTGTCGGTAAAAATGTAAAGATTTCTATTCAGCGTACATTCAGATAATTATAGTCTCTTGCTCACGTTGTTTTTATATACGCGTAAATTTCACTAAGATTTACTAAATATCAACATTTTCTGACAAGTAGTTTCGTATTCTGTAATATTTCAGGACGTATATTTTTACAAAGTACCAAGACTCATTTTAAGTTGAGAAATTTTTGATGCAGTTTCTTCCTGATTTAAGATTTACTTTGCGCTCTTGGCCTGAGATAATTTAGGATGAAATTAAGACGTAAATATTTCCGTCTCACGCCCTCGCCTTGCATAAAATTAGGTTTTGGAGCCGACGCTTCTAAGTTTAATAGGCAGCTTACATCTTAATACTAATAATGACGTGTTTAGTTTGACCTCCAAATGGTTTTCTTTAAATGTATGCTCATCTAGAAATAAAATATCGACTTTGATTTCAAAACATTACTTATTTATTGATAAACTTAAACATCCAAATGGTTATCTTTGAAGTACTCATCTAATGGTAAAGAAACGTATCGACCTTAAAGTCAAAGTTAACAATACAAAAAAAAATACCTCCTTTTATAGTCCAAGTAAAAAAAACATCTTATATCTTTATCGATAAAATGATAAATAAGCCATTCCCAACCCTACCTCCGAGCAGACTTCATAGTGAGATAAAAGTTGTGATTCCTTTTGAGACTCGATTTCAAACTACCTTATTTGAAGACAGTTACATATATTAATGGAAGTGTTTTTTTACTGAAGTTTCTTAACGATCTAGAACATTTTTATTTTAATCTTTATTATTACAAGTTATATTCTATGTAGGTTTATTTTTTATACGAATGAAAAAATAATGCATGTAAAATTATTTTTATAGTAAAAGCGTTATAATTAAAAATGCTTACTTTGCCTACATCAATGCATTATGTACCTACCTTCCAGAGCACATTCACTGCAGACCAAACTTGTGTGTTTATTTGCCAAAAATTGGAATGTTAAAATTCCTGCTAGGTTATAAAATTGTTAATCGTGAAATTACACTTTATCCCGGATTTAAGTTAATACTACAGTGACAATGGGCATTTATTTTACACTACGCGATATTAATACCTACACGATACCGAAATGTCAATAGGTAAATAAGTATTCATGAACATTACACACAGCGCCCTCTGGACACAAACTAAGCAAAGCTTGTTAACAAAACTAGATTGATAGAATACATAATATACATTTATTTTGATATATTCCAGAAATCCCCACTAAGAAATCCCTAACAGTGGGGATTTCAGTTTTTTTTCCAGAAATCCCCACTAAGTATGTAGTCCCTATTAAAAGCCTTTCTTTATTCTTTGTTACACACTTAAAGGATCCAGACACTAAAAACATTAGTTTTTGCCATCAGAAGTAATGTTTGTTTTCAGTGAGAATCGAACCCACGAGGCTTTCATAGCACATAAAAAATCTCTGTGAAAGCATTCTTTCATAATATTTCATTAAGAAAATTTCATTCTTTCCTCAAATGTCGTGTAGGTGTTGGTCGTATCGGTAGCAATGTGAGCCCAGGTATTAACACGAGGCTCGCAATCAAATAATTTCATTGTGTATGATGTTAATGCGATTCGTTTTGTGTCAAATGTTTTTATTTTAAAAGATTTAAACAAAATGTCGTACATACGTTGATACAACATGAAGGGATCATCACAGCATTGGATCGCCTTTGCCCAACAGTGGGACATCGAAGGCTCATAGTAATAGTAAAAATAACATGCGTCCACACTGTAGGTACCTAGTACTTAATACTCTAAGGCCCGTATGCCGATTTACTGCTGAAGCACTGAACCGGACTCAAGCATAGATTTTTGTATGAAATCTCTACTCAAATCTACGCTTGAGTAACGATTTTTTTATCAGCATATGTTCCTTAGTATGGGTTTGTAATAAGAGGCGTATCACACTGTGTCAGCGCTCGAATTTCAATATCTGAGCCTTCACACTACAACAAATCACACGCACACATTGAAAGTCGTAACACATAGCACTTTTATTTTAATAGTTTTTCTTGTGTTATTGTGAGTATTTTTGTTTAATTTTGGTGTAATTTTAACCAATAATACTTAGGTCGTAACATAAAGTGTGAGCCATTGGAATAAATGTGTGTAAAGTGGTTTTTCTGAATGTGAAAATTTGTGTTAGGTGACTTCTTCTTCTTCTTTTGTTGCTATGGCTGTTCGGTGTCTAGGGCTGCCACGAATTTGCCAATGTCAGTGTTTTTTGGCGTTTACTGGTTTACTAATCTTTTAACAAAAGGCGGAGATCTGAGTAGGTAGGTTAAGAAAAATGACCGGTGAGTTAGGTGACTTGACGATGACTTGACTTGACTTATATTATTACAATTTTAACACTTGACATTGGTAAAATTGTCTGTCGAAATGACGGACACAGGCCATTAATGAAGAAAAGAAGACGCTTGACAAATGACTTGACTTGACTTATTTATTACAATTTTAACACTTGACATTGGTAAAATTGTCTGTCGAAATGACGGACACAGGCCATTAATGAAGAAAAGAAGACGCTTGACAAATGACTTGACTTGACTTATTTATTACAATTTTAACACTTGACATTGGCAAAATTGTCTGTCGAAATGACGGACACAGGCCATTATTAAAGAGAAAAAGAACGTCGTAACATAGATTTTAAAATGTCTCAAATCTGTTAAAAAAAATTCTCCAAAGTAAATCTCCATTCCTAATTTCCATCGGGAGAATACTTTTCAAACTCAAAAGAATTTTAAATTCTAAAAGAAAGTAACATTTATTAGGCCCCCTCGTCACTGAGTTAATAAAATAAAGGTGTCGCGTTTTGACAGGGATTACGTGACAGTTTCTGAATTAGGCGGCAGATTTGACAGTGATATTGGCAACCATTTATATTTGTTTCCTTTATATTTGCTGGCTGAGTTTCTGAGAAACGGAGACCGTCTTTTGCACTATGAACGAATGAATGAATGAATGAATGAAAATACTTTATTGTACGTAGGTACACCTTACAAACTAATGTGCGAGACAGACTAAATTACATAACGGTCTTATCGCTAGGGAGCGATTTCTTCCAGACAACCTTTGGATGGAGTGGAGCGTATAAATGGGAAGGTCGGCTAGGGTGTACCTACTATTTGATAAGAAAATATTTTATATAATAACAAGATTAAAATAGAATAAAAAATACTATGATTATACCTACTTACTAAGATAATACTACTATACTCAGATCAGCCGAGCACAGATTTCAAACAATAGATTTTGATACTTGAGTATCGTAAAAAACTTAGCTGAACACATATTTGACAGTCAAGCAACGTTTTGGAATCAAACCTCGACTCAAATCATTACTTAAGTATTGATCCGAACTTAAGTAATTAATCATAATGATCATAAGTAATATAATAAACAGAAAAGATAAAAAAAAAGGCTGAGCCTCGTATTCTGATAAAAAAAACATTTACTCAAGCATAGAGATTCTCATACAAATCTTTAAAAAAAATATGCTTCAGTCCAGGGAAAGTAAAGAGCTAAGATAGTTATAGCGTAAGATTTATAAGTCTCATTATCATCATCATCATCAGCGGGACGACCTCGACGCCTTTGATAGAAGTTGGTGGGAGCAGGCCCAGGAGAGAGAAAAGTGGAAGATGTTGGGGGAGACCTTAGTCCAGCAGTGGGACGAAATAGGTTAGGGAAAAAAAAATATCATCAGCTTGAAGAAGTCTAGTGCGTTACCAAACATTTTGAGCTTTTCAAGAAACGTAAAACTTTTCAAGATCCAAAATATCGTCAATCTTTCGACTATTTGATTCGTTGTGGAATATCAGTGTTTATTAACGGTGAAGGTATTTTAAAGCCTCTAGAGTTGGGATTTAGGATCGCGAATCGAGTTAGGATCGGTGTCATTTGCGGATTTTCCCGCTCAATGAAGCCGTTTCTATTCGATTTTCCGATTTTCTTTGCAATGTTTTATTTACAAAAGCGGCTTAAGCCTTTTCTTGGTGCGTGTGAAGTTTAAATACGGAATAACTTTGTTTACTTAAATTATTTTTTCGCGGGAAAATATGCTAAGTACATCATTAACATCATCATCAACCTATACTTTCTTCTTCTTCTTCTTCTAAATTTATAAAACTCTTGAAGCTGACTGACAATCAACGAACAGCCTAAACCATAAGTCCTAGAGGTATGAAATTTGGAGGGTAGTATATAGTGTAGAGGTGCACTAAGAAAGGGATTTTGAAAAGTCGCACCCTAAAGGGTCTACAACGCGAGCAACGCCGCGGGCGACGGCTAGTACAATTATAATCCAGTTAACCCAGCAACAATATCAGTGGGATGAACGGGAAGTGCAAAGAAATATAATTTTCATTCCCATTCGTCTCACTGAACATGTTGGTGTGACGAATGGGAAGTTATTTTGAAAACTTCCCATTCGTCCCACCAGTTAGACCCAGTGGGACGAACGGGACTGAACGTATCGACCTACGGACATTCCTTAGCATAAAAGAATCACACAGTTACTAAAATCAGTTTTAGTTGGGACAATATTATTATAATTCCGTAGACAAACCCCGTCATCCCCAAAACCCTAATACACCTTATCATGGCGGCCGTGACGTACGAAATTGGCGCGAAAACTGACGTCTCGCTGACAGCTGTCAGTTGCGGCGCGTTTATGAGGAGCGCTATTTGTCAGCGATGTTTAATTGTTTTGTCGGAATGTTAAACTGTTTTCACACTATTTGTTGTTACTATGTATCACAAGTATGTATTTACAAAAAAATATGTATATAAGTATTATCAGCAATCTAGTTTCCATAGTACAAGCTCTGCTTAGTTTGGGACTAGCGGGCATTGTGTGACATGTCCAAGGATATTTATTTATTTATTTATTTATTGGAGTAGGCTTGCCCAGCACCTATACCATCCTCTCAGCCTAGTCAGGCATACCCACAGGAAAGACAAGGTCAATACGTGCGGAGCTGACTAGACTAAGCCTGGAACATTGTCCCAGGCACTACAGCGCTGTATAAATCATCTTCAATAGATGTAAAGGCCTATTATATAGGTTCTAAGGTTACTTATTGTATTACTAAGCAAATATAATAATTTATATATATGATATTATATTATTATATCAATATATATAAAACTCTTTTGAAGCTGACTTAGAATCAACGCACAGCCTAAACTATAAGTCCTAGAGGTATGAAATTTGGAAAGTAGCATCCTTACATAGTGTAGTAGTGTACTAAAAATGGAATTTTGAAACGTCACACTCTAAAGGGTAGAACGCGAGCAACGCCGCGGGCCACGGCTAGTAATTTATAAATCTCAAAAACCTAGAATTTAAATAATAAATTCAATCCAAGTTACTTTGTCTTTGTTTTCCTTTGATGTTGATTACACTTAAAATTACTAAAAAAAAACTAAAACTCTGTCTGACGGTATTTTAGTAATATTAAACCTAAAATATCTTTGTTCTTCGAGCAAAGAATAATTGTTATTTGTGTTGACATTCTGACATTTGGATTATAATTTGAGGCGAAATTTTACCTACTAAAGGCAGTTATAAAAATGACTCTTCTAAAATAAGATTTAAGGTAATGGCCACTAGCATTTCGGATTTTACAGTTTATAAAATAGGAAGGTAAGGGCAATTGCTCGTGGCTAGGCTCGCTTAGTCAGTCTTCAACGGTTATCTATGTTAAGTGACGTTCTGCGCGGTCACTATTTGGATGGGTGACAGTTAGTGGCAGTTACATCTGACTGCTTCCGTGCTTCGGACGGCACGTTAAACTGTCCCGGCTCTAGCAGTCGTTAAGCCACGACGGCCTTAAGGCGGGCTAAAAACTCCGTCAACAGAGTCGGCCACTAACTCATACGAGCTTGCTTTTTAGGGTAATTTTCCAGAACTAAGCTAAGCTACGTTGCTAAGGATGTGTTTGAAAATGTAGTAGTAGTAGAGCTCTTTGTGAGAGCTCGTCCGGGTTCAGTACTAGCACCGTACCTATTTCTGCCGCCAAGCAGCGATGCTCGCATTGCTGTGTTCCGGTTTGAAGGGTAAGGGCGCCGGTGTAATTACACGCACATGAGACTTCAACATCTTTACGTCTCAGAGTGATGGACGCAGTGCATTGCCTTACAGGGCACGTCCTCATTGGACTTGCTCTGTGAGGTAATGCATTGTCATAGGCAGAAGTTACCACTTAACATCAGGTGAGCTATCAGCTAGTTCCATTACTTTTATCATAAAAAAAAAACCACCAATAGGAATCGTTTAATATGAAAACAAATGATCCCTATTGGTTGATGTCAAACACATTAGCAACATGGCTTTAGCTTAGCTCTGGTGAAAAGGTACTCTAAAAGAATAAAAAAAAAAGATATATTTAAGATTCGCTCAACTGTTTCATGTGTTTTTTGCAAATATTGTGAATATTTGCTGCGTATTTTAGGTTTTCGTCTTGGTTATATTATCACTAAAGCTACCAGGGCCCCGCCTAATAGTAGCAATGATACATCTGAATGATGTAGCCAAATTAGACCAGCTTGGCTAGACTGGTTCACCTCGAAGAACTGACCCCGATATTGTAAATACTGTATTAGTTGTAATTATCTTTGTGAATAAATTTATTTTTCGCATACAATATTAAAAGAGAAAATAATTGTTCTTGAACTGAAGTTATGCATAACTTTAACAGACATAAATTTAAAATCGTTATCTAAAACTGCAAAGTTATTTCGAGAACTTTGGTAACTCATTATCATCATCATTATTCAGAAGTACATTGCCAAATTATGAGGCATTCTACTAAAAAAAAAATATTGATCTCTACAGTGCTTCTTCTGATAGAGCTCGTCCGGGTTCAGTACTAGCACCTATTTCTGTTGCACAGTGATGCTGTGTTCGGTTTGAAGGGTAAGGGCGCCGGTACTATTACACGCACATGACACTATTTCAGTGTGTCAAAAAGCACGGCTTCAAAAAATGCATATTGTGAAGAAATGTAGGCAGAGATAACCATTTATCATCAGGTGGGCCACCTGCTCATTCTACGATTATTTCCATAAAAATGGCCATTGGTAGTAATTCTGTTGTTTCACTTTTCGTCCAGTAACTTTTGGAACAAAACATGTTGCTATATTTTTCTTATAGGTAAACTAAAACGAAAAAATAATTAGTCAAAATAAGTTTAGTTTAGAAAAAAAAGGAAAGCAAAAAAGTTATTAACCGTGGTCTCTACTAAAATAATTGACAACTGGTCGCTGATCGCTAAGTGCGCGTGTAGCCTAAAAGTTAAAAGTCAAAACAAACAATTTTAAAACACTTGAAATCACAAAACACTCAAAGTTTCAGATAACACATCTTTCTAAACTATATTTGAACGATAAACGAAAGAATACTTTATTTAGAAGTACTGAAGTGATAAAATTGCTTGATTTATGTGTTAAAGCATGCATAGTTTCTTCGCATATGAAAATATATCTTATACTTATTGTTATAAGGATTGGTTTTGTGTGTTCGTAAACGTACTGTTTTCCATGAAACACTATAACTCACATACATACTTTGACAAAAGTTGAAATTTTATCGAAACTTGAAATATCTCGTATCGAAACTTGAGTGATTTACTGTACAACTTCGGAATATAAATGAGCGCGTCTGTACAGTCGACAGCTCATGTATTGCTCTTTGTTTTTTCGATTTGTATAATGGTATTGTTTGTTAACTCTACAAGGTATTTTTTAGATACAAAAAAATAAGTACATATTCTTCTACATAAGATACCTACCTAGATACATATATGTTTGTTCTATGTCTGGGTGTAACTATGTATCATATGTATTTACAAAACAAGTATGTATATAAGACAAGACAAGTATTCTATCAGCAATCTAGTTCCCATAATACAAGCTTTCCTTAGTTTGGGACTAGAGGGCGTTGTGTGAAACGTCCGTGAATATTTATTTATTCATTACCTCACAAAGCAAGTCCATTGAGGACGTGCTCTCTAAAGCAATGCACTGCGTCCATCACTCTGTACTTGCTCGAACTCTGTCACAAAAAGCTTACTAACTTTTCAAAATTAAGTTCAAAATTCCAAGTGCGTTCTTTCTTTCAAACTATGCCTGTAAGTGTTCTATAAGCTCTCTGTAGTTATAACACAGTTATAGTGTTGCTAACACATTGTTATTCGTCGTAAGTTTGGGAACTTTGTCAAAGTAATTATACTAGTTTGTTGCAGCTGGTGCTTTGATATATAACTGAAAGATATTCGTACAAGTTAATTGGTTTTTTTTACTTGGATGAGTCCGTTTATTACTTTTTATATTAATCTAGTCTTTTGATTGAGATTTTTATTTTTATCAGTGACTAATTTATTAATTTATTTATTATTTAGTAATTTATTCGTTGAAAAACTGGAAACCCAACTTCAATTTGATACGCCTTCATTATCAAATAATGATGATGATGGCAGTTCATTGGGACTGTTCTATTGATCGTAAACACCACAGAAAAGTAACAGGAAAGCAAAATACGCAATGTGGTGTACGTGGATGACGTGTTTTTTTCAGTTAGTCTTATTTACATGCCAAATTACTGAACCGATTTTGATAAAAATTGTATGGAACCAATCTGTAACTATAGCCTTTGATATAAAAAAAAAAAATTCAAATAGATTGATAAATAATGGAGCTCTGAGGTAACAAACATTAAAAAAAATACAACGGAATTGAAAGCCTTATATTTTTGAAGTTGGCTAAAAATCTGGTCTTTGCATTGAATCATATTGCTATAACGGTTTATTAAGAGAATTGTCCTCCTGATTTCCACCTTGCTTAATTCAGCGAACATTTCGCGAATAAACTCAGCTCACGACTTGGTGTCGAGCTGGCGAACCAACAATATTTCCAACAACCTTAATCCTGACTTCACAATGTCGAAATTCGGTCAAGAACAAGCTTAAAGGATTATCTACCTTAACTTGGTTAAAACAACGTTTAAAACCGGGGTTTTGCAAAATACGATAGTGACTATATGAGAGCAGGCAAATAATGATGATGATTTTTAAAAGTCGGATTTTGGATTTGTCATAATCTCTTTTCAAAATTTCTAAATTCAATATTGATACACCTCTTTTTTCAATGCTAATTTTTAACCGACTTAAAAACAGGAGGAGGTTCTCAATTCGATTGTATTTTTTTTTATTTCATCTTAGAACATAGTAAGAGCGCTATTGTTAAAAATTACACCCCCCTCCAACCCCCTCCAAATAACATACCTCATCATCCAAGCTGCTGGGTAAGCCCCTAGTTTGAGTCCTGTGCCATTCTGTTCCGTTCTTAGCCATGTTGAACCAAGTACTTTATACCAATTACCTAGTTTACAAGACGATTCTAAATAGTAAAGTTTATTTATTCACAAAGAAAATTACAACTAATACAGTATTTACAATATTTACAATATTTACAAAATACACATGGAACAGTTGAGCTATCTACAAACCGTTGCAAACGATTTATAGATAGCTCAACTGGTCCAAATCAGTACCAATCGGAAGCGTGCCCAAGACACTGGCTGCATTGCCGCGCTGAATAGCAATGCTGGTACGCTGGCCTAGATAATCACCAGCCCTCGGGTCACGCGTCGCTTCGACTAGACGCCCTGAAAGAATTTTGAAAACCCGGAGGGCCTCGGTACCCCACGGACCTAGAGTCTCGACCCCAAGAGGCACAAATGTGTAGGCCCTATCGAGACCTGCATACTTGCGCCTCTTGTGGTCCTCGGCCAAATCTGCCGCCGCACCAGCCTCAACGGAAGTCCTAGGCAGATGTGAAGGAGCAAGGGTATCGACGCAAGTAGCGTCCCACACCAAAGGCCTTCCCAACTCCCAAGGAACAAGAGTCATACCGTCAGGCCGTTTGCCATCGTCACGCAGCAGACCATTCGGCTCAAGAATAGCTGCCACATTCACGCTGGTAAAAGCCCGGCGGATGATATCGTTAAGGCTAGCGTGGCGGGATATCCGACCGGCGGCTCTAGTGCACGATAATCCGTGGTGACCAAGCTGTTCGACAGCCGTACCGCACTGGCACCGATGAGGCGCACAGCACCGCGCACCCAACCGTAGACAGGTTGCAATACGGAACGTGACGGGATCCATTAGAGTTCCAGTGTTATGAGAGGGAAGTGCTTGTAACCAGAAACCTGACTCCTTTTTAGAGACGGCTAACAGACGGGCACGATCTGCGGAGTTTGAACACGTTTGTAACAGAGAGTTCCGTGTTAACTCGCACAGAGGCCCGTCCCATTGCCGTTGGGACGAAAGAGATTTGGGGGGAGTGGAATCAGGACAAGCACTATGCCAAGCATTTCTAGCTTCGTCTAGATATGAAATTTTGAGATTCATGCCAGTGAGAGCCAAACGAGACGGATTTAGAATTTTTTCTACCAAAGAATTAGTGCTGTAGACGGAAGACAAGAATGCTGGAAGTTCTAAATAGTTATGTAGATAAATGTATGTAAATTAATAATCCTTGTAATATTCCTGAATCAAAAATTTTTGACTTTGATTTTGGGTCATGCCGGTCGTAATAAAACGGTGGCAACTTGTTTGAAATGGAGGCTTAACTTGAGCTGTTAAAGAGATTTTGTAAAGTGTTGGGGTGAGAATAAAATAATAATGGATTGGATCTTGTTTAACAACTTTTAAGAGAATTTTACGTGTGCAAGGATTATTGTAAAATTTTCTGCTTACCTTCTTTAAGCCGTGTTCGACTTCAAATAACGCTATTTAAGCCTTGCAATATAATTCTACAGAATAGAGATTTTAAGCTCCTGATCTAAAAAGGAAGAGGTGTTATAAGTTTTACGGCATTGTATCTGTTTATTTATAGCCTCGTGAAAATTAAACATATTGTATAAACAAAAATTGTAAGAAAATTGAAGACGAACGATTTTATCTTATTGTAGCTCCAAAACTATCTCCGATTTCGATGAGATTTTTGTAAGAAAGCGCAAACGAGCCACTGACCACAGCTACTGGTGGTCGAGCCACTGACCACAGCTACTGGTGGCGACAGCCACTTTTTATAGTCCACACGTGTGTTTCGAGACTTGCGATCCTCTAAGGCCGAAACATACATTTTTGAAAATTGGAGAGATTTCACAAACAAATCAATTCTTGAGTCCGGATCAGTGCTTGAGCAGTAATGCATACGGGCTTGAACAGGCAAAATACTTACCAAACTATAAACAAAGCAAATTGCTAAGGCTAGTCACAGTAATCTCACAAACTCACAGGCAGTATGTTAGCTGTTCAAGTATGTAATTTACACAGTTTGTTGGCGCTAAGCCTGCATCTAAAACATGGATTAGGGCTGGGACAGACAGACGGACAGTGGACGAAAGACGTTTCATAAATCATGTTTTAGAAGACATCAAATCCTTTTTGGGTCTCGAACATAGACCAGGGGGGCAATCGTTGTCTCATAAAAACCTGCCAGGGTTAAACCTGTCATGTTTTCTGAACTGTTTTTATACTAAATCATAGGTATTCTGCGACATTAGCGCGTTTCAGTGCGTTTTTTTGCCGTCAAAAGCATTCGTATATCTGTATCTGTAATTTATATGTCTCCATTCTTCATAAATACCTGTGTTTACAAATAAATAAATGATTTCATTTGATTTGAAGGTTTGCACCGTAAATTCTGGCTTTTTACGACCTAAAATGTCGACTAAACGCACCACTAAACTGCCTCACACATCGTAAAGTATCACAACACAGCGTCGTCATGAGATATTACACGATAGTGTTCGATCCCGGATTATGTACGTACAGTTTATGATTGATCTAACCACTGGTTCTGCCTTCCAATAAAATCCTACTAATTTTATAAACGTGTGTACTATTGCTATTACAAATAAACTAATCGTCACCCGCGGCGTTGCTCGCGTTCTACCCTTTAGAGTGTGACGTTTCAAAATTTATTTTTTAGTGCACCTTTTTTTTTTTACACTATACACTGTATAAGGATACTACCCTCCATATTTCATACCTCTAGGACTTAGTTTAGGCTGTGCGTTGATTCTAAGTCAGCTTACTTACTTACTTATTGGACTTGCTCTGTGAGGTAATGCATTGTTATAAGCAGAAGTTATTACTTAACATCAGGTGAACCATCCGCTTGTTCCATTACTTTTACCATAAAAAAAAAAGCTTCAAAAGAGTTTTATATATTTATAGAAGAAGAAAAAGATATGTATCCGTAAAAGGCATAAAACAAACACCCATGTTACACACAAATAATGTTGTTATTGGGGATCAAACCCACGACCCAAAGCACGAAAGGCAGAGCTATTACCGACTGATCTGTGATGCCTGTCAATAAAGTAAACACTTACTTCCAGTTTAAAACTTTATGTACCTACTGAAATGCTATTGTGTAAACTGAAATCTATGTACTTTTATTCAAGCCAAGTAAGCGAGTTAATTAAAATATTCTTAGAAATCTCTGTGCCGTAGACCCTCTACGTCGTAGACCTACGCCGTAGACCCTCTACGAGTTTAGGGATCTGCGGTAACTTTAATAATTAGGTAAGACTGTTTGACCCGTTCTGATATGGGTTCGCTTTATTTTGTTTTAAATTTGATTTATTAGGGTTCTTTCGCAATATAAATTAAACAATGCTTTTTATATATTTTTTTGTATTTCTAAAGTGTACTAATTGCCTAAATTTTTTTTATTAAATAATATGGTGACTGATCGGCGCAAACTAAGAGAAAACAACTTTATTATAGAAAATCATTTGCTTTGCGAGATGTAATTGCCTGGTTAAAGTGTGGTATCAAAAGTTTTGAACCAAAACATAGGAGTTGCTTAATTAAACCCGGAATATTGAGTCGGGGAGTTGAAGTAATAACTGCGATGCAAGTTGTCTTTCGTGTGGGGCCACTAAAATCGCGTTAAATGCAAAATAAATAAAAAATTCGACGCGAACCAAATAACGCAGATATTTTTTTTTTATCCTTAATTTTCCTTATAGTTTAATTAATTTTAAGCTCATAATCTTTTCAATAATTTATGGTAATATTATTTACTGTCGACTCGCCAAATTCTATGGAGAACGAATAAGCGGTTTGAAGGTTATACTATAACAGACACAAAATGCCGATTCAACCAAGTTGCTCGTTCAATTTGTACTAAATTCAGAAACAACTGTTTTAAAAATAATTTTAACACCAAGATATTGTTTCTGAACATCTCGTTTTGTCTCAATATAGGATCAATGACGTCATGCATATTCAATTGAGTTTGTTATCAAAACCGCCCATTTCATGGATCCCGAACTTCAGTTTTCATTTAGTGGACTCTGCCCGTCTCTCAAATTATTATTTACTTAAGGTTTATGTACTAAGTTTATTTAAACTTGGGGATAGTATAACCAAGTCCAAGTAGACTCAGTTATACAAGTTTCCTGTAGAAGTCTACCGGACGCTTCAGAGTAAACAAATAATGACGTCACACATCATAAGCAAAGTGACTGCATGAACACATAACTACATATCTAAGGAACGTATAAAAAAATTTAACATACAAAAAGTATTTTACAGTTGCTGAGGTTTGAACTCGCGTCTATTATGATGACAACAGATTTAAAAGTCATATTAGCTAGCGCAGCTTTAAAGTACTAAGTGAAATAGTCTATTAGATTTTTTGAATAAGAAAAGTAGTTGAATTTTTCTTAAAATTCTTCATAGGCTTGCAAAGAGCTTACAGAAAATTTAGCTACATTTTTATGAACGTTTGCGAAACACAGCCCAGTAAATTCTTTAAATTGATTAAATCTCAAGAGGGCTGGGAAGAAAATAATAATTTTTACTAAATGCCATTAGATGGGGTCCAAAGTTATCGTCGCGGCCCGGAGAGCCTATTTAGGGACAGCGTTATAATTTCAGCCCAAATTAGTTTTTGAATTTACGAGATCTAATAAAACACGTGATTTATAAGATTTCTTATTGACGCTGTAAAATGGGGGGCAAAGTCACGTGGGGGTGTTATAGAAAAAGGCATGTTTTGTACTTTCGAAGACAATTTATATATATTTGCTATTATAAAAACAAACCAATAAAAAAAAACGATTAAAAATTATTAAATTATTAAAAAAAAAAATTTAAATGTTTTCATGATAAGTAAAAAACTATGCATTAGTCCCAAAAAATACCAGTTACCAATTATCTCAGAATTGAGAGAAAAATTTAAAATAATTATAAGTGATTACTTAAGTCACCTGAACTATAATTTTATATGAAGAATCAGCAGTTTTGTAAACTACTCGCTAGTGGTATAATTACTCGCTAGTAAATATAGTTTATGTCAACTTTATAGTATACATACACAAACCCACTAAGCATGCAGGACAGCAAGTGCACATGCAGCCTAATAAACAAACCTGAATCAAATGAGGACACTGTCCATAATACTGGTACAAAAGCGTGGAACTACGCCGACCTAATTAAAGCAGAAATTATCTGAACACAATCAGTTTGGTCGGCTACGGCCGGCTTACCGTACTCGTGTTACAATGATCGTTAAACAATAGATGTGGTATATTTTTGGTGTAAAAATGTGATGTATCAAAAATAGTATATTATGCAACTAGTGAATAAAAGAGGGACTTAAAGCGAGGGTCATAAATGAATCTCGAGCAAGTGAAGGATTCTTTCGGTCGTGATTCATGATGATTGAATCACGAGCGTAGGGAGTGGTAGAATCCTGAACGACGTGAGTGGTTCATGGCCCTCGGTATAAATCCGTTTTATTCAAGAGTTGCATACTATACTTTATACCATGACTACGTGAAAAAGGAAGATTGGAGGTTTTATAGCCAATACCATACAACCTCCTTGCGCAAAAACAATAATTAGATGGAGATCAAATATATTAGTGTGTTCTGAATTCAAACATCAAAACAGTGAGTAAAAGTGCTTTTTATTCACTGTTTTCAGTGAATACAAACAATTTTAACAAGGTTGGGACCTTCCTGTAAGTAAAAAATACTTGCATGAAATGAGGAAACTAGCCTGATGTAAACGGTCATCCCTACAATTTTGTTACCTATTACCTCACAGAGCACGTCCATCAATTCCCAAGGTATAAAATTCACAGAAGTATTTTTTTACATATTCGTTGCTTCTCAAAATATTCTCAGAGGACGTGTTTTTGTGATTTTTAATAATCCAGTGGTTCAAAGTGATTCTAAGCGATTTCAAAAACGCCTTCAGGACTAATGATAATGAGTACTTTCTTAGTTTACTTAAAAAAACTTGTTTTCGTTACTTTTGAACATATTTAGGGGTAGTCTGAGGCAATTCCAAAGCATTATAAAATCAGTGGATTTTACAAGCTCATCTAGCCATTTCCACATCATTCTGTATTCAAATGCGATGTTATCAGCGCGCGCCATTCGTGAACATCCCGTACTGCACTAATAAATACATTTTGTGATTGTAAATACATTTTGTAACTGTAAATACATTTTGTAACTGTAAATACATTTTGTAATTGTGAATACATTTTGCTAATATTTTGGTTGAATAGCTTGAGTTTACGATAGAATGAGTTTTAATTTAAATGATGAAAATGAATTGTAGGCTTTTGAGCGATGCGATGGATTGACTAAGTGTGGGTTCGAGTTATGTCGAGTTCTAAATATAAAAAACCAATAAATAATAAATATTCTTGGACATATCACGCAACGCTCTCTAGTCCCAAACTAAGCAAAGCTTGTACTATGGGAACTAGATTGCTGATACAATACTTATATATATACACATTTTTTTTGTAAGCAAACTTACGATACGAGTACGTAGTAACACTCAGACACAGAACAAACATCTATGTTTGCCACACACAAATGTTTGTTCTCGGTGGGGATCGAACCCACGATCCACAGCACGAAAGGCAGAGCCCGTAGTCAGTGCATTTGTTTTACTTTCGACTCGATTATAGCACACGCAAACTCATTCGCAAAGCGAGAAATTTTGTTGGGAATTGCACAATTCCAAAATCTTCCGCTAGAGGCGCTTATCCGGGTTTCGTACAAATTTTCTCGCTTTGCCGAATGCGTTTGCGTGTGCTATACTTGACTCGAAGGTAAAACAAATGCACAGACTTGGGGCTCTGAGCTACTACCGACTGAGCCATGACGCCTGTCATGCGTGTGGTAACAAACTTTAAACTAAAAAATGGTGTTTCGTCCCAGTGGAACGAGATACACATTAAAGTGGCCGCGCTCTATAAATTTAGCATCTAGATTAAATGCCATTTCTTTTTACTTTTTAAAAAAGCTTAAAAAACACATTGCAGTTCGACAGATCCGACTTTCCAATTCAATAATGTAGAAAGTTTCGACATTTCCGGTTTCGATGCGAGCGACGTAACTTCCGCTCTTATACAAACTGAAAAGTTTGCTAGTATCCAATGGTGGATTTATCATCATCATCATCTCACCCATGTCCCATCTGATGTGGGGTCGAGACAATGTGTTTTTCCTCTGGTAAGTTCTGCCGCTATGAAAATCTGGTTTTTGAATTTAATCTAATTTTTTTATACCTACTACGTTAAGGACCACGTTTTACTAATGAATCTGTGAACGGGACGATGTAGGTCGCCATAAGGCCTCCGCGAGAAGCCTGAAATAACAGCTAAAAACTTTTGCACTAAAATAACCAATAAAATGCACCACACTGGTCCTTTTGATATTCACTAGATTTTTTTAAGTCTTATGGGTACAGTGCAATGTCTAACAAATCTCGTCCTTAGCCGTCATGATTTGAAAGTATGCATTAATGCTAATGGCGAAAGTATAACCACCAAAAAAATATCACTATATAGAGTTTGAAAGAAAAGAAAGAAACAAAATACATTTATTTCGGACACACTATAATACATACATAACAGCACAACAAAAAGAAAACAACATATAGGTAGAACTTAATCTTAACTTACTTAACTTAATACATAAATAACTACTACATAAATAACTACTACTTAAACAAGTGCGAGGTAGGTATATGTATTATATACCTACCTGTCTAGGCGCAAATCCGATGTCGTGCTGTGTATGCGTGAGCCAAAACGGGTCACAGCTCAGCCTGATGCCACTTCACACTGTGAAGTGACGCTGGTTTTCAGCTGTGTTTGCAATGTGTTACTACGAACGACCTTCATACATTAATTAATTCGTTCATTCACTAATTCATTCGTTCATTCATTTATTTATTCGTTCACCATTTTCGCACTAAAGTCTGTTTTAGTTCAAAAACGGTCAAAGTTTTGTGAAACTGCATTTTTTATGGCAAACTCACTGATATTGATAAACGTATTCCAATTCTCAGATACAGTCGAAGCCTCAAGTTGCCAACAAAAGCAAGTTTTGCGGAACGAAAGGCTTAAGGATCTGGCACACCGAGAGTTAGGCCTCGTTCACAGTTACTCGCGGAGCGGTAAACGAAATAATGCCAAGTCAAAATGATTTTGTTCATACAAACAAACATTTGTAGGCTAACATAGGTCTGCCACACACAAATGTTTGTTCAACATCTATAATGTTTATTCTGTGTCTGAGTGTTACAGTTGCCTGGAAGAAATCGTATTCAGCAATAAGGCCGCCCATTGTACTATACAAAGTTAGTTTTAAGATTTGTACGTACCTTATCCTTGTGTACAATAAAGTATTATCTATCTATCTCTAAATATCTACTATGTAATTTAAGTATGTATTTACAAAAAAAAACTATGTAAGACTAATCAGCAATCTAGTTCGCATAGTTAAAGCTTTGCTTAGTTTGGGACTAGAGGGCGTTTTTTTTTATCCTGAAAAACGGGACAAATGAGTCGCGGACAAAGTTGCGAACGGAAGCTAGTAAAAAATATAAAAATACCATCACATTTGTAGATATAGGTTTGTATTTATTTTGTAATAATAGAACTTGCACTCACTGTGCCAAGGGCTTTAGGATGCAAGGCGCATTTAATTATGCATCGGGCTCTTCGAAAACTTGAGTGTAGGCATCTCATTATAAGATAAAGCGTGCTTTTACAATACGACACGATTATTGCACAAAATTACACGTTTTTAAGTTTTCAGTGCAACCACGCCTTTATAGATTTATGCAAAAGATTAAAGAATAGAAAATAGCAAAAATCCATGGAAAATTTACGTGGCTTATCGTTTAGAAATGTCATTTCCATACATGATCCTGATCTGAGTATAGGATCTCTCGATCTAGATGGACATCATTTCAATTAGTATAATATTGTACTCTCTAACAGCGACTATAGAATGTCACCTCGGCTGCAGTAGGTACAGAGATCTAGCTAGGGCTTAATAAAATAAATAAAATAATTATTTTAGGCTAAAATATTGGTATAAAAATCTGTCAAATCTCTTTTTCTGTTTTTTTTTATAATTTGAATATGTACTGTTTATTTGCTAAGTTTGCACGCGAACTATTCTCCCGACCTGTAAGGTTGGTAGGTAGAAAATGCTTAGGTATAGCGTTAATTCCATTTATTTGTACATATTGTTCATTTTGTACAATAAAAAGTTAAATAATAAATAAATAAAAAAAGTCTGCTCGAAAAAGAAAATCGATTGAAAACCACACTATTTTTGAGGTTTGCTTCCAACACAAAGTTATATCTTAAGGAAATCATATCTTGAGGTATTATCGGTTCATCTAATAGTCCCTAAAACTTTATGAACGAATAACGACTCGAATCGGGAATCATTTTCATAAATAACGAGACTAAAGTGGCAGTTAACGATGTTAACGACATTAAACTTCCGGTCTACCGATTATTGACTGTCAACTTCCGGTCTTCCAATTATTTTAGTCGTATTATAATTGTGTTACTTAATTTTAGTTAGAATAGAAAAAAAATGGAAAATCATCGAGTATCGAGCTCTTGTGTATTTCTTTGTAAGAAGGATCGTAAAATCGAGCTCACTCATTTGCATAGTGGGCTCGTTGGGATTTTTTTTCCCATCGGCTCCACCAGTGGGCCAGCCGCCGCGCCGCGCCGCCGGTGGGCTCGATGGGAATAACCCAGCGTAAAATATGTGAATTTTTAAAAGTTTTCTCGCAAAGCTTTTAGTGTAAAAAAATGTTTTTATGTACGCATTGAATGAATAAAAATAAAAATAAAACAGTTATTCATAAATTAATGCAATATAGCAAAATAATGAAAATACTTCTCAAAACCGTGGACCGTTTCTCGAAAAAATCACTCGACACCATTCAAAACCAATGCTCGCCACTATACTTTACCACATCCGCTCAAACCAACAATACTAGTACCAAACCAATAGTGTTGGGCTATCAATAACTTGAAGTGATATCGAGTTGGACAAGGCAAGAGTCAGCACGAATAAATTTGACCATCATAAAAGAAGTAAAGCTTTTTGTAAGCGAGCTCCGTTCAGAGCCCCGATTTTGTCATCATTGAATAGTTGCATAAAAAAGTATTCAAGTTACACTGCACAGTGACGTGGCAAAGATTTGTACCCGAGCCGTTATTTCCGCGCAGTGTATCTCTATCGTGATACAAATGATACAATTGCGATTGTCACATTTTTTTGTGCTTACGCTAAAGTACAATAGAGTTGGCTAATAGCCATATCGACTAATGTGCGGTTGAATCGATATTTCGTAAAATATCGACACTTGGCGCTGAATCCGCTTGTGAATTTATTTGTCGCAGTTAAGATTGAGATCTGTTGTGTTTTGGGAACGGTTTAAGGCTAAATTATAGCTCGCTTTGTTGAGACATAATGGGAAATAATAAATAGGCGTTAAGATGCTTAAATATTGAATGCCTAAGATAAATCTTGGCTCGTAGGCTCGAAAGTTAGGGGAGTTAGAGATAAAACAATTTTTTTAGAATTTTAAGAGAAAATGTAAAAAAATATTTGTAAATTTGGTTTGAAAACCTCAAATATATCTAAGTATAGTTGATATTTTCTACTGCTTGAAAGCAATATCTCGAAAATCAATTAAAAAATACTTTAATTAAGATTATTATACCAGCCTATATGAATACGGCAGGCAATATCTTGAAGAACAATTAAAAAAATACTTTATTTCAGATCATTATGTGCCAAGATGAATCTACTGCACAAACCAAACATCAGATAGTCAAATCAAAACGAGTCAATCAATCGAATACGACTCGATAACAATCCGATACTGCACACAATCGAAACCATCAGAACAAAGAGAGAAATAAAATCAGTTCACAACGATTTATGCGACAGTTTCAAGCCTCGCTACCACAACAATACGATAAAATCTTTCGATATTTTAACAAACTATCGATAAATTTCGTTCACACCACTACACAACAAACATGTCGGCTGCACTGATGCATCGTTTTGTAAGTTTGGAGATGGAACTTTTGTGAAAAGATTTCAAGTGTATTGCATACATGGGGAGCATAAACCAAGTAACCATCATCATAGCCTGAAGAAGTACATTCAGATATATGTATGTACCGACTACAATATCTTTTAAGCCTTTTCTTAATCAGAGATTATCAGATTACTCTGATGCTAAAGTTAAATCTATGCCAAAGCGATGTTAGATTATAATTTCACGAAGTTTTTCAAAAGTTTCAAACAAGTGACAAGAGTGGAGAAGTTTTCTGAACTGTTTTCATACTAAATCATACGTATCCTGTGACTAATTAGTGACATTACCGCGTTTCAGCGCGTTTTTTGCCGTCAAAAGCTTCTTGTTTTCGTATATCTGTGGCCACGTCGCTTGACATTATGCTGGGCAGCGAGAGCAGTTCAGAGCTTGCGATACGGGGGCTGATTATCAAAAAATGTCAAAACCAGCCAAGTTCTACCAACAAAGTCGTGATTATCTCCACTGGCGGAAAAACTGGGTTCTTGCCAAATGTCCGGAACAGTAGATATGAGATATTAATTTAGAAACTAGGTTAAGTGTAGCTAAATAGCGAAAAGTTTGCTTCTAATCGCTAAAACCTTTTGCGGTTGGTGCCAATGTGTTTCGTCCAGCGAGTTATTGTTCATAGTACAAGCTTTGCTTAGTTCGGGGCTTATAATTTTTCTTGGAGATTTTATTATTTACTAGCATCCGCCCGCGACTTGGTTCGCGTTCCGTTTGATCCTGTTGATTATCCGGAATATAGGTAGACTCATGACATGTGTTAATCCAGGTCACAAACTATTATATAATCTGTGGTTTAGCTCTGGTAGGTAATAATTTATAACTTTTTAAAACTGGAAAAACCGACTTCAATTTGATACGCCTCCATCATCAAATGATGATGATCATGATGATAGCAGTTCATTGGGACTGTTCTATTGATTGTAAACACCACAGAAAAGCAATGTCGTGAACGTGGATGACGTGTTTTTTCCAGTTTTATTGAACTCCCAAACTACTGAAAAGAATACAACCGAATTGAGAACCTCCTTCTTTTTTTATGTAGGTTAAAATTCACGCATAATTGAACTATAAAGCCTGCGTCTGACACACTCTTATCTGATTATTCAGCACATTAGCTTATTAGCAGAATTTATGGAAGACCAAATATAACTGAAAACTAAAGATAACTATTATTTAATATTAAGTTCATGCAGTTCCTATTACCTATAAGAAGTCTTTAGAGATAGTATTAAATGCATACTTTGTTAGCGTACAGGCAATGCCTGCAAATTGTAATGACCCTGCGGGGCTCATGAGCCCCGCAGGGTCATTACAATTTGTATTAAATTTTGTAGTACAATAGTCATTACATGTAATGACTATTGTACTACCTACCCATTAAGACCCTGTACTACACATGAAGCAATAAATCTATACTATACTATACTAGCTTGTTCCATTACTTTTATCATTAAAAATATATATATATCGAGGCAGACCAAAGAAGCGCTGGCGTGACGACCTCGACACATTCCACAGAGCCTAGTGGGAAGCAGCCGGTGATCGTAAAAACTGAAGGGATATGGGGGAGACCTTTGCCCAGCAGTGGGACAGTATGGATTAACAAAAAAATAATAATATTACATTATTCTCAAACAGAGCTGTAAACATTGTTTCTGTTACCAAAGCGAATGTTGTAAAGATACACAAAGTTAAAATAAATAGAGTTTCGAAATATTCGCGCCAATTGTGCTGTTTTAAACAGTGAAACAGGGTGTTCAGTTATTATTATCAGTTAAGTAGATGAATATTGTGAATATTGTGAATACAGTATTTGTATTAATTTTCTTTGTGCAAACTAGTTTTAATGTTATACTAGCCGTCGCCCGCGGCGTTGCTCGCATTCTAGACCTTTTACAATGCGACCTTTCAAAATTCTTTTCTTAGTGCGCCCCTACACTATATAAGGAACCTGCCCTTCAAATTTCATACCTCTAGGACTTATAGTTTAGGCTGTGCGTTGATTCTCTGTCAGCTTCAAAAGAGTTTTATATAAATTGATGATGATTCATGGATATTTCACACAGCACCCTCTGGTCCCGAACTAAGCAAAGCTTACAATAAGGTAACTAAATAGTTGCTAGAGTACTTTTACATATTATATTTTTTGTAAATACTTGTGATACACGAAGCCATAGAAAAAAAAAACTACGTTTGCCACACAAATGTGTGTTCTCAGTGGGGATCGAACCCGCAGCACGGAATGCAAAGTTATCTTTGACGCCTGTCTGCTTAATATATGGTATTCATTGTTTTTTTTATTTTTATGATTTTTTTTTTTCATATTTTCTTGCGTCGTTATTGTTGATAACGCAGTTTTGATTATTTCCACTTTTGTTTTTATTATCTGTTTTGATTATATTTTGATCACGTAAAATCACGTAGAATAGATCACGCGTTCGAAAACCATGAAATAACTATTTTACAAAACTTCACATAATTCATAAAATTTTGGCAGAATATTACATTTTTCAGACACGTTTCAAGTCAACATGTTTATTTTCATTTTTAAGCAAAATCCATCCGTATTTCGGCACATCCTGTAGTGAAATCTATACGTTGCTTTTGTATAAATTTCGATAAGGGTATGCTGAGTTTAGCACTAGTGTTTTACGCTATCGATATCATTTTACCACTTATCTACAGCATGTATCTACAATGGCGACAAAAAATTGACACACGGGTAGAGCTACTTATTAGTATTCATAAAAAAATAATTAAAGTACAGCCAGGCACTAGAATGTGTACGATTCCGAAATGTGAACGAAGTCCATACTTCAAGGTCTGATGATGACTAGCAATGATGAAGAGGATTTTAGGAGTTTATAAACGAAAGAAAGAAAGAAGAATAGAATATTGCAGTAAAAATAAATTAGTTAGGTACTTAAATAGCTATAGGTACTTACATAATGTGCATGCTAAATATAAATATAGCTAGAATGAATACATAGGATTTATTAAAATTTAGTCAAATTAACTTGTGTAACTACCGCATCTTGCATTGCCTCACTAAGCACGTCTATTGAGGACGTGCCCTGTGATGCAATTGCACTGCGTCCATCACTCTGAGACAAGTGTTAAATGTCATGTGCGTGTAAAAGTACCGGCACCCATACCCTTCAAACCGGAACACAGCAATGCGAGTATCACTGGGAGACAGAAATAGGCACGGTGCTAGTACTGAACCCGGACGAGCTCTATCACAAAGAATACCGTGCTAAGAGTTTGTACGGACGCCTCCACTGGATGGCAGCCAACCGATGCATTTGATAAAATGGAAGGGATCACACCAAACTTACATTTTTGAAAAATCTATATGAAGTAACTAAAGCCGTCGCCCGCGGCGCTGCTCGCGTTTTAGACCCTTTAGAGTGCGACTTTTCGAAATTTCTTTCTTAGTGCACCCCTACACTATATAAGGATACTACCCTCTGAATTTCATATCTCTAGGACTTATAGTTTAGGCTGTGCGTTGATTCTCTGTCAGCTTCAAAAGAGTTTTATATATATTGATAAGAAATAAGAATAAGAAGAAGATATGGAACCACAAGGACCAAAAAAATATGTTGCTGAAGGTTCGTTTAGTACGCAAAGTTTAACTCAAATAAAATAGTCAAAAATATTCCACACAGCGCCGTCTAGGCCCAAACTAAGCAAAGCTTGTACTATGGAAACTGGATTGCTGATAGAATACTTACATTATTTTTGGTAAGTACATATTTATAGGACACGAAGACAGAACAAATAATTATGTTTGTTACAAATCTTTGTTCTCAGTTGGAATCAAACCCACGACCCACAGCACGAAAGGCAGAGCTAATACCAACTAAGCTGAGATGCCTGTCGGAATGTGCAGTTCTTCGTAGTAGTAGAGCTTCTTGTGATAGAGCTCGTCCGGGTTCAGTACTAGCACCGTTCCTATTTCTGCAGCACAGTGATGCTTGCATTGTTGTGTTCCGGTTTGAAGTAAATGTGCCATTGCAAATACTACAGTATAGTGCTACGCTGCTACGCCGTAGCGGCTACGGCGTAGCAAACATTATGCTACGAATTATACATTCTAATACTAGTTCAGTTGAATAACTATGGTAGGAATAACTGGGTCAGATGCAATGTAACGAACGCCTTACTTATGTACGATGAATAACAGATACACAACGCGAACATAAAGCACTGGCATAGTGGGTTCAAATCTAGTTGTGTACTTATGGATTTAGATAAAAAATTATTCAAAAAAAATTGGATACTACTAAGTTCTCATAAACGCTCAATATAAGGCCATCTGCTTTTTGACTTATTCCAGTTTTCCCCTGCAAGTTCCCACTTCGAAGGGGATTTCGGGAGTTTTTGTCCAGTTATCCCCTTAGCGACCCTGCAACTGCCAGCAGGGGATTTTTAACTACTCTTTCTTATAGCTGTTCTTTAAAATAAAATTTACAATTTTTTCCACCATTAACCAAGAAAGAACTAAGAAAGTAAATGGAAAACAATTTCAGCAATTGGACTAATATTTCAAATAAACTGTTTTCCAGTGGTTTGAAATGGTCTGTGTAACTGTGTATTTGTTGTCAGAGTAAATTGAGCTTTATTGTAAAGAGTTTGAATATAAAATGGCTAGGAAACTGGCTCACTAAAAATTTATGTCAAATTCTAGTGTAGCAATTTTCTAAGCGAAACTGGAAGCTAAAAATGTCGTAAAAAAATAATAATCCATAAAGTAATTTTTCATTGTGTATTTTTAAAATATTGTGAATATTGTAAATACTGTATAAGTTGTAATTTTCTTTGTCAAAAGTAATACCAAATATTTTTTTTATTTTTGACAATATAGTAAATTTTTAGAATACTAATTGTTATTGAGTGTACAAATAAGTGGTAGATTAAGATTGCCCACCGGATGTTAAGTTGTAAACTCTGCTTAAATGTGTTGCCGTACTGAGTACGACTACCAAGGACCTGCCATGTTTAGTGAAAGTTCCATACTTTCGCTGACATTTTTCATCAAATATTATTTTCTACAAATATGCGGTGGAAGGCATATTGAAGTGAACTTCTTGCACTAGGTATATTTTCTACTAATATTCTGCAAGTGTTGGTCCGAGTGTAAAATGTAACGTATTGTCGCTTCAGGAAAACTCTTTAGAGCAATCATTTTCTATTACTTTTGAGAAAGAAGCTTATTTTCAAGTCTTCGAAAATCATTTCTATTTCTATTTTAGTTGAGCTATCTATAAATCGTTTGCAACGGTTTGTAGATAGCTCAACTGTTTCATGTGTATTTTGTAAATATTGTGAATATTGTAAATACTGTATTAGTTGTAATTTTCTTTGTGAATAAAGTATAGTATCACAACTAATTTTCTTTATTCACAAAGAAAATTAGTTGTAATTTTCTTTGTGAATAAATGAATTTCTAGTCTTATTGTGTTTTAAGATTTTTAAGTTGTTATAAAGAAAAGAAAATTGCGAATATGTGAGACTTCAAATGTGATGCATAAAATATTTGTATCGATCAGCAGCGTAACTATATTGATACAATTTGCTCCAAATATGTCCGCACAATGGCCCTCTATTTTCAAACTAAGCAAAGCTTGTACTAAATACCTAGTAACTAAATTACTGATAGAATACTTAGAAAAACTTAATTTTTTTGTTATTTTATATTTTTCATTTACCTGTTTGCAGTTTAGATAATGTACTTAGAGGTTAGAGTAACACTAGCTATACGTTACTCAAAGGAATGACTGCGTAACGCAGGTAGGTGACGTAATCACCGGTCCTCGGGTTATGGCGTCATCACGCTGCGGTGGGGAATTTCATGCCACATTACTTGTAGGGATGGGATGAACGTGGTTTAGTAAAATATTTTTTAAGTTGTCTATGTTAGGGAATTTTGAGACGTTTTGTCTTAAAATCCTATTGATTTTGAAAGTTTAGAATGAAAAGGATTTTGATACTCTTCAGTCTCAAAATCACAATGGAAAAATTACACTGTAACTGCTGATAGACTACGCCTATGCGAAGTCATGACTCTTGTGTATAATTTGATTTAGCGTGCCATCATTTGCACAACGTTGGTTTGCGTATGTATATTCAATATAACACTGTCACAGTGTATATAACCAACATTTATTTCACACTCGGCTCGGATACCTGTACAAAACTCAAAACGTAACGATAGCGCGTTCTAGGATTATGCACTTTTTACTAGCGCCATCTAGTTTTAAAACAGCCGCACTATTGGCATGTATAAAAATATTAAATCTAAATTAAACACCGGTTGTACCGGTAAGACATGTTGTGTCATACAAAATGTTATATATCTGAACTTACACAATATGTTGAACTAATAAATTATAGATAGATATATTCTTTATTGCACACCAAGAAGAGAAGAAAAACAATAAAAGAGAAATAAGTTTTAAGTATGAGGTACAATGGGCGGTCTTATCGCTATAAGTGATATCTTCCAGACAACCTTTGGATGGACAGAAGCATGTCGATTATGTTTAATTCTATTACCATACTTTGCAAAAATCCTTTTTTTTTTTAAATTTTATTAGAGTTGACTTCGTCAGTACAGTCGGCGACACAACACTAGTGAATGGAAAAGGTCTGGCGTTCATTTCACGTGACATTACTCGAGTTGACCCGCACGATGCCCGTTCCATCACTTAGGTCTCGGTGTAAGTCATAAGCGGCAGCGATTAGTACATTAGATTAGATAGGTAACCGAAAGACGTTTCTGATTTTACTCTCTTTTATGATTTTTTTCATTGCCATCTGCAAGTCTGTTGCTACCTAGGCCTGTTCTAAAGGCAACTTAATATACTAAAAAAATATACTGTGCTAGGCTAAAACAAAATAGATCTTTTGAAAATTTCAACCGGACTTTAGTCGAATGTAATAAGTTTTTAGTTGAATTTGCGTTTGCTTAAAATCAAAATGGTTTTGGGTAGAACTGGGAAAATGAAACTGAAATTAGATTTACAATTTTCAAAATAAGACGAGAGTTTCAATCAATTGTTTCATCTTTCTCCGATACATCGCATGAGATCGCTACCGCTACATCTTTTACCTTGAAACCCAACCCCACATAATCGGTACAATCGTACAGAATAGCTCTGTGTAACGTTTCACAAAAACGCCTTTTGATCGCTAAATCACTTGGAGACTTTGAAGGTTATTACCTCCAAACGACTTTAACGTCATTTACGACTTTATACCGACCTTAAATAAATGGAGGTTCTCAATTTAGCTGTATTTTTTGTTTAGCTCTGATTTTTTGTTGATTTGATGTTGTAATTTTATCAGCTTTAATAACTTTGGTGTTTGATAACAAAAAGCAGATTAATTCTCTAAATAAAATGTTGTTATAAATATCATTGGAATTTAGTTGGGATCTGATAAAAGTCATAAAACAGCTAAAGACTTTTGTGACCCATTAAATTAACAATGATTAAAATTAAATTATTTTGTATTATATTCAGAACTTTAGAAAATTATCCCTATCTTATAGATTCTTGTAGAGTCGGACATAACCTATGGATTTCCTCACGAAAAAAAGTGCCTTAATAAACAAAATTTCCTATTTTTAAGAACATGGTTACTCGACATTATCTGTCTACACTTTCTCTAGCGTCATCATCATCATGAATCTTATTTCTTCTCTTTTAAATTATAGTCATTATTATATAGGTATTTATTTAATTATCTAGGTTTATGTATGTTTATTTTATAGATATAATAATATATTATGTATTAGTTTATGTAGGTATCATTATGTACTTTTTGATGATATTAATTAATTAATTTTATTTTAATAATTCAGATTATTTTTATGTACGCCCCGTCCGTGTTTTGTGTATTAGATCCTGTCCATCCAAAGGTTGCCTGGAAGAGATTGCTTTAAGCATTAAGGCCGCCCATTGTACCTACCTCCTAAAAATTTAACGTATTACCAATTATGGTATTTTGTTGTTATTTTCTTTACATGTGGTGTACAATAAAGAATATTCTATCTATCTATCTATCTATCTAAATGTTAGAAGAAAAAAAACTTAAGAATGTTTCTTTTTTGAAGTCAATGTTAAATTATTTTGTCAGTAAAATCACAAAGATCATTTAGAATCATTAATAAACTAGGTGATTCTAGTTTCCAGTTAAAAATTCATTTAAAAGTAAGTGTAAATCTTGAACTAAGATTAATAGATCCACTAAGCGCCTTACTTTTTCTACTATGAATCTAAGCAAACTGCAATGCTAACTGCAATTTACATACCATTTGCCTACTTTAGTGTAATTTACGACAATAGTCTCCTAGCGCGGCCTGGGGGCTTAGAGGGGTGTAGGGGGGATAGGGGGGGCGTCAAAGGTGTATGTTGAGGACCTCGTTCTAGACTTTGCAAGATTTAGGGGGGCTACTGTGAAATAATAATAGTATTCTGGAACATATTATCACACAACGCTCACTAGTTCCAAACTAAGCAAAGCTTGTACTATGAGAACTAAATTACTTATAACATATTGCAAGATTTAGGGGGCTACTGTGAAATAATAGTCATATTATTCTGGGACATATTACACAACGCTCACTAGTTCCAAACTAAGCAAAGCTTGTACTGTGAGAACTAAATTACTTAATATACCTAATATATTGCAAGATTTAGGGGGGCCACTGTGAAATAATAGTAATAATATTCTGGGACATATCACACAACGCTCACTAGTTGCGAAGTGAGTAAAGCTTGTACTATGGGCTAGTTTCCATAGTACAAGCTATGCTTAGTTTGAAACTAGAGAGCCTTGTGTTAAATGTCCATGAATATTTACATACACAAAATATGTTCACTTATAATCAATAGTATGTTTTTACCTACTGTCTACTAATACGTACCTACTTAAGTTTATCTATCTACCTTTGTTGGTTCTACCTTGTTTTGTAGAGAGAAAATGAATGATTTATTTTTTTAGTGATGGACGCAGTGCATTGCCTTACAGGGCACTTCCTCATTGGAATTGCTCTGCGAGATAATGCATTGTTATAGGCAGAAGTTACCACTTAACATCAGGTGAGCTATCAGCTTGTTCCATTACTATTATAATTAAAAAAAAAAAATATTTCTACTACTATTTATTTATTATTATATTCAGCTGCTTACTGCGCTTACAGTTTCCACCAACGCGCGCAGTAAGCCATTTAAGTACACATAGGTATCACATTACTTTAGATCCTACTTATAAAATTTACACATAATCGTACAAATTAATTATATTTCGAATAAAACAAGTCAACCTCTGGTGATTGAGCAAGAAAGACGCTAAGCAGATTAAGGGCCTGAGCTGTACTAAAATACAATAACTCGGTTGCAAATCTGGAGTTTTACAGTACCCCTCCATGCTACGAGTACATGGAATATGTAACGCGACAAATGTGTATCACCCGACAATGTGGAGGGAAAAATATGTTCACGTATTTCATAGTCATTTTGTAAAACCTTATTATATTGTGTTTGTGGAACTAGAAACACCTTAGATTTTATTAAAAACTATTACTGATTTGGACCAGTTGAGCTATCTATAAATCGTTTGCAACGGTTTGTAGATAGCTCAACTGTTCCATGTGTATATTGTAAATATTGTAAATACTGTATTAGTTGTAATTTTCTTTGTGAATAAATCATTTTCTGTTGTAAATTATCATCATCAATATTTCCTGAAAGAATTTTGAAGAAAAGAGTGAATAGGTGGATTATAGCTAAGCGTGCTCCACCTTAGGCTGCAGATACACTTATCATCAGGTGTGCTGGCAGCCAAACGCTTAGCTTTAAAACATAAAAATAAAAAAAAATTAAGTTAAGCTACATGCGCATTTGGCGCCCAAACTAAGCATCCATTGATCAGTAGATGTCACTTTATAAACAAACGTCAGAAATGTATGGAAATAGTCACGTGACTTTTCGTTCAGAAAATAAATGTCGACAGTCAAGTGCGCTTACAACCTTAACGTTTTTGTCACGAGAAACTGGTACCTAGAACCACCTAGTTTATACAATTCTGTGACCCTTGGGATTTTTAAAAATAAAACATTTTTGACTTTGATATCACAGGGCACGTCCTCAGAAGACGTGCTCAGTGAGGCAATGTACCGTTATAGGCCGTGGTTACCACTAACTCTATATTTACATCATGTCCTATAATTACTAGTTGTGTATAAAAGACTGACTTTGTTCAGGAATGTTTCAATGTTTTTAAAATAAATACAATCCAAATTGAAAACCATTTTCTTAAATCAGATAGTAAACAATATTAAATGTACGCCATCACCTTTTCCCTAGAAACACACCCTTAAAACGTTTTGTGTGTCAATCACCCTTAGCATAATAATTTGGAAAAACAAATCAAAGAATATCGATACGAAGTCACGATACTTTGCCCTCTAATTTTATTCACAGACGCCTCGCAATTATTGTATCGTTATTTCGATATTTTCACCCTACTGTTCGATAAGGCTTGTTTTACACTGCAAGGTACTAAATGGAAACGTTTTTTAGTTCCAAACTTACTCATAACAAGCGTGTACTATGGGAACTAGTCTTTTGATAGATTTTAACTATATATTTTAACTACCTATTATTACATAATAAGCGTTTGTTTTTATATTAAAAAAAAGTATTCTAACAGCAATCTAGTTCCCACAGTACAAGTTTTGCTTAATTTGGGACTAGAAGGTGTTGTATTAAGTGTCCAAAATAGTATATTTCATTACAAGTGCGGAAAGGCTGTCATTGCAAAGAGTTCCGACAAATGTCTACCCGAGCCGAGGCGCAGCCGAAGGCGAGGGTAGACAGTCGGAACAAGTTGCAATGACGGTTCCGCACGTGTACTGAACGACTATTTTTAATACAGTTGCGAAAAAATGAAGCAATTTAATAAAATAATAAAAACAATAAACTCAACTAAGAAAATTTCTGAAAAATGGCGCCAACCGTAATTTTTTTTTTCTTCATCCATTCTGGTAGGCAAAGGGAACTATGCCCATACAGCCAAGTCTTCAGTAAATTTTTTTTATTGAAATTTAATGAGATGAAATGAAATGAAACCTAACCTAACTCATTAAATCTGATATTGAAACAAATTAGTAGCTTCGTTTTAGAAATTTACGTATTTGCATGAATTATAAAAACTTCTATGATTTTTTTAGTAAAAACTTCATGGTTGGTTTTTCTTTCTAATAGACATTATTTTGACAGTTGGGAAAGAGAACGCACTAGTTCGGGAAAGGTAAAAAAAAAGCACGAGTGTGTAATAGCCCACATCCCGAACGCTATACGTCCCTGTAATATGCCACTTTTTGAGCAACTGTATTAAAAATATATTTATTTTCTTTAAAATTAATAGTAGGTAACGTCGCAGACGAATAAAATATGTATAAGCAAGTATTCTGACAGCAATCTATTTCCCATAGTACAAGTTTTACTTAGTTTCGGATAAAAGCGCGTTGTGCTAAATGTCCAAAATATACTTTATTTACAATCATCTATGTTTGTAATTACACAACATATTTGAAAACATAGTATAGCGCATCTCACGCTGGTCTCCCATCATCTATTGCTAAGACAATCGACATTTGTAATTGTAATCGGCAGGTGTCGTCAATGACGCCATCTTGCTTTGATGTTTCGATACCGGTTTTATTATATCGATACTCGTTTATACCGGTATTTGTTTTTGCACCGGTAAATTGTATTTCATTATTTTCCGAGATATTGGTGCTTAGATTTTTCTTTGTCTGTATTTCGGTTTTATTTCGCTTATTTAGATACTTTTAGTTGATTGCCATATTTTTATAAAACGCGTTTCGTATTTAAAATAATTCTAGGCAAAGTTGTGAAGAATATAACACAAAAATAAAAGTATAGCGTAAGTAAGGTACTACTAAAGAGTGGGTTCGATGGGAATTTTTCCCATCTAGCTCACCATTGGGTCAGGTAGTGGGCTCGATGGGAATAACTCATTATTATGGAGGCAAAGTTTATGCAAGCAAAACCAAACCTTTTACGTTCATGAATAGAACCAATTATGAGTTTTTCTTTTGTTTACCCATAAAGTACTGAGTGGTGTATATGTATGGCTCCGACACGGTTTTATAGCTCTCGGCAAAAGTGTATGGGGCTATCTATACTATCTTCTTCTATACTATATTTCTTATCCTCTCATTTCATCATCATTCAAGTTCAGAGCTATTAAACCATGTCGGGTATATCTACTGTTTTTAATTACGTAAGAACTTTTTCAAATTACATTTTAACTAACAAGAAACTAGCTAAAACATAAATCTCCTCACAATAACGTACATCACTTTAGTGTTATCGTGCGAAGCGCAATACATCACACCCATTGTGCTCCCACTTCCGCACTCTCCGCTTCCTGAACGTACAAAACAAGCAATGTAACGCTAAGCGGTAATCGCGCGTGTGAACTTTTCTCGTGAATTGTATGACGTATCCTTCCTATCTATAAAAATACACAAATACTAACAAAAATATTATCTTTTACAACTAGTTTCTGTCTGTCGGCTTCGTTCGTATGGTACTCGGATATTTTTAACTTACGTACTTCAAAATAAGTGGAGTTTCTCATTTCAGCTGTGTTTCTTTTTAATGTTTGCTCCCTCAGAACTTGTATGGTAACAATGTTATACACGGCACGGTAGACATCTTATTAAATCTATCATCATCATCATCAATCAATATATATAAAACTCTTTTGAAGCTGACAGAGAATCAACGCACAGCCTAAACTATAAGTCCTAGAGGTATGAAATTTGGAGAGTAGTATCCTTATATAGTGTAGGGGTGCACTAAGAAAGGAATTTTGAAAAGTCACACTCTAACGCGAGCAACGCCGCGGGAGACGGCTAGTAACATTATAAAACTGTAAAAAAACCCAAAAACTAAAATTAAGGATATGGATAAACTAAATATGCAGTTCTACTTAATGAATGTCTTAGTTGCAAATAAACGTATTCATCAATTTAATCTTGAACCCACTAAACCAACAAACCACAGATCCACTAAACTAACTACACCAGTAACTTCAAGGCGGCAAGTCGGCAACATCAAACGCGCTACATCCCTTTGATTACGCCGCTCTCTAATGACAGTGTCAGATGGTTATTAATTTGGATTTCATTTTGTGATACGATACCCTAATAGGGAAATGATTTGTGGATGACTATATCTGTAGGTACCTACCTATAATTATATACATATTTCAATGTAATATTTCTTATTTAATCCGAGAACAAACATTTGTGTGTGGCAAACATAGATGTTTGTTCTGTGTCTGGGTGTTACTATGTATTATAAGTACGTATTTACAAAAAAAAAATGTGTATACATTATGTGTTTTATAAGCCATCTAGTTCCCATAGTACAAGCTTTGCTTAGTTTGGGACTAGAAGGCGTTGTGTTAAATGTCCGTGAATATTTATTTATTTAGTTCAAATTGTGATAAATAATTTATAATTTTAAAAACTTTAAAAACCGATTTCAATTTGACACAGCTTCATCATAAGATGATGATGATGATGGTAGTTTATTGGAACTGTTCTTTTGATCGTAAACACCACAGAAAAGCAAAATACGCAATGTCGTGTACGTGGATGACGTGTATTTTTCTAGTTACTCTTATTTAACTGCCAAACTACTGAAAAAAGTAGAACCAAATTGAGGACCTTCTTTTTTTTTGAAGACGGTAAAAAACAGAATGTTAATAACGTCTACATTTATAAAAAAGCCTGCAGTATACAGTTTCAGTTTTTACTATCAAACAAATTACCTACTAGGCCCTTTGGGAATGTTCTAGAAGTGGTAATTTTGTACGGAATGGGGTCACCAATAAAATTTTTGCTATCTCAGCTTGTTTGTCTCCAAGGTTGAAAGTAGGTTTCGGATAATTTTATTCAGCTTTTACAACTCGGCCTTTCGACCCACTGGTTCTTTTATTAGCTCTTTCTTGTTATTTCAGCAGATATTCATGTTTTTTCGTGATTATTAGTGAGTGAAAAGGGTTTGTAGGTTTGCTTAGTTAGGGACTAGAGGGCGTTATTTGAAATTTCTTGAAAATATTCCTTGCGCCACAATCATAATATTACCATGGAGTAATAAGATATTTATTAGTCCATGCTATTACTCAAGAAAAATTTATTTTAAATAAAATATAATATCAATACGCCCTCCGGCTAGGTGGGGTGACGATCTGAGACATGTAGCTGGCAAAAACTGGATGAGAAGAGCCGAAGACCGGGCTCAGTGGCGCGTCTTGGGAGAGACCTACGTCCAGCAGTGGACCGATATAGGTTGATGATGATGATGATGATAATTTCAATGCGTAGGTTTAAATTGTGTGCTGACTGGATATTGTAAACACATCTTCGCATTAGTACTGCTTGTTAAAGTACATACCAGGACATCAGAACTGAAGAGAAGGTATTATAGCAACTACATGTATAAACAGAAGATATCCTATAAACCTCTTTGAATCTTCTATTTCAGCTAAATTGCATTGTATTTTCAGAAAGATTAGGTTTATTTTTGTCTACAAAGTTACTATGTATCAAAAAACCCATCCCCTGCTATTTAACTCTATGAAAGTACTGACACTCTAAATTGTACCGACTAAAAAGTTTTGCTACGTATCGGAACTGAAAGAAGGTACTTACTAGGACATCATAACTACACAGAGAATGGAAGGAAATTGTTCTATGATAATCTCATTTTCATCTTAGGCCTTTACATCTATTGAAGACTAGCCGTCGCCCGCGGCGTTGCTCGCGTTCCAGACCCTTTAGAGTGTGATTTTTCAAAAATCCTTTCTTAGTGCACCCCTAAACTATATAAGGATCCTACCCTCCAAATTTCATACCTCTAGGACTTATAGTTTAGGCTGTGCGTTGGTTCTAAGTCAGCTTCAAAAGAGTTTTATATATATTGATGATGATGATGATAATAATAATTTATACAGCGTCAGGAGGCAACCTATGCCTACACTTAACGGGACACTGTAGTGCCCGGGACAATGTTTAGATGCTATACCATCCTCTCAGCCTAGTCAGCCATATCCACAGGAAAGACATCATCAATACGTGCGGAGCTGACTAAGCCGCGGGTTTCCTCACGATGTTTTCCTTCACCGTTAAGCTCGTTAATGATAATCTACGACTTACTGTATGTATGGAAGTCAGTAACTTGCACAGTGTTACAATCCTCGCCAACTTGAAGGTACGTGATCTCACATCGGTAGACTCCCTCGTCTTCAGCTCTCACTGAGCTGATGACCAGCTCCGCGAAGGTCGCGTTTGATTCATGTGATATTGATATTCTGAGGACAAACAAAGAAAAAAGTTAGTGATGAAAACTTTTGGTTTGACAGGCGTCATGACTCAGTCGGTAGTAGCTCTGCTTTCCGTGATGTGGGTCGTGGGTTCGTTCCTCACTAAGAACAAACATTTGTGTGGCAAACATAGATGTTGGTTCTATGTCTGGGTGTTACTATGTATTTACAAAAAAAAAGTGTATATAAATATTATATCAGCAATCTAGTTTCCATAGTACAAGCTCTGCTTAGTTTGGGACTAGAGGGTGTTGTGTGATATGTCCAAGGATATTTATTTATTTATTTAATTTCATTGTCATACGAGTAACAATGATAGAACATTTTTTAAACCCGCGCTAAAATGACAGCAGATTTAATGAATAAAGGGGTAGCTAAACTATTGATTGGCACAGACCAAAAGCAATTCCTAAAGCCCCGTACACACATCCGTTAAATGGACTACTTCAGGGGCCCGCAAAATCCGCAATTCGGAAAACACTTAGCAGAACCCAATTAAGCTGTTCCGTAGACCTATCAATCTAATAGACTCACCACTTCACTGTACACTATGCTTTGTTTGTGTTAGAGCGGTTTAAGTTACGCCCGTATATGCATGTTCAAAATCACTGTTATACACTGGCCTCTAGCACCTACGGATTTTTTTAACATCAAGTTTCATCCTTTTATCTTTCTTTTTTTTATGAATTCTTCTTGTCGGTATTGAGTCTTCCTTTTTTTTGCGAACATACGTAAGTCAAATTAAAAATTCTTTTACTCAGTAAAATCACAAGTATGATTTAGAATCATCTTATTTATATTATTCTAGGCGCCGGCGCAAGTGTCGATGCAGAGCCTAAGGCCTTGGTCAAAGCATTTTTCTAAACTAATCTAATTTGACAGCTCTAAAATTATAGCCGTCTTTGTTGTTTCAGTTCATGAGAAAGGGACGGCAACATTTTTATTGCTATCAAATAAGGTTAGTTTACAGAAATGCAATAACAGAATCGATACCATTGGCTACCTTGACCTTTGAGTGCTAGTAATACCACAGAGTATACCAGACATGTCATATACTGGTTTTAGTTATCATTCGTACTGTCACTCATCACGACTTGGAGGAAACCATAAACCAAGAAGTTGAAGTTGACTTGGAGGAAAAATATTTGTTGTGGTTTGACTAAAATGGACTCTTTTACAGAGTCCTGCCACCTTCTACGGAATAAAGTTGTATGTGTGCTTTGTAGTACGGGTCAACCTTTGGCTAATTGGTCTCTAAGCGGTAATATTTGATCGATAATCAAACGTAAGTCGTTTATTTGAATACCGCATAAGTTAATTTAGTAACCCAAAAATTAATAATAGGAAAATACATGAAGTTTTTAATAAATTGAAAAAACTTCGTTAAACAATCATTTCCAACGAAGTTTCAGTTTATTTTGTATATATTTTAAATAATTTTCCGAGTAAAACAGGCTTAACGTCCGATACCAAAAACAACCGCCTAACATCCAATTCTAGAAACAACTGCTTAACATCGAGAGGTAGGTAGGTACTTATCATAAAAATCATTGTTATTTTTGATCGAGTGAGCGAAGCGAACGTAGATCTTAGTGACAACTTGGACAAAAATGCTTTGTATGTTTGTATGTTTGTTCGACGAGATCTTTTGAACCGCTTTTCTGATCTTCACAGAATTTGGTAGGTATACGGATAGTACTCTTAAGTTTTACTGGTTTGTTAAATGAAGTAAATCAATCAAGGGGTCGTGAAGTTATGAGGGTCCAAACGGAGTAAAAAAAAAAGTCGTACAATAATATCAAGTGGGGTGTCATATGATAGGGTTTTATTTAGACATTCCAAAACCGTTTTTATTTTGATTTTAGGTCTAATAGTTTTTGAGTTATTGTAAAAATTATAAAATTGGCAAACCCAGTATAACGTGAGCTACCATTTCTTGGAGTTTCAATGATTTTGTAGTTCAAGTAAGACTGGTACATAGCTAGACGGCGATTTCGAAGCGATTTGCAAAGTTTATTACAACCATTGGCCAATAATTTTTTTTTGGGTTTTATTAACCTCCAACCATCACGAGATCTTAGTTCGGGGCGAACTACTAAGTGTTATGGGATTAAAAAAAAAAGAGTGCTGTTATTTTTATGAATTCCCATAAAAATTCAAGTGATATTTTTACCAAATTACCACCCTCCTTCTCCATCCCCTACTAGCTACCTATGCTATTTTTTATGAAAAATATTGTTACTACCTCATCTATTGTCTACGTCACACAGTAGCCCAATCGTACCAAAACTATTGTTCTTCTCAAATTGAAGAGCTATCAATCTATTAGAGGCGGCCATTTGATTGTTTTAGGGGATTTTGTGCGCACTCACTGCGAGGCTATTACTGTGGGATTGGAACGTGTTGATTTCTTTTGTTTCGGTGTAAATAGTGATGAAAAACATTGGATTTTATTGGGTAATGTAATGTTTTACAATGTCGTACCAAAGTTGGTATAATACAGCTTTTTTCTCACTGCGACCGCATTTTTACTTTTTACGTCAGAATTATGTTCTAGGTTTTCAAATAAATATACATATTATGTACATTTTTTTTATTCCAGGAAAAGGACAAGAGAAGTAATACAGTATTTACAATATTCACAATATTTACAAAATACACATGAAACAGTTGAGCTATCTACAAACCGTTGCAAACGATTTATAGATAGCTCAACTGGTCCAAATCAGTAGCAATCGGAAGCGTGCCCAAGACACTGGCTGCATTGCCGCGCTGAATAGCAATGCTGATACGCTGGCCTAGATAATCACCAGCCCTCGGGTCACGCGTCGCTTCGACTAGACGCCCGAAAGAATTTTGAAAACCCGGATTATAATAAAATTTCTGTACATTGTACATACATTATTATGTACATGTACATATGTGGGCTTATTATTTGGAACATATACAATAATGTACATGTACCTACTCACTAATTAACTCTCACAAAAATCTAGGCTTTCATATTTTATGAGCAATAAATAAAAGTCTAAAAAACACTAAATCTAATGTTTATCTACACCATATAGGTATCTTTATTAGAGTGAAAATTTCTTCCGAACTGAGCATAAGGCTTCTGGACGTGCTCTGTAAGATAATTCATTGCAGCATAAGGCTCCTAGACGGGCTCTGTAAGGTAATGCATTGCTAAAGCAAGCAAGCAAGCTCGTATGAGTTAGCGGCCAACTCTGTTGACGGAGTTTTTAGGCCGCTTTAAGGCCTCCGTCATGGCTTAACGCTAGAGCCGGTACCGACAGTTTAACGTGCCCTACAAGCACGGAAGCGCTCAGATGTAAATGCCACTAACGGTCACCCATCCAAATAGTGACCGCGCAGAACGTTGCTTAACTTAGATAATCGGTGAAGATTGACGAAGCAAGCCTAGCCACGAGCGCTTCGCTTTGCTCGCTTTAATTTTCAGACATGATTAAAACTGCAAAAGAAATACATTACAAAACGGAGACATGCATTATTTTCCGCTGAAAATACGTACAAACATTTAAGTAAATATTCCGAGTTTCATATCAAAGCGATCCCTTGCCACTAGACTGAACATCTCGCAACAATATTTATTTAACTTGTAATTTTAAATCATTTAGGGTTCTGTTCACTGATACGTAAACGGAAGGCTTCTGTGAAATGTTTATTTTGACAAGATACGAGCTAAAAAGAAAAAATATATTCACGTTAAATAAGACTATGACCAAAACTGATGGCTCAAGATGATGGTTCACCTAATGTTAAACGGTTGTCTGGCATTTATATACCTAAAATCAAATTTTCAATATTTTTACTTAATTTACTAAGTTAGGCCGCCAATGTCAACTTTACCTATTAACATCGTTGATCCACTATCCCAGTTCAAAGTTGAAGTACTCGTGGCTAAATAGGCTCGCTTAGTCAATCTTCACTGGTTTTCTAAGTTAAGCACCATTCTGCGCGGTCACTATTTGGTTAGGTGACCGCTAGTGGTGTTTACATCTGAGCGCTTCCGTGCTTCGGAGGGCACGTTAAACTGTCGTCGGTCCTGGCTCTAGCGTTAAGCCATGACGGAGGCCTTAAAGCGGCCTAAAAACTCCGTCAACAGAGTTGGCCACTAACTTATACGAGCTTGCTTGTAGTTCAATGGTTTTTTTTTATACAATAAAATTAATGATGGAACAAGCCAATCTAGTTTTTGGATCAATATTCTTAGCCCTTAAGTAAGTACATACTCTTAGAAAATCTACATAACACACTGAACTTGCTAAATTATTTTACGCTACACCCTGTATGTAGATTTAAAAAAAACAAGAGATTACCAACCACACAATATTCCCAACAAATTGTCTCAGCTTAAACAAGGATTAGAAAACAAATAAATAAACCTTCGGACGTGTTAATTTGTCCACGACAACTGCAGTCCGCCATTTTAATTATCGGACTCTCTTTAGGGTTCCGTCGTGAAACCTTTAGTTTGTTTGGCTCATTCCAGAAATCTACGAGTTCCTTCCTGTAGTGAATTTCTGGAGTTTTTTTCTAAAAATCCCCTTAGCGGCCACAACGACTGCTTGCAGGGGATTTTTAGATCAAACCTACAGAAATCCCCTGTTGGGTTCATTTACACCGTTAACACCATCCGTGTCGTAGTAACTTCAGGCATTTTTTCTGTATCATCGTTTATTTGTCAAACTTTTCAAGATACTCTAGCTAGATGATATGCAGGGTCTGATGATGGAGTTAGGAGTTTATGGAAACTCTCTAATAAAACTACACATAAAGGAAAATAGTGCTTCTAAAGAAAACATTGTTTATTCGACTTACAACAGCTTTGGTAGGTAGATATTTTGCATATCACACACTGGTGCGATTATGAGTTAAATCAGTCAAAGAGTTGCAAAGTTACCTAAGGTTTTTTTTTAAATGATATAAGTAATGGAACAATCTGATAGCTCACCTGATGTTGAGTAGTAACTTCTGCCTATAACAATGCATTACCTCACAGAGCAAGTCCAATGAGGACGTGGTTGAAAGAGGGAGTAAAAAAATTCAATAAGTAATTAATATAAAATAGTAAAGAGCATGGGGTTTTATGCAAGGGTTTTGTTTATACATTAATTATTTTTATTTTTATTCATTTATTTATGTTTTTGGAGATAATTGCAACAAAAATACATAATAAAGATTTTTATTTTACTTTCAAACGCCGGAACCCTGAACACACACGTAATTTTTTATATATATTTTATGACCTGTCATGTCTAAAAAGTTCTTTCTATTCGCTCTGTGGTCTGTGCTTCGGATATTTGGCTTTGTGATATTATTTTACAAAGTTTAATTGAATTCTGCCGTTGAGTGAGTAGTCAAGTGGGAGTCATGTTTGCAGTGTGTTTCAAAAAAGGAACATGTTTTTTTTTACAACTTTTTTTTCCATAGTGTACTAGGCTACTAGAGGCTCCAGCACGAGTATGTGACTATCGTAAATGTATCGTATAGCGTGTTCGAGATACACTGCGCGGTGACGGTACAACGCTCTGCAGTCGAGCTGGCGTTGACGCGCAGTGTACAACGGTAATGAAATTTATTCATGCTGACCTTGTTGATCCATGTGATTTTCCTGCATAAAAGATCTTTGAGTTTGATTCTATCGACAAAATCCCACATTTCCAATGTTCAAAATTAAGCTCCAAAAAAAAATACTATTTACAGTTTTTGGTATTAAAACAGATAAATAAATAAATATTCACGGACACTTAACACAACGCCTTCTAGTCCCAAACTAAGCAAAGCTTGTACGATGGAAACTAGATGGCTGATAGAATACATACATACATTTTTTTTAGTAAATACATACTTATAATACATAGAAACACCCAGACACAGAACAAACATCTATGTTTACAACACACAGATGTTTGTTCTCGGTGGATAATAAATTTATTCGTAAAAGGAAATACACAACAGTCATTTACTTACATTGTTTTAATATCAATAAAAATTAATGAGAAATAAAAATAAAAAAAACCAATTGAACGGTTAAGTTAAAAATATAAAAAGACCAACCAAAGGTTACTTAAAAAAGGTAATTCAGGGGTAACCAACAGTTTTTAAGTTATTCATAAACATTAACCGTGTATTGCGGCAATCCGGAGTGAAGCGGAGTGATGCGGAGTTTACAGGCGAATTTATTGTTCCACGCTCGGTTTTAATAGTAACTGCATTTACACTGTTGTGTAACACTAATAAATCTGTGTATTTAGCTTAAAAGCGGTCCTTATATATGTTGAAAGTACAATCGATAAAGGACTGAAAACATGTATGAAAACTTCAAGTTTATCATCACGTCATGTTAATTTTTCACAGATTTTACTAAGTAGTTTTCTATTATTTGTATTCTAGCAACTGTAGAATATCAAATTAAGTTCTATGATCTGGATACTGACTACATTGTTGATTTTCTTTAGCAGTATTTACTTATCTAAAACTGACAGAGAAGTTATTAGATTGCCTTTTTTTATTTTTTTTTTATTTGAAGGGTTTTGTTGCTTATCGACTACGTAACCCTATTAAATACATCATCATAATTACAACAACCATAAAAAGAACCTATATAAACATAGATTGCCTTAAAATGTTTTGCTAACTTTTTTGTCTGTGGTTGCGTTTTGACGTTGTCATTTGAAACTCACAAAATGGCCTCCTTGCTTGTAAATAAAATCATGAAAGTATCTACGACGTTTCTGTTACACCGTGTTACTCATAGACACCGTTTATTAATCATCTACAAGCCAATTTAACCAAATGCTGGTAGCACGCCTCTTTTAATTTAATTTTGTACCACCCATTACAATTCAGCGCTATTATCATTTTATTACAAACTGCATTACAAATATCGACTATCATGAGCCAGCCTATGTTACACTACAGTGTAAATGCAGCCAACCCAGCGTAGTTTTTACCTCGGTTTATAGTTCAGTTTTAATGGTCAAGTGAGACGAACTATAAAATACCTACTGGATCTAATTGAAGCGTTTCAACGACTGCTATGGCGTAGTGAGTAACATTACAGTCGTAGGTTTGTATCCCGTAGCAGTGCAGATAGTCCTAAGTAAACTAATTGTGAAACTTAAATACTACTAATTTTATTGTACCTATAAACAATTTGATTTATTTATTTATTACTTTTGGAAAATAACAAGGCTCTAGCAGTCATAAAGCCATGACGGAGGCCTTAAGGCGGCCTAAAAACTCCGCCACCAGAGTTGACCACTAACGCATACGAGCTTGCTTGCTTGGAAAAAAACAGTTAAAAAAGTAGCAAAAAATAATATTATAAGAACAATGTTTAATCTCGGTGAGAATCGAACCCGCGACCCACATCACGGAAGGCAGAGCTACTACCAAAAGGCTACGTAAAAATATGTTTTTTGTTCCGCTGACCGTTAAGTTTTAATATACTTTTAGTTACTTATTGTATCGAAGTTCAGATGTTACTTAGAAGCTATAAAAATGTACTGTTTAATGTTTATGCATGTCAGAGTTTGCAAGTTTCGTCACAGCTCAGAAAATACTCATCTAGGTCACTTTTACCAGAAATAAGACGTAATTTTTAGTATGAACCGTTTTCAAAACATCTTAATACAATTGCCCGACTATTTTTCTTATATCCATCTTTATAGGCAGTGGTTACCACTTAACATCAATTGGGCCATTGGCTTGCTCCACCATTTAGTTTATTCACAAAGAAAATTACCACAAATACCGTATTTACAATATACACAATATTGAAAAAAATAATTTTTTTTTGTTAGTTTTTTGTTGTCATGGACTAAACACTTTATCAAAAGATTTGAAGACAAAAGTTGATTTCTGCCATGTTCAATCTCTAGATTTAGTATTATAATTAGTATGTCCACCCTGTTCTTACCTAATCGAAATACTTCTGTCCATCCAAAGGTTGTCTGGAAGAGATTGCCTATAGCGATAAGACCGCCCATTGTACCTCATAATTTAAAAGTATCTCCCTTTTATTTTTTTTCTTCTGTTTCTGATATATTCCAGAAATCCTCACTAAGAAATCCCTACCAGTGGGAACTTCAATTTTATTTTAAAGTGGGGATTCTTGGTGTGCAATAAAGATTATATCTATTTTTCGTTAGCACTAGTAGAAAACAGTACCGATCGCTCGCCCATCTAAACAACTGCGTTTAGAGTAACCCAGCTGTATACCATGAGCTGTGCATTTGACGTAGTCACTAATAAAGAAGTTATGAGTTTACGAGTCAGCTCTTTATGGATCGTTTTAAAGTTATTATTATCTTAAGGTATGGACGCTGTGTCGACAAATTGAAAGAATTAAGGCCGCCTTAAGGCCTCCGTCGCTGTAGCAATCCGACCAACAGTGAAGCACGAAAGCGCTTAGGTGAAAATGCGGTAATAATGGTCACCCATCCAATAGAAAATTGGCGAAGATCGTCACGAGCGCAATATCAAAGCTGAACAAAACCACTGTTATGTATTTCTAGTGCCATTTCTAAACAATAATGTTCCTGTACACAGGGTGGTTAAAGTTGTGCTAATGCATGCTATTGTGTTCCATTGGGTATTATAGCAAACTTTACTGGACATGCCTTTGTGAGCTATTGAGAAAAATACGAGCAGGTTATTAAAATATAGGTCACTGTGTATATTTACCTACCTACATTTGTCTAGGTATTTCTTTAACGGTGAAAGAAAATACTATAAATAAACCGACTTAGTTAGTTCTGCATGGGTTGATTGTGTAGTTATTAAGTTGCCCCTGGTACAGCCAGGTGTACTGTGGAGGTGGACCACGGGCAGGGATTGACTAAGGATGATTGAAACGCAAAAGTCTAAAATTTTTTCAATCAAAGATCAGGATATAAAAAAATTGTACTCAGAAGATAATTCATGTATTTAATCTAAAAACTTATTTTATGGGTGAGTAAATGAGACTGAGCTTATTTTGGTGGGATAAAAAAATGTCCCCTGCCAGCAGTCACAGGGGTCACTGAGGGGATTATTGGAAAAAAGTTACTGAAGTCCCCCACACAGGGGAAAACTGGAATGAGCCAAATAATGACTTCAAAGTGACAAAGATTCTATTGAATAAACGCATTTCTACTTTGACCACCTTTGACTTAGGTTTTTTCTTAAGTTATATTTTTTTTTATAGATAATAATATTTTTTTTGTGTATTTTTCACATACCTTCCACGTAATTAATGTACCCACCTGCCCCCCGATCGTAAGCTCTGAACTGCTTTTGCTGCAGATATACGAAAACTAAAAGCTTTTGACGGCGAAAAACGTGCTGAAAGGCGCTAATATCACTATTTAGTCACAGAATAGCCATGATTTAGTATGAAAATAGAAACCTGCCAGGTTAATATGAGATAACGATTGCCCCCCTGGATTCACAGATAATAAAAATGATTTGATTTGATCCATTTTGGATATTAAACGACATTATTGATAAATGAAAGTCTACCTACATTTTTTTACGCCTGCTTCACTTACGGCTTTTCCTTCCAACAATATTCCAAACTATGTAGTTACTGCTCGCTCCAAATAATGTTTACGAATTATGAGTGCAAGCGAGACAGGTATACAGCCGTCTCGGTCGCAACCACGGCCATCAGTTACCCGGACAGGTCGTGTTTGTAACCAAGCCGCAGACGTCTTACCTATATACAGGGTGTGAGAAAACTTACATACAGGGTGTAAAAATAACACTTCTGAAAACTTTGGGTGTATCAACAAATATTGCACCGTAAATATCAACAAAGGTACTTGTAAGAATGACAATTGAAACAATACCAAGTACAAAGGTGCTGGGGCATTTTGGGTCCCGATTTACATACATTTAGTTAGTTTTTAGATTTATTGTGTTATTTATATCTTTTGTTGGTTTTATCATAATCTATTATGCACCAGTCACGAAAATGCAACATTAAGTAATTATTTTGACGTAAGCATCTATAAATACGATAAACAACAATGAAAATGATGCATTTTTCGAAGTAAAATATCTAATAACTAATGATTCTCGCTGCTTTATTGTTACATTTTTTTAAAACTCCATTGTAAGTGTATTGTAACAAAAAAAGTTCCATTATTGCAAGTTTAAAAAAATAATTGAGATCTCCACCCAATAAGCCCCAGACCTTTTCCATGGAAACAACTTACGGTGTGAGCGCAGAAAAATAAACCATCAGCTTCCATACATTTTTTTGCCAAAAAAGATTTTTAACTTTTTCTTTCAAAATAAGCACTCCATAATTATTCTACTTATTCTGTATTCAGAACCACTGAAAAATTACTACTTAGAGCGAGTTTTGTTCTTGAACATTTTTCTAAAGAAAAGTAAAAGACAATGTCCTGTTTACGGAAACTCAAGATGGCTGTGTACAGTTTTGTTTAAGAATTTCGTAAATAAAAGCGAGGATTTTAGTAAAAACATGTCTTTGGAATTCTACTGGAAACCACATCTTCGAACTTTCAGATTATAAAACGAGAGTTTTAAAATAAGATATTTTTTTATACAATACTAGCCGTCGCCCGCGGCGTTGCTCGCGTTCTAGACCCTTTAGAGTGTGACTTTTCAAAATTCCTTTCTTAGTGCACCCCTACACTATATAAGGATACTACCCTCCAAATTTCATACCTCTAGGACTTATAGTTTAGGCTGTGCGTTGATTCTCTGACAGCTTCAAAAGAGTTTTATATAAATTGATGATGATGATTGATGATTGATAACCACCACATAGAAACATTGCCACACGTAAATCTTTGTTCTCGGTGGGGATCAAACTCGCAACCCTCCGCACAGAAGGCAGAGCTGCTACCAACTAAGCCATGACACTTGTCATTATGCAAAATACTTGAAATAGAAACGTCAGTTTCCTAAGTATCATAAATTATTTTTTTTATTTCCTGCTAAGGACTATAATTTTTAATCTATGGCTGTTTACGTGCGAATAACACCGTAAAACTTATTGAAATACAACGCGAACGTAAAAACGTGTACACGACACTACCGAGTGCCATGAGCACCAGTGTTTGAAGTTATCGAATGGTATCTTTTACATATTGGCAGCTTATATACATACCTTCCTTATGTCATAATTGGTCTAATGCTAAATGTAGGTTCTTTTCAAAATGTGAATCGTGTTATTTAAGGTTTTGCCTTTTTAATAAAAACCTACTACCCATTTTGACTAATTTATAAAAAAAAATATGGCTTTGTCGCAAATTGCAAGCTAATATTTATCGCGGCTGATTTTCCGCTTTTTTACTAATCTGAGAAAGTCGAAGATCATCAAAACGTTAGCATTGAAATTTAGTTAAAACAGTCTCGAAGTAACCACGAACAAATCTGACAGTTGCCGCGTTACGTAAATCTAACGTAGATATTCGAGTTTTGTGTCAAACGTCAACTCGACTGCTGAACATTAGCGTTACCGTGTAGTATATCTCGGATACGCTACCGTTACGATACGTTTACGATTGCTGAGGCTTCTGAACCGTATTATCGTGCTAAGGGCACAATAATGACCGGTAGTATTTTTTACGTCACACGACTAGCTTTTGTTATTATGGTTTATTAGTCAGCACATAGCCTTAAGGGTCAAGCTACACTTTATTTTATTCGTAAGTATTGTCTACACAAATGTCATGTTGGAACGTGAATAGGAACGAAGAAACTTCTAATTTGGGAAAAGGGACAGCCCGAAAATTAACAAGAAAAACAAAATCTAGTTACCAGGGCAAAGTAGTTCTTTGTAAAAGAGTAGTCTGCAAAAGTACTAATAATATATTTAGTTCTGTTGGTGTGATGCTCGCATTGCTGTGTTTCGGTTTGAAGGGTATGGATTGACAATCGTAAACGTATCGTAACGTAATCATAGCGTATCCGAGATATTGATTTTGTGACTACTCTAAGAACATTGTAAAATGTCAAAAGAAGGGATAAATGAAATGAAATGTTATACCTACTGCGTGGTGACGCTGCAACTTAAAAACCTAGCTTGCGTTTACACGCAATTTACCTCGGATACGTTAAGTTTACGTAAGGCGGCAACTGTAAGATTCATTCGCGATCATCACTCAGAGGCCTCAGTGCGAATAAATTTAACAATCCTAAACGTATCGTAACGATACCGTATCCGAGATACGCTGCACGGTGACGCTGAAACGTTCGACTCGAATACGTTAGATTTACGTAAGGCGGCAACTGTCAGATTCATTCGCGCTCACTCCCTTGGATAAAATGTCCCTTCTCTAGTAAGGTCCAACGCTGGACATAAAAAACTACAACAGAATCCCATTACGGTACGAACGTGCTTGTGTATGAGTCAGAATAAGTCCATTAATACCTACGTTTTTATGCCTGGAGCTTTTTTACGACGTATCTAGATAAAATCTCGGCTTATCTAGATATACCTATAGATTTAGGTTATTATTGTTTAAGTGGCAGGAGTGCACTGGATTTGATTGGCGCAGAATGGCGTGATAAAAAGGCCTAAACCCAACAGTTGGGTGAACGTAGGCTGATAAGAAATAGATTAAGATAATTTATTTGCAAAAAACATTTGTGTAATTAGTTAGATAAAATGTAGATCATGTGTTATTATTCAGTTTGAGTTTCATGCAAAACAGTTTAGTGGTTTTCGCTATAAAAAGTGTCAGAGCACGTCGAGAGCTATTAAACCGTGACGTGGTCTATACCTAAAAAAACGTAAAAAAGTAAGTCAGAGATAAGTCCAAATATTACTCTGTACTTAATACATATACCTACTTTATTGGTGTTTAATATTTTGTTCATCGTACAATATTTTTTCTTAAAAAGCTACAGGAATAAAATATTATTTTATAGGTAGTTTTCTTAAGCACAGAACCCGGGTTTGTAGGAACAAGGGTTTAACCTTTATCCTCCTAACATGATGAAGGATGAAGAATGGCTGGAAACCCGACATTTGTCTTCGAGGCAGGCCCATAAAGACGTGTCATAATCTTGGTCTAGATTTAGAGGAACCCCGCGAATAACGTCGTAAGTAACAATAATAAAATTTATAAAAAATACACTGTTCTTCATGGAGATCTTATAAAGATCCCAAAGGATAGTTATGTAAACTTAAAAAAATCTCTTGGATTTTTGTGAATTGCTTAATTTCAATAAATATAAATCACCACACCATATTAAAGAATTTCACTTATAAAATAAATTAGTTAACACCTATTTTATTCGTATTTTTTACCCCCTTTGAGGGAGGTAATTTATCAACTTCTAAGAAGTTAACCATAAAAATAAAACTAAAGAAAAATAGCAAAACTTAGGTACCTATACTTCCAAAATCGCGCGTTCTGTGTGATTAACTTACATATTTTAAAGTACAGTGCACTCGACGCGTTATGTGTGGTTTGGACTTAACGGCTTTGTTCATAATTATTAGTCTTCTAAAGCAACATTAGCTAAAATGACAGAAGATAATGAATAAAGGGGTAGGCACTTACCTAAATAATATTTTGAATAATAATTAATATTACTTTCATGGTGGTCCTTAAATACAAGTATTATCTATCTTTTTAATCTATTTTAAACTAAAACAATAAGAAAGTGTCAAAATTTCTAGATATAGCGTTATCCACGAGAATTGTACTACAGAGTACATTCAAAATTATGCTCTCACAACAGCCCATAAGTCTCAAAATCCAATAAAACGTACATACGTGAGAGTATCTTATTAAGTCGTAAAGCGCTTTGTCTTTGGAACCTGATTCTATTTTAAGGTAAAAGCTTTTACGGCGCGTAAATCCTTGATTCCGTAAACAGTGACTTATTTCAACTTATTACGGTAGTAAATAGCGTGCAAGTCAATTATACAGTGTGAATATTATAAGTAAGGAAAAAAAGTTATAAATGAATCAAAATATGGAATAATATTGACAGCACTTTAAAAAAAATAAAGTCTACACACTGAAATAATTTGACTACTACCTTTACAAAATACACTTAAAAATGAGCTATCTACAAACCGCTGCAAACGATTTATAGATAGCTCAACTGATCCAAATCAGTTGCAATCGGAAGCGTGCCCAAGACACTGGCTGCATTGCCGCGCTGAATAGCAATGCTGATACACTGGATCAGATAATCACCAGCCCTCGGGTCACGAGTCGCTTCGACTAGACGTATTCTAAAAACGTGGAAGCCCTCGGTACCCCATGGAATTAGATTCTCGACCCCAAGAGGTATTTTAAAGGATCTGTTAAGACCCATACTTGCGTTATATTTTGTTTCTGAATATAATAAACTTACACGGGAATAAACATCTCGCCCAAAGCCAGGGTGATCTGTGAACTATGTATGATCTCAGAGGTCGTTTGAGAACCTTGTATAACTTCCTATTGTCAAGGATTCCAAGGGTTTTTGTACCATGGCTTATAGGATTTGGTGTTTTGTAAAGTTTAACAAAAGTATAACACTTGAGTGTTCCGATTTGGGGTTCAATTAAGTTTTGAAAGAAAGAAAATATATCATCATCAATCATAATCATAATCAATATATATAAAACTCTTTTGAAGCTGACAGAGAATCAACGCACAGCCTAAACTAAGTCCTAGAGGTATGAAATTTGGAGGGTAGTATCCTTATATAGTGTAGGGGCGCACTAAGAAAGGAATTTTGAAACGTCACACTCTAAAGGGTAGAACGCGAGCAACGCCGCGGGCGACGGCTAGTATTATTATATTTGTGACACACAAACGGACAAAACCATGAAATACACAAAGCTAGATAAAGCATAATAGACAATCATAATAGGCCTTTACATCTATTGAAGATAATTTATACAGCGTCAGGAGGCAACCTATGCCTACACTTAACGACACACTGTAGTGCCTGGGACAATGTTTAGATGGAGTAGGCTTGTAGTACTATACCATCCTCTCAGCCTAGTCAGCCATATCCACAGGAAAGACAAGGTCAATACATAATAGACAATACAAAACATAAAATGTGTATCACCCTGCCCCATGTTTTTATGTATGGATGTTTGGTACTCTTTCACGCAAAAGCTACTGATCCGATTTGGATAAAACTTGAAATATATGTTTTCCGTGAGCTGGATAACCACATAGGCTACTTTTTATCCCGGAAAATAAAGGGGATCTAAATGAAACGTGAACGAACTCGCGGGCAAAAGCTAGTAGACCATTAATGACCTGTTCTAACATTATTTTAGGAAATCACCTAGCGTGGAATAAGTGCAGATATAGGTAGTAGGTAGCCAAACAGTGTTGTGTTTGAAGGGTAAAGACGCACACGAGTCTTAACACCGACATTTTAGACTGGTGGGCGCAATGCAATGCATCACACGGCACGTCCCTAGTGGATGTGCTCTATCCATCGTTAGGGAGTGGTTACCACTTAACATCAGGTGCGTCATTGGCTTGCTCCATCATATAGTTCTACAAAAAAAATTGTGATAGTTGAGCCAGTATTATAATTATATAATAATCTGTGTTTGAGCCTAGAAAGTCCTAGCCATCTACAAAGAAGGCTTCAACACCTTTTTTGTCAAATATCAAACTTCCACCTCTACGCATATTATAAAGAGGCAGTATAGACCTTCAATTTGAAGGGTTTATGACACAAGACAGAGATATTCCGTTTAATTCAAAACAGCATCTAAAATATAACAGTCGCACCGTAATCCGATGTTTTATGTCAAACGTAAGGAATGTTCATGTTCTATTTCCTCCTAAGCGTTATGTCGAATGCTTCCATCACAGCTGGATTTATGGTATTGTAAAATGAACTTTATTGCGTTGACATAGGACTTATTGAAACATGAGCACGTAAGCTGAAAGACAAGAGTTTTTTGGGGTATGAACAGCAAAAGTAGCCCAGAGCCCGTAGTCTGTTCATTAGTTTTGACTTTTGAAAAACCCATTGAGGAATATCTTGAACATGGAAACGGCTGCACCAATTTCTACCAAACATAGCTAACAGTCTCAAACTTGCACCTTTGACTAAGAATTGCATAAAAATCCGAGAAATCAGTTTCAGCATTACAAGGTTACAAAACAGACAGACAAATAATCTCAAGCTTATAACACCTTATTTTTTAAATTCGGCGGTTAAAGAAGGTTTAACTAAAGGTCTGGTGTTGTATATTCTGTGACCTTATGCCATGTTTACACTCAATTTGAATGATGACACTTCAAGATATTGCGTTTAAGGAATTTATGGGTCTCTGTCAAAATGGCGGACGAACGTAATAAAAGTAATGGTTTGGTGTAAAATACGAAACGTAGCGTTTTTTATGTGAAAATTCGGATGTTTTGAGATAAAATGTGAATTGTGTGCGATAAGAAATCTGTTGTATTTTTTTTTACGTATAATAATACTTAAGCTCGGGACATAGAACATTGGAAGTCTATGGGGGAGACCTTTGCCCAGCAGTGGGACGATATAGGTTAAATGAAAAAAAAAAAAAAATAATAATACTGGATCTTGACTGTAAATACTGTGGAGTCACAAGTTTTTCTAATATAAGTACTAATTGTCCCAAATGGTACTTTTGAAAATAATTATAGTTCAAGTTCTTTATTGCTTTCATATTGTACAGAAGAATAAAACACTTTATTCACAAAGAAAATTACAACTAATACAGTATTTACAATATTCACAATATTTACAAAATACACATGAAACAGTTGAGCTATCTACAAACCGTTGCAAACGATTTATAGATAGCTCAACTGGTCCAAATCAGTAGCAATTGGAAGCGTGTCCAAGACACTGGCCGCATTGCCGCGCTGAATAGCAATGCTATTGTTTTTTTTTACAAAAAGGATTTCAAATAAATTAGGTGATAGCTTCCAATATGAATCGCTCATAGCGATAAGGCCGCCCATTGTACTTCACATAAGAATAATGAACTCTGTGTTTATTTTATAATTTCTGTAAAAGTGGTGTACAATAAAGAGTTTTCTATCTTCTATCTATCTATGAACCCTGGTAGGGCACAAATCACCCATAACCCGACTTTACCCACTGCTGGGCAATCTGGGCATAGGCCTTCTCAAGTTTGTGGCATCTACTGCGGTCCTGAGCTAGACTATTTTAAAATTAGTAAATTGAAAAAATAGTCTTTTAAAATCACTCTTATTTATTTTCGGGAGTTATTCTAAAAGTAGGTACTGATAGTACTCAGTCTTTCAGTTTTGGTCTGTAGATATTTTAGCAAAATTACGAATTCAACATTTTTTTAATCTCAGAAACTTAAACATTGGACTAATCTTTTTCTCTTTGAGATAAGTCCCACCTTTATTTTATTGTGTCACTAAAAAAAGACTTTTATTATAAGCTAGGTCTTAAGACGGTCTAGAATTTCTATCAAAAGATTGGACCATTTAGCTTAAAAAATAAATAAAATTGCTAGTATTCAAATCTCAGTAGGCACCACAATGTCAAAAGTTTGTTTGTTTATTGCTGTTTTTAACTACCTAATCTTCACCAAGTCTTAGAAACTTCGATCCACAGACTATCAAAACTCTCCTTTATCTGCGAAGTCGGTAAAAAGCTTAATCCTCGTGCTAGAGTGCGAAGATTTGGCAGCTTAGGTGAAGCTATATTTGCTTAAAAAACCGCGTATTCTCCTCGTGAATTTGCTCAAAAAAGTTGCCTTTCTTTTACGGGTTTGCTTAAGCTCGCTACCGTTATTTGACGGTCGTATAATCTGCTGAGTTGAAGATATGATAAAGGTCGCGGGAATAAATGGATAGAGGCTGAACATTTTTTTTTAAAAATCTATTTTAAAACAGGGTGTTAGCAGTAAACTTAAGGCTGATAATGACGATGATGGGCTGACCAGCTCAAATTAAGACCACAGTGATTTTATACAATTAGCACTCAACTTGAGGAAATGAAATGAATGCATTGTTATAGGCAGAAGTTACCACTTAACATCAGGTGAGCTTATCAGCTTGTTCCATTATTTTTATCATATAAAAAAAAAACCCCAAACTTGTTTTTTTTAGTTTTTAAAATTGTTCTCTACTACTTAACACCTTTATTTGGGTTATTTCCATCGAACCGTTAATTAGACCATTGATATTATTTGAATGAGTCACGTGACTATTTACATACACTCTATTCTCTACCACTTATAGAATAACAACTTAGCTATTGAAGCAAAGTAAAAATTAAATAAGTAGATTTACTAAAAAAACATAATATTATTATACCCTCCAATTTGCTTCGCCGTAGTCGGGTAAATAAATGATTCTGATTTCAAAAACGAGCTTGTCTGTCTGTCTGTTTGTGAATACGGTTGTAAATTACGGAGACAGTTTTTAAAAACACCAGAGTTAGTAGCACACACGTAATTCTTAAAGAGATAATCCGTAGATAAAGTGTGCTATTTGTTCTGTGGGGCCGCTAGGGGGGCGTTTGTTTAACCAGCGCTTATGTAAGGGGGGGTTATGTTTTTGCTGTATTGAACTATGTAAGTAATGTTCAACTATAACTATCGTGAAAAGGTGGATTATGGCTAAGTGTGCTCCACCGTAGGTTCTAGCTACACTTACCATCAGGTGTGCTGCCAGCCAAATGCTTAGATATAGCACATAAATAATCGTTCTTTCTTGAAGAATAGTACTGGTTTGACTCTTAAAATATAGAGTTTGATTTCTGATAGAGTTCAAAGCACTGTTTTTTTTATTTTTTTTTATTTTATTTTGACAACATTATTTGAGATATATTTAAGTGTGTGGAAAGCATCTGCATTTTTACAACCCTGATAATATTAACCCAAAAGTTTTGAATTTTATTTTTGAATAGCATTTGCCTGCGATTTCGTCCGCGTTCCGATTGATCTTGTTGTTTTTTTTTAATTGTAATTTATGTGTTAATTCAGGTTACGAACCATAACTATAAATCCGACCAGTAAATGCAGCGTGATCGAAACACAAACATCTAAACTTTGACATTGTATGTAAAACTCTTTTGAAGCTGACTGACAATCAACGCACAGCCTACTATAAGTCCAGGTATGAAATTTGGAGGGTAGTATCCTTATATAGTGTAGGGGTGCACTAAGAAAGGAATTTTGAAACGTCACACTCTAAAGGTCTAGAACGCGAACATCGTCGTGGGCGACGGTTAGTTCATAATAATTAAGTAGTAAGTCGCTTATTTCGTGGCCCACAAAGAACTAATCTCAAAACCCCCCACTTGATAAGTGCGCGTCTCAAAAACGCGGGAAAATCCTTAAAAATTACATCTCCGTGTCGACACTTCCGGTTTTGTCATATCAAAATGGCGGGAAATGAAATTTTTGCGGTTCAAAGTATTTAGGGTTCCTGCTCACAAAAGGTTTCCTTTTTTGTGTGAGAATAATTGGGATAATCCTTGGTAGTATTTTATTAAGCTAAATAGTAGGTATTTTTATAACAAACATATTTTTGTGAATACACTACGCTTGTGTTCTTTTGCTCATGTTTTTTACGAATGAATAGTAAAATAAGTGTCAAAATCCACTGGTAAATTGTTTTTAGACCATGATGCTCCAAGACACCGAGAAAAATCATAAGGTTTTTTAAACAATTAGATTTTTAGGGAAAACACTCATTTGCAAATTCTTTGATCGAATTTAGAAAAAAACTTTATTTCTTATTTTATTTAACTAGGTATTATTGTTTTAGTTACAACGAAAATTAAGACCAATACAGTATTTACAATATTTAAACAATACACAAGTCATGAAACAGTTGAGCTATCTACAAACCGATTTTAGCTAAACTCGATAGTAAACTAAAAAAGTCCGGGAAATTAAACTTATTTTAACTTAAAATTCAATCACTTTCAATACTTTTTCTGAACTATTTTGACACTTAAATATCTAAAACAAAATTAAATTTCAATAGAACCTCATCCATTCCCTGTACGCGACTCACACTTGGCACTTTAATTTTTTGCATCCCGAGGCCAAGTTCTTGTAATCGGTGATTATTTCGGTGACGGCTGGCGGATTTGATTTATTGAGGAAATTACATTAAGCTGAGTCGCCATTTTTTGTACCCATACTTCTAAAGGTTAATAGAACTAACTAGAATTACCCATCATTCATGAAGGTTAATAAAAATAACTAGAATTTCGCGATTTTTTTTTATAAATATTGATGGTCATGAAATAAAATGGCCCACCTTGTGGAAATAAAATTAAATGGATTTATTTGCGAAGTAGGTAATAATGTTATTAGTTTAACTGCCACATACTTCGTCGGGTAAGTGGTAACTGTTGCTTATAACAATATTGTCTAACCAATCACGTTCGTAGAGCACGTGCTCTGTGAGACAATGCATGTGCGTCCAACACTAAATAAAAGACTTTCTAGAACCAAAAAAATAAAATACGCAGATCGCTTGAAAATTACAATGGTCGGTCTTATCACTATTTTTTTTCGGGTGTTGTAAATTAAAATGCTTATAAGAATTAAGTCGATTATTTAACTATTTCTTTAATTATCTTTTTTGAAAAACGTTCTAAACTGTAATAAAAACTTTTCACATCTTCCCGCTAATTATCTCCACCGCTTCCCGTTATTATGATTGATGACGTCACTTCCGGTATGAAATATTATCTTACCTTTTAATTAATTAATTAAATATGTACCGCAGGGAAATTAAATATAAAGGTGCAAAATTCACGTGACTTTTGGTTTAGAAATTAATTTTCGTATAAGTTTTGCGCTTATCGGAGCTTATCGGGTTTTCATACAAAATATCTCGCAAGTCGCTTTTCGATATTCGTTTCAATAAACAAAGCTCAGATTACGTCACTAGTGACTAGATTGTTGGCTGCAAAAAGTCGCTAGATCGTGGCAACCGACATTTTGAATAGTTTAAGACCTTTGGCCGCCAAGCTGGAACTGATTTCGTTCAAAGTTCAGAGTTTACGTTCAAAAATCCCCTTAATACCCTGCGACTGCTGGCAGGGGATTTTTTGGCCGCCGCGACTTTGCTGACCTGGCCGTCAAGTGCGCGCGCAGCCGAATGGTGGCAGCTTGCATAGTGTTCATAAAGCTTCAACCTACATTGTTAAAACAACAAAATACTTCAACAAATTTCTTCCTTTTCACTTTGCGTCTGCCACAAAATATTTTGTGTTTTAACAAACCTCGCATTTTATAAGGGTTTAACTACATATTCAGCGCGCTTCAGCACTTTGTGGCTGACATTTTGTATTGTAGCTTTTTGAGGTGTAGTTTAAATGGAATTAAAAGTTTTAAAAATTGTTCAAAAAGATTAGTCTAATATTTGAACATTTTAGTTTGATTTACAGTGCAGTGCTACGGAGTGCGTCCTTGACGGCTATGTTGAGGTCATACCATAAATAAATAAATATTCACGAACACAACGCCTTCTGGCCCAAACTAAGCAAAGCTTGTACGATGGAAACTAGATGGCTGATAGAAAACATACACAATTTTTTTTTTGTAAATACCTACATACTTATAATACATAGAAACACCCAGACACAGAACAAACATCTGTTTTACAACACACAAATGTTTGTTCTCGGTGGGGATCGAACCCACGACCCACAGCACGGAAGGCAGAGCTACTACCGACTGAGCCATGACGCCTGTCATTGTATGGTGGATTCCTCCGAAGCGGTGTCTAGAGCTTTGATGGCCTATGAGACAGAGATAGGGCTTTAACACTACTTATATACTACTTATAATAAGTATGCGTTGCGTTTGCGTGTTTAGCTTAATTGTCAAAAAAAATTATAGTAAGTAAAAACTACACAGTACACGTAAGTAACATATATAGGCAACGTAAGAGTTATTCTCGAAAAAAATCCTAAAAAAAGTTCCAAAAACAACTTCAAATAAAATTAATCTTCATACTACACTTCTTATATCGACCACTTTCACGTTAAGCGCTGTAACTCACAATTTCGCCTTTTCTTATTCATAATGTCCGGTTTTATAAAACGCTACGACTTTACTAACAAAATCTAGATAGACTAGCCATAATTTACGCTCTGAATTAGGCCACACGTGCACTTACTTGTAGCCAAATAGGTAACTCCAGTGACTAGGTCGATTAATTTTACATTTTCCGTTTAAAAAATAAATACCGGTATGCCATTGTGTCAAGAGTTTATAAATTATTATTATTATTATAGTAATTTTTTGTGTATTCACATCACAGATTGATATAAAAAAGTTATGGATCAAGCCTCATCAACAAAAATGAGTTTTACGCCATCGTGTTAGAGTCCATATTTTGATTTATAATTATTTTTTCTTGTATTGACATAAAAAAAGTAATGAATCAAGCATCCTCAATCAAATTTGACAGTAAATATGAGTGTAAACATTGTCATATCAATAAGTTGTCGTAATGATGATTACTCATGACGAGTGTACACTGCGATGTTTTCAAGAAATACAAACACGCATTTGTTTGTACGACTTATCCGTGAACCTTAAAAATACTATCCACTCATATAAAATGATTTTTCTACAGACGAGTACGGGGTTTTTCAAAGAGGGGGTGGGAGGGGTCGGAGCACTTCTGTCACCTGTGGTGTTTCCAGGTGTAGTACCTGTGACTTACTCCTGTGAAGTGGTGTATTTTTATAGGTAGATGTAGCCGCTTAATATCAGGTGAGTCATCTGCTTGTTTCACTACTTTTTCTTATGACAATAACTTTCTAGTATAAGACTTATATTAACTTTTATTTTATATTTTTTTATCATTATTTTACTACTTTTTCTTATGAAAATAACTTTCTAGTAGGTATAGGACTAATATATAATTTTTTCTCATATTCAAATGTCAAATGACTGTCACCGTGTTTACAAAACCAAAGCGACAGTGTAAGGCTTTGAATAAATAATAACCTTACTTCTTACTTATTCGCTTGGTTGCGAGTGCTTTTATCCAATTGCGAGTCAGAAAATAAGGCGTCATCATCACCATTATCAACCTGTAGAATCGTACGATAGAAAAACTTATGAATTGTGATTTTTAATGTAAAATTCTGAAATGAAAATGTTAGAAAAAATATTGGAATGATGCTTTACTAGTTCATTTTAATTAAAAACAACTCAGTAAAAAATCTATTAAAAAAACTAAACGAATAAAACTTATTAAAAATGAATAAATTGGTATAACCTGAACTAAATTCAAACAGTGAAATTCGTTTTTCCAAGATCTTGGCAAGAGAAGAAAAATCTTAAAACCAATTATTGAAAGTAACATAAATCAAGGATAGGGGACAGGGGGGTAAAGTGGGTTCGGATTGAAAAAAATAAAAAATATACTTTGATTCTGCTAAAATGCCCGTCACAGCGCTGGTGTGGTGCAAGTTATAAACTAAATATTTTAATTTTTTATATAATAACTGGTTAATCAACAAAGACGAAAACTATACTTTTTTGAAGTCTTTATGATAAATTTATAATAGGCTGGTAAAATGTTTAAGTGTTTCAAAAAAACTGTGAATAACAGGTTGGTCTTGCTTGAAATGTTTAAAAAAAACTTTTTGTATAGCATTATTGGTCTGTTACATTACTGTAAAAAAATCAAGAAGATTCCCAAGCTTGCAATTTTTTTACTTATCTTACTCATTATAAATCTACTCGAAAGTCAAATTGAGTTGTCATTTGCCAAGTCATCAAAAATCCGCTGTCGCTTCCACTTGTACTACATTCAAAAAGGAGACGGGGCATAAATCAACCTATACTTACGAAAACTCCGTATGTAAATCCTACGTGAGTTATTGTCAGTTATCTTATTGTGAATGTGAAGGTGCGGGTTCAATTCGATAATTTGGAATTTGATTTATTTGAAAGCGTGTTTTGGTTGGGAAAAGTTTCTTTGGGAACTATTTTTAGAATTTTTTTGTGAGGAAAACCTTTTTTATAAAAGAAACGGTGTATAAGATTATAAATTATAAAATTTTTAAGTTAGGTGGTTTGGAGTAATTATAACACAAAAATAGACGATAAAACAATAAGATTTATGTTATTATATAAGTTAAAGTTACTCTTTTCCGTTTTAACGAACACTTGACTTTATGGTACTACAACAAAATATTACATAAATAATTCACATAAACGATACTGCCTTGACAGAATAAGTACCTGATAAAATATGCCCCTTCTCCCCATACGCATTTCCGAACTAATATTACGTGTATTGTATAAAAGTCATTTTATTATTGCCTATATCAATCTACCCCGCCTCACCCGACCAGCCTAGCTTGAACTGCGACAGTTCGTACAAATCTCATATTCGCAGAGAAAGTTAAACTAGAGAACAAGGTACAGAGTTCAGCGTACGCTAGTTATGCAAGTTCGCTATTGTATTTAGCAAAGTTAACTTATGCGACCATAAAGATCTTATTACATCGAGATAAGGTGTATAATTGAGTGAGAAATTTGGGTGTAACATTGTTTTTGGAGTCACGTTCGCCTTTATGGTCACGATTAAAGTTGGTTAAATGGGGGTAGATGTAATTTTGTGACGTCATTCTTAGCATATTGATGCGAATGTGTGCTTAGGATATTAAAATTACCTTTACGTGTGTGTTATATAGGTCACTATTTCATATTTAATGAATACCTAGTACCACAGTTACTGACCGGACTACACGTTTCCTAATCGACCATTTTGACAGGAATTGAAAGGGTTGATTAGGTACCTACATAATTATATGGATTGGGTTTTATTTGACTGTATGCATTTTTGATATATTCCAGAAATCCCTACTAAGAAATCCCTATTAGCGGGGAGTTTTTTCACTCTTTGAACAATATAAACGAAGGTACTGACTGGATATTCTAGTATGGGATTTAAATTTTTTTTGTGATTTGCCTAACAAAAGAGGATACGTATTGGCTATAACCTGTTTTATGAATGATGTCATTATTTTACTTAAAGACTTAGAAATGAGTTTATCTTCAAATCTGGTCACTTTTGATTGTACCAGTTACAACGAATAACAAAAAAAACTGTTTTTCAGAATCTAAAATTATTTTTTACAGCAAAAACTTAATTCTAAAATCGAGAATGAAATAAGAAATCGGAGTTCCGCGGGATTTAATAAAAGTCCCAAACTTAATTAAGGCTGTTATCAGTTGCGCGATAAGAGGTTCACTGAATTAAATTTTAAGAATTTCGCCAAATTTTTGGACAATTCTAAATTAGGTTTTGCTGTCGGAGCTTTCGGTATTCTTCTGAGGATTAAACTTTTATTTTTAGATGTTACTTACTTACGAAGAAGCCATTAGTACTCAGATTACCGAGGTTTTGTTCAATTACCTGAAAAAAGGAAAATGAAAAGTTAAGTCAGCGGTTTTAGTATTGTGAAAATTTTATAATGGTTATCTACTTACATAAGCCAAAATGTCTCTACTTTCTTGTAATAAACTATTTTAGTAACAATTAATTTGCTAAATATAGCAAAAATTACATGATACATAATATAAAATTTTGAAGCGGAATGGAGTTCACTCGACTCTACTCCACATTAACCCGTATCTTGAAAACTACTCATCCTGGACTTCTCATCCCAAAACTAATTTAAGGGTCTGATTTGAAAAATTGCCTGTAATATTTCTTTCCTGGTCAATACAATCTTAATATCTTCCAGGCAAGAGTGAATAGGTATCTTCTAGACCGTCTTGCTCCATCGCCGGCTTCATTAAACTTTACCATTAGTTAAAATTGTAATCAAAGGATCGACTAAATAAAAATAAAAAAACTTTATCGTGTCCCCTAGTTATTAATAGGTACCCTAACTTTATTCTCAAACCGCACCAACAAAGCCGAGAGTGAACAAGTAACTCCCAAAGTCGATAACACAATTACGATATAGCCGAGTACGTAATTCAATCCGTGTAATACGTGGGTAGTTCGCAACTTGGACACGATGCCAGATTGAGCCGCACTTCTGTGGCCCCTACCACAGACTATAACCTAATATGAAAATTGATAATTATAGATAGATAGATAGATAATTATATTCTTTATTGCACACCAAGAAAAGAAGAAAAACAATAAAAGAGAAATAAGTTTTAAGTATGAGGTACAATGGGCGGTCTTATCGCTATAAGCGATCTCTTCCAGACAACCTTTGGATGGACAGAAGCATGTCGATTAGGTAAGAACGGGAATTATAATTATCTTTTTTCTTATAGCATTAATATAATAATATTTAAATAAATATTTATTAATTTATTCACATAATCAGAACAGCCTGGACCAATGACACTAATTTCACAGTCGAGTAATTAATACATAAAGATTTGAAAATTTTAGGCAAAAAGTTTACCACAAGTAATATAAAAATACAGTCAAGAGTCAGAAGTAAATGAAATCGATTATGAGAATAACTATAAAGGCATGGATGTTAAAACAATATATAAAATTATGTAATAAATACAAACACGAATGAGCCCAACACCTTGTTAAATTTATTGTTTAACCAAAAACAAAAGCTATAGGCCCGTATGCTGATAAAGAGATCATTACTCAAGCAAAGATGTAAGTAAATGAATAAATAAATAAATGAATATTAATTGAGTAGCGATTTTCATACAAAACTTGTGCTTAAGTCCGGATTATTATTATTATTCTTATTATTATCTTTTATTTATTTAATATTTATGTCATGTTTTAGTTTAGTCTACCTACTTATGCTACCTACTTATGTTTAAATTTTCTTGTGTTGTGTTGTAAATAAATTATTTTTATATTTCTATTTCTATTTCTATTAGTGCTTCAGCAGTCAATCAGCATTATAAGCCTTAGTGTAGTTTAAGTACCTACTTACAATACCAATTAGAAAACCTACACACCTACTTGTATAAAAGTAAGTAATTTTTCTGAATATAAAATCAGCAAGACTTGAAATGCTAGTAAATTAATTAAGTCAATATTGAAGATAAAAAAAAATTTTATACCTATCAATAAAAATGTACTTATATAAGTAAGTACATGTTCGATTTTGAAAAAAAACCGGACAAACCGGACATATTTACTCAAAACATCAACTTCTGAGTTACATCACTTTGCCATCAGACGGCAGTTAATTGTATATTTTCAAAACCCTTTAAAATATTTCGAGTTCCAAAAGTAACTTCACACCTGCACGTATAGAACTTTTTGGTCACTCCGGATTATTGGGAGCTCACAAGAATTTACTTTGTGTGTGGGGAAATTTACGTGTCAGGCGATTCGAGACTTTATTACAACGCAATAAAGTTGTTGGGAACTTGGAGGATCTACCAAAGTGTTTGAAACCTTGCTTACATGTGATAGAGCTTACAATGGTTTGTGTGTAGGTTAGGAATAGTTGAGTAGGTACCTACGAAGTTTAGTGTTCACGGTTTTACCTTAGTGTTGCCAGCAATGTTGTTGCCAATAATGTCAACTTAAAAATATTTACAAAAATATATTACATATTTTATCCTCTTAAACGAGGGAACTAGAGAGAGATTTGCCCAGCAGTGGGAAAGTAGGTACCTATATAGATTATTTTTTAATAAAAAACAAATGAATTTATATAATAAAAATCTCTAGTTACTTCAGTTAGAGTAACCGCTAAACATCAGGCACTGCGATTTTTTCTTCCATCAGAAGTGATCAGACAAGCAGATGACCCATCCGATATTAAGCGGTTACACTTATAAAAAGCTCGTATGAGTTAGTGGCCCACACTGGTGATGGAGTTTTTGGCCGCCTTAAGGCCTCCGTCATGGCTTAACGACTGCTAACGAAGCACGGAAGCGCTCAGATGTAATCGCCACTAACGGTCACCCATCCAAATAGCGACCGCACAGAACATCGCTTAACTTAGATTTTCGGTGAATATTGATTAAACAAGCCTAGCCACGAGCGCTTATAACAATGCATTACCTTACAGAGTATATCCACTAAGGACGTGATTTGTGAAGCAACCTACTAAATCCATCACTATAATTCAAAATTAGGCTTACGCAGTTACCAAAACCATTCCCTACCCGGACGAACGTAAAAAACCGTAACACCTACGTTTACGTGCAACTACGTGACGCGACAACACCTCACGTAGTGAACCGCAGAACTCCATCAAAGTCGACTTAGCCGGATTTGCTATTGTACCGGCAACTTTATAAGCGTTATGTTGATAGAGTACTAAATGAGAAAAGTTACATCGAAAACGGCTTAGGAGTTCTGTTTATCGATATTTTGTTTTTTAAACTTAAGCTTCGAAAACCAACCTTTTTAAAATATAGCTTCTTCGAGTTCGTATGAATTTAGTACTAGCACCGTAGTTATCGAGCCCACTGGTGGGATTTTTGGGGGTGGGCACGATGGGATTTTTTTCCCATCTGGGACAGATGGGAAGAAAATCCCATCGAGCCCACTCATTTACATAGTGGGCTCGTTGGGAATTATTTTTCCCATGCTCCCCACCGGTAGCCCAGCCTGTGGGCTCGATGGGAATAACCCAATTCTACGTAATAGTTTTAAATATCGTATAGTCTAAAACACTGTGGTCAGTAAAGGAGTTTAAATTCTTTATTCCCCTTTCAGCTCCATGTTTACGACAGAGCTCTTTTCTCCAGATATTTATATTTTTGCTCAAGGAAATGTAGATTTGAAATAAATATTTTTATGAGGACGCTCGTGGTCTAGTGGGAGCTAGCCTGCCTCTAAGCAAGCAAGCAAGCTCGTAGTGGCCAACTCTGGTGACGAAGTTTTTAGGCCGCCTTAAGGCCTCCGTCATAGCTTAACGTCATGACCTGCCTCTAAAACCATTAATCGGAGGTTTTTTAGTTGCGCTCTATATATTTTCATTAGGTTATTTTATACAACATTCAGGGGTCACTTTTGACCCATGCCCCGATGAACGGTACGCTGTAGTGCCTGGGACATGTTTATATGGAGTATGCTTGTAGTACTATACCATCCTCTCAGTCCAGTCGGTATCCACAGGAAAGACAACGTCAATACGTAAGGAACTGACTAAACCGCGGATTTCGATATGTTTTCCTTCATAGTTTTTTGACATTACGCACTTATATCAAAATAGAAAACCTATTGATGTGTGGCTAAATTTGAACCTACAACCTTAGAATCGGAAGGGTAGTGTTGTATAGGAAGCCTACGGAGGTGTTCACTCAAAGACGGTATAATTCACACTGGTTTAATTGACAGCAAGCTTGCTTACTCTGTGGCGCAGCCACATCTACTTAGTGGGAATACCTAGATACGTAACACTTTTCCCTTACATAAAATAAGGGAACAAGGACAAAGCCTACTTATTAAATAACCAATTAAAAGAACTTCCTATAATCAATGATTGGTCTGTTCCTGCGACCACGATCTGGCACAGGTGTAAGGGAGTCATCATCATGTACAGCTGATTTCGGCGTACTGAACTCAGGACTGCCGCTAGCCACAGAGGAAGGTGAAACAGTACAAGGTGTGGCCGCTTCTGTAGTAGTCATCTCTGATGGACGCGGCGACTCAGAATTCATACGTTCTACTACTGTGACATCAGAGTCTGTATCAATTTGTTCATCTTGAGTTGCTCTGGCAGGAGAGACTGTGGGCGTTGAAGATGGACGTTCTACTGCTGCCACTGCTTGTGACGGTGACACATCAGCCGATTCAATGCTCTTTCTCTCTGATTGCACCTCTTCTTGAGGTAGGGTGATATCCCAAGCATCAGCCTTGCCGTTGCTATCTAAATCATTGCTACCTTTGAAAGCATACAGCTGATTTTTATGTCTTATAATATTTCTACTACTTTCCAGTAATTTAATCTTATACATAACTTTACCAAAATGCCTGACAATGGTACCTTTAGACCAATTGAATTTACTTTTGTTCACAAACTGTTTAAACCACACCGTGTCTCCAATATCAAAATTGTTTGAATTTTTTCCGCCATAATTCTTAACCTGTAAGCACTGTTTTCGGGCGATTAAAGCTGGTAACTCCGTTGACGAGGTAGGACAAGAAACATTCTTCGATATTAAATCTAAACGCGAGCGCAGTTTTCGACCAAAAACTAGCTGAGCTGGAGAGGTTTCAGTAGTGCTATTACTAGAGTTGCGGTAGTCAAAAAGATACTTAGAGAGGCGATTTTGAAAATCATCCTTACAACCGGACATTAAAATTGCATTTATTCCTTTTTTAATAATCTTAACAAAAGATTCTGCTTGACCATTACTCATGGCGTGGTAAACAGGTGAAAAAAGATGAGATATCGCATTTAATTTGCAAAAGTTAGCAAATTCTTGCGATGCAAACGAAGTTCCGTTATCAGTCACGATAGTTTTCGGTATACCGAATCTAGACACAAAATCACTTAGCTTTGTTAATACTGCCTTTGTCGTTATATTATTGTTCATCACATAGCACTCAACCCATTTAGAGTATGCATCTACTATAACTAAAAACATTTTGTTGCACATCGGACCTAAAAAATCCATATGAATCCTATGAAATGCATGAGGAGGGTGTGGCCAAGGTGCAAGCGGCGCTCGTGGTGGAGAAGGTCGTAACTGTGCACAAATGTCACAAGCACCTACTAATTTCTCCAATGCTGCATCTATGCCTGGAAACCAAAACCTAGCCCTAGCCTCTGCTTTCATTTTTACTATTCCAAAATGTGAGCTATGCAGTTCACTTAGTATTTTTTTACGCAATTTTTCAGGAATGACAACTTTATGCCCTCGCAGTAAAATACCATTTTCAAGTGATATTTGCATTCTGCACAAAAAATACGGTTTTATTAAATCATCAGTTACCTTACACGGCCAACCAGTCTGAACAAAATTACAGACTGCATTTAAAACTGAATCCTTTTCAGTTTCAATTTCTAACTCGCGAGCTGTAACCGGTAAACATCCATCTATAACAAAGTTGACATACGCAGCTGTATCCCTCAACTCTGACGCCTGCCGGCTATGGCAGCCATTGTTCGGAATCGCGCGCGATAAGAAATCAGCTGTATTCGACGCACTGGTTATGAACTCGATGTCATAATTATATGCACTCAAAAATATTGCATACCGCTGCAATCGATTTGCCGATACCTCTGGAATTCCACGGTTTTTACCAAATATTATCGTCAAAGGTTTGTGATCCGTACGTAAGGCAAAAGGTTCCGACCTACCATAAAGATATTGATGATATTTTCTTACACCAAAAATAATGGCTGTAGCCTCTTTTTGTATTTGTGAGTATTTTTTTTCAGCTACGGTTAGGGACCGGGATGCATATGAAACCGGCTGTTCTATACCGTTACTACCTACTTGCGATAATATTGCACCTAGACCAACCGGGGAGGCATCAACAGTTAAAATTATTTTAGCATTGTTATCAAAGTGTGCGAGAACATTGTCGGAAGATAAAATTTTCTTAATACTGTTGAAAGCATCGCTATGCTCACTACCCCAGTGCCACTTGATGTTTTTTTTTAACAAGTCATGCAGTGGACTCAAAAGAGAAGATGCATTCGGAGTAAAATTCCTATAGTAATTTATCAACCCCAAAAAAGATTGCAATTCACTTACATTTTTGGGTACGGCTGCCTGCAAAATAGAATCAACTTTTAGAGGATTTTTTTTAATACCATTTTTGTCAATGATATATCCCAGATAGGAAATTTGATTTTGAAAGAAAACACACTTATCCGTTCTCAAAGTCAAACCGGCTTCTTGCAAACGTCCTAATACTTCTTTCAAACGATTCATGTGCTCAATTCTATTTATGCCGGTGACGCATACATCATCCTGAAAAACCAGAACACCCTCCATGTTTCCTACTATTGACTCTATCACCCTTTGGAAGATGGAAGGTGCACTGGCCAAACCAAATATTAACCTAGTGTAGTTTAGTAAACCTCGCGGCGTATTTATGCAAGTTATGTTTTGCGAACCTTCATCAATTTTTAACTGATTGTAAGCCATTGATAAGTCTAATTTACTGAATTCCTGCCCACCATGCAGCTTGGTAAATAGTTCTTGTGCAGTTGGAAGAGGATATTTTTCAACAAGTAGCTGTTTGTTTATTGTTACCGAGTAATCAGCGCAAATGCGAATACTACCATCCCGCTTCAAAACAGGCACAATCGGCGACGCATACTCTGAATAAGTAACCGGTTTTAAAATACCTAGCGCTATCAATCTATCCAATTCACTGTTTACTTTATCTCTAATGGCAAATGGCACAGGACGCGACTTAAAAAACACAGGTTTTGCATCTGGTTTTAGGGGTAATTTAATTTCAAATTTATTAAAACAACCTAGTTTGTCTGAAAATACATTCGGATAGGCATCTGTTAGACTTTGCATAACACTATCGACATCCGTCATATTATTGCAATGACCGAAGGAGGATACAAGATGCAATTCGAATGCGCGCATAAAATCACGACCCAGTAAGGGCGGGCCGCCATTTCGAATAACATAAATCAGCAGTTTATTCACACGGCCTAAATACGTGATGTTCAAGGTCATACACCCTATCACTGTCATTTTAGTACTTGTGTAGGTCAACAAACTTTTTGTAGGTGTTGATAACGGAACTTCAGAAAAATGACTCCTGTATAGGCTTTCAGAAACAACAGAAACTGGGGAACCGCTATCTATTTCACACCTTATACTTCGACCTTCCAAGCTCACAGTTTCGGTTAAAGGCACTTCATTTGAGCAATTTATATTCAAAAGTAACTCACCGTCGTCGTCCTCCTCGTCATCGGCATTACCTTGCTCAACGTAATTGATTTTGTTACTCGAACACATTTTACGTAAATGACCCTTACGGTTGCAAATTTTGCACGTATAGTTAGAAAAACGACACTCTGACGATTTATGGTTTTTGTAACCGCAAACTGAACACTTATCACTGTTTTGACGCAATCCTTTGGTGTTTCCACGCTGATCGATCTTGAACACGGCCCCTGTATCCTGATTAGCATCGCTGGTCCCCGATGGCGCCACTGCGGCGCCTGCGCGCGCGCACCGTACGCTCTCAGCTAGGTCCACAGCTTTGCTTAATGTCAGATCCTTGATGTCCTTGGCAAAGAGTTTATCTCGTTCATGGCCCGGTAACATTCCCATTACGAACTTGTCGAGTAAATAATCTTCCATATTTTTGAAGGCACAATAGGTAGCGAGGCCACGTAGCCTCCCCGCCCACTGCGAATGCGCCTCGCCCGTTTGCTGCACTGCTGTATAAAACTTGTGCCTTTCCGCAAACACGCAACGCTTCGGCAGAAAATGCTCATCCAAAATCTTCAAGATTTCCTCGTAATTCTTCGTATCTAACTCGGAGGGCAATGCGAGATTGCATGCTAATTGGTACGTGTTCTCCGTGAGTGCACTCAACAATACCGCTCTTCTTTTCACTCCAGCTTTATCATTGTCACCGTCGATGCTGTTGGCGATGAACCAATGCTGAAGCCGCCCTTTGTAAAGCTTCCAATCTTGAGTGTGATGATCAAAATTGGATAAAATTCCCAAATTAGAATTTGTTCCGAACATTTTTATTTTGTTGTGGGTAGGTAATTTTCTCGTCGCAAATGTTGTATAGGAAGCCTACGGAGGTGTTCACTCAAAGACGGTATAATTCACACTGGTTTAATTGACAGCAAGCTTGCTTACTCTGTGGCGCAGCCACATCTACTTAGTGGGAATACCTAGATACGTAACAGGTAGGTACCACTAGACCAACGGTGCCTGTTTTTTTGGTAAAAAAATAAAACTAAAAGAATTTCCTATCTCAAAGAAACATCCAACCAAATTCAGTATTTTCTAAAATAACGTGAAACTTGACCTCATAAACGTAGAGTAGTGTACATAAAGGTAGAGTAGGAGGTATACAGAGACATCCTTATATATATTATATATATATATATATATAATACGGTTTTACTATCTGACCGGATGTACATAAAAATGCTACGTGACTGAACAATACTGTAGGTCAGAGATATTACGGAATCTACACTTTATTATTTACTAGCTTCCGCCAGCAGCTTCATCCGCGTCTTCTCTGGACAGATCTGACAGTTGCCGTGTTACGTAAATCTAACGAATTCGAGTCATATTGCGCGTCAACGTCAGCTCGACTGTCGAACGTTGTAGTGTCACCGCGCAGTGTATCTCGAATACACTGTTACGATACGTTTACGATTGTCGAAATTTTTGATCAAGGTACTGATCTTGTTGATTTACGCCTTTCGGGTTATAGTCGTTGACCTCTGTTCTCCAGTTATTTATGTTATTCTAAATTAGGTTCTAGCTACGAATAAATAAGTATTTATTTCTAAAATCAAGCGAAATAACTTAGGATTCACACGTCGAAGGAAAGGCAATATTTATAGTTAGTAATAACGCTGCTATATCACAGCGGTTTGAATACGGCACCCACTGAAAGGTTATTTGTTTAGGAGTATGTGGGGTGCAGATTATAAGCTGTAGCGGATAAAGATTTGATTGATAGTTTTTTATGAAAAAAAATTACATAAAAAAATATGAGTGGAAAGGCATTTACCAAGCAAATGGGATATACTAGGAAAAAAAAAATTGCACAAGTATAGTTAGTTACATGCACTTCATATCCCAGTGTGACGGTCGTACAAAGCCACAAATTGCAAGCTTTTGGTGTTTTTAAGGAATTTTTATCAGAGCTAACTCAACTCATGGCGGCAGATTTTTTCATATAATAAACCTAAAGGTAAGCGGTAATCTTAGCCTATATAATATAATCAAGGGAATCATATACGTAAGAAACGTATTTTCATTGCTTTTACAATATATTTAGGTTAAATAAATAAAGATACGAAAATACATGAACGAGCACTGATGGAGGACACCGAGCAAGAAGCAGAAAAAATTCAGATGACAGCTACGTTCCGGCTGTCATATTTGAGTTTGACATACGCTGATGTCTGACAGGTGACACGAAGTGATGTTTTTATATTTTATTCTTCAACAGAAACGCATTAAAGAAACTTTTACTGTCACTTTTTCTCCTATAAAAATAAACGTTCAAAAACAGTGCAATTGATTTCCCGCAGAAACTTACAACTTGGACCATACTAAAGTTTGTTTAGGCGAGCCCTAGGGCGACAATAAACAGGACGCCCTGACCGAACGTTTGTCCGACGCGAGTCGCATACAACTTGTTTATATCTCAACTTTACCACATTTTTGTACGATAGAAAATATTTTTTTAGACTTCGAAGTCAAATACGTGTTTGTGGATCATTTTGAAATCGATTCACAGTAAATCGTAGGTAAATGCGACGAAATCTATATAAGCTTTTTTATCCTCCCTAGAGTGGAAATGATGAGAAAAATACATAGTATTTTTTTTTCAGAAATTCCTTCTTGCCAGTAGAAATTTCTGGAAAAAATAAAACAAAAATCTACTAATGGTACAAACAGTCACTCGTTGAAAAGTTCATTCATTTTGTTGGGAATTACACAATTCCGGAATCTCCCGCTAGAGGCGCTCATCCGGTTTTCATACAAAATGTCTCGCTTTGCGAATGCGTTTGCGTGTGCTATACTTGAGTCGAAATTAAAACAAATGCACAGACTACGGGCTCTGTTCATTAACACGTCGGACATTAGTTACTAGTAAATTACCAATTTTAGTGCTAAATCAGGTATCACCCGCAAAATTGTGTCGATAGAGCTTTGACTCCACATGCTTGTATGCAATCACTGTTAAAATTAATATAGGTTTACTAGCCGTCGCCCGCGGCGTTGCTCGTATTCTACCCTTTAGAGTGTGACGTTTCAAAATTACTTTCTTAGTGCACCTCTACACTATATAAGGATACTACCCTCCAAATTTCATACCTCTAGGACTTATAGTTTAGGCTGTGCGTTGATTCTAAGTCAGCTTCAAAAGAGTTTTATATTATTGATGATTTGTATCCAGTGGCATTTACATCTGAGCACTTCCGTGCTTCGGAGGGCACGTTAAACTGTCGGTCCCGGCTCTAGCAGTCGTTAAGCCACGATGGAGGCCTTAAAGCGGCCTAAAAACTCCGCCTCCAGAGTTGGACACTAACTCATACGAGTTTGCTTTGCCTGTACCCAGTGGAGTACTGACTTGCTCCAAATGCGACACTACTACATTTGCAGTATATTTGGCGTACATTTACCAACAAAATCGGGTACACAAATCACAGAAGAGCGCATCAATTGGCAGAACAACAAAGCCCTACATAAACCGAGTTAAACATGCCAGATAAATACAATCGCTGGCTGAAATCGGCTAGGACCTATCATCATCATCATCATTATCACCCAGCTAAGGCAATAAGAGTTGGCAGAAAGAGATCACAGTGGAAAATGCTAGAGGAGATGGTTGGAAAATGGTTTTAAACATTTACATAAAATTGTACTTCTGATTCTGGAAAAATTGACAAGCACTAAGTGTAGATCCATGCGTGTAAGTATTAGAATCCCAAGCGTCACGTGCAATTCGTAACGAAATTAAAGCGAAATTTTCTAGAAAATGCCGCTGCGGTTCGTCCAATTAACCCGTGCGTCCTAAATCTACCGGTTTTCGGACCGGTATTCGTGAAGTGGTCAATTAGTGACATCCGCTTCGTACCGGTTCAAAACCGGTACTTATGTAGTTCAAGTGACAGGTAGTCTATTATCGGATTGTTTTTGAATCAAATTGAAAAATTTTACGTTTCAGTTATTGGTTTAGTAAGTAGTTACGTTGCCAGGTTGTTAGTGGGCCTGATTCTGTTTAACTAAGCTAGCAAGCTCGTATGAGTTAGTGGCCAACTCTGGTGACGGAGTTTTTAGGCCGCCTTAAGCCCTCCGTCGTGGCTTAACGACTGCCAGAGCCGGGCCGACAGTTTAACGTGCCCTCCGAAGCACGGAAGCGCTTAAATGTAATTGCCACTAACGGTCACCCATCCAAAAAGTGACCGCGCAGATCGGCGCTTAACTTTGATAATGGGTTAAGATTGACTAAGCAAAATAAAACAAATCGGTTCATAAATGAATAAATTATGAGGTAACAAACATTAAAAAACATACAACCGAATTGAGAACCTCGTCCTTTTTTGATGTCGGTTAAAAATCCACATGAACCAGATTTTGATTCCCTGCCAAGTGAAGTCAGTATTCTATTCTAGTTTCATTCGTCCCAGACCCTAAAGAAGCAGACAAGCGGAAAGCTGATTGATGTGAACAGCCTATTATTGGAAAACAGATTTATTTTGAAGTTTCTCTAACCTTTTACCCTTTTTTAAGATTTTATTTGATTATATTTGCTTTTGTCTTTGTCTCACATCAGTTTTTTGAGGTTATACATCAAATTCAATACAAGCGCTTCATTTCAAATCGTAAAATTAATGAAAATGAATGAAAGGCGCTGGGACATCTCAGGTCTCGATTTGCATTTAGTTAATTTTTAGATTAATTTTGTTATTGATAACTTCCGTTAGTTTTATTATAATCTTTTATGCAATAGTCACAAAAACGCAAAATAAAGTATATATTTTGACGTAAACATATTCTGTAAATACGATAAACCACATTGGAAAAGACGCATTTTGCGGAGTAAAATGTCTAATAACAGTAAACTAATCACAGTTACGTAGAATTTATATGAACCGAGCGCATCAATTCCAGCGTGAGTCAGTTTCAACCGGACGTTTCTGGTTAAAACCGGTATTTTCCAGCCGGCTGACTGGCTAGGCCTGTCAGATGGTGAGGATTTAGCCAAAAATAAATGTTTGTTGTTTGATTTCAAGTTGTTTGATGGACCATGAAAAGACGGCTTTAATTTTAGCTTAGTTTAGAAAAATGCACCAACAGAATCAACACCACTTATTTATTACAGGAACAGAACAGGAACAACTAGCATAATATTATAATTTTTTATTGTTTTTGTGTTCTGACACTAAATATTTGCTATACTTTGTACCTACTTTCCTACTACTTACTCTGTTTTGCTCGTTCCTGTCTGACTTACTTTTTTCTCTCTGTTGTATCTGTGTGTGAGGGTTTAACCCAATGGGTTGAATAAATGTGCTTCATTTCATTTTCATTTTTTTTTGTTAGTTATGTTTATATTACAACACTACGCACCCCAATTGAGGTCAGGGGTCTAATGTTTACTTACAAAAGGATAAAAATGTTAGTATTTATACGTATTCAGCTGACGTACCTTTGATGTGGGGAGCATGAATTAAACGTGCGTAAAAATACTCGTGTAATTGACTGCTTTGGGGCTCTTTTGGCGGGTAAATACAAATGTCAAAGCTTGTGACATGTCAGATAGCAATGATATTTACCGGTATTTTTGTTTTAAATGCATTTGCAAAAAGGTAACCGGTATTTTTTATATTTTGGGATATATGTTTGGAATCGACGTGCCTCTGTCTACCCCTTTCAAAGTTCCATGATAAGTAGGTACTTTTAACTATTTAAAGATTCTAGCAGATGAAATTATCTATGCAAGAAAATTTTGAATTCAATATTTTAACATCTACATAGTTTCGAAATGTCAAAAGAAATTATTGTAATCATGTTTAATTATTGTGTTATACTATCCACAATTTATAATTGGCTTATAGTCACCAATACAGTATATTTTGTCTCGTTCTACGGCTTGAGGAACAAAAGTGAGAAAACTCATCTTACCGTTTTAACTATCATATTTATTAAATTATGATAGATCTTTACTTAGAAAGCTGAAAGAAAACTCTTTGCTAAACTTTTCCATATTTAAAAAGTATTTAACACCTTAGTCGACGTTAGTTTGCTTTATTATTCTTAAAACAATAAGAGATAATTTAACCCTTCGTACTAACAAAATACCGGTTTTACCTACCAAATACATCTTGTAGTAAATACTCTTTGCTCATAATCAAAAAAGTTTAATATTGACAGTGACATATTGCATTTGTGTCAACACGAACAATGCAATATCGCCTGATATCGCCGTTTGAACTGCAAATATGGCCTGGATATTGAGAATTGTATTTTAGTAACGCAGAATATGGCTCTTTACTTTCTTTTCTCTTACTGTTTTGTTTCATTTCTATCGGAATTTTCTTAGTATTACGTGATATGCAATGCAGGGAGCAGCTCAGAGGTATGACCATATTTTATTTAGTTTTTCAATATTCAATAGTTTATTTGAGGTATTTTTAATGAGCGTAAAGCTATTTTTACTATTAGCATTTCAACTTGAAAAATTTTGAGCACTGGTCTGTAGTGGTAACAGCCCCACCTTACAATCTTTAGGTCGTGGGTTCGATCCAGTCGTGCCAATGGATTATTTTAAGTGCCAGTAATTTTAAACATTGAAGAAAATGAGGAAGTGAGGAAACCCAGAGCTTAATCAGCTCCGCACGTATTAAAGCTTGTCTTAGATACAAGATACAAGATGTTTATTTGCATAAATAAGTGTTACAATTTGGTCTTATATGTAGGAGGCACTTTAAAACTTATTCACCTTATCCAGGTATCGCAAATGTATTGGGCGCTTTCTTTCCTGTGGATACCGACTAGGCTGAGAGGATGGTATAGTACTACAAGCATACTGCATTTAAACATTAAAATTATTTAATTGCATTTAAAGTTGATGGACGCGGGGCAGTGCATCGTAGGGCATGTTTCTATCGTGTATGACTACGAGGCAATGTTTTGCTATAGGTGATGGTGACCACTTAACATCAGGTGGGCCATCTGCTTGTTTCATCAGCTAGTAGTATAAAAAAAAACATGTACCAGGCTCTACAGCGTCTCGTACATGGGACGAAGTATAAGTCATCTAGATTAGATGCAAAGGCTTGTTTAATTAAAAACAATTTAACAAATTTAACGATATCTACTGTGTTGCAGTGTTGCAGTAAACATTTATTACGACAGTATTCCAGTACATAAAGCACCTGTGATCAAAAAAGTACCCGAATTTCGGGTATTAACCTAAAAACGGTAACTACCAATACAAATCAAAGTCGACCGATCCCGTAATGGCTCGATTCAGATACAGAGGGGATTTGCCGTGAGTTATGACCCAGATACCGGTTCGTTTCAGTACCGGTTTTGGTCTAATCAAGTGGAAATTGCACGAGTGGTTACGGGTTAAGATTGTAATGGTGGATGATGATGATGACGCAAAACCAAATCACTTATTTGTTTAGGCACGGTAAAGAAGAATCTATTAAAAAGTCTACGAAGGATAGGCAAAGGCACGTCCAAACAGTATATTTTCTTCATGTCAACTTTTTACGAAAGGTACAGTCAGCCTCATTAATGTATGACAATGAGACAAAGTTTCCAAAATGTTAAAAGACTAGCAAGCAATCAAGCGACAATTGATTAGAGCCAACTATTAAAGTTCTGAAAAAATTATCTACTTCTGATGCTAACTGTACATACTGACTAGAATATGATCTAAAGTACATTCCTAGGTTGTAAAAGACGGGAAATTTAGAAAAAATAATCAATACCAAAACCACGTCGCCAAAAACTGTGCTTCCATCACCTAATGGGGGGATTATTCCCCTCAAAAAAAATCCCATCAAGCCCATTCATTTGCTAAGTATTTTTACTGTTCTATTAATACACCAATCCAACTACGACAAATGCCTATCTAGAAATTGTGCTTCCACTTGCACATCTCTACAGATCCATTTCCACTTAATTCCTAAGTCCATTGTACAATGTTAATAGCAACCACGAATAAAAAATAAACTGCCAAATAGCTCGCAAGTGTAATTGGCGACACACCTGACTCCTGTAAAAAGGGCAGTTAATGTGTCGTGAATTTATTCGTAGCCAGAGTCATTGGCGTAAGGAGACTACGCTATTTTCGTTTAAGTGTTCCGTATAATTTTTGATTTAGTTTTTTACGGTTTCGGAATTACTGAGACTTGCAGTGAACTAAAAAGAATGACGGTGTGACCTATCCCTCTACTTATAATCGTCTTTAAACTTATTCCGTCGCAAGCTAGTCACCGTTTAATAGTGATAATGGTTTTTTATAGTGATAAATATTGATATGGAGAAAAGTAACACTACTAGAGAAAAATAAAATTATGTTTTATTGATGTGAAATTTAGATTTCTAGAAACCATAATTAAATGTTAAATTAGGAATAGGTTGTATAATGTATATTATGCAAAGGCCTTTTGTATTATCAACGTAATTAATGAATAATTAGGAAGGTACATACGTGACTAAATTCTAGGTAATCTATTCAGGCTTAATAATTGAAACCTATTAGTGCCATGCAATCAGGTCCTGACAATTAACTAACAATAAGCTGCCTTTGACAATACAATCAAAATCAGGGGTAATTCCACTCACAAACTTGTCAGCTGAAACGCAACTGATCTGGGCTTTTTAATCTCTTTTCGGTTATTTTGTATTTTACTATTCGACTTTGACAGCTGAAACGCAGCTTAACCGTAAGTTTTAGCTAAGCTGCATTCAATTTAATCTTGCGAGCTTCAGAAATAAGTATGGTAGTAGTCCCTCTCCGTACTAACTCTTTAACAAGAGTCTACTACCAAGCTTTATTCAAATAAAGATAATGCTCACCACACGCTATGGATACAGGAACACATCAAAAACTGCACTTTCATAAACTTTACGATACCATAAAATGGTTCTTTTATCCATCCCGAGGAATCCTAACTAGACGTCGAGTATAATGCATAAAAACTGCATAAATGGCATTTTTATTTCTCAGTTTATGACCTCATAAATATTATAAAGTACCGGTCTAGAATACCGGTACGATACCGGTTATATAAAAGCGGTATCGTATCGGTTTATTTGGATGCCGATTTCCTTGAATATTTAGCTGAATTTAATGGACATTTTGGTTTATTTAGTGTGTGTGCATCGGGTTATTTGTGGACAAACAAACCCGATACTATGAATTATCACGTACGTAGGTGTGTTTTTCCATTAAAAAACTGTAGATATACTGGGAATTCATTTTGGATACGTGTTTTGCAAAATTTGCAATCTTAATAAAAAGAAACTGTTCGATAGTTTTTTTCTTGAAGGTTATGGATATCCGCCGGTGCATCTGTAATGTAGGACAGGTACATAATAAAGGACTGCATACACACGTAAAAATTAGCATCTGCTATTACGTTTTAGAGTGATGTACGCGCTCCAATAGTACATAACGTTCTCAACGGACGTGCTCAACAAGGCATTGCAATTGGGATTTATAGACAAATAAGCTACACTGTCGACCACATCATCATATAACATCAGGTGAGATTGTGGTAAAACGTTTGCACAAAGATTGTGGCGAAACATCAAAATGGGTCATTTAATACGTCAATTTTCCTCACAAAAGTAAATCTTTAGTCAACCCAGTCTTCTTTTAAGTCTATAGTGGAGTGTTTTAGTGTTTTCGTAAATAATTACACTCCTTTGTACCAACGACAGATATATATTTCTCTTTGTTTATTGTCCGAGGAAAATTAAAAATGGCGGAAGCACTCGCTAACCTCTTGTTTTGTTGTTCGTTGATTTTTCAATTTGTTGTTCTCTTTTTTAGCTAATTTCATATTTTTTGCATGATTTTTGTGATGAATAGTGATCAAAAACTAAGCCGCAAAAGTTGCGGGATCGATTACCATAACGTGATTAATCGAACCCAAAATAGCTTCCAAATTCAGGGTGATATTGTTGACGTGTGGTATCATGGTAGGTTCTCGTAGTCACTGACGGTAAGTACTCATTTTACGTCTTTTTCCTAAAGTATATATTAAGGTTAATTATTTTATATTATAGTTCAGTTTCAAAAAATAATACCGAGTCCGTTTTATTTTTTAATGAACAAAACCGTTAAAATACGCTGCTTTACTTTTAATAAAGCAATGCTTCTCTAGAAATTATTTCTTGAAATTCTTTATAATTTTTGCAACGGAAACTTTTATGCATTTTGCTAGAAATGAAATACCTTAGTTAAGCATAATACACGCGTAATTTTTATTAAAAATACAGCTGAAAAATCCTAAGGAGTGTGGTTCAGTTCGGCCGGGTTCAGTACCAGCACCGTAGTTATTTCTGTGGCACAGTGATGCTCGCATTGCTGTTTTCCGGTTTGAAAAGTATGGGTGCCGGTTCTATTACACGCACATGATACTTAGCACCGACATGTCTCAGTGTGATGTTTCATTAGGTACCTCAGTGGACATCCTCAGTTAGGCAACGCATTGATATAGGCATAGGAAACTGCTTAACCTAAGAAAGCCTTAAAAAAGTCAAGGATGTATCCTACAAGGCAATGCAATGTTATAAGCAGAGGATATATACGACTTAACATCTTGTTCCCTTTTTTCTCATTAAAAAAGTATGAAGCAATCACGTCTTGGCATGCTAAAGTGTCTTTTAAAAGATATCATTACTGATACATTTCAAAGGAAAAACGCAATTGTTATCAATTTTTAATTATATTCCACCTGTCTAGACAAAGACAAACGAAAATGGAAAAACATCAAAGGTAACATCGTAAAATGGATTCTTTTGCAACGTAATAAAGTTTAGAATTAAATATTTTGAATGTGTTAGGGTTAATAGAATTATCAATGAGATGGCTTTGATTACGTGTATCATTTCTATGAATTTTATATTAGCAAATTATTATGAGCTAGAATATTAATCATGCTTAATAACGTTTTGTGTATTTTCAGTGAATTTAGAGTTAGGTTTTAGAAATTTGTAACAATATGCATTTTTTGTAATTCAACATAAACCTTTTCAAGAGTATGGTAAAACTACTATTAAAATATGTCCTAAAGAAGAAATAACAATACTTCTCATAATCCATGGTTAGATTTTACCAAAATAGAAAAGCAATTATTAAAGTAATAAGAATCAATTTCCATCAGAACACGTAATCCGGGTCAATCCGTTCAATCTAATAAGGAAAGGATTTAAAAGGGGTGAATATGGAAACCACAGAATACTTAGGTACCTAGGGAAGTTCATATCACTATGACGTCACAAACTACTTTAGTATCACGTTTTTTTATTTTTCCTATAGAGTAGGTATATCTGATCATTTACATTGCAGTTTTTCGATTTGAAGGGTATGGGTGTCGGCCGGTGCAATTACAGACACTTTAAGCTTGTACCTTTATGTCTCAGAGTGGTTGCTTTGCCTTGCAAGGCACGTGCTAATTAATGGACGTGCTTTGTGAAGTACTTTCATAATATCAACGTTTATCTTGTTTTTGTTCACATTGCTGCTTTTCATTTGAAGGGTGTGGGTGTGGTTGATGGCCGGTGCAATTACAGGCACCTGCAATTTACACTTATATGGGTTAGTGCGATGTCACATAATACCTACACATAATATCTTCGATGGATGTACTCTGTGAGGCACAGTTCCATTACTTTTGTCATCGATAAAACACTTGTTTGTTCTTAGACACGCTGCATTAATTTAGAGATATCAGAAAAAAGCTTAAATTAAGATTTTGGTCTTAGAATCAGTGTGAATTTAATAAGAGTTGATGGCATAATAAGAAAATGAAGTATAAACTTAGAGAAATACAGTTTATTTTGCAATACGAAAAAGAGATATAGTGATGTAAGTTTAGATTTTTATAAAGGAGTGAGTGGGGGTTAATTATAAAAGACAGTTTCAGGAGGGCGAGGTTTAGCCATTTTTTATCGTATATTATTTTTATGACAGCTTTCTGTGACACTTGTCTAATGGCTTTGGAGCTAAAATAGCCATTTTGATATTACTTTTATTAGAATAAAAGATTTTTTATAAAAGTCTTGTGACATTTTCTGAGATGCGAATGTTAAGATGGATGTGTGGGGTTACGAGGTTAGATAAAATAAGGAATGAGTATATCAGGGGAAGTGTGAAAGTGGCGCCTGTTATTGAAAAGATGAGGAGTGGTAGATTAGCATGGTATGGACACGTAATGAGGAGGGATGAAAGTCATATAACGAAGAGAGTTATGAATATGAGTGTGGCTGGGTATGCAAGTAGAGGAAGACCGAAGAAGAAGTGGTTTGATTGTGTGAAAGAGGATATGAATGTGAGAGGTGTAGATTCAGAGTTGACGAATGATAGGAGTGAGTGGAAGAAGAAAACATGTTGTGCCGACCCCACCTAGCGTGGGATAAGGGCAGGGAAATGATGATGATCTTGTGACATTTTTTGCTTAGTATAATGAGTCAGGAAACGTTCTGAAAAGTGTGTGTAAGTGGTACTAAAAAAACATAGTGCGTGTAAATAAACCACTCCACAAAAACGGGGGGGGGGGGGGGGGGGGGGGTGTTAAAATACCAATCAATATGAAGAACGACTCCTATGTAATAGTAAGTCGTGTTAGCGTGAAAAAAAATCTGTTGCATATAATTTTATGCCAAGACATCTAAAAAAAACCCCAATCATATTTTTACTCGGATGTTTTCAAAAAATATTCCTTTGTTTTAAATGCTTTTGGTTCACGAAAAAGACAAAGAAGAGTATTTTAGAAAGATGACAGATATTTCAGAAATAAAGCCCCTACTTATTTCTACCTACTTCCAAATGTTAAAAACTCCTTTATAACACAGAGAAAAGTAAGTAGATGGCATTAGGAAAAACAAAAGCTTTGTTTTAAATCCTTCCAACACACACGTACTTATTCGTAACACGATGTTAACACAAGTTTTGCTATCAAAGTGTTTCATCGAATTTGAAAAATTCCAGCGTCATAAAGTTTAACCAATTCAGTTTTTTACAAATACTAGTATTATTTTCCCGGTTCTTTTTCGAAATACAGGTAAATACGCGATAATTATGATTTCATTACAAGTTCCCTGTAAGTAAAAATGGTTGATGTGAGTTCTGGTAAAGAACTAAAGATTAATATAAGTGGACTGTAAATAATATTGGTAAATCGGAACCGGACATTTTCAATAAAAAAATAAATCATAAGTATTAAGGCCATATTACATAGTTATGGTAAACGTTGTGAAACTTGTAATTAGACTTGAGACCTGTGTATTATGTATTCACTATTTTGTACTATACTTAAATTAAAAAAAAGATCTAGCTCTGTCTGAAATAAAAAAATAATTATATTGTAACAATAATAATTGCTAGAACCAGAATCAAAACCGGTGCTTCAGGTCTAGTATATCACAATAAGTGAGCGTGCCAGCCTGACATTTACTCACACACAAGGAGGCTATGTTCCCTCCTTATTAGAGGGGAAGTATTCCTGAAAATTTAATGCAAGAGAAGGGGGGAATGCTTTTGTTGTGGAAATGTTAATAATCTCCGATAAAAAAATATGAATGGAAAAATAAATAGTACAGTTTTGTCGGGGTTCAGTACTGTTTCTATTTCTGTCGTAAAGTGTTACTTGCGTGATCAGAACCCCGAGTCTGTGCATTTGTTTTGACTTTCGACTCGAGTATAGCACACACAAACGCATTCGCAAAGCAAGAAATTTTGTATTAAAACCGGATAACCGCCTCTAGCGGGAGATTTGGGAATTGTGCAATTCCCAACAAAGTTTCTCGCTTTGCGAATGCGTTTGCGTGTGCTATACTCGAGTCGAAAGTCAAAACAAATGCACAGACTCGGGGCTCAGTTCTTACCAAACCTATTGGCTGAATAGACAGCCTACTCCTATGTCCCATAATCACAGGGTTCATTAAAAACCCTAAGCCTAACTTTTGTGGTTCGGCGTTGTTTGCGCTCGCTAATGTTTGGTAGAAGTGTAGGAGTTGTCATAAAAACTAGCATTTTGGCACTAAAACAATGCCTCTAGCCATTTCGCTTACATGAAGTAATGACTATGGCCCCTAGATCACCTTTGTCTTCAATATCGCCCGGTGATGATGTTTGCACTTTTTTTGAAGATTCTTTTTACTAGTAACAAACAGGCCTTTGGATCTAATATAGCTGTATAATACTGTATATACGAGTATATACTTTTTAGTTACCTATTACTTTAGAACTACGTTTTTCTCTTTTGTATACCTAATCAGATTTACCTGCTAATTTCCTCTTGTGTTGTGTGTTTACCAAATAAATAATTTATCTATCTATCTATATCTACAGCGTGGGGTTTTTTCTCATGCTCCTATGAACGCTGCAATGTCTGAGACATGGTTTTAGATTTACTAGTATTCTGATATTTATATTCACACAATGGTAATGATGATGAACTGAACATCTTGCAATATCCTCCCCTCGCTGTTTGTAATCAACCCACGTACAATATTGCGCCGTCTGTCGATGTAATTGGTTGACGGAACACGTTGCCACCTTTTGACTAGTGTTGTTTCGTGACTTCGTTTGTGTTTTGTCTTTAGCGAGTTGCATAAAAAGTATTTGGTGTTCAAGGGCTTTTCCTCAATTAGCCTTACTAAGCCTTATCTTGTGTACGGAGCTAATTTCAAATACGAATGTAAATAATTGTTATTGAATGAATAAATGAAATGAGACTATTCTAAAAGGTAATGCATTGCTATAGGTTAGAGTTAAGCGTTTAACATCAAACCAGCATATTGCATCTTTTTTCTCTCATAAAAAAAATATTAATGCAATTGTGCTGAAATCAATCCAACTCGCAATTCATGATAAATATCACGTTGTTAGTATTTACCCTATATTTATACTTGTTAATAAGTAAAACCGTTAATTTTGAATATGGTAGCTTATCCACAGCCAGGCAAAAGAGATATCCAAACGGAGCTTGCACACTGCCCAACACAGACACGATACCGATATTTCAGCGGTGTTGTCGGTATTGTCGTGGTGTGAAATCATCTGGTATTAAAGACACGCTTTCTGATAATATCGTGTAGGTGTCGTGTCGTTGGCACTGTCATAGCCAAAGCTGTACAATAACTGCAGCAATAGCGAAGCACAGAATTATTAAAACTTACCTAATTAGCTCAGCGTAATGAGCAGTTTAAACTCAGCTCCAACTGTTAGGTATACGAGACGTTGGCGAAGATAGATGGTAGCAATCTCATTGTGCTTACTAAGCACAATTATACAAATTGAACTATGAATAAATTGAATGTTTTTTTTTGCTCATTCCTGTTCGCTTCAATCGGGTTCGTCCTACTGGTGGGATGAATGGAAATGCAAAAATAAGTTTTGTTCTATTTCCGGTTTTTGACATTACATTTTTTAAGTTCAACCAAATAATACATTTTTATTTTTGAAGCTAACAAGTTCCAACCCTAACCTATGAAATCTAAGTTATTCTGTTTTAGCAGATCCTTGAAAAAGGATCAGATTTGGTTAAATATAGTCTAATAAAATTTATTTTTAAACCGGACTTTTTACCACAATCCCGGTTAAACAGTTTCAGTTAAACAGTTCTACATAGACCAAGTTCTTCGCTTTCATACAGAATTTGAGTACTAACAGTTTAGCAAAGCCCACCGGCTGTGGTGAACCGATAATTTTTACGTTAACTACAGATTACAGTTCTGAACTGGAAGTTTCAGTTGAATTGCCGAGAGCTTAAACTCTTAGCAGGTGGATTAAACGCGGTGTAAAAATACAGCTTTCAAAATGAATGCTTATTGATGCTGAAACAGCACCATTTAGCTCCAAACTAAGTTGGACAGGTTCAGTTTTTCTGCATAGGTTTTTTTGGCTCATTCCAATTTTCCCCTGCGTGAGTCCCCTACGTGGGGAATAATAACAAACATAATTATCGCTTTTTTCAGATCAAATCAATTGCCAATATTGCTACGTTCATGTTTTTTGCATACACACTTTGTACCTGCGTGTAGATTCTGTTTATAATTTAATTTATTACATAATGGTAACTATTCAAGTGCGAAAAGTATTATTATTTTTATTACGAGATGTATCTAACATCACCTATAAATAGAAGCACTTATTAAATTCAAAATATTCTTCAACTAAATAAGAAAAAACCATAAATCTAGAATCAGTATTTTCAAGAACGGAATATCCTAATTAACAGCTCCAAATGCCAGTATTCAATTGTCGATACCGGTATTTACCCGGACCGGTACCGGTTCCAGTGAAATTCGAGTACTCTGTAAAATTGCTACCGACGTTCTGAAGTCGAAAGGTAATTTGGAATGGATAATGTAGCTCAGAGAAAACCGCTAGATTACTCTTTTTAAATGAATTTTCCTAGTGTTGTCAAAGTCAGATTCTAGAAAGCTTTCGACAATTAATAATTACCTACTTTGCACACTCACAGTTCATTTAGGATTTGTAGGCCAAGCTTTTGAAATGTACCTACTAAGGTAATGTCACAGTTTATTGCTATAAAATACCATAACTATACATAGCCAGGAATTTAAAAAAAATTATAATGATATTTGAGCAGTTTAATTTTTTTTTGTAATAAATTATTTTAGGAAAAAATTGGTGAGTTATTGCATAATAAATGATGTTAAGTACTTATACAGTCACTATTTATAAGAAAATTGTTCTGCTTAAGTGACCTTGCTATTATGCAATGCCTAGGTAGGATAGTCGATTGGTCATTGAGTCCTAATTGGGCCAAAACGGATCGTACATTCAGAATTAGATGAATATTTTTGACGACGCTTACAATTCTCGTGGGGCGTAGATTTTGATTCGTGCTCACGATTTTAAAGAGAGATTTTATTGGAAATTCATTTATTTATTCAGAATTTTCTGAAAACACCGATGTTCTAACGAAGCTTAGTGAGAGTTACCCCGCCATGTACCTAATCTAAAGGTCATGGGTTCAAATATACATACATGGATTATTCAAAAATAGGCACGCAATGTCACTCAACTAGTAAAAAAAAGGGTAAAGTAACCAGTTATTAGTAGAATCCTAAGTTTTTATTGATGACACAAAACCCAAATCTGATTTTTTTTTTACTTTTTAGGAACATTGTTTCCTAGAACAGAATACCCACACCTTTGTATCTCAACTGACTTAAAGTACGTCGCAAAAAATCCTCATAACATTACTTTTTGAGGAATATTAAGACAAATATTAAGGAAAAAGACTTAATTTTCCTCATTCTTATCACTTCTTTTGTTACAAAACGCTTAGTCGGAATATAAAATAAATAGCGAGCCATTTTAAAGATTAGTCCCGTAAAACTAGTGCTATCTCTTACACATGACTTAATCGTTGCGACAATGTCACAGTGTACATTCAACAGAAGACTTACTCCAGCTAGTTTGTACTACACAAACTATGGGTATGGGTACTATGAGCTACGGGAGACAGTAACAACACGGTGACTGAAATTTTACTAGTTTATTCCGATGGCAGTACTAGCTTATAACTACGGTGACAGATAGGTACCTACTTATACATAAGTATGCGTATACCACGGTTTGTAAGTTTTGTTAATACACCCAGGTTCGATAAGGTGGTTTATTGCTCCAACACTGATCCGGTCTCAAGTATAGATTTTTGTATGTTAATCTCAAATCTATGTTTCAGTAACGATTTCATTATTAGTACGGGCCTAAAGTCTCTGTAATACCCAAAGCTGCATGAACGTAATCATTGTCAATTGTAGATTTCTAATGTTTTGTAAAAGCATATGTAAAAAGTGATTTTTGAAAAGACTGAAAGTGTTGCAAGATAATCTTTAAGTTCCTTCTTTTATCCTAAAACAAATAAATCCTCCATCGTAGTAATGGTTTATTAAAAATGGCCGTCGCCAAACCTTAATAAAACAATAATAGCAACTGACGTAACATTATTAAAATGACGTCACATTATCTCTGGACAGGTGAAGTTGGTATCACGCAATGACGTTTGACCTATCACAAACAATTCCAACAGTCAAGCTAGGACTAGATAACTGTAGTTAATTAAAAAGCTGTCACTCTGTTTAATTTACTCTGTGACAGTACCGCACAACGGGGCTATTAATCCACACCGGTACTGTACCGGTATTAATCTAAACCGGTACTGTGCTCTGACAATTTGTACCGGTATCCATTGTAATTGGATAGATAGTGGACTGTGTACAATTAGATTTCCTTTGATATGAATACGGTGTCGAAAATGGCTTGTGATAATAATGGGTTGAGACAGTAACGGGTTGAGACAATAACGGGTGGAGATAACCATGGGTTGAAAGTTGATTTGGATCTTAATGTCTATCGTTAGTATTAACGATTGTATTTAGTATCGGGCTAGGTTTTGTTCTATAGCCGTGCCAGGCCCCAAAAACTATTAACCGGTTTTGTATCATCAGAGTACAATCGCTCTGCAATCTCCAGCTCAGATATTGCTCATTCAAATATATCCAGATATTATTATTCTATTGTCGACCTAAATTGTCTCTCTAAATCGATAACTAATATAAACTGCCAAACTATGACATTTATTTTACGTTTTTTATCCTTAAGTTACAGCGACACGTAAAATAAAAATAAAATAACCGATTTTTTTTTCAACGATCAAAAGTAAGTTTGCTTACGACACGTGTAGAAGCTCCTTAACTTTAATTTTATGGGTTCTCGTTTTAATAAAAACTTACTCAAATATTGTTATGAAAACCTACAAATACTCAGTGTACATAATAATTGTATTTTTCAAAATTATCAATCACTAACTTAATCAAATCACGACATGAAATCTGCTAACTGTTAACTCAAACTAACCTGTCCATCATATCTCCTTCCGGCCTGTTGATGGCGTGGCTCCCACTCCTCGGCGCGGAGTATACGTACACCCTGGCATCAGCCTTGTACCACTTGATGGAGTGCATCTCCCCGCAGGAGGCTCCGTCGATACGACATTTGAGACGGGCTGTGTTACCAACTATGGCTGATGCGTGTTCTGTGAAGGAATAAAAGATTTTGTTAGTATATACATTATTTTGCATAAAATAATTTAGGGATAAAATTATTAGGTTTTTGATAAATAAAATTAATATAATTATTATTATAATAATAATTGTTGTAAGACCATGATTTAATTAATTAAATCAATAAAGTTTTTTTATGGGTGGTAAATCAAATAAAAAATATGAGCGATAATTCTTTGTTTAAGTTGTATTTATCTTTTTGTGTTCATAATTTATAAACTCTTTGATGTATAAAAGAAGTAAGTAGTCAAAATACTTCAGTTAATTTAATAAAAAACATCTAAAACGTTATTTTACTAAAAGTTCTTTATCCAATTCGAATAATATTTAAAAAGCACATTGAAATCCTTGAAATAGCAGTTTTTCATTTAAACTCCAAGTGCCATTTTAAAGAAATCCTAAGTTTTACAGGAAATTTCGCTCACAAGAGTTTTTGCAAGCTGCTTTCAGAGCGTTCGGATTATGGCGCATTTTTCTTGCAACAAAATTACCAGTTGTTTCAATGTTGCGACTCGAGCTCAGGGTACGGTTCTACTTCATCTACATTTCGCGTCTGAATGGACGTTGGCTGCCAACCACAGAATACCTATACGATATCTTAAAAGAGATAGTGTCATACATGTAGTAATAAACTAAAAAAACAAAAAAAAACATAAAAAATTTAAACTGACACTAGATTTGATGCTCTAGCACTATGCCAGCATCAAAATAATTTTGTAGTCAGCCGCAAAGTATACGCCTAATCGGACCACAGCCTTAGACTTAAGCCGCGGGCTGAGTGGGAGCATTGTCGGTGATGTAAAGTTGGAGTGTTTTGATAATATAAAACGAATTTGGGTGTAAAGTTTTGTTATTTTGTACGTCAGAAAGGATTTGGGACTTTTTAAACATGTTTCAAAGTAGAATTATGGCAATTTAAACTTTGAGAAGTAGCGATGACGAGGATTTCTTTCATTCTTATATATTTTTAACAAAGTTTTAATTTTGTTCATTGCATAAACTTATAACGATGAAAAAACATCCCAGTTATACTAAAACGTCATTCACCAAATTCAGACAGTATAAAAACGGTCCGGTTTTATAACTAAAACCGGACTATTAATTTAATTTAACCAAAAACCGGTTTTAAATATGAATAGCATCCTTACTCTATATAAACAAGCACACATTGGCTACCGTCCCACGGCTTACACTACTAATAGACCGGCTTAGTTGTGGGCTGACCGTAAAAATAATTATTATAATAAGCCCGCGTATATTTAACACTTTACGATCGTAACTTTAGATGAAAACTTTAAGTAAGTTTTTATACAAAATATTTTTCATTTTTAAAAAGAAGAAGAAAATGTTTATATTTTTACAGATGATTTTATCAAACATTTATTTAAAAGTAAACATTTTAAAATGTAATTCCATAGCTAAATAAACGTAAATTACTCTATTTTGCAATAATAAAATGTGCTCCAAAAAGATCGGCTTCGCTAACTAATAAGTTGATCCTGACTCAATTGTGACTGTGCAACAGATATTGGTGCCTCGTCAGCACTAAGAAAATACTTTTCTTATTTTACAGCGAATTACAGAGTTTACGCCACAAAAAACAGCGCTAAAAATACTTATAACTTATTATGTAACATAACTTATTGTGACAGAAAGTAACAAGATTTCATCAAGTTAATAAAAAAATGAATAACATGAAAACTTACAACCCGAAAGCAGTGACATTAAAAAAACTGTTTACGATAAAAATAATGACATTACTCTTCTAAACGATAAAAGTTATAAGGGTTAAGGCGTTGCTACACAGCGCGGGAAATAAAACTCTTTTGAAGCTGACTGACAATCAACGCACAGCCTAAACTATAAGTCCTAGAGGTATGGAATTTGGAGGGTAGTATCCTTATATAGTGTAGGGGTGCACTAAGAAAGGAATGTAGAAAAGTCACACTGTAAAGGGTCTAAAATTAGGATCAAAGATTTTAACCAAATAATGCGTATGCTGCTCCCACGCGAGCAAAGCCGTGGGTGACAGCAAGTACTGTTTAAGACTTATATAAGAGTCAATTATATAAAGTTTATGAGTTACTTATCCAATGTGTAGCCCCGGCTTTATACATTTAGCGGCAATAAAACTCGTCCCAACTTACAAGGGTCTGAACCTCGCAGTAAATAACACATCCACCTTTAAACTAAAGTAATAAAAAAGAAATATTTTCTACAACTTTCCGAATAAAGTTAGGTAATTGGCCTGCAATTTATGTGGCTCTGTGACTTTCTAAGGTCATAATGCCTTTCAGAATAAAAATCTAGGATTTATTCTTTCGATAATGGTTCTAGATCTAATCTTGTTCTATTTCTAACTCCTAAAAAGATATCTAAAAAATTAGTTGTCATTTACGGGTTAGTCCCATAATCCCCTTTGAGCCGTCGTCCCTTTCAAGGGGGTTATGAGACTTTTTGTCAATTTCAAAGTTTAAGAATCAAGGGGATTTTGAGCGCTTCTGTGCTTCGAAGAGCTGTTGGTCTCGGCTCTAGCAGTCGTTAAGCCACGACAGAGGCCTTCAGGGGGCCTAAAAACTCCGTCACCAGAGTTGGCCACTAATTCATACGAGCTTACTTGCTTTGTTGTCAAGAAAATCAATAAGTAGGTAATGTTTTTGAATTAGTATCTAAAACGTTATTGAGAGTCTAACCAAACTAAATAATTTAATGTTTGTTCTTGGTGGGGATCGAACCTACAACCCACGACTGAGCTGTTACACCTGTCAATAATGTTTTTTGGATGCTGTGCATTTTATTCATAAAAATGGTTTTAGCTAGGTTTAGTGTTTTGTCGAATGAGACTAGCAATTTGCAACACATCCATCAAAATATTTGTTCAAACATTCTATCGTCAAAACTAAAACTAATTTCATAAACCACTTTAAAATTAATCTGTCAAAACTAAAACGAAATGACAACGAAACGAATTGAAACTTAATTCCGGCGAGAGACAGTGCGGTGCGCCGAAAATGATAAAACTTTGTCAATTTGAAATAATTATAACAATTTTGTAGATGGTTTTAAGTTGTAGCAATTGTCTTAATTTGGTTTTGTGGAAATGCTAGACATCTTGAGAGACCTTAAGTTGTGTAAACTATAACTCAAAATATCTCCTTAAAGATGTCTAGGCAGAGGCAATTTATTTACCACCTTCTCCCATATCGTTAGCTCTGAACTGCTTTCGCTGCCCAGCATAATGTCAAGCGACGTGGCTACAGATATACGAAAACAAGAAGCTTTTGACGACAAAAAACGCGCTAAAATCACTTTTTAGTCACAGAATATCTATGATTTACTATGAGGCTTAAACCTGGCAGGTTTTTATGTAACAATTGTCCCACTTATAAGTACAATAAAATTATCTGTAGTAGTAGTTTTTCAAGAATTTCCTACTACTATTTTTTATTACGGAATTAGACGATTCCGTGTTAAAAAATCTCGTTTTACATTTTATTTATTTTAAAATATATACCAAGGTTTGACTGTCAAAACTTTAGTAGATTCCGAAAGCAAGAACATTAGAGCTTCTGATAACAAAAACCAAACCTTACAGTACAGTAAATGGTTAATATTTGACATCTTTTCCAGTTTTAGTGAAAATACCACGAAATGGGGTGCCTTTACCTTACCTACTAAATTATTAATACCTAATAATAACCTCACATAAAGTTAAAAAAATTGTCTCATAGGTACCTGTTTATCAGATCAGTTCTAAATAGACTCGTTTGTAAATAAACTGGTTTATAAATGAACTCGTTTAAAAACCAACTCGTTAAAAACTCGAGTAAACATACAACTTGTAATGAACAGTTGAGACACGTAAAACTTTTCTAATATCAAACTTTCGGTTTGTGTGCATAATATTTGTTATTTTCTGTGATATTTTGAATATTTTTATACTAAGCAAGCAAGCAAGCTCGTATGAGAAATGTAGGTACCTAAGTACCTACATTAGTTAGTACCTAAGTACATTTTCACTTTTTTTTGCAACAATATCGGTATTTATTTAACGCATACATACCAAATAGTATACATACTATTTGGTAATCTACATCGGGGACAGGCCAGTATGGGGTCAGGCTAGACTAACCCGAGTGAGAGTCCAACTCTGGTAATGGAATTTTTAGGCCGCCCTAAGGCCTTCACCGTCGCTTAACAGAGATAAGGCTTGGGTTCCCTGGGGGAAATAATGTAGGCACTAGGTCACAAAAACAATTAAAATAAATATCCAGGTCAAACAGATCCCGCGAGACAGTTGCAACACTGTTTCATGTACTATGTACATTATGATGCGTACATATTTCAATTCGAATATCGAATTAATCATGGCGGGCGTTCTATTTACAAATATGCGCTAGTGTTGTGCTCATTCATCGATAGCTAGGTTTGACTCGCGGTTTAGTTTATCGCTTTTTTAACTTGTATTATTATTTTCTGTTGGAAAAAAAATATTAGTAAATAGGTAAATATCAGTTTACTTATTCTAACTTCAAAGTAATTTTAGAAATTTTCTTAATATTGTGTGGTGTTGTTTATTAAATACTTTTTGTTTTTGAAATATTCTTTTATGGGTCTTATTTGGAAGCATGTCCTGTCAAATGAAAAAAAATCTGTTTGTAAATGACGGAATTCTGAGATAAATTACCTCCTAATTTTTTAAAAGCCTGTTAAATCAGTATTATTTTAAAAGTTGAAAAGATGAACAATTATCATTTTCAAATTCATTCAACATTATAATGAAACAAACATCCAAACTCAACTACTTTGCTATTATTAGTATAGTGCAGGGACATAAATTATCGACTGGCGTTCATTGCTAGTGATTGAGCGCCATCTGTTGGATGAAAATTTAATGAGCATAGTTTATTATAGGAATTTAGTTAGATGTTAGAGTTCTTCTTCTCTTCCATAATGGCCTGTGTCCGTCATTTCGACAGACAATTTTGCCAATGTCAAGTGTTAAAATTGTAATAAATAAGTCAAGTCAAGTCATTTGTCAAGTCGGCTGTCGTTTGTTTTGAAAAGAAAATGGTGGATTTTCTCTTCAAAACCTAACACGAGTTTTCACATTCAGAAAAACCACTTTACACACATTTATTCCAATGGCTCACACTTTATGTTACGACCTAAGTAGTATTGGTTAAAATTCCACCAAAATTAAACAACAATACTCACAATAACACAAGAAAAACTATTAAAATAAAAGTGCTATGTGTCGTTTCAAAAAATGTCAAAACTCGTGTCCCAGATGTTAGAGTTGTGTTTCCGTGTTCTAGAAAACATTGACAAAGTTTAAAAATGACGTTTGAAAAACGCCATGGCAATAGGTTTGCCACCTGTCATGTGCAAAATACTAGTAGTTATTTCAAAATGAGGGTACAAAACTATTGTATAATTTTTGTACTTTCCTGGGCCTTTTAACATTCTCAAATGTCAGAAGTAGGTGGTTACATAGTTTGAGTAAAAAAAAAAAGTACGTATGTATCAACACATTTTTTTCAGTTCTGTGCTTACATTGAAAGGTAAAAAAATCTGTTAAGATGTCTACCGCCTGCGTGCCTGGGATATAGACTCATATTTTGAAACATCGCTCGAGTCTGAATATATTTTGAACAGATATTTATAAAAAATGTGTCAAAAATATTATAATTCACGCTTGACTTATAACTTGAGTTTTTAACTTTTTTTGACTTGAGTTTTTTTAAGAATACTTACAAGGTTGTTTTGTAATACTTAATCTAAAAAAACATAAAAAAACCTACAAACATCTTAAAAGTAAAAATATTCCACTACCATCACCCCTAAATATTAATATCAGAAAGAGATGGGTGACGTCAGCATGTGACGTCATTATCGTAACGATAATGTCAGTGTCGAATATTATGAAAAGTAATATTTTGTCATAGAGATTTACGAGTTTAATATGACATGTCATGTAGGAATTTTCTGATGTCATGTTATACATTAATATAGGCCACGAACTGGAAGGTTAAGCGTAGGAAGATCATATCGGCGCCGACATAGTGTGAAAGCATTTAAGTGGGTAGGTATGTGATGTGGCTCATTCTAGAAATGCCAAGCGAGTTCCCCCTGGAAAGGGGATTTCAGGAGTTTTTGACCAAAAATCCTCTTATCGTCCCCTGCGACTGGCAGGGGATTTTTGAACAAAACATCTAGAAATCTCTTGATAGCCTTATTTTAACAAACGTAAATAGCCATTATGTATGTAGGTATAATCTCTTCTCCATTTATAACGCCACAAAATTTCATCAAAAAAGCAACAGCTATGATTATTTGCACTATTATTAAGAGTTCTAATATTATTTTGAAGCGCTCGCGCCGAGGCTTGCTTAGTCAATCTTCACCGATTATCTAAGTTAAGCGACGTTCTGCGCGGTCACTTTTCGGATGGGTGACCGCTAATGGCATTTACATTTGAGCGGTTCTGTGCTTCGCAGGGCACGTTACTGTCCCGGCTCTAGCAGTCGTTAAGCCATGATGGTGGCCTTAAGGCGGCCTAAAAACTCCGTCACCAGTGTTGGCCACTAACTCATACGAGCTTGCTTGTTTGCTAATATTATTTTTGGTAACAGTGTGAAAACGTCCTAATCTCAAAGTTTATCACTTCGGAAACCGAAACGAGTTCCCAACTTTTAATTCTCGCTAATCTACAAACATAAATCTGAAGTTAGCATCTTTTGCGTGCACTCTCCCCACACCCCCCTCTTTTCCGTAGCGGACTGAGGGAGGGGGTATAAGGGTAGAGATTAGACAGTAGATACTGTAACTGCAAAAAACATTTGTGATTAGGTATACTTCGATTTTTTATTAAAAAAACATTGTTGAAAAAAATAACATTATTTACTTACCGCAAAATATTTTATTCCAAACGGATTTCTGTTAAATTACCCGTAAAAATAGTTTTTTTAAGGAAACTTTTTTTTTTGTATCATTATAATTTAATATAAGAAAGTAAAAGTTAACTGGATTCGAAAAGTTAAATGAAAACCACAATTATTATGCGTCCAGGCTAACCTGAACCGAAACGTTATTGAAAACCTACAAATGGGAGCTCATGTTACACTGGGTTTTTGATAGTGAAATCAGTACCTATAATGCGAATTTTTATCTTGAAAAATTAACCTTAACGTAAAGGTTCTTTCACACTGAAAAGTCCCTTTCATCTTTGTCCAACGTATTTTTTGATAATAATTGTGCTTTTTTTGCCCCATTTCGACCCTGAGTACGTCCCAATTCCTTAATAAATAGAAAGAGACAGGCGTATTTTTGATTAATTCGAGTTGTTTCTAAGTTTGCAAGATGTAAGTGAAAATTTTAAAATGTTGCCGACTTCATGATTGATGCTTCTGTTTGGTTTCAGTGAGATAAATTAAAAGAAAAAAAATATCCGGTTCCGTTTTTTGACGCTATCATTTTGACTCATTCAGATTTGCGCGACTCAAAGTTTGCGGATTGGAACCCACTACCTTAGGATTGGAAGGGGTAATAATATAAACCATAATATTATTTTACAACCTTCATGGCGCTCGTTGCTTAGTCAATCTTCACTGATTATCTAAATTAAGCGACGTACTACGTGGTCACTACTTGGATGGGTGGCCGTTAGTGGACATCTGAGCGCTTCCGTGCTTCGGAGGGCACGTTAAACTGTCTTGGCTCTAGCAGTTGTTTAGCCATGACGGAGGCCTTAAGGCGGCCTAAAAAATCCGTCACCAGAGTTGGCCACTAACTCATACAAGTGCGCTTGCTTACTACCCTCATAAGTTAAATTATAAATTAAAAGATTTGACTTCGACTCGATTGCTGGAAGTTGCAGAACTCCAGCAGTGGACTGAACCTCTACAAGCTGATCTGATGATGATTAAACATTATCTACGTATACTTATAATGATGAAGTACCATAAAACAAATTAATCATGACGTCTCATTAATCAAACAACACACTTCCTCTATCAACTTTTTTCTAAAAATATCTATTAACCCCCCTATCATTTCCCCCCTCCCCCCGCAACCATTAGGGTTCCGCAAAAAAGAGTATTATTTACTGTAGACTAATGTTTAGCTATCGTTGACCTACTTGTGTGATTTATAGGAGGTATTTTACTATGTCTGAGTTTGTGTATTCTTTTATAAGTATACTTGCCTTGTTTGTGAGAAATTTTTGGACGTGCCTCTGATTACTTCCTTTGGCGAAATCAAAGGGTTTTGAGGGAACAGTAAGTACCAATTAGATTTACCTTTTATTACCTTCTAATTTTATTGTACAAACTTATTAAATACTTATACCTAGCTTAAACTATTAAAAAACTGTAAAAAAGCCAAAAACTAAATTTAAAGATATGGATAAACAAATTATGCAGATCTATTAAATAAATGATTCTGATTCCAAAAATGGAGTTTGTATGTTTGTTTGTTCGCGGATCACGAAACTTATACCATTCGGAAGCTTTTTTTCCGGATTGAAACATAGGCTATATATTATTGAAACCAAAGACGTGGATTCTTAGATACAGCTTGAACTCTCTAAACCAAAAGCAGCCATTTGCTTCAGGTTCGTCGTATGCTGGTTGACAGATATTTTGGTGGAAAGTCTCGCACGCGTGCGAAGTCGCGGGTATCAGCTAGTCTATAGGTACCTTAGTATAAAACTCATCGTCGTCATAGAAGACATAACAATCGATACCGCGCAAGGTGATTCGTATCGCATACGACAATAATAGAACCCCCATATAAGTATCCCTTACATTTCTCGGTTACCCAATCCAGTTATCCCCTTGTAACCCAGTTTCGACGTGAAGTATCGAATGTTTTGGATATGGCATTTTTATCAACAGGAGAAGAGGCATGTCTAACTACTGGCAACAGTGTTGTGTCACAGGATATGTACTTTTACCCGTAGCGCTACCAGTAGTGTCAAGGGAAAGTAAAATTTCCCTTCACTCTACTAGTAGTGCCAAGCGGTAGTGGCTAAGAAAATAAAGGCATTTTTTTTTACTTTAGCACAAAATAAAGGTACCTACTTAAAATACACCTATCCTATTTATATTATAAACGCGAAAGTTTGTGAGGATGTATGTATAGATGTATGAAAGGGAGGGTGTATGTATGCATTTATGTAAGTTTGTTCCTCTTTCACGCAAAAACTACTGATCCGATTAGGATGAAACTTGGAATATTAATTGTCCGTGCCTTAGATTAACACATAGGCTACTTTTTATCTCGAAACATCAACGGGATCATACGAAACGCGAACAAATTCGCGGGCGGAAGCTAGTAATACATATTGTGTTTAAATAATACAAATCATACGTGAAGATAACCGATTGCATTTCTTTTGTATATTTACTAATAGATCAACTTTCAAGTCATTTAAGTACTACCATATCCAATAGTTTCGTACACACACTCACATTCCAGTGAATGATAGCTCAGTGGCGCCCTCTAGCGCTGTAATAGACTATTTTCCCAACGATTTGTCATACGGCAGCCATCTTGAAAGATGATTTGAACGGTATTTTTATGTTTTGTGATACACTACGTTTATTTATTACACACTTAGAAGGATTCTTTGTGATAGAGCTCGTCCGGAGTCAGTACTAGCACCGTGCTTATTCCGTGATTCTCCCATTGCTGTGTTCCGGTTTGAAGGGTATGAGTGCCGGTACTAATTACACGCACATATACACTTAACACTTGCCTCAGAGTGATGGACGTAGTGCAATACCACACTGGACACATCCTTTACCGGGCTCTATGAGTACCTAACTGGTAGAAAAAAGTTTTACTGCATGGTTGTATCAACGGTAATAAAATGACTTATAGTGCAACCGGTTGTACAAAAGGGAAGTAACGTTCACCATGCAAAGGTTTCCTTTTGAAAGTATAGAATAGCTACTAGTTAGTACAATAGGCAGTCTTAGCGTACAAAGCAATCTGTTCCAGGTATAGGTAATGGATTTCCTTTAGAGTATTTTCTAAGTCTTCATAACGTAACAGAATGTTAACAAAGCTTCATGATCCATGAAACTAAAATCTAATCTGACACAGCATAGATTAATACAGCCAGTTCACTTTGTACTTATAAGCGAGGCTAGATTATGAACAAACTATTGACGTTAAAACTCAGCTCAGTCGGTATAACTCTGTCTTCCGTGTGATTGTGGGTTCGATCCCCACTGAGAACAATTAATATTATATTAATAATATTTGTGTGTGATAAACTTTTATGATTTTTGTTATGTCTTCACAAAAAAAAGGTTATAAGGTATTCTATTGGCTAGTTTTCATGGTACAAGCTTTGTTAGATTCGGGACTAGAAGTGTTATAGAAACACAATTTCATGCAATGCTTATGGTAATGCTACGAGGTCTACGTAGCGTTGCAAACAGCGTAGCGCTACGTCGTAGACATCGGCCTACGACGAAGCGCTACGCTGTTTGTAATTTTGAGCACGGAATGGAGTGATCTAGTGTTTCTAGCAGGGACTGTATTCTAATACCTTGAGTTTCTACAAAATAAGTTACCGTTATATTAAGTACGGCTTAAATAATGATCTAACAACATATCATCATCAATATATATAAAACTCTTTTGAAGCTGACAGAGAATCAACGCACAGCCTAAACTATAAGTCCTAGAGGTATGACATTTGGAGGGTAGGTTCCTTATATAGTGTAGGGGCGCACTAAGAAAGGAATTTTGAAACGTCACACTCTAAAAGGTAGAACGTGAGCAACGCCGCGGGGGACGGCTATTTTTATAATATTTGGCCACTATTTCTGTTCACGAAATTCCAAAAAAATATGAGGCACAGTTATTAATTAAATTATGATTTTAACAAAGATTTTGTTAGATTTTCAATCAAAATCTTCGAAGGCTTCACTTAACGGGAAATGAGAAGACTCTAATGGTCTCAAGTATCAACTAATTTTCTCTACGAAAATTACAACTAATACAGTATTTACAATATTCACAATATTTACGAAATACACATGAAATAGTTGAGCTATCTACAAACCGTTGCAAACGATTTATAGATAACTCAACTGGTCCAATTTTCTCTAAATTCTTTTTTTACGTTTTTTTTAAAACCTATTAGAATATTTGAAACAGACCAGAGCCCTGAGTCGTATTCGCAAAGCGAACAATTTTGTATGAAAACCGGATAGTTCCCAAATCTCCTGCTAGAGGCGCTTATCCGGTTTTCATACAAAATTGTTCGCTTTGCGAATCCGTTTCCGAATGCCAAAAATAGCAAGAAAACACAACACGGACATAGACTCAGGGCTCAGTTTTATCTTCTCTTCGTATATTTGTTACATTACGGACGTTTTGTAACGCCAACCGCTTTGTGAGAGACCGTACCTTAAGCTCAAATGAGATAATACTCAATCGCATCCGTATGAAGCGGTGTATAATCTCCCCGGAAGTGCATTTGAGCGGGAAAATTAATTTCAGCAACTTTGTTCCTAATCCGGGAATTTGTCTATCATAGATATCATATTAATTTAAGCAAAATAATCTTGGATTTTTCTTCTAGGTTTAGTCAAAATTATAAAAAAATATGTCAAACTTTTTTATAGTTAGAAAATTATTCGGTAAAACCACAATTATCATTTAGAATCCTCTAGAGCCTTAAAGAATGGACAAAGAATGGCTTGGTTTTAAATACACTTTAATAGTAAAGTTTCAGTGTGTTGCAATTTCACCCTATATAAAGGCTTCAATGCAAGATAAGAGCAATGCATCACAGGGCACGTCCTCAGTGGATATGCTTAGTGACGGAACGCACTGTTTTAGATAGTGGTTACTATTTATTAGGTATATTCCACAGATCCCCACTGAGAAAAACCCAACTAGTGGGAACATCAGGTGGGAACATCAGGCGGCTTGTCATTTTTTCAGTTAGTTGTATAGAAAAAAACAGTCATTATTATTTACAACATAATCACTGTATTGGTTTTGAATATGTCTCTAAACTAAGTATTTAATTTATTATTCAAATTTAGTAGAGTTCAAATAGATGAACTAAATAACAACAATATAAAAGCCATTAAAAACAACCAACATAACATTGCCAAAACTAACGAAACACCAAAATAAACGGACAATGAGAATTGACAGCGCAAAGTTAGCGAAGTTTTTAGACATGGCGCGTCAAAGTTGCAAAAATAACATTTTATTCTGTGCTCTATTGATCCGAAATAGGTATCTGGAACTTATTTTATGACTAGCTTCTAAAATAGAAGGTTTTTGATTCATTATTTCAGACAGATCAAATATTAGTCATGGGAGTAATTTTTTTTTAAATAAAATAATCTAGAAAACCTATTAACTCTATTTTTGAAGACTTCCAAATCACTTACACTAGTAGTTCGCTTCATACCTACTAAATTATGTGAAGATCGGATAAGCGGTTCAAAAGATCTCGTCGAACAAACACACAAAGCATTTTTGCCCAAGCTGTCACTAAGATCTTCGTTCGCTTCGCTCATTTGATCATTAACAGTGATTTGGAATCAAGAATCACTATTTTGCCTAGGTACATACTATGGCCAGCATGCTGATTTACCTACTGTTCAAGCACTGATCCAGACAATCATAGATTTTTGTATGAAAATCTCTTCTCAAATCTATACTTGAGTAATGATTTTTTTATCAGCATACGACCGATATATTCCAGAAATCCCCACTAAAAAAATCCCTACCAGTGGGGATTTCAGTTTTTTTTCCCAGAAACCCCCACTGCTACGTCGTAGACATGCTACATTGCCTATGTGAATGTATACATCCCAAAACACTGACATAAGATTAAAACTAATTATACAATAAAAACAAGACGTATTATTACAACAGCTAATATTCTTAGCAAAGTTTCCATCAAACACATGTAAATCCTCCAAGTATCGCAAATTATATTTTGGCAGGCACCTACTTTACAATAAAGAATTACTTTTACAGATAGATGTGAAACAGCTCTGTCTGAGTTTCTGAGTATCCTAATTATCTTAGCCCGTTACCTTTTGTACGTTTTTTTCTGCCCCCTTTGAAAATAATTTAGTGTTTCCAGTATTTAGTATACTTTTAACTGACTTTTCTGGTATAATATAGAAAATGTTACTTAAATGAAGCGAGACACCACAAAAGGGAATTTGAGACTAACCCTTAGGCAGTGTTTATAAAGCAGTTACCTATAGATTCTTATTTCTACGTATTTTTTTTTATATTAATAAGATGTCTTACTAATTCCTAACTTAATTTGTGGGCGATGCGATGTAAGTACCGCAGGGGAGAGGCGCGCGGATGACATTTGATATTTTTCCAAGTGCACACGCGCTCTTGAGTTACGCATCTACACGCTTGAAATATCACATAATTTATGCCACAGGGCACTTAAACATTATGCAAATCCAAGGGGTTAGTCCAAGTATGTTTTAAGTTCGTCGTTTGAACTAAGTTGTGCTTATGTTAGCCAAACTTATGGGTAACAGGGCGGGCGCAAGTTTGTTTTGGTGACATCTAGCGGATTATGCTGGAACTACTTGTATAATGAGTTCGGTGTTGAATAATAGGGTTGAGTCTAGGCTGTCATTATTTTGAACTCCATAGTTTGTTATTATAATATGATCTGTGGTTTGGTTATTAGTCCTTCTAGCCAAATTAACAATCGCTTCACTAGAGTTTACCACTCATACGAGCTTGCTTGCCAAGCATTGCTAAAAAAATGAAACAAAATATTATATGAAAATGACATACACCAATCTTAAGACGTCATCGGAATCATGTCTAGCGTATATAAAATATCTACTTAGGGCTTACAGTTCCCAAAATACAAGGATTGCTTAGTTTTTTAAAACTAGATGGCGTTGTACACATCAACAAATATTTATTCATATCATCGTCATCATCCTATACCATCTTACTGTCCTGAATTAGCTCTCTTAAAGTATTTATCAGCTGTTTTACTGATTTATCTTATTGTGTCAGCTATCTCACTATTTGTCGACCCACCTCGCCATTATTCTAACGTCCTCGTTTGTAACACAAAGTGCCACAAATCTGGTAAAGCACACATAAGAACGTTACTCAGCGGCTGGGTTACGACTGTTTGCGGTAATATATAGCTTGGGCCGCGGGCGAATGGAATGCGACGAAAAAATCGACAAATCACCACTCAGGCACAGGTAGGAGAGAACAGCTCACTCCTTTATACCTACTACTAAATTTGTCAAATAAGAGTAGGTATGGTCAGTAAAAAAACATCGCTAGGTATATATACTACAAAAAAATTGGTGTTTTAACCAATGTTATTGTAAATAGAGTAGATAACGATTTGACTTTGCATACGCAAAATTTAAACTATTATAATTTAAGTGTGTCTTTGGCATATGAAATGACACTACTAAAGCTAATAGGTAACTAGTAGAATACTATATAAATGTCCCAGCTATTTATATAATCCTGTGACCAAGTAGGGCCCTTGAGATCTCAATGGTCTATTTTTCACATAGATTGCAAAGACGCTGGTAGTTATGATGTATGCCGCCACAGAGTATAAATAGTCTGTGTGTGCGTTATCGTGACGAATGGCAACTTTTTATGATACAGTTATGGTATGCTCGTAAAAGTCGGAGTAAAATTGTTTAGGTGCAAAAAGTTTATAGTTCTGAGTGGGGATCGAACCTGCTACCTTTATGTTATATGCTATTAAATGTGTGATTAACTATTTATATATTCCAGAAATCCCCACTAAGAAATCCCTACACGTGGGGATTTAAGGTTTTTTTCAAGAAATCCCTACTAAGTATTAAAAGTTCGCTAAGATAAAAAAATTCTTGCTAGAAATCTTAATTTTCTTGAACACTCATACCTAAAGATGTGAAATATTCAGGTTATATACCTAGTTACTCATAAAAGTTACAGTAAAATAGTTAAATTGCAAAAAGTTGATAGTCCTTGGTGGGGATCGAACCTGCGTACCTTCATGTTATATCCTAATGCTGACTGTGTGAAAATAAAAGAAATAGGCTAGAAGTTAAGCTTTTGCATAACCCCACTGCTACGTCGTAGACATGCTACGTCGTAGCAGTGGGGATTTCTGGAAAAAAAAACTTTAATCCCCATTGGTAGGGATTTCTTAGTGGGGATTTCTGGAATATATAAAAAATCAGCTTTTGTTAACTCATCGAGTAAACACAATTGAAACTCGAGCTATCGTTGACCGTCAGACTGTCAGTTACTCCGTTCCTCTAATTGACAGCTGTACGTGCCCGTCAGCTCTGACCACTCAACAGTCGACTGTTGCAAAAAGCAGGTGAAGCCCTCTTGAAACTTTGGCCTTTTTTAGCGATGGAACAAGCATACGGCCCACCTGATGTTACTCGGTGTAACTAAGTACTAAGGCAATTAATTGATTTAATATTTTTCTTTGCCATAAATATTGTTTTTTTTTATATTATTAGTAGGCAAACAAACGTACGGCCCGCCTGATGGGAAGCGGTTACCGTAGCTTATGGACGCCTGCAACACCAGAGGTATCACATGCGCATTGATTACGGATAGGTAACGCATTTAAGCTTCTTTATACCTACATTTTTATGTGCATATATTCCACCTATGAAAAAAAGAATGAACGAGTTCGGCCATCATTTAACTTTGAGTTACATTGCGTAGCCGCTTTGGGCCTTAAGCACTACTGCTCAAAATTTGGCAAGTCACCACGCAGTGTAAGTTAAACAACAAAACCTTATCGTTTCGTCTAGCAGACACAGCCTCACGACCCACATTGGATTACTCCTAATATAATTTTGCTGCAAGAAGTTAGTAATTAGTTTATTATAGTTAATAGTTGGTGGTAAGCGGGTAGAGTTTAATATATAAATAAAAGATTCCGTGGTATTTTTAACCACCAACCGAAAAACGGAAGAGGTGTTATAAAATTGACGGCGTTTGTCTGTCTGTGCCCTTGTAGCTCTGAAAGTTAGAGATCCGATTTTTTTTTTGTAAAAAAAGTAAAAAAATATTTTTCAACACACTTGCTCATAAAGTGGCTCTATGGTCACTGCAATTAGGCACATAATGACACCCATAATCAAACTGTGACTTTTTCATTGCTATAACTCACTAGTGAGTTATAGATTTTTTTTTTGAAATTTTTTGGTTGATTTGCTTTGTTCTTAAAAAAGTTTTTATTCTAAAAAAGATCGTGTCCAATAGAACAAATAAATTAATGTTCCTATTGCTTGCTCATTTCATGCAACTTCTTATTTAAATAGATAATTTTAACTCGTACGTGTTTAATAAATAAAACTTTCACTCAAATATAACTTTTGTTTTCTCTGTAATAAAAGAAAACTTTAAATTCCCCATTTTGTACGTGGCAGAATATACGCAAACCCTATGTGCGGAAAATAAAAAAAAACCTCATCCCATTCTTTAGTCTGTGGCCGATCGCAATGCGCGCGCATAGGAAATTTTTCCCGCCATAGCGAAACATTTTTCAAAACTCGTTTTCACTGTTGAAATTATAGTTATTTTATTCACAAGTGTGTTGAAAAACGTCGTATGATACACGTGTGTATTGGTGATTACCGTCCTCGGCTCTCTTAAGACCCTCGCCTACGGCTCGGGTCTCAATGGCACCTCGGCGGTAAGCACCAATGTACCACACTAGTACCATAATGTACTATTATTATGGTTTATTCCCATCGAGCCCATCGGCGCACTGGTGGGCCAGATGGGAAAAATCCCAATGAGCCCACTATGTAACGCGGAGAACATAAAATCAGAGAAATACTATAATATAAACTTATTTTGCAATTAACCAACTATCCAATCCCATCCCACTAATATAAATGTCAAAGTTTGGATGTTTGTGTTCTAATCACGCTGAAACCACTATCCAATTTGAATGAAACTTAGAATATTATAGTTCGTAACTTGAATTAACACATAGGATAGTTTTTATCACGGACCATATATATACAGGATCAAACGGGACGCGAACGAAGCCGCGGGCGGAAGCTAGTAGTCGAATAAACGTTATTGATCAAGAAACTGTTTGTAGATGGCTCAACTTTTTCATGTGTATTTTGTAAATATTGTATTAGTTGTAATTTTCTTGAATTGATTTAGTTGAATAAATTGGTTTATTGGCATAATCCCCACTAAGTTGTCCCCGCCAGTGGGGATTATGACAATCTACAAAAAAATGTTGGCGTTTTCTCCACTATCTTGGCTGGTGGGGATTATGAGAATAAAGATAATTTAAGTTTATTTTCTATTATCAGTCCGATTCAGTTACATCGATAAGAAACTTGAAATCAATTATATAAATTGTTACAAACGAAGTGTCACATACACAAAGTAGGTACTTAACACGTAAAAGCCACTCGACTTTGCTTATACAGAAAGGTGCGTCTTTGAACCACGCTCAGACTAATTTACGTGTGGTTGGAATCTACAGGATGTTTCATATAATTTGATGTCCTTGAATTGAAATGAATGGGGTTAAATTCAGTTGTAAATTAAAAAAAAAAATTATAGTAGGTATTAGATTGTTTATAAGTACCTACCCGTGTTTTATATCTATGTTTTTACTATAACTATGATAACCGAACAGCTGCTTTGCATTCTGTACTGGGTTGTAGGTTCAGTTCTTGCTAAGGACACACTTTAATAAAAATGAAACGTCATGCTATAGCGATAACCTTAGGTCGAATACATTTAACGAAGCAGGTTCAAAAAGATGTGGTCTATTTATGTACACAACTAATTATACTATTATCAGCGGAAATCGATCGCATAACTACAAAAACCTATAGGTATAAAGCGGAGCGCGCGCTTGACTCGTTCACTTGCGTTTCAGACTTCGAGGAGTTCACACCTCTCGAATATTGTTGAAATGGGCTGTTACTCTGAATTCAAATTGTATTTTAATAAATAATCCTGACTGATGTTTTTAGTTATGAATTAATTTCGTAATAATTAAAATATTTTGGACTTGTTATAATTTCCTTGATCTTTATTTTAGTGGTTTTACATAGAAACCGCTTATTCTATTTTATTTCTTACACCGACCTCTTATAAGTCAGTCATTTAAGTATTTTCTATATTTAGGTTACAATACTGAAAACTTGAGTTTCAAGCATCCTGTAACTCACCCCACTGGGCCTTTTTACAAGAGCTTCTGACAGTGACATCGGCCTGACAGGAGCACCCAAATGAAAGCCTCTCACAGCGCGGCGAAGTGGAGTAGGACAACTGACGAGTTCACAGTTTTGACAGCTAATGTCAACGAGCTTTGACAGTTACAATAAGTGGATGTTCAAGAACTCAACTTCTTTGCGGCTTTCTTAAGTGGATGTTGTGTTCTTTGTTTATTGAGTTTACGATTTTGACAGGTCCTTATGGTGACAGTAGAATGAGCTTAGAGTATCGTTGTCTTTGTGTTAATTGTATTTGGAAACATCTTGTATAGTTTCAAGCATTAAAAGATTGAATGTGGGCGATTCAAGATCTCTCTTAATCATAAATAGAGTCGCTTTTACATTTTTTAGAAATCAATAATACCTTTCGTTTTGTAGATTTTTAACCAAATATCATTAAAATCTGCCGTTTTGATTTCAAACGAGTTTATATTTAGTTTAGTAAATCAGTTGTTTTGGATAGCAATCTTTATTTTTCTTCAAATTGGAAATAAAAAAAATATAAAAGGCCGCACCGCGCTATTATAAGTACTTTCTGACTAAAATTTAAATACCTAAAGCACTTTTATGAATCATAGGTCACTTTGTAAATAGATATTCTAAATAGTCAGAAAAACGCAATAATTATACATAATTACTTCGATAACACCAAACAAATTATACACGAAACCAAATAAATAAGTATTCACAGATATTGATTTTTTTAAAAATAATTTGTATAAATGCTTTTTCCCGATTCAAAAACCTACATGTAAATTAATTTTAAAAAAACAATATTCATACTTCAACAACAAAAAAAATATTATCCAAATAAGTATGAGTGGTTTTACTTCAAATTAATTGCGCTGTGACACATTTAAGTGCCCCTACATTAGAAGTAGACGTGACGAAATTCAGTTAATTAATCTCCGGGGTTGTTTTAAGTTAGTGTTTAATTATCTTTACGACTAAGCATGCGTTTATAATAGCTCTAGATTATTTAGTTACAACCTAGAATTTTTTAATTATTAATCAACACCTTTTTATCGCTGACAGTATTTCACTTTGTAAAAAAAAAATTGGGACCAAAGTAGAATATTAGTTAAAATATTGGTAGTGTTTTGGCCCAGTGGAATGAGATACTGATGGTCCGAAACAGGAATAAATCCATAAAAACCGAACAGACCAGAATAAAAAGACAAAAAGAATAAAAAAAAAATATTTCATGACATTTCACACAACGCCCTCTAGTTTCAAACTAAGCAAAGCCCTACTATACAATTTGCAACAAACAAATATTTATTTTTAGTGGGGATCGAACCTACGATCTGCATGGAAAGCAGCGCCCATATAAGCTCTGAACTGCATTCGCTGCCCAGCATAATGTCAAGCGACGTGGCTACAGATATACGAAAACAAGAAGCTTTTGACGGCAAAAAACGCGCTGAAACGCGCTAATGTCACTATTTAGTCACAGAATACCTATGATTTAGTACCAACTTTTTATGACACAACTAATTGCCCTCCAGATAGAGATGGGCACGTACCCGGGTATATACCCACTTTGGGGTATAGACCCAAATGGGTATATTGGGTATATAAATAATAATAATAGGCCTTTACATCTATTGAAGATGATTTATACAGCGTCAGGAGGCAACCTGTGCCTACACTTAACGACACACTGTAGTGCCTGGGACAATGTTTAGATGGAGTAGGCTTGTAGCACCTATACCATCCTCTCAGCCTAGTCAGCCATATCCACAGGAAAGACAAGGTCAATACGTGCGGAACTGACTAAGCCGCGGGTTTCCTCACGATGTTTTCCTTCACCGTTAAGCTCGTGTTAATGCGCATATAAATTTTCCGAAACGAAAAATCCATTGATGCATGGCCGGGTTCGAACCCACGATCTTCGGATCGAAAGTCAAGGTGCAATTCCACTCGGCCAACACGGCTTCTAATTGGTGGCTGGGTATATACCCACTGCTCATCTCTACCGCAAGAGCTATACCGACGACAGCCACAACATAAAGATGTTTTAAGTTTACAAAAAAGATAAACTAAAGGTAAGTTACTTTCAAAATGTAAGTGCCAACATACTTCCTGTCCACTCAGCATAAACTTAAACTTAACTTAAAACTTGTCTTAAACTATACAAAATCTTAAAATACATCTGTAAAGTTCTTGAGATGGAAATTCTTCTCGAGTGCTGGTACATAATGCAGCGGCCGCCATATTGAAAAAAAAATCAGTCAAGTGTGAGTGGTGACACGACTCTTAGTGTTCCGTATATTTTGAACCGACTTTAAAAAAAAGAGGAGAATCTTAATTCGACTGTTCTTTTTTTTGTATCATTCCGCAAATTATGAATCAATTTTGATGATTCTTTGTTTTTGGTAGATCATTTCAGAGGTGGAGTTAATGACGGGCTTGAGACATTTTGATAGATCTCTGCCTAACCGCCTATTATCAGGTAAGCCATTTGCAAAATGATTAAAAGTGATCAGTGAGATTTTATTGAATAAAAGCTTTTGACTTTTAACTTTAACTTCGACTTTTCTTTTATTAAAAAAAATCGAACTTTACATCAGATTAGATTGCGGTCAAACACTTTCCTGTTTCGTAAGATAAATAACGTGGTTTTTATTTAACTTCTCAAGTGCGGAACCCTAAGAACTAAACCTAAAGAAAAACGGATAACCACTTTAAGCGTAGGCTTTCATGGTCTTTAGAGTGCCTGTGGCATAGCGCTGGAAATGTACTGTTAGCATCATAAATTGATATTGCTAGTCTAGGGTATAATATATTAAGAATACTATTTTTTGTTTAAAGGGTCTGGGGCAAATAGGACGGAACCCAGGTCCCAAATGTTTGTTAAACTTGCAATGATGGAACTTTGTTTGTTACAAAACACACACAATGCAGTTTTTAAAAATGTAACAATTTTACTATAAAGCAGCGGGAATCATTAGTTATTAGACATTTTACTTTGAAAAATGTGTCTCTTTCAATGTTGTTTATCGTATTTACAGGTGTTTACGTCAAAATAATAACTTTATTTTCCGTTTTCGTGACTGTCACTGCATAATAAATTATGATAAAGCTAACAAAAGTTATATATAACAAAATTAATCTAAAAATTAACTAAATGTATGCAAATCGGGACCCGAAGTACAAACACGCCTAAAAAAGGACAAAAATATCATATTTAATATTATATTAGGTATAACGAGAGCTGGTGTCATCCAACAACAAAGTATAATTTACATATAGCATCATTTTTGACCTAATTTGAGTCTAGACGACTTTTATTAACTTTTTTGTCAATTTATTTTTATTGAAAAGGATTATTTTATACAAAAAATTCTGTAACAAGTGTTTTGTCAGATTAATACAGACAAAAACTTGTGGTTTTCCTTGCAAAAGGTTTTAGTCGCATAAATTTATTTACCTAGTAGATTTCAACGCCTAGGATAGGTATAGGATTTTGATAATATTCAAACACTGAATTTAAATAGGTATCTAGAGATCATCGATTATCAGAGAATATAGATGTATTCTAAAGTTCTTTGAGCAAATTCGAAATTTGCTAAAAAAATCCGTATTTTTTAGTTTTGCTATCTAAAATCTTTATTTATAAAGATAATTACTGTTATTATTGATACAGTATTAACACTATTTACGAAGTATGTATTTTAAAATTATGTAACAATGACAACAAATACAAATTTAGTTTTTTAAATTTCACATTTTGTTAAGATAATTAAATAATAATAAAGAAATACTCCAGCGCCAGTTTTACATGACTAGACAAAAACAAACTCACAAACATTAGGTTTTATAATAAGTTATAAGTATCAATAACTTTTTACAGTTATTAGGTTATGGATAGCTTATAAAATAAATGAAGTACCCTTTCAGTTAAATTAAAATTGTTCATCGCATCATAAAGTTTCATTTGAGGCGCCATCTGGGTTTTAACCGACTGCTACAAAAGAGGTTAGTGTTATAAATATAACTTAGATAAGTAGGTCAGAGACGATTTCATAAAAAAAATATTCACAAAGAAAATTACAACTGTTCTATTAGGTACATAATACAGTATTTACAATATATGTATTTACAAAATACACATAAAAAAGTTGAGCTATCTACAAACCGTTGCAAACGATTTATAGATAGCTCAACTGGTCCAAATTAAAGTTAGTATTTAGTATCCCATTAATATTACAAATGTCAAAGTTTAGATGTTTGAGGTTTAATCACACAGCGACTGATAGGCCGATTTGGATAACAAGCAAGCTCGTCTGAGTTAGTGGTCCTGGTGACGGAGTTTTTAGGCCGCCTGAAGGCCTCCGTCGTGGCTTAACGACTGCTAGAGCCGGGACCGACAGTTTAACGTACCCTCCGAAGCGCGGAAGCGCTCAGATGTAAATGGCACTAACGGTCACCCATCTAAATAGTGACCGCGCAGAACGTCGCTTAACTTAGTTAATCGGTGAAGATTGCCTAAGCAAGCCTAGCAACGAGCGCTTCGCCGATTTGGGTGAAACTTGGAATATAATAGTTCGTAACCTAATCAGCCCCCAAGTACCGTTCTTGTCGATCGCATAATTTGACATTTAGAATCGTCAAAATTTGTTTTATCGACAGTTGCGGGTACGTTACCAACTTAGTCGATCGGTAGACAAATTCGTGAAATTTTAACGAATTGGCAATGGTGTATGTTTACTATGTTTTGATTCTGACAAACGAAAGTGAACCTTATTTTGACGATCGTAAGGCAACGTTAAAATTTGTCGACAAGAGATCCGTACTACCATGGAACGATACGATTCGATACGTTTATTGACTTTAGCGATCGACAACTAAGCGATCGATAAGAACGGTACTTGCACTGCTGAGTAGTGATGCTCGATGAAATGTTTAAAAATAATTGTCCCGCTGCGGGATTCAAACACCGTCTCAGCCGTCAACAGATTCGTGTAAGTTAGTTCTAGCGGTGTCTAAACACGACTCAATTTGGGGAGAGTCGGCTAAGAGGCTATAAATCGTACCTCGGACTGATTTGCGAGTTTCCGCTGATGGACCTCGAGTGTGGTGATAGGCGAAGCGATTTCTGAAGGTCATGACCTGTTATTTGAAGGTTAACGCTTATTTTTCAGTCAAATCGTAACGGTCATGACTAGATTTAGAAACTATCGCCATCTAGTAGCGCCATCTAGTACGTTTCATAAGAACTGCTATAAATTTCACCGATAGATCTCACTGTTGCTAATCAAAGTCAAAGTCCAATATCTTTAATTTAGTAAAATCACAAGGATCATTTAGAATCGTCTTATAAACCAGATAATTCTTACAATTTCTCGCGATCAAAGCCTAAAAGAACGGGCAATGAACTACGGCCTAGTCTCTAGCGTTTTCAACACAGACTTATTTCATTGTTCTAATCGCTCCCGCTAGCACTAGCACCACACCCTTACCCACTAAGGGCTTGGTTAATTGAAGAATTATAGCTACCCTCCACCATTACTGTTACAAATTTGATAACAACACGCAACCGATTATAACCTTTACTACGATGAGCTAAAGTTCATTTTGAGAATGTCATTAGCGTTTATATCGTGCCGTAAAGAAATGGATATTGAAAGGTTAAATAAAATAAATAAAAGGTCATAATATGAATAATGTTTTAATTTGCAATAGAATATTTTTATGGGCATAAAATACAGGGTATTTTTCAGGTACATAAGCACGAACAAATCATCCAGAAAGGAGGGGTTCTAGGGGGCTAAAACCACTTCCTCCCCCTCAAAACCTCTGGGTCTACCCAAGGACTTAGATTTCTTAAAAAAAAACACTAAATAGCTGGATCAAAACCGTAATTTTGAATCCATCATTGTCCAGGTACGTCAATGTGTTAAATGGATCGAAATAGCCCAAAAATAGACGATAAGCAACGATTTAGATGCGTTACAGCTGACATTTTTTTAGTAGAGTTGAACCCCTAAAGAGTTCGTTGAGAGATCTACTAAAAGTTGAAAAAAAAAAGTAGGAAATGGCGTCTAGAGTAAAAATGTTGTCAAAGCCCATTACTTTTTCAGTCTCATTGAAAATAACACTGCATTTGCAATTAGAGTTGTAAAGAAAAGTTTTAACTTGGCAGTAAGTCCTTGCTACTGTTCGTTTTCATGTAATTTGTGCTTTATTGCCATGTACGTAAGATCCAATTTGAGTATTCAAGGTGCAAAGTGTTTTTGTTTTGTCGACTTTGCAGATCAGTAAAGGAGTTTACTCGACGACGTTATAAAGGATGTTTATTAAGAAAAAAAAATATGTACTTAAGTATTACTAAGCAATCTAGGTAGTTCCCATAAAAAAATACAAATGAAAATATTCTTGGACATTACACATAACGCCCTCTAGTCCCAAACTAAGCAAAGCTTGTACTATGGGAACTAGATTGCTGATAGAATACTTATTTTACACTATTTTAGTAAATACATACTTTTAATATACAGGGTGTTACCAGACCACTTCCGAAAACGAAAGGGGGAGCTACAGCACACCAAAACCCAACCCAAAAAAAAACAGTTATCCTGAAAAATAATTATAGCCGGAGAATACAATGTTTAAAGATTTGTATTTATTTCGCCAGCCCGCAATGTACGCATTCACGTAGGTAAGGTCGAGGCGTAGTACTATTATTTATTCTGTGTCGTAAGTGCCTACTAACGTAGGTAGGTACTAACGTAGGTCGCTCGCACGTCGCGTACTTGAATGACCCGCGATGAACTCTCAGCTGTTCATGCTGTAGTAGACGTAATCTGCGTGCTGCGTGTACATTGCTGCTTTATTTATTTTATTTGTTTTTTTGCTTTTTTAAATGAGATAATTAGGTAGATATGTCTTATTATGTTGTACTGTGTGTATGTAACTAGAAAAAGAATTAAAAAGAGATAGTCAAGTCAATTTTTTTTTTCGCGATTTTTTTCGCTTAATGTTTTTAGTATCATGGTCTGATTGGAACCTCCAAGTTTTCGGAAGTGGTCTGGTAACACCCTGTATAGTAACACCAGGCAGAATCAACAACTAGGTTTGCCACACACAAACGTTTGTTCTTGATAGGGATCGAACCCACGACCCACAGCACGGAAGGCAAAGCTACTACCGACTGAGCTGTGACGCTTGTCAATAGTAAAAGCTGGCTTTCGAAAATAGAGATTGTTAGAAATGTCCATGAATTAATTTATTTGTTCTACAATGAAAATATTTTCTTTTGAAGGATAGAAATTCCCCAGAAGTAGTTGTTCTGAGAACTATACTCTAAGTCTCCGTCATACAGCTCAATTTGCAATGAACGCAGATGGCAAATTAAGCATTAGAGAATAACCCAACCAACAAACAAACAAACAGATCAAAGTACACTTTGAAGTAAGGGTTTAGTCAAATATTATAAATCTTTGTGTTTAATTGTAATTTTGCGTTGTGTGTTGAAGCGGCAATGTTTTGATTATAATACTGACTTAAGTTTTTGCTAAGTTAGCAACCGCATTAAGCTACTTTTACTTAGGCTGCAAACGCAATTCGCAACCAAGTCGCGGCGACCGCCTTAGCGTTCCCTTCAAAATGTCAGTCGCGCGACTCTACTGCAGTTAAACGTCGATCAGAGCGTCGTACGCTTCACGTTCCAGTTCGTAGTCACGTGATAGTCACTATTCTAGATTCTCTATTCCCGGGCTGCTAAATCTTCTGCAAGGTATTATGGCCTGCCTATTGCCACTTCTTGATAATTTTAAGAGCTATGTTGGTGGTTTGGTCTACGTTTCGCCTTCTACTTTAGCCCCTTACATATCCCCTTAGTACCCTCCTGTTGGATTCGCTAGTGCTTAGGTACATGCATTTCACACTTTGTACAATCCGCAACAAAAGTACACGCAGTCAGCGTTCCACAGTCGTAAACTTTATTGTCGCACTTTTATGGCGCACTGTACATTGTTGTCTATGACAGACGCTTTAAGTTCTCAAGAGATTTGTATTTACAACTCGTTTATGGGAGTGTTGTAAAAAGGACCATTACCGTTGTCAGCTAAATTATGGACAAAGCAAGCAAGCTCGTATGAGTTAGTGGCTAACTGGTGACAGAGTTTTTAGGCCGCCTTAAGGCCTCCGTCGTGGCTTAATGACTGTTAGAGCCGTGACAGTAACGTGCCCTCCGAAGTACGGAAGCAGTATTTCATTTAAGTATTTTATCAGCAATCTAGTTCCCATAGTACAAGTTTTGCTTAGTTTGGGACTAGAGGGCGTTGTTTGAAGTGTCCAAGAATATTTATTTTTCCTTTACTATTTTTGAGAAAAGTTTAAAAACAAACGCAACCACATATACCTAGGATTCCTAGTGTTATATCTAGGATCCTAGTCTTTATGCTAGTCTTATTCAAAAGTACAGCTTAAGTATGTTTAGTGCTAGAGTGCAACAGTAACTGTGTATTAAATGCTGCGTTTACACTGGACGAGTTGGCAGCGCCAGTAACTTAGTATAATACTAAGCTAGTGGCGCTGCTAAATTGTCTACTAAATTCTAATCAAGCTCGTATAGCAACGACGTGGTTCTCAATCAAGACATTTCAATACTTTAAGGTAAGTTATAGATGAGAACTTAAGCTTTTTATGGCTTTTTTATACTTAAATTAACTATTTTAAAATATTACCTAAGCGCTAGTAACTTAACAGCAAAGTCTTATATTTTTTGTGTCTTTTATGATTAAAATTTGCTTGTAAATGCAAAAGACTAAACACGGTGTAACAATTCCAAGCTAACATCGAGTTTATTAAAACAGGGTTACAGTTGAGACATCTATGGCTCATTTCAGTTTTCCCCTGCGTAGGGGATTGACTGTCATGGTCATTCCTACAAAAACCCCCCATTAACTATGCATAAAGCTTCGGTCACACACAGCGAATACTCGCGGCGAGTAGGCATTCGCAGCTAGTATTCGCTGTGTGTGACCGAAGCTTTAGACAGTCAGTAACTCTCCCAGTGTAAACACAACGCGAGAGTGTTTTAGTAGCTCATTTAGTAGAGTTTATACTTGCGGCAATCGTAAAATTCACTGAAATATTTTCCGGTTGCTATGAGACAGTTGCATATTCTTCTACTAGAATATTTTTAACCACTACTACGGAGATTACTCGTACTATTTAGTAACCACGCGCTCGCGGCTAGGCTTGCTTAGTCAATCTTCACCGATTATCTAAGTTAAGCGACGTTCTGCGCGGTCACTATTTAGATAGGTGACCGTGGCATTTACATCTGAGCGCTTCCGTGCTTCCGAGGGCACGTTAAACTGTCCCGGCTCTAGTAGTAGTTTAGCCATGATGGAGGCCTTAAGGCGGCCTGAAAACTCCGTCACCAGAGTCGACCACGAACTCCACATACATTGTAGCAGTAGTAGAGCTTCTTGTGATAGAGCTCGTCTGGGGATCAGACTAGCACTACTAAGATAAAATCGGTGAAGATTGATTAAGCAAGCCTAGCCACGAGCATTTCAATATGCTAATGTTCTAACTAGCAATTACGATTTCAATATTTATACAGGCATCATAGCTCAGTTGTTAGTAGCTCTGCCTTCCGTGCTGTGGGTCGTGGGTTCGATCCCCACCGAGAACAAACATTTGTGTGTGGCAAACATAGATGTTTGTTCTGTGTCTGGGTGTTACTATGTATTATAAGTATGTATTTACAAAAATAAATGTATATATGTATTCTATCAGCAATCTAGTTCCAATAGTACAAGCTTTGCTTAGTTTGAGACTAGAAAGCGTTGTGTTTTTTAAATGTCCATGAATATTTATTTATTTATTTTATTTATACCGTTGAATATGGCCCGGATTTTGGTTCGTGACTGTATTTAGTACTCTCTTACACGGAATTATTCAGATAGTGAAAAACTTTTGAAATCACTGAAGAATATATAAGTGAAACTCTACTTTTTCAATAATAAAGTTGAATTGAATACGAAGTCAGATAGCAAAAAGTTTTCCCTTCATTTCTGGGTGATCATTTCTAGGTGAAAGTCTTTTAGAGGTAATATCTTAGTTCTAGTTCTGCGTCTGCGCGGTCACTATTTGGATGGGTGACCGCTAGTAACAATGACATTTGAGCGAAATAAAAAAGAGCGAAGAAATTTTTTTTTTTTTTTTTTTAATACAGAACTTAGAAGTATTAGGAACTTATATTACTTTTGCAAAGTTTGAGAAAATATTTAAATAGTTGATTGTACACGCAAAATATATATAATATTATATTTTACAATAGGTACCTGTAATTTTGTGGATTTGAATATGTATTTTAATCTATCAATAGTCGTTTTGGACCAAAGCAACAGAAACCTTGAAATAATATAATTATCGCTTACTGATTTTCATAAAACCCGAATAAAACTCTGAAATTCCCATGAAAACAAATGTTTCTAAAACAAGATATAACACACCCCTAGCCACAAGGGATGATAGGACATCAACAAGGGTCGTAAACAAACAATTTTTGGTAAATATACACAGTAAATTGCTCGCGAATTTTTAGGCACGGTAGGTATACATCATGACAGGGACTTGGGCAAAAAATATCGTTGAAGTTGACGACGTGGTGTAAAAACGATCTTAGGAATGTATTCCCAGTACTCTTTTTTTTTAATTTTGTGTATTTAGGTACCTACCTAGGTCTAAATACCTCCAAAAAATTATATTATTATTTAGTCTCTTATGAAAGTTTTCTGTAGCTACTCTTAGTAAATTGAGTTTAGAATCTCAAAAGTAGATTGATAGATAGAAGATAGAAAAAACTTTATTGCACACCTTAACCTGTGAATTACAAGAAAATAAAAAACAAAACTGCAGCGATCTCTTCCAGACAATCTTGGACGGAAAGTACACCCTGTAAAAGTATTTTTTAAATACTATATAGGTAACCGTTTGACCACAAGCTTACCTGAAGTTAAGCGATGACGTGGTCGACGATTTAACACGGTTACCTAGAAGATACCTATTCACTCTACTCTACTTACATTCTAATCAACACAATATATAAAGTATTTATTGTGGTAAATGTTATCTGAATATTCTTTACCAATACAGACGAACATGAATTTATAAGGATTTCTTATTGGCCGTCGAAACTCTAGAATTTATTAACATTGAATGCTTTTTCCTTTGAATAATGAATTTTTCAATATACTGTACGGCAGCCAGCCAAAACCTCAATCCACTTATCAAAACCTAGATCTAGATCCAAATATAAACCTAGATTGTAAGCACTATAGCACTAGTCTTGCAAGAAACTCTTTGATATGTGTAAATTCTGTATTCTGATGGAGAAGGCCCAATATTCCTTTCTAGAATAACTACTAGAATACCACTAGAATATCACTGCTGAGTATATCCTTATGTCCACCAGTAGGCTTCTACATGCTATTAAGATGATGATGTAATTATGTAAACCAAATTTGCAACTGGTATCACCAGGCACATTATTCCCGTTCGTCCCACTGAACATGTTGATGGGACGAACGCGAATTTTTAAAACTTCCCATTCGTCCCACCAGTGGGACGACGCACTGAGACGAATGGGAATGAACGAGTTCACATAACCTTCCTTACAGTTTTTAAGGATGTTGAAGGGTCATAAGGGTAATCAAAGTCACGTCCAAACATTACATTTGACATAACATTTGCAATAATTTCTTTTCCATACCACGTAGTTTTTTTTTTATGAAATATAGGTAACCGTTTGACCATAATCTCACCTGATGTTAAACGACGATGTGGTCGACGATGTAGCACGGTTACCTAGAAGATACCTTCTATTTAGATTTTCTAGTGAAGTTAGTCAGAGACAAGTCCAAACATTACCTATAGCTATTTTTAACTGTTTAAATCTCTTTCTATTTTATTTAAAACTATATCTAACTGGTGCCAAATACTGAAATTTTTCTCAATAATATTTTTCATATAAAAAATAAAACCCACATGTTTAATATAAAAAGTCAGAAAGTTTTACCCGGCTCTTTCTATCTTATACACTTCTATATATAGCTGTTTCATTCACACCGCGGTACAGAATTTAATTTGACTAAAAGCAACAATTTATAATTCCGAACAGACGTCATAACCTACGAAATAAATAGTACAAGAGCCAGTGAGTAAGGTTTGTACGTCATATTTACTGAAATTTTATTTTATTTCAAGAAGGTATCAAGATTTCATTTTAATCAACATGCCTCAGGGTCATCACGGATATTAAAGTCTTCCATTATTAAAACATATTTTTAGAATAGTTTCAAGAATTTATACAATATTTGTGAGTGTTGGTAGTTGTTTAGAAATGTATTAATTTAGTATTAAATGTTATAAATTAAGCAACAAAAATCTAAGAACACTGAAACAAAATATAATCCATGTTAAGCTTTGATTATTCGTTAATAAATTTTATTTAGTTTCTACAAGTATAATATAAATTAATTGAAATGAAATACATTTATTTTGTCATCAAATTACTACCAAGTTCTACTCCACTATAGTAAGTACCAAATCCACAGACAAAAACTAGTACTTTGTTGCGGTACCTATCACAATACTCACGTACCTAAAATGACTTAGAAGTCAAACGTCGTAGTAAAATTGAATCCAACTTTGACGTGTGAACTGGTTCGCCCGCCAAACTTGGTTTCGTATTTTAACAATACAGTTTTTGAACTAGTTTGACGTAAGAAAACAACCACTGGTGCTTGAACTATAATAATATAGAAACCAGGTTCATGCCAAGAGTAACGTTCATTTTATTATAACTGTTTATTTTTATTGTTTTTATTAACTTCCGTAAGTAGCAACATTTAATTTGTGCTATATTTGTGGTCACTTGCATATTAAGCAAGCTTTTATTAAGATTTTATAGTACTACTAAAATATGTACTTAGTAGTGTCACTTGCAATTTAAGCTAGTTGTTAAAAAGATTTTATAGTACTACTAGAATTCTTAGTAGTAGAGCTTCTTGTGATAGAGCTCGTCCGGGTTCAGTACTAGCACCTATTTCTGCTGCTTGCTTAGTCAATGTTCACCGATTATCTAAGTTAAGCGACGTTCTGCGCGGTCACTATTTGGATGGGTGACCGTTACATTACATAAAAGCGCTTCCGTGCTTCGGAGGGCACATTAAACTGTCCCGGCACTAGCAGTCGTTAGGCCATGACGGAGGCCTTAAGGCGGCCTAAAAACTCCGTTATCAGAGTTGACCACTAACTCATACAAGCTTTATATCTGTGGCATAGTGATGCTCGCATTGCTGTGTTCCGGTTTGAAGGGTATATATGGGTGCTGGTTCTGTGCTGGAGTCACCGGTAGTTTTTATCCAATTTTCACAGCAGTAATGTTTTTTTTTTCTGTTCAAAGATTATATTTTCTATGTAACACTCAATTTATTTTATATCTCAACTACCACTCAATTTGCGCCATCTAATAATTTATCGCAAAATGGTATTCGAATATAAACCTTATCTTTATAGCGGTAAAGATTATACTCGCATAACCTTATTTTAGGGTTCCTCAAGAAAGTTTAACGCGTCATTACGCATGCTATAACTTGCAGGAAAGTCGTAAAATAATATTACCATAAACATGTTTAGATGTGAAACTAGTCCGGTTTTTTGTTGTAAAAGAAAAATGTCACCGGAATAAAATAGGTTTTATTTTTTTCTAGACTAGTGAAGTATGTGAAATCGTACTTTTTTTTTCTATTGTTATTTTTATTACCTAGCGGGAAAAGGGGCTTAGATAAAAATAATCACCTAGAAATGTTTTTATACACAACTAAAATTCTTGGGTACATTCTGTTGGTTTGTCCCTTCTAGAAGTAAAATTATAAAAAATACTTTTCAGGTTTTTTTATTTACTTAGTATTAGTTTACTGAACGCTTTTCAGTTTGCCATTAGATTCAGGGTTCAGTTAGACTATACTATTTGTCAGCTTAGTAGCCGTTTTAGACGAGTTTCACCTCTATGTCACCTCCTTTAAATTTTCGTGGAAAAAATAAAAAAAAGTAGTTTAATCCAGGTCCAATGGGGCCATCTAATGAAGCTTAACATAGCGTTTCCTTCCGTTATTGTTAGTTTAGTAAAAAAATCTACAAATAATTTGACACGAGAGGTCAGCACAAAAGTATGTGATAATCGTAAACGTTCGTAACGGTAATGTATTCGAGATACACTGCGCGGTGATCCTGCAACGCTCGGAGGTCGAGCCGACGTTGACGCGCAATATGAATCGAATACGTTAGGTTTATGGAACGCGACGAGTGTCAGATATTTATTTGGCCTTCAATTTTCTAGCTATTTTAGAAAACTCGGTAGAAAATTCTCTTTATTTTCGTAGACAATTTTTACTTTTCCGTGACACTACTGGTAGTGCTACGGGTAAAAGTACATTTCCAGTAACACTAATAATTACTGTTACGGGTTTTTATTTTATGTGGACTTGACTAGAGGGGCAGGTAGGCATTTGTGGACCATACTGTATTTTTATCATAAGAAAAGTAAAAAAATCTACTGTTAGACCATTCTAGAACCTCTTTCATCTATTTTACTTCTCAGTCATCATAAAAAAGTTTCATTAACACTTTTGACGCTGATGTCCTCTGTTTCAACAATTTCCAGAATAAACCATTTAGGGCTTTTTATATCCACCGTCGACTATCGTGTATACCTATACCTACTTACTTTATTTTTATAGATTTTCAACGTCCGCCATCTTGAATTTCTCATCCATTTGTAGTGGGTTAACGTAGTTTTTATGTATTCATTAAATGCGATATTTTAAGTGATGTTTAGTTAGGATATCGGAGCTTTTTATAAAATTGGGCGAAGCGTGTTTGGGCATTATGTCAACAGCTTTGGGCATATTTCTGATCCATGTTTATGAAATGGACTTAAAGCGTTTGCACAATAGCCGGTACCGACACGATACCGACATTTCTTTTCGAAGTTTCTATAACGAAAATATCGGTGTGGGGAATAACACGGTGCAAAAACGTCTAGTACTAGACGTATAATAACAATAACAATAAATATTGTATATAAAATATCCATAAATATTATAAAATAATATTGGACATAATATCACACAACTCCCTCTAGTCCCAAACTAAGCAAAGCTTGTACTATGAGCTAGATTTCTGATAGAATGCTTATGTAATTTTTTTTATGCGATTATTCTCTGCCGATATCGTGTCGTGTCGATACAAGTGTCGTGTCGGGAGTACTGTGTGAACGCCTCTGAGGATGTCTTGAATAATTATTAGGCATTTTTCATCGGGTTTACTTGCTATAATAATGGTCAAGAAAACCCCGGTTTCTAGATTACGTAACTTGAGACAGATTTACAAATAAACGTAAAAAACTAAACTAACCTCATGATTACATTTTCTATAAGTAGGTAAATAATAGGCCTTTACATCTATTGAAGATGATTTATACAGCGTCAGGAGGCAACTGTAACGAGTCAGAACGAGGTCATACTCGTCACTGTTCACAATTATTATTAAAATCATGATCAGATTATAAATAATATTTCAATTACATCTATTCGGTTTTAAAACAGGAAATATTTTGGTCATTGCATCATAACAAAAGAATGCTTAATATTTTAAAGAAATGTGTCTGTTAAAAGGTCTTTTGTTTCTAAGTGGCTGAGCTAGGCTCATAAATTAAGCAGCAAAAAAATAAAACATGTGAAAGCAATATCTTTTAGCATCGTACAAGACCGTGGACTTCCCACGATTCACAAAAAATCCCCGAACTGTATCGACAATAGATTTTGGGCTAGTTATAAAAAATAGAAGACCTCCCTTACCCCGCAAGGGGAGGTTTGCGCAGGCGACGCGACGCGAAGCGGAGCGAGGTGGAGGGATTCAGATTGGGACCCCCGAACCCATAGGACACGGTTTTTCGTAATTAATCATTTCCGAAAAAGAATTAATTTTGCGGTCGTTTATTGGTTTTAACTTTAAAATTCAGTTTAGGTTGTGCAAAGAGTGTTTTAAATAGTAATTTTATTTGTGAGAAATTTTATTAATTTAAATATTTGGTTAAAATAATTTAGAATAACTTTTATTTTGAAAACTTTAACTTTTGATTGATTTTGGTGATTCAAATTAATAATACATTTAATTCAAATATTTTCCTTAGTTAAAATATCTAATTATAATTTAAAGTAAAATCTTTTGTAAAAGTATTTTATAAATAATTTAATTCGCGCGATAGAAATCCAGAACGGGCTGGTGGGTGGCTGGACACCTAACGGTGACAACTGTAGGTCGACCCTGCGTTTGATAGGTCCAGGTACCTTGAATCGGGCTGGATGTTGATTATTCCCTTCGCAGGGGTCAACACAGATTCTCAGGTTAGTTTGATTCTGAGCTCCGTCGTAAGGATATCAATTTTCGTGTATCACGTCATTTTTCGACACTTACTTGTCTGAGAGCAGGATCATCTAATTTGAACCTCTATTTATATATGTATTTATACACACACTTTTATTGTCTTTTGCCCGTCATGAAGCGCCAACCCAATCCCCTCGGTGCTGACTGACAAACACACGGTTATAGATTTAGGACAAAGTCGAGATTTACCACCTCGCATTCCCTAAGCAGAGTAGTCAGGGAAGTTCATCATTGCACTTCGATGGACTACACACACGTTTAAATGTAAATAAGAAGCTTGCTTCTAGTTTTGTTCAAATAAACACATTTATCCAGAATAGGGGGAAGTTAGGTACACATTGTCAGGTAGGGTGGGAACTTAGATAGGGAGGTACAACATTAAATATCTTCACGTACAACATTAAATATCTTCACATCATATTTAAATACATTTCATTATATTGTAGGACAGTTATCCTACTATCACTGTGAGACAAAATTTATCAATTGAAAAACATTTGGACACATTTATTATTGAAACATAAATATTTGACTTATAAGCCAAGTTTTATTACATAATACAGAAACTACATTTATTATATTGGCAGTTTTATGAAACTTACCCATCGATGATATTTTGGAGTGAATTTTGAACTCAAGTGAGTTATGTATTTACTTTATTGTAACATAAAGCCACGTGGCTGATCAATTGATTTAAAATCTTGAAGGAATAACTTTTGGTAAAGCCTACCAATAATAATCTTCAACGTGTATATCAAACTTTGTGAGCGTGTGTCTCGGTATTTATCCGGAATCTATGGAAAGAGGAAGGTATTTACCTACAGAGTCTTGATTGCACCAAAAGTATCTAAAATGATACAAATTATTTACCAAGTGGTACTATTCGGTCTAACTAGCGACACAGTAGTTGTCAAGCTAACCCGGACTTATAAAAGCGAGGGAGGCTTATTCGCATTCTAGTTATATGACCAAATCTACTACTTTTATCTATTTGGGAAAGTTCCCGTGGCTTTTGCATTGGTTATCCAGAAGGATTGGACTCAATTGAAACGATAATGGTTGGACTTAGTTCTAACGACTGTAATGTATCAGTCAACCCCTAGGGGCTGTCTTGATTTTGAATAATAATATTCAAGATGGAGATAGTTCCAATGTATAATTTATCCATAGTTGGCGTTGTATGAGTAGGACAGGGAAACAGTAATATTAAGTTATTTGTTTTCTTGTCTTATTCATACTGTTTCTGATTTTGCCGAGTACTATGAAGAAGAGGTTTTGTTGTATATACTGTTTATATGCGTAGGTTTACGAAACGTGTATAAATTGGTGTATGCATCCGTATGGTGACGAAAACCATTGACTGACACGGGTTGCGGGGTGTCGAAAGGAGTCCTGACATTATAATGTCAGCTTCATAGTACATATTTAATATTTAATTAACATAAAATAATATTTAATTTACAATTTCAATATAAATTCTTATAAGTCCAAACATTGATTAACTGGATAATCCAATACAAAATCTTTTAAGTCAAAGCAATTCTAAAAGGAATTCTAATATCGGAAATAGGATTATTCTAATAGTAATTCGTATTACATAGTACTAGAATATTAGCTTCCTTTAATAAAATAAGTAAATAATTGAAGTCTCAACATAAATCCTTTAAGTTCTTGAGTTACTAATGCGACACATTGTAGGATCCTAAGACGAACTACTAGACGATCACATGGCCATTTTAATATCTTATTAGGTAGGACGGATCTTTAGGTATAAGCTTAAGTAGGTATAATTAGGTAGGTATAATTAGTACAAGTCAGGTTGTTTATAGGGGGGGGGTGGTACAATATGGATTAGCCGTAACCAGGATATGAATTTGGATTACTATTTTAATTTTGTTTGTATTAGGTAGGTTAGGTATTTAAGTGCGATTAACTTCGCACAATTTGCTGCCGTATAAAAAGGATGGGGTTCTATGTTGAGATTTCAAAAATAATAGAATTTTCTTGTAATTACCGGGTTATTTAGAGTTATTTTTACTGAAGGTTATAAATAGATACTTATTACAGGTAGATTAATTTTATAAAAACAAAGTTCGAAAATCAATATTTTAATAATTGTATTAACTGAGGGTCGTTAATAAATAATAATAGATAAATAGGAGGTTTTAATTTTACAAATTATAAGGACAAATATTTGTATGAACAGAGGGTCGTTAGTAGGTACATACTACGTAATAGGTATATACATTATAACGATTATAACGTACCGTTTATTTACAGGAGAATAGTTTAAATTAAGGACAGAATATTTGTATGAATCATAGGTAAATTGGGGGTCGTGATTAAATTAAGATAGTTTAAACTTTATAATTAGTATCGAGTAAGAATACCTTATTCTTAATTTTAAGCTGGTATTTAGATTCACCTGAATTTTGAGATGATTCTAGGTGATTTTTGTGTTTTATTGAATGTTTGACCTTAATTTACTTAAATATGCAAACAGTTGGAAAACATAAATCAATTAGTTTGGTTCTTTTGTTCATCTGAGTAACTACATACTGTTGACTACATACATACATACACTAAATTGAGGGTCGTAAATGGATATCAATATTTAGAGTACCTAGGTAAACTATATTAAAATACGTGAATAGGTAAATACTATTTAAATACAAAGAATTTTGTGAATCATAAATCAATCGGTTTGGAACTTTATTTCAATAACTAGATATTCTCTGTAAGTCGAAGGTTAAAATTGAATAGTAATAGTTTTATTTTTGTAAATTAGTAGGTAGGTAGATTTTGAGTTACAAATAATTTGTAGTTAAAAAGCGGCATAAGGTACGATAATTATTGTGTTCCCAGGAAACGTATTTAAAAAAAAAAGGTTCGTTAGCGTTAATATTTATGGCAAGGGTCAAACTAGGAAGTGCATCGAAAAACAATAATATTATATTGTTTTAGGACGGACATTTTAGAATTTTGTGCTTTTGTGCAATTTTTGAAGCGCAACAGAGACGACTGTAGTAGAATAATAGAGGAAAAAAAGAAACAATAGAACAGGTTATCGTAAAGTTGTAACAATAGCGTTTACTATTTAGGTTAAATTATACTAACTTAAAAAGGTTTTATAAAAAAAATACTCAATACAGTAATTTGAAATAAAATATAAAAACTGTTATTGATTACTAAAAGGAATCTTAATTTTATAACTAGACCGTGATTTTAAAGATGGAGGGTCGTTATTATGTTTTGTTTGTTTATCTTTGATAAATCAAATATCATCACGTGAATATTTATTAAGAAGTAATTTCTATAGTTGTTTATATTTTATTAATGTAAACCATAGTGTGTGAGTTCGATTCTCATTTCAATATTCTATAGTACTTGTAGTGAAGTAGATTTTATTAATGTAAACAATAGTGTGTGAGTTCGTTTCTCATTTCAATATTCTATAGTACTTGTAGTGAAGTAGATTTTATTAATGTAAACAATAGTGTGTGAGTTCGATTCTCATTTCAATATTCTATAGTACTTGTAGTGAAATAGTTAACCGGGATCTAAATAGGTATATTAGAAAACTTAATACAATATTGTAATTAAACTCTTTGGACTTACGAGTACGTTTTAGAAATCGGTAATCGGAATTTATGCATTTAAATAAAAAAATGGGTACGGGGCTAATTCTTTCAAGCAAGATAACTTGGGAATTTTACTGAAGTACCTGCTCAAACTCAAGTGAGGACAAAATATTATTATACTTCTTTCAGTTGTCAGATATTGGATAGTTAAAATGAAAAATTTATGGATTCTAGTATGGGTTGTAAGCACTTGAGAAATCACAAAGTGCTAATACACGGTCGTTGAAGTGTTTGGTTATCTATGGCATATTTACGTTTTTGGCTGGTTTATCAACTGAATGATCGTGGGACTGTGCCCATTTGTAACCTTTAAATGATTCTTTTTTATATTTTGATGCAAGTGGATTGACTTAAATTTTATTCGTTTGCAGTTTATCTATATTTATTCTAATAAAAAAATGTAAACATACACGGATTCTAAAGTGTGAAATCCATTACAATTCAATTTGATAAGGTATCTGCATACTAATTCAGTTAGACAGTAGTTACAATATTACGAACGAGTTAGAATATAAATATTTTAGAAGTTGATGATTCTTCTAAGTATTTACAATTTTCTTTTAATTTAATTAAATGGCTATATTGTTTTAAACAACAAGGATGAAAGTTAATAATTTTATGAAATGAATTTAAAAAATTAAAAAATATTTAGAAGTATTTTTACAGTGAAACTCAAAGATTCTTATTAGGCGTGGAGGTCGATTCTACAGCAGTTGGGTAACATTTTATAATAATTTCACTAAGCATGGTAGTCTAACAAGATAATCATTATTTACAGATATCTATTGGAGTGAAGGGGAAATTGATTAGACTGTTTAAAAATAATTTATTCAGCATGATAGTATAATTAAATTTTCACTTACGTTCGCATTTTTTACAGATATTGGAGTTATGGAGAAGTTGATATTGTTCACATGTTATAAAACTTGTGAGCTATATTAACTCTGTTATTTAAAATTTTATATTTTGTGCATTTTGCGTAAATCAATCTTTTCATTGTTGCATTTGGCGTAAAATGGTTTAATTGCATTTGGCGTAATAAAAGGTCATTGTTAATTAGCGTCTTTGCGTTTAGCATAAACTTAATATTTGATCTTTGCAGTTGCGTAAATTTTGCGTATGCGTATAATTTTAAAACCTTAAAAGGTTTTGCATGATTATCTGATAAGTAGTTAATAAGTTTCAATTATTGAAATTAACGAATAATAATTTGAACACGGTTATTTCCCCTTACATAAAATATTTTAATTAATTTTTTTTAATGAAATAACTAAATAAAAATAAGGTATAAATAATTTTATGGTCTCAGTTCAAAATGATTTGTTGATTTTGCGGATATAATGAAAGACTACGGAAGTTGAAGTTTATGCAAGTGATGTATGAAATTTAATTTTAGTATGTCGAAGATTGAAAATTAGAGATTGAATGAAATACTGGTGAGAGATATTAATGGTTTGAGGGGCCTAAGATTTTAACAGAATCTGAGAGTGAGACAATTTTGTTTGTTGTTATTAAATCAAATATACATTACACTACACAAACAACTTGTATGAAGGAGATCTTTGGTGTTAGGTTAAGTCTGATGACATTCATTGGTTTAGACCAATTTCATACAAGTTCACACTACACCTATTAGGCCATGACTAAGCACACTACACATTCTCCGACTTGTAAACATGTTGTTATTTTGAGGTCGATTTTTAACTGAATGTCGCTGTCATGGGGAAACATTTAGACTCGGACGACAGGAAGGGACTTAATCTAGATTGTGAAGGGTGGTGTTTTCGTTCCCAGATCCAACATTGCGGTAGTCAATACAAGGGCTGAAGGAAAGCTAGCACTATATCACTAGGATACATTTGCCTGAGAAACAAATGCTCTTTACACAGCTAGATTGTCCTTGCGAAAGAGTATAAGATCCCGTGGGGGCTTTCATTTATAGCAAAGGATTGGAATCCGAATGGCAACAGTTTTACACTTCGGTTTAAATACACTACACACTTTTGTATTTATATATTTATGTATTACACTGCATATTGTAAAATATGCTTATTACACGTTTAAATTCAAGTATTTGAAAATAAAAATAAACAAAATTTTATATCTTATGTTTTAACAAGAGGGAATAATTTGTGAAAGAAATTTATTATTTTACATTGCATAATAATTGTGAAGATTTATTTTATTTGGAAATATTTACTACGGTTTAATGTTATTATCAACCTGCGTAAATATTGAGGGTCGACTGTAACGAGTCAGAACGAGGTCATACTCGTCACTGTTCACAATTATTATTAAAATCATGATCAGATTATAAATAATATTTCAATTACATCTATTCGGTTTTAAAACAGGAAATATTTTGGTCATTGCATCATAACAAAAGAATGCTTAATATTTTAAAGAAATGTGTCTGTTAAAAGGTCTTTTGTTTCTAAGTGGCTGAGCTAGGCTCATAAATTAAGCAGCAAAAAAATAAAACATGTGAAAGCAATATCTTTTAGCATCGTACAAGACCGTGGACTTCCCACGATTCACAAAAAATCCCCGAACTGTATCGACAATAGATTTTGGGCTAGTTATAAAAAATAGAAGACCTCCCTTACCCCGCAAGGGGAGGTTTGCGCAGGCGACGCGACGCGAAGCGGAGCGAGGTGGAGGGATTCAGATTGGGACCCCCGAACCCATAGGACACGGTTTTTCGTAATTAATCATTTCCGAAAAAGAATTAATTTTGCGGTCGTTTATTGGTTTTAACTTTAAAATTCAGTTTAGGTTGTGCAAAGAGTGTTTTAAATAGTAATTTTATTTGTGAGAAATTTTATTAATTTAAATATTTGGTTAAAATAATTTAGAATAACTTTTATTTTGAAAACTTTAACTTTTGATTGATTTTGGTGATTCAAATTAATAATACATTTAATTCAAATATTTTCCTTAGTTAAAATATCTAATTATAATTTAAAGTAAAATCTTTTGTAAAAGTATTTTATAAATAATTTAATTCGCGCGATAGAAATCCAGAACGGGCTGGTGGGTGGCTGGACACCTAACGGTGACAACTGTAGGTCGACCCTGCGTTTGATAGGTCCAGGTACCTTGAATCGGGCTGGATGTTGATTATTCCCTTCGCAGGGGTCAACACAGATTCTCAGGTTAGTTTGATTCTGAGCTCCGTCGTAAGGATATCAATTTTCGTGTATCACGTCATTTTTCGACACTTACTTGTCTGAGAGCAGGATCATCTAATTTGAACCTCTATTTATATATGTATTTATACACACACTTTTATTGTCTTTTGCCCGTCATGAAGCGCCAACCCAATCCCCTCGGTGCTGACTGACAAACACACGGTTATAGATTTAGGACAAAGTCGAGATTTACCACCTCGCATTCCCTAAGCAGAGTAGTCAGGGAAGTTCATCATTGCACTTCGATGGACTACACACACGTTTAAATGTAAATAAGAAGCTTGCTTCTAGTTTTGTTCAAATAAACACATTTATCCAGAATAGGGGGAAGTTAGGTACACATTGTCAGGTAGGGTGGGAACTTAGATAGGGAGGTACAACATTAAATATCTTCACGTACAACATTAAATATCTTCACATCATATTTAAATACATTTCATTATATTGTAGGACAGTTATCCTACTATCACTGTGAGACAAAATTTATCAATTGAAAAACATTTGGACACATTTATTATTGAAACATAAATATTTGACTTATAAGCCAAGTTTTATTACATAATACAGAATTAATATTCTACTACATTTATTATATTGGCAGTTTTATGAAACTTACCCATCGATGATATTTTGGAGTGAATTTTGAACTCAAGTGAGTTATGTATTTACTTTATTGTAACATAAAGCCACGTGGCTGATCAATTGATTTAAAATCTTGAAGGAATAACTTTTGGTAAAGCCTACCAATAATAATCTTCAACGTGTATATCAAACTTTGTGAGCGTGTGTCTCGGTATTTATCCGGAATCTATGGAAAGAGGAAGGTATTTACCTACAGAGTCTTGATTGCACCAAAAGTATCTAAAATGATACAAATTATTTACCAAGTGGTACTATTCGGTCTAACTAGCGACACAGTAGTTGTCAAGCTAACCCGGACTTATAAAAGCGAGGGAGGCTTATTCGCATTCTAGTTATATGACCAAATCTACTACTTTTATCTATTTGGGAAAGTTCCCGTGGCTTTTGCATTGGTTATCCAGAAGGATTGGACTCAATTGAAACGATAATGGTTGGACTTAGTTCTAACGACTGTAATGTATCAGTCAACCCCTAGGGGCTGTCTTGATTTTGAATAATAATATTCAAGATGGAGATAGTTCCAATGTATAATTTATCCATAGTTGGCGTTGTATGAGTAGGACAGGGAAACAGTAATATTAAGTTATTTGTTTTCTTGTCTTATTCATACTGTTTCTGATTTTGCCGAGTACTATGAAGAAGAGGTTTTGTTGTATATACTGTTTATATGCGTAGGTTTACGAAACGTGTATAAATTGGTGTATGCATCCGTATGGTGACGAAAACCATTGACTGACACGGGTTGCGGGGTGTCGAAAGGAGTCCTGACATTATAATGTCAGCTTCATAGTACATATTTAATATTTAATTAACATAAAATAATATTTAATTTACAATTTCAATATAAATTCTTATAAGTCCAAACATTGATTAACTGGATAATCCAATACAAAATCTTTTAAGTCAAAGCAATTCTAAAAGGAATTCTAATATCGGAAATAGGATTATTCTAATAGTAATTCGTATTACATAGTACTAGAATATTAGCTTCCTTTAATAAAATAAGTAAATAATTGAAGTCTCAACATAAATCCTTTAAGTTCTTGAGTTACTAATGCGACACATTGTAGGATCCTAAGACGAACTACTAGACGATCACATGGCCATTTTAATATCTTATTAGGTAGGACGGATCTTTAGGTATAAGCTTAAGTAGGTATAATTAGGTAGGTATAATTAGTACAAGTCAGGTTGTTTATAGGGGGGGGGTGGTACACAACCTATGCCTACACTTAACGACACACTGTAGTGCCTGGGACAATGTTTAGATGGAGTAGGCCCAGCACCTATACCATCCTCTCAGCCTAGTCAGCCATATCCACAGGTAAGACAAGGTCAATACGTGCGGAGCTGACTAAGCCAAGGGTTTCCTCACGATGTTTTCCTTCACCGTAAAGCGTGTTAATGCGCATATAAATTTTCCGAACGAAAAATCCATTGATGCACGGCCGGGATTTGAACCCACGATCTTCGGATCGAAAGTCGAGGTACAATCCCACTCGGCCAACACGGCTTCAACACGGTTTTCTATAATCAAACCTAAATATGAACTGATAGTAAATGTCATATTTTAACCACTGATAAAAAAAAGAGGAGTGTAATTTAGATACAAACGACAGAGCTACTGGGGTTCTCTTAGAGTTATAAAATTTCATTATTTACATTAAAAACGGTTCAGTATCATAATCCCCACAAAGTGGGGTTACTGGTGGGGATTATGACGATTGTCGAAAACCCCCTCATAATTCCCTACTTACATTGTCAAGGCCTTCTTATGGGTGTATGACAATTGTCAATAGTCCAACAGAATGGGAATGAAAATAAAATAGACAAGTGCAAAAGATAAGTTCTTAAGGTTCCGTGATTAAGTGATTAAAAGAAGTAAAAAATATGAGTGTTTGTCTATGGACTGAAGCATAGTCAATCTTCACTGATTATCTATAATTCGTTAGCTATCTAAAAATCGTTTGCAACGGTTTGGTAGATAGCTCAACTGTTGCATGTGTATTTTGTAAATATTGTAAATACTAGCACGGTACCTATTTCTGCCGCCAAGCAGCGATGCTCGCATTGCTGTGTTCCAGTTTGAAGGGTAAGGGCGCCGGTGTAATTACAGGCACATGAGACTTCAACATCTTTACGTCTCAGAGTGATGGACGCAGTGCATTGTCTTACAGAGCACGTCCTCATTAGACTTGCTCTGCGAGGTAATGCATTGTTATAGGCAGAAGTTATTACTTAACATCAGGTGAGCTATCAGCTTGTTCCATTACTTCTATCATAAAAAAAAAAAACTAATACTTGTAATTTTCTTTGTGAATAAAACCTGTGACATCATTTTTATCAGGGCAAGGGTCACTTTTGTAGTTTGTTTTATGCACCAAGTTTTTGCACTAGTTAATAAGTAGTAAGTAGGTAGGCACTAATACTTGAGTGGAGACCGCGTTTAGGCAAGCGTAGTGTAGGACGCCCTCCGGCTAGGTGGGGCGACGATCTGAGACATGTAGCTGGCAAAAACTGGATGAGAAGAGCCGAAGACCGGGCTCAGTGGCGCGTCTTGGGAGAGACCTAACGTCCAGCAGTGGACCGATATAGGTTGATGATGATGATGATGATGAAGTAGGTAGGATAGAGCTGGCTAGCGCGTCTGAAAGTTACTATAAGTAAATCTCCGTGTTACGTTCGTGTTACAGAACCATATATTATTTGAATGGTCGTTTTTGTGTAACGTGATCGTCAGAAATAATGTTAATGGTGCTTTAGGATTTAATGTTTGGTTTCAAGTGCTTATTTCATGGTGTTAGGTTAGTTTTAATACCATGCTCACATTGTTCACCCATGGACTATAAATATATTTTTCATGGAAATAGTTAATAATTGTTTTATTGGTGTGTTTTGGCTTAATGGGTGCTTTAATAGGCACGTGAGATTTCACACCTTTATGTCTTAGAGTGATGGACGCAGTGGGAGGTCTCACAAGGCACGTTCTCTGAATCAATGCATTATTACCACATAACATTTAATGATTATTCCTTATTCTCATCAAAAAAGATTGTGCCCTTATCTTCCGTTAATGGATTCGCTACAAAATAATGTTAGTATATTCCAGAAATCCCCACTGGAAATCCCCATTCGTGGGGGTTTTAGATTTTTTCTCCTTAATTCCCACTACGTCATCGCATGCTACGGTGTATCAGTGGGGATTTTCCCCGTGATCTTTCAATCAGCGGCCATCTTTTTTTTTTTTTGTTATTTGTTATAAAAGTTGATACTTACTAAAAGGAGTATTACATCAATTTTCTTTAATCAAAAGCCCTTAAAACTCTATCACAACGATATTCCAAGCACTTTGTATGCATTGAAAGAACTTTTTGTTCTGGAAGCTTCGAACAGCTTAAGGTTATTGGAAACTTTTGCCACAAAATAACCACTAATAAGTCGGTGCATTAGTTTGGACAATATTCCAAGTTTCATCCAAATCGGATCAGTAGTTTTAGCGTGAAAGAGGAACAAACATACATACATCCTTACAAACTTTCGCGTTTATAATATTAGTAGGACAAATAAGAATAACAATACGTAGTTTAGCTTGAGTGCGTTACAATGCGCAGTTAGTTTATGTACTGTACACGACCACGCAGAGCTTTCCCGCGTCAGCACGCAATGTAACACAAAACATCAAACCGATTTTTTGTCTATTGTTTTTCGTAGAATCTGTGTGAAACAATAAAACGTATGCGAGTAGATATGAAACTCCGAATGCATAGGAACAATGTCAACATGAAACGAATGCCGAGCAAAAAAAGTATGATTTTTTGGTGATCCGTTTATTTTGAGCTTTGTACAATAGAATGTCTGACGTTATTTGATTTGATTTTTAAAACAATACTCGTATATGTCAACAATCGAAACGCTCGTGGCGTAGTCAAGTCAATCTTCACCGATTTTATCTAAGTTAAGCGACGTTCTGCGCGGTCACTATTTGGATGGGTGACAGCTAGTGGCATTTACTTCTGAGCGCTAAGTTTTTTGATAATGTTGGGGTTTTAATAAATGAGAACACTATAATGCGCACCTTACAACTAATAAACAAGAATAAAATCTTTAAAGTTGAACCTTTCTGAATTAGGAGAGTATACTAATTATAATGTATAACTTTATTCTCCTAATTCACCTAGATGTAATAAAAAAATAATAATCATTAGTTCACCTAGATGTCATTTTAAACATTAAACCTTATTCTCCTAGTTCACCTAGGTGCAATTTTAAACATTATAACCACAATATTGTAATTGATGAGTGAAGCGAACGGCCATTGCAATCATTGGTAAATAAAAATTGTTTGGGTTTTATTAACCTCCGACCATTACGAGATTTCAGTTTGGGCGAACCACTAGTTATAATAATGTACTTATTTATGTAGTTCACCCAGGTGATGCAGTTTTACCTTTCAATACCACTCAATTTTAGTTCCAGGAGAATAATCCATACCTGAAACAAAATATTGCAAGTTAGAATAAATTTTGAATGAAAAATGCAAATAAATATTTTAAAAAAATATCGACAATTGTTACAATAATAATTCAGATCGTTGTGCAAGTACAGATCGCGGGTATTGATGTGGCACTTTTTAATAGTTAGAAATATAATATGGAATTGTAATTTTGTGTGCGAAGTCTACCTATTTTAAGTTTCTACATAGGTATTCATTAGCAAATAATATGTTAAAAGTTCCGTGGTGTGTGTAATTTTTGCATGGCACCATTGTGTGTTAAGATGATAGATTTTTGTTAGATATTAGATGTGCCAGATGAATAGCCGATCGCTGCACAGAACGCTTTGCACGTATCTGAATTTAAATGTGCCATTTTGCATACAAATTAGAACATGAGTTGGAAATATTTCATTCGTTTCGTTCAAAAAGCCTCGCGTACAATTTGATTTTAATATTCATTATTCTATTGACTTTGGTTTTTTTCTAATTTTATTACTTACTCGATTTAGGCTCGTATCCTCATAAAAAACTCAGATTCCCGAAATAATTCTCAAAATTTAGATCTAACGGTCGAATACTCAAACGATACTTATATTAAGTTCATGTTAAATTATTGCCATCTTTTACAATGAGTAATGTCAAACAGAGGTAGAGCAATTTAAGGTGGTGTTTAAATTTGAGTGACGTTTCAGTATTCGGCCCTAAGATCCTTGAAAATACAAGTTGAATACGTGAGTGCAATCTACACGCACACAAACTGAAATGAGCGTACTAGAGTCATGTTGTATGTGTGAGTGATCTCTACATGCACATATGTGCAAGTGAGCGTGCAACAGCTGCATGTGTGAGTGTGCTTGACAGATGCACACAGGTGCAGTGCAAGTAAGCGTGATAAAAGATGCTTGAACTCTTCAGAATTGTTGGAATTTGACGTTTTTCATTTAAGTTTTCTGAAAATTCTGAAAATTTTTATCACTTTTATACTGACTGTAGGTACGTGTCTAAACAAATAGTTTTTAAAATACCTGTTGGAATTAGATAGGGAGATACAGAGACATTATTAAAAAAATTGGCACTATTCGAAGTGTTCTTCTTCTTCTCTTCAGTAATGGCCTGTGTCCGACATTTCGACAGACAATTTTGCCAATGTCAAGTGTTAAAATTGTAATAAATAAGTCAAGTCAAGTCATTTGTCAAGTCGGCTGTCGTTTGTTTTGAAAAGAAAATGGTGGATTTTCTCTTCAAAACCTAACACGAATTTTCACATTCAGAAAAACCACTTTTAGAAAATGTTACTACAGAGCGAAGCAAAAAAGAATGTAATTATATGATTTTGACCGTGTTTATGACTTAATGACGTCATAGTGACTGAATGAATCAATTTCTAGATGAAACAGAAACAGATTGTTAACGAAATCTAGAAATAACATGTTATTACCTAGGTAGGCTATTTGGGTTCCTGTTATAAGAATTTTAGTGTTAAAATAAACACTATGCTTTCATATTTCTCAGTTATCAATATCATTTATCAGAAAGAATAATGACGTTTCAGCGCCATCTATCGGATGCAGGCGAAGATATCCCGAGAGAAATATTTAACCGATCCCATCTATCACAATAAGAGTTGCCTTTGGCTGGTTGTTTTTAGGCTGAAGCCGAATTGCGGGCCGAAGCCGAATAAGTCTTGAGTTTTTACGAGTTAAAAAAAAGAGATAAATTAAGGTAAAAAAAACCTCTTTAACCTTCTTTTTTATATATTTTTTTTCATTTCGTAAAAGCGTTCGAGACGAAAACCGGCTTTGAACCGATCTCTAGGAACTTTTTACATTTTCTGAATAAAGTTATTCACAAAGAAAATTACAACTAATACAGTATTTACAATATTTACAAAATACACATGGAACAGTTGAGCCATCAACAAACCGTTGCAAACGATTTATAGATATAGATTTATTTATATAATATATATTATATTATTTATATAATTTATTTATTTATAAAGTTATTGATTTTTCATCAATAATAATCTTGCACAGATAGAAAACACACTTTTGAGCGCATATTTTATAATAAAAAAAATAGGTTTGGTTTGAACATTTCAAAACTTCTATTGAAACTTCTAATTTAAAATTTAAAATTAATTTTTTTTTTTTTAATTTTAACTTCTTTCAGAATGAGGCAAGTATTTAAAAAAACATTTTATACAATGAAAATTACGACTAATTGGTACAAGTTACATTAAAATGAACGAACATACTTTCGTTACTACATTATTTTCGGCCAAATAATATTACCGAATATTTGTCGCATCTCTATACCGAACTAAAGGAGTATTTCTAGGTCTTCAATAGAAGATTGATTATACAAAATAGGTATTATTTGGGTTGGATTTATGTGGGCCCGTATTCAAGCGTATCTATTGTTAACCGAAAGATTTCCGTAGGCTGGTTATTATAATTTATTTTATTAAAGCTGAAGAATATTTCATTTCTAAGCCTTTTTGTGGTTAGTTTTTTTCCACCGATATATTTTTTTCTGTCAATATAATTTTACCTTGGAATTCAAATGTACAAAAGAGGGATAAAGATAAAAGACATATGAATTGTTTCTCGTAAAAAAAAAAAATTTTATCTTTATAGTTTTGAATATATTCATCATCATCATAATCATCATCATTTCAGCTCGTTTGCACCCACTGCTGAGTATAGGTCTCTTTATTACGCCAATATTTTCGGTCCCTTGCGAGTCTTGTCCAGTGATTCCCAGCCAGTTCTACGATGTCATTTGACCATCGGGCGGGTGGTCGGCCTTATGGTCTACGAGCATCTCTTGGTCACCATTCTGTGACCGCTTTCGTCTATCACCCGTCTTCCATCGTAAGAATTGTCATTAAAAAAAACTATTTAAACAAAAAAACTCATAAAATCCCAACAAAAACAAAGAAAAAATCCCAGTTCCCATAAAAAACCTCTAATTTTCTTTTCCCCCACAACATTCCCTAAAATATTGCACAATAACCCTCCAGTACTCATAACAAAGAAACAGACGGAAGGGGTACAACTGACCCTAACGAGCCTATTGAGTATTTATAGGAGACTATTCACGGCAGCGGTCATTCTGACCGGGGGACTGTGGACTTAAACAGCTGGATCACTCGTATGTTGCATTTAAAAAGTAACGTGTTATTTTGTTTGTATTTTATTGGAATAACTAGAAAAGCCGACATCTGATAACTACATATAATAATCATCAGATGATGGTGATGATGATGATGATGATAGCGGTTAATTGGGATTATTGTATTGATCGTAAACACTGAAAAGTCACAGGAAAGCAAAATACGCAATGTCGTGTTAAATTCTTATTTAACAGCCGAAGTACTGAACCGATTTTGATGAAGTTTTTGTTATAAAGTAGAAGACTTCTACCGACTGATATGATGATAACTATAGTTTGTCCCACACACTGTAATGTACATTCAAGTTTGAATCATGACTTTGCACTTGCTTCCGCCAATATGGTTTTTAAAGAAGAAAATTCTATAAAAGAAACTGAACTAGCTCATTCCACTCTGAGCTGTGTATTCAGAGACGGATGGTAAAGAAGGGTTAACCATATGGTGTTAATGACCACTTCACCATTCTGGTATTTATTTGTTTTGGATTAAGGTAGTCACTTTCGACCACAATATTTTTTTTCTTTTTTTTATACAACTAAGTGAAGGAACAAGCCGATTGCACACCTGATGTTAAGTGCCACTGTCTATAAAAATTCATTGCCTCACTGAGCACATCCACTGAGGGCGTGCCCTGTGATGCATTGCACTGCGTCCATCACTGAGACATGTCGGTGTTAAGTGTCATGTGCAGTGGGTGTAATAGAACCGGCACACATACCCTTCAAACCGGAACACAGCAATGCGAGCATCACTGGGAGACAGAAATAGGTGCTAGTACTGACCCCGGACGATTTCTATCTACATCGTTACAGGCAGAGGTGGGACAAAAAGTTCACTAATCCCCGTTGACGGAGATTGTAAACGGGGATTAGTGGAATAAGCCGGATATTGGTTGGCGGAGTAATAAAAAAAATCTCTTACGTCATTGCAGTAGTAAAAATAACTTTAAAAATGTTCAAAACATTTGTTTTACACTCCACCAAGAAGTTTTAAGAAAACATGTTAGAATGTACTCTGTTTGTAGTAAAAATATTATGCAGTTTGATGTTGTTCTAGAAGTTACGAATAGGCTGTGTCCACACACGACGATACGACACGCACGATATCGGAGAGCTAAATGTGACATATTTAGTACTAGATGCTTGAACCAAATTGTCAGATTGATCGAACCATGCAGTCGAACCACGTGGCCAGATGCGAGGAATTTGACTATGTCAGATCTCGACATTTTCCAATCCCGACCTAAAAAAGAAGAGATGTTATATGTTTGACTAGCCGTCGCCCGCGGCGTTGCTCGCGTTCTAGATAGACCCTTTAGAGTGTGACTTTTCAAATTTCCTTTCTTAGTGCACCCCTACACTATATAAGAATACTACCCTCCAAATTTCATACCTCTAGGACTTATGGTTTAGGCTGTGCGTTGATTCTCTGTCAGCTTCAAAAGAGTTTTAGGTATATATTAATATTGATATTGATGATTGATGATGATGATGATTGATGATGATGATGATTGATAACGTTGTCTGTCTGTTTGTTGCCACGTAGGTACCTAGCTATAAATGTAGGGCTCCGATTTAAAATTATTTTTTGTTAGAAAGCTGATTATTCTGGGCTATATTTGACAAAAATCGGTCCACCCGTTTCCAAGTTATGTGGATAACTCTGAACTTGCTTTGGAGTTTTTGTAATACTAGTATTAACTTGTTCAAGACGTGTCGGATGTCGGTATCGGACAGTGTGCAACCACCCTGGTTGTGCTCTAAAAATATACTCAAACTTCAAACTCACTGTGTGAGTCAGTGAGTGGGTCTTACTTACCCGTTAGAGCTCACGTTTGTTTTATCTGCCCCCGCTGTTTTATAATACGGATGCTAGAAGTTTTAATTTCTTTTTAAAATACCAACAGAAATAACACAAAACGTTATACATTAATTAATAATCAATATATATAAATCATAAATCAATATATATAAAACTCTTTTGAAGCTGACAGAGAATCAACGCACAGCCTAAACTATAAGTCCTAGAGGTATGAAATTTGGAGGGTAGTATCCTTATATAGTGTAGGGGTGCACTAAGAAAGGAATTTTGAAAAGTCGCATCCTAAAGGGTAGAACGCGAGCAACGCCGCGGGCGACGGCTAGTAATAAATATTCATGGACATTTAACACAACATAACATAGGTAAAATTCTTGCTTTTTTCAAAAACTTAAATTTTAAGTATATAAATATTATACCTACACGTTCCGACACGGTTTAATAGCTGTAACCTGAAGAGAAAGAGGAAGATTTTTCAACTACCTTTTGTGGCTATGATATCACTGTGGCTTCGATGGTCTATTGTGATAGATGACTTCTACTATTGCACTTTTGCGCACCAAGCTTAAAACCGATTGGTGCGCAAGTGGAATAGTGTAGGTGCGGAAGTCCTTGTTGCGCATCTCTTGGTGCGCAAAAGTCAAATGCTTCATAACTGATACCACAATAATGATGACTCATTGATATTACAAGCTGAAGCAAAGGATGTAAAATCGACTTCTGTGCATTCAAGTTCAGAGCTATTAAACAGTGTCGAGGCCTATACACAATACTAACACTGATTGTTTACATGCACAAGGTGTGATTCTTTTTTTGACATTATTTTCTAAATAAAGCTAAATATAAAACCTGCTCGGGCAAAACTTGACCAACTTTATTTGTCTCGAAGGACCATGCCAATCAGAGTATTACGATCCACGGCAATCAAAAAAACCCGCCAATCCATCGAAACGAAATCCAAAACAAATAAAATATTTACCCTTGGGGCTGCAAATAATCATCCCCGCAATAGTAAGGTGTGCGAGAAGGGGTTGGGACTGGAGTTACTGTGGATGAGACCACTCATTTTTTGGAGTGGTGGTCTGTGTTTGATTTGGTGCTTCAGATTAGGTGGGTCCATTTGCTTGCTCTGTCACTTTTGTTAAAGAAACGGAGAACGGACAGAGGCTACAAATAAAAGAAGAAGAAGAAGTTATTACCACAATGACATTAACTATATTATTATTATTATTTCTAAACGCAAAGTCACGTGGCCATTTCCATACACTCTTATTTTTTATAAAACTAAATAGACAAAATCTATAAATCGTTTGCAACGGTTTGTAGATAGCTCAACTGTTTTATGTGTATTTAGTATAAATTGTGAATATTGTAAATACTGAAATAATTGTAATTTTCTTTGTAAATAAAACTATAATTATCTATAACATAAACAATCATATTATAATTCACTGTCATAATATTTTGCTTTTTGACTTTTTAAAGGAACAATTTAAATGACAAATAAATCATGTAAAATTTCTGTCCATTAACAGAACCCTCCCTGTCTCCTGAGGGGCTAAAGTGGCTCGTACCTGAATGGCCAAGTTGCACCCCCGCCCCATTGAAAACAGGCTTTTCAGCGAAAAATGTACCCATTTTTAAACCACACTTATTAGTTTGTGTAATTTTTAATTGCGTGTTTTTGATTTTGAGGTTATGTTTTTTGAGGACGTCTTCAACACATTTTTTATATCTGTATATAAATAATAATAATAGGCCTTTATATCTATTCAAGATGATTTATAGAGCGTCAGGAGGCAACCTGTGCCTACACTTATCGACACACTGTAGTGCCTGGGACAATGTTTAGATGGAGTAGGCCCAGCACCTATACCATCCTCTCAGCCTAGTCAGCCATATCCACAGGAAAGACAAGGTCAATACGTGCGGAACTGACTAAGCCGCGGGTTTCCTCACGATGTTTTTATAAGCTCATGTTAATGCGCATATAAATTTTCCGAAACGAAAATTCCATTGATGCACGGCCGGGATTCGAACCTTCGGATGGAAATTCGAGGTGCAATCCTACTCGGCTAACACGGCTTCATATGTATATAGTTGTTTGAATTATTGCTGTCTTTTACTAACAGGTAATGACAAACAGAGCTAGATTTTAATTAACTTTTTATGCAGCGTTTATAAGTATAGCCCTGTAACTACCTATTGTGTTTTTTTTTTCATGAAAAATTACAACTTAAAATAGAATATTTCAAACGACCAAGTTTTTAAAAGACATTTGGAAGAAGTTCAATAATTCACGTCCAGTTGGTGGTAGGTTTCTTTAACTGTTAACTGATTAATAAAATTATATTGATTACAGATAGTTACAATGAGTATTGAGTATTATTAAAAGCCATGTTTTTTTATATTAAAAGTTATGGATCAAACAGAAGGTGATGAGCGACTACAACAGTGCTAAACCTCACAATTCACGTCCACTGGAAAATATTTAGACTAATTGTAAAAAAACAATACCTCAAAACAAAAAAACAATACAAAAAAATATTGAACTCCGAAAACAATCGACACTCCAATTAACTTGACGATTCGAAATTCGAAAAAAACTCGCCCATTTTAACCCGTAATATCTATGCCGGGTCTAAAGGGCCCTCTGCTATTCAGTGGGGCTCCAGCCGAGGGTACTTACGACCCAGCCTCTATTATAACCGAAGTGGGTTTTACAATTTCAAGACTTAAGAAATATAAAACCAGTCGCCTGTACATTTCAGGTGTGGGGTTTAATTGCGAATTAGATTTGCTGGGATTTTTTGAAGGATTTGTTATACTTACATAAGTGAAATTAGATTTATCTATGGGCCAGCGTATCAGCATTGCTATTCAACGCGGCAATGCAGCCAATTTTATCAAAACCAGCCCCCAAGTACCGTTCTTGTCGATCGCATAATTTGACATTTAGAATCGTCAAAATTCGTTTTATCGACAGTTGCGGGTACGTTACCAACTTAGTCGATCGGTAGACAAATTCGTTAAATTTTAACACATTAGCAATGGTGTATGTTTACTATGTTTTGATTCTGACAAACGAAAGTGAACCTTATATTGACGATCGTAAGGCATCGTTAAAATTTGTCGACAAGAGATCCGTACTCCCATGGAACTATACGATTCGATACGTTAATTGACTTTAGCGATCGACAACTATGCGATCGATAAGAACGGTACTTGCACTGCAGTTCAGTAGTTTGACAGTTAAATAAGAATAACTCGAAAAAACACGTCATTCACGCACACGACATTGCGTATTTGCTTTACTGTGACGTTTGTGTTTACGATCAATAGTGTCTTGTACACGCTTCCTATTGCTACTTATTTGGACCCGTTCAGTTTGTACATAGCTCAAACTCTTTCATGTATATTTTGTAAATATTATGAATATTGTAAATAAGTACTTGAATGTATTCACAAAGAAAATTACAGTATTTAGGTACAATATTTACAAAATACACATTAAACAGTTGAGTTATCAACAATTTTATAATAAAAAAGATAGGTACCTACTCAACTATAAACTAAGTAAAGTTATTTCAACAGTACACTTCATAGGAAAAGGCAATTTATTAGTATTATTTCATCAAAATTGAAATTCCTAGGATCTAAGACACAGTGTAAACACACACAGTACATCATCTCTTTAGATAGCTTTGGCTACGTATGTTAATGTGCTTTGCAAATGAATGTGGCAATTCAATTTCACAGTACTAATGCCACAGTGTAATGGTTTACAGTAGAATAAGTTCATACATGCTTATGAGATTTTGCATTGAAATGAAGAAAATGTAAGCGGCTTATGACAATTTCATTTTCAATTATGTAACTCACTCCAGTGTTACTGAATGTGATAATGAATCATATTTTAATTTTTCAAATGTATCTTGTTGCGTGATTGGGTATATTGCAGAAATCCCCACTGAAAAGTCCCTATCTGTCGGGTTCCGACATGAGTATTGTTTAATTTCATAGCTTACTTGTTACCGATAATCACGAGAAAAATTAAAAACATCACACTTAGTTAGGTACATCTATGTATGTTTTTTTTTAAAATTTAGTTGTATTAAAAAAAATATTACTATTTATGATTACGCAATCTATCAGATATAAATATATGTCTGTGTCTACTTTCGAAAACGCCAAAAACAAAGACAAAAAGTATTTTTCATCCCACCATCTCGGAAAGAGTATTTTTTATCTTCAATATCTGAGTGGAAAAGCCGTTTTTATTCTCTAGAGGATAAAAGTAAATTGAATTTAGAACATCGTGTGCACTAAGTTTGTGAATTAAAAAAAACATTAAACCTATTTACAGCTACCTCTATGGTGCCGAATATATCATACAACTTTTTTTTAATTTGTTAAAAACTCAGACTCGGAACCTTCTTGGTGTTCTTTTTTCAATTTGCTTTTTTTGCATTTAGTCATTTCCTCGCTGAGGTGGAATGAAAAGTTACGTGTTGCACTCGAGTGCAAAGATTTTTCACCTCGTGCTCTTTTGATTCCCTCGCTAACACTCAGGATTCTAACTTTGAATCACTCGCTGCGCTCGTGATTCAATTTTAGAATCCTTCGATTGCTCGGTCATCAAAATTGAACACTCGGTTAAAAAGCAACTTTGCACTCTTGTATAACAAATAACTATTAATCTGATTACACAATCATGATGTAACAGGCCTTAAGTATGTGTATATAGAATTGATCTTCTGAGTATTCCTACACTGTGACAGCTCACGTAGTCGATTTGTGTATTCAGTTTGAGATCCGCTCGCGCGAAAACATTACGTTCAACTTCTGAGAACGGAGTTAATCTTCTCATCTTGTTTATTCTGTGACGCATCAGAGATACAATAATAATAGAATTATTTTATACATGTTATAAACCAAGGATTTCATTATTAAGACAAAAACCGGTACAATTTTCAAAATACGTCTAGGTACTTAATATAAAACAGACACCAGTTTATCATTTAGTATTTTGAAATAAACCTGTGTTCGAACTGACGCGAAAAAACGTGGAAGGATGACGATAAGAAATTTGAATTTTGGCGTTATTTTAAAAGGTAGAAATAACCCTTAGTTGTAAGAGAATCTTTTAGTGTATTTTTTACTTTTTACTAAAACAAAACCATTTTGTTTTTGTTTAGAATATTATGTTTGAACTTCATGTGTTTTTTTTTATATTTCGATATTTTCAGACTTAGTTGCGTCGTATTTTGGCTTTGATTTGCCTTATTTAGACATTCCAAAGTGTCCATAGCGATTTTTTGTACCCACTGATGTAAAAAATACAAACCGTCTTTTTGGAAAATTATAGCGCAGTCTCTAGTTAGGTGAAATTAACACATTTTATTTTTGACTCTGAATTTTATTCTCATCTTGTTTTACCTGCGTACTGTCATGGTTTGCGCGTCGGCTTAGCTGCAGCTTTATTAGCAAGAATCGGATGCTCAACTTCCCTTTTACTGAATTGAAAGCAACTGAAGTTACAAGTTCACAATGTTTACGAGTTCCACAACTTGTTTTACAATTCACGAGTTTACAATTCACGAGTTTACAATTCAAGAGTTTACAATTCCTGTTATAAATCTATTGAATTGTTATTTAACGATTTAATTGTGTGAAACAAAAGTTTTGAGAATAACCGAATATTCATTGTTCTGTCGTTTATTACATTTTATTCATTCAATATTATAACAAAATAGGTGTAATTTTTAAATTTTAATTTATTTTTAATACTTACTCAGAGTATACCTTTGCCCAGCAGTGGGACACAATAGGTTAAATAAAAAAAACCTCAGAGTATATAAACCAAAGCGCGCAGTAGGCCAAATATATTACATTTAATAAGTTTAAAAACCTGAAAAACCGACTTCAATTTGATACGCTTTCATAATCAATGATGATGATGATGGCTATTCATAGGAACTGTCATCAGAGCCCGTGTCTGAGTTTTGTTTTGTTGATCGAAACGCATAATGAGAAGCGACTTGCGAGATATTTTGTATGGAAATCCGATAAGCGCCTCTAGCGGGAGATTCGCTAATTTACTACATACAAAAACTGCAAGTTTCTCGATTCTCGCTTGTCGCAAATCAAAATAACTTAGACTACGGGCTCAGAGTAGGCCACTAACTCATACGAGCTTGCTTACTTTACTCTGCAGCGGGCTTAAGATGCGCACGCGAGATATTTTGTCATGTCGTCTGTCAAAATGTAAGCATTTTGCACTAGTTTTTGAACTTTTACATTATCTGTGGTAATGTTGTCGACAAAACGCGCATTGTTATTGTACACTTTTGGCACTTCTTAGTCGTCGTATCTCTCTGAGGACGAGATAATAGTCATGCAAAAATGTCAAAAGTTGAAGATTCAAGGCGCGTTTTGTCGACAACATTGCCACAGATAATGCAAAAATTCAAAAACTGGTACAAAATGCTTAAATTTTGACAGAACGACATGACAAATATCTCGCGTGCGCATCTTAGGCCCGCAGGCCTAGTTTTTTTGAAATAACCCGACATTGTATTGTCACGGCTGTCACAAAGGAGTAATTTTAACCGTTAACCTTGAAGCTTGACAGGAGGCGCCGGATTCACGCTTCGGTGGGTGCTCCTTTGAAGCCTTTTTACAGCTTACGAAACGATTTCAAAATATATGTCATTAAGTGGCTTAGTCAGCTCGGTACGAATTGGCGTTGTCTTTCCTGTGGATCTACCGAGATGATGGTATAGGTGGTAGAAGCCAATTCAATCTTAAAAATGTCCCCGGCACTGCAGCGTCCCGTACATCGGTTCATGAGTAAAAAATAATGTGGATTAGGTAAATGTAAAGTCTTGGTTTGTTAATAAATAAGTAACCATACGAAAATAAATCCGCTTGGGATTAATGAATGAATGAATGAATGAAAACGCTTTATTGTACATAAATAACACTGAAACATATTCCTATGATATATACAAAACGGGTTGCATTAAATGTACAATGGGCGGCCTTATCGCTAAATAGCGATCTCTTCCAAGCAACCTTTGGATGGAGAGGATTTGAATAAATTTAGAGAAGGGGTCGGGGTGCAATACCTAAGAGAATTTCGTGATTTAGTAAATACATAATATAATATACCTATATATACATAATGCAGGTTACACCTAATATAATACATTATGCAATTCCAAAAACTAATATACCTATTTAAATATAAATCTTAATATACCTATTTAAATTATTCTTATTTTGTAAATGAACTCTTATTTTTGTTTCATACATTTATCGCAAGATTTTGTCCTCCGACATTGCGCACAAAATATCGTATCGTATAAACACCACCAACCAACCGTCGCACGACATCGGGTAACCGCGCGAGGATGCTCGCCTGACTGCACACGCGTCCTCTCTTCGACACTTTACTCCCTATTCTACTTATTTGTATTTTGACAGTTTCAACGGTACAATGCGTGATAGAAGCCACGTCTTTCCTGTGTATCAAGCTAATGCTAAAAAATCTCTTTTCTAAACCTTTGGAAAGCCTTAAACTATAATATTTTAAACCAACTTCAAAAAGGATTTAATTTAGTTGCATTTTTTTTTCATGTTTGTAAGGAAAGAAGAAAAATTACCAATACTTTCAAGGGCTTGATAAAAGGTCATAACTATTGATCAAAAGTAGGTATTTCAAAACTTCCTCGTTTCATGACTTTATATACTATGAATTTTATGAAGATTATTTGTATGATAAATCCCAACAAGCCCACTATGCAAATGAGTGGGCTCGTTTGGATTTTTTTCCCACCTGGCCCACCGATTGACACTGGCCGTTGTGCTCGATGGGAATAACCCTTGTTACCTCAGAACTCCGTCATTTATAAACGTAATTTGAAAACGTGACTTATGTGGCATTGGCATCTATCATGTTACTCTATGTTCGTGTGATTGCAAAAGATTTTCCCACCGTTGGAGTCAGTAAAAAGTCAGACCGTTGTAATAAAAATTGCAAAAAAAAAACCAGCAAAGCAGAACAGTATAAATATTAATGCGGTTCGTGGGAATCTTGAAAGATATTGTGGGAGTGAAGGATAAGATTGAACGAAAAACTATCTATTTACTCGTATATCCTTACCCGATTAAACTTATGGGTTTTAGTTTTATTTTAAACCGACATCATAATAAGAGGCGGTTTGGTTGTATTTTTTAAATGTTTGTCACATCAAAACTTCTTTATTAACCATCGTCGTCGCTTAGTCGTTTTTATTTTTCTATTTTATTAACCGATTTGAAAAATTCGTTTTCCCAATTGGTCCCATAACTTTTTCATCAAAATTGGTTCAGTAGTTTGGTTTTTAAATATGAATAACTGGAAAAATACGTCATCCACGTACACTACATTGCGTATTTTGCTTTCAGGTGACTTTTCTGTGGAGTTTACGATCAATAGAACAGTCCTAATTAACTGCCATCATCATCATATATTTTGATGAAGAAGGCGTACCAAATTTAAGTCGGGTTTTCTAGTTTTTAAACTTATAAAATCCTGCATCGGGATTTTGCTAAAAAACGTAGAGTAGCACCAGCATCTCGAAAAAGTCATGGTCAATGTAAGATGATTACCTAAAGCAAGGGTTTCCTCAAGAAGTCTTACTAAGTTTCTTATATTCTTACTCCCACACGATGGTTCCCACGGGTTATAGGAATATTAATGTTATATATCGTCACGGTCTGATGGTCTTTTCTTTAGCACTTTTCTTTTTAAGTGATCATTCGTTACTCTTTCGATACGATTTCAATGAACCTTGGAATATATTATTATAAATTGTCCGTGATCTGGATTAACACACTACTTTTTATCCCGGAAAATCAACGCGACACAAACTCTTCAGAAATGCCTAGAAGATTTCGCATAGCAAATTTAACTTCTAACCCGGCGCAGACGAAGTCTCGGGCACCAGCTAGTATATTTTCCAGCCGCAGACGTATCTAGGTTGATTTTGTGACGTAAACAAAGCCGCAGGTGAAAGCTAGGTACTGAGCTGAGCGTATTCCCACGGGGTCCGTAAATATGAATACAAACGTCACGCTCCGCTTGGGTCCTTCGGTTCGCACCCAGTTTGACCTCAAATAACCTTGTATATAGCTTTATATGGGGTCAAAATCGTCTCACGAGGTATGTGGCTTGTTCAACTCAAACTTAATACCAAATTTTGTAAGGAGGATCATAGATAATATTTTATAAGTTTAAAATTTTTAGAAACCGACTTCAGTTTGATACGATGATGATGATGGCAGTTCATCGGAATTGTTCTATTGATCGTAAACACCACAGAAAAGTCACAGAAAAGCAAAAAGAGAATAAAGTGTTTTTCCAGTTATTCTTATTTAACTGCCAAATTACTAAACCGATTTAGATAGAATTTGTATGGGACCAATCTGAAAATATAATTGGTTCATAAATGACGAAAGTTATGAGGTAACAAACATTAAAAAAAAACAACTGAATTGAAAACCTCCTCCTTTTTTGAAGTCGGTTAAAAAGATCTGTGAATTATTATTATTTTCTGAAAAAGTATAAAAAAATCGATTTTTAAGTTTTATAAACCTGATTTTTTTTGTTTTTTTTTCTACAAAAGTAAAAAATCAAAAAAAATTACGAACAAAAATACAGACCATTATTTTAGTCATTCTTTAATTGCTAAATCACTTTTGATGGGAATCGATACCAGCGGATAGGTCAAAAAACAAAGACACTCAGCTTGATATCCACTTGGGACGATCTAAGGCTTCCTATCAGATTTCAAATCATCCAGCTCGTTATTACCTTTACAATAAGGCTTACATTCGCTTGGCTGAGCTTCGTATAATTTGCCACATCACCAATGTTTACAGACCTTTGAACTGAGCCTTACGTGATGGGGATAGAGTTGGTTTTTGCGTGGTTTAAAGGTATTTGAAATTGGTTGCGGTTTCATGTTCAGGATTTCAATAGTTGACATGACAAGGCTGGTGGCATAGGTTACCTTGAGGGAGATTTAAGAATAATGTTGTTGTAATTTGAGCCTTAGCGTTATGGGTATAGAGGTCACAAAAGTAGAGAGGTTTCAAATAAATCTGGTACTTATTTTGGTGTTTTTTCTTAATATATTCTGGTCGCTTAAGGTACACAATGGAGGCCTTAAGGCGGCCTAAAAATGCCCTCACCAATGCGGCCACTAACTCATGAATCTACCTACCTACACAATATTCACTTATCTGGGATATGAATTAATAATTAACTTTTACAAACTTTTTTATTGCAAATCAATAAATACATTATAAATAAAAAATACATAAATACAATTTTAAACCTGTTAATTAAGGGAACGTTTGTATCAACTACAGTATGGATGGGTGACCTTAAAAGGTACAAAAGCTATTACTGTAAAAAAAACTCCTTCAGACTCTTGAACAATAAAAAAATATTATAATATGCAGGAGGGTAGTCAGAGGTTCGGCGACCTTTTTTCTAACCTTAAAACAAGGTGACTAAAAACTAAAATAGAAACAAAAATAAAAATAGTGGCATTTAAAGACATTGAAGTGCTCTCTAGGGCTTTAAGACTCTCGAGAAAATCCGCGGGAAAATCCACAATAACAATATTACCAACTGCTGCAAATGCAAATAATATTAGTTCTCAAAATACAAACTATCAACCCTATTTTATAGTGCTTACAGCGCAAAATAGCCTGCGATCTACTAGTGAGAAACTGCACGCAATCTTAAGCCTTATGGATGAGAAACTAAGGTATAGAATGCTTTGCGGGATTCTCTCCAAAGAAAATCATACTTCACCCCTCATTTCCACGATTGGATTCCCACTGCACTGAGAACAATCCCGAACATATAATAGCTTTGAAATTTTGAATTCTATTACGCAGGTCTCTAAGTGTAATATCGTTTGCAGGGAATTTGTAAACGTTTTGGAATTCGAAATTCGAATTTTGTGTAGTGCTTTTATGACGTCATTTTGAATTTTGTAAACGTTCCTTTGAGATAAATACGATATTAATGCAGTCTGGTTGTAGCTAGCTTTTTTATTTGGATTTACTCGCTTTTTCTTTTGTAACGCACATTTTAATGTAACACAAAGTAAAATATCTTTAATTATACTTTTAATGGGTACCACAAAGTAACATTAAACGTATAATTAAAGATATTTTTAAGTAACTTAAGCTTTAGTATGCTGAAGTGTAGATCTTAACGAGACGAAGAATTTTTTATTGTGTCTTAACAGGCGAAAAGTTACCTATATATACAAACTGCATTTATACACACATACATACATAATACAAAAACATAGGTATGTTCATAACCTACTTCATATAATTATTATGATAATTCAAAAATATACTAGGTATACCTACCTACTTACTGAACTGTAGTGTTAGCATAATATTTGAGTTAAAAATTCAAATATTAATATGAGCTATGAAAATGAGAGCCAAATTAACTAATTTACCGTTTTGCCTGATGCATGTAATGGTATGGGATGAGTTCAAATAAAGTGTTATATTTGGGTTGGGGCGTGTAGGGTTGTCACAATAAATAATCTCGATATTGTACGTACTTTTTTTATTTTAAAAGTAATGGAACAAGCTGATAGCTCACTTGATGTTAAGTGGTAACTTCTGCCTATAACAATGCATTACCTCACAGAGCAAGTCAAATGAGGAGGTGCCCTGTAAGGCAATGCACTGCGTCCATCACTCTGAGACGTAAAGATGTTGAAGTCTCATGTGCCTGTAATTACACGAGCGCTCTTACCCTTCAAACCGGAACACAGCAGTGCGAGCCTCGCTGCTTGGCGGCAGAAATAGATACTTACAATATTTATAACAGTTGGGAATTACAATACCTACAAATTTCAATCGTATATTTTTTGTAAATAATGATTTTTCACAAAACATTTTTTTATATAATCTTATCTATCATATCGTTTTCTGTTACTAATAAACCATAATCTATACTCATTGATTTAAATTGTTGACGATTAACCAATTCTTCTGCTCTAATTCACCCACGACCTCTAACACCCTTCTGCGACTACCCACTGACTCTCCCGGGAGCTGAAACAACAATGGAAAATCTTCCAATGTATAAGTACCTACTTTGATATTTAAACACCATAAACGTTGGAGGACATTGAGGAACAAACGTTGGTTTGTTTGTTCCTCTTTTACGCAAAAACTACAAATCAATATAAACTACAAATAACAATAAAAAATGATGTTTATACATACATCCATACATCCTTACAAACTTTCGCGTTTATAATATAGAATAACAGAATCAAAATATACATTATTTGATGACCCTGATTTTGTTGTAGACATGCTGTGTGTAGCAGTGAGGATTTCTGGGAAAAAAAACTTAAATCCCCACTGGTAGAGATTTCTTGGTGGGGATTTCTGGAATATATTATTTTAATAGCCCTTTAAAATAGAATATTACAGAAATCCCCATTAGTGGGGCTTTTAGTTTTTTCTTCAAAAATCCTCACTGCATACGTTATAGCATGCTATAGTGTATGTAGTTTGAACCACATTTTACTAATTTTCAACTACTTTCGAAACTGAAACGTGAAATAGATTTTACTTTGTAATTGACAACCCTACAAACATGTCGCTTAAACCAGTTTTAACTAGTTTTCACTCGCTCTTTCAAATTGCCGCTTTAATGCTGAAAATACCAATGTCGCTTACATACATTTTCATTTATTAAAGTACCTACTATAATGTTTTAATTTTTTGGTTATAACAATAATTAGAATGCTCCCTCAAATTAAGTCATAGTAATTAGGTACTGAGTACATAATAAAAACAAAAAAAAAATCCTTGGCAATATTCCGAGGTTTGATGATGACCAGCAATGATGAAGAGGATCTGAGATTTTTTACACCAAAAGTTTGCAATTTTTTGTAAAAATTTGTAAAATTAACTTGTTATAATAATAAACAGTAATTATACTTATCCTTTTAACCCTTCATAAGCTTGATGTAAAAAAAAAAGTTAAAAGCCCGCAAAAAGCATAACAAAGTCACCTTAACAGGTACACTCATGCACAAAACATCCGCAGTACAACGGAAGTGTATCGCGATAACACTGTGTACTCGGCTGTACGTGGAAAGGTTTAATGTTTCACGTCTGTATAAAGTAACAGTTGAATCACTTTGCGAGGTTTTTTGTTTTTTTTTTGTTGTTTTTTTTTTATAACACTCGGGCACAGAGTAAAAAAATTTAATTATGAAAAAGTTACATTGAGTTACTGGCCACAGTGTAGTGTCATTGGAAATGTACTTTTACCCGTAGCACTACCAGTAGTGTCACGTAAAAGTAAAATTTCCCTTCACTCTATTAGTAGTGCCAAGCGATAGTGGAATGAATTGTAGTCAATATAAAAAAAAAACATAGAGTTGGCATGAAATAAATATTTTCTTGTTTCTTTTGAGATTGTGTATGTAAAAATACAAAATAATAGTAGAACATGTAGTTATTTTTAAATTCCAACATAGTCATGTTGATTTATGTTATATTCTATGTTGTAAAATACAAAAAAAAACAATCTTTTACTAAACGCCCTGCGTACAACGGTATGTTATAAAATGATCTTTATACATCTAGAAATAAGACACATTTTACTATACATTTTCGAAAGAGTCTCAGTGTTAGGTTAAACAGCCTATGTTACCTAAAGAATTTATTTTTACAAGAAAAAAAAGTTTTCTATCCAATTTGAAACAAGTCCCAGATCACCTTTCTCAATAAATCTAAAGTTTACCCGAGCTTCTATTTCTAAGAACCGATAAACGTCACCTGACGGACGTAATTTGTTAAAGGATTTTTTTAAATTCTTTAATCTTTAATCCTATGATCTCGTCAAAGTTATTATTATAAAAAAAAAATTATTATGATTATTATGTGACATTTTATTATGGATTTAAATGTATCTACAATTTGCATACCAATATTTGGTGAAATGTAAGAGACAATGGTATATATTCGCTTGTTGTATTTTTCTAAACTAACCTAATTTGATACCAATGTAACTACTATTAAAATCTTACTTATGCCATGTTTTTGGCAAATAAAGAAACAAACAAAGGGAAAAAAACAATCCGTCATGAAAATGTCATATTGACAGACCCAGATTTTGAATATTAAAATAAAAAATAAATATTCTTGCACATAATCAACGATTTTTAGTCCCAAACTAAGCATAACTTGTACTATGGAAACCAATGAGTTCTTGGTCATAGTAATATTTTTTGTAAAAATTAAAAAATAATCTATTTACTTGTGTTTTACCTGTTTACGGAAGGTAAATAACGGCAGCAGATTTTTAAAAAGATAACTCGATAGGTATTCCCGAGCGGTTCAGAATAATGTCCTTAAACTAACCGGAGGAAAAACTAGTAGAACCCCCTGACTTCGCTTTCATCAAACTCCCAGGGGACGTCACGTGAACCCCTACTATTTGTTCTCGATTGTATTACCTACGAAAAGCTTTTTGGTTTTCTGGGTAATCTAAAAAGTCAGTTACGAGCTTCGTAAAGCTTATTGTATCTTCTAGTAAGTTGTAAGTTTCTATCAAATTCGAAAATTTTAAGTTTTTTTAAATGCAAAATACGCAATTTACACTCAAAACCTATGTAAAATCCATGTATAAACCATTTAAAGCTATAAATATAATAAAAAAAATATTAAAATTCAAAACTCACTTTGAAAAATAGACTTGCTAACTGTAGTAGGGGCAACAGGTAGGCAACGCTTCCAAACTTTGATCTACATCCACTGGGGTGGCAACAAATCACTACACGCTGTATAGCGCTGTAAATTATGGACACCCTGTATACGCATGGCCGATATTGGAGCGTTTTGCGCCACAGAAAGGTTTAATTTTGTTCATCCTGTATTTTTAAGCCCGGATTTTTGGATATTTTCCTTTGTCAAGACAAAAGTATTGTTGACTAGAATCACTTACTTGTTTGTTTTTAACAAAGTGATCATAGTGACTTTAGTGAATAAAATATTCTTTATTTTTAACCCTCGACCAAAAAACAAGACAGTTTTTATAAGTTTCACTGTTTGTATGACTGTCTATTTGTTTGTTTGTATGTGCCCTTGTAGCTCCGAAAGTAGGGCTCCGATTTGAATGTAGTTTTTTGTGTAAGAAAGTTAATTTCTCTGGGATGAATTTAAGCTATATTTGGTGAAAATTGGTGAAGCCGTTTTCAAGTTATGAGTATATTCATCAGATCTAGAGATCAGAGTAAAGCGAAGAGGTATTTTCTAGGTAACCGTGCTACATCGTCGACCACGTCATTGCTTAACATCAGGTGAGATTGTGTTCAAACGGTTGCCTATATTGTAAAAAAATATATCTAAAACGGCTCTACCAATTATTACCTTACAAAAAATACATGAAATCGGAGCTTTACTTTCAGAGCTACCAGAAGACAAATAAACAGACAACCCCTTTCCCTTTCTTGGTCGGGGGTTAAGCTTTAACGCAGATATTTATTTATTTATTATTTTTAACTCTGATTAATCTAGTAATAATCTAATTCGTCATTATAGTTAGGTAATTTTAGTTTACTTATTATTCTTACATTTATTTCAAATCTTTTTAATTTATTCTTATTATTATTAATTGTTCTTCTTTTTTTTAGTAGATTTTTTTTTTGTTTCTGAGTTATGAATATTGTATTTAGCCGGCTGTCTACCGTGTCTGGTTTAAGTCATAATAAATTATACAAGTACTGACTCTATTTCTTCTTAGGTAAGATACAGTTAACCTTTGGTCCGCTCAAAGGGAAACCCTTCTAATTAATTAAATTACTTAGCATTTTCGCCCAAGAAAAAACAATCTATTCACCGAACCACAAGTGAAGTTAGGTGATCACTAATCCAATCTAAGTGCCTTGGAATCTGTAGTCAAGATCTCAAATAGGTACAGGATGTGTTAATATTGTAAGCAGTAAAATATTTTGTTCAAATAATTAGGTTATTTTAACTAAGTATTACTTTACTTTTCTAAGTCGAGGTTGAAATATATCCTTTACTTTCCTTCCTTTATAGCTTCCGCCCGCGACTTTGTACGCGTCCCGTTGGATGCTGCTGATTTTCCGGGATACAAAGTAGCATAAGTGGTAATCCAAGTCACGAACAATATATATTTCAAGTTTTATCCAAATCGGATCAGTCGTTTTTGCGTGAAAGAGTAACAAACATACATTCATACATTCTCACATACTTTCCCGTGACGTGAATTTTTAGATACAGCTTATAAATATTCACGGACACTTAACACAACGCCTTCTAGTCCCAAACTAAGCAAAGCTTGTACGATGGAAACTAGATGGCTGATAGAATACATACATACATTTTTTTTTTGTAAATACATACTTATAATACATAGAAACACCCAGACACAGAACTTTCTGAAGCAAAAGCAGCCATTTGCTACGAGGTATGCTGGTGACAGATATTTTCGCTGCCTATAACGATACATTGCCTTACAGAGCACATCCACCGAGGACGTGCCCTGAGATGTACACCTTGATTGTTTTGTTTCTTTTTCGAACATCTCCAGATCCACCCTGTAGAGTCTTCTCTAATCTCGATCACGCGTTCATCAAACTAATGAATTTGCCTCTAATTTTCCGCACTGTTGGACCTCAGTGGCTAATTCTAGACTAAAAGATAAGATAACAGTTTTGAGGGCAATGCTTGGGTCGAAGAGGTCAAGTAGAAGCATTCACTGTTCAAATTATTCTCATTGCTACTAGTGGGACAAACCTGTCGGGATTTTTAAGATCTAGCGAAGTTATATCAATAGAAAAAAAAAATAACGAGTGATATTTTTCGATGCTAAAAATGGACTTAGTTTACAAAACTGGGTTGTAAGCTATTCGTAAGTCCATTTCCATCAAAAAATACTATTCGATAAAAAAAAATCTCCTTATATTATACAGCATGTATCTACAATGGCGACAAAAAATTGACACACGGGTAGAGCTACTTATTAGTATTCATAAAAAAATAATTAAAGTTCAGTCAGCGGCACTAGAATGTGTACGATTCGTAATTTTCAATGTAATTCACTGTTTTCGGTGAATAAAATAAGCTTTTTAGAGGGGGAATGGTATAAATAAATTATGATGCAGTAAACGCATGAGCCAGTATGTGTAAATAAGACAAGAACGCGTGACGGACCGAGGCAGAACTCAAATACATATATGGGGTGTAATCACTCAGTGTACGGTTTGCATAAAAACCTATCCGACCGGTGACAAATGGGGGTAGTTTCTCCGCGCGACCCCAAGGGGATAAATCAAGTGGTACCGTCAGCAAATCCGACGTTTTGAACCATAAAAAAGTTGGTGTGGAGATTGGACATTGGAATATCATAAATTATTATTGTGAAGTTATAAGCTCTTAGAGAAGAAAAGTTGTTAAAAATGGTAGTTGTATAAAAGTAAGTTCAAAAAATCCAACTACAGAAAAATCACGCTGTAAGAAATATGAAATCAGAAAATATTTTAATTTTAAATTGTTAAGTACATAGTGATGTACCTATATAGAGGATAATGATATACATAGTGATGTATAGAGGATAGTCGTCGCTGAAGGGCCTTAGCACGAATAAGTGTGACAATCGTAAACGTATCGTAAAAGTAGCGTATTGTTAGTGCTCTCAAAAAAAACGAGACAGAAGTATGAACGTTTGTCCTTCTTCTTCTTCTCTTCAGTAATGGCCTGTGTCCGTCATTTCGACAGACAATTTTGCCAATGTCAAGTGTTAAAATTGTAATAAATAAGTCAAGTCAAGTCATTAACAATCTTAAGTGTCCATGTCAAAAGTCAGAGAAAAGCGCATGAACCGGTCACTATGATGACGTAAGTACAGTGTGACGTCACGAAACAACACGGGAACAGATACGAAAAAGAAGAAAGTGTGTTTGTGTTTGAATTATTGTAGATTCGGAGCTAATAATAGTGTACAGATATTATCATCATCGATATATATAAAACTCTTTTGAAGCTGACAGAGAATCAACGCACAGCCTAAACTATAAGTCCTAGAGGTATACAATTTAGAGGGTAGCATCCTTATGTAGTGTAGGGGTGCACTAAGAAAGGAATTTTGAAAAGTCGAACTCTAAAGGGTCTAGAGCGCAAGCAACGCCGCGAGCTACGGCTAGTAATATTATATACAAGTAAAGTGGATTATGTGTCTTATTTACAACCTACAGGAGAAACCTTTAACAGTATGCAAGATACACTGCGCGGTGGCGCTGCAACGTTCGGTATTCGAGCTGACGTTGACGCGCAATATGACTCAAATACGTTACGTCACGTCAAATAGCTTAAATATTTAATTTCACTTTATTTGCTGTCAGTCACATCTTTTGTTTCCTAATTAGTGATAGTGGCGCCCTCTCTGAACAGATACGTTTCGGGAACTAAATTAGATCCTTGTACAGCCTTGACTTAGTTTACCAACCTTATGATTGAGGTAACACGAAATATGGGTCGGTTTTACAAACCACCAAACGAGCATGGAATTTCATTACTAGAAGTAGAAGCATCTTATTATCTATAAAAATAAATTAAATGTTTTTTTAATGACTTTTGGCTAAAAAATTTTTATACATTTTACTAGGTGTAAATTTTGCATCTAATCCTGAAAGGCTGGTCTAATTTTTAAGTGATACTTTGTTGAAATTTCATATAATTCTCTCATAGATATTTGTTTTTTTTTATGATAAAAGTAATGGAACAAGCTGATAGCTCACCTGATGTTAAGTGGTAACTTCTGCCTATAACAATGCATTACCTCACAGAGGAAGTCCAATGAGGACGTGCCCTGTAAGGCAATATAATTGTATCATGATATCGTTGTAAAACTTTCTGACTATGTATTTAGAAAAATGACGGTTATATCGCAGAAAAATATGGTTTCTTGCTGAAACCCAATTTTCGAGGAACTGTTCTTGCTGAAACCCAATTTTTGAGTATTTTTTATTGAATAAAAGCATTTTCTTGACTCAATTTCTCATAAACTGCTGTTTCTACTTAGATTGTATCTTTCATAATTCAGTAGAATTCACTCAACGTTCCGTACTAGTGTGAAGTCTTCATTTTAGAAACGCGGGCTTAAGCACAACACGTCATAACGTTAACCGGAAGTTTGCCTACTTCCGTTCTGTAATCTCGGAGCAGGTGCTAACAGTTAACTTGATGTATCTACCCGATATTAATATTGTTATTAGTTTATAATTTTCTGCTTTACTTATAATCGATGCATAACTTCAATCGGCTGCTTAACAAACAGGGAAAGAACTTAATAAATGTTTATGGGCATTTCACACAATGCCCTTTAGTGCCAAACTAAGCAAAGCTTGTACTATGGGAACTAGATGGCTGATAGAATACTTATATATAGAACTAACATCTATGTTTGCCACACACAAAATGTTTGTTAGGTATGTGTGGGAATCGAACCCACGACTCGCAGCACAGAAGGATAGCTAATACTGAACTGTGTCGCCTATAAAACTAACCGCCAACTGAAAACAGAAGGGGAGTTATAAATTTGACTGCCAATATACACAAAAGAAGGGGTCCAATAATGAAATTGTAACATTGTAAAAAAAAAAACGTTCTCATTAAGAATTTCGCCAATTTCACTATAATAGGAAGCTTGCAATCAGCAATCACTCAAAGTACACTGCAGGACAAAATAATGGTGCAGACCAAATTAAAGTCAGACAATAACACGGCCTTCACACACTGCGACAACTTGACAACTCAATTCTGTGTTTATTGAAATGTAAATTTAAAGGATACTTCACACTTGTAAAAGTACACGATGCTTAAGAACTCTTACACGGCAGAATTTTGAAAAAACCAAACAATTAGGTACTTGTTAAACTACAACAAAGCGAAGTTATACTCTTGCTTAGATTTTTGTCCCTGTAAATACCTATGCAATTTTAAGTTTAATTCCTATCGATCTAGCTCTCTTGGAGTTACTGAGTCACTGTTTTCATACCTAACCTTCAGAATTCAGATTTAGTTATTCAGGGCTCGTGGCTAGGCTTGCTTAGTCAATCTTCACTGATTATCTAAGTTATGCGACGTTCGGCGCGGTCACTATTTGGATGTGTGACTGTTAGTGACAGATGATAAAAGTTCTTGTTAGAACCAAATCATCAGAAATGGATCTAAAGAGAAAAAGTTTTCTCAATGGAACCAAATGGATCTTGATCACTGGATCTACAGAGAGTAAACGTTTTCATCTGAGCGCTTCTGTGCTTCGGAGGACACGTTAAGCTGTTTCAACTTTGCCACGACGGAGGCCTTGAAACGGCCTAAAAACTTCGTGACTAGTTGACCATTAACTCATACGAACTAACACACTTGGGCTTGTTTTAGTGTGAAAAAAAATTCCACTCGCAGAAGTTTTTTGTTTAATAGTGAAACTGCGAGTTTGTGCTGACGTAGTAACTATGACAGTATGCAACAACCTTTACACGCACAAAAGCATCGCAATTAAATATCGCTGCGCTACTTTCAATTATTCACGAATTCATTCGGTGTGTACATTTCTGTGGGCCGAAGTGTAAATCGTGATTATTGACGTGTTTTAAGCGAATGAATTGTGAATTCGGTTTAATTGAAATTGCCCTGTAATTAACTGAGTTATCTGAATGTCTTCATTATGGGGGAATAATGAGGGAAGCGGATTACAAGTTAAGGCTGTAATCCACATAAGCTGAGCGAAGCAGAGATGTGAAATTAAGGCATAAAATGCTTATCTTGCTTTTTGGGGCTATTAACCTTTGGAATGCTTAGTAGCGAGGAACCATATATTGTGTTAAAAATCGTGTATTAAAACCGAGAGACCCTACAATTGGATAAGATTAATAAATGCATACGAGAGAGAGAGAGAGAGAGAGGGAGAGAGAGAGAGTTTCAAGCTAAAGAACTAGTGTGATGTAAAGTTAAAAACGTTCTTATACATTATGTACCTACCTGCTTATAATTCTAATTGAATTATCTCTACAAATTGCAGACGTATTTTTTACTAAAATAATTAATTTTGTTAAAATATTACTTATTCCAGATTTCAGTTTAAAATTTTAAAACTTCCACGAATCTAGGTTTATGTATGAGTTCATTTAATATTTAAGAAAACCGAAGTGGGTTTTCGATGCAATTTGCAGTATAAATATTTGAGTAGTTTATTAAGTTTGAGAGCACCGTTGGTCTAGTGGTAGCAAGCGCCTTTCAATCCTAAGATCGTGCGTTCAAATCCAGTTGTCCACCAATGAATTTTTTTATTAAAAAAATGTGCGCAAAGTGAATTCTCTCAAACCAATAATCTACTAGCTCCTAAATAATATTGCTAAAGTATCATCATCATAACAATTCTGACATAAAGTTCTCAAAGAATGATTTTCTCAGAAATACTTACTAGCATAGAATATTATATGCAATATTCTTATTGACAAGTTTGACGAGGGTTAGGAAAAGTTTGACGGAACCCTAAGTGTGAACGCAAAGGGTCAGCCATTACCACACGCACGGATTCACTGTTGGCTTTCATTATGTTCAAGTGTTCGGGTTTTTTGTAAGATTGTATACGGGTATATGGGTTTGAACCCTAATGATGAGGGATTACTGTTATTATTGAGGGGTGTTACTTCTTAGTTACTTCATAAGTTCGTTTGAGGTTGGCTGAATTGATTTGCATGAAGTTTTGTACAAATAATAGTATTTTCTATACTCAGTCTTCACTCCTGAGCCCCGAGTCTGTGCATTTGTTATGACTTTCGACTCGAGTATAGCACACGCAAACGCATTCGCAAAGCGAGACATTTTGTTGGGAATTACACAATTCCCAAATCTCCCGCTAGAGGCGCTTATCCGGTTTTCATGCAAAATGTCTCGCTTTGCGAATGCGTTTGCGTGTGCTATACTCGAGTCGAAAGTCAAAACAAATGCACAGGCTCGGGGCTCTGGTCTACTTTTGAGTAGTACTGGAGTGTTTGGAGAGAGGGGGGGGGGGGGGTCCACTAACCCCTCCCCCCCTTGATTTTGCTACTGCATTAAACGATAGTAAACATTTATTCTAAAACTAACTCAAAATTCAGAATCCCACGAAGGGTTATACAAAACTTAAAGCAATCATTTACTTTGAAAACTTCAGCTTGACCGGTCGAGCCATCAACACCGTAACTTACGCATGCTTTAGTTGTAGTTTGAGAAAACAACTCGGCTTTACCCGACTTTTAATAAAAGAGGTGATACTTTGTTTTAATTTAGATATCAAAGGTTGTGCGTAAACGACCCACCGACCACAGCCACTAGTGGTCACTGTGACCGCCACATTGTTCACATTCACAGATTGTAGTTTCACCTAGATTATTAAGATGATTCTAAATGATCCTTTTAATGAATTTTACAGAAGAAAAAGTTGATGACGTGTTTTTTCCAGTTATTCTTATTTAACTTCCAAACTACTGAACATATTTTAGATAACAAAAAAATGTACCAATATAGGACCCTTTCAAATAAAAGAAATACTATTCAAATCCGTTCATAAATGATGAAGTTCTGATGTACCAAACAAACATTAAAATATAATAACACAACCAAATTAAGAACCTCTTCCTTTTTTTGAACTCGGTTAAAATAAAGTGATGTTTTTCATCTGAAAGTACCTTGTTAAGAAGATTTTATGTATTCTCTAGTATTGGTACATTTATCACACACTGTCTGAACTTTTGACAGTTGCGTTCAAAGGATTGAGGCCGATGTTACCCGACTGACAGAAAATGAATAAGCTATGATTTATTCACAATAATGTTCTATTGTTGTTTTTTTGTTACAACTAGTTCTTTCGATAGTAAATACAGTATTTACAATATTTGCAAAATACACATGAAACAGTTGAGCTATCTACAAACCGTTGCAAACAATTTATAGACAGCTCAACTGGTCCAAATCAGTACCAATCGAAGCAATAAAGTCAATTCAAAAAAATATTTTTCTACTTTTTAATATTAAAATGAAATGATTCGACTTGGAATAAAATTAATTCAAAAATCTTTTTTTCTACTTTTTAATCTTAAAATGAAATGATTGTTATGACTATGATTATATTTAAACTTATTTAAAAAAAATATAAACTAATTTATCATTTCGCGTATTTCAATTCCAATATTTTTTACCATTAGTTAACTATGGAATCCATACCTGAAAACAGAAAATATGAATAAATTAAGGCAAAAATAATTTTATTTTGTTTTACGACAGCATTTTTAACATTTTCATCGTGAAACATGTTAAAATAATAGAAAATATTTTTTTAAGTTGGTGGTACAGATACTCTTTGACAAATCATCATCATCCTGTGGAAGTCCACAACTGCATCTAGGCTGCCGATATTGCAAAAATAAATTGTTAAGCCAGTGGTAACCACTTAACATCAAATTCGCCATCGGATTGTAAATGATTAAAATAAAAAAAAACGGTCTATCGATTGGTATAAAAAAAATAAGTAAAATTACTATGAAGAACTCTGAGTGTATGAAGTGACACACACTTGTCCAAATTATTGTCGACATAATAAGTAGTTACCGCAACCAATGATACCAATACTTCACATTTTTCAATCTCCTGTCAAAATAAACACACACGAAAACCACCTCTATAATCATATGGATAAAGCACAAAATCGCGCACAATTCAAAGCACTAAATCATGACCAAGCGTTCACAATCGCAGCTAACTAATGATTGTAAACACGGCAGAAATCAATTAAAAAAGTTTTGTATATAATTTCAAGGGAAACTCGATCTTAATTCAACTGTATAAAGTTCAGAATAGTAAAGGATTTTTGAAAAGAAATTTGCGTGACTCTTGTAATGGACAATGTGATTAAACACCTTAATATTTAAGTTGAAATTCAATTTTACTTATTTCTTAGAACTAAGGAAGTTCGCTCTGACCTTTCACAGGGTTATCACCCCTATTTCTTTAGTACTAAGGTCGATATTCTATTGTTGGTAAATAATAAAGGGTAATTGTTAGAACAGTTAATACCAATTTTAGGGGCTGTGTCAAAAACAATGAAACTTAGTGAGTTTAATAGATGAAAAATGGTTGGTTTTACACGGTTTGTCACGAAGGGTTCGGTAAACTGAACTAATTGGGTACTTTGACTTTACATTACAGTTTAGTACAGTCAAAGAGAAAAATAAACACGGACGAGCCCACTCATTTGCATAGTAGGCTCGTTGGGATTTTTTTTCCCATCGGCCCCACCAGTGGACCAGCCGGTAGGCTCGATGGGAATAACCCCATATTTTGGCACAAAGAAATCATTTAAAAAAAAAAAACACTAGCTTCATACTTCTTGTTATTTATTAGCAAACTCAAATAATAAGATTATTTGAAACTTTTTAGTTCGATTTACAAATAGCTTAGAATAAACCTAAAAAACCTACGGTTGCCTGGAAGAAATCGCTTTCAGCGATAAGACCGCCCATTTTAATATACTAAGTTAGTTTTAAGATTTGTACGTACCTGTTCCAATGCACAATTATCTATCTACTACAGAAATAACCGTCGTAGAGGTCGTCGTAGACCCTACGTAGGCATTGCTACGAGCGTAGCACTTTGTCTACGAAATTAGTAGACCGATTGAAAACAGTTACTAAACGCTTTAGCTTTTGCATAGATTTTAAAATGAGCCTTGTATCTATAACGATAAGTAACATTTTACTTTGAATGACATAAATAACAAGAAAATTATTTGAAGCTATGAAAGATTGTGATCCAAGCACAATGCATATTCTCTGAGGACGTGCTCAACGTAGCATTGTACAAATTATACTTTTCCCATAGATATTTAATAGCATTTTAATGTAGCTGTTTCTAAATGTGATAATACCCTCCTCCATTGTTGCGGTCGGTTAAAAAAGTAGCAAAAACAGCCTTTTCCTAAAGACTTGCTGAATAATTCAAGAAGCCATTTCATTCACCGTCTCTTGTCCGTTTTAGAGCTTTCTAAGGGTCATTGACCCAACAGAGTGGCCTAATAAGAACCAGTGACAGAATCAACTAAATTCCTTATATAAAAATCACTTTGTTTTAACACATTTTACGTTTAAGCTAAGTAAGTACTGTTAGTAACACAAATCGTTTAACAAACTGAATTTCTAAAATACAAGTGAATACACGCCCAAATGTTATTGGCAGTACTCTTATAAAAACAAAAGAAAATTTTTTTTGTTCACTGTACATCTTATTTATAATTTGTTTTTCAAATTAACGGCTAATTAAGCATCTGAAAACGAATATTAAATTATTAAATAAAAAAAGCTTTTAGTACATAAATGTATACAAAAACATTTAAGTAATATTTAAGTAACAAAAAGTTTTTCGCCGTAGTTAAAACATCTGTTATAAAAAACAACGTTATATTTTTAATAATCAGTTTGCGGTAGTTATAGCATACTAGCCGTTGCCCGCGGCGTTGCTCGCGTTCTAGACCCTTTAGGGTGCGACTTTTCAAAATTCCTTTCTTAGTGCGCCCTTACACTATATAAAAGGAACCTACCCTCAAAATGTCATACCTCTAGGACTTATAGTTTAGGCTGTGCGTTGATTCTCTGTCAGCTTCAAAAGAGTTTTATATATATTGATGATGATTGATGATTGATGATGATGATTGATATAGCTAACACGGTGTTAGCAAATGATTATGAATAACTGTTTACGTTAAATTTACGATCAATTAATTATCCCACATCCCGTATTAGACACGTAAAGAACAGGAATACTTCGACAAAGAAAAGATACCTTCAGACCTTGGCACTACTACGAAAAACCAACAAACGTTATTTTAGTCACTTTGAGTTACATTGCGTGGTTATACCGCAAATTTTTGATCAGGTTACGCACACAGCGCAACACAGCCAGCAGTGTAAATCAAACGTTACTTGTAAATCTTTGTTTTTTTTCGCAGTAGAAGCTTGGATATCTGACGGTTCTATCCCTTGATAAATGACATCCGCGCCGTCCAAGCAAAAAACAACCGTAACTCTATGAAATTAAAACTGAAAATACCGAATCAATCGATGAGAAATCGTTTTAGGTTGAAAAATAGCTCCTATTTCTTGCTTCTGACAATCTTAGCTATTTTAAATTCAGATGATTTTTAACTGTATGTCTTTGGGAATAGAGTTGGTTTTGTTTGCTGATGAGGAAAAAAGTTAGTTCAAGGGATTTTGCGTGTTGGATATATGGTTATAGAGTTGAAATTAGTTTGAATTATGTTAAATAGAGAAGGGATGGCACGTGACATCGAATAATTTATAAAACTTTTTTTTTTCGTTTTGTTAGGTATAAGATTAGGTCAATTCGGCTGGGAATACCTTATTCAGCGTTTTCTTGGTGAAGCGAGAGAAATAATTGGATAAGACTGATTAGGCATTTTTTTACGGATTTCCGTAATTCCGGAATATTTAGCGTTTACGGAAGCACTCTATTCTTTGTTCTCTTTAGATAATTATATTATTTGGAGTACAAATATATTAAAAAAAACTTTTTGGGACTCTAACAAAGGCAATACGCTTGTAAACAGTCACGTATGGAATACTAAGTAACCTAACTACAGCAAAAAATTATCTAATGTAAAAACTGGAGGTTAGGTATCCAAGTGGATACAATTTCTTTTAACAAAATATAGTTTTGGACTAAACATTTGGCCCACCTAATGTTACGTGGTAACCTCTGTCTATAAAGATGCATTGCCTCTGTGAGCATGGTGAGCTGTGAGCCGCTAAGGACGTGCCCTGTGAGGCATCGAAAATCATCCATCACAATTACTGCTTACTTTAAAACACTATTTATTTAGTTTATTTTGTTACTCACACTATACAAAAATCGAGAAAAAATAAACTCCAAAAAAGTCTAGACCTATTATTTTCATTCATGTCGTATTTAATGGAATTCCAATTTGAAACCAAACGAGTCACAGAATTTATTTATTTTGTAAAGTTTCATTGTGCTAACAAAACAGATTCAAAAATAGTGTTGTGCAAATAACAATAAACCGTAAATGCTATTAATTACGGTAGAGCAATCAGTGCGACCGCAAAATATCGTTCCCGTCACAATATTTGCGGGCTGTCATCACTATCGCACAGCAAAGAGAAAACAGCTGGTACACTTAATAAAAAACTTAAACAATTGGTTTAGTAAAAACGAATGGTGGTATTTTAAAACGTAAAGTTTCAGCAGTAGTTAAACCTTTTTATAAAAGACTTGTCCGGGGTAGTAATAAAACTAGACCTATTTCTGCCTCCAAGCAGTGATACTCGGTGCCGGTGCCATTACAGACATAAGACTTCATCTTGATGTTTTAGTGATCGTACGTAGTGTGATGTGTCCGGGGGACGTCCTCAGTGGACGTGCTCCGTGAGACATTGTTATAAGCAGAAGTAAAGGTAATCACTAAGCATTAGTAATTTATCGGCTGAATTCGTTACTTGTCTTATTTTCTAAATATATAAAACTCTTTTGAAGCTGACAGAGAATCAACGCACAGCCTAAACTATAAGTCCTAGAAGTACGAAATTTGGAGGGTAGTATCCTTATACAGTTTAGGGGTGCACTAAGAAAGGAATTTTGAAAAGTCAGACTCTAAAGGGTCTAAAACGCGAGAAACGCAGCGGGCGACGGCTAGTTCTCAATATAGCTGTACAAATTCTATATAAATATTTCCAACCATGTACTATGTAGATACATTTTAATGTTTATTTTGTTACCTAGCTATTTGCACTGAGCTGTGCAAATTATCGTGGGATTTGTGTAACACGATGAATTTATTCAAAGTTCAAATATACGCACAATTAGTGCGACCGCTAAATCGTGCCAATCACCGGTTATGGAACCGGAGAGTATCTACGGTATCTACGGATTATTGAACTGTTTACGGTTTAATTTAACGTAGGAATGCGGTTGGAAATATCGGTTTTTGATTTGCGGTTAATTTAAAAGTACCGTAATCACTTGAAATCAAATATAATTAAAATCTTCAGTCATGGCCCCACATTGGGGGCACCTGGACAGGGAACGTGTTAATTTAAGTGGCGTTTGAGTACTCGGCCGTGGGACATACATAAATTTAAGTGTCATGTGTGTGTAATAGTACCGGACTCATACCCTTCAAACCGGAACACAGCAATGCGAGCACCACTGTGCAACAGGAAATAGGCACATAACTACCGGTGGTCATAGTTTAGGGGGTAGTCAATGGTAATATATATATTTTTTTTTTAATGATAAAAGGAATTACAATATTTGTCTCAAATGACACATTCCAAGTAGCGTAATACCAATAATGTCTGGTATAATCTTATTTTTTCCTTTAATGTGTCCATTTGGCAACATTTTTAGACCAATTAACCCTTTTAACTGCAATTCCAGGAAATTAGGTCAGACATTTTGGGTTAAAATTTACAATTGTAACGTTACACTAATTTCACTCTTAAGTATAAACAAATAGAGTTGAAATTAGATCGTTTTTGTAAGTTTATTTTATGAAGAGTGGAAGAAACATGGTATGAATTCTAATGAAGCAGAATAACTGGAAATATACTAAAATGAGAGTATTCAAGGATTCGCTTCCGGGTCTAAGGTCGTGGGTTCAAATTCGGTCATGTACTTTGGACGAAGCTACGGAGAAAACTTGCTATGTCCTAGTTTAAAATTCTTCAGATATTAATGATGTTTATATCAAACGGTGAAGGAAAACATCGTGAGGAAACCCTTGGCTTAGTCAGCTCCGTACGTATTGACGTTGTCTTTCCTGTGGATACCGACTAGGCTGAGAGGATGGTATAGTACTACAAGCATACTCCATATTATTAAATATTTTGATCCAACTGTCACAAAAAATATCCAAGGCGTTTCAAAATAGGAGATAAAAAAAAATCACAATTTCAAACACCAAAAATCTTTGTTCATAAGTACTTTAATTTGACTAAGTAGCAATAAAATCAAAATGGGCTCATCTACTTTTGACAACCCTTAAAATATTATTCTAAAAATTATCCACCCTGTCAATTTCAATTAACTTGGCTTATTAAGGGTGGCTCACCCCTTGTCCTTTACTTTTGACCACAGTATACTAGAATACAGAGAACACACTTTTAAATAGGTTATATGGCTGGTTTGCTTCCTAGATAGAAAACTCTCTATGGTAAGTACACCGCAGAGAAATTACAGAATAAACACACACCGAAGTTCTCAGTATTTTTACAAAGAGTAAACAGACATTGGTAGAAATTCGTGGCAGCCCTAGCCACCGAACAGCCACAAGAAAAGAAGAAGAAGACATCGGTAGTGTATGTCAAACTCTTTCAAATCAGTGATAGGTTATAGTTTTTGTTACAAACATAAAAGCAGCCAACAATCACAGCTTTAGATACCAATATTCTGTGGTTTTATTTGTAAATTTACTTAAAAGTTTTGATTTTTCAATAAATTCTGACGCGCCAACCAGCTAGATCAACTTGACGCGCTCGAATTTATTGAAATTCAATAGTAGCACGATTAGGTAATACTTTGTATTGGCATAAAATTCTATGCACATTAAAAACTAAAGAAGTAACTAAAGATGCATTAAAAAAAGAATTTTTAGTTTCCTAGTGTGAGTTTTTTGTAATACAAAATTGTATAATACTACTGGTTTTGTAATGTATACTGTGCATTGTCCCTTTTCACAAGAGGGAATACTTACAACGGTGACAGCCAATGGATTTAGAATTAAAAGTTTTTAAATTTCGAACGACGAATTCTTTTTAGAATGTACCTTGTTAACTTAAAGAAAAAAATCAATTCTTTTTCTAATCTAACTAAAAATGTACGCCTGAAAAATGCTTAGTACGGGTTATTCTCATCGAACCCACCGGCTGGCCCACTGGTGGGACCGATGGGGAAAAAATCCCAACGAGCCCACTATGCAAATGAGTGGGCTCGTGGACTTGATGGGAAAAAAAGGTCTACATTGGTTCGCTTGGTTTACCTAAGACTTTACTTAGAAAGAAAAAAAAACTAACTTTTGAAGCTAATTTCTAATAACTAGAGCTAGTTGTGAGAGATCTAGTCCGGAGAAGTACTAATAATGTAACTATTACTGCCACCAAGCAGATGCTGGCAGCGCTGTGTTTCAGTTTGAAGGGCTTCTAGTAGCATACAAACAAAATAAGCTGATTGTAGACATTTCAAACAAACATACAAAAATAATAACTCTAATGCTTATAAAAGTGTATTTTAATTCCACTTAACTTAAAAAACAGTTAAAAGCCCCAATATTTCAGTCTCACTTACACGACAAAAAATATTAGGCTGTGACACATCGTCCATTTGATTCAATCATTCACTCCGGACCCATTCATTCATTCACTCTGACGTATTGCTGAAAATTGAATTATTTTACAGCGTGTAGAAGTGATACTCGTGGCCATCAAAAACTGTAATAAAATTGTTTTGTTTTGAGGAATTATTTTTTGTAAGAAAGGTGATTTATCTGGGATGGTTCTTAGCCATGTTTAATGAACATAATCATTAGCTCTTAAAATCTGTTCCAAGGAGTTTCTCTAAGGCATAACTTAGGTACACTGTAAAACTTGTTTTTTTTTACCAATTTTGGTATTTTAATTAATAATAAATGGTGTACAATAAAGAATATTCTATCTATCAGCAATGTAGTTTCTATATGACAGGCGTCATGACTCAGTCGGTAGTAGCTCTGCCTTCCGTGCTGTGGGTCGTGGGTTCGATCCCCACTGAGAACAAACATTTGTGTGTTGTAAACATAGATGTTTGTTCTGTGTCTGGGTGTTTCTATGTATTATAAGTATGTATTTACAAAAAAAATGTATGTATGTATTCTCTCAGCCATCTAGTTTCCATCGTACAAGCTTTGCTTAGTTTGGGACTAGAAGGCGTTGTGTTAAGTGTCCGTGAATATTTATTTATTTATTTATAGTTCAAGCTTTGCTTAGTTTGGGACTAGAGGGCGTTATGTGATAATAATATGTTCAAGAACATTTATTAATTTATTATTATCAATCTACTTTATAATCCGGGAAATCAATAAGATCAAACGGAACGCGAGCGAAGTCTCAAACGAAAGCTAGCTTATAGACTGAGCTATTATTTTGTTTACTTCGCAGTTTCGTTTCTATCACGCCATCATTAGCTACAGTTGGACAGTCATTCTGACAGGTGACCACAAGGGATTCCATCCATTACTTTTTAGGGGTTTCTTTATTAAGGGGGATCTTTTCGCTTTTAAGGGTATTTCGTGTTTTAGCAATTATGAAGCTTAAGGTAATTGATTGTAGGGCTTTTTTGTATTTATTTTAATTTAATCGCTTAATTTTGTAGTTAAAAAGGTTGATATTTTAAATGCTTTTGCGTTAAATACGTTTGTTTGTTTAATTATTTTAGAGTTAGTTTAATAATATTTAAGTAAATTAATTTATTTCTCATTCAAAAAACTGAACTTTATCCGAAAAAATATTAAAAAACTAACTGCGTTTCTCCAAACTTCAATTCAAACTTTTGCACTAAATAAGAACTGAAGTTAAGTTAGCAGTCCACTAGAGCGTTACGTTTACACTCAAAAATTATTTATTACGCGAATATGTAGTTCTTTTCAGACGCCAATTACCAATTTTAAGGAAGGTATTTTTGGAAAGAAAAAATATTTAATGTGTACACCAAAATCATCTGACCTAGTTTTTTTTTAATGATTATTTGATGTTTTGTCCGATTGATATGTATAACTTTAAATTAAGTGTTAGTTCTATACGTTGAAATTGTATTTCTTTTGAGTCCAAGTAAGAATCAGTAAATCTTGTATTCATTACAATTACAAGAATCATTTTAAAATTGATTTCGAGTGCCAGTTCCAAGAGACTAACAACGAAAAAACGGACAACAAAATTACAGCCGGTTTAGTTAGATTTTTGTACGTTTTGCTCTAGTGGACAGTGCGCTTAAGTATCCATAAGTATAAACCGGAAAAGTTTTAATTAGTTAAGTTTAAAACTACTAAAATAATGCAAGAACTAAAAATACGGAAATAATTTGGAAATTCTTGAAATCACGCATTTGAGACGAAAATGAGCTAACTTAAAACGAAAACTTTCTAAATAACTTACGTCTTGTTTTGTTTAGTACCACAATGTGTTAAAAAACAAACGTAGCTTATATACATGAACCTAGTAGTATATAAGCAGTAGGCAATACTAGATACCTATAGATAGATAGATAGATAATACTTTATTGTACACAAAGGATTAGGTACATAAAAATCTTAAAACTAACTACGCATAGTACAATGGGCGGCCTTATCGCCGAAAGCGGTTTCTCCCAGGCCTATAATTACAGGGTGGACTTTTTGAGTCGGAGAAGTAGGTAAATTTAAATCTAAATATTTCCAAAAATTATGGACAGTCTCTTAAGAACGTTTTTCTATAGTTGTTTACTGCCTGAAAAGTTGACTTTTGTTATAGTTATCAACATTATGTTGGAAATATCACAGTGTCCGTTTGTTAGTGTCAAGCCGACCCGGACAATGCGGACGCGCTGATGGTTAAGTATAGGAATTGAAGTTCTACGTAAGAAAGATCAAGTCAAAAAGGGCAAAGTGAAGCGCTCGTGGCTAAGCTTGCTTAGTCAATCTTCACCGATGATCTAAGTTAAGCGACGTTCTGCGCGGTCACTATTTGGATGGGTGACCGTTGGCATTTACATCTGAGCGTTTCCGTGCTTCGGGCACGTTGAACTGTCTCGGCTCTATCAGTCGTTAAGACAAAACGGAGGCTTTAAAGCGACCTAAAAACGCCGTCACCAGAGTTGGCCACTAACTCATACGAGCTTAAGGGCAATGTAAGGATAACATAGAATGTGGTCAGAAGGTTGTCAGAGGAATGTCCAAACGTTGAAAGATCGATAATTTATAATCTACCAACCTGACGCTATCAAACAAAATATGGCGACGCGACGTTCTCGCAAAAACGTCAAGTGCTCGTAAAAAGCAGGATCGAACTAATAACTTTCGTTCAGGACCTTGGGCCTTAATTTTGGACCTTTTTACGAGGCCAAGTTACGACTGCGACACAGGCCGGGGGAAAATAGTTAGGTCACTTTGCGTACCATCAAAATAGTTCGTCCTGATGGACAGTTTTCAGGCTGATGATGATGTGCAAGGAGTATCTTACCAATGGATCATTAAGGACGTGCTCTGTATGACGTGGCACTGTGTATATCGGTCGTGTATCATTTAGTCTACCATTTTCAAGCTGGAGCACAGCAATGCTAATGTCATTATGCCTAGCAGTTAGGAACCTTTAGGAATAGAATTGAAAATATTTATTTGGTAAATTCTTACAAAATGTACATACATTAATTATTATAAAATTAAATAATAAAAATAACAAAAATGTCCGCCACTGTGAGTACCCTGCCTTGCCTGGTTTTCAGTGGTGCCTGCAGTTTAGGCGGTTTTAGCATTGTAATCCGTCCGAATAAAAACTTCACTGTAATGTACTGACACAGATTTAGTTAGTACACAATTTCGCGCGGTGTATCCAAGTGTACCAACGGTTCTATCTCCACTGTGGTGTAAGAAAAGGCCGCGTCCTGTAAATTTAAATTAAGACTTTGTGCAAATTGTTGAGCCGGATTACACTTTGTTTATCTTCGCGGCTCGTGAGCTTAAGATTTTGAGGACGTAGGCCCAAATTAAGAGCTTCAGGCTCTCATTAGGTGGCGCTAGTAGCGCTTCAGGATACAGCTCCTCCGGGTTCAGAGCACCGAGTCTGTGCATTTGTTTTGACTTTCGACTCGAGTATAGCACACGCAAACGCATTCGCAAAGCGAGAAATTGGCTAATTTGGCTAAAACACCAATTAAAGCTAAAACCGTAACGTAGAAGAAGGTATAAGATTAGACAAGTTCTGCTTCCAACTAAATATTTGTAGGTAAATTGAGGTACGTATCAAATGCTTAGCAAACACTATTGCTCTACTGAAATCGAAATGTGTGCAAAAACTAAGCTAATATTACTACAGATTATACATTTAGCGTTGATTTTTAATTATGCGGTCACCGTATTTTAACAGCCGTTTTGGAAATGAGACAAGCTCACGACTAGTTGGACAACTAGATAGAAAAAAAATATTATTTTTTAAATCAAAATATTTGCTACGATACTTATAAGTAGGTAAATGAAATCCATACATAAACGATTTACTAACAAACTAATTTGAAAGTATTTGGTACTGATTTGTACCAGTTGAGCTATCTATAAATCGTTTGCAACGGTTTGTAGATGGCTCAACTGTTCCATGTGTATTTTGTAAATATTGTAAATACTGTATTAGTTGTAATTTTCTTTGTGAATAAACATGAAGTTACTACCAGCAAAAAGAAAAAAAAAAAAAAAAAATATATTTGAAAGTTAACCGAATTGAAATTACGAATGAATACACTAAAAGTTACTTATAAATACTGTTTCATAATGATCATTATCAGCCTGTAGAAGTCGTCGTAGAAAAGTAATCAACATAGATGTTTCTAACTACGATAGTTAGCAGAATACCGATAAAATTTTGTTCAAAATTCAGTTAAATGCGATAAAAACAGGGTATTACATTTTACTACATTGATATTAGAAATTGATATTAATTAATTTATTTAACCATTTCGCTACATACAACACTTGCATGTCAATTTGATACAATTTGGTCATTCTTATTCTAAAATAAATATCATTCTGTGCAAATATGAAAACTACAGCCAAATCAAAGGCTTTTTTTTTACCACCTTGATGTTGGTCACAGGTTAGAAACCCACCCTTATACCCCTTTCATCCCTCACATCAAATATTTTGCAACTCCGCGAAAAGATCAATGCCAACAATTACGGGAAAAGCGACGTTGCAGATTCTGGCCGCAAAACTTGTGAGTATAGAAGTTTCACTTCAACTTCGTGGAATTTGTCTGCTTATTTCTGAAGTCTAGGCTCTTAGGAATTGTGATACAGTATTTTTTTCTGCTACGTACTTACGTAAAGCTACGTAATTTATGTACGTACTATTTTATTAAAGAATTAAAAAAAAATGTTTAAAAAAAATCAATTTTCAAGTTAATTACAAAATACATTAGTTCAACTAAAAAAAATGTTATTACAGCTAACGGCATAATCTTCTATCTTCTTCTTCTAAATATCCTAGAGGTATGAAATTTGGAGGGTAGTATCCTTATATAGTGTAGGGGCGCACTAAGAAAGGAATTTTGAAACGTCACACTCTAAAGGGTAAAACGCGAGCAACGCCGCGGGAGACGGTTAGTAAATGTATAAAACTCTTTTGAAGCTGAAATTAAGTATGAAATTTGGAGGATAGTATCCTTATAATTACAGTGTAGGGGTGCACTAAGAACGGAATTTTGAAGTCGCACCCTAAAAGATCGAAAATTAGGATCAAAGATTTTAACCAAGTAATGGGTACGCTGCTACCACGTGAGCCAATCCGCGGGCGACAGCTAGTGTAAGTATATAAGTTTTCTATCAGCAATCTAGTTCCCATAGCACAAGCTTTGCTTAGTTTGGGACTAGAGGGCGTTGTGTGAAATATCCAAGAATATTTATATATTTATTTCAGTCAAGTTAGTCAGCGTTTATAAGTATGGGGCACTAAGTTCGTAAGCTATTACGATATGAAGTGAAACAGGCTGTGAAAGTAACAATTGTTATTTCTAGTTTGCTTGCGCTGGACATAACCTTTTATGTGGTCGTTAACAAAGGTTAGAAATTGTTTCTTTCATTTTTAACGTAACAATTTTCAAACAGTCAATTTTAAATTTTACAACTGATGGAACAAGCCGGTTGCCCACCTGATGGCGTTTACAAAAAGATTAGTCATTTGTAAACCTTGATTGGATGTTTTAGAAGAGAGTGAATAGGTTTCTTCTAGGCAAATGTGATTCAACGTCGACCAAATCATCGCTTAACATCAGGTGAGATCGTCAATCGTACTATAGGTAATGAGAAAAAAATCTTACAGTAATTAAAAGAGAATTAGTTATATCTCATCATCATCATCATCATCATCCTATAAAAGTCATTAAAAGTCTTTAAAGATTTCCAAATCTAATAATTGTATGCTGTCTCCGTCTACTGATCTTAACAATGTCGGCGGTCCATCGAATCGGGACGGTACAATGCTTCGTCTTCTAGCTCGTGATCATTTGAGAATCTACTTATTACCACTAAAATTATTTGCTTTATAAGTAGGTATGTACTTCTACTAATTTACTCAATAAATTAAACTATTAGACGTATAAAATAAGGCAATTTATATTCGGTCCATTCGGCTTTTTCTTCCGGCTCGTGGTCGCCATTTAAGATCCTTTTACTCTATAGTCGACAAAATACAGTAATTATTTTATTTAGTCAACATTTAACAGATATTTTATTTCTAAAGACTCGACTGCGAGTATTTTGAACAGAATTAGAGGTCTTAGAAATGTTAACAAATCTACAATCTCAAAGGTGTTGGCTTCGCTAAAGGAAGTCTACGAAAGGAATTTCTAATTCCTTTAGTACAAGGTGTAACATTATAATGCGAACATTTTTTGTGCTTGCTACTGAAATATCAGTTCCAGAAATAAACCGGTTTGGTACCGGTTTTTAGTTTGCTTAAAATCAGAACCGGAATTAAAACTATAGCGAGTTAAAACAGTTTTTTTAGCTAATTGGCTGAAATGTATGAAATGCCGGTTTGATTCCCGTGCAGGCTAAAGTTTTAAGTTTCTCGATTTTGAAATCAACTAGTGTCATCTGTTATTGTAAACATCGTATTCAATAGCTACTAGTATTTTTGCATAAAAAACAATTCGTAAGTTTCGTTTACTAACTAGGTATATTAATAAGCTTGATATTTATTTTATTTATTCCGTTCACAAAATAAACACAGTATTTCCACTAACGATTTAACCTTTCCAGTACCTAATTCTTTAGTAATTCTCTTACACCCTTTACGAAGCCTTTATGATACTTCTACTTAAAAATGTGTAAATTTGCGAAAGAATTTAATTGAATTCTAAATCACAATGATCGCAATAAAGAGTTGAATACGATCTTGTTAGGAGTTTTAATTTAGAATGGTTCTAAAAGAAAATTTTGAGACACCTTTTTTCTCCATTTTCAGTTTCAAAACCGTTCATATTCGGTTTATACCACTGAAAAGTTACAGGAAATAAAATATGTAGGTCCGCTATTTTGTTTACGTCGATGATAATATATTATATCGAAGATTTTACAATGATTTCCTCGTTTCTTCACTATATAAATACATATAAATAAATAAATATTCACGCACACTTAACACAACGCCTTCTAGTCCCAAACCAAGCAAAGCTTGTACGATGGAAACTAGATGGCTGATAGAATACAAACATACATTTTATTTTGTAAATACATACTTATAATACATAGAAACACCCAGACACAGAACAAACATCTATGTTTTACAACACACAAATGTTTGTTCTCGGTGGGGATCGAACCCACGACCCACAGCACGGAAGGCAGAGCTACTACCGACTGAGCCATGACGCCTGTCAACTATTTACTCTGTGAATTTCATGCAGATATCTGTGTGATAATTGTACGGGCCCACTGGTGGGCCAGCCGGTGGGCTCGATGAGTATAACCCATCAACGAGCTCACTAATTTTATAATGTCATAGCTTAGATGATTGATTTTTTTTGTTTTTAAGTTTCTGTTTAATTCACGCTGGAAATACCGGTCCGATTTTGATGAAACTTGGAAAATATATAGTTCGGAATCTGGATAAACACAAAGGCCGAAAAATCTACAGGATCATACGGGACGAGGACGAAGTCACGCGCGAAAGTAAGTCTCTTAGAACGCTACTAGTTTATGAATAACTCGTCAAATGTACCCATTAATAAAAGACGGAAGTTTTAAGTTTAACCATTACTTAGTTAGCTGATGATTAAGTCCATCAAACCCCACTATTTCAAACCGACTTCAAAAGAGGTTATTTCACAACATGACTAATATGACACGTGTCATTTCACAAGTAGATATAATTGACGGCTTTGACAGATGATGAGAGGGTAGCTGTCAGTAGTCAAATAACTGTGTCATTTTTGATGAGGTTTTTACTGTTTCACTGATAAAGTGTGTTATTAATGTTTTGTATAAAAAATGGCGTAGTTTATTTATTTATTAATGTTGTGATAATAATTATGCTGAAATAAAAGGGGAAGGAAGAAAAAAATATGTAGGTAAATATAAATATAGGTATATTCTGAGTTTCATTTGTTTGACTGATACAAGTGAATAAACATGGTTTATGTGTTTGAACTTGACCGCGCCAAACATGGCCGCGAAAAGCCTTCATTGAATTAACAAAACACAATATTCGTTCAACCAAAATATTTCCAACAATGATTATAAGTATAACTTAACAATAACTTGATACATAGAATTCATGTTTTTTGTTTTTTTAAATGTACCGGAAGGATTCTTACAATAACAAAGGTATTTTCCCCATATTTAAGTACAGTTTTCATTCTAAACAAGAATAAAATATCTCTAGAACATTTCAAAGAGAAAACCCACAAAGGTCCGTTGGGTGCAATCCTGTGACACAAAGTATTGTACATCATCCATTTTATCGTGACCCCTGCTAGTGTTCGTGTCGGACACGAGCGCACTGACTTACGGAGGGAGGACCGTTGCTCGCGTGTCAATTTAAACTGGACGTGTCTTGCCTGCCCAATTTTCCAAGAGCTGTGATGTGTTTGACTTTTCGCTGTGTGGGAGGTCTGGTGCGAGTGGTTACGTCACGACTCAGATTTCTACGTAGCAAAGGTCGACCTTAAAGCATGTTATTTCAGTTATATTTCTTTGTAAGTGTGTCGTTTGTGTCTTTTTTTTTTGTTTTATATTGTGGGGTGTAAATCTGCGTAATTTTGTCATCTGCGCCAAGTTTTGTGAACTTTTTTATTATATCTGTGGTCGGGTTCGCGGTTACGTCATCAAGAAGACTAAAGTATGTAACTTTTCTTAGAGCATGTTTTATCAACTCTGAGTAATAACGCTATCTGTCAGATTTTTTTTTATTTTTTTTATGGTACAGATAGTAGGTAATAGTATAAGACATGTATCTGATGGTTAGCGTAATCATGGGATAAATATATTAACCCAAATTTCTTCCGATTGGTACTGATTTGGACCAGTTGAGCTATCTATAAATCGTTTGCAACGGTTTGTAGATGGCTCAACTGTTTCATGTGTAGTTTGTATATATTGTGAATATTGTAAATACTGTACTAGTTTTAATTTTCTTTGTGATTAAAAAAAGAGTTGAATAAAATATACAAAACATTCGGTAGGAAGGACTATAAAAAAAAAAAAAAATCAAGATCAAAAAATCAAGATTTCGTTTTTGAACTTAATATTTTTAGTTTTCACTTTCAATGTACAATGAAACATACATTCAAAAGATTTTTCTAAGTTATCACGCAACTCATCGATTTTTGCGTTAAAAGGGTCCCCCATAATCCAAAACGCGTCGTCAGATAACACCCCCAGTTTTATTATGAAGGCATAACCTCCCATAAACTCATAACCTCCCTCATAAGCTGTTGTCGTTGGTTTACGACGAAGATGTGCGTGCAAACATACAAAGAATTATCTTTTACGGCTTAGGCGGTTACGCTCAGTTTATTTTTGGAACGTTTAGACTGTTTTTTTATTTGTTTATGAGAATAATTGATGGAATAAGCAGCCCACCTGAGTATTGATATCTGCTTTGCCTTACTGAGCACGTCCATTGAGGACGTTTTCTGCCCTCAGCAACCATAAAAGTCGAACACATCTTCGCTTATGTGTTTGAGCCAAAAATCTTAACCTATTTATACGCTCCTCTTCATCCAAAGGTTGTCTGGAAGTAATCGCTCCCTAGCGATAAGACCACCCACTGTATGTACCTAATAGTTAAAACTTATTTTCTGTTTAAGCTTTTTCGTATTAGGATGTAAAGTGTAACTGTACAATAATAGTAGGTACTTTCATTCATTCATTTACTCATCCATTCATTTATCCATCCATCCATGTATTTATTCATTCATTAATTTGTTGATTATTTTACTTATTCATTCACAATTAAGCGGTTCTTTTTTCAAAACGCCAATGAAAAGTGCATTGTATCAAATGTTGGAGGAAGAGGCCTTAAGAGGCCTTGGTTTTTGACTTCTACAGGCTGATGATGAAGTCGTCCTCAGTCCCACCTTGAAACCGTCCAAACTAGTGCTCTTGAAACTCTCTCAATTAGTTCAATTCCCTCATTAGCATAAAAACACACTAAAACCACACACTAAAGTAACAAACATTCCCACAACACAACATAATATTTGCCTTCCATAACATAATTATGTTGGTAGGTACTTGTTATAAAGTTATGTCCCGGGTACACGGCGAAATTGCCAATAACAATGAAGTTAATGCGCATTACTGTTTAAGGGTGTTTCTACACAAGTGCCGAGTTTAGATACTCATGACTCGAGTCGTGACGAGTTCAAGTTCGAGTCGACTCGAGTTTGACTATAAACTTAAAGTTTGCTTGGTTAGACAACTTTTATTGCATAGAATACATTCTATTAGAAATAAAAAAGTAAAAGTTTTTAAAATTAGATTTTTCAAGGTTATCTACATGTTTGGATGTTTACTCAATTACGTCATCGTCTAGGCTGGTTTAGACGAAACTTTTTTAATTTTTTTTTATGGTAAAAGTGATGGAACAAGCTGATAGCTCACCTGATGTTAAGTGGTAACTTCTGCCTTAACTTTGTAACTTTGTGTGTATTTTTTGCTATTTTTCATCCAAAAAAATAAATACTATTCAGAGTAAAAAGAAAGAATGAGCCTCAGTAGGCTGTTAATAGGTAAGTCTGTACTTATTTTAATTAACAAAAAAAGAAATTTTTGTTACTTAAAGTAACGGATCTCGATGCAGAGTTTGTATTACAATATTTTCTTACAACAATTACATTACCACGTTTATAAAGAAAAAAGGACGTGCTCTGTTGACATTTCACTCCATCACATCGATACGTAACAGTCATAACAGATTTTATTTTACGATAATGCTTTTATAATATTTTTGGCATCAGCACAGGGGATATTCCCGCGCGTGTGTGTAAGCCATAACGAGGTAATAATGTTCAGTTTTGGCTAGTTATAGTTACCCGTTCACATTCGTTCGCCTATTTTGGACCTTCTGAATATTTACCGATATGGGATATGGGGGAGACCTTTGCCCAGCAGTGGGATACAATAGGCTAATAAAAAAAATGTACGTTGGTGTCAGATTTCATCATCATCCTGAAGAATTTTGCTTTAGAACTAGACCTACCTCAGCCATATTAGATTTTTTTTTATAAAAAAAATGTGAAACTAGGAAATATTCTAACCGATGTTGTCTATAATCATTGCATTACTTTACAGAGCACGTCGGAGGACGTGCTTTATGTTTGTATACTCCAATTTTTAAGATTGGGTAGGTACCTGTAGGTCATATTCTTGTTCGATATATTCTAGAAATCCGTACCAGTGGGGATTTCAGTTGTTTTTTCCAGAAATCCCTACTGCTACGACGTAGCATGTCTACGACGTAGCAGTGAGGAGATCTCGTGTTGTATAAAAAGTATAGTTTATTTTTAAAAAAGTAAACCTATAAAAACAATTGGAGGTTTAATTTTTCTCACAGCGCCATTTTACCCCAAACTAAGCAAAACTGGTACTAAGTAGGTATATTAATAAAGTATTTATCTGGTTTTACCTTCTTCTTAATGTTTTTCTGCACCATTACAACCCATAATGATGACAAAGGGCGGTCTTATCGCCAAGCACAGCTCGGAGTAACTTTATTGTAGAATAAAGGTTTATCTGCACTAACCAGACGAAGTTACTGCTCATTTTTGTCGCGTATCATGTAGCCGCGTCTTTATATTCGAATAAAGTGTACTGCACTCTGTGTCGTCAATTTTAAGTTAAGGGATCATTTAATCGGCAATGCTGTTACGTGAATATAAGAACTCATGTGCTGATATCCTTTGGTAGTTATAAAATGGGTAGTCACTAGTCAGAGCACGTCCATAAAGAAAAAGATATGGTAGATATATACTCGTAACATCAGGTGGGCGATCGGCTTGTACCACCATAGTTGCATAAAAAAAATTAACTCGGATGGTCTCATACCAACCTAATACCAGTTATAGTCTGACCACGCTAGGTGTGCAGTATAAAGAACGTTTAAAGTTTAACGGCGGCATTCCACTTTCCGCACCAACATTTTGAAAACTAAGATTTTCCGCACCTCCGTTATTTAACTTTAAAAACCTATGATTAATAAAATTACCAACTTAAGATGATAAATAAAATAATTGGCAATTGTGTAAACAAGCCCTTATTCAAATCAATATCAAAGGTTTTGTTTATTTTTAATTTGATTTGATTTGAAAAAACATTGAGTTTGAAAGCAATATGAATAAACAAAATTAATTAAAAGTAATAAATCAGAGTGGAATCCATGCCGATTGGATTTTAATTGAATTTATGAGACATTTTTATCGCTTTTATAAATTGTAGCTCAGCGGTTACTTACACCTACTTCTAATCCCAAGGGCACGGGTTCAAACCTCTGTAACATTCACTTTTTGCATTTTCAAATTTTCTCGAAAAACACGTACCTACTACGTACGGTTACTTACCATTTCTGATCCAAAGTTCGCGAGTTCAAACCTCCGTAACAATAACTTTTTGCATTCTTATTTTTTTTCAAAAAACAGGAGCTATGACTTACGTTTTTGATGAGTATTTTAAATCAAATATTACCTGAAAAAGAAAATACATTATTTTTTAATAAATTTTGTATACAATTTTTAATTTTTCTAGAAGAATTTCACCTGGACAAGATCTTATAATAATGTCGTCGGTTCATTAGATGGAAGCCTTCCCACTTATTTATATTTTTTGGACCTACCGTTTCACATTCTATTTCGATGGTCTCCAGGCTTGTCCCCATTGAGTGTACATATATTACGAGTTATATTACCAAGACTTTATTTTTCTTAAAATTCTTAAAAAAATTTAGAGATTTTTTTATTCAATCTCAAAACTCACTACAAATCCTTCATTATTATATTCTGTGCCTTCCTTTATTACCCGACTACACGAAGCAAAAGAGGATTATGCTTTGTAGTCGGGTAAAAACAGACTTCTATTACATTATTAAGCAAATTGCATTGGCCCTCGAGCGAAGGTGGGTAACTAAAAATTATCCACTTCTTGATAAAAGCCTTTTAGAAAATGCTTTAGAAAGTGCTATCAAGTACTTTGTAATCAGCTAAACCTATCTTTTATAGTTCATGCATTACCCAAGCTATATTGTGTTATCTAACAGATTTTTCATAATTTTAGCGAAAAGTTTCTAGAAAAATTCACGTTATATTTTTATAGTTTCGCTAAACGAGATGCAAACTATTTTTAAAGAATATATTTTTTTAAATATGCACGAATTTCTTGAAAATTCTAAACTTGAAGATGCTTCAAAAGGGTAAGTCAGAGGCACGTTTTGATATAAAACTAACTGACATAATGACAAATACACTTAAAAAAACCTCATAGACGGCCAAATACTCAAACGCCACTTAAATTAAGTTCAAGCTTAAATTATTGCCATCTCTTACAAATGAGTAATGCCAAACAGAGGCAGAGCAATTTTAAGTGGTGCTTAAATTTGAGTGACGTTTCAGTATTCCGACCAGAGTGAAATAGTTGATCTAATCCAGTCATTAGATTAGTTGTTGGGATTAAACGTCAATCTGAGGGGAGATCAGAAACAAATCTGTCAGTCGCCGTGTTACGTATTCGAGTCATATTGCGCGTCGACGTCAGCTCGCCTGACGAACGTTGTAGCGTCACCGCGCAGTGTATCCTGAATACAAAACCGTTACGTAACGATTGTCACATTTATTTGTGATGAAGGCTCATAATATTCTGCTGTTTTGGAACTCTAATACACATGTAGGTAGATGATGCAAACCACTTCTTTTGGCAAACGAGTAACACATTGTGACGTAGAATATTCAGCGCATAGGTACACTATTTGGTAATACATCGGGGTCAAGCCAGTATGAGGTCAAACAATTCTAGCCCGAATAAAAAGTGAAGAGATAGGGTTTGTGGGAGAAGCACTAATAGATTTATTGTTTTGAACTTAACTTTCATTTTACACCCTCCCTTAACATTATATTCTTATTATGACTTATCTACATAAAATGACTGTCAGTCTGTTTGTTTGTAGTCATTTGGAATTTCAAACAACATATTTTTAAACATTCATTAAAATGTGTTTTAAAACACATTTTTCTCTACAGTTTTTACGTAATCGTCTGTCGTTTTAAAAAATATTTACTGATAATCGCAGGTAAATAATAAGAGCTGGTTTTCTACGAATTTTCTTGAGATTACATACATTTTCTTGATCACAATATTTTTGGATTAAGATTACGTTAGAAATGTGAATTAGCGATATATTTATAATTGTAAAGAGTTTTACTACGTACGATGAGATCAGAATCAGAAATACAGATAAAGATATTATGTTTATCTTTATTTCTCTACTTAATGTCGATTTTGTTAAAAACAGGCTTACACTATATGCCCAAATGATTGTAGAATTTTTTATCTTTACTTTAATATTGGTTTTTTGGATTACGTATATAATAATAAAAAAAACATATGTGCAATTCACACGTGGTAGAAGTGAAACCTTCAAAAACCAATATGCAGTACTTATTTCGTTAGAAAAGGTTCTATGCTCATGTTGTCTAAATCAGAACTAGATGGCGCTGCTAAGTTTGGTCGCATCCTAGAACGCGCTATCGAAGTGTTTTGCGTTTTGTGGGGGTCGAACTGTCGTTTTCACTTCAAAATCACGTTTTTTGTGAAGAAATCGGTTTTTATACACAAAGATTATGAATAAGACACCATATACATTGAACCAGCTGTCCTAGATAAGCTTTGATAGTGTCAGCGTCATGCAATTAACTGAACAATAGAATTCCCACGAGTCATTCAACATTATCTACCGACTTACACCTTATCCACTTGTAATAAGGGTGTCTTTTGTATATCACATTAACAATATTGCATACCACACTTCACTAGAACTAACCTTACTGAGATATAATAAGGTAGATTTTTGTTAAGCAAGTAAATAATGTCATAGATCTAAAGATGTTTGGTAAAAAGAGTCCTATTGTGAAGCTGATAAGGGTGGTTTCAGTGAGGTGGTATATTTTTAGGTCAAATGACTAGACTTACATCCGTGAGTATGTGGGAACTTATACTTTGTATTATAGAAAGAAACGGTGATAATAAATGAACCAGTGTGGCGTTGTTAGGTATAGGCATAAAATGAACTGATGCTTGATGAAAATTTGTAAATTCTTTATAAAAACTTAAGCATTGTTGTAACAATATTCTATTTTTGAAAAAAAAACCTGAAACCAAAGACGAAAACTAATAAAACGGAGCCGGAGCGAAAAAAATTAAAAAGTTTTTTTTTAACTAATCAATAAATGATATTTAAAATACAATAGAAATTAGAAATAAGTAGGATTGGCATAAAACGAGAACTATTATAAATCAAACGTTTTGGCCGAATGAAGAAAAATCTTGGGGTCTAAAATACTTTTGTCTGTTGTACCGCCATTAACGACGTAGTAACTATTCGGTAATCAACATCGGGGACAGGCCAGTATGGGGTCAGGCCAGACTAACCCGAAAGTATAAACACTCGATCGTTGTAGCGCTGTTTCACACCAAACTTTTCGCACCACAAGCATAATTGGTTTTTATGATTTGCCTAACAATATTAGGTACAAATTGGCTATAATACCCTATATCAAACTCATAACTTATACCTATTTTCATGTGACTAATTTTTCATTAATAAAGTAATAATCTTTATACCTTCGACTCATCAAGCGAACGCGCGTCATAAATAGATACATAATAAATAAAATATTCTTTGATATATCACGCAACGCCCTCTAGTACCAAACTAAGCAAAGCTTGTACTATGGAAACTAGATTGCTGATACAATACTTATATAATTTTTTTTTTGTAAATACATACTTATGATACATAGTAACACCCAGACACAGAACAAACATCTATGTTTGCCACACACAAATGTTTGTTCTCGGCGGGGATCGAGCCCCCGACCCGCAGCACGGAAGGCAGAGCTACTACCGACTGAGCCATGACGCCTGTCATCTGAAACGAAGCTTTAGTATTTTTCCAAAGCGTGTAGCTGTAGGTGCAATGACAAAAGTCGAAAGGTAAATAAAAACACATTTCAAAAGCTTTCTCGATAAAAGGCCGTAATGAAGTGATTCGGAAACCTCAATGCTGTATAACGAGCGAATCGTTTGGGGTGTACGGACAAAGGAATGTGTGGAGACTACACTCAGTTTCAAAAAGTCTTCTGAGACATACACCAAGTACCAACTTTGTGTATCCAATTAATAAAACAGTATATAAGTTTATTCACAAAGAAAGATACAACTAACACAGTATTTACAATATTCACAATATTTACAAAATACACATGAAATAGTTGAGCTATCTACAAACCGTTGCAAACGATTTATAGATAGCTCAACTGGTCCAAATCAGTACCAATCGGAAGGATTAATAAAACTTAATTATTATCAATACAAAAATGTTTATAAGATAATGTTGTTTTATGTTTTTGCAAAGTTATCTAGGGAATAATATTTAATTCACTGTCACAAAACACACGCGGGCAAAGTCGCGGATAACAGCTAGTTAATAAATATAATTATATCCTTGGACATGTCACACTACGCCTTCTAATCCTAATAATAAGCAGAGCTTTTACTAGAACACACACTTATTGTGTTTACAAAAAATGTATGTAAATATTCTATTAGCAATCTAGTTTTCATAGTACAAGCTTTGCTTAGTTTCGGACTAGAAGGCGTGGCGTGAGATGTCCAAGAATATTTATTTATGTTTATTAAAAGTTTATCATCGAATTCGTCTCCATTCAATCCGTCAATTTGTTCAATGTTAGATCAATGACTTTTTGCAAGTCTAAGGTCTCCTTAATTCCTAATGTTCCATTGGTCTAAGTTAACGACGTTCCATATTTGAAAAACAGAGAGTTACCTACTTAATTCGATTCGAACCAAAGGGGTTGGTAGCGGCTTGTAAAAGTTAGTGGCTAACAATGGTCACAGTGTTCTCACGCCGCCTTAAGGAATCTGTCATGGCTTAACGAATGCTAGAGCCGGGGCCGTTTAGCGTGCCCTCCGAAGCACGGAAGCGCTCAGAGCCCGTAGTCTGTGCATTTGTTTTACTTTCGACTCGAGTATAGCACACGCAAACGCATTCGCAAAGCGATAAATTTTGTTGGGAATTGTATAATTCCGAAACCTGCCGCTAGAGGCGCTTATCCGGTTTCATACAAAATTTCTCGCTTTGCGAATGCGTTTGCGTGTGCTATACTCGAGTCGAAAGTAAAACAAATGCACAGACTACGGGCTCAGATGTATTACAAGTCAAAATAAACCACTAGTAACCTAAATATATCTAGAACAAGAAGTACGATCTATTGATTCAGATGATGCTTAATCCACATCATTTATTGCGTAAAATTATTTCGCACAATAAAGTACTTATTTAAATAATATTTACATGTAAAAGGAACACCTGTTTATGCGTACAGAATCAACAAGTTTGTTAAAGCTGAGGTTACGTGCGTGTTGTCATCCAATATGGAAAATTAATGTTTTTAGGGTTAGATTCTGTAGGGTTTCGAAACCCATAAGGTGCGACTTATAAAAGTAACTGTCAAAAGAGGCGTTTTTCTTCATACGCTGTTTTCTTTTGTAGCTTTTATACTGTTTTGCTTTCGCTATAACTGAAATAGCTTTTAAGAAAAAACATTTTATAACGAAAAAGTTTTTAAAATAACTTTCTTTCAAAAAAATATTAATTTTCTCTCCCTAGCTACACGACGCGACGTCTTGCCTTCTGATGTAGTTTGACGCTTACGACAAGATATTGTCAAAAATTGTAAACATCATACTAATAATGTAAATGTGAATGTAAGTTTGTTTGTTAAGCTTTCACGCGGAAACTACTTAACCGATCATCATGAAACTTTGTGCATATTCATGCAGGTATTAGAAGTAACATAGGATACCTACGTTTTATCCTGGAAAATCAACGGGATTCAACGGGACGCGAACGAAGTCGCGGGCGGAAGCTAGTGAAGAAATAAAACCTATTTACGAACCTCCTTATTTTTAAATCTGTAACAATGCAATGCAGACTATTTACCAGCTTTAATTAATAACAAGATGTTCTAATATATTTTTCCGGTCAAATATTAATATCACCATAACAATGGGCTCTAATGGTTTATAAGCTGAAGCAGGTTTCAGTAATAATGTCATTCAGCTTTCTGCTACTGAAGAAGTAAAGTCTAAAGGAAGACTTTGGTAAGATTTTTTTTTTTATAAAATGTTTTTAATAAGTATTAAATTGTGTCCTGTTTCAATTAATTGTACGGTACATAAAATTGTATTTTAATTTAGTACCTAAGTATTTTATATTCATTTTTATTTTCCATATTCGTTTTTATATCGCTTTGTTGTTTAATTTTTCTGAATAGAAAACGAAACAAGATTTATTTTAAGGTTTTTTTATATAAATTAAAAAAAAATCAAAGAAGTCGGAATTGGGAAATGAATCACAATCAGAAAACAAATCTTACTTATAATAGTATATTATGCAACTAGTGAATAAAAGACGCATTTAAAGCGAGGGCCATAAATGAACTCACGGTGGTGAGAGATTCATGATTCAAGCGTTAGAATCCTGAACGACGTGAGTGGTTCATGGCCCTCGGTATAAATCCTATTCAAGAGTTGCATACTATACTTTATACCATGAATACGAGAAAAAGAAAGATTGGAGGTTGTATAGCCAATGCTATACAACCTCCTTGCGCAAAAACAATAATTAGATGGATGTCAAATATATTAGTGTGTTCTAAATTCAAACACCAAAATAGTGAGTTTTTTTATTCATTGCTCGAGTTTCTAGATGAGAATTATTAAAATATCTAAAACTAGACCCATAAATATGCCATCTAGTGCCTATCTATACGTCAACAAATTGCTGTGCCCTAATAATAATATATAACAGGGCTTATGTTTGCTACACTACTTTTTGTACAACATCTATAAAACATAAAGGCAATAAACGATTTAAATTTGAATTTGAATAACTACAGTGCTAGTACCCGGACGAGCTCTATCACAAGAAGCCCTATACTACTAATATTTGTGTGTGTAAAATATATTTCTTTTCCAATCTTTTTTTTTTATACATCACCCCTTGTATACCTCGAAGTCTATTCTGTCCAAGGTTGTCTGGAAGAGATCACTGATTAGCGGTAAGACCGCCCATTGTACTATTAATTTAAGTTTCGTTTTTCATTTTATTGTAATCCCTAGATTAAGGTGTGCAATGAAGTATTTCCTATCTGTCTATCTATCTATCTATTTCAGATATGTCAGGGTACTCGGCAGCTGCCCTGCTGGCAGTCAAAGCTATACAAGTGGTTTTGGCGCTTCTGCAGAAGGACCTCGGTCTTTCAGCCTACAGATGTCCTACTAGTACATCAGCCCAAACTGCTGGTAAGAACCAGCGATTCCTAACCAAGCGGCAACTACAACAGGAAAATAGGAACTTTCTATTCCTATTTCCTGTTGTGGTTGCCGTTAAGCACCGGTGATTCCTAAGCGAGCGGCAACCCCAACAGGAAAATAGGAATAGAAAATATTCATTATAAGTTATTATCCAACTTGTAACCTAAGATTTATAACATTTTACATTATAATCTATACGTTAGGAAAAATTATAGCAATTACCTAGTAAATAGTATCTACTTTGAATCTCCCGCTAAAATATTTCAAATATTCCTTTCATCGAAAATCAATATCAGAAGAAGTCATCCTACATCGGCCTGCTAGGATAATTTTGGCACCGGTGCGCTACCTTGTTATTATCGGCATTATTTTTACTTCAGCTAAATTTCGCATCATATATTTCTTAACCAAATAATAAAAAAACACCCGTTCGATACCGATTCGGTAGTAGATAATTTAGTTATCGAGTTGGCAACCCCGTACAAAAAAAGACTAAAGGTTAGTTCCATTCCAAGATGCTCTATGATCCATGTCAATATTAATTGATAAAAAAAACCGAGTCTCTGGTCCGTCGAAAGAAATCGAAATTGCAAACGTCACCACAGCTCTAACGAATTTTATGAATTACTAGCCGTCACCCGCGGCGTTGCTCGCGTTCGCGTTCCCTCGCGTTACCCTCTAGAGTGTGACTTTTTAAAATTCCTTTCTTAGTGCACCCCTACACTACATAAAGGATACTACGTTCCAAATTTCATACCTCTAGGACTTATGGTTTAGGCTGTGCGTTGATTATCAGTTAGCTTCAAAAGGGTTTTATATATATTGATGATGATTTCGGTAAAATCGCCACATTTATACTGTGAAAGAATACCGGAGCTGTTTCTACGATATATTTACATGAGAGACCAATTTCCAAACCATTTGGAAACCGTAAAAGCACAAGGTCGCTGAGTGCGAAACATTCCTACGTTTTGAACCACCGACTTTGCAGGTCGTACCGGTGTAAACGCGATTTGCGAAGATAAGTTTGGACCAAAATCTTCATACCGTCGTCCAGCCTTTTCATACAAAATACAGCCATTGTACAAACATACAAAGCATTTTTGTGTCCAAGTTGTCACTAAGATCTCGTTCGCTACGCTCACTCGATCAATTATTTACAGTTGAAAACGGTCCGTATGACATCGTTATTGTTGGCGGGGGCACCGCTGGCTCCGTTGTGGGTCACAGACTAGCCAAGACGACCACTATGAAGATACTAATTATTGAACAGGGGACCTGTGCACCAATAGAAACATTTGTGAGTACAAAACTTGAGTAGGTACCTATATTTCGAGCTTCGGAATATAATTTGCTGATATTTAAAACAAGCGGTACAAATTTCTTGCTTGTTCTTAATAGGCTCTCATTTTTAAAAACAGGCAAAATTTGCTAATTGATGCACTTGAGAACATTTCTAAGTCATCTATAAAAACATGTATTGCTGAAACTATGGATGCTAGCTTAGTAAAATTATTATTATTATTATGAGCCTTCTCTGTCCCACTGTTGGGCAACGGACAACGGCCTCCTCCCATTTTCTGCATTCTGTACGGCAGACATGGCCGACCTACTCCCACTTGAGATTAGCAGCTTTTTCAACACACTTGCTCATAAAGTGGCTCTATGGTCACCGCAATTAGGCACATAATGACACCCATAATCAAACTGTGACTTTTTCATTGCTATAACTCACAAGTGAGTTATAGATTTTTTTTTTAAATTTTATTGGTTTTACTAAAAAAGTTTTTATTCAAAAAACAGATCGTGTTCAATAGAACAAATAAATGAATGTTCCTATTGCTTGCTCATTAGCAAGCAATAGGAACATTCATATTTTTTTTTTTTTTTCATGAAATGTCATGCAACTTCTTATAGATAATAGATAATTTTAACTCGTACGTGTTTATTAAATAAAACTTTCACTCAAATATAACTTTTGTTTTCTCTGTAATAAAAGAAAACTTTAAATTCCCCATTTTTTACGTGGCAGAATAGGCGCAAGCCCTAAGCGTGGAAAATAAATAAAAAAAACCTCATCCCTTTAGTCTGTGGCCGATCGAAATGCGCGCGCATAGGAAAACTGATTAATTTTTCCCGCCATAGCGAAACATTTTTCACAACGCGTTTTCACTGTTGAAATTATAGTTATTTTATTCACAAGTGTGTTGAAAAACGTCGTATGATACACGTGTGTATTGGTGATTACCGTTCTAGGCTCTCTTAAGACCCTCGCCTACGGCTCGGGTCTCAATGGCACCTCGGCGGTGATCACCAATGTACCACACTAGTACCATAATGTACTATTATAAAACTGCGATCTCTTCCAGACAACCCTTTAGATTGAGAGGATAGACAAAATCAGAAATACGACAGTACAAAATTTAAAGTTTGTAGCTCAACTGAAATGTGAAATAACATTATTACGCGAAAATTATATTAAACCTATGTTAAAAATGTATTATTTATTATTAACTTGATTTATAATAACGAGATTATCATGTATTTTTCAGTTTCCTGGAATGTTCACTTTATTGCCCCTCTCTGACGTCGATCGACAAATGAATATCTACAATGACTCCCGTTCCTGCCAGCACCTCAAGTCTGGAGTGATCACTGCAGGGAACATGCTGGGAGGATCGAGCAGTCTAGATCATATGATGTACGTTCCTGGCATCAAAAGCGACTATTCAGATTGGGTACAAGCTACAAACGACAGCTCTTATAGTTACTCAGAACTGCTCAAGTACTTCCTTATAGGAGAGACCGTATATGATGAGGCTACCATAAAAGAAAATACTACCTTGCATGGAGATAGTGGCCCGCAGATCATGACAAAGCAGAGAAGTACCAATATATTAAGCATTATGAATGGACTAGTTGAATTAGGTTCTACTTACAAAGAAGATGCACTAGAAGCTTGCACTGCAAACTTTCCTTTGCTGAACATAGGAGATGATTGTCATAAAGAAAGACAAAGCGGCATCGCGGCTTACCTAACCCATGTCATAGGGAATACAAATATTACGCTTGTCACTGGTGCAACTGTCACCAAAATTAACTTCGACGGCACTACCGCAACAGGAGTACAGATGAATGTAAGCGGAGAGATCTACACTGTCAATGCAAGCAAAGTACTCGTAACGGCGGGAGCTATAAAAACACCACAGCTGCTGATGCTATCAGGAATCGGAAACCAAAGTGTATTAACTGATTTAAACATCGATGTCGTCGTGAATAATCCCTATGTCGGCCAGCATCTTACAGATCATCCAGGAGTAGCAGTGGGTTACGCCTTAGATCACAGTACGGAGACCGCGTCATCTGCAAACCCAAATCTGTGGCCGACTGAGATGATTACCAACTACTACGCACCATCTTGCAACGGAACTATTACCACGCAAAGTATAATGTTGAGATTCCCTCCCAACTCGAGTGGCCTCCTCCAAGTCTGCAGAAACAGCTTCAAGTATGAAGACGAGATTTGTGATAAATTTTACGAGTCCAATATCAATAGGAATTTCCTATTTACCATCCACAACCTTGGTAGACCTAAGTCAACAGGTTATATACTCCCCACGAGCAACAGTATCTATGACGATCCAACTGTTGTATTGAACATCTTGAAGGAAGACGATGATTTAAACCAGTTGGCTCAAGACGCCATGGCGTTTGATAAGATAGTAAATACCACGGCGTTAACAGCCTTAGGAGCTGAACTAGCCGATATAGGTCTTTGTACCAACCTAACTGGAATTGAATTCTGGAAATGCTACGTTTTAGAAATGTCTTCAACCATGTGGCATTACAGTGGTACTTGTGGGCTAGGAAGAGTGACATATCCTAACATGACGGTTATGGGTACAACAAATTTGAAAGTGGGAGATGCTTCTCTCTTTCCAGAGATAACCACAGGTAATATCATGGGTAATGTGCGTATGATGGCTGAGAAGTGCGCTGCTACTATCGCAGAAGAATGGTTTGCGTCACAGACCGGTTCCTAATCTGTCAGACTTATAATTGGTTTCTTGTTTTAAATATTAAATTAGCGAGTTAATAAAGCATTCAAAAAAACTGTGTTCGTAAATATTATAATACCTATTTTGATTAGAACAACCAAGAGGAATGGGTTTCAATTCTGGTTCATGCTTTGGGTAAGCCTCTTTGATGTAGATAAACACTCAAAAGGAAAGTAAGGTGTTTAGGTACAGTACACCCTATCTAGCTATAGCGGCAGTGGGCAGGGAAGTGACGAGCATAATGTAAAAACTCGATACTGCTCCTGAAATAAGCAGTTTCTCGAACGCACTTCGAAGGATCAGAGCCCGTAGTCTGAGTTTTGTTTTGTTGATTGAAACGCATATCGAGAAGTGACTTGCGAGATATTTTGTATGAAAACCCGACAACCGACTCTAGCGGGAGATTTGCAAACTATTTTTACCCATACAAAAACTTCAAGTTTCTCGATTCTCGCTTGTCGCAAACCAACATAACAAAACTCAGAGCCCCGAGTCCGTGCATTTGTTTGTCTTCCGACCCGAATATGGCATACATTACGCAAACGCATTCGCAAAGCAAGAAATTTTGTATGCAAACCGGATAAGCGCCTCTAGCGGGAGGTTTGGGAATTGTGCAATTCACAAATTGCGAATGCGTTTGCGTGTGCTATACTCGAGTCGAAAGTCAAAACAAACGCACAGACTCGGGGCTCAGACTACGAACTCGGGGCGCATGCCCATTGCCCACTACACTCGCTCAGTCGGTTTTAACGTAGATTATTTAAGTTTGAAAATAAAGGGGCTTGACTAACCTGAAAAAAAATACGAGTAAAATACAGGAAATACGAGCAGCCACATGTGCTTAGTCTAAACGGAGACATAAAAGCTTGTCTCAATGCTTTTTAACCTCATGGTTTCCATGTTATCTTGGCACGTTGTTGAGCACCTAATCAAGCATACGTGCAGTCAAATGACTTTTTTGAACGGATGGAATTTTGATTAGTATTCTGTCAATTAGTGACGGTAAATAAGTACTGTATTATAATAATTATGATGCCCATAGGAATCCATAACTTTGTTAAACTTAGTAAGTATTCCCATCTGGGTATAGGTACCAACGCCATCTCTGATCGCTTAAACGAAAACAAGAAGCTTTTGACGGCAAAAAACGCGCTAATGTCACTATTTAGTCACAGAATACCTATGATTTAGTATGAAAACAGTTGAGAAAAGGCAGGTTTTTATGAGACAACGATTGACCCCCAGATCTTCCCAGTTTTGGCAGTTCGGGTACCTATGTCATCCCAGGATAGATAATATCTTTCTTATATACCTTTGTAATCTATCCTTATCTTATCTAGAAAAATGTCAACTTGCTTAGGTTTTGTACGTTACCTACTGGTCGCCGGGGCGCCGGTCGACGCACTCATGACAGCAAATGCGCCTGCAGCCTAAGTGTGAAAATCTAAAATTCTCAATAGTCACTTCACATAACACCATTCAAAGTTCAATGAACCGAAATGAACCTAAGGTTATAGGAAAACAATAGCAATGATTTTCCCACACTTTGTATTCAAAACTAGCCAGTGAATTATCAGCTCTGTTTCATTAGACACAAGGCTTAATTTTCTAGTCTTGGTACCTGACAAACAGAACACACTATAACGGAACTTAGGTTTTAGATTGAAAATTGTGTGATTTAGCTCGAATCAAACAAGCGTTCTTAAAAAACACTGAGGTGTTGTTTGCATTCAGCATCTAGCCTGCAGTTTCTGTCAAGCCAGCAGACCTATTCGTAGGTAGAACTCGTCATATTTTAGGTACGAACACAAAACCAACTTCATTTGACAATATCATTTTAGTAATTTGATTTTCTAGCGATTGTATAATACAGCTTGGCTAGAGATATGGGGGATTCCCCCCTAAATAAACGACGTTCAAAGTTGTCTCTGAACTTGCAACTCAACTAAAGTGTTTGTCGATTAACTTTATAGGTAGATGGAGTGCATTGATGGAGTGTTGAGGAGTTTGGAAGCTGCTTGTGCTTGTCTTTTGTTTTTAGTTTGAGATTTCCATTTTGTTTAACTTCTAGCAGTGGCGGTTCCAGGATTTTGGCTTTGCCTTTCATTTTGGGGATTTTCTGACAAATTTTAGTCTACTAAGGGCTGACTTCGGCAGAGATTTAACTCTAATAGCAATGATGTCAAAATGACGTCGAAAATTTATGGGTGAAAAAAGTTTTCAGCTGAGATTATTATGATTCCTATTAGAATTAAATCTCTACCAAAGTGTGCTTAAGTTTCCTGAGCTTTATTCAAGGGAAGAAGGGGCGGGAGAGGGGGGGGCTATATGACAGGAACGTGGGATGTCACTGGATAAAATCATTCTTTCTGGGAAATCAGTTATGTCTAACAGAGGACATTTACATGCTAATACTGATGATGATGAATTGATATCTGGATATTGGATAATGAGATGTCTATAACTTAAAATAAACTGATATGAATATAAGTTATAATTTTGACGCTTTCGAAGGAACTGGTAGGAGAGTTTGTATTGAAAATCTTTGGGAAAGATCTTTGCCCAGCCGTAGGCAAAAAAAGTTATAAAATTCCTTGAGAAATTCAGGTAGAAATAAAAAAAACACAACCCTAACCCGTCAATTCAAATAGATACGTCAAATATTGAAGACCATAAAAAGACCAATAAAATGTTAAGGGGCTCACGTAGAACCAATACTTCAGATATTGGATAAAACGTATACGTAATACGTTGTACGTGACTGTACGTTATCATACATATTAAAGCCTTGTAAGTTAAAAATGCTGTAAACTTAAATTTACGGCCTTTTTAGTTCATGTGAATTTAGTTCCTAAACCTACCACATTATTTTCCTAAATCAACGTGCGTTTAATGTGAAGGTTAGGAATACTCTTTCTTATCATTTAAATTAGTGTAACTAATGGTTTGGTTACTTTATTTGAGCGTTGTGTGATATCCATAAATGTCCGTATTAAATGTCCAAGAATTTCTTATAAAATTAAATTATAGTAATTTATTTATTATTTATTCCTAATTTTCACACCAGTGTGAAAAACTGTATAGGTAAATTTGCTGTAAACCTTGACATCAAAACCAGTGTGGAGGTTAGGTAATCGTTCCTATCCATCACATTAGTGTTAAGGCTTGTGACTTTCCTTACCTACATACCAGTGTGAAGGTTAACGAAATTCCAAAAATACCCAGAAGAAATGAAGGTTATCATACAATTTTACTAAAGCTCATAGAAAATAACTCAAGTACCTACATAAGTAGGTTTCCAAGAGGATCAATAACTTTGAAGTATCTAAAAGGGTAAGAATTTGAACAACCAATTTAGAAATTCTCCGAATTTCCTGAAGCCCTGAAAAAATAGGTACCTTTATTTTCCATCGAATTCGAACCAAATAAATCTAGATCGAACCTATACGTTTTATACACGCCATGATTGAAACTAACCCTGAAGAAATCCAACATCACCTTTATCACTACAGTATAAGGTGGTATTTTGAGTATTTCAATCGATTATACAACAAAAAAGGGATACTGCAAATTGCGTTCTAAACATAAAGGGTAAAGGTCACTTTTTGACTGTAGTACTAAAATCTTGCGCTGACAACTTTATTTTGCGTTTTTTATGTACCGTATTTTAAGGGTTTTAAGATTGGTTTTGCAATGAAAGGGTGTGCGGTAAATTGGGGTAGGAAATCGCTTTGTTTCTCGTAAATTAGGTCAAGTCTTGGCAGAGGCTGCATACAACCAACAAGCAGTACCGGCATGCTATCTAGTACGTTTTGACAGATCCGTGGAGCTCATACGTTTAAAGTTTAAATGTGTGAGCTACACAGATTTTAAATCCAATTTTGCGCTAATTAATTTCTCGTATTAACATTTTCAGTCCGTTTTGAATGTTCTCAAATGGTGAAGTAGATCCTAATTAATATTGCTGGTCATCATCAGACCTTGGATTATGGACTTCACTTTATCAAATTTCAATACTTTTAGAGCTGCGAAAGCCCCAACAGACACATAAACAGATAATTATACAAACATGTTTCCATGAGATTGTCAATTTAACCAATCCACTAGTAGGGCAGATGGGAAAAATTTCACATAAAGCCAACTCATTTGCAAAGTGGGCTCGTTGGGTGTTTTTCCCATCTGACCCACCAGTAGACCAGCCGGTTGGCTCGATGGGAATAACCCAATTTAACTACAAAAAGTAAGGGCAAATTAAGAAGGTTCCGTTTGCACTTTACAACCTTCAAAATAGCACGACTTACCAAACAGGTGGGGCGCTGTCAAAAGATACATAGTAACATGCCGGTACACTAAAGTAATTTATTTATCTACTTGTAGTTTCTCGTTGATCTGATTTTCGGAAAATTACATTTTTTTTTGTGATTTTATGATATTTACTTGAGTAGCTCAGTGCTTATAGTTCTGCCTTCCGTGCTGTGGGTCGTCGGTTCGATCTTCACTGAGAATAATATTTGTGTGTGTAGATACAGACATAGATGATTGTTCTATGTCTGGGTGTTGCTATGTACTACAAATAACTATGTATGTACAAAAAAAACGTACATAAGTAATTCTATCAGCAATTTAGTTTCTATAGCACAAGGTTTACTTATTTTGTGACTAGATGGCGTTGTATGAAATGTCCATAAACCTTAATAATTAAAAAAATTATGCATGTCTCAAAACGATATTTCGTAATAGCTCAATCTCGGCACAGAATTTATCGTACGATTTTGTCGTATCGTGATGTAAAAAGGACTCCTACACTAAAAACAAATCTGCTGACTCTCTCCCTCGCTATCAGCCATGATTCATTTTGACACGTTACATCGACTTTAATCTCTTTATTCTCCCCTTAGTGTTTACTATCGGTTGTGCGAGGGAGTCAGCGAACTTTTCTTTAAGAACAGAGGGAGATATACGATTCTTGCATCAATATGAGTAAGTGGATTGAGTAAATCTTCTTTACAAGTGCTTTTTATATACTTTAAAATTGATTACTTCTGAAGAAACCATTTCAGCAGCTCAGATTATCGACTAGAGAGAGTCAAAAAATAAATACTTAATAATGTGATATTCTCATTGATAGTACTAACAGATTCATTATTCATTCAAATAATCTCTCGAAATAAATTATATCTTAAGCGAGCTAAAAATTTTGTTTTTTTTTTCACATAGAAAAACTCTTTTGCGTACATTAGGTTCCTCAAATTAAAAAATCTAATCTAAAGGATTTTAGGATAAGTCAACCATTACTTTCAAACTATGTGCTAATAAGACATGATTTAAAAAGATACACACTGTATAAAAAAAAATTACATACAGGCTGTAGATTTTTCAAAATGTGTTATTAAGATTTCGTTCATAAGTACCTTTGTCGCTACCCCAACATACTATTATTTATTCTGTGCCCCAAACTCACAAATAGGTACATCTCCCCCAACTTAGCAGATTACACTCGATCAAATCAAATTGTCTCAGTCTGCTGCGTCGGGACCAGAACCTGCACCCTCGGAGTTATTGTTACACTGGACAATTAGAGGGTGTTCTTAAAGGGTCTGCGATAAAAATGTTAAATGAATAAGAATTAATGAAGTTACGACATTTTAAATCATTTTTGTTATCAGGAATTATCGGATGTAGTTAAAGTTATAAACCAAGCAGAGCTTGTACTATGGGATCTAGATTGCTGATAGAATACTTATATACATTTATTTCTGTAAATACATACTTATAATACATAGTAACACTACTACTATAATTTTTGTTCTATGCCTGGGGCATAGAACAAAAATTATAGTAGTACTAGCGTCCGTCCGTGACTTTGTTCGCGTCCCGTTGGATTCCGTTGATTTTCCGGGATAAAAAGTAGCCAATGTTAATCCAAGTCACAGATAATATTATATTTCAAGTTTCATCCAAATCGGATCAGTAGTTTTTGCGTGAAAGAGGAACAAACATCCATACATCTATAAACTTTCGCGTTTATAATATTAGTGGGATAGGATTATAAAGCTCAGTATTACAACACCCTGTATAAAATAGACACATTGTCACGTTACAGCGGGACACATTTATGTAACTTTTATATAGAGGGTGTGACTAGAATACTGAACACGGTGTTTTAACACGTAGACCTTCAGCTTTGTGTTTTGTATAATTTTAGCTGATGTTCCATTTTTGTACGTTGGATCATTTTGGTTCACTTTATTTTCGTTCATTCCCGTTCGTCCCACTTGGCCGTCCCACTATTGGGACGAGTTTCAGCCTAGTCGGTATCCACAGGAAAAACAACGTCAATACGTGGGAAGCTGACTAAGCCAAGGGTTTCCTCGCGATGTTTTCCTTCACCGTTTGTGTCACTTTTTAATACAAAAATAATAACAAAGCGCTTTACTTCCACCTTCATAATGCGAACTGCCAAGGAGTGGAACTCTCTGCTAGCATCAGTATTTCCTGAAAGATATAACCTAGGAATATTCAAGAAAAGAGTGAATAGGTGGATTATAGCTAAGCGTGCTCCACCTTAGGCTGCAGCTACACTTACCATTAGAAGAAAAAAGCTCATTAGAAGAAAAAATATTAAGAAGTAATTTGTTTATATTTTATTTCTTGAACCCATGACCTTTTTGATCAGAAGAATAAATGCATGGCTATTGGGTGGGTATTGTATTTCTTTTTTTCTGCGAATTTCTAAATCATCCCCATTCGGCTTGGGGTAAAAAACGAGCCGAACGAAAGCAGGGTCACGCACAAAAACGATAAACGACGCGTCGCGGGTAATCGCTTGAGATATCGTGGGGGTAGGCAGGGGTAAGGTCACACTTATCTTGCTTATTTTGATATGATTTATTGAGCATCTTAGCATTGGAATATGACGTGGGACTTTATTTAGTTACTTTGTACCGGTAAAAAATATAATTTATAAGTTTAAAAACTGGAAAAACTGACTTAATTTCTTCATCATCAGATGCTGATGATGGCAGTTCATTGGGACTGTTCTATTGGCCGTAAACACAACTGAAAAACACAGGAAAGCAAAATACGCACTTTCATGCAGGTACGTTGGATGACAATATGTTTTTTCCGCTTATTCGTATTTAACTGCCAAAATACTGAACCGATTTTTATAGAACCAATCTGGAAGTAGGTATATACGCTTTCAGATAAAAAAGAGATTTTTTCAAATTGTTTCATAAAATAGAGTTCTGAGGTAACAAACATAAAAAAAGGAATGTCTCAGAGATGCTGTGCAATGCATCATAGAGCACGTTCTCAGTGGACGTGCCCACTGAGGCAACTTATCGTTATAGGTAACATCAGGTGATCTATCAAATATGAAGTTGTACAAAAAAAAGTTGTTTCTCTTTTTTTCTTTTAGTTAGTAGGTAGATTATTTTTTACTGCGGTATATATGTCAGCGGTGTTTTTTTTCACCGTTTCAAGCAATAAAATACATAAAATGAAAATGCACACCATTCAACTTTATATCTCAGAGCAAAGTGATCGCATTTACACATAGATGTATTGTGGAGTCAACGTATTCTTGTGAGGAGTGGATGGCCGCAGTTACACAGAAGTGTAACAAAATATTGTCTTCATTATGACAACTTGGTAATTCTGAATGTGAATTCAAACGCCAAGTACCATTAATATTCTATGTGTAATGACACAGCAAGGGTGTGTGATGAATAGCACAAAAATGATAATCACATGCTTCTTTAATAAGCCTTGAAAGGTTCACTTACTGGTTGGGAATTCCATAGAGCCCAATGGTGGGCCAGATGTAACAGCTCTAAGTAATCTGTAGGTACTTAGTCGTATTACCTAGACAGTCTCTCGTGGATCTAAACTTTAGCGCCATCTAGCTCGTGTCATGAGAACTATCTTAGATTACGCAAACGAAGTTATCACAGAGTTTGAATATAAACAAGTGTAACAGAAAACCATAGCAAGAGGGGCGTGGCCTGTCCCCGCGCCACCGGCTGACGGCTGGCGTGACGTGACGGGTTTGCGGCGGGGCGCATCGCCTGACACTTTTGCTCGGACGGTCGGAGAGTGCGGACGTATTAGGCAGCCTTAAGCTATTCTGAGTTGTAGATACTTACCTGTTGATTTTTATTTCGTTAAAACTATAAGAGTTCTAGTTTTTGTTCAGTTTTGTATTTTTTTTATTAAATTTCGCTTCTGGTCTATAAAATCAGAAGTGGGATTGCTCTCAAGCCCATATGGTCAAATTAATTTTATTTTTATGTACCCGCAGTAAGATTGTGACGAGAAATCATCAATTTTATGGTTTTCATAGCGTTTTATGGATGTAAAACGCTTTGGCTGTTCACTAATGTTGTTTAGAAATGGATTATTCGATCCATTCCCAAGTGAGTTAAAACAGGTCGCGTGAAGTGTCATCTATGTTTCACTATCGGAGGTGATGGCAACAGATGTGCGTGCCATTGTGGCTGCCAGCTCGATCATCATGTTTACATGCCGCAGTCACGCCTGCGTGCACTGCCCCTAGCAGTGCAAGTGCCGGTTGCAGAGTTCGCGACCCCAGAGTTTCGGTGCCAGCTTGCGATGCTAGCACAACGTGTGAGCCTCTTTTTGAAAGTGCTGTGTTGTCGTTGGACGTCACTGAACGCCTCATTGAAACGTTGAGCGTTAACCAAGGATAGATCTCACCCACACATTAAAATCGGTTGTTTTTCGGTTACTTTTTCCCCTTTTCTTTTGCTTTGGTAAAACGTCCGCACTCCGCAGTGTCGAAAATTATCTGCCTACCCTCATTACGAGGTTCTACTAATCAGTGTTTATTGTGTTTTGCGATTGTGTTTTTAGAAGAAGCTAGAAGAAATAGATAGAAGGCCTCGATCCAGGTCGCGTGAGCAACGCTCGCGGTGCCCGCGGGGTCGGCGTTCGCGAAGCAGGCATTCGCGAGACCGGCGGTCGCGCAGTTTTTCGTGAGGGTACACTCCGCGGCAACACACGTGACACTCTAGCCATGGTTTTAGTACCAGCGCTCACCGTGAACGCAGCAGGTCACGAGCGCATACACCACGACGAGAAAAATACGGTATCGTAGTTCTAGTTCTTGCCATCGTATCCGGGCTACAAGTTTGTAAACACGTACGCAACTGATGAACTCTGCTCTTATAAATTTTGTGCTACAGCACAACCCTCTTATGTTAAAGCCTAGTCCTGATTGAGGAAGGCCGAACGGTTTGTTGCTGATGTTTATGGTAAAAGGGCTACCTCCTCGTGTGTTTCAAGTAGATGACACATTTTCTGGTATCAGGTACCTTCATGTGATTCTTTACAGGTTCACGTTGGCATTGAGTGCGATTCTCTGCCACGGTTTTTCACGGTATTGAGTGTGATTCTCTACCGGCTCACGTTGGTATTGAGTGCGATTCTCTGCCACGGTTTTACACGGTATTGAGTGTGATTCTCTACCGGCTCACGTTGGTATTGAGTGCGATTCTCTGCCACGGTTTTTCACGGTATTGAGTGTGATTCTCTACCGGTTCACGTTGGTATTGAGTGCGATTCTCTGCCACGGTTTTTCACGGTATTGAGTGTGATTCTCTGCCGGTTCACGTTGGTATTGAGTGCGATTCTCTGCCACGGTTTTTCACGGTATCGAGTGTGATTCTCTACCGGTTCACGTTGGTATTGAGTGCAATTCTCTGCCACGGTTTTTCACGGTATTGAGTGTGATTCTCTGCCGGTTCACGTTGGTATTGAGTGCGATTCTCTGCCACGGTTTTTCACGGTATTGAGTGTGATTCTCTACCGGTTCACGTTGGTATTGAGTGCGATTCTCTACCACGGCAGGGCAGTAGCTCTAAAAAGCACTGTCAGGCATACTAGTCACTGCAAACGTCTTCCTAACTGGCCAGGTTGTGTGAGTGAATGGGGGCCCTCGAATGAGATTGATATGTATGAATGTTATAGGTGTCCTAATACGAGTATGAACGTGGATACATTGAGATTGATAGTGTGAATAACGATTGGTGATGAATGGATAATTTTGAATGAAGTTTTAGAAAGAAGTATGGCGTTAGATGGAAATTTTAAGTGATGAGTAGTGTCCAATTTTCCTGCTGATTTTAGCTGACGAGACTGATAATCTCGACAGCTGAGGACCAGTTACGAGCATCCCATGGCAGCGGACGAGGTCGACCGCTCGTCAGGAGAGGCCGTGTAACAGAAAACCATAGCAAGAGGGGCGTGGCCTGTCCCCGCGCCACCGGCTGACGGCTGGCGTGACGTGACGGGTTTGCAGCGGGGCGCATCGCCTGACACTTTTGCTCGGACGGTCGGAGAGTGCGGACGTATTAGGCAGCCTTAAGCTATTCTGAGTTGTAGATACTTACCTGTTGATTTTTATTTCGTTAAAACTATAAGAGTTCTAGTTTTTGTTCAGTTTTGTATTTTTTTTATTAAATTTCGCTTCTGGTCTATAAAACAAGTAATACTACCGAATACCACCTATTGGTCGTCGGACCCCGAGCCACGGAGTCACCACTCAACAATATTGGGCGAACTCTGGTGTTGTTTGATACAGTACGGTGTAAACTCATCCTAAGAGCCCCATCTAGAGGCATTATCGTATACAAAACGCAGCGATTTCACGACATCGCCCCAACTTGAAATCCATTTGACTGCATACATTACTGCTCCAGTTCACGACACAGCATTTTACTCTTATACATAAGCGGCAGTGTACTTTGCGCGTTAAGATAACGTGGTACGATGATGGATGTGTATTTTATGGGGCACTTGATGGTTAGATTATGGCGGGTACAGCGGGAATTGGAAGATTTTCTTTGTTTTCAGTTTATGTGACGTTTTTACTAAAATCACTCAATTCGTAAGTTCAAGTTTGATAAAGCCATTTTTGATAAAGGTAATTTTTATTTTATTTTATTTTTGCCTTTGCCGTGGTTTTGTAGGGAAAAAACTAAACACGCTGATCCAACTCGAATCCACCAATCGCTTTACCTCACAGAACGCGTTCACTACTGAGGATGTGTCCTGTGTTCAAATCCGAATAAACTCTTTAACAAAGATTATAGTTACTACCTCTTGCAAAATCTTGCTACAAATACTACTTATTTGCTTTGTACTACCTAGCACTTCATCGAGTAAGTAATTCGTGGTCGCATTCGATTCGATTTCAGTCGATTCGATTCGTATTCGCTATTCGAGAACATGTTCTAAATTCAGTAAACTCAGTAAGTTAATCACCGAAACAAACATGGAGCACTCAATCGAATCTTACAAATGAAATAAATTCCACGAATCAATGCGAGGAGGATCGCTTAGCGGTAGGGATGTGCTTAGTCGATGATAGTGTATCGATAAATTTATTTTTTTGACTGGTAAGTAATTAGACCCAATAAAAACCTAAATTTTAAATACTAGTCATCATCATTAACCTATAATCAGTCCACTGCTAGACGTAGGTCTTTCCCAAGACGCCACTGAGCCCGGTCTTCGCCTCAGCCAGATACATTTCGCAAATCATCTGGATTGCTACACCAACCTCTCTTCAATAGATTATGGAACTTTTGATAAAATATATTTTGATATTTGATATTTATTTATTTAACCATTTCGTTATAATATACATAACATTGGCATGTCAATTTTATACAATTTCAAGTAATTCTTATTCTAACCTAAAAATCATGTGTGCAACTATGAAAATGAACATCCCAAGTATTCACTGACATGGTAAAATGGGTGACATTCAAAAAACAACAGTAGCTTAACCTTAAATTCACTTAATAAAGTTCCCTTTCACCTTTTTAATTACCTATTATGATTGAGGCATTCTTAATTTTCTTCATACAATAAACACAACTGCACACTGCATATCAACAGTGTGCTGTCAACAGAAAATCATACACCAAATATGACTTTAGTTTTCAGACCCAAAACAAAGAAAAAAAAAGAAAAACGGAGCAAATGATTTTTCACCATCGTAAACTGTAAGTTATTTCATCGATACCACTCCCTCTCTACCTAAGAGGAAGTGCTGCCACGTTTCCTCCGTAAGATGGATCTATCTTCACATTATCGTTCTGTTAATGACCTACTCGATGACGCCTCAGTACATACTCGTATTGTTCCCTGCTTTCCAACTGCGAATTAACTCGGATTTGGACCTAAAGTAGCTTCAAGTTTTATCAAAATTGGTCTTGAGAAAGAAAAAGAAATAAAGAAAGAAAGATTGAAGGAAAAAATAAAAAAAGGAAATATACTTATTTAACCAGAAACAGATACGGTTACGGAAATAACTGAGTTTTTTTTAAGATATAACTTATATTAGTAAATCTTTATAAGTAGTTCAACCCGTTGATTTACCAAATTCAATGCTAATCGGATAAGCGGTTCAAAAGTTAAACTCTAACAAACATACAACAGGGTTTTGCCCAAGCTAAACTGACCCCCGAATTTATAAACATAGGCTAAACAGCATTTGCCTAGTGCATGGCTTAAACCCACTATTTTGAAGATATTTTAATATTTTGACTCTCTTCCTTCGGTCACTAAAAATAAAAATAAATAAAACAAAAAAAAGTATAAACATTTTGGTCAGAATCTAAGGGATCTCTTACAGTTACCTACCCTTACGTAATCCACCCCCATAAGAACGTAGATAATTATGTGTAATCCTAAATCCCCCAGATTGTTCCCCTAGCATCCCCTCAGGTCTGTAATGTGAAGACGCCGGAATGGTTCTGTTATCCCGTAATGTCATGGGATTATTGGAGAGACAATGCACAACAGAGCCATCGTCAACTGTTAGGAATTATAATTATCAAACTTGGCATAAACTATTCAAAATTCAAGTAAATTTATTTATATTTTATTCACACAAAAAATTACAACTAATACAGTATTTACAATATTTACAAAATACACATGAAACAGTTGAGCTATCTACAAACCGTTGCAAACGATTTATGGATAGCTCAACTGGTCCAAAACATAATCAGTCTAAGAAGGTCTTTGAAAACGTTCAACAAAAGTAAGCTGGTCTAAAAAACTATCAAAAGTTAAAAAAAAAATTACAAAAATGCTTTTTGTAAACTTTGAAGAAAAGAGAATGTTTAAAAATATGAAAAAAAAAATTACCTTGGAATATCAAAAAAAGTTAAAAAAGTGGTACATAGCAGTTCATCGGATTGATGGCTGATTTTATGTATTTCTTTATTGAACTTAAACTGAAATTCACTACCATGAAGTCATCAATAACATGTTTCAAAACTTCGATAAACGTGATCACTTTTTACGTGATTTGATCATACTTTATTCCGTGCTTACTGTTCATTCATGGAGCAGCGCCATCTCTTATCATTACTCTCCACATACAGCTCTTAGACAAGCATTGAAACCGAGGAATAGTAATCGAAAACACTCAATACATAAGTGGTATTTATTGCAACCCTTAGAAGCTTTTAATCTAGGGAAGATTGATGGAAGGGGATGTTTAGGGTAGTTTAGATAATAGTGTATTTTTAGATGGGATACAAAAAGCTATTGACGATATTTATAGTTGACATTGTTATCAGAATAAATGTATAAAATAATAGTTAGGCTACGCGCGCACTTGGCGGTCAAATAAACGACTAAGGGCCGAATACTGAAACGTTACTCAAATTTAATTAAAATTGCTGTGCCTCTGTTTAACATTACTCATTTTTAAGGGATGGAAATAATTTAAGCCTGAACTTAATATTAGTAGCGTTTGAGTATTTGGCCGTTAATGTTAATTTCAGTTTTTTTTTAATAAATCAAATAAGTTTAAAATTTAAGCTTCAGAGTCAACTATTGACTGTGCAAGTATTTCTTCATCGCACATTTTTTTTAATGAACTCACGACTAAAGATCACTATCAGGGGTCACTATCAGAAAATTTGAGCTTCTAGAAAATCTACAATGTTTTTTTTACTTAGGTAGTAAATAAACAGGCATACGGCCCACCCGATCGTAAGCGGTCGTTGTGTAGAAATACCGAGAGAACTCAACAAATGATCAGTGCGTTGCGTACACTGAAGGGTTCTGAAGGCATTTTTGAAGCGGTTAATGTAATGCTATGTTATGTTTTCTGAGAGCATTTCGGACATGATATCAAAGCTACACTGAGTTAACTTTAACAATGCCATTGTTTACAGATAAACAAAGAGAACTAAGGCCACACGCGCACTTCGCGGCCTGACAAGCGGATACCCAAGAATCGTTTATGAAGTAACCTTCTGTAGACGTCTATACGTCTTTCGCTTGATATATTCAATTTAGTACGTTTTCTATTTTATCAAAATCAATCTTTGAAAATTCTTTTATCCAATTTTCCCATAATTTTTTTTTTTAAGGATTTCCTATTTCTTGTTATTATGATTTATTTGAGTGTTACTCGTTAGAAACCCCGGATCGGCCAATATGGATAGAAATAAGGACGAAGTATCAAGAATAAGTGTCTGTAATCGAAAAGCAATGAAATGAAGTGATGGACGCAGTGCATTGCCTTACAGGGCACGTCCTCATTGGACTTGCTCTGTGAGGTAATGCATTGTTATAGGCAGAAGTTACTACTGAACATCAGGTGAGCTATCAGCTTGTTCCATTACTTATATCATAAAAAAAATAAAAATCTAGAGTTCTCATTCTACTCCATCTTATGATAAAAACATCTTTTGACAAGATACGGTTGAATGAAGCTAACACAATGACACTGCTTGGCTTACTTTAAATGGGTTACTCCCAGGAATACTATTTTACTTACCAAATGCGAATAAAGAAAAACAAATGAGTACCTACTCAACTTACTTCCAACCAATGAAGTAATTCTTATTAAGACTGGCCGGTAACCGCTGGTCGCTCGTCTAGTCGCCTAATGCGCGCGTACCCTTAATGTTCTATTGTTGCAAGATCGATGAGAATGAATCCTGCTCAAGGTTATAACAATAAATTACAGAAACCCATTTTCATTATATATTTTATCTGTGTAGAATAATACTATTTTTCAGTTCTTTTAGTTAAAGTGGGTAGAAATAACCTTCTTTGCACTTTTTTCTAACACTATTGAGCGTGTTACTTCAGTTTTTGGGAGATTTTTACTACTGAGTTGTGGTATTTTTTTTAACACATTAGCTGCCGACTGCGGTTAAAATTACCGGTTTATGACCGGGTTTCTATATTCAATAGGTAGTTTACCAATAGCAAGATTGTTTTTTTTTTTTTTTTGAGAGAATGGGAATAAGAGTAATCTATCTCATAAGGACAAAGCCAAAGATTGAATATTGCAATTAGCCGTTAAACGCATTTACGTCATCAGCATAATATTTTGACAGTTAAAAACATGCATACACGTTTGTGGACAGTGTTATTATAAAGTTGGACGTGTTTATCGCTTGACCCAAAGAACCAACGCTATAGTTCCATAACTATTTAAGGCAAGTCTTGCGGTCGGAGACCCCTGAAAAGGTTACCAGTTTTAGATTTTGGGCAAATCCTTTGCAAAATATTTTAGGAGGATTTAGGATTGAGCCTAATATCCTGTGTGTTTTATAAAAAAAGGTTCTTGGGTTTTGTTTTATCTAAGCTTGTTTAGTAAAGAAGTAATAACGTTTTTCTCTGAAAATAAGGGTTTCTTTTTATTGTACTATGAATAATGTACTATAAACAACTTATTTAGTATTCATAGTGTGAAATTTCGACGTGAAAAAACCTTTAGATAATCTCTTCTAGTTATTACTTTTGTTGGTTGTAATTTATATTTTAATTTAATTTTGCTAAAATGTTTACACATTTAGCATTATATAAATATCTGTTAACACATTTAAGACCAATATTAGCTAAAACTTACATTTAGCGAATAAAAATTTGTAATTTCTGAATAATATTGTAAAAATGGTATGGTCCAAACATCTTAATAATATATTATAATTTGTTACACTATGTCCTCACTGATAGCCAGTACAAATCATGATAGTTTGGGAGTCTATTGCTGTTGTTAGAAACCCCTTGGTGTCTTCATATTTTCTTTCACTATTTAAAAAGTAAAAAATAAAGAGACTAAATAAAAGCCACGTAGAAACTAGGTCTAACAATTACGCACTTCGAACATAAACCTTTGTACGTAAAGAACTTTTTTCCTAGAACGTACATGTCCAGGGTCCACTGTAAACCAGTCAATATGGCTCAGCGATGGGATAGTACTACTCCGAATTTACTCCGAATAGTTATGACAAACTTTGGTAATCTGATGTCATGATTACATTATTGATGTGATCTAGTCACTCAGTTATGACAACAAAGATACTTACTCTGCTGGTGGGGTAAAATATGCCTCATCTTTTTGCTTATTGGGTGTCTAAGATAGATTTAAAGTACCGATACAAGTAGTAGACCAGTTAGTGAAAGATCGTTTTCAGCCTCTACTTGCTATAGTATATTGATCATTCATCTGGAACAAAATCTCATTTACAGAGTACGGTTTCGAGAGTTTAGTTTCGGAGTAAATAAAACTGGAGCTTTCGGAGTTTAGTGACGTCACTAGCTCGCGTGTTTGCGTAAATCTGCCGGGACCGCAGACCACGGAGCTTGTTTAGGAAGGTCCGCTGATAAATATTGATTAAAGAACGGTGTTGTTTACTTTTCCCATTGAAAAAGGTCTCTTAGTAAGAAAAAAAGTAATTGTTACAAAGACATTTTTATACTGTGTCAATCCAAACAACCAGTTTACTTGCTGTTTTAGCCAATTTGATATCTAGAATTGCTAAATAATAGAACACGAATGAAAATGTCTAAGAATGACATTTGTAATAAACTATAACAATATATAAACTCTGAAAAAACCTAATTATAACAATAACTACATAGACAGATGAAGATTTTAAAACATGTAACTGTCAAAAAATATAATTATCAGTAGAGTAGTATAGGTCTAACAAAACGTGACATGGACTTAATTGCGGGCAACACTGCAGAGGCCATTTAGACAAAAATTTATTGAGAATAGGGTAGATGTGACAACAAGTTGCAGAAGCCAGAAGACCAAGAAATTGAAGTTGAATAGGAACGAAGGGTAAGTCTACTTAAATACGTGCAACTGTCAAAAAATACCGACATCGTGTAGTTCGTAAACTGTTCGATGAAAGCCTACCCGCTGGAGGCTATCGTAACGACGTTACTGTGGTCTGAACGAGTTTGCATACCATTTGGGACGTAAATATGGCGTAAGGGATGTTTAGCTATAGCGAGTAGTGCCTGGAGTGTAGGGTCGTGTTGTCTTTTGCTACATATACAAGTTCGTCGCACGGTTAACGAACCTAAGCCATTTATATTGTAAGATTTCAAATATGTACTTATCAGTACCATAATAATATCAAGATCTTATTGGGATATTTGGTCTTTAACAATTCGCTTTATATATATTTATATCTCAAAAACCGGTACTCTAACTTGTTATCTTTACATCTCTGTCAGTTATCAGATTTTGATGACTGCAATAATAATAATATAATAATAAGAAGCTTTTTTTCAGTTCTGTTGAACGCGTTTGGCTAGCATACTTACGAAGTTATTCAAACGATTCGCCATTTTGTCCTCAAAATTTTATTAAGTCATCGTTTACAGAACAGGACCACAAAAAAACATTTGGGTTCCTTGAAAATTATGTAGAACGGAAGGAATTTTGGTAAATTCAATAATAAGAAGGCGTATGAATCGACGTCCCCGGGCGATTGCTACGAATTACTTGGTGGTAGCGTTTGCAATATCATTTCTGAAACCGGGTTTTTGTTGTCAGCAAATAACCGGTTTTCGCGAAATAACCAGTCTTTATTTTGCATACCTACGCATTTACCTGACGCTGTTGAGTCTATTCAACTACCAAAATATAAAACGTTCTTTCCAAATGTTAAAGAATTTGCTGATTTTAGTATCGATACTTTACTTACAGGGATGTGCTCTTATTGGACTCTGTATTAACCTTTGTAAGCTTATTATTATTATACCTATATCAAAAGCAAAGAACATCATAGCTCTGCGAATAATTAAGCCATTTTGGGCCTCTGAGAACCTTTAATTAGGGCTGGTTTGTCTCCATCTCATAATTCAAAATATTTACTTATCTAATTAGCGAAGCTTGTTTTGCCATCCCTACACCCCACCTATGGAAATCGCAGAGTAAAATTGGGTAGTCATTCCATAAATTGCATTTGACCTACCCTCGCGAATTTATTAAATCTGGAAATATTCGCCATAAGGTCATTACGGGCCACGTTGAAATTTAAATACGACCCGAATTACTTCCGCCATTTTGGAAATGATTTTAGATAAATTTGGCGTTGTATGACACGGATTTATTAAACTAGTACTTATAGTAGTAAATTTGGATGAAGAATCAGCTGTTTTTAAAGATTACAAAAACTAAGTAGTACCTAATGTAATATTTTTTTTTTAATTGGCGTCGTATAATAATTTTTAAAATATACTTCTCAAAACACAGTGTCTCCAATTCTGTTGGTACATTTTTCTAAACTAAACTAATCGACAGCACTACAACTGTCACCATTCCTTTCTCATGAACTGAAACGTCAACAGCTATCATTTTAGTGCTGTCAAATTAGTTTAGTATAAAAATAGAAAAATGTACTAACAGAATCGGGTCCAGTGGCTGTATTTAAAAAGTATGACTACCTACGTATAAAAAATTTTGACAGCATTATTGATAAGTAGGTACATAATCTAACTAAACTGAATTTATATAAAAAGACCTAAATTTTTTAAACTGTATAAATAAAACTTAAAAGCTTTTAACTACTTTGTTTTACAATAAATAGGAGCAATAACAATCGGCAGCTTATTTTAATGTTAAAATATATAAATAAGCTTATCTATCGTTAAACCAAGCATCACGAGCAGATTTTTATCAGCGTAATGAAATATAACGGCCAAAAAGCAATTTCGCAGCCATATTTAAATTATTTGTAACACGGTTCGCGGGTTCGGGACCCTCGTATTTAATAAATAAAGGGCAGGAAGTGTTAACGTGTTGTGCTTATACGTCGCGGGTTCAAATCCGGTTAGAAACAAAAAATATTTTACACGGTGTCCCCGAAACAAATGTAAACTTTTTAAGAATTTAATTTTTTTAAATTAATTTTTTTTAATTAGAATTTAATTTAGTTTTATCTTTTAAACACTGAAGTAAATGTGACAACCTTAACTTTTTTACAAAACCCTCCGGATTAAGGCATGTGGAACAATCTTTACTGTACATTTCTTGAAAGAAAATCATTGACTTCATAAGTCGTAAAGCATTTTTTATTGAATGAATCAAGTATTATTTGTTATGAATAAAAACGATATTATTTTCCTCTATCTATGTATTTTCTTTAGAAATTGCCTTATTATCGAAAAACTAATCGTACAAAATCCGAGATCACGTCACGTGGTCACGTCCAAGATGGCTTCTTCTTCTTTTTTCTTTTTTCTACGTTGCCATTCCATTACAATATTGATCCCGTGAGTGTTAAGAATCGCTCCTTCTCAATTCTCGTAGCATAACTACCTAAGTAGGTAGGTATGTACCTATAAGGTATAGGTATAGTGTGAGCCATTGGAATAAATGGTGTTTTGTTTTATATACCTAGGTACTTAGTGGTTTCCATCTACCTAAGTAGGTACTTAGGTAGGTATGATAATTCGTTTGCAAGGGAAAAACATCCCTTTTGGCATACTAATTCTGGGGCACCCAGTATTTAAAAAAAACCCCTAAATAATCTTTCCCTAAAATGTGAGAAGCTTGTAGGAATAAGTGGTAGAAACTTAATAGAAGCTTTTCTAGATTTTGTTTTTTCATGTTCTACCGAACCGGGTACGATCGGAGACCACTCGTATTTTTTTTTGTACCCTAGTACCTAGTACGAGTATGTTCAGATTGCTATTATTTTACTCGAGTACACTGCTCTGTCACTCCACTGCTGGTTTGCTGAAGTCTGACAACTATGAGCAATGTATTCGCAGCATCACAGAAATACTCGAGTTCAATATTTTTCGGACAATGTTATTATTCTACTAGTATACATTGCTGTGTAAGTTCATTGTTCTTTTGTCGAAATGTATCAGCCGAGAGCAATGTACTCGGAACTTCATGAAAACACTGCACAGTGAGTTTTTTTTTAAAGCTACTGTTTCTATCTTTATGGTTCGCTTTTTCGTAGTTTTTGTCCGAAAATGCTGAAATTGAATAAAGGACTGCGAAACAAAGTGTCGACACTGGGTATCTGACATAGACAAGACAAGATGGCTGAGTCACTCTATTGTTTGAGCAAAAATATCGAATAATTTGTAATAAATTGTTTGCCATAATTCTAATAACATATGGTAAGTAGGTATTGAACTATTGAGTTTGATAGTAAAGATACTTTCAAAACTTGATAATGTTTATTTTACGACATACCTACTAGCTTCCGCCCGCGACTTTGTTAGTATCTCGTTAATTTTCCGGGCTAAAAAGTAGCCTACGTGTTAATCCAGGTCACGGACAACATATGTTCCAAGTTTCATCTAAATCAAATCAGTCGTTTTTGCGTGAAAGAGGAACAAACATACATCGAACATAGGATAACTTAAGATGCATGATTGCTAAAGCTCAAACTACATACTGTCAGCCCCCATATCGTAAGTTCTAAACTGCGTTCGCTGCCCAGCATAATGTCAAGCGACGTGGCTACAGATATACGAAAACAAGAAGCTTTTGACGGCAAAAAACGCGCTGAAACGCGCTAATGTCACTATTTAGTCACAGAACACCTATGATTTAATATAAAAACAGTTCAGAAAACCTGCCAAAATTAAAACAGGTTTTCATGAGATAGCGATTGCCCCCCAGATACAAGATACAACACATCGTATTGACATGACACTGAAAAATGCCGAAAAGCTTTTAACCCGTCAGTCGTCACGGAACAGCTGATTGCAGTGCAGTACTACCCCTAGACACGCGAACAATACTTTAGCTCAAAATAAACGGAAGGGAAATGTCAAGGGCACCCTTCAGCGTAGAATAGAATAAGTGTCCATGTAACTACTTGATTGTAGAGCTATAAAACCTGGTGTGTATTATTTGCTATAATCAGTGCTCGAATCAAAAGCTCACATTTTGGAATAATAAAACTGTGTAATAAAGATTTGACAGCCGTAAAACGCTTCTATTTACCCTTTTTTTTTTTTTTTTTTGTTTTTTTGCGCATCTGCGATCAGCCTGCTGGCTATAAGCAGATCTTGTAAAGGATAATTAATGGCGTGCAGGGCTGTACTCCAGTGAGTTTATCCCTATTTTTATTCAGCTTGTAGGTACATTTCCAGTACACTCCGGCGCTTCAGTCTATTTACCCTTAAATAAAAAAAAATGTACGGAACTCATTCGCCTTTAACTTATTCAAGTCATTAAAAAGTATATAGGTAATTAACCTTTGTTTACTTAACAATAATAAAAACTAAAAAACTTTAAAAATTTGGTGGTTTCTTTTTTAAATTTTTGGGCTAAATCTTTTTGTAAAATTAGCATAAACTATGATTCGCATCAGTCAGCACTCTACCACATTTGTTTTTAATATCCAAAGCATGTATTTTCATTAAACTGAGTATTTCCACAGAGCAAAATAACAGTAGGTAAAATAGCTGATATTCGTGTCCCGAAATCGGACAAAAATAATTAGAATTTCCGACATGGCTCAGAGCGGTTCGTCTGGAACTAGGTTTCGGACCACGTCAGTACGTTCTCGTTCGTTTTGTTCACTCCTGCATCACGCCGACCAAATGCAGCCAAAAAATATCAAAGCTGGGTCAAAGTTTTAAAATGGTGACGCTTAGGACCAAAAAGTGATAAAAGACACAAAAATGTTGGTGACAACTTAATAAATACTGCAAGTTGATTCACATGATTCTTGTTGTGTCTAAAACAAGATTTTTATGAGAATAAGTGGCAAGACAAACGTATGCCCACCTGATGCTAAGCAAGCTTGGTTTTAACTTTTAACATAAATACCTCATACAGTCCATTCTAATAGGCTAACAGGTCACGCTCATAACGTTGCTTACAAAAAAAGTATACAACTGAATTGAGAATCTACTCCTTTTTTAAGTCGGTTAAAACAGCAAGTCTCGTAAAATCCATAAGCATTAGACTTCAAAATAAAAATTCTCACAATTTTTTTTTATATATCAAATACCTATTATGTAAATAACCCTTCCAACACTGACATAGAAAACAAAGTAGTTACGTAACAAGAAACTCCTCACTTCCCAGTTCGAGTGGAAGAGCTCAGTCAATCAATAGGAACGATACGAGGCGACGCGTGTGCGTCACATCTCGATTGTATCGATGGAGTGGGGAATTACTATGACATCTGGAGTAAAGTGCCTTGATCACGAATAAATGTGACAATCGCAAACGTATCATCACGCTAGCGTATCCGACATACACTGCGCGGTGACACTACAACGGTTGGCAGTCGAGCTGGCATTGACGCGCAATATAACTCGAATACTTTAGCGCGGCGACTGTCAGATTTGTTCGTGATAGAGATAGATATATTCTTGGCTCTGTGATTGACATTAATATCTGAATCTATAACTTTTTCGATAAAAAATTCAGATAAGTGATTTTATTTTATTCAATTAAACCAACTATCGAAAATTAGCTGTGACACAGTCCTGCAAAAGTCCACTACTGGATTGTGGTATGCAGTATGCATCAAGCCATGTTTTCGAATGGAAATGGATCTGTTGACGGAGCACGCTGCTCTGCAAGAGTGACACAGTTTTTAATGAATTGGTTTTCGGTTTTACGTGTCTTTTCTCAAAGAGCTTCTTTGTGAGCTTGTACAGTCTGTACAACCAATTTTTTTTTTGATTTAAAAAAAAAATTTTTTTAACTGTTTTATCATGTTTAACTTTGTTATAACCTTAAAGCACAATGTATCAAAACTATGTTAAAACATACCTCTTTCGGAGTAAGCCGTCGGCAATCCGACTGCCAAGATGGCGACCACCAAAATTGTTTTCAGCGCCATCTCTGTTACAGACACAGACACGGCACAGACTCACACCATCACACACTGCACTGTTATTTCACTGCACTGTGTAACTTTCACTAGTTTCGTTAGTACATTTTGAGTCGTTGGTCGTTTTGAGCGTGGCCTGGAAAAAAAAGAAAAAAAAATCTAAATCATAGATGAAACAAAATATCATCACATTAAGTCGAAGTCAGAAACTAAACAACTAATAATAAGAATGTCTAGTACTTTAACACATTAAAGTTTCGAGTGTCCAAAATTGGGTCGCTGTCTATCACCGGTACCTACACGGTACTTAGTAATATTTAAATGAATACCGTAACTCAATAACTCGAGTACCTACCTATTATTAATTAACTAGTTAGTCTATTCGAGAGGTTACCTCTCTCAAAACGAGTAAATACGTAAATTAAACTCAAAATTAATTTACTTAAATAACCAAACGACTAAGATCAAAGGTAGTTCTGAAATAACTGAACAAAATTCACTAGTAATTAAAGTTTCAGCAAAGGGTTGTCAGTTGAAGTAACTACATTTGTAGAGTTGGGGTGAAAACTTTTGAAAAAAGCCGGACGTACGCTGTAGTTTGAAAGTGCCGGATAGTACCTAAAAATTTTTTTGTTGTTTGAAAGAGCTGGATATACTTAGTATCTACCTAAAGTTTCTGAAAAGTCGAATTACATTACATAGATAAAATGGAATAAATAATTTAAATGATGTAAAATTTACAATGATCTGTAAGTGATGCGTGCTAGTGTAACGACGGGGACACGATAACTAACATTTTATTGTAAATACATACCGTAATGTCCCATGGGTTACTTCTCAAAGCACGTTCACTAAGAAGTACATTAATGTAAATATTATCTTCACATTAAGGCACATTAAGGTGACTTGACCTTGATCTGAAGCTAAAAACGTGTTTGATTTGACAGTTACCTAAAACTTTTTATTGTAAGTGTTAAATGCCGGTCTTAGTATTTGAATACAAATCGACATTCACTAGGCTTCAGATGCTTTTATGTATAATCGCCTATTCTTTGAAATGCCGGATAATTCCCATCTCTAATCCGGTCAGAAAATCCATTTATAATTCAACATTGTTCAAAACATAGCGAAGCCTGTTTCATTATGAATCGGATAATAGAATCTCACCTTTTAGTAACTTAAACAAATTATGTGGCTATTTTTAATTAAGTTCGACCTTTTCAGGGTTAAACGTGGTCAATAATGGACATTATTAGTTAAAATTAGTTTTCAGTCGTTAAAGGGTTAAATCAATACTTGTGCAAATGAAAATTATCAAATTAAACTTGGACGTGCTCTCTGAGGCAATGAACAGTTACAAATAAATGATGCAAACGTGTCTTGATCGCGCTTCCGATTGCTACTGATTTGGATCAGTTGAGCTATTTATAAATCATTTGCAACGGTTTGTAAACAGCTCAACAGTTTTATGTGAATTTTGTAAATATTGAAAAATTTGTATTCCTTCTTTTTCTTTTAAATTCGTTATTGTACACAAAAAAAAACATAATACTAATTACTAAAGTTATGTACAAAGACGAGCTTAACACTAAAAAGAGTTTTCTTCCAGCAAACCTTTGAGTCTAAGGAAAAGTTCTTTGTAAATAAACTGTATCTTCTTTATTTTTTATTGTAAATGATAGTATAATTCGTTTGATTAAAATCCAATGTGAAATCCGAGCACGTGGTTAGCAAATAATTGCGCGAGTTCCGTGAACTAAAAATATAACTCTGTCGATGACTGGATAACTATTAATATAATGTTCTGGTCCAATAATAAAACTACAGCTTGTGCTTCAATGATGGACGCAGTTTGCTGCCTTGCAGGTCACATCCTCAGTGGACATGCTTGGCAAAGGTTACCGCTTAACATCAGGTGGATCATCTGATTGTTTCATTACTTACTGTCTTAATTCTATTTATTTTAATCGGCATTCATACTAAACAAGTTCCTCTTTCGTCCTACTGGGTCGTCCCAGTGAGAGGACGAATGAGACTTTTTAAAATAACTTCCCGTTCGTCCTATCAACATATTCAATAGGACAAACGGGAATAAAAATATTTTTTATTTTCCTGTTCGTCCCACTGATGTTTTTACTAAGCTAGTAGGTACGTTAATTATAATACAATAGAAATAAGTAGATATTAATGCTTTGGTATAAACCAAACATTGTCTGTTCTGTATAAACATTGTAACTTGAATTGTTTCGACAATTCGGGCAATAATCACTGAGTGCGTTGCAACGGGCGAGTAACGCGGCCTAGTTACTTGTTAACTAAGAAATATTAAGTAGGTATGTCAATATAAAACATTTTTTGTTTACTTTTTTTATGAAATGGAAATGGATATAAAAGTCTTCGAATATTTTGCATAAAATAATGCGAGATTATCTTCTCTACCTTAATATAAACAGCGATTTAGTTCACAAATGTCAGATTTCGCTTTCGTCGTGACAGCCGACGTGATGAATTGACGAACTTGACTAAAACTATTTCAATTATTACACTTGTCAGTTGACACTGGCAAAATTGTCTAGCGAAATAACGGACAGAGGCCATACATTATTATACTTGACAGTTTCAACTACACTGGCAAAATTGACAGTTGAAATGACGGACGGAAGGCATTTAAAAAAAGAAAAAAGAAACTCAGCTGTATTTAGTCTACTCGCCTCGTGTAAACAAGGCATAAGAGTTTCTGGCCTACTTCGGTGCTCAGTGACATTGCCATAATGTATTTCAGCCTATAATGTAGGGCGACTATATTAATCAGTACTATTGAGAAATCTACTTTTATATTACCTTTTTTCGGATTTAACCCACTTATTTTTTTTTACTCTACTAAGATGAAGCAATGCGGGAATGAAATCGAACCCACTCAATTGCATAGTGGGCTCGTTGGTAATTTTTTTCCCATTCGTCCTACCAGTGGGTCAGCCAGTGGGTTCTATGGGAATAACCCGTAAAATAAGTTTGCTATTATAATAATAGTATTTGTTCATCTCACATTTGGACGGCTTGTATAAATACTAGCAATAATTACTTAATTAAGTGTTATTTTAATACTAAACAAACTTTACATTTTGAACATCTGTACAAATACTATAAGTAGTTTACCTGAGAACTTGCTGATACCCGCGACTTCGTACGCGTGCGAAGCTTTGCACCAAAATATCTGTCACCAGCATACGATGAACCTCGTAGCAAATGGCAGCTATTGGTTTAGAGAGGTCAAGCTGTATCTAAGCATCCACGTCTTTGATTTCAATAAAATATAGCCTATGTTTCAATCCGGAAAAAGGCTTCTGAATGGTATAAGTTTCAATGAAATTGGTTCAGTAGTTAAGGCGTGATCCGCGAACAAACAAACAGATAAACAGACAAACTCGATTTTCGCAATCAGAATCGTTTATTTAGTAGATCTGCATATTTAGTTAATCCATATCTTTAATTTTAGTTTTTGCCTTTTTAAAGTTATACCTAATAAGTATTATAGATCACAAAGATTCATAAATACCTTTGTAATATCCGTTTACTCCCACCTGTTCTATTGAGTAGTTCTGTTCACAGAACTACAGGGAATTTTTTTCCCATTAGTTCTGTGACTTAAAAGACTACGCTTTACACCTGACTTATCTCTCCTATTCCCACCTGTTCTGTTGACTGAACTGCTGGTAATATATCCGCATTCGTTGTATAATACCTAATAACAAAGTAGGTATGATATCCCGTCACGTTGTAACCCATGGCCACCCTAACGCCCTGAGGGTAGCGGTAGTTAATAACGACACCTGACTATATTCAGGGTTCAATGATGATCCCTTTGTTTAGCGGGTGATTGGTAAGGTGTTGGTTCAATTTTTGTGTTCCGTTTTGGAAAAATGGAACACGTTTTATCAGAAACAGTCTATGCAGGTGGGTAACTTTGTCTTCTAAGGACGTGTTCTGAGGCATTGCACTGCGTCTATCAATGAAAGGCAAAGGTGCTAAGTCACATTGTGTCTTTAACTGCACCGGCAGCGGCGGGGTACAATAATTTTCTACACGATGTTTTCCTTTACCGATTCTCATTGAGGACGTGTCCTGTGAGGCACCGCGCTTCAATCACTTTGAGACGTGTTGGAGTCACATTTTGACTTTGCGTTACACCGGCACACTACTAATTTTCCACCCCGATGTTTTCCATCACCGATTGTGAGCACTAAGATAAGCACTAAAGATCATCCTAATAGTTACCACAGAGCATAACAAAAGAAAAGAAATAGCATTTCACACGATTTTCAATCAACAAAAGCTTTCTCATATCCGAGTGAAGTCACGGGCCGGAGGCTAGCTACAGATGATGAAAGAGTATAACTTTAAAAGCCAGGGAATAGAAGTTACTTATAGATACGAAACTCCAAAACTCCGAATTCGGGCGTTAGTTGGCGAAACACTGTTTCACTTATATGTCAATTTGTGCTTTAAGTAAATGAAAAAAATAGTTGATAAAAATCATGTATTTACTAAAAAATGCTTTAATTAAAAAATGCTGTATTATGAGATCTGGGGGTAGTTTGCGGAGAAAAAAAGATTGTGTCAAGTACATATAGCTGCTTAGGTACATCATATAGTAGTACTAGTAGAGCTCATCCGGGTTCAGTACTAGCACCGCACCTATTTCTGCCGCCAAGCAGCGATGCTCGCATTGCTGTGTTCCGGTTTGAAGGGTAAGGGCGCCGGTACTATTACACGCACATGAGACTTCAAGATCTTTACGTCTCAGAGTGATGGACGCAGTGCATTGCCTTACAGGGCACGTCCTAATTGGACTTGCTCTGTGAGGTAATGCATTGTTATAGGCAGAAGTTACCACTTAACATCAGGTGAGCTATCAGCTTGTTCCATTACTTTTATCATAAAAAAAAAATATAGAATTAAGCAAGGAGTAACTCCTAAAAATGTTAGCGTTGTCTAACCCATACCGGAGTTTCGTTTCTACATTCCACTAGTTTATGTTAACCCCCCCAGTGAATGCAAGTGTTACACAAAACCCAGATATTAACTCCCTTTGTGTCTCTATAAGGGTTAAAAGGGGGGAGTTGTCATAATAATAATAATAATTGTATACAACTATTAATGAATAAAAGACATACCTCTGACTACTGCTTTAAGATCGGGATCGGTTTTCCAGCAGCTTTTTGAATTATATAAGTACTTACCTAGTGTAAGTACCTAGTTAGATATTTCTAGAGTGATGACATCTCTGTGAGGTAATGCATTGTTATAGGCAGAAGTTACCACTTAACATCAGGTGAGCTAACAGCTTGTTCCATTACTTTTATCATAAAAATAAAAAAAACCGACTTCAGAAAAAGAAGGTTTTGGTTCGGTTGTATTTTTTTTATGGTGCTTCGATAGAGATAGAGAGAGATAGTGATAGAGACAGAGTCCCGATGCACTGCCATCATCATCATTATTACTTATCATCTTACTGGGGATCGAACCCACGACACACAGCACGGAAGGCAGAGCTACTACCCACGATCTATGACGCCTGTCTGCACACTGGTTTCCTCTCAATGTTCTCCCGCACCGTTTGAAACAATATTGCAGTGGATTTAAGCTTCCTCGTGCTAGAATATGTCGGATTTGTTGGAGCGTGTGCAAAGCGCCTTAACAGGTCGGGTTGTGTCGTGTAGCCGGAGCCTTATGGTGTGGATATTATTACTGTGTATTGTTCGATGCGAATCGTGTTTCGCTACCGAATATTTTCTATTAAAACCACTACTAACGTATTTTCTAACGTAACGTATTTTGGGCTCTGTTACCGAATGTATTTTGGGGTAAAATGTCCACTAACGTATCTCTAACGTAACGTAACGTAACATAACGTAACGTAAAATTGTTTATTCTTTTTTGGCTGCAGTCAAACACAACTCATAGAATCCTCTTCTAATGATAGTCAAAATTTTAAATTATAAAAAATAATTATCTAATTTTAATTTATTTATTTTTCAGTACAATAGTAAGTTAAAATACACAAACACCGTTGAGTAAACAGACTTATATTTTCGTTCATTCCCGTTCGTCCCACTGGAGGGACGAATAGGAATGCCGAAAATAAGTATTATTTTGTTCTCGTTTGTCCCACTGAGCATGTCAGTGGGACTTTATCATCAAAAGTAAAATAAAAACACCGTTTCGTTTTAATTTGAAACTTACTCTAACTCTATTACGGCTCAAAATCCAATACACGACCATGACAAGTCGCATTTCCTATCCAAATGAATAATTTCATCCTAAATTAAAGTATTTGTGATGTTAATCGCAACGCAACAGTAACTATGCAAACTAACCGTCAGTTAATATGAGTGACGTTCACACGTGTCCTAACAACAACCACTGTTTAACTTCTAAAACAAACCGAGTTAACAAATAAACAACTGAAAATAAACCGTATGCTACTAAGAATAAGGTCGACAAAATCTGAGAGTTACGTACTATCACAGTAATTTCGGTAATAGCCAAAGAAATTTGAACCTTAACGTTTGGTGATAAAACTCAATTGGAATAAAGATTTGTGGTTATGCGATGTCCGATTTAGTTGAATGACTTGTAAAAATGATCTCTAATCCGTTGTGATAAGGGGGATAATGGAATGGATAATTGGATGGAAGTTTTGACAAAGTGCCAAATGGACCGCTGAGATTTTCCATTTTGCACTGAAATAATTTATATTTCGGTTCTATCGTTTTGTTTGGATTATTTTTACGTTTGCAGAAATTCACATGTTTTTAGTTAAGCAAAGAAACTAAAATAATCTTCAAAAATACGCATTAGTACTAACCTAAGTACGAATTGAATTTACCGTATCGTCTATAAGATACCAAGTGGCACAGCACTACTTTTGGTTGTTGTGTTGATTGCCCGTGACACTACCAGCATTAAATCAGCTTCTACCGGCACCACTAATGACATCACTAATCGGGTCAACCAGTAGTACTATAGGAACATATTCTGATTGTTGATTACCCGTGACACTACCAGCATTACATCCGCTTCTACCGTTTATCTCTCATGACACTACTAATTGGCTCAACCAGTACTACTATAGGACGATATTCTTGTTGATTACCCGTGATACTACTGATAGTGTCAGGGGTAATTCAGCAAAAAAAATAACTGACTGTTCAGGGGTTAATACATTTTACGATAAATATTTTTCAGCAAAATGAAAATACTTTAAAACGTATTTATCGGATTTCCTTAACAAATCCGAAATCATTAATTATTAATTTGGAACCCTTTACATCACTCAACCCCTTTTTAGAGGATTCTTCTTAATTCTAAAAGGGGTTAATTTAAGCAGATGCTTACAATTATTCGTAAAGCGATTCAATTACTTATTAATTACAAGCGCATATGAATAATAAGGGCTCTGACACACGACGAGTTTAAACGCACGGTAAAAGCGTTTTACGCTTTTTTTGTTTGCGTTCAAGATTTTTATCCGACTTTTTTTCTTTTGTAAGTAATTTTATGTTGAATTGAGCTATTTTTTTACACTTTTAGGGTCACGAAGTTTTTTTGTCAAATATGTTCTCTGAAAGCTATACATTACCATTATTTATTTTCAACTGTTCTAATAAGCAATATCTAATGCAATTTCAGTTCTTGTTATAATTTTCCTTTAGATTTCAGACTGCAAAATAACGCATCTCCAAAGCGTATGCTGATTTAAACATAACGGATTTAAATGAATTAAAAAATGCTCGAGTTTCTATTTTATGTTGAGTTGTGACTAACGGCTGGCTTAATCTAATAAAAATGGCAGCAGATGTTGTACCCGATGGTAAGCGGTGAGATAACCAGTCAAATGGCAAATGAGCGAGACAGTTGGGTAACAAGACAATATAGAGCGTATTATGTTTTACTCAAATAATGGAAAAATAAGCGTGTGAAATGCCTCTATTTTGTTTTAAGTGACGAACTCAACACATTTTTCTGTAAATTAAAATACTTACAACTAAAAAGATGATGACTATTTTTTTATAGAGATATGGTCCTTTATCTTCTTAGGCACTACCGCTTGGCACTACTAGTAGAGTGAAGGGAAATTTTACTTTCCCGTGACACTACTGGTAGTGCTACGGGTAAATGTAAATTACCAGTAATACTACACTGTTGCCAGTAGTTTGACAGGACATAATATTCCCCGTATTTGTTTCTGATCGGCTGTGATCCCAGACTCGCGCATATAAACCGTTTTTATAAAACTAAAATTAAAGATATGGGAAAACTAAATATGCAGTTCTACTAAATAAACCATTCTGATTTCAAAAATCGAGTTTGTCTGTTTGTTTGTTCGCGGATCACGCCTAAACTACTAGACCAATTTCAATGAAACTTATACCATTCAGAAGCCCTTTTTCCGGATTGAAACATAGGCTATATTTTATTGAAATGAAAGACGTGGATTCTTAGATACAGCTTGACCTCTCTAAACCAAAAGCAGCCTTTGGCACGAGGTTCATCGTATGCTGGTTGACCGATATTTTGGTGGAAACTTTCGCACGCGTACGAAGTCGCGGGTATCAGCTAGTATATATATAAAAATCTCTACTCGAATTTATGTATGAAAGAATAAACCAACGAGTGAACTAAAAAGAATATCTAGAATCACTGAACTAATAAATCTACTGATCGAATTATCAGATTCTATTATCAGAATAAAAATTTCGTTCACATTTCATTTCATCTATCGCTAGAGTTAAGATAAATGTACCTATTACAGTTATTTGACTGAACAATAAGACAGGGTTATTTATCACGTCTAACCAACCCTTAGGTACTTATGTACCGAGCACATGTCCAGTGCAACATAACTTAAAGGTTCTCTTATCTCTTTCTAAAATCTTAGCCCGTATTTAGTCCGAGTTTTGTTTTGTTGATCGTTATCTTTTTCACCTCACTCGAGTCTTTTGTAGTAATTTTCTAAACTAACCTATTTTGACAGCGCTAAAATTAACCGTCTGATAGATAGATAGATAATACTTTATTGTACACAAGGGTAAGGTACGTACAAATCTTAAAACTAACTTTGTATAGTACAATGGGCGGCCTTATCGCTGAAAGCGATTTCCTCCAGGCAACCGTAGCATGGAAAGTAACGAGCGGAGCGGTAACGGAAGGCGGTGCACAAAACAATGTAACGCTAAAAATTTGTCATTGTCGTTTAAGTTTATTTTAGAGTGACTGACATTTTCTTTTTTTAGTGTTGTCAAAAGACTAGTTTAGAAAAAGCTACAATAAAGTCAACACCAATATCCTCTTATTTTGTCCCTTAAAATTTTTTTTGTGATTGGTTAATTCTGTGCCACAGTTCTCTGAGTTGTGTGGCACTGTACATCTATTGTAAATGAAGTTCAAACGAAGGTTATAGACTTGTTTGAATTTAAAGCTCGTTTTCGATCAAATGGTTGATAAGAATGAACGTTTGGATATTCTTATTTATTTGAAAAGTTTCTGAATAAAATAAAAGGTAGGTTTATTTAACTTTTGAAATAAAATAACAATTTGAAAATGGCTTGATGTTTTCTTTATCAGTTTGATTTAGTTTATGTTGTAGAAGACGTTTGAAAGTGATTCTTGTGATCCTATATTTTATACCGCACAATTTTTGACAGTAATTATTATTTGACAGTTTGCAACCACAGCCGCACAATAAATAAGATCTAGTAAAAACCGTCTACAGAATCGTTTATTTTTTCAAAGGAAATCATCTGTCTTGTGACTGCACGATTTAGTATTCATGACTCTTAGTTCCGGTCATTTGACCTACTCTTAATACTAGAACTGTCATAAATTAACATGATTGTGATTTGTAAAATCTTTGTTACGCGAAAATACTTTATTTGTAAAAAAAAGTATTTTCGCCTAAAATATATACCAAATAACGATGAAATCTGAATCAGATTTTGTGATAATGTAAACTGGAAAAACCACAATATAAATGTTTTAATACACAATAGTGAACAATAAAATAAAATTATTCATATTGACAAGTATTCTAACCCCCCATCGTCCCCCCCTGTTGTCGGAAGTAGTCATTTTACCACTACAGATCATAATTATGATTTTATGGTTTATTTTTGTCTTTTTCAAATTATTCTTGTAAATTAAAAACTAGAAATGATTTAAAAATAGAAAAAATATATAATGTAAAAATATTTTTTATTATATCAAAGAATAGTTAAAACATAACATAATTTTGGTAATTTTGGTATTAGAAAATTAAAATCTAAATTATTGAATATCGTTTTGCCTAAGTCATGTACAATGTAGTATTCAATTTTCAGATATTAGATAACATTGTTCGTATAAGCCCGTAGGCGTCACCTTGTATAGTTAGCACCGCGTGGGTTAATGTTACCTTGAATGCATCTCGGGTTAAAACCAGCATTTTGTTTACATAGTAACTCTGCTGTTATCTGTGTGCGGCGCCGACAAGGCATGTATGATTTAGAATATAATAATAAACAAATAGTATACAGGATGTTGCGTGCAATATACAGGATGTAGAAAAATTACCGTAAAAGGACAATGTGCAAAAATGTATGGAGCGTGGTCCCTGTACTAACGATACTGAATAGCTCTCAAAGTGACGAAACTTTCATTTCAGTCTAAAGTCTGGTTTTTGTTCTCTTTTACTCTTGAGAAAAAAGGCTTTGCACTCTTCATTCTGGCCTTTTTCAATTACCTACTGAGACATACTGAAAAACACGGAAAAAGTTGATTTAAAAAAAACTCTCTGCAGTTTATGAATACTCTGAGTACTGATTGAATTGAATGATTTTTCAGTCGACTACCAGTAGTGCTCGTATTAATAAAGCCAAAGGAATTTCATCTTTTTGTCTTGGTAATAGAGCCTTTAATCGAACTATGCATGAAAATTTTTGCAGTAGGTCAATATTTTTTTTTAACTATTAATAAAACCACAAAGCTAAACGAACATAGAACAGAAACCCAGCGCCATGGCAATCTGCCATTTAGCTGTTTCCAATGATTACTCATATTTTCCGCTACAGGACTACCCGTTTCTTCATTCGTTTAAATTATTTTCTTTTAAATAGACATTTTATATCCATCTTTATGAATTTCAGGTTCAATTACGTACACTTATATCAAAATGCATATCTATAGAACATCACTACCGTAAATTCAAAGGGGTTGGTCAAGTATCCATATGTGATTGGTCCTTTTTCAAAATGTTTGTGCCAAAGTCAAATTATAATTTTCTAGATTAGGTTTTTAATTTAAATCTAGACTGCCTTTTTAAATTTTCTCTAATTAGTAGGGTTTTACATTAAAATTAGTATATATCTGATCACTTTAATAAGGTAACATTACTGAGAATTCCTTATAAATAAAAAAAACACTAAAACGAGCGTAAACTATCTAAAAGTGGAGAATCATAAAATTGTAGTTAAAATAAATACTAACTCTGGTTTAAACTGTGTGTTGTCAGTCAGTCAGTCAACTATTTTATATATATATAGATGACGAATGTGGACCGTGATGTGAACTTCCTTTGCCTGTCATTTAGTTTGTAAATTAATGGTGTCGTTACAAAATTATGGGTTTTCGTGACCGTGGCTCGTCTAAAATATACTTTAGTCATGGGTTACGTGTTTCAAGTTCAACTCTATTATTATTATTTTATGAGAAATAAGTGACGCAACAAACAGATGGCCCACGTGACCTAGAGCGATTTGAACTAACAACAATTGCATTACCTCACAGAACACGTCCGTACACGTGTTTTAACTGCCAATACTTAGATTAACCGCTACTTTAAAATACAGGTTCGACTGACATGAAAGCGGTACACATTTGGTACATATCGAGTTGAAAAGTAGCGATATTTTGAAACTGGTTCTTCAGATCCAGAACGGAATTAATTCAGCCCCCGTATCGTAAGGTCTGAGCTGCTTTCGCTGCCCAGCATAATGTCAAGTGACGTGGCTACAGATATACGAAAACAAGAAGCTTTTGGACGGAAAACGCGCTGAAACGCGCTAATGTCACTGTTTAGTCACAGAATACCTATGATTTAGTATGAAAACAGTTCAGAAACCATGATACAGGGTAGAAGTGCGAGGGGCATTGGTAATTTTAATAATCGTTATGTAAACTTCTCTTTTGGTTCATAAATTATTTTGTATGTCACTAGTACCGGTACAAAAATATCGATACATTAGTAATTTAAACTGGTTTTAGAAAGTATATTCGTAGCACGATACATATCATAAATATTATAGTATTTCGATTAATCGAACCAACTGGAAAAAAAGTTTACCTGGTCAGATTGATCGAACCATGCAGTCGAACCACGTGGCCAGAAGCTACCGAACTCGCAGCGAGTGAACTCCTTTTACTCGTAAGTTTCTGGACCATGCGTAATAATTATAACGATTTCGGGATTATTCGCGGCGTACATTTATTTATACACCGGCGACCTACTTCTACCCGAAATATTCACGCACCTTATACACATTCATTTACAGTTTAATTTAGCTTGGCAGATCATATAAATTTTATGTAATTTCAAGTGCATTCTACGCCATTGATATAAAGTCTATTTTTGATCGAGTCCGGATGATTCGTGTATCGAGCCCAATTTGCGATACCTATTGAATAATTGATGGAGAATTTATATTTTTCGATTTTTTTCATTTTGGGTCAAGTTTGTCAAAACTAGGTTAATTTAAGCACAGAATATTAACTTACCTAATTTATTAATAACTTCCAGAATATTTTACATAAAAAATTTAAATTAAGCTACTGTTTGAAGCCACTCCAACTAAGATTTAATTTAAAAAAAAATATGCTGCCGATTCTGTTGTTTGATTTTCCTAAACCTAATTTAATTTGATTGCATTACAATTTTTGCCGATCTTTGATGAACTGAAACGACAAAGACATGCATTAGCGCTGTCAAATTAGTTTAGTTTAGAAAAATGCACTAACAGAATCGGGTCCAATGTCAAAGATTGGCTCTGTGTCCTGTTTAAAATTAGAAAATGATGATCGGCACCGTTGTCGAAATGACATCACTTTCACATGTAGGTACCTACCAGCGTTAGTATAACGTATTCGAGTCATATTGCGCGTCAATTTCAACTTGACTGCGGAACGTTGTATCGTCACCGCGCAGTGTATCTTGAATACGCTAGATTTACGATACGTTTACGATTGTCACATATTGTTGATGACGGCTCTGACATGTTAGTAGCGTAACTAAAATAACTCTGTAGTAAGTATTTGACATTCTCCATCGAGATAATCATTGTTTTTAAATATTCATTCACTTGTTCAAAATGCTTGGATTCTAAACCGCCTGTATTCATTTATATTACTGAACTAGCTGTCGGCCGCGGATTTGCTCGCGTGGTAGCAGCATACGCATTATTTGGTTAAAGTCTTTGATCCTAATTTTAGACCCTTTAGGGTGCGACTTTTCAAAGTCTCTTTCTTAGTGCACCCCTGCACTATATAAGGATACTACCCTCCAAATGTCATACCTCTAGGACTTATAGTTTAGGCTGTGCGTTGATTCTCTGTCAGTTTCAAAATAGTTTTATATATTTAGAAAATAGCTCTTATAAAAAAAACTAGGCCTTTGAATCTAATTTAGAGGATTTATACAGCGCCAGGGGTCACTTTTGACCCCATGCCCCGATGAACGGTACGCTGTAGTGCCTGGGACATGTTTATGGAGTATCCTCTCAGCCTAGTCGGTATCCACAGGAAAGACAACCTCAATACGTAAGGAGCTGACTAAACCAAGGGTTTCCTCACGATGTTTTCTTAGAAATATAACAAAAATAAAGATAAAATATTGCAAAATGAAAAGTACGAAAGTCGGCACTCGGCGCCGAAATCATTTAATTTATTGCATTACGAAACGTAAATAGATAAAAGCAATTAATTATTTGAACAAGAAAGAAAAGAGTGCCAGAGGTTATCACAACCCTTTATCAATATACTTCATACAATATTATGCAATAACCTAATTTCTAATAGATAAATACTCTTAAAAGACGTTTATAGTACACGACACCGATACTACATTAAAACGATATAATTATGTCGTACAAAAACTTTGATAAACTGTTTACCCTCTGTTTATTTTGAGAGTGTGTGGATGTCTACCGTGAATGAAAGACCAACCGTAAGTTTGTTTCCGTATAAAAGGTTTCAAAGTTAAAATAAACGTCAAAGCAAAGGTTTTGTGTGAAAAATCCGCAACAAAAATTGAATTTGAGTTTCGAAATATTCTCTGTAGAAAGAATATTCTGAAACGCCAAATATCCCAAACGTATACTGCACTTAGTATCGTGCCTTGTTTGCACTGACCGAGTTACTCGCTACAACTTTGTCAAATTCATTTTTAAATTTACTGTCACAGACTATTTTTTTTTATACAACTAATAAGACCTCATGTACGGCAGCGAGACTTGGGCCGCCACACAAGGGCATGTCCATACCATTCATGTTGCAGAAATGAAGATGTTGCGGTGGATGTGCGGCGTTACCAGGCTGGATAAGATTCGCAATGAGTACGTGCGAGGTAGACTCGGAGTACGCGACATCGCAGACAAGCTGCAGGAGAACAGAATGAGATGGTATGGATATATCAAAAGAAGATCACCCGATTACGTCGGAAACCGAGTACTGGAACTGTCCGTCTCCGGCAAAAGACCTAGAGGGAGACCAAAAACCACCTGGACAGTGGTGTTAAACCGCGACATAAAGGAATGCAATGTTTCCGATGACGACGTCATGGATAGGGCGAAGTGGAGGAAGAATGTGAGGAAGGCTGACCCCACCACCATGTGGGACCAATAGTCGGGAAGAGAGAGAGATACAACTAATAAGACCAACTAGCTTACGGCCCGCAATCTTTTCCGTCCACAATCTCCATTTAATGGAAAGCCAACGATAGAACACAACGCTCTACCTTACATCACATAATACTCTAGAACACATTCAACCTGCTTCTTTATATTTAAGCTGACAGGCGTCATGGCTCAGTCGGTAGTAGCTCTGCCTTCCGTGCTGTGGGTCGTGGGTTCGATCCCCACTGAGAACAAACATTTGTGTGTTGTAAACATAGATGTTTGTTCTGTGTCTGGGTGTTTCTATGTATTATAAGTATGTATTTACAAAAAAAAAAAAATGTATGTGTGTATTCTATCAGCCATCTAGTTCCCATAGTACAAGCTTTGCTTAGTTTGGGACTAGAAGGCGTTGTGTTAAGTGTCCGTGAATATTTACCAAATAATTTGTATACTGCTACCACGCGGGCAAAAGCCGCGGGCGATAGCTAGTTTACAATATGATTGTTATAGTGATAAATGTTTGACGAAGTTGAGGTAAGTTGCTGTTTCCTGTTTTAACTTGACGCGTGTAAACGAGTGTTTAGTATTAGAGCTCAGCGTCACTTGACCTAACCTAGATTCCGTAGAACCTTTGGCACAGTAACTGACATACAGTAACTACGTATAAAGTTTACACATTATGCTCGTATTCAAAAACAACGCTCAATTCTAAATACAGACTCCTGAGGGCGTAGTACGAGTTTTGGTATGTAAATTTGGTGTAAAACATCTGACGCCCAGCACACCAGTGTGCGCTGATTTGTATGGAGACACTGAGCGGATTTTTTGAGAAGCTTGGTCTACACCAAGCCCGTACTCGCATGTCGAGCTTCTCAAAGAATCCGCTCAGTGTCTCCATACAAATCAGCGCCCACTGGTGTGCTAGGCGTCAGACGTTTCACACCCACACTACACTGAAAACTCGTACTAGGCCCTCTGTATATATTTTTGGCCAGATTTTCGTAAGTAAATGTCAAAGCATCTGATCCCGAGTAATATTTTGTTGTTTTTTACAAAATAATTTGAGTTCAGTTTCTATTTTATTCTGATACTTGGATCAGTTGCCGTAGAACCAAAAAAATCTGTTTGAGTTCAACTTGAGTTTAGATTCAAGAATTTTCAGAAAAGTTCCGCAGCTTTTTGAGAGATCTTTAGGCCCCCTAGTCCTCCAAGGATCCCCTGTGGATATAATGGAGTGAAATGAATAGCCCGTGTAAGCACACTGTATTTTATCTAGAGGTTGTAGTTGTTATACTGTTACACATTTACTGTGGTTTGCGTATGTACATTTAATTTTAATGTAATTACTTTAATGCACTGCACATAATGAACGAGAAATGTGAAAAACTGAATATCACAGAGAATGATTCAGTTTTATAAATTACTTTGACAGTAATGAGAATGGGGTTTATTCGGCTGTTACTGTCAATGTTATCGGACGCGACAAAAAGTCGCAACTGCCGTCGCAACGTTCAAGGCATACCAATAAGACCAGTATGGAATTGAAAAAAAATATTACAGTTGATTATCAAATAAAAGTGCTGGCGACTTTTTGCACAGCAATGAAGCAAGAAACTATTTTTAAAGTACAGTGAGAGAAATAAAGATAATGTAAGAACGAAAGAACTTTAATTTAGTCTACGAAGTTTCTGACCCTTTCGTCTAAACTCTAGTCGCGAGATACTGGCACTAAGAGTCACTTAAATACGAAACGATTCTAAATGATCCTTGTGATTAGAATAAGTAAATATATAATTAGGTAATAACGTTGAACTTCGCCAAACGCATCAAATAATGTCCACTTGCTTTAAGTTACGAGCGTGCAAAACGCATCAAGTATTATGCGACTAGGAACCGAGACTTTAAGTCGCGCCCCACACTTTTACCAACATAACGGTCATATTATAACGGCTGCTGTTTTTCCAGGATCCAGGATGTGCTGAAGTGGAAACACGGAACACGGACGAGAAAAGAGAATATTTATTTTAGTCCGCGCGTTTCATGAATAAATTGAATAGGTCCGTCAAAACGTACGCAATTGAACTCACCCACATCATACAAAATACAACTTGGTTACTGTCGAGTTTCTGGACATCATCATCCATTCATTCAACTGTTAGTGCGCGCTCGTGAAGTACTCGTGGCTAGGCAATCTTCACCGATTATCTAAGTTAAGCGACATTCTGCGCGGTCACTATTTGGATGGGTGACCGTTAGTGGCATTTACACCTGAGCGCTTCCGTGCTTCGAAGGACACGTTACACTGTCCCGGCTCTAGCAGTCGTTAAGCCACGACGGAGGCCTTAAGGCGGCCTAAAAACTCCGTCACCAGAGTTGGCCACTAACTCATACGAGCTTGCTTGCTTACTGTTAGTCCACCTACTTTGTCACACAACCACCTGCCAATAGTCTCAGGGATACTCAATGTTTATTTTTAGTGTTTCGATCCAGTTTTGGGAAAACGGAACACTTATGGTCTCACTCGAGTGTCTGTCTGTATGTCTGTCTATCACTTCCACCAGAGCTGAACTGTAGAAGCCAGAGGGTTGAAATTTGAAATATTAATAGTTTGATTCAACCCATGAGTTTTGTAAGTATTTATAGACAATATTTTGAAAATTAGGGACTATTAAAGGGGGTTAAAGAGGATATGAAAATAAAAATATTTTTGACCGTATATGTGGGGTAGGTATCTAACGAAAGATAATCCTAATAAAACTACAAACATTGAGCTATTGTACATCTCTGATTAACGTAAGGACAATGTACAGAAACACACATCATCATCAATCAATCATCATCATCATCATCAATATATATAAAACTCTTTTGAAGCTGACATAGAATCAACGCACAGCCTAAACTATAAGTCCTAGAGGTATGAAATTTGGAGGGTAGTATCCTTATATAGTGTAGGGGTGCACTAAGAAAGGAATTTTGAAAAGTCGCACACTAAAAGGTCTAGAACGCGAGCAACGCCGCTGGCGACGGCTAGTATTTGTATAATACTCACAAGTTTAAATATTGTCAATTTTAGACACGTCTTCTGGCGCATAGTTGTCCAAATCTTTTTTACTAGCGACTGTCGGCTCTGTAAGCTAATACTAGCTCATTTCTAAAAGTGAATATTAATAACAAGCGTGTAAAAACTGCATAACAGCAAACACGTCAATTAGTACGTTATATCACGTCACAGTCACGGAACGTAAATAGGTGCACAGTAGTATACACTGAAACAGTAAATAAGCTCAGTCAGTTTCAGTATTCTGTGACGCAAACTCACTCGTTATAAACACACCGGAAAATTTACAGTACCTAATAATAACCTCAAATTGTACATCTGGAAGAAACCGTTTTATGCAATAAGGCCGACATTTGTAGGATATCTTTCTTCTTTCTTCTAAATATATACAACTCTTTTGAAGCTGACAGAGAATCAACGCACAGCCTAAACTATAAGTCCTAGAGGTATGAAATTTGGAGGGTAGTATCCTTAGATAGTGTAGGGGCGCACTAAGAAAGGAATTTGGAAAAGTCGCACCATAAAGAGTCTAAAAATTAGGATCAAAGATTTGAACCAAATAATGCGTATGCTGCTACCACGCGAGCAAAGCCACGAGCAACAGTAGATATTTCTATCTCACTATAACTTATACATCATTTTTGTCCTCAATAAAGTTTTTTACAATTATTAATTGTTTTATCTCTACTGTATATCTGTTACCATTCTGTGCGTGGCCGCACGATGCGGTTTAACGTGTCAAAGCGTACATTGATTGAAACAGTTCGAATAATAATTAATTTCGAACACATTGCTGTTTAGTTTTCATATTTTGCACCTCGCATTAGTTTCCTAAACTAATTAAAAGTTTCATTATATTGTTTGCTATTATTGAAACATTGCGGTTTTAAGCACTTTAGTATTGGCAAGTATTTTATCAAACGGTGAAGGAAAACATCGTAATGTCAAAGTCAAGTCAAAGTCAAAAAGCTTTTATTCAATAAAATCTCACTGATCACTTTGAATCGTCATTACGTTTTGTATGATTAGGTATGATTACAATTTTTTTATTTTTTTATTGGATGAGTTAGAGCTAGTTCGTCCCAAGCTTGTTTGTCTTCTAAATAATCTGATATTTTATAGTATGCTTTTGAAATAAGTCTTTGTTTTATTACGTTTTTGAACTTGCCAATCGACAACTGAGACACATCACTTGGGATTTTGTTAAAGAAGCGTACACATTGCCCTTTGAAAGTAAGTAAGTTTTGAAAGTAATAATGGCTCATTCCAGTTTTCCCCTGCGTGAGTCCCCTGCGTGGGGGATTTCTGGAACTCTTATCCAATAATCCTCTTAGAAACCTCTGCGACTGTCGACAGGAGAAAATAATTATGAATAGGTTTCAAAAAATAGAAAAACTGACTTCAATTTGACAAAATAAAACGAACAACAAAATTGAAACCCTCTCGCTTATAAGTCGGTTAAAAACGATTAAGTAAGCGGTCACCCATCAATAAACGTGACATTGCAATTTTCGTAACTACTCCTTTAAGATTTTTCTACAATTTTAACCACAGTTTTGTTAAGTATTTTTATTATGTTTTTGACCTCGTTAACTTTTTGGATTAACTTCAACAAACCTCCTTTCAATACTACGAACTACATATTACTAAACGCTTCTAAAACTCTAGCCCATAATTTTGTTTGAAGTTATTCTTAGGGTTCCTTGTATCGATGGAATTACAGAACGCCTTGACGCGTCGTGAAATTCACCATTTTCATTATTCTTTCTAACATTGAAAACTAAGTTTTACTAAGTAAATATCTGTTGTTTATCAAGGTTATTTGGTAGAAAATGCTGTTAATTAGTAAGTTCTCTTTTTGTACATATTATATATCTACCATTAAGGAGAAAGATAAGATAAAGAAAAATAAATAAATATTCACGGACATTTAACACAACGCCTTCTAGTCCCAAACTAAGCAAAGCTTGTACGATGGAAACTAGATGGCTGATTGAATACATACATACATTTTTTGTTTTGGTAAATACATACTTATAATACATAGAAACACCCAGACACAGAACAAACATCTATGTTTACAACGCACAAATGTTTGTTCTCAGTGGGGATCGAACCCACGACCCACAGCACGGAAGGCAGAGCTACTACCGACTGAGCCATGACGTCTGTCATAATAGGAATAATTTGCTCATTTAATTTCGAGTAGGTATTTACTTTCCTTTGCTGCTTCATACTTTCATACAAACACGACGAGACTCTTATATATAATTATTTTCAGTCGACAAAAATAAGGAACCTTCAAAATAAAGCCCCACTCACACTTATCCGATTTCTTTCCTTATTTTTTGTGAAAGTCCCGATGTTACGGTACATTAGTCATTAATTTTACAAACTTCAGCCAAAGTCCAAAGTTCAGAGCTTGTCGAAACTTTGCCAGAAGTTTTTTTTTTGTATAATTTTAACATAAATACTCCACCTACTGTACTGAAAGGTCCTTTGGAACTTTTGTTGGGTTTTTTTTAATAGGAACATAATGTGCTAAGAATTTGTAACAATAAAATACTTCTTTTTTTTATGATAAAAGTAATGGAACAAGCTGATAGCTCACCTGATGCTACTTACTTCTGTGTAATGTTACAGTACTTTCAATAGTACTTACAGTAGTAATTTCAATCTAATATACTTTGTAAACTCAGTTTGTAAAGTGAAATGCAAAAAAAATTATAGGCAGAATATTCTGAGGCAGAGTTAGTTTTCATCAAAAACAAGGTTTTAAATTGAACCCAATTAAAAAGCATATTATTATTATGAAACATATAAAATCTAAAGCTCATTCTACACGAATGTCAACAATTGAACATGTGCATTATATAACACAAACACGACATTATTTAGTAGCGCCGCGGGCCGCGATACATCAGATACGTTTATCTCAAAATTGACACAAAACGGGGTCGCATTATGAATAGCATTAACATAATGTACAAGTTATCTTTGCGACTGTACGTACATACAAGCTGATCAAAATTTTTTACGGTAATTTGCAAATCAATATGATTCTAGTTTGTATTTTACAGTATTATTGTCATTATGAAAATAGAAGTAACTATCGCAACTATTGACTTAAAAAAACTCGGAAAAAAAAATCAAACATCATTACCTACTTACAAACTCAAATGTTGGAAACGCATAAAAACCATTATTTTTCTTTTTGTAAAAATTATTTTCCTTATCACTAAGTAGGATTTTTCAAATCCATCAGTTTCTTAACCATCGAGTGACAGAAAAAACCAATGAGAAATATTTCGAAAATGCATAAATTCCATTAAAATACATACAAAAACAGCCCCGTTAAAAGCTCGACTTTGAAATATTTATAACACCATGTATACTGTTTCATTTCGAATCGCAATAGATTTGTGTTGAGATCAAGGGAAGGAGTTTTTCGGCTTACGTTTTATTTTGTATGTGACAGCTGACGTTTCAAATTGAATTTTGTTATCGCTAGTACCTTGTATTTTTTTATCAAACAATTTATTAGGACGATTATGAATAGAACCTTAAGACTTGTGTGAGTTGCCAAGTGGTATTTATACCGCAAACCACATTAAAAGTAAATAGAAAAATATTATTTTTCCAATAAGAATGTTGTCAAGCCACAGTATTTAATATCGCCGTATAAAAAGGATAATTCACTTCATAAAAACACTTTATAAAATATAAGAAACATCTACTTACTGCTTAGCTTTTAGCTTTTCTTGTAAAGCAGCTATTCAACGTTTATAAGTAACGTTATAACGTTGTAAAAAGCTTATTCTAAGCCCCTGCAATCAAATCGTAGAAAAAGCTGTAGCGAAATAAGAAGCTTTTTTTCTATTTTTTTGTACAAACTAGCAATATTATAAAAAGCTCTAGTGTGGCCTAATCTCGTTATTTTGAAAACCATAATGAAGTAGCCAGTGTCCTTGCCGCTTGACTAAATACTAGCGCCGTGTAAATCTGCCTTTAGCATAGATACTATGCATAAAGTGGTATAGAATTACATTGAACTTGTCGGCAAGAATCTCGTCACACACAAGTTTTAAGTTTCACCTACAATTTCTACAAGAGTAGAATTTCTACGTAAAGTAAGACTAGTTTACGACCGCGGATTTACTCGCGATAACCACTCAAGGGATTCCTTAGACAGACGTCATAGCTCAGTCGGTAATAGCTCTGCCTACCGTGCTGTGAGTCGTGGGTTTGATCTCCACTGAGAAAAAAATTACAAAATAAATATATAAATATGCTATCAGCTATCTAGTTCCCATAGTGTTGACGAAGTGAGTGATGCATTGTTATAGGCAGAGGTTACCACTTAGCATCAGACGGGCCGTTGCCAAATTCCCATTGAATGTAAAACCGTAAGTTTTAAACTTAATAAACTACACTCTGGTGAAGGATTAAAAAGTAATGTTATAAAATATATTTCAAGTTTCATCAAAATCAGTCCGACGTGGACCAGAATAAAGACGAAAGTTAAGATGTTTGAAATAGTGACACGTACGAGAAGTGGGTTAGTAATACTTTAATAGCTTGTTTTGTCTGTGTGTTTCATAATTTACTTCAGAACACGCTTTAAAACAATATATTCCAGAAATCCCCACCAAGAAATCCCTACCAGTGGAGATTTAACAACAGACAAAAGATTTTAATGCTAGTTCAATAATGTGATATTATACGCCCTAGGTAGATAATTTACTCAATATGCCCGAGGGAAATAATCAAGATTAATACTGAATTGTTCTATAGATTGATTGCAACGGTCGGCAGATAGATCTATACTTTGTACATTTTCTAGTAATATAATAAAAACTAAACCAAATATTGAACCAATGTTGAAAAATATTCAGTAAAATCACAAGGATCACATTGAATAAAACATTTAAACGAATGAAAGTACCATACTTTGTACCTATTTACCTAAACCCTGTTCACGTCCTAAGTAAATACGAGACAATGTGATTTATTTTTTAATTCTTTTTGGACATTTCCCTTTGAAATGCTCAACGCAAAAGTTCACTTAAAAAAAATACAACCGAATTGAGAACCTCCTCCTTTTTTGAAGTCGGTAAGCAAGCAAGCTCGTGTGAGTTAGCGGCCAACTCTGGTGATGGAGCCTTTAGACCGCTTTAAGGCCTCCGTCGTCGGTTAAAAAGTGATATTTATACAGTGGTCCTTACAGGAATGCTATTACGATCTATATTCGTCAGAATTCTACATAATTTACTAGTTTTGGTTACTTTTCTTCAGGTTTCAACAATCTGAAAGGAGATGGGGCAAAAACGTCCAGAAACTTGCACGCACACATTATCACAAACAGTTAGACAGTGATGGATTAATATAAAAAAGCATGCTAAAGCTTTTTTCAATAATTTGTTGCAATAAAATAGGAATCCAATGAATATTTTGACTAAGTTTGAGGATTACGTTTCAACGAACGTCTTTAAATTCATGAAGTTTTCAGCGAAATTGAATCTCAGACTAAGCTTATTCACATCTTCCTTGAAAACATTTTTAGCTAACCTTCATCTATAGGGTACTCTCTAAAGACGAATGTTTAATTTCAAACTGTTACGGTATAGGTATAGCTTTGGGCTTCATGCACCATTTTACTTTCTTTCTAAGAAAAAAATTACTTATGGAAAAAGAAAAAAAAATGATCAAATCTGGTAAAAAAAAGTTTTACAAAATAAGAATGAGGAAAAAAGCACTTGTCTACATTTGCGACAATATTCCCTGAGATGAATTTCTGTGTTTGTGTTAGCGGCCGACACAAAAAACCAACGTAAGAAAGAAATTAGGTTGTTAACCTAAAAGTATCCAACTTTCGTGGTTTCGCTAAAAACAACTTACAACAAACAGTTTTGGTACGTGGCAAATGTGGCTATGTGTAACCATCTGACATTTCAGTGAGCTTTACATGATTTCAGAGATAAAATTAGAACGCCGAAGAATTCAAATACGCTTCTCAATTTTCAATGTAGACATTTTGTTTTGCCTATCAAAACGGCTGCTGATTCGAAATTGGAACCAGAAAAAAATCCAACATCATCAATCCTATCCGGCCAGTAAAAAATAATCGAGGTCGGACGTGACTCGAAAAAAAAAATTAAAAATAACTCACGTTGACGTGGCGCTCCGAATCGCACTCACAATTTTTATTTACATCCTTTGCACAACACTATTTCACATAATATTTGCCACCACTGTTTTTTTTTCGGAAACGGCGCGTGTTTTTGTGATTCGCGAGAAGCGTGCGTCCGCTCGCGCGTTCAACCCGACACTGAGTGAGCCCCGGCAGGGTGGGGGTGTGTGGGTGTATCGGGGGGTAGTCTTGTGTGTGTGTGCGTGCTCTTCAGGTCACCAGAATTCGGTGAAGACAGTTTCCAGAGTGGCATGCCCTATTTCAGCTATTCAGTTTTCTGTGCTTTTTCTAGCGGGATTTTAGGATTCGATTTCCACAGAGTATATCTCTACGATACCACTGGTTGGAAAGTCTCTGTAAAGTAATGTTGGGTCGTCGTTTGAAAATGGAATTTAGATGAAATTCAAACGTAGAACGAAAACTTTGAATAACTTTGAGATTCTGGGAAAATGAATGACGTCCCAGAGATTTACAAAATGCTGAATGAAAATTAAAACTGGTGAATGTCATTTTCGGAGCTAAAATTGTTATTACTTTAACCTATGATTTTAATGGTACACAATTACACATGTTTTACTACGGGAAATTATTAATCACGTTTCTACATACATACGTTCCAAATAAGTATAATTTTGTTTGATAAGACCATGAAAATAAATGCTTAGTTCGCACTAATTTTCATGGTTTTATCAAGTCATGCATTTTTATCATTTTGTTTATTTAACTTTGCTAGTTTATTCTGTAACATTCCAAGGACTAATTATAGAAACCTCTTCTTTACTAAGTAATAAGGTTTATAGCAAGTGCACTATCCAACCGAGCACGTCCATCAACGACGGGTCTAGTTAAATAAGAAACCTTTCATATGACAAAAACTGATGACCCACCTCCAACCAAACCTTCCCCTATTATGCATCACTTCACAAGACACGTCCAAAGTTACACATCAATATAATTTCAAAACATTGCCTTTAAAACAAATAGAATTTACAAAGCAATAAAGCGCTGACGGCTATTGCTGTCCGTCAACTTAAGTAAACACAGACATGTTGAATGGATACGTCAATCAAAGAACCGCGATACACGTCAAACGTTTCTCATACTGTTCAGTCAACTCTACCTTTGTTAACTCTATGGTATGATAGATCTCTTTGTTTTGGTTTCTTCTATGTCTGGGCAACAAGCAAGCTCGTATGAGTTAGTGGCTAACTCTGGTGACGGAGTTTTTAGGCCGCCTTAAGGCCTCCGTCCTGGCTTAACGACTGCTAGAGCCGGGATCGACAGTTTAACGTGCCCGAAGCGCGGAAGCGCTCAGATGTAAACGCCACTAACGGTCACCCATCCAAATAGTGACCGCGCAGAACGTCGCTTAAATAAGATAATCAGTGAAGATTGACTAAGCAAGCCTAGCCACGAGCGCTTTACATATCTGGGTGTTACTATGTATTTAAGTACATATTTACAAAAAAATGTGTAAGTATACGTATTCTATCAGCAATCTAGTTCCCATAGTACAAGCTCGGCTTAGTTTGGGACTAGAAGGCGTTGTGTAATGTTACGTATCTAGGTATTCCCACTAAGTAGATGTGGCTGCGCCACAGAGTAAGCAAGCTTGCTGTCAATTAAACCAGTGTGAATTATACCGTCTTTGAGTGAACACCTCCGTAGGCTTCCAATACAACATTTGCGACGAGAAAATTACCTACCCACAACAAAATAAAAATGTTCGGAACAAATTCTAATTTGGGAATTTTATCCAATTTTGATCATCACACTCAAGATTGGAAGCTTTACAAAGGGCGGCTTCAGCATTGGTTCATCGCCAACAGCATCGACGGTGACAATGATAAAGCTGGAGTGAAAAGAAGAGCGGTATTGTTGAGTGCACTCACGGAGAACACGTACCAATTAGCATGCAATCTCGCATTGCCCTCCGAATTAGATACGAAGAATTACGAGGAAATCTTGAAGATTTTGGATGAGCATTTTCTGCCGAAGCGTTGCGTGTTTGCGGAAAGGCACAAGTTTTATACAGCAGTGCAGCAAACGGGCGAGGCGCATTCGCAGTGGGCGGGGAGGCTACGTGGCCTCGCTACCTATTGTGCCTTCAAAAATATGGAAGATTATTTACTCGACAAGTTCGTAATGGGAATGTTACCGGGCCATGAACGAGATAAACTCTTTGCCAAGGACATCAAGGATCTGACATTAAGCAAAGCTGTGGACCTAGCTGAGAGCGTACGGTGCGCGCGCGCAGGCGCCGCGGTGGCGCCATCGGGGACCAGCGATGCTAATCAGGATACAGGGGCCGTGTTCAAGATCGATCAGCGTGGAAACACCAAAGGATTGCGTCAAAACAGTGATAAGTGTTCAGTTTGCGGTTACAAAAACCATAAATCGTCAGAGTGTCGTTTTTCTAACTATACGTGCAAAATTTGCAACCGTAAGGGTCATTTACGTAAAATGTGTTCGAGTAACAAAATCAATTACGTTGAGCAAGGTAATGCCGATGACGAGGAGGACGACGACGGTGAGTTACTTTTGAATATAAATTGCTCAAATGAAGTGCCTTTAACCGAAACTGTGAGCTTGGAAGGTCGAAGTATAAGGTGTGAAATAGATAGCGGTTCCCCAGTTTCTGTTGTTTCTGAAAGCTTATACAGGAGTCATTTTTCTGAAGTTCCGTTATCAACACCTACAAAAAGTTTGTTGACCTACACAAGTACTAAAATGACAGTGATAGGGTGTATGACCTTGAACATCACGTATTTAGGCCGTGTGAATAAACTGCTGATTTATGTTATTCGAAATGGCGGCCCGCCCTTACTGGGTCGTGATTTTATGCGCGCATTCGAATTGCATCTTGTATCCTCCTTCGGTCATTGCAATAATATGACGGATGTCGATAGTGTTATGCAAAGTCTAACAGATGCCTATCCGAATGTATTTTCAGACAAACTAGGTTGTTTTAATAAATTTGAAATTAAATTACCCCTAAAACCAGATGCAAAACCTGTGTTTTTTAAGTCGCGTCCTGTGCCATTTGCCATTAGAGATAAAGTAAACAGTGAATTGGATAGATTGATAGCGCTAGGTATTTTAAAACCGGTTACTTATTCAGAGTATGCGTCGCCGATTGTGCCTGTTTTGAAGCGGGATGGTAGTATTCGCATTTGCGCTGATTACTCGGTAACAATAAACAAACAGCTACTTGTTGAAAAATATCCTCTTCCAACTGCACAAGAACTATTTACCAAGCTGCATGGTGGGCAGGAATTCAGTAAATTGGACTTATCAATGGCTTACAATCAGTTAAAAATTGATGAAGGTTCGCAAAACATAACTTGCATAAATACGCCGCGAGGTTTACTAAACTACACTAGGTTAATATTTGGTTTGGCCAGTGCACCTTCCATCTTCCAAAGGGTGATAGAGTCAATAGTAGGAAATATGGAGGGTGTTCTGGTTTTTCAGGATGATGTATGCGTCACCGGCATAAATAGAATTGAGCACATGAATCGTTTGAAAGAAGTATTAGGACGTTTGCAAGAAGCCGGTTTGACTTTGAGAACGGATAAGTGTGTTTTCTTTCAAAATCAAATTTCCTATCTGGGATATATCATTGACAAAAATGGTATTAAAAAAAATCCTCTAAAAGTTGATGCTATTTTGCAGGCAGCCGTACCCAAAAATGTAAGTGAATTGCAATCTTTTTTGGGGTTGATAAATTACTATAGGAATTTTACTCCGAATGCATCTTCTCTTTTGAGTCCACTGCATGACTTGTTAAAAAAAAACATCAAGTGGCACTGGGGTAGTGAGCATAGCGATGCTTTCAACAGTATTAAGAAAATTTTATCTTCCGACAATGTTCTCGCACACTTTGATAACAATGCTAAAATAATTTTAACTGTTGATGCCTCCCCGGTTGGTCTAGGTGCAATATTATCGCAAGTAGGTAGTAACGGTATAGAACAGCCGGTTTCATATGCATCCCGGTCCCTAACCGTAGCTGAAAAAAAATACTCACAAATACAAAAAGAGGCTACAGCCATTATTTTTGGTGTAAGAAAATATCATCAATATCTTTATGGTAGGTCGGAACCTTTTGCCTTACGTACGGATCACAAACCTTTGACGATAATATTTGGTAAAAACCGTGGAATTCCAGAGGTATCGGCAAATCGATTGCAGCGGTATGCAATATTTTTGAGTGCATATAATTATGACATCGAGTTCATAACCAGTGCGTCGAATACAGCTGATTTCTTATCGCGCGCGATTCCGAACAATGGCTGCGATAGCCGGCAGGCGTCAGAGTTGAGGGATACAGCTGCGTATGTCAACTTTGTTATAGATGGATGTTTACCGGTTACAGCTCGCGAGTTAGAAATTGAAACTGAAAAGGATCCAGTTTTAAATGCAGTCTGTAATTTTGTTCAGACTGGTTGGCCGTGTAAGGTAACTGATGATTTAATAAAACCGTATTTTTTGTGCAGAATGCAAATATCACTTGAAAATGGTATTTTACTGCGAGGGCATAAAGTTGTCATTCCTCAAAAATTGCGTAAAAAAATACTAAGTGAACTGCATAGCTCACATTTTGGAATAGTAAAAATGAAAGCAGAGGCTAGGGCTAGGTTTTGGTTTCCAGGCATAGATGCAGCATTGGAGAAATTAGTAGGTGCCTGTGACATTTGTGCACAGTTACGACCTTCTCCACCACGGGCGCCGCTTGCACCTTGGCCACACCCTCCTCATGCATTTCATAGGATTCATATGGATTTTTTAGGTCCGATGTGCAACAAAATGTTTTTAGTTATAGTAGATGCATACTCTAAATGGGTTGAGTGCTATGTGATGAACAATAATATAACGACAAAGGCAGTATTAATAAAGCTAAGTGATTTTGTGTCTAGATTCGGTATACCGAAAACTATCGTGACTGATAACGGAACTTCGTTTGCATCGCAAGAATTTGCTAACTTTTGCAAATTAAATGCGATATCTCATCTTTTTTCACCTGTTTACCACGCCATGAGTAATGGTCAAGCAGAATCTTTTGTTAAGATTATTAAAAAAGGTATAAATGCAATTTTAATGTCCGGTTGTAAGGATGATTTTCAAAATCGCCTCTCTAAGTATCTTTTTGACTACCGCAACTCTAGTAATAGCACTACTGAAACCTCTCCAGCTCAGCTAGTTTTTGGTCGAAAACTGCGCTCGCGTTTAGATTTAATATCGAAGAATGTTTCTTGTCCTACCTCGTCAACGGAGTTACCAGCTTTAATCGCCCGAAAACAGTGCTTACAGGTTAAGAATTATGGCGGAAAAAATTCAAACAATTTTGATATTGGAGACACGGTGTGGTTTAAACAGTTTGTGAACAAAAGTAAATTCAATTGGTCTAAAGGTACCATTGTCAGGCATTTTGGTAAAGTTATGTATAAGATTAAATTACTGGAAAGTAGTAGAAATATTATAAGACATAAAAATCAGCTGTATGCTTTCAAAGGTAGCAATGATTTAGATAGCAACGGCAAGGCTGATGCTTGGGATGTCACCCTACCTCAAGAAGAGGTGCAATCAGAGAGAAAGAGCATTGAATCGGCTGATGTGTCACCGTCACAAGCAGTGGCAGCAGTAGAACGTCCATCTTCAACGCCCACAGTCTCTCCTGCCAGAGCAACTCAAGATGAACAAATCGATACAGACTCTGATGTCACAGTAGTAGAACGTATGAATTCTGAGTCGCCACGTCCATCAGAGATGACTACTACAGAAGCGGCCACACCTTGTACTGTTTCACCTTCCTCTGCGGCTAGCGGCAGTCCTGAGTTCAGTACGCCGAAATCAGCTGTACATGATGATGACTCCCTTACACCTGTGCCAGATCGTGGTCGCAGGAACAGACCAATCATTGATTATAGGAAGTTCTTTTAATTTGTTATTTAATAAGTAGGCTTTGTCCTTGTTCCCTTATTTTATGTAGGGGAAAAGTGTTACGTATCTAGGTATTCCCACTAAGTAGATGTGGCTGCGCCACAGAGTAAGCAAGCTTGCTGTCAATTAAACCAGTGTGAATTATACCGTCTTTGAGTGAACACCTCCGTAGGCTTCCAATACAACATGTAACATACCATGAGCATTTATTCTATTTACTAGTTGTTGCCCGCGGCGTTGCTCGCGTTCTAGTGTGACTTTTCAAAATTCCTTTCTTAGTGCACCCCTACACTATATAAGGATACTACCCTCCAAATGTCATACCTCTAGGACTTATAGTTTAGGCTGTGCGTTGATTCTCTGTCAGCTTCAAAAGAGTGAAGATTTATTAGTAGGAAGTAAGATATACTCTAATTAATTCTATACTAAAGAAAGAATTTCTAAGATGGTAAAAGAATTTGGATATAAACATACATAAAACTGAGAAGCTTTGATCCAAAAAGCTATCTTCTAACTTTTTACCCTTCACAGTTGACCGCACGCGCCACACATCTGTGTCTAAGCTGGGAGTAATATCTGCTACCTATAGGAGGCCTAGGTGTGAACAAAATATACTTTTCATCCCACCATCTCGGAAAGAGTATTTTTAATCTTCAATATCTGAGTGGAAAAGCCGTTTTTATTCTCTAGAGGATAAAGTAAATTGAATTTAGAACATCGTGTGCACTAAGTTTGTGAATTAAAAAAAACATTAAACCTATTTACTGCTACCTCTATGGTGCCGAATATATCATACAGCTTTTTTTTTAATTTGTAAAAAACTCAGACTCGGAACCTTCTTGGTGTTCTTTTTTCAATTTGCTTTTTTTGCATTTAGTCATTTCCTCGCTGAGGTGGAATGAAAAGTTACGTGTTGCACTCGAGTGCAAAGATTTTTCACCTCGTGCTCTTTTGATTCCCTCGCTAACACTCAGGATTCTAATTTTGAATCACTCGCTGCGCTCGTGATTCAATTTTAGAATCCTTCGATTGCTCGGTCATCAAAATTGAACACGCGGTTAAAAAGCAACTTTGCACTCTTGTATAACAAATAACTATAACAAACTTTTCGTATGAATAGTCTGTCGAGAATGTCGAGATAAGCATAATTGCATTATCATATCATTATAAGTTTGTAGTGTATAAACGGTATTTAGTTATAATACTTTTATACATATATTTAAGATAAATAAGACATATTATGTTAAAACAGTCCTATCAAAACTAAATATATGCATTTGCAGATTTTAAAATTGTTTTATAAACATTTTTTACTTACCTGTGGATTTTTTATTGTTTTTATTTTATGGTTTGCCTTGAAATAATGCAGGTTTAAATAGAAATGTCTAGTGTTTGTTCATACTTACCTGTAAATTACTACTCCGCGTGCCAACGGTTACCTGCCACCTGTCATGACAGGTGTGTATGAGACGGAGGTGTGCTGTCTCTGTCACGGCCAGTGATACCCACCTGTATTACCCGACTGTGTAAAAGAGGTGTATTTTTGGAAAACATTGTGACGAAAAGTTTTGTAGTATGAAAGGTGATTTATTTGGGATGGTACCTACTTGGCCATGTTTGGTGAAGATTGGTGCAGCCGTTTTTAAGTTATGATGATATTCATTAGCTCTGAAAACCAGCTCTGAGGAATCTCTCAATTGCAGTTTGAAACATTTATGACCGATTACTCAAACGCCACTTAAATTAAGTTCACGCTTAAATTATTGCCATCTTTTACAAATAAGTAATGTCAAACAGAGGCAGAGCAATTTAAAGTGATGCTTAAATTTGAGTGACGTTTCAGTATTCCGGCCTTAGTTCATCTCAACGTATTCAAATTAAAATTAAAATCGTTTATAATTGCACATAAGTTGTTTTATAGATGTTGTACAAAAGGTAGTGTAGAGTATCGAGATTTGATGAACTGAAGTCCATACTCCAAGGTCTGATGATGACCAGCAATGATGAAGAGGATCTTATACTCATAACCCGACGGAACTCGTTAGACTAATCCGACGTTGTACCGCGTTTATTAATAACAGAGGAGCTTCTATTCTGCAAATACGCACGTATTGTAAACAGATTGCTAACATTCGGTTTAACAGCGCCGTAAATTATGACGGGTGGCAAGCGAGGTCGCGCTATTGACGGTGCTAGCGTAAATAACTCTCAATAATGCACGTATCTAGTTCTAGTTACCATTCGGTGAAGGAAAACATCGTGAGGAAACCCAAGATAGAAAGACATTTGTTTGACACAAAATAGCCCCTATATACGTATGTACGTGGTGACGATGTTTTCAGGCCGCCTTAAGGCCTCCGCCATGGCTTAACGAGTGTTAGAGCCGGGACAGTATAACGTGCCCGAAGCACGGAAGCGCTCAGATATAAATGCTACGGTCACCCATCCAAATAGTGACCGCGCAGAACGTCGCCACTGACGCTGTATAAATCATCTGTATTACATGCAAAAGCTTATTCGTTTCCATCGAAGATCCCTACTTCGTCTTTCAGTTCGTAGTCGCCATTCAATAACTTTAAAACATTTGTTTTCAGTTATCAATTCTGCAAACTTATAACCTGCCTAATTGCTATCAATTTTATAATTTTGAGAGCTGTGTCGGCTTGTATCTGGCGTGAAATAATTTGAGTATTCTTGAGTTACGACTAAGGATACAAGGATGTATTAGGTATACTATGAGAAGTTCTAAACTTTGTGAGTTAGTTTGATCAATATCAATTATAACTATTCGGTTCAAGTGTTTAGAGGGTATTGAATTTCCGAAGAAATTTAATATTGCTTGATTAACATCGGATAACTACCAAATGTTTATAAGGTCGTGGGTGCGGGTTCGAACCCAAGTTGGTTATGTCTGGGTATTACTATGTAGAAGTATGTATTTACAAAAAAATATATAATCATAATCATCATCAATATATATAAAACTCTTTTGAAGCTGACAGAGAATCAACGCACAGCCTAAACTAAAAGTCCTAGAGGTATGAAATTTGGAGGGTAGGTTCCTTATATAGTGAAGAGGCGCACTAAGAAAGGAATTTTGAAAAGTCACACTCTAAAGGGTAGAACGCGAGCAACGCCGCGGGCGACGGCTAGTATTTATAATATAAAACTCTTTTGAAGCTGACAGAGAATCAACGCACAGCCTAAACAATAAGTCCTAGAGGTATGAAATTTGGAGGGTAGTATCCTTATATAGTGTAGGGGTGCACTAAGAAAGGAATTTAGAAACGTCACACTCTAAAGGGTAGAACACGAGCAACGCCGCGGGCGACGGCTAGTAGGTAATATAAGTATTATATCAGCAATCTAGTTCCTATAGCTATGCTTAGTTTGGGGCTAGAGGGCGTGGTGTGATGTAGAAAATTTATTTATTTAAGTCAAAATCAAATCAAATGGTTGTCATGATAATAACATTATTTTTAACCCAACGACCGAAAGGTGCTATTTTTATACATTGCTTCATATCTCAGAGTGATGGTCGCCGTACAATGCATCAGAAGGCGCGTCCTTAGTGGATGTGCTCAGTGAGGCAATACATCGTTATAGGCACTGGTTACCACTTAGCATTTTTTTTTTATGGTTAAAGTAATGGAACAAGCTGATAGCTCATCAGATGAGCTATCGGCTTGTTCCATCATTTAGTAGTATCAAAAAACGCCTTTGTGTTCAACAATGGCGTCCAGTAGCTTGCCACCCTTCACAGTCCATTAGTTCACTTAGTACAATCAGCATACATTTCGAGAAAGTTGAAGAATATGCAGATTAGTCACAAAAAGCGATAATCCGTGGGTTCCTGTCCACTGCTGAATATTCAAGCGAGTTATAGCATCGCCCGAGGCTGTGGGCACAAGCTTTATGTACAGACACCATCATAAGTATGTTAGTATTAGTATGTATTAGTATTAGTTGGACTCCCGTTTCCGCATTTAGACTCAAAGTTGGTCCATTATACGTGGGGGGGTAAACTGGCTAAACATACAGCCAGCCTAACTCCTCCCAGAAGCACAGAAGCTTCCTGGGGGCTTCGCAGGCTTGGAGAAGTGACCTAGGGGTACTTAGGATTTCTTGTCGTTGCGTTGCTACGCCCTCGCATTCCAGGACTACGTGGGCAGCTGATTCTTCTTCGGTGAGGCAGCCTCTGCAGAGTGGACTGTCTGTGGCTCCGATGTTGTAGAGATGTTTGTTTAAGGGGCAGTGGCCTGTCAGGGTCCCTACGATGATTCTGAGGTTCTGTCTATCCAGGCTCAATAGACGGCGTGTTAGTCTTGGAGTGATGGCTGGGATTGCGTCTCTTGACTGTCTGCAGTCAGTCGTGTGTGCCCAGCGTCGGTTATGTAGGTTCAGGGTATTTAGACGCACCCAAGTGCGTAGCTGGGAGAAGGGTAGGGGGAGGAAGGGTGCTGGCCCTTCCAGGACTGTCTCTGATCCCCTTCTTGCTAACTCATCAGCGGCGTCGTTACCCAGTGATCCGCTATGCCCCTTAATCCACTGTAGGGTTACCCTATTTTTTGTGGCGATGTTTTCTAGAGCAAGGTGGCATTCGTGTATGAGTTTGGATGTGCAGTTGTAGCTCGCCAGAGCACTGAGTGTGGCTGTGCTGTCCGAGAGGATTCGTATGCTGTAATCTAGTATTCCTCTCCTGTTGATTGCTGTAGCGGCTTCGGTGATGGCTGCACATTCGCATTGGAAGATGGAACTGTGTGGGCCGAGTGTCATTGAGATGTTGATGTTCAGGTCCAGCGAGTGTACTCCTGCTCCTGTTCCCCGTTTAGTTTTTGAGCCGTCGGTGTACACTCGTACTTCGCCGTTGCCTGATTGGTCTCTTTGGTCCTCATAGGTTTGTATTCGGTAGTGCTTCTGGAATATTTGTTGTTTGGGGATCTTGTCGCACTGTGCGCCTATTAGCGGCTCTTGCTTTAGTGCCCTTTCCAGAATGGATGCGTGGGGGCTCCTGGATGTTCCCCATAGGTTCAAGTGTTTGAGTCTGATAGCGGCCATCGTCGCTTCCTGTTGTATATAAAGATCAAGCGGCGTTAGTCCCAGTATTATCTCCAGGGCCGCCGTCGGCGTCGTTCTCATGCAACCTGTTATTCCAGAGCATGCCAGTCTCTGAAAGCGTTGCAGTTTAGTGATGACGGTGTTGAGTTCGGTTCTGGTCCACCATACAATGGCCCCGTATGTAAGTGCTGGTCTTATTGCGGTTGTATAGAGCCATAGTGTTATTTTTGGCGAGAGTCCCCATGTTTTCCCAAGCATTCTGCTGCATTGGAAGAATGTGGCACTCGCGCGTTTCAGTTTGAAGTCAAGGTGCTTATTCCAGAGCAGTTTGCTATCTAGTATGAACCCTAGATACTTGACTTCGCTGGTTAGTTGGAGTTCGGTATTGAACAGCTTGGGTAGTTTGAGGTTGCCCAGACTTCTTTTGTGTGTGAACATGATGAGTTCTGTTTTGGTTGGGTTAACCGATAGCCCGTGGTCGGTGCACCAGTTTTCGATTGTTTTAAAGGCCGATTGCATGATACTGCATAGGACGTTTTCAAAGCATCCAGTTGCGAGGATGGCGAGGTCATCTGCGTATCCCACTGTGACGAGCCCCTGGCCGTTTAGTTTTCGGATTAGTTCGTCCACTACGATGTTCCATAACAATGGCGAGAGGACGCCGCCTTGCGGGCAGCCTCTTGCTACAATGCCTCTTGTCGTGGTGTTGACTGTGAGTTGTATTGCTCTGAATTTGAGCATGTTGTTTATCCATTCAGCTAGCGTTCGGGGGACACCGTATCTTGTCAAAGCGAGATCTATGCTAGTGAAGGTTGTTTTGTCAAAGGCTCCTTCTATGTCTATAAAAGCTCCTAGAGTTGGTTGCTTTGTGACTAAACCGCCTCCAATACGAGCGACTACGCTATGGAGTGCGGAGTCTGTTGATTTTCCGGGGCTGTAGGCGTGTTGTTGCGGGTGTAGCGGCCGGCGAAGAAGAGTGTTACCTCTAATATCTTGGTCGCATATTCTTTCTAAGGTTTTTAGGAGGAACGATGTTAGGCTGATGGGGCGGAAAGATTTCGCCATTGTGTAGTCGCTCCTGCCTGGTTTTGGTAGGAAGATTACCTTCACTTCTCTCCATTTCTGGGGTATGTAGCGGTGAGCGACACAGGCCCTGAAAATGTTTACCAGGTGTTCGGCTAGTTTTTCGCCACTCCATTTCAATAGGGCTGGGAAAATTCCGTCTAGTCCTGGCGATTTGAAGGGAAGGAAGCTGTTGATGGCCCAGATTACCTTTTCTGAGTTGATAAGGTTCTGTGCTGTGGTCCAGTCTTGGCTACTGGCTGCACGTTCTCTATGAGCCTCCCACTCATGAGAGTCTAGTACGCGACAGCCTGGGAAGTGTGTTTGAAGCAGTAGTTCGCTGGTTTCGACGTCTGTCTTAGTGTATGTATTGTCAGGTTTTTTCAAGTATCCAATGGTGCGTGCTGGGTCGCTGGATAAGATGCCTTTGATTTTTGCTGCCTGACTGGTGTTGTCGATGCTTGTGCAAAAGCGTTTCCAGCATTCTAGTTGCCTAAGTCGTATACGCTTTTTGAAGATGGATTTCGTGGAGTGGTACTTCTCCCAGTCCCTGGTTTGTCGGGTGTTCATTGCTCTGTTGAAAAGTTTCCGTACTTTGCAGCGTAGTAGTAGTACTATTATCATAAGTATGTTATTATAATAGTAATTAGGCTTTTGCATCCAATTTTGATATTTTTTACTGCGTCAGGAGCCACTTTTTAACCGACTTCAAAAAAGGTTCTCAATTCGCGCCAATTATGAATCGATTTTGATGATTCTTTTTTTTTTGAAAAATCATACTTCAGAGGTGGTCTCATATAATTTTTATCAAATTCCGTTCAGTAGTTTGGCAGTTAAATATGAATAACTGGAATAACACGTCATCCACGTACACGACATTGCGTATTTTGCTTTCCTGTGACTTTTCTGTGGTGTTTACGATCAATAGAACAGTCCTATTGAACTGCCATCATCATCATCATGATTATGAAAGCGTATTATAGAATCTCTACTGAAATCTACGCTTGAGTAACGATTTCTTTATCAGAATACAAGCCGTATACTTAATTTGTAAAGTATTTTAATTCGTAAATAGCATAATCCGTACAAGTAAACAGCTGTTATTAAGTAGGTAAGTCAACACACCTACTTATAAATACAGATACAAAGTATTTATACACGTTATTGTCACACGTATTTGTTACAAAAATAGTAGCAATTGTATTTCTCGATTATTTTAAATAATCTTTATTTATTTATATTATTTTTTATTTATTTTGAATAACATTTATTAGTCGGGTGTTTTCGTACAACATAGGTAACATGAGTCGAGCTCACTATGCAAATGAGTGGGCTCAATGGGATTTTTTTCCCATCTGCTCCGCCATTGGGCCGGCCAGTGGGCTCGATGGGAATAACCCAACAGTTTCACAAATATCTCACCTGATGTTAAGTGATGATGCGGTCAGCGGCGTAGTTCAAAATGATAACAAAAAATTGCTAAGAAAAATAAAAATAAAGTTCAATTCGTTGCAGAGGCTGCGCAAACGCCTCTCTCACCGTCAACCAATCAGAAACGAGTGTTGATCGAAGCTTCGCTGTGATTGGCTCACTGTTTGAAGGCTGTATTTATTTACTCCCAAACAATGAATTAGGAAGGAACATGGTTTGAAACATGCTTGAAAGAACTTCTTTTGTTGTTAGAAGTGAAAAAATAGAAAGAAATTAAAGTGAATTTCAAAATAATGAGTAGATAGCTACAGTTATTGTTATTGTAGCTATAATACTATGTACATAGTATTTAATATAGTAATTATTTATAAGTTCCCGCAAATTATATTATTTTTTGCTTTGTTTGATACTAGAGGGCGTTGTGTGAAATGTTCATGAATATTATTATCAAATAATGATAGTAAATAATAAATGACTAATAATCTATCCACCTTTGTTTGCTCACAAAACGAGGTAGATCAAACAAAGGTAGATAGATAAACTTAACAAATATTAGATACTTCATAAAATAGTAAATTTTCTTAAAGAATACTCACTCGGTACATACTTATCCTAAAAATTATACAAGCGTGAATTTCTAACACAAATAACCTAAAGAAAGAAGAGAAATGGAACAATATTCTTCGGTTTCTTAACAAGATGGATCCGTTATTTTTATTTAAAAAACCCCAACTACCTCTCCCTTGAAAAGAAAAACTCCATATTAAAGAAATCCTACTACGTAAGCAAGCTCGTATGAGTTAGTGGCCAACTCTAGTGACGGAGTTCTTAGGCCGCCTTAAGGCCTCCGTCATGGCTTAACGACTGCTAGAGCCGGGACAGTTTAACGTGCCCTCCGAAGCACGGAAGCGCTCAGATGTAATTTCCACTAACGGTCACCCATCCAAATAGTGACCGCGCCGAACGTCGCTTATCTTAGATAATCGGTGAAGATTGACTAAGCACTTCGATTTTCTTACTTATAAACCATTGATTGTTCTCCTGCCGCTCGAGTACAACTTTCAAGAAACCGGTATTTTAGAAACCGTAAACTTTTGAATATGGAATAGTATTGAACACATCATTATAAACGTTAAAAGAACCGTAAAAATAATGACAAGTTCCCACTAACGTAAGTGATATTATGTTACCGGTTCAAATGAAACTTGTAGCTGCAACACAGGTGTGGATATGGTGCATGAGTGGAAGCGGACGCGGTAGCGGGTGGCGTATTACATAATAGCGATAGCAATGCGATTACTGCGACTCGTTGGTAAGATGGCAATAATTTAAGCATGATATTAATATAAGCTGCGTTTGAGTATTCGGCCGTAAAAGTTACAATCGCGAGCCTAATTGAGTAAGTTTAGATTTTTTTCTTAAAATAGAAGGACATTTTGTACCCTTTCACAGAAAGATTTCAACTAAAACTTTTACAAAACAAGCCCATACTCTTCAAAGTCAAAGGTAAATCAACTTTTGAAAGACCCCGGTCATAATTGGAAAACTTCGAGTCGGAAAATCCGATCCATATTTTTACGGAACGGGGAAAAGAGGAACTAAAATTTGTACGCAAAAGTTGAGGATTTGCATAGACAGTGGCGCCAGAGGAAGTTAGGGCATGTTTGTCTAATATTTTGTTTACCTGTAGGATGGGCAGGGATTTTGATTGGGGTTGTTAAGTGAAGTTTAAATTACTACCCGCAACTCCACTAAACCAGTTTTCAATTTGGTTTAAACGTAACAAGCAGCATATTTGAGGTAGAATCCGAAACTAGGAAATCTGCAGAATAACTTACTTACAATCTACATAGGTAGCTTTTAGAATTAAATAAATATATATAATAGAGGCATTGGGCAGGTTATTAGCTTAATGAACTACGTGCTAGAGAACAAAAGTTCTTAAGGTAACCACGAACTGCAAGGCGAAGCGTACGATAGTCCCCAAACTTAAGGAAATTGTAACGCGACAAGTCTAATAAAAACTCTAAGCCTGACGCCCCAGAGTAACTTGTACCGACTCTACTTAGCGTGAGATAATGACAAGGAAATGATGATGATACTAGTAAGATACAAAACACTATTACCTGTGCTAGTACATACAAAATACTGGTACATACTAGTGCAAAATACTAATACTAGTATATACTAGTTAGGTACAAAATATGCTTACTTAGTTTATTAAGCAATTTGTACGTAACCAGTATGTACTCGTAACTACCAGCTCCGATAGATTCCGAAATCAATTACTTAAATCAATTCGGACAAAGCCCTCGATATGCGACGTCTCGGCAGCCGACCACAAACGCCATAGTTCTAGTCTAGGTTCTAGCCGGCAGCTAGATAACTAGCAAGCGTGTAGGGGTAAGTGGGGTATGTCGTCCCACTTTCTAATTTTTGTTTTACAGTTCAAATATTTACAGTTACAACTATTTTGCAAGAATTTTCTGACCCCCAATTTTTCCCTGCCGGCAGTCGCAGGGGTTGCTAAGGGGATTATTGGGCAAAAATTCCAGAAATCCCCCACGCAGAGGACTCACGCTGGGAAAACTGGAATGAGCCCTAGCTTGGTTCCTTTACCAAATAGTTACTACGTCGTCAGGAGACAGAAATATTACTTATAATCTTTTTAATGTACCAACTGTCTCTACAATGTCGGCAGTCCATCGAGTCTTTTTACCTTCTGATGTATGGTTGGTTATGCATGCAACCAGTTTAAATCTGAAATCAAAATAATTTACAAAACATAACAACTAACAGGCATGAATACTAAGAGCCTAGAGTTGTTGTCCAGACCATTAACACGCAAGGTGAATAAAATAGAGTTCTCAGATAGTGTCGCTTTTAGCACCCTCTCCCCTACAATAGTGCCATACTCTCGTAGGTTATGTTTGTGGTCCTTTGTGATTTCCCCTTCCACTGTAACCGCATCATATCTGCGGCTTTTGTTGTGCCAATATCGATGTTTGTAATAGCAATTATTATGACGTAATTATATTAAAACAACACAATTGATTTACAAATCAACCATGCTTTAAAAAAAAACAATACATCGATTTGTTAACCCTTTCTGCGCGGGTAAACATTTTCATACTGTGTGCACGGAGAAAAAAAATCACACGATATATAATTATGTGGCGTCAAATGAAAATAAGTAAGGTAACTACCCAATAGTCAGACAATTCGTGACTACTTCATAACAATAGGTAAAGCAAGCAAGCTCGTATGAGCTAGTGGCCAACTCTGGTGACGGAATTTTTAGGCCGCCTTAAGGCCTCCGTCGTGGCTTAAGAGCCGGGACCGACAGTTGAACGTGCCCTCCGAAGCACGGAAGCGCTCAGGTGTAAATGCCACTAACGGTCACCCATCCAAATAGTGACCGCGCAGAACTTCGCTTAACTTAGATAATTAGTGAAGATTGTCTAAGCAAGCCTAGCCGCGAGCACTTCTAACAATAGGTAATAGTTTTTCAGTTCAAAAATCGTAATAAAATCGTTATTTTTTAAATCGATGTACTTATTATCATGTTCAGATTTACGCCAACTACTTAACTCAGATGGATAACACTTCTATTAAATCTAGTTAAAATAACATTGGGGATTTGCTGACATTCCATCTAAACAAGCTCCTAATAATTGACTAGATTTTAAAACTGTTACTTACCCCTCAGATTCTTTTACAAGAAATCAAAGTTTTATAGGAATAGTGTGAAACCGAATACGTTCAGCTCAAGAAAAGCAATAAGGACCATTATTCCCTCTTTCTATCCCCCCATGACAATCAGATCTACCCCCATGAAAGTTTAAAACCGTTCTGAGCAGTAAAAACCGCAATAAACCGGTTTTATGACGTATCGTCTATCTGTCTCGCTCACACGTGGATTTAAGTATCATTTGAGTACGCTCTGGGATATTAAGGTTTTTAATGGGTTAAGTAAGTACTTACTTACCTACATCACCCTACATTATGAAGGTAAATTAAATAGTTCATTATTGTTATGCAAAAAGCTAAGAAAAAGGGATATTTTAAAATAGTAGAGTTTCTTGTGATAGAGCTCGTCCGGGTTCAGTACTAGCACCGTAGTTATTTCTGTTGCATAGTGATGCTCGCATTGCTGTGTTCCGGTTTAAAGGGTATGAGTGCCGGTTCTATTACACACAGTGTATTGCCTCACTGAGCATGTCCTCTGTGGACGTGCTCAGTGCGGCAATCTGTTAACTTTTGTAACCATACTTCAAGCAAAATAAATGTATTTAATTTTTTCATTTCTTATACAGTGGTTACCGCTTACCATCAGGTAGGCCATCAGCTAGTTCCATCATTAGGTTGTATAAAAATACGCAACTTTTTTTTTGAGTTTACTCACACAGGGCTAACAGGAACATGATAGAATTATATTATAATGAAAAATAATAGAAATGGGTACCTAAATAAGTTTGAGGTGAGGCCCTTTTAGCTAAGACCAATTTGTAACACTTACTATGCAAATAAACTTTTAAATGAATAGGTATTTGGTTCAAATGATTTTATTTTGCTCTATTAATTTACTTCCTCAAGCAAGCGAACCAATGTAGACATTTTTTTCCCATCGAGCCCACTGGTGGGCCAGATGAGAAAAAAATACCATCGAAAAAAACCATTTTCATAGTGGACTCGTTGGGATTTTTTTCCCATCGGCCCCACCAGTGGGCCAGCTGGTGGGCTCGATGGGAATAACCCAACTTATTAAGTAGGTACATTACGTAACTGGACTACGACGGGTAGATGGAGGCTGGCTGAAGTAAGCCATGATCTAGGCACGACAGCACTGACAGACGGCTTATGACGAAGACAGATGGACAAAGGATGTGCTTTGTACTCTCTGTCTGCCCTCTAGAGGTCAAACTAACAAGGCATTCCATTTTCCGCACCAAAATTTTGCGCACCTACGTTCCACTTTGCGCATGGGAATAGAAAACGTTGAGTGAAATGTCCAAAAATATCTAATATTTACTAGCTTACGCCCGCGACTTCGTTCGCGTCCCGTTGGATCCCGTTGACTTTCCGAAATAAAACTTAGCCTATAATGTTAATTCAGGTCACGGACAATATATATTCCAAGTTTCATCCAAATTCAATCAGTGGTTTTTGTGTGAAGGAGGAACAAACATACATACATGCATACAAACTTATATATAATATTAGGATAGGATTGGTTAGTACCCAGGTATAACTCTAGGTAGTATATGGGTATATGGAATAGATCTGTTACCTAAGTAGGTATTAAACTAACAACTAGCTAGGTAACACCTAGTGTGTGTAAGTACAGTGTTAGTGTGCGAAGTGACCGCAGTTACCTATCACTGTTTAATTATTGAAATGCTTTAGTGATGGGACCGTTATCGATAATGTTTTTATCGATAAACAAAACTTTTAGCGTAGTTTTAATAATTTGCTTAAAGCTAGACGAAAGGAGAGATTATGAAATGCATGTTTGATTCATACCTAGTACCTAGATAAAACTCAAAACTTTATATAGGTCGTTTAATTATTCGTGTTAGTATCCTTACCCACCCCACATACTAGTTACCCTAAACAGTGGAACAAACTGGAATTTTTTGATAGACTAGTCAGAATAAGCATCTTCTAGAAATCTTTTTCTAGCGTGTAAATAGTACGGACAACAACTCTTCTAGTCTAGGTTCAAAATATAAGCTACAAATAAATAATAATCTGAGATCTGAGCGCATTATCTACGATGTCTGGGATTAGTTCACATTTCATAAAAAAAAATGTACTTTAGGGCTATAAAAGTAAACCTGCCCTAACAAAAACTATAAACAATTAATACGGAAGGTGGAAAAGTTAGTAGATATAAAGTTGTAACAATAGGTTTTTAATAGAAATAAATAATATTTTATTTATATTTTAATATCGGCAGTGTCCCATCCCTAGTGCACCTGCACAAAACGCGGTGTAACTGCAAATAACGATCGACAAATAACGCTACAAATGGCGGCAACTAAATATGGGTATCCAATAGGGGAGACGCACCACTACCTGACATCATTAGAATCACGTACGTGATAACCATTATAGTGTATTTCATCATTATTATTATTAGCTTATTATTATTACAAGTCCACTGCTGGACATAAACCTTCTTCATAGACCTACAGAAATAACCAGTAGCGTGTTCTATTAACTGTGTCATAAGGTAATAATAATTATTATGCACTAGGTTTATTAATCTTTTATGTGCTTTGATACAAACATTTTGAAAAAAAATCATGTTATTATACTCACACATAGGTGCGAATGTTTCAAATATTAGTATTAGTACAATTACCACAAAAACTAGATTCTAATATGAATTTTTGATAATCCAATCCCGCAAAAAGAGTCAAATCTGCAACTCTTTGCATTATTATTATATGTATAGTTATTGCACAATGAAACTGCTATATTAGCTATTTTATATGTTAAGTCTACTAAAGGTATTTATTTGAACAATATTGCTTGTTAAACATCAATATCACAACTGAATGACCACTGATATTCAATGTAATACCGGCTTTATGGCTTGGTATTAAGACCTGTTATGGTTCATTTAACATAGAATTTATACTTGTGCTTGGTTTAATAACTCTTAGAGCATAATGCCTGTGCTTGGTTTAATAACTCTTAGAGCATAATGCCTTAGTAATAGGATTAGTAAATAGGACAAAGGTTTGATCTAAAACAAATAAACAGTTCAAATTATATTAATATCAGTTAAGGGCTTTATAATGAATTATGTATTAAAAATTAAATTCTACAAACGCTTAATGTGGTACTGATCATTCTTAATTAACATTATTAAAGGTGTTCTAAAAAAATGAAACAACCTGATAATCCACCTCATGTGAAGCGGTTGGTAAGTGTTTTGAGTAATACGACATTTATTAAATATTACCTTTGCCTTGGTAAGTAAGGCAGTGTCTGGCTCATTCTATGACATTTAAAACTAGTACGAGGGAGTAAATTTTTCTCATAATCTAGGTAATTATGTATGTAAATTTTTATGTAAGTAAATGTATCCATTTTATTTTATTTTTTGTTCAGAAACAGGCACTTCTACCCTAAAATCTGCACTATTTGCGTGCTGTACCTATTTATACGTATTCATTGTTAATGACCTATCGTTTGATGCAGGTTTCATTCAAATTAGCTTAGCATTTTGAATTCTACCTCCTAATTGCTACTAATATTTATCTAAAGTCATTGAATATTGAAATTGATTAAATAAATTGATTTTAATATTGACATTTGAATGGTAACAATTATTATAAAAATATCCTTGGACATATCACACAACGCCCTCTAGTCCCAAACTAAGCAAAGCTTGTACTATGGGAACTAGATTGCTGATAGAATATTTAAAAAAAAAACCGGAACCGGACTTCGGAACCCTTAAAATATTGTGAGTTTGTAAGTACCTACTTACCTAGTTATTATTAGGTAAGTAATGTTATTATAACTCTTAATATTACATTTTTAATCAAAGAACAAAAACCATTATTTTCTTAAATTCGGTTGCTTTGTTCAGTTTCAGAGAAACAATGGTTTCGACGTTTTTAAAAATCGAACCTTTATTGGACTGCGGTCACACAGAAAACCGGTTATATTATAATGAGAGGAACCGGTGAACTAGGAATGTGCAAAGTGCTCTCCAGTATTGTAGGTACCTAATGAAGCCCTCGTCGCTAGGCTTGCTTAGTCGATCTTCACTTATTATCTAAGTTAACTGACGTTCTGCGCGGTCACTATTTAGATGGGTGACCGTTAGTGGCAATTGCATCTGAGCGCTTCCGTGCTTCGAAGGGCACGTTTAAACTGTCCCGGCTCTAGCAGTCGTTAAGCCATGACGGAGGCTTTAAGGCGGCCTAAAGACTCCGTCATTAGAGTTGGCCCTATAACTTATACGAGTTTGCTTGCTTGCTTTAGTATATCTAATCACTTGCTAGAGCCTGTGTACAGAGTAAATGCAGCCATAGCTCTTTTCCCAACCCGCGAGCAATATAATTTCTTTGTATTTCGAAAAATCCAATTTACTACCCTATTACCAAAATATGCGATAAAGGATAATGGGCCAATATGGCTTACTTCTAGTAACAGCTTCAATTTATTTTTTCAAACGCTACAAGATAGAAATAGCGAGTACAATCGCTAAAATAAACTCTTGTAGCTTATCTGAGAGTTAAATAATACTCAATGTATTCCAAAGATAAGATAAGATACTTGACGAGCACATACATGAAGATGTAGGTACCTACATTTATTTCATCAACGCCAAAAGATCTGAAATGTCAAAGATTAGGAGAGGTGTGCTTGAAAAATAGATACGAACCAACTTTTTATTTCTAGAATTCTAGATCATACCTACTGACTAGATGTAATAGTTATCCTGCAACAAGTATATAATGGTATTGATTCTGTTGTTAAATTTTACCAAACTAACCTAATTTGACAGCACTAAGAATATTGCGGTGCCTTTCTCATAAACTGAAACTACAAAGACGGCTATAATTTTACAGCTGTCAGAATAGATTTAGAAGCGATCCACTTTTGCGCACCAATCAATTTTAAGCTTGTTGCGCAAAAGTGGAATAGTTTAAAATATTATTTAGTTTAAAAAATGAAGCAAGAAAATTGATACCTACCTACCATTGTTTCATTTACTAGGGTTTTTTTTTCTAATTAAGTACGTTTATGTCATTTGTACCCACAAGATATACCAATCCGACCAATCTCCTTTACCAGGCAGTACCTACCCTATTAAATCAAACTTCGCGTCCGAATTAAAAAACAAAAGGTATTAACCCACCATTGAATTTCGAACGATAAATTAAAAACCTTTTTTCTGTTTTTTTTTTGTTTCTGCGCTGAAAGCGACGATAGATGTTGTGGAAGGCCATCGGTATGTTTTTGAACGAAATTGAAAAATGTTTTAGGTAATATTAAAACAAAACAAATATGAAAAGGTAGAAAAACAGTTTGTAATCAAAAAGAAGAGCTTTTAGAGATCTTCGGGTGAAACAGAAGTTTTTTTTTAAATAACTTTTGTAAACAAAAAAATGTTCAGTGGCAATCTATCACAGTGACAATTTATTGAGCTTTCTTTCAAAGTTAAAATATTGAACTAAAAAATCTTTTTAAAAGTTGAAATTAGGTACGTATGTTAGAATTAAGTAGGTACACACAACTTTCAGTATAAGAAGTGATAATAGTAATTACATATTTAAAGAAATTACTAGTTATTAATTGATTGTTAGTAACTCAGAGAAAGTGGTTATTAAGAGTATAATATTGTAAAAAAAATTGCCAACTTCCACAGTTTTTGTTTTTTCAACAGAAAAAATCGTCGGAACCTGAACACTGAAACTCGCACCGCACTTAACTCATCGTTATTGTCGTTGAAGTGTATGATGACGTCATACATCATGACGAAGCTTCAATAACATTGAAGTGATCAATCCTACGCACGAAAATAAATATTAATTGAGTAGGTATACGAGGTTAAGGCGGAGTTCTGTACTTGCGATCTTTTTACAAGAGTTTCTCTTTTCGACCCATTTTTTTCATCCCAGTAGTTTTTCTCCATTCGACCAAAACTTTTGATTTATCGTTCTCCTTTCACCCCAGACTTATTAATTCCTATTTTTTATTGTATCCTTTATAAAACATGTTAAACACAACCGAACTGAGAACCTCCCCCTTTTTTGGAAGTCGATAAAAAATAGATTAGTAACTAATGAGTCCTTCATTTCTGAAATAAGTTACAAATAATGTTCGGGTTCATGAGATGCATCCTTTTCAGGAACCCGTCGTGAAGTTAATAAAAACATCTCAGTCTCGGAATTTTTCATTTCCTCTCTGCTGACGCGTTATGCGGACAAAGCCTTCTTCACTGCTTATGCTCTGAACTTGAGGCATTTTAATTAACAAAAGGAAACTCAGTTTTCATCTCACAAAAATATACTAAGCATTTTGTTCGCAAGTAAAACAAGTTTAATTCAATGAGCAAACCTCGTTTATCAGCGCTATGTGACATAATCTGTCAGCAACCATCTGATGATTGCTGAATTTACCTATACGAGAAACGATTCAAAATGTTTATTTATAGAAAACTTCGGAGAAACTAGACAAGCTGATATAAACAAATATAAATGACACAGAAAAACAGATAGCTGACAGTCTGAATTTTAGCTATGTTTAATTTGAAAGGCGCTGCAGTGTCATGCTTGCACCCTACCACCTTACCGCTCAAACCACCTCGTTGTTACACTACCTAGAGTATGAAGTACCTACTATAATAATCTTTTCTGAGACTAGAGTTTATATAGTTATAACAATTAATAGGCGGTAAATAGCTCTGCCTGCAAATGCCATATGGCTAGACACTGTCAAAAATGCTACACTGTGCACTCTCATAATTATGGCCATATCTATTCGTCCACTCCCATTCATCCCATTGTCGTTCACTGATTAGACGAATGAGAAGATTTCTGGTATTGTAGCTGCAGCATTATTGAAATAGTCCTCAAGTCCACAGTCGCCGTGTTATTTAGAACAACAACGGTTGTCCCCCATTACTCAATTTCCGATATTTCGATTGTCGATCGACAATACAATTGAGCAATCCAATATCCAGAATAAGGAAATTAGAGGCTGTTTTGCGTTCCACGGCGGACGAAGTTATCTTAAATTGTTTGAGTTTTAACAAAAATTTAAATTCAACCATTTTTCCTTTGTACTGAAGGTTTTACAAGCGCATTGTTAAACGAAATAGGCATATGAATACAAATTATTATTTTACCATTTTTAGCCCGATACGACTTCAAAGTTACTATCAACATAATTTGGGACCAAACTGCAATATAAATAAGAATAAAATTAAAAAATGTTGTTTCGACCCAATGGTCCCAGTGGGACGAAACAACACTTTTTAATTCAACTTTTAAATTATTGCTTTCTCTTAATAAATATGTAATGTCATGTGAAACAGTGACAGAGCTAGATTTTTATCAATTGTTTAACTATCCAGCTATTATAAGTAGGTATGGCCCTTATTCATTAGCGACTGTAAAATATCAACGGGGCAGTTAAGGGTAGTTTGTGAAAATACCCGTCTGATTCTAATTCAGGTATTTAATCTAGTGATTATTTACGTCCATTACGAGGCTAGGCATTTGCGTGTCCGTCCACGGCGGAGGTTTATAGGCTTAAATAAGATCTGATGTAGCTCGAGGTATTGTCACAGCGCTGTCAGAACAGCTGCTTAACATCTTTATATCTCAGAGTGATAGGTGCAGTGCATCACAGGGCACGTCCTCAGTGGACGTGTTCAGATTTATTAGTCAGAGATTTCGACTAACTAATAATTAAGTTAAGGTATGTATTTACAAAGCTAAAATTTCTAAGGCCCGTACGCTGTTGAAGAAATCGTTACTCAAGCATACACCTACATTTGAGAAGAGATTTTCATACTAAAATCATACTGAGTAGTACTTTTCATACTGAGTAGTATATGAGCATAATTGGTTTTTTTTTTTTGTAAAAGTTAGCTTATGGCTGTTTTTAATGCGCAAGTTTTTTGTACAAGATGTCGGCTTCAAACGCATGTTTTAAAAATACTATTAGTTACGTTGGGTCATGTCGGGCTGTGGATGATGATGAAGATTATTAGTTACGTCTTGTGCCATTTTATTGTTCGTATAATTATACTGAACACTTGTCATTACCAACAGCCAAACCTGCTATTGATGCAGCTGTTTGTGAAGCGCTGTGGTAACCGAGGTCGAAATGGAATTAGGCGCGCTCCTCGATTCGAAACGCGAACGGTAGGTTTATTGTGATTTGCCTGTCACGACTACCACCACTGTCACGCTGCTTACTGTGCTTTCTATTTTATTATATTTGTGGCGTGATATATGTTATTTTTGTTAATTTCCGTTCGTCCCATTAGGTTTCATCCCACTGGTGGGACGAATGGGAATGCAAAAATTTATTATTATTTTATTCCCGTTCGTCCCACTGAGCATGTTGATGGGACGAACAGGATGATATTTTATTTGGATAAAAAAAATTTGTTAGTAAGTACCTCGGCGATCTCGGACTACATATCTTGCGACAGATCTGTATGAATTTCTGACAATCGCTAGTTTTTTGTCTATTATATTGAATAGTGAGTGATATTCAATCACTAGTGAAACTAAGGCCCGTATATTTATTTACTGCTCAAGCATTGATCCGGACTCGAGCATAGATTTTTGTATGAAAATCTCTACTTAAATGTACGCTTGAGTAACCATTTCTGTATCTGTGTACGGGTTTAATATCGACATCAAAACTATACCTACCTAAGGTGATAGACGAAAGCCATCTTTGTCAGACGTCAAGGTACTGATTGCTTGTGTTACCTACCTGTTGCGGAAATTACGTAAAGACTGGATGTATTCAATTCCACAACTTTACATTTACTTAAAAAAAATCTTATTATTTTTATTTTATCCTATAGGTAGTATAAGTTCAGACTCGCCGTATTCGAACCCACAGTTCTACAGAAAGCTACTATTCTCTCGTCTATTATTTGTCGTTCCATCTGATGCCAAACAAATCTAAAAGCTGAAATTCAAGACTTAAGAAAACATCTCAGTCACAATGACCTCCACTTTCCAATTACCCCAAATTAGGGTAAGTACCCCTTAGCTACCCCGTGGGGCGCAAAGATAAGATAAGGTAGGGTCCCTACATTTGTATTACTGAACGATGGATCCTTCTTAGAAGATTTACTTTGGATTTCTTTGGACAATAGTTTGAAAGAAATAAAATGTAAGAAATATATTTCTTACATTTTATTTATTTCAAACTACATTCAAAATGTTTAGACTACCCGCAGACCACTGCAGTTGGTATGCTCACTTACGTAGTAAAATGCTAGATTGAAATCTAGTTAATTTAACAGTACTAGGCTATTTGATGAGAAAAAGTTAATCTCCCATAACAATGTATGCAGGCATCATAGTTCACAGAATTATTACCCTCCTTTCCAGGCAGTCGGGATAGTTTTCAAGATGGTCCACACCAGGGAAAATGCCACTAACAGTCACCCATCCAAATAGTGACGGCGCAGAACGTCACTTAACTTAAATAATCGGTGAAGATTGACTAAGCAAGGTACGCCAGGAACGGTCTGATGATGACTAGCAAAGCTGAAGAGGATTTAAAGAGTTTTGTAGTTTGGTTGGGATATAATTTTTTGTAAAATTATCTTGTATATTAACTTTTAGCTCTGCCTTCCGTGCTGTGAGTTGTGGGTTCGATCCCCACCGAAAAAAACATTGGTGTGTGGCAAACATAGATGTTTTTTTCTGTGTCTGGGTGTTACTATATTTTATAATCATAAGAATGTACCTATGTACAAAAAAAATGTGTATAAGTATTCTATCAGCAATCTAGTTCCCATAGTACAAGCTTTGCTTAGTTTGGGACTAGAGGGCGTTGTATGATATGTCCTAGCAAATTTATTTATTTATTAAGATAATTAAACCTCTGATAGCAGGTAGTTAAGTCTGTAAGCCACCTCGCATACTTAATTCCAGATTGTCATTTAACTAGTATGGCTTGGGTTGTGTTGTGTTACGGATTACACGTGTAGTCGTGTAATCCTCACTCAAATGGGGTCAATGGTCATGGGGTAGTCTGAGTCGGGGGTGCTTTGAGTATCACTGACATTTCAACCCCTATAAACTAATTCAAGGTAATTTATTTGTGGCTAATTTGATAAAAGTCTAAAAAACTTTTTAAGTTATTTCTCACTTTTTAAATAAGTAGGTACTTACTTGCATGTAGCGTCGGATTCAGGATTTCACTTTGAGAGGGGCCAAAAAAATATCTACCTACATAAATGCATTCTAAATAGTTCTCATATTGCAAACTTTGCTTAGTTAGAGACTAGATGGCGTTGTGTGAAATGTCCATGAATATTTATTAATTTTTATTTGGGGGGCTCCAGCAAACCAGGGTTTTTCCTGACAAATTCTGGTCCACCATTTAAACCCGGAGCTTTTGGGAAGGCTTCTTTCAATTTACTCACTCTCACATTCATAAGATTTCGAAACAAAGACGAAATGTCAAAAAAACAAAAGAAGACAATATGCACGCCCACATTGTCCTGTCAAATAAAGTAATTGAACCCTTTGAGCAGGCCGATAATGTGTTGGAACTCGGCTGTAAATGAATTACGTCTAGGTATGTTAATATTTGATGGCAACGCGCCCCTGGTGTATCGTAAAACCTTTTGGCCGAGACACACGGTCGCGAGGATCAGGCTGCGGGGTCTAGTTGACCCAGGAGGGCTATGGGGTTCAAACACCTTTCAAAATCTCCAGGTTTACCTAGGCTGGATCAGGATTTGTCAAGCACCAAAGCAAAACTGTAGGTCAAGCCTTACATCGTAAATATTAACTATCCATTGCTAAAATGGTACCTACACCTGAAGACTGTCATTAATCAATCAGTGTAAGACGCACACAGACTGGCAAAAACCTAGAAGTAAGTAATTAGTATCTAACTGTCAACTCTGACCTATATAAACCTGGTTTACAAAAACTGTAGTTTTTTGAAATGTGTCTGATTTTGAACCCGCGAACTAACATTGCCTAAAGGGCTCATTTCAAGCATCAATAGCAAACAGCAAATATTTGGCATTATTCCCCGCCAGTGTGTCACAAGTCACCTTATAAGATATTATATAGAAATTATTCACGAGGGCATTTTTACAAATTCTCTCAGACTTGAGCGTTCCTAGGCGCCATTGTAATGGATTACAACGAGATAACAACACCATTTTGTCTTACAATGTTCATATATTTGAAATAAAGAAATGTATCAAGAGGCTGTCGGGTTTCAGCAAATATTTTTTTGTAATAGAATGTTTTTTTAGTATTGAAAAGAAAAAAAGTCATAAAACCAGTTTATTATTAAGCCATTAGTGGAAATATTCCCGTGGTACTACTACGAGCCTAGTCGGACACATGGCACTCCCATGTACTGGTTTGGACCAGTTGAGCTATCTATAAATCGTTTTCAACGGTTTATAGATAGCTCAACTGTTTCATGTGTGTTTTGTAAAAGTTGTAAATACTGTATGTTAATGTTCTTTGTGAATCATCAATCATCATCATCATCATCATCAATATATATAAAACTCTTTTGAAGCTAACAGAGAATCAACGTACAGCCTAAACTATAAGTCCTAGAGGTATGAAATTTGGAGGGTAGTATCCTTATATAGTGTAGGGGTGCACTAAGAAAGGAATTTTGAAACGTCACACTCTAAAGGGTAGAACGCGAGCAACGCCGCGGGCGACGGCTAGTAAAGTATATCCTGTATATCCATACATAATTATAAGTAACAAATGGTTAGTTTACAAACATCCCATGTAAGACTTCTTACAGCACTTCCTACAACACGGGTACTTCTTCTTGCCTTTACTCTTGCTGGCTCTTCTTCTTAGTGATTTGCCCTTTTTCTTGCCAACGCCGTACCTTGAAAAACATTATCATCAGTTATTTTTTTTTAGATAATTTTATCTTTAATTATTCATAGAGAAAATTACAACTAATACAGTATTTACATCATCATTATCATCATCATTGGCCTTTGCGTCTTTTACAGAGGATTTAAGTATTAAGTAGGGTCGTCGGTTCGATCCCGACCGAGAACAAACATATTTTGTGTGTGCCAATAATAAATATTTGTTCTATGTCTGGGTGTTACTAAGTAATAACCCAGTATTATAGGTATTATGTATTTACGAAAAATGTATATAAGTATTCTATCAGTAATTTTGTATTCTACTAGCTGTCGCCCGCGGCTTTACTCGCGTGGTAGCCGCATACGCATTATTTGGTTAAAACCTTTGTAAACCTAATTTTAGACCCTTTAGGGTGGGACTTTTCAAAATTCCTTTCTTAGTGCACCCCTACACTATATAAGGATACTACCCTCCAAATTTCGCGTTGATTTTCAGTCAGGTTCAAAAGAGTTTTATATAATTAGAAGATAAATCTTTTTTTCACTTTTTAGAGGCTTGGTAGGTCAAATACCTTAATTGTAGCAGCCATCTTGTACCTGTTGGAAGATCAAAAGGCCTACGTAATAGAAACCTCTTTGATATAATCAAGAAGGATTACCTCGGACATTTCTCTGGGTATATATTCTTCTTCATTCTCTCTTTATACTCTCTTATCTTCTTCTTCTCCGCTTCTCTCTGCAGTATCCATTGGTTTATCTTCGTTTGAATTTCAATTTTATTTGCGTCCTTTTCTATCTTGGATTTTTTATTTTTGTTTGTTTGGAAAACTGTTGCTAGTTCTAACATGGACAGTTTTAAGTTATGGCCCCTTCTTGTGTCATTATTCGGTTCTAAGTCTTTAAATTCTGTATTGTTGATATTTTTGAGTTGTTCTTTGATATTTTGCATGTATGTTACTCCTAAGGCAGAGTCTGAATCGTTAGCAACTTTCAAAGATCTAATACTTTCATCTATAGCGGTATTGATATCATCAAATAGCTTTCCTTTCTCTTTTTCTAATGCTTCGATAGTTTCTGTTTTGTTTTCAGCTGAAACTTCAAATAAAACATGCTGAAAAACTAGGATTATAGTAAATATTTTATACATTGTGTGTTGAAATCTAAACTAGTTTAGTTTTCTTGTTTTGCACAATTGCGCGCTGGTTTTTATTGTTGGACAGTCGCGAACACAAACCTTTACAACTATAAACATAACTTTGCACTTAAAACTGAAACTCCGAACTAGTATTTGATTGTCCACGTATCAAACATTAGTACTTATCTTAGTTACTTTGGTTGAATAGGTTGTAAATATCGATCGATGCAAATTAGATAGGTTAGGTAATAGGTATCTCTTTGTGTAGTGGCTGTCAGAACTCTCGAGTAGCAGGTTGACTACCTGTGTAGTGGAACAAATGTTTCTATGGCGGGTATGATGAGTATGTACGTTTGACGTTTACTACAAAGTCACGTAAATATTTTTGTATCGAGAATCATCTGTTTTGTAAAGTCTCCGCTAGGGGGCGCTGTTCAATCTCTATACAAAAATATAGTTTTCTTAAACATGCTTGAAAATTAAAGCATTATTTTGACAACCTTCTTCGAGATAAATCGAAAATGCAGTACTGGCCAAATACATGCGGGCCAACAATACCTAAATGTATAAAAATGCTCCTGATCCTCTTGATGCTCCTGACCTGCTTACGTCAGTATCTTTCTCTGTTCCTCGGATATTACCTAGAGCATCAAGGTTCAACCTATTCCTTTTAAATGCATCTAAGTCCAACCTAGGGTACCACTCACCATTGTGTAGGATTTTTAGGGAGTATAACGCCTGCTCTAAATCCAATAATTTGGATGTATTTGCTGACAATGTCGCTAAAATGAAAGCCTTTTTTAAAAATTCTAATTCAATTTGTCATAATTTGTAATTATTATTAATATTTTTTTTATTTTTTATTATGTTTTTACTTGGTTAGGTTTATTTTAGTTTTGTTTTATGTATAATTTTAATTTAGTATTTTATTATTTTAATTGTAAATATCTAATGTGTTTTATTTTTTAAATTATTGGTACGTCTTAAATTTTTACACTGCATATAATACATATTTATATTTTTTAAACTGTTACTCGCTCATTAAATATTTTTTTTAGCATGTTGTCTTCGCCTGTAATTGTGGTGGCACTTAGATACATAACTCTGTAAATGATTACTTATATGATATAATTAGTGTACATTGTGTTGGTGTTCAATTAAATAAATAAATAAATAAAATAAAAATCCATTGCTGGCGTGTTTTGCGGCCAAATAAATTACATACAAAACTCATATCGGTCGTGTAATTTAAAAATGGAACGATTTTTTACTCCATAACATGGCAACCAAGGAGGTAACTTATCAAAGGTTTTATTCAAATTTCGAACAGGCTTTCAAATAGAAAGCTGAATATTGAAAAAAGACAAATGAACACTGTAACTTCGTTGTTCGTTATTGGTTTTGAAAAGTAATTGTATTTTCAACTAAAAAGTTTTGCCTAGGTACTTAGTTTTAATTTCCGCGCATTATTTGAGAAAAGTAGGTAGGTACTATACAAGCCTTGGCCACAACTAGGCAATGAGGGGTGAGTCCCTCTGTTGCGGGCCGCTGCAGTAATGTACTATTACGTAAATTTTATAGTACATATACGTAAAATGCTAAGCATTCTGGTAGCTGTATCCTCATTGTCACTGCGAGAGTATTTTATTTATTATTTTAATAAAACCACTTTGACGGTAACTGTACAGTGGTAGGTATTTTATTACCCGAAATAATTTGAACGTTGCATTCGTTACTAGTACACATTTCAATCGATCTATTAAATATTTTATGTGACTAATAGATACACTAGGTACCTGCAATGCAGTAATGTTACTTTATATAATGTTTTTAAAGATAAATAGTATTTTTGTATAAAACACAGTGTGAGGTAGGTTAGGTATATCAAGCCTAATTTGAAGACCCAAATCTGTTTTTAAACAAAGCTAAAGTCAAAAATCTTTTATTCAATAAAATTACGAGGATCATTTAGAATCGTCTTATAAATAGGTGATTCTAGAAGTTCGTTCCTCGCGACCAGAGCCTAGAAGAACTCGTTCCTAGCGCTTTTATACTTGTAACTAGCCGTCGCCCGCGGCGTTGCTCGCGTTCTAAACCCTTTAGAGTGTGACTTTTCAAAATTCCTTTCTTACTGCACCCTTACACTATGTAACGATACTACCCTCCACGTTTCATACCTCTAGGACTTATGGTTTAGGCTGAGCGTTGATTGTCAGTCGGCTTCAAAAGAGTTTTATTAATTATTTAGATTTAGAAGAAGATATACCATACTCTTTGTATATTATATATATTATATACCTAAAGGTTATTTAGCATTGGCATTGCGCAAAATTCTTACAAATACACAGTAAGTAGATAGTAGAAAGAGAGTAATTCTCTCTTTGAATAGTGTCTTGTTAGTATCTATACAAGTGAGAGAATTACACTAATCACGGCGAAACGTCTCTGCGGGTTTTTTATCTCATTCCTACAGGCGACACTCACACACTTATATATATATATATATATATATAGATAGCTTTTTTTATTATGGTACGTACTATTGGTTTGCGATTTTATTTTTATTTTAAGAATTTTAGGAAAACTAACAAATAAGTAGTTACATTAGAATAATAAACATAACACAGGAATCTATAAAGATTCTTTTTTGTGAGAATCAGTAAATTGTTGAATGTTTTTTCAAAAGTTATTGAGGTTTTGTTAATTATTTTTCTTTTTAATGATAAGTAGGTTTGATAAAAAGCTTTTAAAGTGGGCTTTTTTGTTTTAAGTACTTCCCGTCTTTTATTCTTATTTTTGTAATATTTAGGACTTACATATTATTATTTTTTTTTTTTTTTTTCTTTTTGCTAAAACGTATGTTTATTCTCAAAGAAAATTACAACTAATACAGTATTTACAATATTTACAAAATACACATGGAACAGTTGAGCATATTATTAATTAGTAGTTTTCATTTAAAAACAGTTTTTTACTATCACATGGAATTTTCTGTTTCTGACTTTGAAAGTTCAACAATAATTAATTGTCCGTAAAAACCTTGTTATACATTACTCGCAAATATCTCGAAAGGTACTCGTTACTAGATCGCGACACTAGTAGGGGCAGACATAGTGTGATTACAGTGATGGCGCGTTACTCGCTCATCTCATCATTTACAAGAACCTCGCTGACAAATTACCGAAAGCTGGGAGTGCCATACTAAGTTACGTATTTTCTTAAACAATAAATTGAACACTATTTTTCACGTATTCGAGTTATATTGCTTGTGAATGCCAGCTCGACTGCCAACCGTTGTAGTGTCACCGCGCAGTGTATCTCGGATACGCTAGCGTTACGATACATTTGTGATTGTCACATTTATTCGTGATCAAGGCACAGAAGTACCATTATGCGTTTCTAAAAAATGTTATTTATGAACTTATAATTTCTTGCGCATAAAAATGTACCTAGGTATCTATTTTACCTCAAAGCGGCGTTTGCAAAATTAATAATTGAATTTGTTTGTCAACAGAAGGTACTCGTAAAGCAAAAGACAGAGGAACCTAATAGCCATTTAATTTGACAGAGCTAACTGCCGCACTCAGAGTTGTCACTTAAACATAAGTATTGTAGGTATCAGAGACCGCACGCTCTCGGTTCGTCTTTACTAATGGTTAGAGATGGTTACTCCCATCGAGCCTACCGGCCGGCCCACTGGTGGGGTCGATGGGAAAAAAAAAGTTGACTTAGAAACAAATCATGAACAAAAAGCATGAGATGTCAATAAATTAAGATTTCTGAATTTGATGAGTTGATATTTTGATGTACATCGCTGGGTGAGGCTGGAGGCCCTGAAGCAGTTAATCCAAGGCAATCTACATGCAAATAATGAATCAGAAAACACTCGTTTTACATTTAAACTTTCTAATAGCTACAAAATAATACTTTATTGTTTTTATCATCATCATCATCATTTACTAACGATGTCGACTGTTTTTTGAGATTTTTTTAATTAAACTAGTTTTTACAAACTATTTTGAGTTCAGTAGGTAGGTACCTCTATCACGAATAAATCTGACAGTCGCTGCATTAACGTATTCGAGTCATATTGCGCGTCAATGCAAGTTCGACTGGCAACCGTTGTAGTGTCACCGCGCAGTGTATCTCGGATACGCTAGCGTTACGATACGTTTGCGATTGTCACATTTATTCGTGATCGATTTATTCGTGATCGAGACACAGATATGTCTGGGATTAAAATATACTGAAAATGGAAGAAATAAATTAAACAGTACTTTATATTAGCCTGTTTGAAAAACGAGAAGTGTTATAAGTTTTAGGCTTTAGACTTTATCTGTGTTTTTTTAATTCGGTGCCTTAAATAATTTATTAAGTGTTTTTTTATCAGAACTAGTAGACAAATATATCGCGTGCCCGTCCTAGCCCCGCGCAGGTCTCTACTAATAGGTACTAGTATAGTATTATATGGTCTGTGCTACAGGCAAGTAACTCGCCCATTCTAAACAGGTATTAATCTACTAACTCTTTATCATCGACTTGAAAGGGCGTCACGATGAATAATGACAAAATCATCTCAAAGTAAGATTGGCGCCATTTTAATTGACTCCGGAAGTTTTAGGAATTATTTTGTAAATTAAAATGACCTCGAGTTGAAACTCAATTATTTTGGTGTCCTATTTAATTATGACGGAGTGTTTTGAATTGTAGCGTCAAAGTATTCTTTGAGTTTTGGAAAGTTTTCCATTTTGTGACGTTTTACCTCAAACTTTTTAAAAAAACCAACCAAATACTTAGTCGTTACCTCGAATAATCCTCGCCTCGACTCGACCTTAAAATCGTGCTTTCGGTATAAAATTACTAACCACGATTTCAAGGTCGAGCCAATTAATAATAATAATAAATAATAAATATTCACGGACACTTAACACAACGCCTTCTAGTCCCAAACTAAGCAAAGCTTGTACTATGGGAACTAGATGGCTGATATAATACACACATACATTTTTTTTTTTTTTTGTAAATACATACTTATAATACATAGAAACACCCAGACACAGAACAAACATCTATGTTTACAACACACAAATGTTTGTTCTCAGTGGGGATCGAACCCACGACCCACAGCACGGAAGGCAGAGCTACTACCGACTGAGCCATGACGCCTGTCTGTTCGAGGATTATTCGAGGTAAATACTAACCCCCTATCTTATAAAAAGTTAGAGTAGACATTATGTCCTGATTACGTATGTTAAACAAGACATAATGTCTACTCTAACTTTTTATAAGATAGACCGAATTGACCCGAGGGCTGGTGATTATCTAGGCCAGCGTATCAGCATTGCTATTCAGCGCGGCAATGCAGCCAGTGTCTTGGGCACGCTTCCGATTGGTACTGATTTGGACCAGTTGAGCTATCTATAAATCGTTTGCAACGGTTTGTAGATGGCTCAACTGTTTCATGTGTATTTTGTAAATATTGTAAATACTGTATTAGTTGTAATTTTCTTTGTGAAAATATAGGCAATAATGTCATCTTGTCCGTTGGAGTTTTTTATCCCTTAGGTGAGGAAAGATAAAAAAAAACTATGCTAGATTCTTGGGTTAAAACTTGAGCCTATTTGAAACATACAAGCAATAGAACAAACCTTTGGAAAATAGTTTTAAAAGTGTTTTTGTAACACAAACAATATTATACAAAACTGACTCATTACCCAACTTATTTTTAATAACACCATCTAGTTGAGTAAATTGAACTAAAAAATACATAGTAAAGGATTCGTAAATTAAATATCTTATTCATAGCAAACCTTATGCTAATGAACATAAAGCCTAAAATCCCGTGTCGCTGTGAATTCGGCACACCTGCCCATTGTGTGCGTTGTCATTGCACTAATTGCATTCCGGTAATTGCGGGCCCTAGTCCACCACAGCGGAGAAAAAACAGTAAGCCAATTGAATTGTTGAAGAAAACGCGTGAAGCAGGCAGCAGGCTTTAAAGGCCGTGGTTACCACTTACCATCAAGTGGGCCATAGGCTTGCCCTGTTCTATCCTACTAATATCCTTCTCATGTGCCTGGAATCCTATCCTACTAATATTATAAATGCGAAAGTTTGTATGGATGTAAGTTTGTTCCTCTTTCACGCAAAAACTACTGATCGAATTTGGATGAAACTTGAAATATATATTGTCCGTAACCTGGATTAACATATAGGCTACTTTTTATTATCCAACGAGACGCGAACGAAGTCGCAGAAGAAAGCTAGTGACCCATACAATCCGAGTGTTACAATCAGGCCACATAGTTGAGCTGTGATAAAAATACAACTTTAGTTGTCATTCTGTATTGGTTGCACTGTGGCTCGCCCGTTCTCATTACCATCCCGGCTAGATAAGGGGTTCCTTGTCTAAGACGTACGTTTGGATACCGGCTACCACTAAACTTACGTACTTAGAACTAGTCACTTAGATCTCTGTTCAGTGGAATTCTGGTTACTATAGAAACTAACTTGTATATCGACCTGTTCACAGATATTCTCAAAAATCTCGAGTACTACTGGTACCACCAAGAGTAAAGAGTAGTTGATCGAGTGAGCGAAGCGAACGAATATCTTAGTGATAGCTTGGGAAAAAATGCTTTGTATGTTTTACTAGCCGTCGCCCGTGGCGTTGCTCGCGTTCTACCCTTTAGAGTGTGACGTTTCAAAATTCCTTTCTTAGTGCACCCCTACACTATATAAGGATACTACCCTCAAAATTTCATACCTCTAGAATTTATAATTTAGGCTGTGCGTTGATTCTAAGTCAGCTTCAAAAGAGTTTTATATATTTAGAAGATGTTTGTTTGACGAGATCTTTTAAACCGCTTATCCGATCTTCGCAGAATTTGGTAGGTGTACGGATAGTACTATTAAATTTTACTGATTTAAATTTTAAGTAAATCGATCAAGGATTTGGAAAGTTATGAGGTTCCAAAGTTGTAAAAAAAATAAAGTCATTATTGGACAAAAATTCCAGAAATCCTTTAATTATATTTCAAGTTTCATCCAAATCGGACCAGTAGTTGCAACGTGACTGTAACACAAACATCTAAATTTTCACATTTATCATCGTTCATGGTTTCCTACATATCCAAGTTTTTTTAGATAACTAACCTAAGATTTTTGTTGCCGAGTGTATTAGGATAGATAGATAGATTAATTTATTTGATATACACACAAGAAATACAGAACGGACATAGAAAATATTATAGCAAACATAAAAGTACCTACAACAAACAAACAAATAGTAATAACTAAGTAACTAGGTAACCCAAAGGAACAAGTACGTACTGGCTAGATAGGATTCTTATAAGGATGTAAAGTTACAACAACTTACTCGTAGATATAAAGTACATCCAAGAACAGTCCAGTCTGTACATACCCTCTAAAATCGATGCATTCCATTTAATACACAAATTGTTGCTAAGTCACGACCATTACTGCCGGACATACCAATATTCACTGCATAAGCTTAGCCATAGAATACACGGATAGTGTACAGAAAGGCCTAAATGTAATAATGCCTACCTAAGCACGATCGACTGATAAAGTCGAGTAATCTTAATTTCGGACTACTGGTATCTCGTCCCACTGGGATAAACACTACCTTTAAATTTTATTAATATATATTTTACTGTTTTGTCCCAAATTTTGTTTGTTTATACCCAGATTCACATTACTATGTAAAGACACCTCCATCAGAGGATCCAAGAGGGGATGAGCACGTATAGGCATTCTAAACAGTTTTTTTTTAATATTTTTTTTCATAGTTAGGCAAATAGGCTTAGCGCCCGCCTGACGTTAAGCGGTTCTCATTGCCTATTTACATCCGCAACACCAGAGGCATTGTCTCCTCTGTCCTTTTAGTCTTTGCCCCAGAATACGTTACGTTACGTCACAGAATGCATTAATTATTATTTACAATCAGCTCCCTTACTATGCAATAACGGACCAATCCCTGTAGTGATGGGACATTATCGATAATTATCGACATATCGATAATAGTATCGATAGTCGATGTCATTAGCGATTGTAAGCAAATGTTAAACAGGTTGTTAATCTGTTTAGATTAATTGATATTCCTGAGGAGTAAACATCTTAATGCTTCGCTTGTCAAGAAATGGCGGTCGTAATTTGACGGCCGAAACGAAGTAGAGAGCAAAATTTTATACATTTTTTTTTCATTTTACTTTTACTTGATTGGTTCTCTTTGGTTTTCTGACTTGAAGATCAGAGCCCGAAGTCAGTGCATTTGTTTTATTTTCGACTCGATTATAGCACACGCAAACGCATTCGCAAAGCGAGAAATTTTGATGGGAATTGCACAATTCCAAAATCTTCCGCTTGAGGCGCTTATCCGGGTTTCATACAAAATTTCTCGCTTTGCGAATGCGTTTGCGTGTGCTATACTCGACTCGAAAGTAAAACAAATGCACAGACTTGGGGCTCAGCTTACCGACGCATCGGTCATTCGAAAAAGGTGCAATAAGCTTATTTAAGTTTTAAAAAAACTCAAACTTTCGAGAGACTTCTCAATAAAATCTACTTATCAAAAAATCTATGCTTGAGACTCAACTTGAGCATTGTTTCAGAATACCAGCTCTAGAGATTCTTTTGTCGATTTTCCAATTTATTTGCTCCACTCAAATAAATGATCAACTTTAAAGCTTTTATTTTGATAGAAACAAACCAATACGATAGTTACACCGCACTATCGGCATAGACAACCCAATAATAAAACAATCTTGGCCGCGATCGCTCCGGATATCGAAAGCCTAGGATAGGGATGGGACACTATCGATAGAAATATCTATCGATAGTTTTACTATCAAAAAATCATCTGTTACCACACTTACCATTTAAACATAGTCAAATAAAATATTACTTGACTAAATATTTATGATCCGTATTATAAAAAGTGACAAAAAAATTGTGCGGATGCCAATAACAATTGCATTACTTCCCAGAGCACGTGATGTAACAGAGACGTGCCTTGAGTGGCATTGCACTGATACGCAAGTGTCTATGTATGTGTGTCTATGTAACGGAAAGCAGCAATGCGAGCATCACTGTGCGGTGACATAATGTAGGTAATGTAGGTATATCTATGATAGTACAGAATTTGAACCAACTCTATGTTAAAAAGTTCAAATATGTAATAATAAATAACATTAAAGATAAATATCTAATGTATTTTTGCTTCAGAATAAATGAAAGCAATTTGACTAGAATACAAAAGCTAGATCTGGCAATTTATTTTATAGTAACTAAAAGCCTACTTCGTTTGACATCTAAAGCCTTACAAAATACGGTTCGTAGGTTCCAATAATGGACGTAACTCACTACATATCAGGCTTCAAATAAAATGTACGTGTCTACTGCGTAGCACGATAAACAAAATCTGTTTCTGAAATTCGAGTTACATTGCGTGGTGACTTGGCGATTATTGCGCATTCACGCACCAACCACACAGCGACCGCGCAGCGTAAATAAAATATCACTAGCGATTTTCTGTTAAATGTTTTGCCGAGTAGATCTTAAAGTCGATATTTAACTCGTTTCGAAATAAATCACCTATGAATCCGTAAAAATTCACACAAAAATTGTTTCATTGTTTGGAATAGTGCTGGTATTTTTATGGATTTAACCTCTGACACCTTTAATAAAAAAATGATAGGAGTTTGAAGCCTTTTAATTTATTTATTCATGAAGTCAACCAATAACTAGAATATTTGCGACGACGTTGCTACTTTTGTATTTATGAAATCTTCAGAATGTAAAACTAATGTCGAATTCAACATCAACATGGAAAAAACCAATCTAGACGTTTTTCGTACAGTTTTGGGCATAGAATTAGTATCTTTCTTCCAAGGCTTTGTGTCCAGCACCGGATATCGTAGCGTTGTACGTCACGGTCAAGAGCTTCTTCTTCTTCTTTACCTTATATGACCTGTGTCCGTCATTTCGACAGACAATTTTGCCAGTGTCAAGTGGTGACTTTTATATAATATAAGTCAAGTCAAGTCTTTGTCAAGTCGGCTGTATTTGGTGACAGTGTTTGACTGTAACATTGTTGGTGACGGTAATAAAACCGTTTCTTTGACATTTTTTGTCTGCCACAGCCAGTCAGATAATTTATGTGAGCGAACACGTTTCATTATTTTTTTGACATAAGATTGAAGGTAGAATCCCTAATATTTTTTAATATAATCGATAAAATAATCATCGATATCGATACAATTAATACCAGCTCTATTTTGTAAATTAAATGCAATCCTTCCCAATGTCATTGCAAGCACCTGTCAACTCTCCTTGTTTTATATGTAATCGACTATCGATGTAGTTCATCGATATCGATGAAGACCGCAATCCAATTAATTCAGAATTGAGTGCAATCTGCTTGCGCGTGGTTTCTTCGGTTAAATTGTTTAGTTTCAGTTCTATGATGGAATCTCCAGTGTTTATTCAGTTCCGATGAATCTTCAAATACTGGAGTGTTAAATTGGACAGCTTTGTAACGGTGAAGGAAAACACCGCGGAGGTAACATGGAAAATTCTAAATGAAAGTGACCTTGAACCCAAAATCGGGAAATAAGTAGGTACCTCTAAACTAAAAAAAATCACAGTTTATTAGGATCGTTATGTACCTTTACGTATGTATTCTGGTAAGTAAAGGTAATAGACGCCACACAGAGCACGTCCTTAATGGACGTGATCTGTAAGATAATTAAAGACTGATCCACATCAAGTGGGTCATCTGCTTCTACCTCTTTTTGTACTTTTACAAAAACCGAGTCGAAGCAAAAAATGTCTACTGAATAATTTTACAATACAAAAGTCTTTAAAACATCTTTTTTGTTTATTAGCCGTAGGCGTAGCAAGAAACCATAAACAACACAAAATGATTCTTATCTCTATAGAAATAAGTAACATTTCACTTTAAATTACTAAACTATTGGGTTACCTTACCTACGTCACGGTTCGTAGCCTCGTAGCATGTCTACGGCGTAGATGCTCTACGACGAAAGGTCACTTGGATAATTAATTATGGGTTCCGTCGATTTTTGTCGCATTTATTGGAACAAATTAGTAATTTTGCGTTTCTTTGTAAAAATAATTGTTCATTTGAAATATTAATCATCATCATCTCCTTGCCCTTGTCCCACTTTATGTGATGTCGGCACAACTATCAATATTAATGTCGTAAACATTAATATGAAAATATAAAGAGGTTAAATTTACCTTTAGAGTAACCTCAGAGAAAGGTACAAATGACCTTTTGGTTGTGGTCGGGTGCTCTGCGTAGTTTGAGACTAGAGGGCGTTGTGTGTAATATCCATGAATATTTATTTGTTATTTATTTTATTCTCGGTATTAAGTTTCATACAAGTACCTACTATGTATGTATAGTATATGTAGAGTATAATCATTATGTAAATATACCACTAAATAATATTAAGTCTACCGTGCCTCGAACTTACAGTTCTGAATTTAATTAATTTAACTACACAACGGAAAACGAAGCGTTAGAATGACCCTCCCAAAAAATCGATGACGTGTCCAAAATTTTTAATTCAACTAATGACGATGATGACTGTTTCACTTGTATTATAAGAAAAAAAAACATTTACTTACAAAAACTTAACAAAAATAGTTAAAAAAAACTGTATAGAAAATAAAACTACTAACAAGAAAGTCCTCAAAGGAGCCACGTTGAAAGTAAATGCAGTTCTTCCATTGGTTGGTATCGCCCGTATAGAGCGCCCTCTGCGCTGTCAACGAACTACAAATAGTTCTTTAAAAATGTTAAGCGACTTTCTGGAACTGTTAACTTGCGGTATTTAAGCACTGAGCTAGATTTACTGGAAGAGACAATATAATGAACGAGTAATCCACGATTATGAGCTATAGCTCAGAGTAAACGCGGTTTGATTGAATGTGTCACTGAAGGCAGAAAATAAAACCTGAGTAGGCCTACTTATGATTGATAGTATTTACCACACAAAAGGCATAGTCTACATAGTGTTGCATTTCTACATTCCAAAAAGATCCTGAAGATGTATTCCCACTTTCAGCCTTGACTTTGTGAGCAATCATCGTAATAATTCTTATTTACTGCGTGCGTGTGACAAATACAATAAATAGCATAGTGTTACAATTGACCTGTTCGGCTGTAGCGTGCCAAGGATGAGGCGTCTGTTGAGCTCTGAATTCTTTCATTAATCTGATCGTGTAGTCACTATTATAAGCTAATGTTTACTTTACATAGTTAGTTATACTGTCCTTAAAATGTTAGTACCTAATTTACCAATTTAGCTGGTGTCAATTATGTTAGTTTGTACTTTTTCCTAAGTGCTCTTATCTCTAATATGTTTTTATCAGTGAAAACTTGTTATTAGCCTTATGTTTCTAATTGCTTGTCTACTGGTGTTTTTAAGAGCTGTAAGTTTTCCTAAAATAAATAAATAAAAATAAATAGCCACCTAACTAATAACATAGATACCTCAAATTACCTACCGATCTTTTATGTATGTGTAGATTATGTAAGTGTGAAATATGACTTACCTGTAAATACCTGCTGAGGCTTTCTCCTGTGACTAATGTTATGGGACACTTCAAAAAGTGTGTTCTAAAACTCTTCAAGGGTCGGCGACGCGTGTGCGGTACCTTTCGTGTTGCAGGCGTCCATAGGCTGCGGTAACCGCTTCCCATCAATTGGGCGTTTCTCATCCACAAGACACCGGCACTAGCTAATGCTAATCCCGCCTTCAAAAGAATCTACCTCTTTTTATCTTTCCTTTTTTTGGGTAGGTATCACTCTACAATATCTTTTAAAATACTAAGAATTATATATTGTGTCTCTTCCATTGATTACAGTCCATGTGGCGAGCTGATAAGAGTCGTCCTTTGTCTCCCGAGCCCGCCGCCGCCGCCGCCGCCAACTTCCACTCATTTGTGACTTATTTTAAAAGAAATAAGTTTGTTGTCATTCTAGTTAAGGTTTCTGCAGGTGGACCGCTGATTCCCAATACTTCATCATCATCATCATCATGTACAGCCTGACTTTACCCACTGCTGGGCATAGGCCTTCGCAAGTTTGTGCCATCCACTGCGATCCTGAGCTAGTCTCTCATTTACTCTCATTTGTTTTTATTTTTCAAGTGTTTTGTGTATTACATCCTGTCTATCCGAAGGTTGCCTGGAAGAGATTGCTTTAAGCAATAAGGCCGCCCATTGGACCTACCTCCTAAAACTTGACTGTATTACCAAGTTTAGTATTTTGTTGTTATTTTGTTTACTTATAAGTGGTGTACAATTCAGAATATTTCTTTATATCTATACTAGCTTCCGCCCTCGACTTCGTTCGCGTTCCATTGGATCTCGTTAATTTTCGGGGATAAAAAGTATCCTATGTTACTTCTAATACCTAGAAAAATATGTGTACAAAGTTTCATGATGATCGGTTAAGTAGTTTTCGCGTGAAAGCGTAACAAACAAACTTACATTCACATTTATAATATTAGTATGAAGTAGGATTCTTTGTTTTTATATATAACAGTTCCTTCTATCCGTATTCTATTTATAAAAAGCCCGTCAGTTTTCTTTGACGAAAATATCGCCTCGAGAAACCACTCTAGCTCTCCGTTGAAATAAATATGGAATTATTATTGTGGCAAATAAAACAAACAGAAAAAACAATTTGGGAGATTTCAAACAACGTTGTTTTTATAACTGTTTGATATTTATATTCATCTTACTTTGTAGAATGGATTTAGTTTAAGTAATCTCATGAAATATCAAAGAGAATTGAACAAAACTTTTCATATTTAGAATGACCCGAAATTTGCTATAAGAGGGAGTCAGAGGTAAGTCCAAATACTTCACTGCCTGACATAGATAAGTACATAGCTGTTCCTATGGGTACTAGAGAAATCCAAGAAATAGCAGTGTTTGGACATTCCCTATGCGTTAGATTTGAAAAAAATAATCGCTTATGTAAAAAAATATCCTCCACCAAACTGAGTATTTATAATGATGAGTGAGCGCTCGCTTGAACTCGTCCAAACTCGCCCGAACTCGTCCCAACTCGCCCGCACCGCCAGAGGTAACCAACCGCGTGATTACGAGGAAACTTCACGCATCTATATTCACGGGGCGCCGTTACTCACTTGTTTTTGGTAACCGCTACCATCTACTAACTATGGAGGCGGCTTTTTATTCATTAATACTAAAGTATGTAATATTGTAAATACTGTATTAGTAAATATTAGTTTTCTTTGTGAATAAACTGAGTAAAGTATATAAAGCCAAGTATGGAGTAATGCCGTTGTGATGGCAAAATATAATTCAAAAGCAAAATAAGGTATTTATTAAGACTAATTTTAATCTTGTTTAATCTAAAAACTCGAGGTACCTACTTAATATTTTGTCAATTTTTCTTCTGTTTTTTTTTTGCAACTGGTTTGAATTCTATTTAGTTGAACTCCAACTAAATAGAATTAAAACCAGTCTTCGTAAGAAAGGTAATTTTTATCAGAAACATTGAACTAGACCAGAGGGTTATCTTGTGATAAAATCTAGCAAAAATTATCATTCTTATATTATTTAATATGTCATAAAAGTTACTGAATTTCTACAAAATTATTGAAAATAATTACAATGATATTTTTATTTGTTGTCATTTGTTGCTAGCCAATCAGGCTTCTAAGTTCCTTCATTTATTTGAGAGGCGATTTTTACTAAGAAGTACTTTCCCTAGGACCTAGAACCACCTATAACTAAACTCCATCTTCAAGGTATATAAAAAAATACGAGAAACGCGTTGAAATATATGTGATGTACAATTGTACAGTGAAGTAAAGTAGTGTAAAGTGCCTCCTACAGTTAAGACCAAATTGTAACACTTACTTATGCAAATAAACATCTTGTATGTACACATTGTACACCACCAAGCAAACTAAACCCAGGTCTTCACAACACAATAACTCGATTTGAGCTTCAATACTCTGTGAATCCTCAGCTTAATTCAAAATTAATTCTTTACTAACAGAAGTCATGAGGATCATTTAGAATCGCTCCTTAAGCTTTATAAATCTCTTCCAATTTCTTAACCAACTCCAATAATAATGCGGAATTCGTATATTTCTTTACTTGAGTTACTTTGGCCGCTACAGTCAAGTCAGTCAGAAAGCAAAAATTTCAGGTCATTTATAGAAACTTGAATATATTGGAAACTATGAATGCTAGTTTAGTTAAATAAATTGAGTTTGATAAACCATTTATGAGCTTGGATAATTTCAGTATTCTAGCATTCATGGTTTCCGAGTGATCTTACTGAACAAAATGATGTCATCATCATCACCCTGTATCACTCCACTGCACTTATTTGTTCAAAATATTTTTTTTACTTTATTAGGTTTTAAAAAGCCACATCCATAAATACTTCACTTCACTACTTCACGGCCCTGAGTTCGGCTGGAGATGTTAGTCAAAAACTTGGTCAGGCTTATCCTGAAGTTGTGGGATCTCACGCAATTACATCGCTAAATTACACGATCGACGCGACCGCTTCACATCCAGACGCACTCTTATATTTATCTGCTTTATGTGTAGTTTTACCTTTATTCTGTGGCTAGGCTTGCTTAGTCAATCTTCACTGATTATTTAAGTTAAGCGACGTTCTGCGCGGTCACTATTTGGATGGGTGACCGCTAGTGGCATTTATATCTGAGCGCTTTCGTATTATATACTGTCCCGGCTCTAGCAGTCTTTAAGCCAGGGTGTATACAAAAATTGGAGTATTTCAGTTGGTAGTAGCTCTGCCTTCCGCGTGCTTGTGGGTCGTGGGTTCGATTCCCCACTTTTGACAAACATTTTGTGCGTGGCAAACATAACTGTTTGTTACATGTCTGGGTGTTACTATGAATTTCCAAAAAAAAGTATTTAAGTATTCTATCAGCTATCTAGTTTTCATAGTACCAGTTCTGCTTAGTTCGGGACTAGAGTAATGTCCATCCATACTCCATACTAATATTATTATAAATGCGAAATTAACTCTGTCTGTCTGTCTCGCTTTCACGTGAAAACTACTGAACCGATTTGAATGAAATTTGGAGCCTGAGAAAAGACATAGGCTACTTTTTAATGCGAAAAAGGGTTGTAAGGGGTTGAAAGGGTGGGGGGGGGCTGAAAGTTGTATGGAAGTATCGTCATTTTAGAGCTAGAAGCTTGAAACTAATTTTTTAGGCTGTTGGTTCGATATTAATAAATATGACATTCAAAGTTTGTAAAAGTTTTACCCTATACTACCCAAAGACACTACTCCACGCGGACGAAGTCGCGGGCACAGCTAGTGAACGTATATAATGATAAGGAATGTTTTATCTTTTTTAACGATTTCCATCAATGAGTGAAGCCATGTGTAGGTATCATTACATCAAAGGACAGAAAGGAGGCCATTATTCAGAGATAAGTATCGAGACATTTTGTCTCGCGAAGGACGATACGCTCCTATACAGGGTGTTCCCGAATGTAAATCACTGTCACAAATGCGAAGGATTCTACTTAGGGATCTACTTTGATTGTTATACATTGGGGGGCAATCGCTGTCTCATAAAAACCTGCCCAGGTGTAAGCCTGGCAGGTTTTCTGAACTGTTTTCATACTAAATCATACATGTTCTGTGACTAAATAGTGGCATTAGCGCGTTTCAGCGCGTTTTTTGCCGTCAAAAGCTTCTTGTTTTCGTATATCTGTAGCCACGTCGCTTGACATTATGCTGGACAGCGAAAGCAGTTCAGAGCTTGCGATACGGGGGCTGTACATGTAGTTTAGGTTAGATTGAGTATTGAGATCTCACATAAGAAGTAATCTAACTGATCCTCGGCTTAACCGACTTAAAAATAGGAGGTTCTCAATTCCGTTGTATTATTTTTTTGTTTTATGTTTGTTATCACAGAACTCCGTTATTATTTTGCTTTCCTGTGACTTTTCTGTGATGTTTACGATCAATAGAACAATCCCAATCAACTGCCATCATACTGCGTACAATTTAAATCGAATTGACTTCAAATTTAAGTCGGTTTTTATAGTTTTTAGACTTATATTTAATAAATCTTTCGACTCTAATAAAAATCACTTCTAGCTCTATCACAAAAAGCTTCTTGTAAGTAAAAGAAAGTGCTTAATTCAATTCAAACTCATTCGTTCTCAGCAGAAACATTGAATGAGTGAATATTGAACGAGATACAATACAATTCATAATTATAAAGGTGCGTCTACACACTCAGTTTAAAGCTGATGGTCTGTGCTTGTCAGAAATCAACGAAAAATGCTTAAACATAGAATTAAAAAAAATCCGATACCTAGTTGCTCAAAATACTGACAATACTGACATCGTACGACGGGACGGTCACCATGTGGTCACCATCTCATATCTGAATGGAGTTAGTTCTAAAGTCCATTCTGGAAATAAATGGGAGGGTTTTAGATTTGTAAGGAGTTATCTTTGAAATCTACGTATCTTATCTTAACCCTAAACGAATTCCAAAATTCAAAATTTTCAAAATATTTAATAATTCTTACATTTATCTAAATGATCCGTATGGATTTCATCATCATCATCATCTCCTTGCCCTTTTCCCACTTTATGTAGGGTCGGCACAACATGTGTTTTTCTTCCATGCTCTTCTATCAGCCGTCATCTCAGTTGTCACTCCTTTCTTACCCATACGGAAATGATCCGTATGGTTTTGTGAATAAAATATATTTTACCTTGACTCGTGCATGAGTATCATAAGTTTCAAGGTTCAAGAACGCCTTGATTTTAAATTTATGGTTTTGGGTATTTTTGGTTAAAGGGGATTTTGAGATTAACCCATATTTTATGGTTTATCAAACAAAATCTTAAAATTTAAAAATCAGCGCAACTGATACGCATTCGAAGTTAAATTACTAAAAGAAAAGTTTACTAATAAAATACAGTACATCTGTCTGTCTGTGTGTATCATTCAACTACAAAGCAGTTGAAAGTGTCGCTTCCGGGTACAAATTATAATTTCCCTTTTCCGTTCCATAGAGACAAGACGAGACGCGTCCTGTGGTAGAGACGCCTGAGACCAACACGTCACTAAGCTATTGAAATTAAAATCGATTATTTGCCAGAAACATGGTATAAATAAGATCTTCATAGTATATTGGTTGTAGGAACATTAATGTAACTAACTACCAACAGTCACCTACTAGAAGAAGACGGGTACTGTCAAACAACTTATAAAATATATCCCGTTGTCGTCTCTATTCCCGCCCGGTGACGGTTACTTTAAGGTCCGAATTAACGCTCCTCTCGAATTTCAGCTTCCAGTTTTAGGAAATCAGAAATACGCGTTTATTTGTTTTAATTTCTCGAATTGTCAATGTGAAGCATTGAATGAACGAATGAATGAATGAATGAATGAAATAACTTTATTGTACACCTTACAACTAATAAACAGGAATAAAAAATTACGTAACAAATATAGTATAAACATACATGTACAATGGGCGGTCTTATCACTTAAAGAGCGATTACTTCCAGACAACCTTTCAAGACAAGGCATTGTGTTATGTAATATAACAATTGAGATACTTTTACCTTTTTCTGAGTTTTTGATGAAAACTTACAAAATAAAAAAAAATAAAAAAACTTCCAGATATAAAATCGCATTGGTTTTTTTATACAGTTTAGTGATGGAACCAGCCGATGGCCCACCTGATGTTAAGTGAAAACCACTGCCTATAACGATGCATTGCCTCACTAAGCACATCCACTTTAACTTTAACATTGTAACTTTAGGCTGTTTTTAATACGGTATTTACCCCCTTATTCGAAACTGCCTAATAAAGTGTAACGAGCTGGGGTTACCCGTTAGTAAAGGACTCTCAGACAGTAATGGCAATATTATTTTATTGTAATGTCGAACATAAACATGTTATAATGTCCACGTAATTTGGTTAATGGACATGTTGATCTCTGCGTTGTTTTTCTTCAGCTAAAATTATGAAGAAAGTAGTAATAATTTATACATATATCATTATTTAGGGGAATAAAGTCGTTATATTTGGTCTGCAAACAATGGTATCGATTCTGTTGTTGCATTTTTCTAAACAACTCAAAAATTTGACAGCTCTAAAATGATAGCTGATTCTAAATCTTCAAACAAAGGAGGAGGTACTTAATTCGGTTGTATTTTTTTTTATTGTTGGTTACCTCAGAAATCCGACAATTATGAACTGATTTTAAAAATTCTTTTTTTCTAAAAGGGTAGGTATACTTCCGTAGATTGCATAGTGGGCTCGTTGGGATTTTTTTCCCATCTGGCCCACCAGTGGGCTCTGTACCTGTAAATTTCCTAAACGTCTCATTCATGTATTGTTACATTTGCGTCCCGACTCGGGACAATTTGTTATAACAGCTATTGTTCAATTGATCCCAAATTGAGATAATATCTTCGTTTGATCTTCTACCTTTTACATTTGTAAAGAGATCAAACGAAAAAGCTCGCTACTTGTTTAAGCTTCAGTTATATTTTGGGTAACTGGGTAATAACTACAAAAGAATCGTCAACGAGTTTTCAGAAATAATTTCTTTAGGTACTTAGTACATAAACGATTATTGGGTACGTACTTATCTAGTTTTAGGTCGTAGACTAAAGATTTTGACAAGATCTTAATAATTATATTAGTTTTAGGTAACTAATTTTAGGTAATTTGTTCAAGTGAATAATACTAGTGTCGAATTTAGTAATTTGTCCACCAGTGGGCGCGATGGGAATAACACATTTTTATGAGACAATGATATCACCTAGCTAGGTGGCAGCCTACCTTCTTGTAAGCTGTAGTAACAATTGTATTAACTCACAGAGCGCGTCCACTGAAAACACTATTTTTTGCAGTCTCACAGAATAAGTACGTCCACCGAGGAAGTGCTCTGTGTGATATTGAACTTTATCACTGTGAAATGTAATTTAGTGCCCATTCATACAATTGGCTTGTATTCTGAAACCATTCCCAAGTCTGAAACAACTTGAGTCGACTTAAGTATGAGTTTTTATTAAGAATACAATTCTTAGTTTCCTCATACAAATAAGGTTATTTCAATACAAACTACGCAGTATTCTGTGTTACAGTGTAAAACTCAAATTAAATCCGTTTCAATACAACATCACATTGTTATCGTTGGACGGGATGAAGCTGCCACAGCATTAACAGCTTTATTACAATTAGATAAGGCGTATAACGGCTCTAGAGGTGTTGAAGATTTGAAAGGATCTGCGAGGCGTCGGGTATCGGGCGACTCGTCCTAAAGACACTGTGAAGGTGTGGTCTGGTTCATAAGAAACAAGCGATTTGAAATTTTAGTTCAATTTTTTCTTCATTACATATGACCAATACTTACTTACATTAAATAATAACTTAATACATATTTACTTGCAATAGTTAATTAATCTTGAATACTTTCAAAGAATGTATTAGAAAGAGTTAACTTCCTAACTTCAGATTTAATTATGAACGCGCAGTTTTAGTACTTGTTCTTTTTCTTCTTCTCCTGCTTCTTCTTTATTTCTAGAAGATCTTCAACAAAAATTTTAAACCCGCTACCGCTTATGTATAACAAACCCCTAACCGTTAGATGTTGTAAGGTCGAAGTAGGTCGCCCCTCGTGAATAAATCTAATGCATTAAGCCCACGACCACTGCTGGGATACCCGCGTTTATTTATTATCTGTGATTTTGCATCACTTGTATCTTTAGACGTTCCTCAAGGGAGTTTGATGCTCACTCAACATCACTTAAAAGTGTAAAAAAAATACTTGAAACCGATTGACACCTTGTATATAGTAAAATCAGTGTTAAGTAAAATGAGATTCAAATCAACATTTGTACTAGACTAGACGTCGCCCGCGGCGTTGCTCGCGTTCTACCCTTTAGAGTGTGACGTTTCAAAATTTTTTTCTAAGTGCACCCCTAAACTATATAAGGATACTACCCTCCAAATGTCATACCTCTAGGACTTATAGTTTAGGCTGTGCGTTGATTGTCAGTCAGCTTCAAAAGAGTTTTATATATATTGATATTGATAATGATGATGATGATGATAAGGCTGAGTGTTGCGTCATTCTTTAATTTTTAAAATGATGGTAGGTAGGTACGTTAACCAGTCGCAAATAAAAGCTACAATAGAGCGCACGTATCGTGGTTTTTCTAAACATAATATCCCTCAAGCTAAACTACACCTTAAGTACACCAACATATGGTCGCAATCGAACCGGATTACTATCGAGCTACGGAGCTTCGGCTGGCCTGTGAGAACAATAAGCGTCGCATTCCTGAGCGATAAGCAAGCACTTGAACATTATAACTTCGTACAAAAATGACTTCTTCAGCGGAATTAATCAATCTTTTGGAGGATACAGCTGCTTTACTGCAAAAAACACAGATAAACCTCAAGAAATGTCCGAAAACAAGATTGACAAAAGGTTACATAGAAACAAGAATCAAAGTTATCGAGGAATATTGGTCAACTTTTTCGTCAGCACATCAAAGTTTGGCAAAGGTAACACCTAGAGAAAAACGAGCAGTACTACCATATTTCGTGAACGAAGATTTTTATACATTTGAAGACTTGTATCTATGTGTATTGGGAGAACTACGCGACATGCTGGCGTCTTTCAGTACACCGTCGTCTGTATATACCGCCGCTGTGTCACAGGATAGTAACAACGTGAATACAAGTACGAACATCAACCAAAACCAACTCGTAAGGCTGCCGAGGATAGAACTACCAAAGTTTAGTGGGATTTATGAAGAATGGTCTACATTCCAGGACTTGTTTATATCATTAGTGCATGAAAACAAAACAATAAGTGACGTGCAAAAGTTACATTATTTAAAGACTAGTGTTACTGGCGAAGCGCAAACATTGTTGAAACACGTCCAGGTAACTCAACAAAATTACGAACGAGCATGGGGCATTCTCAAAACAAGGTATGGAAATAAAAGATTGATTATCAACTCAGTTCTAAAGAAATTGTTCAACCAAAAGAAGATTTCCTTCCAATCACCTACTCAGATCAAAAATCTTCTTGACGTCACCATGGATTGTCTAAATAACCTGCAAAACTTGAAAATAAATATCGAGTCATGGGATCCTATCATCATATTTCTGGTTGTTCAAAAACTAGATTCTGAGTCGCATAAGGACTGGGAAGAGAGTGCTTATAAGGATGAATCTGAATCACTACCTACCTGGACAGATTTGAAGGCGTTTCTACAATCAAAATACCGAACACTGGAACTCGTTTCATCAGCAAACCCCCGTGACAAACCTGTGAAGGAACGCTCATACCACGTCGCTACAGCCACTACGTCTACCACCACGTCAAATACATCATCATCATTAAACAAAACATGTTTTCTATGCAAGGAGAACCACACTTTATGTCATTGTAAGGATTTTACCAAACTGCAACCTAACGAACGAGAGGAATATGTAAAGAAGAACAACTTGTGCTACAACTGTTTAGTACCAGGACACGCCGGTTATCAGTGCCGGTTGCAAGTATCCTGTCGTATATGTAGACGGCGCCATCATACTCTTCTACACCGGAACCAGGACCAGGATGCTTCGGAATCATCAGGAACTACTACTCAGCCGAAGTCATCACATCACAGTGTAGAAGAACAAGAGGAACAAATACAAGTGAATACATTGATCGCGTCAAACCACAGTACTAAATGGGGCACAGGCATAGCACTACTAGCGACGGCAATGGTGACCGCAAGAAACGAGCAGAACCACACCATTGTTCTCCGCGCGCTGGTAGACCAAGGTTCGCAGGCATCATTTATAAGCGAAAAGGCGACTCAAATGCTCAATCTTACCAAACAGTCAGCAAGAGGAAGTATCATTGGAGTGGGCTCCACAAGAACGAACGTCGATCACGTGGTACAGCTACAGGTTGGCTCCCGATGGGATCCAAGCTTCAAGATGGAACTAAAACCTTATGTGATGAACAAACAACTTACCACGCAGCTCCCCTCCAAAGCTGTCACTGTCAACCATTGGACACACCTAGAAGCACTCAATCTGGCAGATCCAAGCTACCATACACCAGGGCCGATTGATTTGCTTTTAGGCGTCAAGGAGTACGCACAAATTGTGCAGCAACAACTTATCAAGGGTCCTCCAGGTTCTCCGTGTGCGCAAAAAACAAACCTTGGATGGATTCTGTTCGGAGAAATCAATTCGACGAACTTGGAAGAAAATTCATTTCTGGTCCTTCACCAACAAGTAGATATCGATGATATGCTAAAATCACTATGGGAGATAGACACAGACTACAAAAGAACACTAACAAAAGAAGAAAAACTATGCGAAAAGATCTATGAAGAAACACATACAAGAACAGAAGAAGGAAAATACATAGTCAAGTTACCTTTCAAAACTGAAAATCCAAAGTCACTTGAAGGAAACACCAAAGATATAGCAAGAAAACGACTACTACAGTTAGAAAGAAGATTTAAAAGATCACCACAGCTAAAGGAAGATTACAAAAGGGTTATGAAAGAATATTTAACACTAGGGCATATGGAAGAAATACCTGAAAATGAAACAAAGAAAGAAAAAGCAGTATACTTACCTCACCATGCCGTAGTCCGTGATGACAAGGAAACCTCGAAGACACGCGTCGTGTTTGATGCTTCGGCGAAAGGCACGAACAACACTTCCCTGAATGATGAACTACTAGTCGGCCCTCAGCTTCAAGATGATCTAAGGAACCTAATTATGAGATGGAGATTAAAACGCGTCTGTTATGCAAGTGATATCCAAATGATGTACAGACAGGTTCTAGTAGAAAAGGGGGACGCAGACAACTACCAGCGCATCTTATGGAGGGAAGATGAAGAAGACACCATCAAAGAGTATCGTATGCTCCGAGTCACCTTCGGCACAGCGTCTGCACCATACTTAGCTGTAAGAACTCTTCATCAAGTCGCTGATGACGAAGGAAAGAATCATCCGATGGCTGCAAAGATAATAAAAGAAGATTACTACATGGACGATTTACTATCTGGGGAAGACACTGCAGAAAAAGCTATAACCATAGCCCAAGAAGTAGTTGACATTTTGAAGAAAGGAGGCTTCACGCTTTCGAAATGGTCATCAAACAACCCTGAATTTTTAAGATCAATTGAACCAAGTGAAAGAACTACTCATGCACACTTGACTTTCAAACTAGATGGAACTATAAAAGCATTGGGAGTAATATGGAATCTAGGAACGGATCAATTTCAATACAAACTAAATCTACCGACAACATCAACGAGCACAACGAAGAGAACAATCCTATCAGAGGTTCAAAAACTGTTCGACCCTTTAGGTTGGATTTCCCCCAGTCTGATCACAGCGAAGATCCTAATACAAAAGCTGTGGTTAGAGAAGATCGGTTGGGATGACCCGATGAGCACCAAAATAGAAGAAGAATGGAAGAAAATACGAACAGATTTTGAAAACGTAGACCAAATTCATATCGATCGATGGCTTGGCACAAGAAGCACTGAAATGAAAATAGTACAAATCCATGGATTCAGTGACGCCTCAATGCAAGCGTACGCAGCAGTGGCTTACCTTAGAACAGAGACTGAGAAAGGAGAGGTCATAACAAGAATAATAGCTTCAAGAACCAGAGTAGCGCCTTTACGTACCGTCTCTCTACCACGACTGGAACTGTCAGGAGCGCTGTTGCTATCAAAACTGTTAAAACAAATAGAACAAGCCATGAAGATACCTACAAGTCAGATGTATGCGTGGACCGACTCTTCGATTGTGATTGCATGGCTGTCTGGTGAGCCACACAGATGGAAACCGTTCGTAGCAAACCGGGTCGTAGAAATCATTGAAAACATCCACAACAACCGGTGGTATCATGTCTCATCAGAAGAGAACCCAGCAGATATCGCATCCAGGGGCATGTTACTTGCTGATCTGAAAGACTCGAAGTTGTGGTGGAAGGGCCCAGCGTGGCTATCTGAAAAAGAAATAACATTAAAACACAATGAAGTAGAACCTACAGACCTAGAAAGGAAGAAAGAAAAGATACACTCAAATCTAAAAATACAAAATGAAAAAGAAGTAATGGAAAACTTACCGTCACAATTTGATCAATTTGAAAACCTGAAAGAATTGATAAAGGTTATTGCTTACTGTAAAAGGTTTTTGAATTTTAAGAGAAGATCTGAAGACACAGAACAAAACTTTACTACAGAAGAATTAGAAAAAACAATGATGGCATGCGTAAAGCTAGTACAAGAAGAAGAATACAGTGAAGAAATAGAGAGAATAAGAAGAAACAAACCAATGAAAGGAGATAGTAATATCAAAACACTAAACCCTTACCTTGACAACGATGGTATCCTCAGGGTGGGCGGTCGTCTGCGGCACGCGAATCTCGATGAACACACCAAACATCCTATAATTATGGGGAATAAGAACAAATTAACCACCATGATTGTCGCAGATGCTCACATTCAAACACTACATGGAGGAATTCAGATGATGCTGTGCTACTTACGTACGAAGTACTGGATCATAAAGGCAAAAGGATTAGTGAAATCGTGCATACACAAATGTTTGATATGTGCAAGACAGAGAGCAAATACTAGAACGCAGATAATGGGTGATCTGCCCAAAGAAAGAGTGACTCCTACACGAGCCTTTCTACATAGCGGAGTAGACTTTGCAGGTCCCTTTCATATCACCATGTCAAAAGGGAGAGGTGTAAGAACTCAGAAAGCTTACATTTCAGTATTTGTATGCATGTCAACCAAAGCAATACACTTAGAACTGGTTGGAGATCTGACGTCAGAAGCGTTCATTGCTGCATTCAAACGTTTCGTTTCAAGAAGAGGACAGTGTAGCAATATATGGAGTGACCAAGGAAGAAACTTTGTTGGTGCAGATAAGGAACTAAAAGCGGCATGGACAGAAGCTAACTTGGTCTTTGAAAATGAAATTTTCAACAAATTGGCGTTGGAAGGCACGCAATGGCATTTCATTCCAGCTTATTCACCCAACTTCGGTGGACTATGGGAAGCTGGTGTGAAGTCTGTCAAACACCATTTGAAACGAATACTAACCACCAATCTCACATACGAAGAAATGACAACTGTACTATGCCAAATCGAAGCTTGTCTCAACTCTAGGCCGTTGAGCCCCATAGATGACTCAGATCCAGATTCAATAGAACCACTCACACCAGGCCACTTTTTGATAGGAGAAGCACCTATAGTCGTCCCATCACCTGACTTCAAAGATGTGAAGGTCAATAACTTATCCCGTTGGCAATATACGCAAAAATTGCTCGGTGACTTCTGGCGGCGTTGGCAACAAGAATATCTTTCCAGGCTACAACAACGTCCAATTTGGCTGAAAAAAATCGAAGAATTCAAAATTGGAGACATAGTATTGATAAAGACTGATGGGTTACCCCCCGGAAAATGGTCACTGGGTCGAATTATAGATAAACACCCCGGAGATGATTCACACACAAGAGTATACAGCGTGAAGAGTGGCACCAATGTAGTCAAGCGATCAATTTCAAAGCTATGCCCTCTTCCAATTGACACAGAATAAGTGTAATAGGTACATAAGTTAGTTTATTAAGTTTTTCTTGTTTTTGTTATAAGTATGTACCTAGTTCTAAATCGAATAAGTAACGTAGAAATATACCTAATGTTAAGTTGATGCCTACCTAGGATCTTTTGAGGATAAGAATCGTACCTACTTAAGTACAAGCCGTCACAATCTTTTGTTCCTCAATTTGTAAGAAGTTTCTAGTATTTTTTCATTTATGTTTGCCATAAATAAGCACTTTATTCATGTTTCAAAAACTATAAAATTGATGATTATGTTTGTTAGAAATCTGTTTACAAAGTTTTAGAATCTGTTTATACTATGTTGTGCTTACCTTCCTAGACTATTATGTTCATGTTAAGTAATGTAATCTAGGTTAGGTACTTATGATTGTTATGTTCAAGTAGAAAAGGACTTAGTTGTCCTTTTGGTGGGCGGAATGTTGCGTCATTCTTTAATTTTTAAAATGATGGTAGGTAGGTACGTTAACCAGTCGCAAATAAAAGCTACAATAGAGCGCACGTATCGTGGTTTTTCTAAACATAATATCCCTCAAGCTAAACTACACCTTAAGTACACCAACACTGAGTTCTAGTAGATCTTGATTTTTACCGCAAGCGGTGAAGTTGGCCCTTAGCAGTACATTGAACGGTAACACGGTGTATCATTTTACAGTTGATTAGTCGCTGGCAGCAGTGTATATCAAACATGTTACTCAACACATCACTGTATGTATCTATGTATGGAAATAGGAATTAACTCTGAAATTTTAGTAAAATTTGGGATGAAAAGAAGTTGAGTTTTGTTGTCAGCACGGCTTGAGAGAAAGCTTAGAATACAAGTTGTCTCATTTTAGTACTTGGCGATTCCTTATAACGATATGTTACACTTTGTTAACACCTACAGGGTGTGACAGAATATTAAAAAAATTTAAATAAAACTTTTTCTTACTTTGTTTTTTTTATGTTTGGTTTATTTCAAGATTTGATAAAGGTAAGTTTTATTCACAAAGAAAAAAATTCAAACTAGTACTTAATTTTACAATATTCACAATATTTACGTGCTATGGGTCGTGGGTTCGATCCCCACCGAGAACAAACATTTGTGTGTTGTAAACATAGATGTTTGTTCTGTGTCTGGGTGTTTCTATGTATTATAAGTATGTATTTACAAAAAAAAATGTCTATCAGCCATCTAGTTTGGGACTAGAAGGCGTTGTGTTAAGTGTCCGTGAATATTTATTTATTTATTTAGAAAACACACAATGAAACAGTTGAGCTATCTACAAACCGCTGCAACCTATGTATAGATAGCTCAACTGGTACAATCACTGTTTTAAATAAAAAAATCGGCATTGCTGATTTCATTGAAAAGCATGAAAAATACAAGCTGATTAATGTTCAAACCATTATTTTCATGGTTTCTTGTATGGGTCAAAGTACTTAACCAAAATACTAAACGGTTCAACTCACACAAAACAAATAAAGGCTTTTCCATAAAACTGATCCGAACACATGATTTGACCTGAAAACTTTCCACCCCCCTCTCTCTCCCCCCTTAAGCTGCGATTAGCTCCTAAACACACACGTTACGAGTATATTAAAGAGTTTTATACAGGGTGTGAAAATACTACTTCTTTTGGACTTAGTAGTTCTACTTGCGGCCAGTAGAACTACTGGTAGTATTGAGAGTTAGGCCAGTAAGTGGCTTAACTCTAATTAGTAGCGATCTAGTACTGTACTAGATACTAATTAGTTCATAATTTGGTCATTAACTGACAAAATATTGACTATTTTATTCAAAAGCACGTTTAATGGAAAATGTTCATAAGTTTCTACAACTGTTTTTCTCAATGTTGTTTTTTTTTAAATGACTGGTATTCTATATATATATATACATGTGTTTTGCCCTCACTAAAAGCCTCAAGCACTTTACGATAAAGTTGAATGAATGAATGAAAATACTTTATTGTACGTAGGTAGGTACACGTCACAAACTAATATTAGAGACAGATTATATAGAAAATAAGATACAATTACGTAAAAAGGACGGTCTTATCGCTAGGGAGAGATTTCTTCTAGACAACCCCAAGACAAGAGTGGTTTTAGTAGAATACAAAAGTAGGTACTTTAGTTTTCATCAGTAGTTTTCGCACACCCTGTATTGACACTTGGAAAGGTTTTCCGTCTGAGATGTGTTTTATTTGAGTTGTGCGTTTCAAATTTTTTATTGGTGCTTCATAAAGTTCGTGTATCAATGTTTTGGATTTAATCTTCTATTATTGCTTTGGTTTTATCTTGACCGTTCTGAAGCAGGTACCGACTGCCACACTCAGAGACATACCTTATAATATAATCATGGCTAATTGACAAACAGTTTTCTGATTATCTCATTCTGATGTACTGATTTCACTATTTGGATGGGTGACCGTTAATGGCATTTACATCTGCCTCGGAGGGCACTTTAAACTGTTACGATACGTTAGGAGGCCTTAAGGCGGCCTAAAGACTCCATCATCAAAATTCGCCACTTAACTCATACGAATTATTTCTTTTGGTATATATTTTGAGGGTGCTTGTAAGGGTCCCCCTAGGCCCCTAGGCCCTTAAATTTGTTACTGTTGGGTTCTATAAAGGAGGTACTAACTATTGTGTACACAGCACACGTATTTAATGTACAACGAAACAACACGAAGCCTGATTCTATCAGCAATCCATTACTTCCATTATTTCTCTAACAATTTCACAAAACCAATCATTATTTGCGATCTGACGACGAAGGGGATTCCTCCCACTTTAAAGATCTGCTGACGGAAATTGAACTCTATCACAGTTGTGTAAGACTTAAAATGGCTTGCATGCGCATGGCTAGCATATGTGGTAATGGGTTTAACCTGTCTCGAAGAACGTGGGATGCAGTACATTGTCTCACAGAGCACGTCCTCAATGAACTTGATCTATGAAGTACCGAATGCATTGTTATAAGTCGAGGGTCACCGCTTAACATCAAGGAAGCCTAATTCCATGACATTTTCGTAAGAAAGTTTGAAGTTTTCAGTTTTGAGTGTCATTAGAGTAAAATGATAGTAATTTAGTTGGCGTGCTTCTTTTTACTTCCGTCTCTTTCTATCAGCCCGTTGATTGATATGAGCGTAAGGGACGGAAGAACAAGACGATTGTTTGATTTCCGACCACAACGCACTACCTGCCAGTCTACTCAGCAAAACTATATAACAACAATTTTGTAATAATATTTGCATTACATTACGTAGCTAGTATGTGCGTTGTGTGCGGTCGCGCGGATTGTTACCTTCCTGCCGCGCAATGTAACTTAAATTCAAATAAATGTTGTTAATCGTTTTGTAGAGTATACCTCCTTTGTAAACGGGTTACGAATGATGATGGAACCGGTTATCGATGGGTTTCCTTAATAACTTGTACAGGAAATAAGTTACATACAATGTAGTCCGCATATTTCAAGTAGGTAGGTGGTAAGTAGGTATCTGTTTATTAAATTTTGATAATATTTATTTCAATCGGGTTATTATGACTGTATTTGAACAACACAAGATTTTGCAATGCTAAGACGTAGCCAGTGGGGATTTCTGGAAAAAAATGCCCTCTGGGATTTCTTAGTGGGGATTTCTGGAATATACCAACTTTCCCCACCCTTAAAAAAGTTGGTTTAGTTTTCAATTCATTGTGCGGTTCTCGGTTGTCCCACTAGTGGGACTAAACCTGGTGGAACAAATGGGAATTCCCTGAAGACAAAAAAGTCAAATATCATTTTATCATCTCTTATTCAGTAAAATCACGCGGATTATTTAGAATCTAGTTCGTCACGACCCTAAAAGAACGGCCAAGAAAAAGAAAAAAATCAACAAAGCTATGTATTACATAGGTACCTATTCAATTTAATTTTACTTAATTTTAAAACATTTGAGTTAAATTGTATAGAGCACTCTGGTTCGTCCATAATGCAATATTTCTATATCGGGCACCGCGTCCGTTTATTCAGTTCACATGTTACGAATGAAGTATTTCCGCTAAATATTCCGACCCGGGTAGGGTTGCCATGCTTCCGGATCTGAGCGCGCACTCAGAGCCCCAAATCTGTGAATTTGTTTTGACTTCCGACTCGATTATAGCACACGCAAACGCATTCGGAAAGCGAGAAATTTTGTATGAAAAACGGATAAGCACCTCTACTGAGAGGTTTAGGAATTATGCGATTTCCAGTAAAATTTCTCGCTTTGCGAATGCGTTTGCGTATACTCGAGTCGAAAATCAAAACAAATGCACAGACTCGGGGTTCTGAGCGCGTAGGCAGAGTTATGTTGATCGAAACGTATTATATGATCTGTGTCGAAACGAATATCGAAGTTCAAGTCCAAGAGTCCAAGAACCAGATTCCTTTTTTATTAATTGACTTCTTGAGATATTACGGAAGACCTCCCGAGGGCCTTATGCTTAGATCGGCAGAGATTTTGCTGTAATAAGGATTCCAAAATAGTCCCATAATTTTTTTATCAAAATCGGTTCAGTAGTTTAGCAGTTAAATAAGAATTAACTGGAAAAAGCAAATCATTCACGACACGACATTGCTTATTTTGCTTTCCTGTGACTTTTCAGTGCTGTTTACGATCAATAGAATAATCCCAGTGAACCCAACACCATCAGATGATGATGATGATGATGATGATGGCAGTACCCGGAACAAAGTCAAATTGAAGTCAGTTCCTAAAGTTTTTAAACTCATAAATTAAGTTGCTGAAAAAATATTGTCTGATATCCGTCAGGTTGTCAAAACATGGTGACCCTACCCGTGAATTGATGCGTTTGAAAGTGAATATGAAAATGTAGTGAATGTGCCGAGTTGGAGTGCACTCGCGTGTCGAGGCTGCCTCCTCTCCTCACTGATCACTTCACTGATGTGATCGCAAACATTTGCTATTCTATAATAGAGGATTGAAGTGGCAAATTATTTCACCATTTAGTACCACAACTAGAACTCATTCGGGGAAGAACTAGCACATATTTCTATCGCACAGTGATGCTCGCATTGCTGTGCTGCGGTTTGAAGGGTATGGGTGCCGGTACTATTACACGCACATGACACTTCACAACGTTTGTCTCAGAACGGGGGAAGCAGTGCGACGTCGGACAGAGCACGCCCTTAGTGGACGTGCTCAGTGAGGCATTGTTATATGCAGAGTATTGCAGAGGTTTTTTCTTTACATGACTAGCTTGGTCCATTCCTAATTCTCTATAGTGTATAATAATATGCCAAGTTCTGGATGTCGACCAACATAAATAATGAATATTTTATTTTGATAGATTACATCACTTGTTTAAAAAATTCTGTCGTTATGTGAGAGGTTTCCGGCCAAACTTCTTCAGGCAGTTTCACTCAATAGTTTCAAACAATAAACTACAAGGCAGCACTTTGATCAGATAGGCGGCCTTATCGCCGTTCCATCTTCCAGTTACGTGAGTGTTTCGGATGATTCGTATCTTTTCGAGAACTTTCTACAGTAAGTTTATTTAAAGTTTGGAACGAACGAGCGAAGTTTTGAAATTATTTTTGTTTTTAACCGGAAATCCGGTCCTGTTTAACTGGTATTTCGAAGTCAAATCAATACTTTTTATCCAGGTAAATCAAAAGGATCAGAAATGTCATAGTGACTCGAGGTGAATTTAGGTGAGTATGCAATTGACCTAGATTCACCTCACAGTCTAAAGTTTGTCTTTAAATCCCTTCATAGGAGAATTATTACAAGACGCATCTACCTGGACTTGATTGTGACTACCCTCAGTAAAATTCTACAGGTAAATCCTAATGGCTAATAGTGTATTGAAAAACCATCAGAATAAATGACTGTAAAAGCTTTTTTTACATTAGAAAGTAATTAAAAATGTAATAAAAGTTACCAACTTGTCCGCGAATTAATTCCTGCTATTTTGTATTGTTTCCAAGAGCATTGCAGTCACTGGAGACAGATGGACGCTAAAATATAAACAACGCAAAATAATATTTTTACCATTTACCATTTGCTTTACCATTTGCCTTGGTAGAGTATGAGAAATGGCACGTAATGAGAATGTTTTTGGATTAATCATCAACCATGAATTAAGTTTGAAACACTTATTATTTTGCGACAATTTTCTATTATGAATATAATGTGAAAAGTGTGAAAACATTGAAATCTGGTGGGAACTTGTCTTTTCAGGTAAAATGACAATTAAGGTTTCTTGAAAAATGCCTATTGGTAAAAATTCCGCGCACGTAATTGTTCCAGATTCGTTCTTCTTAAAGTAACCACGTCAAAGTCAAATACTTTATTCAGTAAAAAAAATCATAAGGATAATTTACAATCGTGTTAAAACTAGGTGATTCTAGGTGCCAGTTCCTCAAAACCAGAACATAGAAGTATGATCAACCAATGATTATAGTAATATTGGATTAGTTCGTGTCGATTTCTGCCTGTTCGTTTTCTTGTCCAGTGTATGAACGGTTCTAGGTAGAGGCGTAGCACTTCGTAGCGCTCTCGTAGCTCTGTCGTAGCTCTCTCGTAGAGGGTACTACAAGATTTGCATTGTCCTCATTCCTTACATTGAATCTGCATAGTTTTAATTGAATTGTTGGCTTTTTGCCGCATTTCGAGGTCTTTCGTTACATTCTCTTGTAATGTTTGTATTCTTGGCTTTGCGAATATATTTGCAGGAAATCTCAAACGAACCATCTACACTATTCCCACTAGTTACATTGCTCAGAATATTGAATTACATTATTGCTAGTTCTATTGATGAAGCGAGTGATTTTTAATTGAAAGGTGGAAATTTTGAAATCAAGGAGACAGCTCAAAGAGGATTTTGAGACTAACCTGGACTTTTCGTCCCAGATTACATGTATAGTGTTAGTCTCTTAAGCGGATTTTTTTTTAAATTAAAACATTGCAAGTTATTTCAACTGTTAGAAAACAGAAACTAATCCATGAGCGATGAAAATTAATTCCGTAACAAATCCGTGCGTTTGTGTAATTATCAGTAAATCCTCTAAATGGCTAATGGTCATACAATAATATTGACTTAGTTTGATTTACTAATGTTTGTTCCACTGTTTTAGTTTATACGCTGTAAATTATGAATTTACTATTCTTGTTTAAAATTTAAATTTATTAGTATGTATTGATTCGGGGGGGCAATCGTTGTCTCATAAAAACCGGCCAGGTTTAAGCCTGGCAGGTATTCTGAGCGGTTTTCATACTAAATTATAGGTATTCTGTGACTAAATAGTGACATTAGCGCGTTTCAGCGCGTTTTTTGCCGTCAAAAGCTTCTTGTTTTCGTATATCTGTGGCCACGTCGCTTGAGATTATGCTGGACAGCGAGAGCAGCTCAGAGCTTATGATCAGGTGGCAGCACTAGTGTCTTCTAACTACAAGATACGTTTCTTTGCATACCTAAGTGTTACATTTTGGTCTCAACATTAAGACCACCTTAAGGTGCGAGTTCGAATTCCGGTAGTAATGAGTATTTCTGTTGGAACTCGTGCTAGCCTGTACTCTGTACAGTCAGTTCAACAAATCGAACAATCAGTGGTACAGTTTAGTCCAACCCTGATTCTAGATCACATGATTCGGCAAATATTCATATTTCAATATCTTCTACCGAGTATATGTGTACAAAAAGTTTATTTGCGCTATGATTTATTTTTACCGCGGCTATCCTCTAAACGTCACTATGTAATAACAATTTCAGATGAGAATATTTTTTTGTTTCATACTTTTAGAGCGTGAGTTTCAGTACTCGGGTTTGAGTTCTTGAACTTATTTTTTTGTGTTTTCCGTCAAATATCGTGTTTTTTTGACATAAATAAGTACCTTTTAAACAATACTATCATTGCATCGTATCTTTACACTTGTTTATTATTTATAAAAAGAACTACTTATTATTCAAAACTACTTTCCAACCTTTTCCAATGTTTTTCTTTTGTGTTCAAACTGAAAAAACCTTACATTATTCAATGTAACTTCTTTTTTTGTATTTCCGAATCGACCGGTCGCGAATCCCCCGACAGTCGAACAAATGCTACTATTGTGTAGGACACAAAGCGTACTCGACCAATTACTCGTCGACAATACCCATTCAATTAGCTACGTTTGGACATTCTGGATGTTTCTAAATACGATATTGATAATTATGTATCAATTAGGCTGGTACGTATGTACCTACCCTCGTGACCGACCACACTGTATTAGATACCAGTAGGTTAGCTGGTAGATAATGCTTAATCGCATTAAGCTCACCGTCCTTTGTACGGTTTTATATAATGTGCAATATCATTTTTTTTTTAATGATGGAAAAAGCCTATGGCTCTCTTGAGGTTAGGTGGTAGCCATTGCTTAATGGAAATACATCAAACTGTCGGTCCCAGCTCTAGCAGTCATTAAGCTATGACGGAGGCCTTAAGGCGGCCTCAAAACTATATCAACAGAGTTACCATACGAGCTTGCTTGCTAATAGAAATAATAAGTTAGCATCCATTTTAAACATAATTATAGCTAGTTACACGCTGAAAAAATGTCTCACAGTGATGGACGTGTCATGCCTCTCAGGGCACGTCCTAGATGGATATGCCCGGTGAGGCAATGCATTGTTATAGGTAGAGGTTATTTGGCATCAAGTGATCAATCTACCAGTTCCATTGAAAAAATAATGAAAAAATCTTTTTTGAAATTGTTTAACCGAAGTGTAAAGTTGTAACAAAAGTACATATATACTTATAAGGGGTTGTTTTCACTAGTGCGTGTGTTAGTAAAAACGGCCTTAGAATAAGGCAAGCCTTGATATCAAAATTGTAGGTAGATACCTAAATGGATCACATGAATCACTTTGAATAGCGTAAGTAGGTGAGATCTCAGATAGTGAGCAAGTTGGCCTCTCCATCGCGAGTTCGATTAGATCGCCGAACAGATAGTTCGCACTCCGACACCGAGTGGTGTGAGCCATACGCGGTAGCGATTTCACTTTACACAACAAAATGGCGTCTGATCACGTGATGCCTGAAATACTTTTATTTTCGCTTGGAAACTCGAAATACGATGACAAAACATTCTGCGATCGGTTTTTACATCAATCTGGTCATTACCAGATGCCAGAAACAAAAAAGAATGATGACTAACAGTAAACAGTAACAGGTAAACTTAGTTTCACTTATAAAGTTCCATCACTTTTTGATTATTTTTCTAGGTTTCCTAGGTTAATTATGTTGAAATTCTACGCCTTAGCTAAGTCACTTGACTGCCATTGTTGTTGAACCAGTGTGGTGAAAGAATGAGCCAGACTAGACCCTGTGTTACTGGATCTAGCTGATACAAGAGTGCACCACCTAGAGGTTTCTTTCTCTCATTCTATTAACAGGCAAGAAGAAGAAGACTTGACTAAGTCTTCGTCTTCTTATGACTTGGACCACTTTCATAGTTCGCGTGTCGGTCGACTTAATCGTCTGCAGGCGAGGCTCTGCTGTTTGTGACGTCATTAGCATACCATCCACCTCCTCGAGTCAACAACTTTCATATTAAGTTTACTTCAATCTGTGAGCATTAGTCCATCGGTAATGGATGGAATCATGAAACTAGTAATATTAGGACGTGTCTTTGACTACCCTTTTAGAATAAAACTTTTCTAAGCTAAGGAAATAAATCCAAACTAATAAATCGCGTTTGATGAAATTTGTATGGGACCAATCTAGTAAAATCCTTTCAGATAAAAAAAACATTACGAAGTTCTAAGAAGGTACATAAAAAATGCAACCGAATTAAGAACCTCCTCCTTTTTTGAAGTTGGTTAAAAACAGATACGACTAAATTATTTGCGTGGAATATATCAACATAATTATATTCTGAGATTCTGAAGAGTTCAAAGTAATTTTAGCTTTCCTAGAAAGTAGAACAAAGAAGACAAAAATAAAGTTACGTATTCATTTTGATGTTTTTGACGTACTTTTTGAAGCAGTTTCGAGTATTTCTAGTTGTTCTATATTTAGTGTTTGTAGTAGGTCGTGTAGGTACCCTCTTATCATACAACTTCAAATATTGAGATCTCATTTGATATCTATTTTAGTTAGATTTGAAGAGTTACGTAGAAGTAATACTATAGGTATTCATTTGCACATTTTCGTTCAAACTAAAATGAATAATGCCTTGAAATAATTTTAAAGTCGATTGCTGTGAAATTGGCAATTATTCTGTTGCAATGATTAAGTGGCTCATAGTGGCCGTGGCGACACTGTACGGAACAGTAAGTACTTACATTGTAACTAGAATTGTTAAAGAAAATGGTGATGGAAAACACCGGTAAACTGTCTCTGCAGCGATGGACTAGACGGCTGGAGGAACCAACTGCAATGTTTGGACGTGCGTTTGACTACCCCATTAGTAAGCCTCGAGAGTTATAACTGGATTTGCCTCTGATTACTCCCTTAGTCTTCAGTATAGAGATCAGAGGGTCAATTATTTTAATTAAATCTAGGAAATATCAAGGTTTTGTTAGGATGTTATAAAAGTCACAAAATGGCAGCCAAAGCACAGAATATTTTTAAATACAGATCAATAAGATATTTTTACTAGTTTTTATTAAGAGAACTACACGTCCATTAATTAAAATTCAGTGGGTATCGTTATTTTATTTTTACAATTATTTTTATCAACTTCAAATCAACTCTTTGAACATTTTAATGACTTTTCTCTTTGACTCTTTCCGAGAAAATCACAATTGAGTCAAAAAGTATTTATTTTCATGACTATTACGTACCTATTTGTATTTATATTTATTGCAGAAATGCACAGAAACGCACATTGTCGACATCGATGCAGATTTCAACAAAATTAGATCTGATGATGACTTGGCCGACTATGTAAGTACCTAGGTACTACAAATCAGTGGTGCTTCTAAAACACATAAATATACGGAGTTCTATTACCATACTAAAGAATTCACCTATTAAAAACACTACGGATTCTGTTGCTCTCAAACGGTGAAGGAAAACATCGCGAGGAAACCCTTGGCTTAATCGACAAGCAATCTGCATGATAAAACCAAAACTGAGTATGTATCTATGCATGCATGTGTGTTCCTTGGTTCCAGGTGTCTGAGATCCTGGATCGCCTGAAGACGTTCAAGATACCAGTGCATCCTCGCATCCGGCTGTTCTACCAGCTGCTGAAGAAGGGCATGGGGCAGTACGCAGACCAGACCTCGGACACCATCTTTGTACCTTACAAATACAATGTTGTGAAATAACCACTTGATATTATTATATTTAACTGTTCTTATTTTTGTTTTAATATGTACCTATTTACTCGCGTCGTGTCGGTGGAAGTGTGAATCTTGCACATTTGCCGATACCGATACGACACAACGACATATCAGTTTCTACAACAAAATATGTTGAACTTAAATAATACCGCGTGCACACTATGCCCATGCAGCTGCCGGCATTAATGCCGCGGACTTATTGCCACAGCAACTGCATCGCCAAGTTCATGCCCTGGCTCCTTAGTGAGAATAAAGGCGATGTTGCTGTGGCAATAAGTCCGCGGCATTAATGCCGGCAGCGGCATGGGCATAGTGTGCACGCGGTATAACGTAAGTTTCAGTCAAGTCTTTATAAACGCTTTGATTTAAAGCTATGTCACTCATTTATTTAATTATATTTTGCTTAAAAATTGTTTACCTGACTGTACAATGCAGCTGTTTTTAATGTTGTCCGAATCGTCACAACAAAAATGATTAAAATCAAAAGTGACAATTGGGACAATTTTGTCCGTATATTTTGTCCGAATCGTCACTAAGTCATTTTATTTAATAACTAGTACGGTGATAAACCAATTACACTAATTACTTATAACAGACACATTCAATTATATAACTGTATATACAATTAATTATACACACAAATTTACAAGGCATTAAAGCTGTTATGAATTATCAAAAGATATATTTTAGTTTTCTACAATAGCTTGTATAGATATTATGATACTTAACTAGGAATCTCACTCGGTCTAGCCTGCTAGGTACGTACAGAGTTGGTTGATGGCTCGAAACAAAAAGCTTCATATTTTTGACATGAAAATTTCTGAGTTTCATTGTGTTATTTCTCACATTACAGCGATGATGTGTAGATAAAATGTTTTGTGTATAATTACCGCTGTTTCCAAATATTTTAATAAGCTGCGCTCCCAAATATGAGCAGGAATTCACTGGAATTCATATTCGAAAGCAGAGGCCTTATTCATAAGAGTTCGTCCATTTTGATCGGACATTATGTTGTAAATGTCACATTGTAGCCTAACTAAATAATAGCCAAGACGTATTTTTTGTCAGTTCGGACACCGTGAGATAAAATACTCTAAGCTATGTTATTTTATTATTTAGCATTGTACCGAGTGTAAAAATATGTTAAAGTCTGTAGCCATAGGTAAGCGAAGTCATAAAAAGAGTGTAACTCTTTGTCAGCGTCTATTTTTCATCAAGAGGAGAGTGAATAGTTTTTTTCTAGACAAATGTTTTCTTCTAGACACCGTCGACCGCATCATCGCTTAACATCAGGTGAGACTGTAGTAAAACGTTTGCCTATAATGTGTAAAAAAAATATTGACAGCTTACATACTTGTTGAATGACTTGACTTGACTATACAATTATATGAATCACTTGACAGTTGACATTGGCAAAATGATCTATCGCTCGTAGCCATAAATAAAGAAGAAGATGTATTTTGCTAAACCCATTGGCTATCATTACGCTAACCAAGGTTAAACCGCGTTTATGAATAGGGTCGTATGTGCAGATGTTCCGAATAGTTTTCCGAGTTTGTCGGCACACTGGTCTAGCTTACTACATGACTAGGTCTGCTTTCATGAAACGATCCTAGTTCGCAGCTGGTTGGTTATTGCCTAGAATAAAATCAATAGTTTTAACTTTAACAAGTATTTTTTATGAAAGTTCACTGAACTAGTAGATGACCTTAGTTCATGTTGTAAGAAAGAAAAGAAAACCATTTATTCAAACCACCATTTAAAACAATGCAAAACCTCTTCTCAGAGTTTATGTATTTAACTAATGACATTGTACACAAAATAAATGAATATGCTTATAACAATTACATTACCTCAGAAAGCACTACCAACTTCAGGTGTCTTATTCAGTCACGACGGAGGCCTTAACGCGGCCTAAAAACTGCGTCACTAGAGTTGGCCACTAAACTCATATACGAGCTTGCTTGCTTGCTAGGTGTCATAATAATAAATAATAATAAATATTCACGGACACTTAACACAACGCCTTCTAGTCCCAAACTAAGCAAAGCTTGTACGATAAGGTGGGCCATCTGACTTCACATTGGACCGCTTCCATGTTTCGGAGGGCACGTTAAACTGTCTCGGCACTAGCAGTCGTTACGTCAGGATGGAGGCCTTAGGGCGGCCTACAAAATTTGTTAGCAGAGTTGGTCACTCATACTTTACTTTTTTTATTACAAACATGGAACAGCGTTCACCAATTTTATTATAACCAACAAACACCTGTATTGTGCTCCAAAATACCTTCGTATTGGTTTGTAGGTAGGATGCGGGTAGTTCTCAAACAACGCGTGTAATAAGGACGCAGAGTGCCCACTCAGGGATCCGCGGGTACGAAACAATAGCGAGGGGCAGGCACGGACTCAGGATATGCGTTTGGACCAGGGGGGCAATCGTTATCTCATAAAAACCTGGTTTAAGCCTGGCAGGTTGTCTGAACTGTTTTCATACTAAATCATAGGTATTCTGTGACTAAATAGTGATATTCAGCGCGTTTCAGCGCGTTTTTTGCCGTCAAAAGCTTCTTGTTTTCGTATATCTGTAGCCACGTCGCTTGACATTATGCTGGGCAGCGAAAGCAGTTCAGAGCTTACGAAATTCCCTCACCTTATTAATTGGAGATAAAAGTCAACTTACACTCATAGGTACAGTCAGCATCATCAGTAAATGCTTAATGGTAAAGTTTCAAAAATGTTTTATGACTCAAAACTAGGAACTTACATAGTCTTTTACGAAGTAAAAAATAACCTAAAAGTAATTTAAGGTAAAAATTTGTGATTATAGCCAACAGTAGGTACACAGTTTCAAAACACTGAAAAAGTGATTTACTTTGGGTGTTAGCTAAAGGTGGCTCATTCCAGCTTTCCCCTGCGTCAGTCCCCTGCGTGGAGTATTTCTGGAACTTTTGTCTAATGATCCCCTTAGCGACCTCAGTGACTGCCGGCAGGGGAAAACTGGAATAAAATACCCGAAATCCTCTTAGGTGTCCATTTACACCGCTTGGTACAGGTACATTGTGGCGAGTTACCTTTATTTATGACCCCTGAGTTGGTCCCCGACTCCGTTCAGTGTATCGCCTAGTTGTTCCGTCGCTGCGTTTTGCTTAGATTTGAGTTCACTTGATAAGGGTTCCCTACATTTGAATAGAAATGCCTTTTCAATAAAATACAATTGTCGAGCAAACATTCCACTCGGTCAACGACATTCTCAACGAGACGGCTTCTAAAGTACCGCTTACTAACTACCCTCGTTTGTTGAATTTCCGAACAAAATATGTAGGTGGATGACAAATGCATGTTTTCAATAAAAATAATGTTTACAATATTAATTGGTCGTTACTGTTGGATGAACCTAATCCCAGTCTTCTAGCTTTCTTTCTGTGTTCTGTGCTTTTAGCAGTGGTATCTACTTGCATTGCAGTTACTGTATATACTAGTACTAGCCGTCGCCCGCGGCGTTGCTCGCGTTCTACACTTTAGAGTGTGACGTTTCAAAATTCCTTTCTTAGTGCACCCCTACACTATATAAGGATACTACCCTCCAAATTTCATACCTCTAGGACGTATGGTTTAGGCTGTGCGTTGATTCTCTGTCAGCTTCAAAAGAGTTTTATATATATTGATTAAACAAAACTATAACTTTTGAATCTGTTAAAGCAAACAAACGCACAGAATAATGGTGTGTAAGTCCCCGTGACGTTCTTGAGAATCGTCCTCCATCTGAAGGTAAGTTTTGTTAACTTATGGACTAACTCTACTGAGAGTTTATTAAGGGAGTACTATTAAATAGTAGGTATATTATTTAGGTTTCCTAGTTTCAAAGTAAGGCAATGAGAACCTTATGTGACCTAATGCCTAGCTTTAGACCTAAAATCTTACAAAGTCCGCGCATTCGCTGGCAGCACAGTATATTATTTCCAAGTGAAAATCTTCCGACATAGGAGGATAGGTAGGAATAGGTAGGGTGTTGAAACAGCCAGTACTTAGCGTGTTGATAAATAGCATACAATTTAGCGATGTCTGTAGTAGGGACAGTCGACGTGAAAATAGGTGGCTGTTCAATAAAAGTTTTATTTTTTGTAACAAATTGAAAGTGAAGATTAGTTATTTTTGGTTCTTTTATTAAAAAAACCAAGATATTTATGCTCTGTCAGTTCTTCTAGTCTAGGCCTTGCAATAGCTAGCCTAGACTCTCCTAGTTTTATGAACCTTTCCAAAGCGATCCTTATGATTCACTAGCTTCCGCCCGCGACTTCGTCCGCGTCCCGATTGATCCTATTGATTAGCCAGGTTACGAACTATTAAAGGTACTCCAAGTATCATCCCAATCGGACTAGCAGTTGTAGAAGAAGATTGAAACACAAACATCTAAACATCCAAATATTCAAATACTTATCTAAAGTTTTGTGGGATACTGGGATGGGATAGGGAAGGGCTTCACCAATCTAGGTTTGACCAAATACCTTCTTAGTATGTTTTCAATTAGCGACTTAACTGGATGTTTGTTTATGTGATTAGTACGCTGAGTGTACTCGGGGGTCGCAGATGTGTAACCGCGGGCTGCCGCAAACATCATCATGTTTGCAGTCGCGGGTTTGACGCGCGTCGGATTATATTAATGCCTGTCGGGATTATCTAATGTTATTAATGATCGCCCTAACGCTAATAGGTATGTATTCATCATCATCAACCTATATCGGTCCACTGGCTGGACGTAGGTCTCTCCCAAGACGCTCTGAGTCCAATCTTCGGCTCTTCTCATCCAGTGTTTGCCAGCTACATGTCTCAGATCGTCGCCCCACCTAGCCGGGGGGCGTCCTACACAAGTTGAAAGTCGCGCAGCGAGCTTTGGAGAGAGCTAGGTATGCTCGGAGTTTCTCTGAAGGACAGAATCCGAAATGAGGTTATCCGACAAAGAACTAAGGTGCTCGACATAGCTCAGAGGATTAGCAAGCTGAAGTGGCAGTAGACCGGCCATGTCCGCCGTAGAACCGACAATAGGCAAGCGTATACCTAAGTATTAATTTTAGTATATTTTTAGTAGACGCGAGTGATCACAACAGTTGTATTGTCCAGGCATAGCTTCTAGTGCGTCTGCAGCCATTGTGCTCGTTGGACTTGTAATTGTAAATCCAGTGTTCGTGGATCATAAGTGGTCGTCCGCATTCATTGTTATTACATTAGTACCGGCATTGCAATACCACGGAGCACAAACACTACAGAGCAACCGCTTACTTTGAATTATTAATGCTAAGTATTGATGTTTAGAGCCATCCTTGGGTCGGGATGTATGTGATGTGTTGTTGGAACACTGACTTCAGCAGACAACCAGCGCTGCTGTATGGCAACATACCGTACTTTATTATTTTAGTTTTAAGTTAACTTTTTAGCTGTTTCTTTTTACATAATATTATGGTGGTTTGATTAAATGTTTATCTGTCTATCATTGAGACGCAGTTTTTAAAACTCTAATTTTGTAGGGATACGGCTGCGAGGAAAATAACTTTCTATTATTATTATACTTTTAAGCATCAATGAAATTCGAAAGCCTAGGCTAGTGAAATAAACAATTTAAATTTGAATTTGTGACAGAGAGTACATTTCAGTACAATTGTTCTCATGAGCGCAGTAGGTGTGACTTGCCGCAACTGTTGCTCTGTAAGTTTTTTACTCTGTGTCCATAATACGTTGAAATCGGCGTTGCAATCACCACACGCGGTGGATTCCGACGATTTCTGCGTAGAATTGTAGGAATTACTTCTATTCTGCGGTAGGAGTGCGGTTAGCGGCGGCAATGGCGCATGGCGGTCTAATGCCGATACTTATGTCGTGGGAACGGTGGTTAGCGATCGGATTGTATCGATCACGATTAAAACTGAGGCTTGAGTTCTTCCTACGCTGACGTCGGTCGCGGATGTCGCGCGTCGGTCGCGCGCACTGTTGTTCGAGAAGTATCGCTGACTACAACGTCGAAGTGCGGTGCCTCATAGAATAGAGGGTTCATATTGTTCGCTCGACCGACAACGGACTGCGACCGACGTCAGCGTAGGAAGAGTTGCCAGTTGGCAAGTTGGAATAGAGATGCTCAATCATTATATAGGTATTTTCTGATATGTTTGCAAGCAAAAGTAGGTATCAAAAAACATCGAGTATCATACTTAGTAGTAGATATGAACATACAAAGTAAAGTGTAGGTGACGCGATGCGTTTATAAAATGCATCTCGGCGCGACCCTCGCTCGGGTTACACACGCGGTAACTAGAGATATGGGCTTTTTATGAGCATTTACATCACAATCTTACACCATAATAATCTTACATCTTTGTGGTCAATCCGGCTCGAAGGACCATAAAAATGATGGTTATTACCCTAAAGCTTGATGATAGTGATTTGATTATGATAATTGATAAGAGAGATAAAATGATTAACTGATTTATTGATATTGATTACTGATGACACGAGACGACGCGACGGTCAAAAGCTCAGGTAAGTATAAACATGCACCCCATGTAAAGGAGCTAAATACATAAAATGTATTATATTAGGCTCTATTGGTGCACCAGCGTGACTTGTGTTCGGTATCATGTCAGTATCACTAGTACGTGTTAGTTTCTCAGATTTTTCAATATCAGCGTTGTTATAAACTGAAAGTGTGCCAAGTCCCGACTCGCAGTGGTTGCTAAGCAGGTTGACGGTAAATGTGTTTATATGCGACGGAACACGGCGTCACGTAGATGTACCTATGTACGTAGTGTACGTACTCTACATAATATATAATGTGATTTGTTCCAACTCGATGTTTAGTTTTATGTTAAAAATCTAACGCTAGAGCGCGAGTTTTATGAAAGTTCTTTAACATAAGTTTGAATGCAGATTGTTATTTTGAGCAGTTATTCGTTTGCATCATCTCCTTACAATTACATTACAGCAGGAATGTCCACTGAAGATGATCTCTATGTGGCATTGCATTCCAAGACGGCGGCGGTAGCTGTGTGTCTTATTGAACACAAGTCGTAACAAAGACGTGCTCTATGTGGTATTGCAATGCGTACTGCATAGGTACTGCTCTAATGCATAGGTACTGCTCTAAGATGTAGCTGTGTGGTGTCGCAAGCTATTGAATACGTTCTCAGAAGATGTCTCTACAGTTCTACACCCTGTATTAACTAGACGGCAATTATGAGAATTAATTGCTTTGTCTAGGAGCAAGTTCAATTAAATTATAGTTAGTGCATTCACAACCAGTCGATATGGAGGAGAGTCGAGCGGACAAACAAAACTTATCTTATCAAAGTTTGCTGCGACTAATTCACACCAATATCAACTAGAGCTATTCCATGTATGCAACCGTCAGTCAACTGCACCGCAACCGCACCGCAACCGCTCCGCAACCGTCACGTACTGTCGCGGAGGTGTGAACATTATTACGCTAGAGACAGTACAGTCGCGTACAAATTGAAATAAACAGTGATTTCGGAAACGTGTGAGGAATACTAAAACTATGACGTAGGAAACATTTACACTGATCTGTAACCAGAGTCTGAACATACCTACTAAGCTATTAAATTATAGCCGAACTTGAGAATCTATAAGTGCCGATGGATTGTGGTTGTGAAGGCGAACGAGCGACGAAGCCCCTTGCTGGCCTTTGCTTGCTTTCGTTCAACCTATCCGCTGTTGGCATTTTAAACTTATCTTATCCGAATATCATTCATCGTATCTACGGTTTGAGATGCAATCATATCTAAAACAAAATCTGTTCGCAAGTTTACAAATAATTATTATCAAATCAATTTGATTACGATATCTGATGTCAATAAATAAAAATATATACCAAATTGAACCATTTTGTCGCATAAAATGGTAATTTTATTACTTTCAAAGAAAAAAATCTTAACTTTCTTAAATCTTAACTTGTTTTTACTTAACCGTTGTGAGGCAGAAGGATCTGATGGAACGGAGTAGAATAGGACTAAGCTCAACGGTTTAGAAATAATATTTATTATTGTTGTGGGTTAGTATCAATTATTTTCATTGTATCTAGCCAATAAATAAATATGTATGTACAATAATTTTGAATAAGGATGTAGTGTTACTACCTACCTACTTAGTTATTGGTTACCTAAGGTAAGTAGGTGTCATACGTATCATACTAATGGTATTGTGTTTACTATATTGTTATGCTTTTTTATGACCCGCAAACTGATTGACAAGAAGGTTATCTTCTGAACGAATGATATAATTATCACTATCACTGTTTTAGTTTACAAAAATTAAGCAGCCAGAGTTCACAAAGAGAGTGTAGTAGACGTGTCGTGCGTGTTAGGTAGCATATTAATTAAATTGTGGTACATAAAGTGATCTATGGTTTTTACTGTAAGTAATTGCTTATAAATCGTTTTTTTAAACAATTTTTACATTTTGAATTAATGAATTAAATAAAAAAGTTGATTTACAGAAAAAATTGTATATCTATGTTAATGCTTGTTCGAGTTAATCGAACACGCAGCGATAATGCACAATTTGGCTGCGTCTGCAGTTGAATGCACCTTATAAGAGCGTTTACCTAAATTCACCAGTTCGCGACTGAACGTATTACCGAGAGCGCGGGCTCAGTACCATCTAACCATTAACCAATTAGTTTAACCAACAAGTCCGTCGGTTAAGTGATTTTATTATTATAATTCATTTACTTTGATAGTGACTTTTACTGACTAATAAATACCTACCATAAATTCAAAGAGACTTGGATTTGGGGAGACCAGACCACACCCGGAACAAGTTACTCTTTTCAATGCTGTAACAGGTATTTTATTAAAAGCATTTTTTTATAGAAATTTTGAATAAAACGTCAGAAAACTGTATTTATTTCGAAGCGGCTCCTCTTGCCCATGTTCCTCTTTGAAGCGTGGTATAAATAGTGACTCACTTTCGATCGACAACAGTCACAGGAGCAGAAGACAAATAACTTGGTGAGAGATTATTTACTTTTAATTTATGTACATTTGTTGCTTGCCGTCCAGCAGACCGGAAGACTTTTATCTACCTAACTGAATAGAAGTAAAGTGGAATTTATATCTTTTGACCAAAGATTTTTTGTTCTCATTTATTTTAAAGTTAACCGCGATAACTGTAGAGATGCATAATTTGCATATAATCTTACACTTGTTGCTCATTCTACTAAGTATTATGTTTTTTTGTTCACGATGTTTCTACTAAACATTGATTTCAATGAAGAACGTATCTGTTAAACATGCAGTTGCAGTGCAGTGATGGCAGGTTACTCAGCGGCCGCAGTCTTGGCCGTAAAAGCATTGCAAGTGGTGTTGGCGTCATTGCAGGACTACCTCGGCTTTGGAGCCTACCTCTGCCCAGTTAGTGCGGACGTCGAAAGTGTCAGTAAGTTATCATTTTTGTTCTTCTCCTAGTTTTTAGCTCTCTCCGTCTTCTAGTTCAGATATTCATCTACATTAAAATTATTATTATAGAATACCTACTATTATAAAATACTTTAAGTATATACTAGCGTTTGTCCCAACAGTATTAACGACCAACCCAATACCAGAACCAGTGGTCCCAGTTCTGAACCTTGTGGGACACCTCCTTTGGTATTCAGTGCTTCAGATTTTGTAATAACTTCTTGTAGGCTAATAATGCTAATCATAACTAATCACTTTCTGTTAAGTAAGATAAGATAAGATTTTATGAGATACAAACAGCCCAATCTTCTAAGCAATCGATATAATCATGAGCGATCGTATCAAAAGCTGAAAAAAAATCCAAAAATAGAATAGAGAGATTCAATAGAATAGATAGAACATCGTTCAATAAATAGTTGTTTTCATTTACCGGTACCTACTTTCTCATAGATTCAGTAGTTTCGGCTACCAGGTGGCACTAAGCCTCTGGTGAGTGGTTAGATATATATAGCTGATTTATCGTTATGAGATTTATCTTGCGGTAAAAGTCAATAACATACTTACTTCAGAACCAATATAATATAGTATTGATCAGTATCATTAACATTTAAAACATTTTGACTATAGTTGCAAATGGCCCATTCGACCACATCATCATCGGCGCTGGCAGTGCCGGATCAGTGCTGGCATACAGACTCGCAGAAACCAACTCAAAAATACTGGTGCTGGAGGAAGGGGGCTGTCCACCTATGGAGTCTATGGTAAGTATCAAAAAACCAAATAACCAACAAAAAAACAAGCAAGGTAAAATAATATATACTCGACCACCTAGGTGTAAATACTTTTATTATAATTTTTTTCAGTATCCTGGGCTCTTTACCTTACTGCCCTATTCGGCTGTCGATCGCCAGATGAACATCTACAACGACAGCTACTCCTGTCAGAACCTCAAGCCAGGTATCATCACTGCAGCCAAAATGCTGGGAGGCACCAGCGGGCTTGACCATATGATGTACATTTCACCGTTTGCAAGTGACTACAACAGTTGGGGTATTTCTGCCAATGATCCCAGTTGGAGTTTCCCTGACTTTGCCAAATACTTCGCCAAAGGAGAGAGCGTACAGGACTCGGGCGTCTTAGAGCAGAACTCGACCTTGCATGGAACCAACGGCCCTCAGATACTCACAAAGCAGGACAGTTCCTCAATGAAGAGCATCGTAGACGCTCTTGTTGAAATGGGTTCTGATTATGTGAGTGATGCTGCAGGAGCTTGCCACGTGAACGATCCTTTACTTGGCGTTGGAGATGCATGTAATAGACAGAGACAGAGCGGCGTCGTGTCTTATCTCAGCAAGATTATCAACAGCAAAAAGGTGACATTTATCACTGGTGCAACCGTCACTAAAATTAACTTCAATGGCACTACAGCAACAGGAGTACAGTTCACTTACGGTGATATAATATACAGTATTGATGCGACCAAGAACGTCATTCTTTCAGCGGGAGCTATCAAATCTCCTCAGCTACTCATGGTTTCTGGAATCGGAGACGCTGCAATTTTAAGTGAATTAGAAATACCAGTCGTTGTCAACAACCCGCATGTTGGCAAGCATCTTAAAGATCACGTCGGGATGATAGTGTCTTACGGTATGGAAAACAGTACGAATACTGCACCAGCTGCAAACCCAAGCCTGTTTCCCGTGGATATGGTGACCAACTACGCCGCTTCATCTTGCAACAGAACTGTTACCGACCAGGAGATCATTATACGATTTCCTCCGAACTCCAGTGGTTTCCTTCAGCTCTGTAGTATCGGTTTCAAGTATCTAGATAACATCTGCGATGCAATGTACGAGTACAATATCAATAGATACCTCATGACTGTAATTATAAACCTCTCAAAGCCTGCATCAGAAGGCTATATAGTTCCTAAAACGGCCAGTATCAGGGACGACCCACTAATAGTTTTGAATCTTTTAGGCAACAAAACTGACGTGGATCTTTTTGCTGAGCGTGCAATGGCATTTAACGAGATTCTAAATACCACAGTGTTTAAAGAACTAGGAGTTGAGATGGTGGATGTGGGTGTATGTTCAGACCTGACCAAAGGTTCCTTAGAATACTGGAAATGCTACAGCATCCAGATGTCTTCCACCATGTGGCATTACAGTGGCACTTGTGCAATGGGAACGGTGGTAGATTCGAGTTTGACGGTCATCGGTACGCATAACCTGAAGGTTGTGGATGCTTCTGTGTTTCCTGAGATCCCTAGTGCCAATATTATGTCTTCTGTGAGGGCTGTAGCCGAGAAAGCCGCTGATATCATCAAGCAGGAGAGTATCGATTGATTGTAAATCCAGTAGATTTTAAGTAGTTATCTACTATCTACCTATGTACTTATTGATACCTAAAGATTTATATTTTGTTATGTTTGTTTTTATCAATGTCATTCTCATAGTATTTGTTAATTATGGGGAAAGGAAGGTGGCCAAGTAAAATAAAATTGAAAATTATTTTACACCAAAATCTATTTTTTCCTCTGTCACCTCAAAAACTCTATAATTTTTTTCTACTCCGCCATCCGTCACTCGCATATCAAAGGAGGTTAGCATCGTCTACAGTATTCATGGATATGAATCATGTTCTGTGAGACTTCCTCCTATGCTGACGTCGGACGCGGACGTCGTACGAACTGACCGCTCTATGAGGCGTCATCAGAGCCCTGAGTCTATGTCCGTGTTGTGTTTTCTTGCTATTTTTGGCATTCGGAAACGGATTCGCAAAGCGAACAATTTTGTATGAAAACCGGATAGTTCCCAAATCTCCTGCTAGAGGCGCTTATCCGGTTTTCATACAAAATTGTTCGCTTTGCGAATCCGTTTCCGAATGCCAAAAATAGCAAGAAAACACAACACGGACATAGACTCAGGGCTCGGCTGCTAGCTTCAGTGTCACAGTGTGTGGTTTCATAGAACATAGTGTCTATTCATACACTTGACCGACGTCAACTTAAGAAGAATTTACGGCTTTTAGGAAGAATCGTTCATGTTTAGATTAGACGGGTTCTTTTTTACTTTTTTACTTTGTAACTAAAATGGTCTTTCAATTATTATGCTATACCCAATACTTTTTCTATTACCTATCATTATGAAAGTAATACTGGCTTGCTTCAAGTTGGTATAGTTATTATTGCTGTAGGTAACTCTATTATTCCAACACAATGCAATTCCTTTATTCATTTAGTCAAAGAAACCATTTCAGCCACAGCCGTCCAGCAGTTAGTATAGAGAGAGCCACAGAGTATGTAGCAGTTGGTAGGTATAGAAATGCCACAGCCTTTGTAGCAGTTAGTACGCCCGCCCGGGGCGAGGGAAACTAAATAAAGTAGTATTGATAGAGTTATTGGTAACGACAAATCCGATTACCTCAACGAGTTGTTCAATATTTTGTATCCAAGTACACAGCGTTGTAGACGAACAAATGCAGTAGCAAGAGAATTTCTACTTAAAGTATTTGAAGATGCTGAGATTTTACAATTTAGTGCAAAGACACTGAAATTGTAAACTTTACTGATGATCTTCTGGAGACGCATTTCAGACGTTTTTTCAATGTCTATGGCATAACCTACAAATGGCTAAACGTCACTTCCTTCAACACGGAGATCCCCTAGATACCTAAAAAGTCGTTAGTCACCGAATGGATTATGGATAGACATTGAATCATGCACAAAAAAATTTTTTAGAGGCTAATCTTTTACACTCGTCGACAACACATAGGGATGTATCCTTAGCTTTTTCAATAACAATGAACACGGTATCATATCACTAACTTCTCTGCCGCACAAAGTAGGTACTTAGAGTTTTTTCACCGAAAATTTTAGCATAATGTACTTACGTTCTTTACTAAACACTTCAAGAGTGACAAATCGAGAGAGTTGACGTCATTAATTTGGTAGAGTGTTATAAACGTGTTATAGACGCCGGCTTTATAAAGTAGTTGTACTGTTTGCTGTAGCTTCTCTGCACTGTGGCTTGTCAGCTAGTATTATTTACTCTGTGGAATGCAATACAATTCAATAATCAGAGAATGTACAAAGCATTTCTTGGACTTGAACGCTGTATTGATTGAATATCTACAGATACCTACGTACCTACTGTATTATACTAACATTTCTCAGAGAATATCGAAAACGAAGACCAGCAAGTAATTAAATACACACTTGTATCTATTGTGATACTTTTTAAATAATTACCTAAGTATTTATCTATTTATATGTATATCTTATTATAATATAGGCGGATAGATAGAATTTATTACAAGTTCAATAAATGAATAGAGAAATCTCATAATCACTCTTTTCTGAAAATCCATGGAAAGGCTTATCCAGCAGTGGACTTCTACAGGCTGATGATAATGATGAGACACTAGTCTACTAGAATACAAAATCTACAAGTTTACAACTGCGAGACATAGACCAGCCTATTTTCCTAGAGCATTTAGAAGAGAAAATAACGTATTTGGACCTTCTCCGTCAATCGACTGCGTAGTTTTAACAATGTCCAAACCAGTGATAATTTAAACAAAAGTTTGATCGACACTACCTAGAGGTGCGTCAAAGTTATATTTACGTACGTACATGAGGAACTGCGTCTGAAATGAGGTAAAGTTGCAAAAGGTTAGCGAGCCACCAGTTGTCCGGCGAGTATCTGCGCGTTTGCAGAGCCGGACGTCCGCGGCAACATAATACTAATGGAAACATACGGGACCATCGTCTGGACGTTAACATACATTCTTATTATTCATAGCTTGGAGTTAAGTGCAGATTACAGGAATAGGTAGTTATAAAACAAATTTTAGAATACATTTTGAGTTTATATTTGGTTTAGGTACTTCACAGTTAAATTGACAGCAAAAGAAGTGGATTATGCAGCTTCCTTATAAGTAGATACATCGAATACCTTCATGGAAACAATGCTTTTGAGCCATCTCTATCCAGCAATCTTCACACTGTCGCCATCTGACGCTTCGTGTTTTGAATTACTTAGGCATTCCATTTTCATAGGTACCTAAAGTATGATCTCCGACATTTTCACAAAAAACTTTTACTTAATCCCAAGAACGTCTCGAATTAGAACCTGTGTAGCCTCGTGCAAGCTCGGATGTGGATATCTCACGAATGTTAATTAGGAGTGTCATTGACTCAGCGTCGTCGTCCCGAATGTGGCGACGCGGGGATTCCATTCATTGTGTGCCCGGCCCGGACGGCGGACGGACGCTCTCACTGAATTCTTTGAGTTGGAATTGAAATACAATGTCGTTGGTATGCAATAGTATGTGTAAAGGTATGTAATAGTGGTGTACGGAACTGTTTCAAGATTAGAAAAGATTTATAAGTTAAAACCACGTAATTTAGATTTATATTGGTTTGTAATTTTAGAGATCGTTGACCGACAGGCTGTACACTAGTTATTTTGTCAAAAATAGCTATTAGGTATATTTACAATACCATAGGTATGAAACCATACGTATTAATGGTTTTTAAAAAATATTTATGCAAATAATATACGCTTTATTGATAAGAGATAAACGTGCCTTTATTGAGCACCTACTTTAATATTCCCGATCATCTAAATAATATTCAGGTCGTTGTGTCTGGAGAGAAGTGCCGAAGTTTGGCATCCCATTGGAGATGATATGCGGGTTCAGACAAGAACGAAATTAAAATTAGCAAAATTTAAAAAATCCAGGCATCAAGTATAGGTGCCGTCGTGTAATCTAAAACTAAACCTACTAGGTATACCTACCTACTTTAGTTATTGATAGCGAAATAACACAAAAATCATTCTGAATGCCATCAATCTTAGGAGTGTTATCATGTAACGCTCAAACAGTTTTTGAATAGGGATAAGTACTTTAGTTAAATAGAAAGTAATGATATCAACAATAGCTAGAGCGAAGAGCCTATTATAATGCAAATATTCAATCTTGTCCGACAAAATCTATGCATAAAATAAGATATTTAACCGCCTGCTATGAAACTCTATTAACCAAAGACAATCTTTAACTCTATTAAGTTTAATCGAGGTACCAATTTAGCTATTTTATCAAAACTGATGAAATTGCCGAGAACCCTTTGAAAATAAGCAATGTACGAGCGTACCCTAACTTCATCAGCCAAATGCCAAATAACTAAGATAAATAAACCGTCGAGTCATTTTTTTCATTGAGCGTCGTTCAATGAGGGGTGAAATCACCCCTTCCGGGATGATAGCGGGTTCGGGGCCGATTGTGGGCCAAATGGGTGATTTCTGAATTTGTCACATACTTTGTATTTTATGAAATAGCGGTAAGGTGGGCTTTGTATGAAACTGTTCGCCATTGTCAGGTTATTATAGGTACCGATTTATTTAGTTTTTAAACTAAAAGTAAAAGTTTTACAACTTGTGTAATGTTTAAAAGGAAAAACGTATGAAAAACTAAAGATTTTTTTTATCAAAAGAGCTATTATTATTTAATGTATTGTTCTTACTGAAATGTTCTTACCTACGTAAAGATGCTTGGCTGGTAGATTCCCAGAAGGTACTTGATAACTTCTTACTGTCTAATGTAGGTCCACGAATAGTTTCTGTACCACTTTACTTATATACTATACTTAGCTCAGTGTTCGTCGAATGCCCTTTTTATCTATAATTATTTTAGCTAAAAAAACACGTTTTTGTAAGAAATATAAAAATCACAAAAGTACCTAGCTGCCTACTTTTCTATTGAATATTTTTAAAAAGTACTTTCAAAGTAAAGATATTATTAAATATAAATTGGTGAACTTGACTCGAACCCATCTGCAACTCAACTGAAACGATTCTAATGACTCGTTACATTCTGATTCCACTTATTGCTATTTATTTTTGCGTTCAATTGGAAAGAATTTCTGTCAGACGCAACTTTTCGAAAACCATATTTGATTTGAAGGTAAGCACAACATTTTAAACTCTGCCTACGCTGACGTCGGTCACTGGCGTCGCGTCGCCGCCGGTCGACGGTACGAACGAATTAAACGAAAAGAAATATTTTTTAATTTCGAAAAAGGTATGATAGTTCCATAACTACAGGACCGCAGCTGAAGTCATCGCCCCAAGTCGGTCATTGAACAAAAATGTATTCCATCCATAGTGTAATGTTGTCGACCTAGAAATTATTTTCTAGAATTTTTCTTATAGAAGAATATCCATTTTAGTTGACTCGTATAACTTTAGCAAAGAATCCTCTTATCTCAATGCCTACTCAGTGAACTCGCGACTTTATAATCTAGTCTAGAGTAGTCTAGAGTTGCGACTTTAAGTCGTGTACCTAAAATTATATTAAAGTGATCGCTCTTCGATTTGCTAATCAAATAAAAATAAAAGGTCGACAAGTTCGTCGAGTGCTCACATGTACTCGTATATCGGAGTTCATTCCAGACATCTTGTTTTGTGATATTATATCAACCAAGTAGAGAAGTTATCTTACAAATAGAATATTATTTTGCAAATATTTCCGAGGGCTTTTTTACATGATGTTGACAAATATTATTTGGCGAACTTCAATGATCTGAGGAGTAATTCTCTTAGTAAAATCGAGTTTTAACATTATGTTTGTTATAAAGCTTACAAAACAGCTACTTACTACCCATCCCTATTCTAAGCTCTATTCCTGTTACCAATAAGCCCGGCTTAAACTAGTTACTAAGGGCCGCTATTACCAACTCAGAACAACGCTTTACGTCCAACAATATTATTTAGGTAATTATTATGGTTGTATTCGTCTGATAACCGTCTCTACTTTAAACTTGTTAAAAACAAAGACAGAGATATTCTTATGTAACGATTAGCGTTATTTAGAGTTGGTAAAACCTAGCCTGAACAGTTGCTATTCACCTGTAGCCTAGATACGTAGCTAGAGGTAGGTACAAGCACAACATTAACAAATTGAAGCGACATTTTACGAGGACGCAGATTCACACAAAACGTGTCGCCCTCAAGCGGGAGCAATTCTCGAAACCCTCCATTGTTGCTTCGACAAAAGAACGCGACAAACAATATTTATCCACTCGCATTATATCGCAGAAACATTAATATTTTACAACTTTGCAAAGTTAGCGCCGCGGACATTTTTGTTGGATTACAACATTTTTCTTTGATAAAAAATGTGAATAACAATAACTTGGGTTTGCAGCGACTTAGCTAGTACAGGACGCGAAACAATCTTGTTATTTTCTTCAATATTTTCTTCTTAGAATAGAATAGTACGTACAAAAATCGTTTTCAAACAACTGAGTAGGTATGTATTAGCAGGTAACCTGATGTAACCTTATAACCAACCAGACCCTACCAAGTATCCAGAAAAAAAATAACACACGAAATACCGACGTCTTTTTAGCTTTTTTATAATCATTATAAAGTTTTATCATAACTACTCGGTTTTCTACTAACTAGATAGATAGAGTATTCAGCGGCAGGTATATTGCTTGCCAGTATTCAAATCAAATCTAGCTGTGGAGGTAATTTCCTCGTCCCGTGGTAATCCCCCCTCTCCCCGGGGAGGTGAGGAGGGGGAGGGGAGGGGAGCTCTCAAATAATTAACTAGAAATAAATACCTCCATTTGAATTAGTCGCACTCCGGGGATCTAAAGCTTTTTCATAATTAATAATCATTTCCATCAATGTTTGAGTCTGCAGCGCTCTGTACACTATTCTACATATTTTAAAAAGTATTTACGTAACACAGGAAATCAGAAAGAGATGAAATATACGTACTGTGTGACCTCTCACTTATACTTCTTTTACTTAGCATAGTGTAAGTTATGACTTCTAATTATGTAGAGTTATTTCCCATATCATAATTTTCAGCTGAACGTCGACTTGGTACCCGAGTACTAACTGAATAGACCTCTCCTACAGATTTTCAGAGATTTTGCTGTCGCCTAGCTAAAGTTTTTGAATAGTTCAACTACTTTGATCGTTTTTACAGACGAAAAAACTAAAGAATGTCAGTAAAATGACAGAAGAGGTAAACAGGGGGGGTTCGGTGGGTTCCTAGATGGAATGAACCTCAGAAAATGTAGACAGACCACTTTCACCAGTCAAAGTTGCAGGAAGGAGTTGGATGGCTAGTAGCATAGAACTAGTCCTAGTAGACACTTTTTGACAATAAGAAGACGAGTAAAGAATAGAGTTCATAGTCAAAAAGGACATAAATATGTTTTGGCAAGTGTAAACCTTCGTGTGCGACGCATGATCCATCAGCAACAGACAGACAGACGATAAACATGCATTATTTATGTGGGATCTGTTTATAGAATAGCGACGACACGGGAAGTGTATTAGAGGCAGCTCTAACCGCGGGCGGTGTCGCGGGACAACGTATAGGCATCCAACCACTCGCTCAACTCTACTTTTTTCCAGCGTTTTTTTTTGCCTTTCTGTCTGTTGAGAACTTTTTTGAATTGGTCTAAGAACCTATGAAACGAAACCGTCATATTTTTCTGATACCTACCTACTTAGTGGTAAACTTTAGACCCTTTACACATAGTACTAGTTCTAACAGGAATGTGTTTTCTACCGTAACTGACAAAACTAAATCTAGACAAAAAAGTTTCTTATTTGTACTATAGGTACCTATTCGTGTGTGCTCTAGCACATCGAGCACAAGTAGGTACCTAACATTTATTTTTAATTACTTAGGTACTTATTTTTATTCAATGCAAAATGGTACTGATACTTGTACGTTGCGTTAAACTGATTTACCTCACCTCCGAGTAATCAGAGCGTCATGCATGTAATCGAGTTACTGCATGTGTATTGTACTGTGTAATGAAACCGCGACAATGCAGAGTGTGGGCACAGATCATATAATACTATACTAGGTTTGTGTGTGTGTGTGTGTGTGTGTGTGTGCTAGTAGCTCAACTGTTGAGCGACACCCCTTACTGGTGACGTCTACTTTCTAGACATCTTGATGTCCCTCGATAAATAAAAAGTTAGACAAAATAGTTGTGCGTACACCTACAACTATTTAGTCTAGTTTTTAGTATTCGTTTTTAGTTCCTAAGTTTTTAGTACGTATAGGTATGACTTGGGCTTACTAATAACACTATGTAGGTAAGGTACCTACATAACAATTAAGATGAGAATATTTTCTTGTTTCATACTTTTTTAGAGCGTGATTTTCAGTAGTTGTGTTTATGAACTTATTTTTTTGTAGAATGTAAGTAATCTACAATGTAATGCAACTTACCTACAATTTGTGGTTAATTTACCTACTCTAGATTCCTTTTATAAACACCTAGGTACGAATAAATGTTGGAAGGGATAGTCAGAGGAAATAGTTTCCAAAAACATCACCGGAAACTAAACTATTGGTTAAAAAACAATAATAATTAGTTTGGTTCGACTTGTCACGGCAAAACCGCATTTGATTTCGATTTGAGCAATTAAAATACAATTTAAACATGTTTGTGTTTGTGTTTGTGTATGCTTGTCGACTAATCACGGGGTTTCTGCTATTGTCATACTGTAGTTTGTACCATTGTGTTTGATTTGATAGATTTGTAGGTACCTATGTGTGTGTGTGTGTGTGTGTGTGCAAAAGACTGCGGTGTGCGAAAAGATTGTTCTGAGAATCCGCGTGCACTTATCGTTTGGTGCGAGTATTCACGCTTTCGCGATAAACAATAATTTATGAGTTTCAAAACTCGAAAAACCTAGGTACTTAAATTTGACTACATTTCCGACCAACATTTCCGGCTTCATAACCATCAAATGATGATGGTGATGATGGCAGATCATGGGGATTATTCCATTGATCGTAATCACCACTGAAAAGTCACATGAAAGCATATATTTGAAAGAACGGCACGTTAGGACCTGTCTGTATACTTCAACACAAAATAATAAGCTTGTTGCGCGGACGCGGACGCCGCAGGCATAATGTTGTGTGTATTTTCCAGTTATTCTATATAATTTAACTGCAAAACAACTGAACCGATTTTGGTAAAAAATTATGGAGCAAATCTGGAAACCCTCTCAAATAAAAAAAAATCAAATCGGTTCATGTCAATAACGGAGTTCTGAGGTAACAAACATTATAAAAAAATACAATCGAATTGAGAACCTCCTCGTTTTTTGAAGTCGGTTAAAAATAATAAACCTTCTTTGAATGCAGCATTGTAAGTTGAAATCCGGAAGAAGAAATTTATAAAAGAGAAAAATTACCAGAACAACGATGGAAACTCTATGCGAGGAGGAGAACTCTTCATCCGGATACAGGTTTGGGGAAGAAGTTGTATTTCGATGAGTATTGATGGTTACGAGTCGTGGAACACGAAGCTTCCTCGAAGCTAGCCAGCAGTGTTTCCTGCGTCGTGCCACACAGAGCTAACCCCATTAAAATGCTATTACCGATAGTATCACCCGGCTCCGCCTGCACCCGCTGTAGCTGACGGAATGGAGTACAAATGTTATGCAATTTTTTATAGTTCCTCTTTTGAAGAAGAATAAATGAAATGAAATTAAGTTGTTTAAAAATGTACGTACATAATGTACCAACTCGTACCACTACTAATTAGGTAGGGTTTAGGACCATAGTGTTAAGTATACACGTAGTAATTTCAGCTGCAAATCAACCGGTTTCATTCGGAAGCCAATTGCATCGGTTTCTCCGCGAAATCCGCAAACCAATTAAAGAAAACACTGAAGTAAAGCTACCGTGTACTCATCGGCTGTTGCTGTGGCGCACTTTAACCTGGGACTACATGGCCGGTTCCGAAATGCCTTTATGGCACAGTCGCTAAATTTAAATCTACAATAGGGTTTTTCATGTATTTAAGGTATTTTATAACCTTAAACTCTTGAAAAAAGCACACTTTGTATTAGTAGGTATTATCAAATACAAGGACAGGATAAAGAAGAGTTTTAAAAACCCCTTTAAATATTTCCCATAATATCTATAGGGAAAGGGATAGAAAAGATACAAAGACAAGTGTGATGACAGCTCACATACACACAGTGCCAGGGCAGAACTACAGTTACTACAGAACCGCGAACAATCCTATCGAAGCCACATTTTTCGTGAATGAAAACCATTCTTTTTGCAAGTGCTACAGCATGATCCGTGCACTGTACTCAGTAGACTGCTATTTATTATTCTGTGGTGTAGCAGAGGGCGCGCGCTCGCCAGAATGATTAGTTGGTTCATGTTGTGTACTCCATGCATCAGGAGTGCATAGTCTATGCAATGTTTGCTTTACAATGCTCTTGTCTTGCTCGCTATTAATCTTGCCTGCTTACTAACTTACTAAAATGTACATAGGTGACGTCATCACTGATATCAGTTCTTTATTTATGAAAAGTGAAGTTATAAAGTAGTCAAAGTGTCGTGTCGTGACTCAGTGGCGAATACAGAATTTCATTTTGTGAGAGATTTGACCCAGGATTTGAGTTTATTATAGTTGTCTTTGTCAAACCCTAGTCCACCCTTGAGTAGGTTCGAAGCTTTGTGGCAGGCTTGAGTCTCCTAGCTCTCGTGCACTCCTGCTCTCCTAGCACTAGTGTCGTGAGTTAGGTATCAGTATCAGCGAATTTACCATCTTGTCACTACACTAAAAGTAGTCAATCTTTTGGAATCTATGCAACAATTGATGGACGTACAAATTGAAACTTTCACCAGTATTTCATGGCGGATCTTTCAGGAACGAATAAATTTAAATACTTACGCACATAAAATCAACAAGTCCTCGAATTAATGACGCCACACTTTGCGTGTGATTATGAAAACGTGAAATATTATTTTTCAAGGTGTTTGTAACGATTAAGACGTGGAGTGTGTGTGGAGCCCGGGCACTCGTTAAAGCAGCCTGTGGAGCGGAAACTTGCGGTTTGTGTCCATTGACGCACGATATCTGCCGGCTGGCGACACCAGGGAGGTAGCGTTTTATTTTGCAACGTCAATATGCACCACATTGTCAATTACATTCAAACTACGTCTAGCTTTTTTTATTGAATTTACACACGCAGACAAAAGGTAGGTTAGGGCAACAGAGTTTTTATGAGGAAAAACCAGTGTATCTCGGTCTATAACTACTAACTACCTCGCAGAGCACGTTTCCTAGGGACGTGCTGCTTTATACTGCACTTAACACTCTGAGGTTTCACATGTTTGTAAATGCATCGGAAACCGAATCATTTTGCAAGACCTCGATTACCGATTTCTGGTCCTTACCCATGAAAAACAATAATAACCGTCTTTCAATGCAACTGCAATGCATATTACTATTAAATAACTATTACAGTGTGCTTCGGTTCACCGAATAACGCTTCGCCAATGAAAGTTTCGCCGAAAAGCGGTTCATGCCACAGTGGACACGCGCCGTCAAAGTGAGTGTTTGTGAATAATATTCAAAGAACTAGTGGAGGGCTCTCCACACACTAACTGCTCTCGACCAGCTCTGCGAGCGACGTGACGTACCTACTCCACTTCAAGCGGGCAGCACCTCACCTGCCTGTGCCTAGTGGAACACATCAACCATGAGAAGGGATACTCTCTGTTTGTATCTGGTTATCCAAAGTGAAAGTGGTAAAGTAAATTATCCCTTAGATAAGGAAGGAAATTCAACCCATAACCTGAGTTATATCACGTTATATCTCGAGAGTTTCCCTAAAAATTGTTCATTCGCGTGGAAGTAGACCCGTACAAATGAGACAGTCGTCAATCTATCCATCGAGGTGTTCATGCAAATAAATAGGTGAATCTATCGTTCACTGGTTTGTAAATGTGGATAATTGTAGATGGCAACCCGAAGAGCCGTGTAGCCGTAACATAGGTGCTCTAATGATCGGTGCTGTAAGTGGAATACCTCGATGAGACCTACGTCCTGCAGTAAACCTATATACCTTACCACTTCCACTTCTTCACACATTTCTTCGTGAAGCTTATCACGGCTAACTTTGGTACTGAGGGTGTGGAACAATGTCACTGATGTTCTGAAAAACACCATGTAAATTGGCACAGCGCTGTGACATGTGAGATAAACTAGGTAAGTAGGTAGTCTGTCCCCAGAACAAACCCTCAGAATATGAGTAAAACTGTCTTTCATTGTGTAGGTACGAGTTCAATAACCAAAACAAAACTGTCTTGTTTCTGTAAAACGGTTACAGTTAAATTAAGTGAGTATGTACTATGTATGTATGTATGTATGTATGTATGTATAGGTTTGTTTTATACAATACCTATGTAACGTAGGTAGGTTGGTGTTCGCTGTAAAATTAATTCCAAAAAGCAGTGTTTATGATGTTCAAATGCGAAAAGTAAATAAAAACGTGAGCGTTTTTACAATATCTGCCGCCCTATTCATAACTACTTGATAACCTTATATACAAGGATACCAAGCTGTAAGCTGGCGGTATATCTATCTAGGCTGTTTATGTGTATACTTAGGTAATTGCGTGAGAGACGATGCCTAGATTCTGCAAATGTAAATAATTTGACTTTGAAACCTGAAAAGAGCTATTTATCAGACTTCATTTTCTCTGTAAGTTGTAAAATCGTGCCAGTTACGTGTTTGTGAATAAGGTTATCAGGACGCGGACTTTAGATGTGCGTGCGAGCGAGAGGAATGCTAATTTCAACTGAAATTGTGATTTCACTGAAATTGTACTGCGTTGAGTTGACTTTGAACTCTGTACGAGCCTTGTAAGTCTTTAACCTTACAACGCGTGTGACCTTTACCTGCCAACTAACCAAACTGACAGCCCACAGTCGCTAGAGAATTGAAAAATCATCATCATCATCATCAATCAATATCAATATATATAAAACTCTTTTGAAGCTGACAGAGAATCAACGCACAGCCTAAACTATAAGTCCTAGAGGTATGAAATTTGGAGGGTAGTATCCTTATACAGTGTAGGGGTGCACTAAGAAAGGAATTTTGAAAAGTCGCACCGTAAAGGGTACAACGCGAGCAACGCCGCGGGCGACGGCTAGTAAAACAATATTTCTAAACAAAAAAATCACGTGTGTACAAAATATACAAAATGTTTTATTAAGCAAACTGAACATTAACGCCATAAATCCTGCAGCTGGTAGTCCCCAGACCTCACCGTGGATATCCTATGAACCTAATCTTTACATAAGCAACAACCTTAAGCCTTGAGGCTATCATTAAGTTGAGCTCCAGAGTCGAACACTAACTCGTAGAACTTGCTCCAGTGATGGACGCAGCGAGTTCCTCGGTACAAAGTAACGCTTAAACAAAGTGTTTGCGAGTCCGTCAAACACTTCGCTCGAGAGTTTGTTCTCTTCCAAGAAACGCCTTTACGTACTATACGCTGCATTTACACAGAGAGCTGATTGTGAAATGCTGTATTTACTAGCCTGAATACTTATAACAGCTGAAGAACTTTATTCCGCTGTTTAAATTATTGCAGTCTCTTACTAATAGCTTTCATAAATAAGGCCCTTTAATTTAACTGTTAATTGTTATACACATTATTATTGGTTGTTGAATATGGAGCTAGTATTTAAATAGACCATAATATTTATTGGTCTGCTAACAATATAATAGAGATGGTAGCAGTCTGTTTTCTATGTAAGGACGAGTCTGAGCCAGCAGTGAACAGCTCTTTGTGGGTTTAGGCGCCTGCACCGCGCAATGTACTCTAAAACACATTCTCCGAAAAGGATTTGAATATTTGAATATTGACGTATGTTTAGGGGTAGCCAGAGGATTCCGCTTGTGAAAATCATTTTTGTCTTTGTAAAGTGTCGTCAAAGTTTAGCTTGCTACACGGTTTTCATTGTAATTGTTGTTTCATTGAGTTAGCTAGAGATTTAGTGACGAACTAGAATACGGGTGTAACGTACATAGTTTATGATGATAAAGCGAGATGAGCTTTATGTTCACGTTAGATAAGATCAAGTTTGCCTGAAGTCTGTCGGCTTGACATGTGCATCGAAACATGCAAGTTTTATATTAATTTTTGTTCTCGTAGCGGGTGCTACGGCGTAGCAGGAGCTACGGCGTAGCACGACGATTTGATTTGATTAAAAACATCGTTAGCATAGCATTACTGCGCCGCACATTAATGAATACTGAAACTTTAATGAAATTCCACAATGTAACAGTATTCTTATATTTTTTGTGAATAATTATGATTGTACTTCATGTTACGTAATTAGGGGGAGGTTTTATGAAATCATTCTTTCCTCAAGCGAGATCAAAAAGCTTTGAATGAGAAAATTCAGTTTTGATGGAAGTAAAAATAGGCTTCAGTGGGTGGGGGGTGAGGTCGTAGGAGGTGGGGGGGCGGGGGGGGGGGAGATGTACAAATAGGAACATCTTTCTGATGTTGAACAAGGAATTCGTCTCGTTGTGAGGCATGTTATTAATGTGTTACATTTTGCAGTTAATAAACCTTGACTTAATGAAGCTTAATGTTATGTTATGTTTCAAACAATTTTGTTGTCGTGTCGTGTCGCACGGGGGCGCTGTACGTTTACTTAAGTAACAAGTTCTTCATAGTAAAGCGGCCTTCATAGTACGTCGTAAGTACTACTAATATAATTCCTATATACGTATATTATTATGTATCCTTCTTTTAATAAGATTTTTAATGTATTTCTCTGACTAACTAGCACCTTTCTTTATGCATTCTCATTGATTTTGGGCTTCTGAGGAAACAATACTGTCTTAGTAGTCAAGAGTTTATAAATATTTGTTTTTCTAAGCTTTTCTTGAACTTATACTTCGAGTTGAAGTTCACTTAATTGTAGAATCACTTGAGAATACTTGAATAGTTTGATCCAGTTGCAGACTCTGACTTCGCAGTTTTCAGTTTGTAGTTTCAATATGGCTGTTAGCTATTTCCAGAATAGAAGAGGTCAAGTCTAGTTATTTAGCTTCAGATGAACCAGACTAATACTAACACTAACTTTTGAAACTAAAATGAGTGACCTAATAATTATTCTATCTTTCTGTATGTGACAGTACTTAGGTACTATTCATTGAAAGCAAAGCTTGTACTATAGGAACTAGATTGTTGAAAGAATAGATCTTTACATCTCTGTACATACTAGTTACCATTTACTTTGGATTTTAAAAACTCCATTTGTTATTCTACAAGATGCTGACTGTACCTAAGCCCTGTGTGTTGCTGAACCAATATGTACGTCCTGAAGTGTAGTTTGTATGTGATGTAACCCTTCTTTGCCTGAGTACAGATGGAGGTATTGTTCGTGTGTTGTTTCATTACCGGCACTAGGCGAGGAGCGATCAGCCGTCTCTCGGCACGCCGTGCCTCAATGTCACGGGAATCAGCTGCTAAGGGAGACTGCACATTTGAGATCCCCTGAAACCCTCGCATTTTTGCACGATGTGATTCTATTTTCTAACAATCTACCTAAAGTCTTTAGAAAATAAAGAATTTGTCATGTTATGGCATTGTAAAATATCAAGTTGACAAGAAAAGCAGGTTAGGTACTAAAATAACACAAAATATAGCCAAGAGAGAGAGAGAGAGAGCGAGATAACTAAAACTATGTTTGGTATATATTATACTGAAAACAAACGTAAACTACTGATTATTGTCCGTATTTTTTTAACGATATCCAAAACTTGAGTCACCTTATTTATGCGTGAATACTGAAACACCACATAAGAAACCTGCCACTGCTTGTAATACATCACTCATTGGTAAAAGATTTGAGTGCGTTTATGTTTTGTTTAGTTCAATGTTCACTTCTTATTGTATTGGGTCCGTAACTGTCCGTCTATCGATAGAACACAAGATCTCTAGAGTCGTCGGCGGCACTCGACAAGTGGATGCGACACGCGACTGTCGATAAACGTCCTCGTGCTACAGCCGTGAGTGCCACAATTCTAATTGCTTGATTGATGGATGTATGTGCACTTAAGATTTAGTGCCGGGAGCGATTGAACGGCTTCCTTCTACGTGATTGGATGCAATCGCTTTTAGTTATGCTGGCTTCTGACAGATCTAGCTAAATTAAACTAGCTTTGTCTGTAATAAGTTAGTGGGTTTGATTCTCTCCGAAAATAATGTGTACCTAATACTTAATTTTGCGTGATGAATAAGTTTTTTTACATAATATGTGATAATTAACTGTATTGACCTTAGCTAGATCTTTGGGGCCCTGAGAAATGCATAAAATGGATAAAAATTGCTAAAACTTGTGTTATCAACTTTGAATTTATTGTTGGGCCTGTCACACAACACAACCTGAGTAGGTACTCTGAGTAGGTACTCGAATATAAAGCAGTCTTGGCTGTGTTTTATTGCCGCACGAATAAATAACACAAAGTGTGGTACAAGTAGCATACGGAAAAGTAAATATTCATCATAAGAAAATGGGAACTCTCAGATAAAACAAAGCGAGACAGGTCGCGGAAGTCTTACTCTACCAAGCGGTAAAGTAAGTTCACTATTCGCATTTTGAGTTACACTACGTGCCCGTACTGTGAGTTATGTGGATCGTTGCCAGGTTACCGCGCAATGTAAATCAAAATTTCATTAGTAACCTTCGTTTATAGTGTTGCAGAGTAGGTACCTAGCTCCAACTTACAGAAGAGTAACGTGGTGTGCGTCCGCACCTCGGCTTGCGTCGAGGAAGTGATAAATCAGTGAGCGACGCCGCCGGCGCGAGCTAGTTGGCTCTGCCTACCACCACAGTGCCGGTAAGACCGCACACTCACTCTCTGCATGTTGGTAGAGAACTTCAGGAGTTTGTATTTGTATTTATTGTACTTCTTATACAGCTATTTAAACTGTTCTGCCGCATATACTTAGCAAAAGATGTGAACACTAAACAAGAGAATACCGAGCGGCCTCTAAGAGAAGGTTTACCTACCGATGTGCTATCTTCTTTTTATTTATCTGCATTTAAAAGAGTCACTGACTTTGAAGGTGAACTCAAAAGCTTGGGTAGGTACCTACGTTTTATCATTGTTATTGATCTGTTACCTGTTACTAACTATACCTAATTCAATGATTATTGTGTAGTGTTCAGAGAGATTAATCTTCGGCTTTCAGACCGCCATATAAGGACCAAGAAAAACCCAGTAGCACGTAGAAGCAAGCTCGCCAAACATCGCACTGCACACGGCACATAAAGCATAGTAAAGTACAAATAAGCTGATACTTCGCATATTTTTTGCGGCGTGCAGTTTTTCATGACAACTGGCAAATGGCCGGCGAGAGATAGCGCCGTGAATATATTTGCATTCTAACTACATTAAATAGTCGTTTTGTATCGTCATGGACGAAGCCGATAGATTTTAATGCAGTAAATAAAATCTAAAAGCTTAGTGGTGTGACTCTGTCTTTCAACATCGGAGTTCGAATCCAGTCACGCATCAAAAAACATCGTGAAAAGGCAAATTCAGTTGAATGCGTGTGGTTATTATTCTGGCAGAAAACCAACAGTGAAATTGATTTTATGACGGTGTTATAACCAATGTGATGGAGAGAGAACCAGTGTGGTCAGATTCACAACAACTTTCATACAATACATTAAACTTCATGGACAGTTTGTAAACTCTTTGGATGAAACCCAAATGCAGCGTGTGTAGCGTAGCATGCTCAGTTTTTTTAAGACTTAGATTTGGCAACGTTCGTCTGCGCCAATATTTGGATGGACGACCTTTAATGGCACTTCCGCACTTTGGAGGATTGCTGAGGCAGCTGAACAAATCCGCAGCTCAATAGACTTTCAACTTACAAACGCCTACGTTCCTAGTAGCTAGCTAGTCCTAGTACAACGTCCAAACATAATACTTTTGTTTAGTACGTGTAAACAGGTAGCAGAAACTGCAACCATAATTCCCAGAAGAAATAACCAGCACCTGGGACCAGCGGCGCCTCCAGAGGGCGCGATAACTCACGCTACTCGTTATTAGCTCGAAGCTCCTTGCACTTGTGTGAAATATTAACTGCTAAATGAAAATACACGCGCCCATTTTACTATTGTCTGGGACAAGGATGCGTTTGTTCAGGCGACGGGTATCGCTACGTAGTACGTACTTACACTGCACTACGCAATAGGCACGTTTGCTACGTCCAAGCTACGAAATAACAACGACCTCTCTATGTGCTACGAGCTCATTACTATGTCATTACGTCGGACTTCATGTCTATGCTACGACGTTGCTACGCTCACGCTACAACATCGCTACGCATTTGCTACGGAAATTCTACGCTTTTACTACGCGCACATTTTTTGCTCGTACTTGCTACGCGTTTTCCAAGTAATAGAGCGTAGGGCGAGTACGTAGTAATCGCTCGCTATTTATTGGTAGCAAGCAGTCGACGCTGTCCTATCAATTACTCAGTAATCCAACCGATGGTTTACCACTATATTGCACTGAGATGCTCACTTCCACTATCAATGATATTATACCTTGTTACCTACTCGTACCTTGTAACAGATAAAGCTGTACTGTACATACCTACTCGTACATCTAGGTGAGTTTGTTTAGGGCCTAAAAACAATGGATCTATTTAATAGAACTCCTATAGAACTCCTGGTAACTAAGAATTTTACTAGAATGTTCTGTTACAGTTTTACAGTAATCACTATACTTACCATCGTTCTGTCCGGCGGGAGCAGTGTTACGCATCGTTTTCCGGTTCGTTGTCACCACATGGAGAACATTTATTGTACGACTAGCCGTCGCCCGCAGCGTTGCTCGCGTTCTACCCTTTAGAGTGTGACGTTTCAAAATTCCTTTCTTAGTGCACCCCTACACTATATAAGGATACTACCCTCCAAATTTCATACCTCTAGGACTTATAGTTTAGGCTGTGCGTTGATTCTCTGTCAGCTTCAAAAGAGTTTTATATATATTGATGATGATTGTCGATTGTGCGCTAGGTTCATCCGTGGGTATCGAACCAAACGTTTTTTGGTATTTATTTAGGTACCACTGTCGCATCTTGTTCCTTTACGATTTGAAAAGGTCAATTCAGAGGATGCCGTTGGCTTTCATTTTATCTATTTTTAAAACAATTCCACGAGCGGGAATCGAAACACAATGTCTTACATAAATGAAGAGCGCTATTCCGCAGCGGCGCTGAGGGGTGCTATTACTAAAGCACGCCGGGAACCAACTACACCTACTTTATTTAGTGAAACCGCTGCTTTCAAAGTTATCGGAATCTAAGGCTCGTACTCTGATTGACTGCTCGAGCATTGATCCGGACTCGAGCAAAGGTTTTTGAATGAAAATGTCTACTCAAATCTATGCTTGAGTTACGACTTCTCTGTATCGAGGTCACAACTGACTGTTCGCGGTCAATATGAAAAGTCTACGCTTTCTTACTAGTCCGTCACTTTGCGGTTTTCATTACAATATAGTGAAGGTATGGCTACCATTCCAAGGTGGGCTTTGGAAGTGTAGCTAGCAAGCAAGAACTTACATACCCAGAGAGGTTAAGCAGTGCATGCAGATGATGATAAGTACCTAATACAGAACCAGCTTCCAGAATAGCCCCCGCCGGTGGCTCCGCTGTGTCCTGTGATTATTTGTAAGGAGGCTCTTACTTAACGAGTTGTTTTTATGAAAGTGCATCGATGTTCGCATTAATTTCCTTCACAATTTGCCTTTTGTGCTCACAGGGACCAGACTATGACCTTTTGTACTCTCTAACAGTCTGTGAAGATACCGAGCTATGAGAAAGCAACCATTTTCATCTTAATTCATCAAAAAAAAAAAAAAAAGTTGGAGTACCTAGTTAGGTCATAGAATATCACCAGCTTACCTAGTACGAGTAGGTAGGTATATGTTGTTAGGCTTTCTTTGATAAGTTATCCGCGGGCTGAGTACATCCTGTTCTAAATAGATTTACCGTGATATATGAAGATGTCGCAGTTCAGAGTGAATGCAACGCGCTCGCAAACTGACGGAACTAAAGTTAGATGTTACAATAACTTGGTGAGACTCGAGCGGCGGCGGCGGCGCGCTGTGAGCCTGTGACCGCACTCACCGGCTCTAACTACGTTCAGTTCAGAATATAACAACGAAAGTTATGTTCCTCACTCCCACTGATTGTTGCGCATAACTGTAACTAACACCTTGTTGTACAGAACAACACGGAGAACTTACTAGGGAGATACATACACAGACGAGTTGAATACCTACCTACCTTCCAAAATTATTTTCAAACTTTTAGCACAAAACCTGCAGGTTTTCAGGAGTTTTCCCCTTTAAGATTTTCAAAACCTTCGTTAGAAGGAAATCTAAAGGGTATTTGTAAACTATCTGTGAGCCTTGGGGTCAGCCCCAGTGCGAGTGGTCTGTCCCGCGGGCCGCCTCCTCACAGTGAGCGTCGTCGGCAGACAATTAATTGTAAGCTCAGTCGGGTCGCTCCATAGCCGCCGTCGCCGCGGAACACCAGCAAATACTTGTCTGTAGACACGCAACTCTGACTTTCGATTACCTAGTCTAGAGTAGCCGGCCAAGAGTCAGCATATTCAAGTCATGAACAGTTTTTGATCAGGGTCACACACAATACTAAACCTTGGTGATTAACTTGTAAAAGTGGCCCAACAAAGGTATCAGAACCCTCGATGAGTTTTGTACCTACCTATCGAGCATGATTCATACTTATTAGTTGCATCCGTCAAGTTGATAAAAAATAATAACACAAATATGTACTTCCATAGTTCTTAAACAAGTTGATTAATTTGGGACATTATCTTCGAGTTTCAGTTCTGCACCAGGTTCCCCGTTTGTGTTCCTCGGACCGAGGATGCTTTGTTGTCAGTAAACGTATCGTGAGACGCCGGTCATATTTTAGGAGAGTAAGTATGCACTGGCGTACATTGTGCAGATTAAATTGGTGTGTGCTAAAGTGGTGCGGGCATTGTGGATAGGTACCTACTCTCGATGCTTTAGTGAGTCTAGTGCCTAAGGACGCCTCTATATTCGCTTTGGCAGGCGCAAGGAGTGTTTGAAGACTGCCCGTAGATGAAATGAAGCAAGTAGGATCGTACAAGTAGGTACAATCGAATGTCTACGGCGTAGAGCCCAGTGCTACAACTCTACGGCGTAGTCTTGCATTTTTGAAGTTGTAATAAAACTAAGAAATGCCATGGTGTAGATTGTCTGTGTTGGCAACATTTAGCGATTTCGAATTTCGCCGAAAGTCTAAATGCACCAGTAATTTAGATTTTGTCAGAAACGTAAAGACGTAGGTATACCTGCAACAGTACCATTGAAATGTATAAAATAGTTGAGTGTTGTAGGTAGTGTAGTATCGCCGCGGAGTGGTGTCGGCAACCAGTAGCGCTTATCGAGTGTTTATAGCTCTTGATATAATCCTCGGATTTGCTCTCTGGCTGCGCTCGACTTCGCTCGGCTTTACTTATTTGTCGAGTCGTCCTCTGTACCTGCTGCACTGAGATTCACGAGGATTATCTGAGCTTCGACACAACCAGTGAATTATCAGAGACATCCCAAGAATTTGTAGTTTACTTTCCTATCTGATATCGGCTGGCAGATAAGAACTATTGTATTTCAGTTTGGTTTCTATACCAAAGCAAAGAGAAATAGTATCTAGGAGAGAGGCTCGAAACCACTTCCGTTTCAGCAATCCACACAATAAGCACAAACAAGTCGCGTTGAACAAGCAAACATGCTCGGATCTCCGTAGCACCGCGCTACACATACGTACATACCCACAGTAGGTAGGTAGGTAGGTACAGTCAGCAGGCAGGTTGATACAACATACGATTGAGTGATATTTACATATCGGCAGTCGCGAGCGCGGAGCAAACAGGTTTTACAAACAAACACGGAGGTTTTTAATTAATCCCGAGTGGTATGACAAGTGAAGCCGCGCGGATAGTGACTGTGCTTGTCTGCTTCGCTGGAGCTCGAAGCGAGAGTAAAGGTGAACACCTTCCTAAAGAATGTCATACTAAGAGTTGTTATGTAGGCAATCTGCATAGGTCCGAGTATAGCGAATCATTTTACATAGGTAATAATATTAGGGCTCCCCAATCGTCCGATGTAGAGTCCTAGAAAAGCACAGATGCACCTGCTCACACCGGTTACGAATCGCTTTCTTGTTTCGCAATCTCTAACCAGATAATTTGACTCGTAAGATCGATGCAAGTCTCCAAGGTCCGTAAGTGAAGCTGTCTATCAGCTATCAGATGCACTCTGTTCCTTGAGCGCCCGCGGGACAGCGGAGCCCGATAGATGGCGCTTTGTGCTCCGACCCGAGGGAGGTATTGACTCGATGTTGTACAATTAATGGTAACGCTACCCTCGACAAATAGTGTACACCAACTGTGAAACAGATAATGATGTATACCTACCTACAGATATCTCGTACCTACACAACTGCGATATCGATTCAGAGACAGAGGATGTGGATAGAGCGCATTGCAAAAACCATTCTTATAAATTCCGAAGAGAAGAGTACCTAGGTATGAACTCAGGTGCTACAAGGGTACGAATAAATTAATTCGCCGATTAATTCGATTTTTATGGACAGTTTTTTTGTAATAAAGTTCGTCAAAAAAGAACGCCATGAACAAGTCATTTGAAATTGGGGCCTAGATTCAAAGACCCTTGTGATTTTACTAAATAAAATCTTGAGTTTGATTCAGACCGAAAGTGATTAATTGACGCCATTAGAGAAAGTTAATTAGAGTAAGATTAATGATAACTCTTATCGTTTCTACATTAATACCTAAGTAGGTAGGTAAATCAAAAGTTTTCAACAGAAAGTAGTTCATCGTTGTAAATTACCGTTGCAGTGGCTCTCAACTCCACTCCACTCTGGTAATTTGTCTTCGCTATCGGAGCCAATCATTTCGCGCTGAATCTCCATATTTTACAACTTAACTGAATCTCTGCGACGAAACTAACTTAAAGAATACGTACCTATAAAAGGACGTTTAAAATTATACGATTTCTACGAATTCATATTAAAAGAATATATTTTTTATCAAACACCAATTTAGTACCTAAATGAGTAGATCACGGCTTGAAAAAGTAAAATTGAATATTAGTGTTGCGGAGGCACGACTCGCGTGTTATTTTCTCATCAAATATTTCATTTCTCGGAAAACATTGAAACGCTTCAAATTCTATGCATACAGAGCATACTCCTCGGGGAGCCTTTCACAGAAATCCTGTAGAAGTGTAGAGGGAGTTCCTACCTGCTGTTGCTATGTGTCAAACTACATAATATCCACAATGAACAGCATTATAGGTATTTATTTACTAGTACTTAGCAGGAACAAGTACCTACTACCTAATACTCAGGTATTCCACGCGACTGTTTTTTTTCACCGGCTGTAGGTACATAAGTATAGGTACATTTCCATATTACATGTAAAGTTATCACGAAAGGTCCTCTTTTCAAACCGCAGAATAAATGTCGCGTGCCATACATAGGTAACCACTCAATGATTAGTCGGTGATTACTCTTGTTGCAGCATCAGAACTGAGCCATGATCATCCAACAATACTGGTCGAGAACATTCGGAGACAGCTGATGAACGAGAACTACGACTACATGCCTTCCGAGAGTGAGGAGATGTTCCCCATCAAACACGAGCTCAGCAAGGAACGCACTCCATCCGAGGACGAAACCAAAGACAACAGAGCTATCTCTCTAGACTCAGATATTAACGATCAGTTCATCCCTCGAGCGAACAACCTCGAACCTGAACATGATATTAAAAACGACAACAGCCATGCCATATCCAAAAACGATCTGCTCTACTACGTAGATGATAACAGACTGAAACACGAATCTGAAGAGACTGTGGATATAGTCACTAAAGATACAACCACGTCAACAGTTAACACGACTACTCCAAACGTCAAATATAAAATCCTCAAGGTAAGCTGTATTACTGAAAACACATAACTGCCTGCTACGTCATCATTATCACATAGGTATGGTAAAAGTTCTTATGATTGAGCCTTTTAATTGGTATTATAAAATAACGGGTTATGTTTTTACAATTTGGTGGGTTCGATTCCCGGTTCAGACAGGCAATTATTCAAAATTCTTGAAATGCAGTTTAAATTGTTTTTAAAATTAAAATAAAGTCTTCTTTCAGCAAAATGTTCTATCTACATTATTTAAGATACTTTCCCTCCACGTGGCATGGCCGTGGGACACCTGTATATGTTATGTATATCACATATGCAAAAGATCACAACGACTAAAAGAGCTACAGTCTTACAGAGATCAAAGTGATCAAATGTACTTAAGCAGACCGGTACCTAGGTATATGTAATCATAAAATATTTTTCAGGTGAAACAGCCACACCCGAACCGACGCAGTCAAACATTTAGACGTTTTATTCAAGAAGAAGGGGACGATGGAGTTGCCATCATCAACTTGGACGACGAGCCGTTCCCAGAGTTTCGCCTGCCGCGGAGCCGGAGGCAGTACATGATGGACCAGGAGGACTTCGACTCAGCCATGGAGATCGCACCGCTCTCTGAAGAAGACTTCTTGGATACAGACAGGAAAGCTTTTGATGATCTTAATCGAACTGCCAAGGCTACCTAACGCATGCTTCAAGAAAATGTAGGTACTTAAATATATTTATTGAATAAAAAACCGTGCGTATTGCATTATTTCGATCACCATAACATTGTGTAAGTCATAAATCATGAAAATATATTACGAGTTGGATAAAATACGGTAAAAACAAAGTGCTACAGAAAAATGATGATAACTTTGTTGGTTTTATTATTTGGTTTGCAGAGAGCAAACTGCATTACTGCTAAAAAAGGTAAGTTAATTATAAAACTGCTTTAAAAATAACTAACGAAAATTCATCATCGACTCACCAGTTCCAGATAGTAAGGATATCCAACTCGTAGATTTAATTAAGAAAGATTTAAGAAGAAACAATGACGATTATATCGACAAGTTCAACATCTCCAAGGTGGATAAAGTTGCAATCAACAAACAGAGCGGAGCAGACAATGTTGCCAAAACAAATGCTAAGGAACAACTCGCTGGCAATGATGCCCTAAACAAACCGAATCACATGTTTCTGGGAAAGGGTGAAAATAGAAGACTTATTGACTTTAGCGATGAAATCGACTACAATAAGTATTCCTTCAGTCCGGTGACGGAGACCACCAATCCATCTGTAACGGTGCCGTCGACCAATCCTAAAAGATATCAAAAGGCTTCGCTTCATGGCTATCCTGAATACGTAAAAAAAGATAGCATAGACCAATTCGAGCAGTTCATGTCTAAGAATAAGGACTTGATCCGAGATTTCGTGAATAAGAAGCGAGATGAAGCTGATGAAGCCGACACGACAGAACCGATGCCGAGTCTCAGACTGGGCTTAGAGGACTATGAAGATACCGATCGAAAGACTAAGTCGAGCGAGGAGCGGCGCGGAGTGGTGCCCGAACCCAGGCAGCTGGACATGGCTCCTGCGAAGGGGGGACGCATACATTCCATGAGAATTAAGGTAACATTCTTCAATTACAATTAAAACTCATTCGAGAGGCGGACAATAAAAGAACATTCTGCTTTGCAGATGATAAATTAGCTACAGTATTTAAAAGCAAATACTCCGCTTATAAACACGTGTAGTGTATAGAAAATTCTGATATCATACGAGTAGAAAAAATAACCCTTTGATATAGGTCATGAACTGGACGCAATCTATGGAAAATAATAACCAGTGAGTGAATATTGTTAGGATGCGTGTCGCCGGGGGCTCGCGCGGCTTACCCGCGCGAGTGTGGCGTGCTATGCAATGCAGCGCCGACGTACACGGAACGTACCTAATCCGCTAAGCCGTAATCCTCTTGTTTCTGTTATTTTGTTCGCGTTCATTTGTATCGTGCATTTCTGTGATTTCCTTTTCGGACGGCGATGACCCGAATCAGATTACGTAACAAATTAAGTTACATTCGAGTTTTGTTAATGTTGTCGATAAAATGATAACGTTGCTTTGCTATCCTGTGTTGTGTGGCGGACATATTGTAACTTGCGAGAGAAACTCCCGTCAGTCAGTCGTTTGTGGACGATCTATTGCGCACTCTCGAATTGGAACCGAACGAATGCTACTCCAAGATAGTTCCAATATTCATTCATCCATATTTGATGCCAGATTCTAGATTTCTCACACGCAGACATAAGCACCAAGAGATCTAAGTACCTAAATGTCCTCCATGTACGCGTCTAGTGTAAGGTATTTCATAATAGTTTGTTTAATGTTCAGGGTCGTCTGTGCCAGCGGAACGTGCTGGTGCCGGAGGGTCCGAAGTACGACAGCAAGGGTCACATATACCTGGCTGCGTTCAAACGCGCCCGCTACGACTATCCGGAGACGAAGCCGCCTAAGCTGGTGCTGCCCAAGTGCTGCAACTGCTGTCGGAAGTCTGTTTTGGGCTGCGAGTGAACTTATCAACGGATTATTCTTGAATGGTGTTCACTAGATCATTTCGTGAAATGGAATAAATTCTTTCGTGTTTAATGATTTCATTAAAATAAAATCAAAAACAAGCCGTTTTTGTTGTAAATTAGTATACAATTATTACTAACGTACGTAGATAAAGACACTTAGAAGTACCTGCCTAGGTAAGGTAGGTACCACCTAATAAAATTACGGAGTGAATAAAAAGTTTCTTGAATTTATTTTATAGGTAAACATTTTCTTTAATAGAATTTCTTGGGAAACCAATTCAACGAGTTCTATTTTCCAATATTTTATACGATGAATAATGAATTTCTGAAAAATGTTTAGTTTCTTAGTAGGTAGGTATCTAGTCTACTCTATCTAACTTCATATTATGTAGGTTAGGTACCTATCACTTATGTAGTCGTTTAGCGGGCTTTGAACTCACTTCTTCAGATCGACGTACGTTTTCATCCTGTTGAAAGACAAAAGTAAAATTACCTATCTATCTACTCTATGCTTATACCACAATTAAGATAAGTCATAATAATTAGTACCTACCTAGGTACCTAGAGCTAGGTATTACGTAATAAGATGTTAGGTAACTCACCGTTCATCAGGATTCTTCGCGTTGACAACCATCCACTCGCGCCGATAACCGATCGGTTTGAACAACTCCAGCAGATCTCTTAAGACATCATTCCTGCCATCACCATCATCATCATCATCGTCATCATCCCTGTCGAGTGGCGAGGTCTTCATAACATGGTGTCCGTGGGCGCAGTACTCGCACTGCACGGAGACACCCGGCCCGAGCTGATGCCAGTGTGTTCCATCATCGTTCGCTCTGATGTTGTACATCTTCTGGCGGTTTTCGTCATCAAGCACAAAATCCTCTACGTTATCATCATCGAGTAACTCATTGCAGATGTCGAGGATTAGTTCGAGAGAACTCTGCTTCGGATGAGATCTTCCTTGGAAGTAGTCGAGGCACGTTCGTATCAGATTCTCCGGTACTTTATCTTCGTATTGTGCGGGGGATGAGAGTTTGTTCAAATCTTTCTTAGTGACTCTATTTTGATTTGCATCCTTGAATCTGAATTCCTTCCGATGTTCGAGTTGGAACGCGTCGGAGGGAATATCGCTGAAGGCGCCATCTGAGTAAACCTTCTGCGACTTGCCGGGTCTAACGTCCGTCGGTGCAGTACCAGTCGGAGCCGCCATGTGTATGAATGCGCGCTGACGAGGGTTTTTTTTCTTTGAAAACGATTCATCGCTCAAAATCGAATTGCTTATTTGCAGTTGATTCAACAGATTCAGATTGCTTAGCGCTTCCTGCTGTTGAACACATGTACGTATCAAGTAGAGTGAGTGATAGATATGTGATACAAACAAGTAATGTTCTCACCAGTTCCCCTGCGTCCAATTCCATCAGATCCTGCGGCCTGGACCATGTCACGTGACACTGGAACGTAATCAATCATAATCACTTGCATTCTGATAACCGACAAGACGTCATGTCTGTCTGACGTAGGTACGTACGTAATGTGTTACTTACCAGAGCGAGAGAGATGACCAGTATCAGATACATGTTGTAGAATGTTGTTAGAATGTGTGTGCGCCGCTATATAGCGGTCACGGGACAGGTGTGGATAATCATCCAATCAGCGCGGACGCATCCAATCAAACGCAATCTCGTTTCGCATAAAGTTTATTATCCAAGTTATAATTAAAACTTAAATGTACGTAAGTAATTCTATTAACCGCCTGAAGCGTCAACACACACATCCGTCCACCTCACGCACACATTCACGTACATATCTCTCACGCACACACGCCCAGTCCTACTCGTAGTGTAGTACACGTGTATAACAATAATTTACAGAATATTAACCTATAGATTGGATACATACAACTTCTAAATCTGTATCCGCTGTTAGTTGTCCATAGAAGCCCGACTTTGGTTGAGATGTAGCGTTGCTACGGCAACCACCGGCGGCCACAGGTAATATCAAAGAGTTAAATGGCAGACTTCCAGTATAAGTAACTGAACCGTAAAGTTTCAGCGGTACAATTAAAGCTAAAACATCTAGTACAAATAAACGATCGCATACAATTTAAGCATCCTACTGTCCCAATATCTCTATTCAAGTAATGTAACTTAAATGCTTTTTGCTTCTTTAACTGTTACGCATTTGTTAACATCGTGTTATGCACAACGCAACAGTTGCATTCGAGTTGCACTACCGACCGCCACACTCAGAGAGGTATGTCCAAACATTACGAATGCCTAAACTAAACGTAATGTTATGACGAATACAGACGCCACTAGTTTTACCAATGTCTCTGAGTGCGGCTGTACTCCTCTAAATATAATTCTACGATGTCAAATAGAACTTGAATAAACTACTTACAGTGTTAGAATACATTAATGCAGCGGTTTTATTATAAAAACAAATATTACAACTATGCCTCTATCTACTTCCATACATAATAATATTCTCAAGAATCTGGCGCTGAAGCCTATATTTATTTGACATAGAATTCATTTTATATTTGCCAGTTTCACTGGTTTAGGCTCATTCCAGTTATCCCATGCGAGTTCCCTCTGCGAAGGGGATTTCTAGAATTTTTGTCCAATCCCTTAGTCTCCTGCGACTACCGGCAGGAGCCAAATGGATAGTAAAAGAGCCAGGGTGATAAAAGGATGCAAGCAAACATTTCGCAAGTGTCCCTTTTAACACGTAAGTGCCATGTCACATGCAATACAAACTGTCATAATTATAATAATATCAATGATTGTAGTGATCATTAGACTAGTTGACAAAGACAAAGAGTAAAATAACTCATGGTTTATATATATTCTATCCACTCCAGTGAGAGATAAGAATACCAGCGCCACTCGTCTCGTAGCACACTAACTAAGCTTGTTCATACGAATGCCTCATACATTATATTATAATGTCGCTAACCAACAACTACGCGAAGCAAAAGGAGGATTATGAATTTAACAATACCTATATTAATGCTTCTATCGCTAACACTATATATTTTAAAGAACATTAAACACCCAATATTTTTGTAAACACATACTTATATTAATTTATAATACACTAGCTGATACCCACGACTTCGTACGCGTGCGATACTTTTCCCCCAAAGTGTCTGTCACCAGCATGCGATGAACCGCTACGCGGTTTGCGTAGCGGTTCATCGCATGCTGATTTGTGTAAATGGCAAATGGCTGATTTTGCTTTAGAAAGTTCAAGCTGCATCTAAGAATTCACGTCTTTGATTTCAATAAAATATAGCCTACTAGCTTCCAACCGCGCCTTCGTTCGCGTCCCGTTGATTTTCCGGGATAGAAAGTAGTCCATGTTTTAATCCCAGGTCATGGACAATAAATACTCCAAGTTTCATCCAAATCGAATCAGTAGTTTTTTGCGTGAAAGAGGAACAAATATACACACATTCATATACCCTCAGAACTTTCGCGTTTATAATATTAATGAAGACAGACATAGAAAAAACATGCATGTGCACACAAATGCTTTGCTCACAGTGCTGGGGATCGAACCCACGACTCACAGCACAGTAAGCAGAGCTACACCGACGACCGTCACTGTCACGGCTAAATAATTTAGTTCAACTTGTTAGTTCATTTGTTTTTGTCGATTTGGAAGGTGAATGACCTCGTCGATACGCGGCAGTAGTTCTCGTACAGACGGTAGCCACTGTACAGCTTGTTCGTGCACTAGAGTGCCTTCCTCTCCTCCACACAAGGCATGTGCATCAGACTGCCTTCAGGAACAACCGGCAGTGGAGCAAATCCTCTGAACGGCGACGTCTCGGGAGAACTATTACTTACGCAAGGAACAATGACGGTGTTCGGAGGTGTACGTCTCGCGGAGACTTTTGGAGTATCCTCTAGAGTGGATGTATCAGAGGTAACTGAAGGAGTTTCAAATGAAAAGGCAAGCTTAGTTTTACGCTTACTTTTTTTGGGAGCATAATAATTTTGAATATCCTTTATGGCTCTTGAGGATATTTTCGGAGTCTCATTATTATTCGTAGGAGTATCATTGTTTTGAGAAGTATCATCATTCCTTGGAGGAATATTCTTCAGAGAAGTGTAAGTCTTCGGAAAAGTTATACTCTGTGGAGCAGGATTACTCTTTGAAGGAATAAAATCAGTTGTTGAAAAGTTACTCTTTGGATCAGGATTACTCTTTGAAGGAATAAAATCAGTTGTTGAAATGTTACTCTTTATAGCAGGATTACTCTTTGAAGGAATAAAATCAGTTGTTGAAGTGTTACTCTTTGGAGCAGAATAACTCTTTCGAGGAATGAATTCAGTTGTTGAAGTGTTACTCTTTGGATCAGGATTACTCTTTGAAGGAATAAAATCAGTTGTTGAAATGTTACTCTTTATAGCAGGATTACTCTTTGAAGGAATAAAATCAGTTGTTGAAATGTTAATCTTTGGAGCAGAATTACTCTTTCGAGGAATGAACTCAGTTGTTGAAGTGTTACTCTTTGGAGCAGAATAACTCTTTCGAGGAATGAATTCAGTTGTTGAACTGTTACTCTTTGGAGCAGGATTACTCTTTGAAGGAATAAAATCAGTTGTTGACGTGTAACACTTTGGAGCAGAATAACTCTTTAGAGGACTATTATTCTTCGAAGAAGAAATATTCACTAGGTCAGCACAACTCTTAGAAGAAGGATCACTTTTTGGATAAGTAATTCTCTTTGGAGCATAGTTCTTTGAAAAAGTATAATTTTTTGGAAAAGTGTTTCTGTTTGGAGCGAAATATGGAGAAGTATAATATCTTTTTGATGGAATATATCTTTTTGAAGGAATATATCTTTTTGAAGGAATATATCTTTTTGAAGGAATATATCTTTTTGAAGGAATATAACTCTTTGAAAAATTATAACTTTTAGAAGAAGTATTATTATTTACAGAAACATCGCTCTGCAGAGGAGTATGTTTTATTGGAGGTGAATTTGGAGTAGAATGTTTTTTAGGAGGAGTACAGCTCTTTAGAGATGTACAAGTCTCTAGCGAAGGCGAACTATTATTCTGTGGAAGAGCATAACTCTTCGGAGGAGGTATCTCAGTAGATGTCAACACTTTTCGATCCAAATCACATTTCTTAAGATAAGTACAATCATTAGAGTTCTCGGGAGAAGTATAATCCTTTGGAGAAGTATATCCTTCGAGTAAATAGTCTTCAGGATTGAAATCTTCAGGAATGTACTCAACACAAGCGTCTAGTTTAGCTTTAGGATTTAGATCATTTGTCGTTACGCCTACGTTTGTAACAATAGGATCTGGATTTATTACTTTTAGTAACGATATGGACTTGGCAGTTTGTTCTACGAGATGTTTGTTTTGTGTTCCCTCAGGATTGGCAACACTAGCAACGGGTTCAGGTTCCGTTCGTGTATAATCTTCGTGAGATATTTTGCGGCGTTTTGCTCTACAATCGTTGCTCGTCTGATATTTACCGAAAGTTAATAATTCGAAGGCATATTCTTGGATATCGCCATGTTCGTCAGTGAAAGTATTATTGCTCGATGCGTTGGTATCAGAAGATGCAACCTCACCCACACGCTTGTTGTAACGAAGAGTATCGTTGTACGTGTGGAAGTATTCACTACAATAACAATTAATATATTTTGCAAGTGGATTATATTCTAAGCTTGTTGCAAACTCGGTTATGCCGAATTGAAGCCACAACCAAGTAGACAAAAGGTTTCTACGCTTTACTACATCACAAGTGAATGATTTAGCGCTAGTAACATTAGTAACACTAGTTTCACTAGTAACACGAGTATCGCAAGCTGAACAAACATCGATAGTAACATTATCGCGACTTACACTAATACCGCTAGTTGTACAAGTTTCATTAGTAGCACTAGTACTACGAGAGTCGCTGGTATTTTTACATGTATCGGTCAAACTAATATCGAGTTGACTAGCAACAACAGTATCACTAGTGACAGCTTCATTGATATTTACACGAGTATCGGTTACACTAAGCCTACCACTGATATCACTAGTAGCACGAGTGGCACTAGTAACTGAAGTATCACTAAAACGATAAGCACTACTAGCAGTTCCGCTAACAAAACCGGCACGAGAGTCACTTGCACTAGATGTATTATAACTAAAAGTACCAACATCACTAGTAACAGTTGGATCACTAGTAGCAGTTAGATCACTAGTGACAATTGCGTCACTAGTGAGAGTAACAGCAGTTTTGTTAATATATACACTAGTATTGGGATCACTTGCATCAGGGCAACTAATATAAGCGGGATAACTAAGATCACTAATGGGGGGCATGGGGGTAGGGTTGCCAATAGGGGCATAGCTATGGGCCGGGGATCGCGGTGAGAAGGCGAAGCGGCCACGCGAGAAGCGACATCACTTGTGCAGGCCGGCCCGCTTCGCCTCCAGCTCGTAGATCAGCAGGCGCCACATCTTTACTACGAATACTTCCGCTTCGTCATCCAGCACCTGAATACATTCATATTAGTTGATACAGTTACCTGTAGTAGGTACTCACTTGTAATTGCACTGAATCATATTTTAGAAAAAAATTAACATCTATGCTTGTGTATTGATTCAGATTTGATCACTGTTTAAATATGTGTTTAAATACTTTAACTACCAGAGGCTAGTAGATAGCAGTTTATTCAACAAACTATTGTTTTACTTCAGAATAAATGAACCAGCATTCAGTTTGAACGCGCCTCTACAGGAGCCGGCACACGAGGGGTGAGTGAACAACCAGATATGTGTGTATACATACATGTGTGAGTGAGCGAGACATAATTACCATTTGCACGTCATCTAGGATGCCTTGCGGCTGCGAGCCCGCCACTACCTACATACAACACAACAATATCATTATCTATGTGTTTATGTAACTCAAATAATATCAATCATTTCACAACTAATTAGCCGACATTATTTATAAGTCTACGAGCTACATTACATACCCTTTGCAGGCATTTAATTATAATACCCCAACCAACGCCTGTACAATGTAACATTTCATGGGCTTCCTTTTATTTAAGATGCCATGTTGTTTGGAAAAAATAATACTTACAATTGTGCCTTTCGTATCATAAAATAACGTTTGTGTTTTGTTTTACAATTTGGTGGGTTCGATTCCCGGTTCAGACAGGCGATTATTCAAAATTTTTTGAATGCAGTTTAAATTGTTTTGAAAATCAAAATAACGTGTTCTTTCAGTATTTTTTTTTATCTACATTATTTAAGATACTTTCCCTCCATTTGGCATGGTATATAAACAATACGTAAGCGTAAAGTGTTCACGTCCCACTGCGCGTGGTTGTGGCGGCGCCGTGCAGTGGCGTGGTGTGCGGCGCGCAGTGTACACTTACCTTGCTGCATATAAAGTCAACGAGCGTCACTTCAGGTTCTCCGATGTACTCTATTATCTTCTTGTTGATCCACGGACGGATCTTCTTCTCCATCAGAACGTTATCGATCTGAAATAACATTCAATAAATGAATATAAATGTTTATGGACATATCCCACAACACCCCCCCTCTAATCCCAAACTGAGCAAAGTTTGTACTATGGGACTAGATCGCTGATAGAATACTTATATACATTTATTTTGTAAATGTATATAATATGCTGCAGCCTCAACGTTACTTGAACGCGCTGAGGGAATAATAAATGCTACTTTTTATCCCAAATAATTAAGACCTACAGATTTAGCTGCAAACCAGGGTTAGTGGCGCCAATAGAGGCATTCTTTGACACAAGGACGACAACGTGACGTCAGTAGATCTATCAAAATTAGATGTCATTGCTAAAATGGTAAAAAAGCTGAATCGCACTGACAAAATACACAGCGTCCGTCCTTCGACGTGCTTGCAAATAAACGTAACTTTGCTGACGAAAAATTTTTTAAAATCACCAAAATATTTTGGCAGCTGCGAAAAAAAAACACGCGTACAAAGTCGCGGGTAGCAGCTAATAGTTTTATAAACTAAAATTAAATTCAAAAACTAAAACCTCGAAAACAAAGTTCGTTATCCCGGGATTTTCCGTGGTCTTATCCATACTCTTGATATCGTTTGACGTTGTTCACAGCAAATTGCACCCGTCATTTCGATCTCTACTTATAACACATCGTAACACCCAGACATAGAACACATCTATGTTTGGCACACACACACACACACAATTAAAGGTGGTTCTCAGTGGAAATCAAACCTACGACCCACAGCCACGGAAGGCAAAGCTTTATCGTAACATTAAATATTTTTGGCGAAAAATAGAGGCTAAATTTTTTACAATTTTACTTTAATTTGATTGAAAGTCGCTGTAAAAAGATCTAGGGGTTGGGTTTATAGTTTTTATTAAGTTTGCAATTAGAAAACACGTTTTTGTAATTATTTTAGCGTAGCCGCGACTGACGTGCTCGCTCTCTCGTGGTTTGTTCGCGACTGATTGCGTCACGTGACGCAGGGAGCCGAGCCAGCCGGTCACGTGACGCAGGGAGCCGAGCCAGCCGGTCACGTGACGCAGGGAGCCGAGCCAGCCGGTCACGTGACGCAGGGAGCCGAGCCAGCCGGTCACGTGACGCAGGGAGCCGAGCCAGCCGGTCACGTGACGCAGGGAGCCGAGCCAGCCGGTCACGTGACGCAGGGAGCACCTTGCGTTGTCTTGCAGGTACTTACATGTCGTACAATGCACGCACATGCCATGACGCTGGATAAGCAAGGTATATAGTTGAGCACGGACGTACCTGCGAGGTGTCCAGCTTGTACTGGAAGAGATGCTCCTTCTGGGTGGGTATCTTGTCGATGAGACTCTTGATGTGCTTCCGCTTCTCCTCGGCGTGCTTGTTCTCCTTCTCCTCCTTCTCCTTCTCCCCCTTCTCCTTGTCCCTCTTACTCTTATCCTTCTCCTTCTTTCCCTTATCTGAAACGAGGTATTGTTAGTGAGTAAACAATTTGGGGATTGTTCGTGAACAGGGTAGTATTGTTGACGCGGTAGTAGTATCAGGTATAATGTTCAGTGTTAGAGTGTACCTCTGTTATTGTTATCTGTTGGTTCGTCGTCGTCGTGCTGCGTGAAGGCGGCGTGTGCGCGGCGCACGCGGCTGCTGCCCGCGCCCACCGCGCCGCCTCCTCCGCCACCGCCACCGCCACACCCACCGCCACCTGACGACATCACCATTCTCACTCTCACTCTCGCGTAACAACTCCGTCACCAGAGTTGAACACTAACTCATCCGAGCTTGCTTGCTAACTGTCACACGCCGAGCCTGCGATCCACACTGACTGTGACATTGCTCTGAATGTATAGTAGAACACAGAATTATCCCGGTTGTGGGTTTGACTACAACTGACTTTAGTTCCAATATCCCAACGCTCCCTAGGGAATGAGGATACCTTATTGGTGAAATTATCGACTTTAACCTTCGGTGTTACTTGGGTTCACCCAGACCCACATTTCCTCAACCTTATAACACCGTTTGAGTTGTTTGATCAATAGGTAAGTTGACATGTATATAATAAAGGATGTATATAATGTAGTAGTTACCGGCGGCGTCGGCGGGTGCGGCCGGGCTGCGAGCGTGCTTGAAGCTGATCGTGAGGGGAGAGCTGCTGCCCCCCATCCCACCGCTCTGCAACAACAGCAACAGCAACAACAACAGTTAGTACACGCAATCCACGAGCTGCGACGATTAGCGCCAGCAGCGACATCTATCCAACGCATTACTTATTATAACTAAACATTAGTGTAACGCCGGGGTTACGGTCACAGTTAGCTCGGAGCGAGTCAACTCGTCCGAGCCGGAGGACGGCTTAACATTGGTTGAATGCGAAGCGCTCGCGGCTAGGCTTGCTTAGTCATCTTCACCGATTATCTAAGTGAAGCGACGTTAAGCGCAATCACTACTTGGATGGGTGACCGCTAGCGGCACTTACATCTGAGCGCTTCCCCGTTCAACTGCCCCGACTCTACCAGGACTAAAAACTCCGTCAACAGAGTTTGGCACTAACTGATCTGAGGTAGCTTGGTATTGTTTGTATGTCATGTAGTATGTTGGTACTCACATGTCTCCTGTCGTGTTGTTCCCTGTGCGCGTGCGCCGAGAGGCCTCCTCCCGCCGCGCGGGGGGAGAGGGAGAGGGAGAGGGAGGGCGAGGGGGAGCGGGAGGGGGAGGCGGCCGGCGGGGGGGAGGGGGGGCGGGGGGGAGTGGTGCCTCCCTCTGAACTCTGCAATAACACAACACACGTATACATACATTTACCTACTTTGTATTAGCTTGCTACTATAGACAGATCATGCTTCGAGGTGACGATTCCATTGTTACACTAAACTGAATTACGTAAAATAAGTACACTTTATAATGACGTGTATGCTAAGGTTCTACCAAGCATCCCACTTCAACTAAAATCAGACTAATACTCTTGCAAATTTTAGTTTTAATATCTAGTCTATTACGAACTTTAGTAAGTGGCAAACAACAGAATCGACCCTCATATCAAAAATCTAAATTACAAAGTGCAATAGTAATTACTTCAAGTAAGTACTTATATTTGTTCATGCAAAAACATCCGCCGACAATTTAAACCAAGTAAAAACCCACACTTCCCATTTAGATGAAACTATTACTAATACTTTTATAATAATATTGATTGATAATGCATAATGTTGTGAACACGAGACAGAACAATAAATCCTCTATAACATTGAGTTACCTGATGGTCCAAGAAGGTGCGTTTACGGTGGCGCTGTCAAAGTCAAAAACTCACTTTCATTATCTAAATCATTTTGTTTCACTCCACAACGTCGAGTGTTGCTACTAACTGGCAATACTATCACATGCTGGCCACTTGGGTGGGTGTGTGGGTGTGTGTGTGTGTGTGTGTGTGTGTGTGATCCGTGATTGTGTTAGTTTACTACTGTTGTGTTTAGTATGATGCAAGGGCGTGTGATTTTTGCATTTGTGTGAGTGCGGAGGTGGCGTTCAGACTGTGTTTATGTATACGTGTTAGTATGCGGGTGTGTTAGTTTAGTGGTCGTGTTAGTATGCGGGTGTGTTAGTTTAGTGGTTGTGTTAGTATGCGGGTGTGTTAGTTTAGTGGTCGTGTTAGTATGCGGGTGTGTAATATAATGATGGCGGATGTATATTACATGTGCATGGCTGTGTCCATGATGGCGATGTCTATGATGCCTGACGGGAGGCTCCAACGGTGGAGTGCACGACCCTGGAGGGGAGCCAGCTGATGCTGCTCCTCCGCTGTACAATATAAACATTATTATATACTAGGTTCTACTACTCGCTGGCTTGTCAACGCTAATTGTAAACAGAAGCGGAGTTGCAAAGTTTAGTAATATGTAGCAGGTTGTTGGTACATAATGTATAGTAGATGGATACCTATCGTCTGAGTCGATGGGCTCGGCTTCAGTGGGCAGCTGCCGCTCGGCGTGCGCGCGCAGGTAGCGCTCGCGCTCCCGGGCCGCGCGCTCGCGAGCCTGCACCACACAACTAACATTACTTACTTGCATTTTCAAACTCTTCTTATAAAAGTAACAATGTTTATTCTTACTTCAGAAACCTGTCGATAACCAATTAACAATGCATTGTTTCACCGAGCATGTTTATTGAGGACGTCCTCTATGAAGCATTACTCTGACAGTAAGTTAAGTTTCATGTAAGTGCTAAGCATTTACCCCCATACCCTTGAAGTCAAAACCCAGCAATGCGATGCGATGCAATGCATGTGCACATCGCGAAATATGTTGTTCGAGGACGAGGTCTTTTCAGCGAGCTCTTCTACTAGCACCGTCAATATCATTAGTACATAATGACGAACCGTTTTACCATTCCTTTTTTTACCGTAATTGAGAAAGATTAAGAGTCGATATCAACAATAGAATATTAGTGAAAAGATGTTGTAGTTGTGATGTCGGGTGTGTGTGTGTGTGTGTGTGTGTGTGTGTGTGTGTGTGTGTGTTACCTCCTTGCGTGCAGTCTCGCGCTGCATGGCGCGCAGCTGTTCTCTCTCCCGTTGTTGCTCGGCCTGCAGGCTCACGTCGATCAGCAGGCGCGGCCGGTAGGCAGCCTCGCGCTCAGAGCGTGCCTGTAACAACACATACCTACATTATACGTACTATATATACATTGTTCAGCAGGTATCAAACTTCATCTACCTAGGTCCCCTGTATATGTCCGCTTTGAGCGCGCTGAGCTCGTCCTGTTCGCGTCCGTCGCTGGAGCTCCTTGTGTCTGTGGATGGATGTGGTACCTGATGGAATGCGTGTGCAGCGGCCGGGTCGTCAGGTGCTCGTCCCCTGTATATGTCCGCTTTGAGCGCGCTGAGCTCGTCCTGTTCGCGTCCGTCGCTGGAGCTCCTTGTGTCTGTGGATGGATGTGGTACCTGATGGAATGCGTGTGCAGCGGCCGGGTCGTCAGGTGCTCGTCCCCTGTATATGTCCGCTTTGAGCGCGCTGAGCTCGTCCTGTTCGCGTCCGTCGCTGGAGCTCCTTGTGTCTGTGGATGGATGTGGTACCTGATGGAATGCGTGTGCAGCGGCCGGGTCGTCAGGTGCTCGTCCCCTGTATATGTCCGCTTTGAGCGCGCTGAGCTCGTCCTGTTCGCGTCCGTCGCTGGAGCTCCTTGTGTCTGTGGATGGATGTGGTACCTGATGGAATGCGTGTGCAGCGGCCGGGTCGTCAGGTGCTCGTCCCCTGTATATGTCCGCTTTGAGCGCGCTGAGCTCGTCCTGTTCGCGTCCGTCGCTGGAGCTCCTTGTGTCTGTGGATGGATGTGGTACCTGATGGAATGCGTGTGCAGCGGCCGGGTCGTCAGGTGCTCGTCCCCTGTATATGTCCGCTTTGAGCGCGCTGAGCTCGTCCTGTTCGCGTCCGTCGCTGGAGCTCCTTGTGTCTGTGGATGGATGTGGTACCTGATGGAATGCGTGTGCAGCGGCCGGGTCGTCAGGTGCTCGTCCCCTGTATATGTCCGCTTTGAGCGCGCTGAGCTCGTCCTGTTCGCGTCCGTCGCTGGAGCTCCTTGTGTCTGTGGATGGATGTGGTACCTGATGGAATGCGTGTGCAGCGGCCGGGTCGTCAGGTGCTCGTCCCCTGTATATGTCCGCTTTGAGCGCGCTGAGCTCGTCCTGTTCGCGCGTGCGCTCGCGTCCGTCGCTGGAGGCTTCACGTACACGTGCTCCGAGCCGCCGCTGCAGCTCCTTGCCTCTGTAACGGTGGACGTGTGCGGGTAACTACCGCAAACCTAAGCTCACAACACAAACCTAGGGCGTTGTGACATCCTACTAATATTAAACTATATAGCCAGGGGATTAACCTACATACATTTCCACGTCATTACAATCCCCTTATAAAAAGTGCACGACTGTATATTCGCTATGACAACAAGGGAGACGTTCACTTTCGGTAGTAATTGGTACTTTGCATTACTGGCGGTAAGTGGGCGGAAACGAGCTCAAACAATCTATCAATGCAGTCGTCTCTACTACACATGTGTGGAAACTGCAGGAAAGGACCTAAGGTGTTGTGACTTTGTGAGCCATAGCCCTGACGACGTGGCTTACACACCCGTATTATCGTGGTGTACATTATCGTGACGAGAACTATCATGTTGTGCAATATAGAGGCTGCACCGTTCGCTATTCCTGCGTGCTTAGCTGTATTCCAAAATGTAATATAACTTTTCTAGCATAACTCATGATTATTTCCATATAATTTGAAACCCTTCCCTTAGCAGCCATTTTAGTTAGCGGACCTTTAGTAGGTTAATAACAAATAAGAGCAGATCACATTGATTAGGATGGATGTATGACTCACTTGTAGTACTTGTGATCGTCACGTTCGTCATCATAGTCCTCAAGGAACTCCTTGAGTCGCTTGGCCTCCTTCTCCCTCTCCTCCTCGCGACATCTCTCTCGCTCCTTCTCCTTCTCGTACTCCTTCTGCTTGCGTCGCTCGCGGCCCTCCCAGTTCTTTAGCCTGGAGTATACATTAACATATTGTAATGTGCGTTTAACGTTGCATGTAAATACATATAATGGTGTAGTGTATATGTTGAGAATTGAGATTACCTCTCCTGGTATGCGGCCTCCTTCTCGCGCGCCTTCTTCTCCAGCCGCTTCTTGTCTCTCGCTTCCTCCTCGAGTTCCTTCTCTCGGCGCGCGTCGGCCTGGCTTCGGCTGCGGTCGCGCGACCGCGACCTATCCCTCTCCCTCTCCCTCTCCCTCTCCCTGTCCCTGTCTCGCTCCCTCTCGCGCGACCGTGACCTGTCGCGCTCTCGCTCGCGCTCACGATCGCGATCGCGCTCCCTGCAAAGTTGAGTCAATGTTACATCTTCGGTAGATCAGCCTTTCAATTGCGCCATGGAACTGCTTAACTGACCCTAATCTATTCACGATCAAATCTAGGTCAAGAATATATTTACAAAACGTTTCAAAGTGACTCCATGTCATTTTAAGTAATGAATAAGATCCATTTTACCCATATTTGAGTATCCTTAGATCTCGTGCGATCTCGTTCCGCGTGCGTATGAAGGGATGCAGCGGTGGTAGCGGACACAACAACACTAACATCTCGTCGTACGTCAGTAGAGATAGTTCACGCATCACACACACACACACACACACACACACACCACAACTAACTAACTCGTGTTGTTATTGATTTGTACATCAAGCGATAACTATTTCTTCCTGAGATACCAACGCCACTTAACAATATTAGTTTTTAGTAATCAATAAATAATTTTCATTTTCCTTTATTGATTCAAATTGTTAGTCGGTATTAGAACGACAGCTGTTTGGCTTTCACAAGATATTTGAACACATTAGCACAACCCGTGTTTCACGAAAACTATAATTGTTAAACACCTTTTGGATATCAAACTACACTATTTAAAAATATTGTTTTCCAAATTAGTATAAGTGTATCGTACACAATACAAAATATAATAAATAGTGTTGCATTGTAGCGTGCGGTGCGGGTGCGGGTGCGGTGCAGGCGAGTGCATGCGACTAGGACTGGGCGATTGTTATCGCGCTTATCGAACGCTGCATTTATTGAAACATTCAGGAAGTACCTACACGTGTGATAACGACGTTAATAGCCCTCATACATTTTACAACCAACTAGAAACGCTCAAAGGCGTGAAAACCATTTATTGAATTTTACAATTGAATCTATCAAATATGTACAATGCTACGGTTTTTAAATATTTAAGTAAAATACTAGATAACCTTATTTAAAACGTTTTATTGACCAGATAAACAAATAATTAGGGTCATTTAACACAGCTCTCACTAGCTCTTAACTAATAAGAGCTAGTAACAGATGGCTGATAGGACAATAACCCCCGAATTCATAGACGAAGGCCGACTCTATGAGACATTCTGTATCGTTTATGAATTCAGAAGTTAAATATTCTTTAGAGAGTGTGCATACCTCTGTTCTCTTTCTCTGTCCTTCTCGCGCACTTCGCGTTCCCTTTCTCTTTCTCTTATTTCCCTGAAATACAAATAAAACTTTGAATCTCCTATTTAAACTTATTCTCAATAAACATACAAAGATTTTGTAATTTGGGTGCGGCTCAAAAGATCAAAGGTCGTAGGTTTGCATCCCATCCAGTCTATAAGTTTTGATAAAATGAATAAATAGACAAAAGGGAGTTTAGAAAATATGTACTAAGACATAATAATGGTGTCAACTGTATTAGTTATTGCACTTACGGATAATAACTGGTATCGTACGATTTACTGGAAAGTAATCAATTGTTACATTTACAAGTCAAATGTTAGTCAAATCAGTCTCTATCGAACACTAAGATTTATGCCTGATATGATATCACGATAAGCGCCTCTAGCGGATGAGATGTGTAATACTCGAGAAAAATCTCTTGTCTCTGCAGCGTGTGTGTACCAGAGTAGAGTGCACTGACCTCTCGCGTTCTCGTTCTCTGTCCCGCTCGCGCTCGCGGTCCTTGTCCCGGTCGTCGCGTTCGCGGTCTCGCTCTCTCTCCTTGTCGCGGTCGTCGCGGCGATCCTTACTTCTGATAACACACATCTTATTACAACATTAAAAACAAAACCGAACGCCTAACTAATTTAGTTACTCGAGGTTTAATCTTTAAGCGGGGAATTCACTAGACGGACATGCTCGCGGACAGTCTGTACGGACATGTCTGTCGCCACAATACACTACACAGATTCATTAGACGGACATGCTCGCGGACACGTGTCCGTACGGACATCAGATTGAATTCACTAGACGGGCAGTCTGTACGGACATGTCTGTCGCCACAATACACTACACAGACTCATCAGACGGACATGCTCGCGGACACATGTCCGTACGGACATGTTCGTACGCGAATGTTCACCGCGGACCGCCTGCTCAGACCTGATGTTGCGTTCACACTATGCCCATGCCGCTACCGGCATTATTGCCGCGAACTTATTGCCCCAGCAACATCGCCTTTATTCTCACTAGGAAGCTACGGCATGAATTTGGGCCGAGAGATGGGACAGAGGCATGTTCGTATTCACACTATGCTCGTGCCCACTTCCCTGCCCAAGACCCTGCCGGCTGCGGCATAGTGTGAACGCAACATCAGGTCTGAGCAGGCGGTCCGCGGTGAACATTCACGTACGAACATGTCCGTAATGACACGTGTCCGCGAGCATGTCCGTCTAATGAATCTGTGTAGTGTATTGTGGCGACAGACATGTCCGTACAGACTGTCCGCGAGCATGTCCGTCTAGTGAATTCCCCGCTTTAGAGTTCACACAGAACAACATGCAGTTGAGGTAAGTATATAGCTTCAGAACTCTAGCATGAATCCTGATGATGTACTTCTAATCAATAAATTGATACAATCTAAGAATAAATAATATATAAACTCCATGTGAACTGACCTGGAAGAGCTCTTCCGCCTGCGCTCCCTGTCCCTATCCCTGTCCTTGTCCTTGTCCTTGTCGTCTCGCTCCTTGTCCTTATCGCGGTCTCTCTCCCGCTCCCTGTCCCTGTCCCTGTCCTTGTCCCTGTCTCTCTCCCGCTCCTTGTCCTTGTCACGTTCCCTGTCCTTGTCTCGGTCCCCCCTGTCGGTGCGGTCGGTATCTTCCCTCTCCTTCTTGCGTCGCACGACGACCTCCGCTTCGTCCTGTCCCGAACATGCCGCGACATTAGCTAACGAAGTGACCCGGCACGCCCGACTAACGACACTGCCCACCGCGAGATCACTAACGACACTGCTCACCGTGAGATCACTAACGACACTGCTCACCGTGAGATCACTAACCCTTCACTTGTTACTTGTATTGTACATGCGATTTGATTGTCACAACTATTCTAGCTCTTAGGAGAGCTGATTCATAATGATTTTGAACCACCTCGCCCTGTCGATTATATTCTAATCTGAGTGTACGGTTAGTTATCATAGTGTACGGAGTTATAGTTACTTAATGAATTATTGAATTGATCACGTTCAATATCATTATGAGCCGATTCTATATTTATAGTATCGACGGAAAACAGATCATAACATGACACCGAATAACATTTACGGTCATTGCGGCAGCTAGATCAAATTTCAAAGACTTGTAACGATAATATAAGCAATATAATATCAACTACATTTTAGTTTAAGTAACTGGATTTGATTTAGTGATTATAATGTCATTAAAATGGTCGTTGTGTCAACTAACGTATCTAAAACTCACGGTGAATGCACAGTGGAGATAGATCGTGGGAGAGCGCTATCTAATCATCTGAAAGGAACGACAGGTCAAATCACAGCACTAACTAACAATGCAGGGGTGCGCCCATGACTAGATAATGAACATGTCAGAACCGTGCTCGTATAGACCCTTGACACGTATCTAGTGCTTTCAATAATACGGGTATTTTAATACGCAACAAAAACAACGTTTTATTAGTCATTTTTGCACAAGTTCAACAGTTATTAAGGTTTACATAAAATGTTTGTTATTCTTGATAGCAAAGTAGTAATTCCGAACAGCGCTCAACATTAGAGAATCGAAGTAGGTAAAACTCAATATTGTTGCACATAATCGCAAACAATAAGAGATGAGAGGCTAAGTTTTCGTTTGAATCATGGACGCATCCTACGACAGATAGAACAAGAGAAATGTTTGGTCTCATACGTAGTTGTGTGGCGCGTGCTGCAAGGCTCGTACTTACACGCGGCGCCGCGCCACGCTGTCCGCACGTCGCCGTCCACTCGCGCCGCAAGCTGCCACCAACGCTGGCTCCACTGCGAGCCCACCTACCCACTACACGCACTCACCCACCCATCTATATCTATACTGTATATACGTTATCTAATGCTGACGCGACATTACATTACAAGGGTCGTTCGTTATAGCGCAGTGAGTGGTCGACGCGCGCCGCTTCTCCGCAACTCACGAATGCGGAGTCGCAGCGACGGCACTTCCCGACGGAACGGAAACATATTCGCAGTAACAACGCAACCAACCTCTTCATTAACAACTGTTTGTTAAAATAATTTAATCAATTGTTCCAATTACAAGGGATAAGAGAATAACGAGCTAAAAATTACGTAGCCCTTGTTTCAAAACTGTTATAGTACCGCCGTGTGGAACGTATGAATTCGAAGGAATGCCGTATGGACTGACAGATGCTCCGGTGAATTTACCTATCATGTTCGGTTTATAATGCGAGGATTTTTAAGAAAACCAAAAAGAATAGATGTACATTTACCTTAAAGCAAAGATATTCAATATTTTCATCGAAATCAACTGTTCCGTTTCGACGGGAAGTAGACCGTCCACATGTTACAACTAAATGTTAATAAAATAAATATCAAAAGAGATTGGTGTGGCGGTGTGCGATGTAACAAAGAGTGTATGTACCTAACGATGATAAAACTTTAATAAATATGTTATATAAGAATGCCTATACCCAAGAGTGGGTGAGCATAAGCTGATAAGATACATAGAAATATGTTGTGACATGGTGTTAGTAAAAATATAAACATAAGAGATTAAAAACTTATGTGTAATAAATATCTAAAAGAATGTAATAAATGATAAACGGATGCGACTGTTTTTTTTATAATAAAACTGAAGATAAATGATGAATCACTAGCTGCGTGCCTCCACACTGATTTATCACTTCTACTTAAATATCAAACCATAACAAATTAACGATTGCTCATGTTGCCATTTTAATTTAAAGAATAAGCTTTGTGGTAGTATGTGCAAATTTGTTTTAAATTTTATAAGACGTGAAATGTGGCAGACCACGCTGAAGCAAAATGAATTTATAATTGTGATTATTATGAGTAGCCAACAGATTGAAACGGATATCTACCGTGATTGGATGCACAGTCGGTAACATCATTTTGAATTATTTTCATAAACGTAGTAAACAGTGCTAGCACGTGAAGCGCGCTATTATTCAGAAAAATGTCAATGCGTTAGTAAACCCCTTCTTCGCGACTCAATCACAATATGAAAGTCAGTCTTGGATTTTGATTCAGTAACAAGTTCTATTTACAACAATTTAAAAAAGAGAATTGGTGGTAGTCGCCATATTGAATCTTAATTATTATCACGTTTTTAGGGACACTTGCAAGATTAAGACACACAAAATTGAGCCCCGCGTTTGGTATCTAGAGCGTCACAAAGGAACAAATATACATTTACACGCACACCCAGGCGTCTTTGTTGCAAGCCCTAGTAGAGTAGAGTATAGTAGTGTAGTGGTAGTGTAGAGTCACGCAGGGTGTGGGTTCGATAGTGTGATGTGATATAGTTACTCACCTGTACAGGAGCGCGCGACGACGGCGGCTCGCTGCACCTACACGCAACAACGTCACTGCCGGCCGAGCGACCACTATACACACACACACACCCTCTCTCTCTCTCATACCCACACATACACCATGCCACTAACCCATGTACATCTACTGCTTTCTTACATTGCTAATTCATTCGTTTTCGTTTAAACTGAACGCTGCCACGTTTAATTGCACCGCCATAATCAAGGCTTTATTTTTCAGGGTTTATTATATTTAATGTAATGAATTTGTATTGTAGCACATGTATTTATTTTTGCAACCGCCTAGCCGGTGCGGTGACTGACCGGCTTTCTGATCATCTCACTCAAGGAATATCACTACTAGACTATCAATAACACTTTTAATCAAAGGTTTAATTTGGTTGATTAGCCGGATCACACTATCTGGATCACAATACACTACACACACTAAGTACATTCAAACTCAGTAACAGATTTCTAAGAAACCAATCTAGAAGAAAATGTATGAACTTTTTGACCTAATTTCGATTGGTTTACAAACCAACCGTTACAACATAATTTTAAACTTTTCTTACGTCGTTTACATGCTTTCGTTCGTAACGCCGGGCAGATACAATGTACTGTACGTACATCCTTCTATACTTCAAGCTTTCTATAAATAAAGCTACCTCGGTACATGGGTTGAGTCAATACTAGCATTACATTTAGTTTATAATATAGAAAGCAGTATTGCATTCATTCAGGAGATGTGTGCATGTTTGGGTGAGGCTCGTCCGGCGCCGCATTAAACAGTAAGTGTGAGGGAGAGGTAGAGGATGTTACCTTCATGCTCTCTCGGAACTTGCCGATCTCGCGATGTATGACGTCACGCTTCTCCTCCGATATGTCCGCCTCCTCCAGCACGCGCGCCGTCTTGGAGATCTGCTCCTCTGTAACACATACACCAATGCACATCAACTACAGTTCACAACGCATTCATAATAATTGTTCATCTTTACATTTATTCAGATGATGATGTCAATTTGGGAATTATTTGTTGAATGTTAAAGAAAAGTGTAGGATCGCGAAAGCTTCCTTGTGAGAGGCAGGTCATGGCTCCAAGTTCCTCGCTGGAGGCATTCAGGCGCTGAGCCAGATAAGGTTAGTGTGTGTTGTAGTGACATACCCTTCTGCAGCAGTTCATAGTTGTTGACCTCGTGTTGGTAGTCGCGCTGCAGCTGCGCGATGCGGCGCGCGGCCTGCTCGTCCAGAGCGCGCGCGCGCGCCGCCGCCGCCGCGCCGCCCGCGCCCAGTCGCGCCTCCTGCTCTGCATCTGTACACATACACACTTGTACAGAAACATATCGCTTATCGTTACTGAGTACTGGTTCTCATCCATTAATATAACAGTGATTTACTAAATGTTTAAGAAATCAGGTAGTTTACAATACTTTAGCAACTAGCGGCATGCACATCCACAGTTAAACACAATAAAATTAGGATCATCTATTTCAAGAAGACTTATTAACATGGACATGTTTGTGTTTAAAATCAAGATCCCTATTAGATGAGTATAAAACATACTCTTGTAAGTATCCACAACGGCCTGCATCTTCCCATCCGTCCGCGCCAGAAGCTCCTTATCTGCTAACTTCTTTCCGTGCAGCAACCGGACGCAGCGCAGCGCCGCCTCGGGAGAAGCGAACTCACAGAATCCGAACGTGGCGACTCGCTTCCAAGACACCACTGATCCACAAGCGCCGAGTAACGCACGGATCATAGCTTCGGGCGCGCGCGATGAGATGTTACCTACACATCACACACATATCTAAGAGCTGATTTACATTCATTATGGACAGTGACAAGTAGCCAGTATAGTGGTGAGTCTGTAGAATGGTACTAGAGTAGGTTACATACCTAATTTCATTACAGTAACATATTCATTAGACTATGAAGAATTTATTAAAAGGTAAGACAAAACATATCATAATTAGAAGTACAATTTTCCATGTAGAATGACAGACCTATGAATATAGTGACGGGTGGCCCCTCAGCCTCCTTGCCATTGCGTGTGGGAGGTCGCGAGATGACGGCCTTGCCGGGCGCCGGCAGCAGCGCGCCGCGCACTCCCCCGGGAGGATTAGCACTCGCTGCCGGGTACGGGTTCACCACCATCTGATAATACACAACATGCACTCCTTGTACTAGTTCATTCTAACTCAAGGTGCCAGACATCTTCCCTTTGGGGTGTCTTGTGCATTGTCTACCTCACCTCAGCCATTTCAACTCTTACAAGGGATTAAATTTGAATGAATTTGAGTTATTTTCAAACCCATAACCCATTTGACTATTGATCAGAAACAAGCCAAAACCGAGTATATCAATACCAAGCTTATGCTGGATTTATAGATAACCAAACTGGGCAATTCAAAATGCATTTTTGAAGTAAAACCACAAACATCATAATCATTTATACAGGGTGATACAGATCATAACAAACGAGCATGTAGTACTAAATGCATTCCTACCTGCATAAATGGAACAGGTCTCATTGTGTGATTGTTTTCAGCTGACTCCTTGAGACAGAGATGCCACACCTCTACTATATAATATTTTGTTAGTCAATGTACATAATGCTGTACATTTTTAAGAGCCAGGGACTGGATATGTTGTATGTAGGTAGGTACCGATTGCCTACTTGAGAGGCATGAAACAAACCAGCAAGCAGCACTCTAAGATTTTGACAATCTGTCATTCAATGTACACTATCCTATCGGCCTCCTGAATTGTTCAGCTATAGACCGCACAAGTAGCTTTCGTAGGCTTGCGATTTGATGCAAAACATAGATTATAACACGTAACCAACAAAGTTAGGTTACAACCATAAAATCGATAGGATCTTACATGTGTGGCCATAGCAACGACTCCGTAAGGAACCAGTGGCGGCCGAGGCGGGAATGACATCGCTCCTTCGCCACCAGGGAGTATGGAATTCACTAAAATAATTTCACCGACAATGACGCGTACACTTGGATTCCACAGCACAAGCAATTTGTTCACACGTGTTGTTCGATTACCTTACATCTACGACTGTTCTTTATTAAGATTAAATGCACTCATAGAAACTTCACTTTTATTAGCCCACAAACGATAAATTCATGAAATTCACGAAGTTTGGGCTCACCCACGATACGATCAAATAACCCGAACGCCATTTTAGTTTATTTTATCTTTCATTCAATTTTTTTTTGGTGCTGCCATTCAAAGAGAATAATATCTGCCATTTTTTATCGATTTCATTGAAACTTAGGCGATGGCTACACGTTCAATGTTGTTCACTGAGACTACATAGGAATATACTCTGTGCGACCATAAAATCATTTAATTGTAATCAAAAGTAGATTAATTGACCGTTTTAGCTCAAACTTCAATAATAGAAAGTTTCTAAGGTTTTTTTTACTTGCATTGAAGGTCGCCGTAAAATTAAATAAACGGACTTGAACATTCGCAGCAGTCCTTTCTCAAACCTTTTCACCTTTGATTAATTATATATTATGTAAGTTTATCCATATTAATAAGATTAAATTATGAAAGTGGTTTATTATTATTTTTGAAACCAAAATCAATTATTTACTAAAGCTCAAATATTATTAACTACTAATATTACATAACGTTGTACTGTCTCTTGTTTTAGATCAATCTAATTGTCAAAATTTTTGGTTGTACCTCCCTCTGTACACTGACCATATTCTTATCCGCACTCCCCTCTTGTTTAAGACACTAGCATTAGCGAACTCGACACTGGCAGAATTGTGACAACTAGCCACAAAAGCCACAAACCAAGAAGTTGAAGTTGAAGTTCATTCGCAGCAGCAATGGCGCCAAAAACCCTGGCTGTACGCTTATTGAACTTGTGCCTCAGGTTTATTCTTGTTCATACTAAGCTTTTGGGCTTTAATAGTGTAAATATTTAAAAAACAAGTCTGGTCAAATGCGTATGGACTCGCCCATCGAAGTTTACGGACAGGCGTCATGGCTCAGTCGGTAGTAGCTCTGCCTTCCGTGCAACGGATCCGGGTCGTGGGTTCGATCCCCACCGAGAACAAACATTTTGTGTGTGACAAACATAGATGTTTGTTCTGTGTCTGGGTGTTACTATGTATTAGAAGTATGGATTTACAAAAAAAAAAGTATATAAGTATTATTATCAGCAATCTAGTTTCCATAGTACAAGCTCTGCTTAGTTTGGGACTAGAGGGTGTTGTGTGTAATGTCCAAGAATATTTATTTATTATTTATTAAGTGTTTTTTTTCACAAATTTTGTAACTACCTATCTAGGTAGCTAGTAAATCAATATCATCATTGGTATAATAATATATTGGTACCTGGGTATCGATCGACTACACTAAAACAACCTATTGCGTAACTTTTTGTTTTTTATTATTATTGACCTATCCGTATTTATACAAATTTATTCAAAAGCTCTTTTAAAAGTAGGTAAATCAATTATTATGTACATAATCTAACGAATATCCTAACATTTTATTATAAAATAAAATAAAAAAAATAAAAAAGCCTTTTATTTCTTGCCAAAAAGTTAGTAAGTGGTGCTTAAAAAAGAATGTATGTTATATAAAAAATAGTAGTAATATTTATCTTATTTAAAGTATTTAGTTAAGTAGGTAGGTACCTAGTTATTATTTAATGTTAGTTTGGGTTTATTCTTTAATTGCAAGAACCCTTTCGCAGGTGAAGGCCTCCTCCAAGGACTGCCATTTGTCCCGATTTCCAGCTATAAAGAGCCATTCCGGCCCCGCCACCCGTTTTAAGTCGTCTTCCCAGCGTGTGTAAGGTCTGCCTTTGCAGCGTTTGCCTTCTGGGCCCTTCCAAGTAGTTACATCTTTTGTCCATCTATGGTCTTGAAGTCGCGCGACGTGGCCAGCCCATTTCCATTTTAGTTTTCGAGCGAAGGAAAGGGCGTTTTTGGCTTTTGTTATGCTACTAATTTTTGTGTGACGAATTTTGTGTAACTTCTTTATATTTAGCATGCTGCGTTCCATTCCTCGCTGGCAAGTGGTGATTTTGTTTTTTATTTTTGAGGTAAATTTCCATGTCTGGCAGGCGTATGTCAAGCATGGTAGCAGGCATGACGTCATTACCTTAGTTTTCACAGCTATCGGCATGTTGCTCTTAAATATTTCTTTTAGGCTCCAGTACTTGTTCCACGTTAGTTGTGTCCTTCGTTCTATCTCCCTCTCATTGTTTTTTCTGTCAAAACCTATTTGTTTTCCTAGATATATATATTGATCTGTGTACTTCAGCGGTTCGTGTCCAACCGATACTGTCTTTTTTAAGCCATTGCTTTCTAATAAAATGCGAACATTTTATTAGAAAGCAATAAATAAAATAAAAAAATCCACAAAGCGTTTTACGCGTAGGTACTAAACACTAACTTATATTCTGCTGCTTAAGCACCTCGTTATAGTCTCATTGTCACTATCACAGCAGAGCGCTGCAGCTCCAGCGGTCCAAGAGACGCGCGATTCAGGCGGTGCGCCGGCTTTAGAAGCAGACGCACCGGTGATGCTACTCCTTCTTGTCGTGCTCCTCTCCCTCGGGGGCAGGCGCCCCCAGCGCGGGGGAACACGGCAACACGGCTCTAGTGCCGAGGTATCCCACCAGGCCCCCGGCCAGAGCCACGGCCGCGCCAGCTTTCAGGCCCAGGAGAAGACCAGCCGGACCACCGGCCAGGGCACCGCCTAGTGCACCTCCTAACGCTAATGCGCCGCTGCGCAACCTGGGTAATAAAAGTTGAGCCTTAAATACTTACTAAATAGTAGATTTATTGATGAAACGTGCGTCCCAAATATATAGATCCAAGTAGATTTAAAAGTAAAACAAGTAAACGCTTGACTGGCAACGCTGGAACGTTACTCAAAATTACAAGAGAATGATTCGTTTGTGATGGGTGGTAGGTAGCTAGCACTCACTTGCTAGCGGCCGACAGGTGCGTCCGTGCCGCCTCCACATTCACTTGTGTTTCCTCTACGTGTGTACTGACAGCCGCCACCTGCGGTTACACAAACACACAAGTAAACATGACTATATCAAACGCTGGGAAGCACATTAAACATATTGTATAAGTTCGTTATTCACCTGATCCCGCTGGTGCAGAGCGGCTGCATGTGCATGTTGCCACACGTCGTGAAGCGCGCGCACCTCGCTCTGGAGGGCGCTCCAGCCGCGAAGCATTTCTTCGCGCTCCCTCATGCTAAGATCCTGGAAATTTAACAAAAAACTTTGATAAACGACTTTGTTCCGGTGGTAGTACATTACAGACTTCCACCGTATTGTTTTGCTAAAAGTTACATACTGTCAAAAAAAAATCATCATCTCAATACTGAGAGTTTTCGCCACCTACATTGTTTATTTTAGTACTTACTTTCTTTCTTGTGGCACTAATATAGGTGAGCCACACGGAACAGAATGCCTTAATTTTCAAAGCTAAAAGTCGAAGAGTAAATTTTTATGAACCTGTTCATTGATCTGCAGTTGGATGAGTGGCTCCGCGTCGCTGTCGGCTTCCAGAGGAAGAACTCCCACCGACTCGGAGGACGTGGCACTGCCTACCACTGCGCCTGACCTCTCATACTCCAGCCCGTGAGAAGGAACCCGATTGGCAGAGATTGGAGATGTCTCTACAACAGAATCCATGCTATTGGAACTTGGATAAACTTGGATACTTATACGAAATGCTTGGTTGAATTTCTCAGCCCACAGTTAGACAGTGATAAGACTTCTGTTTTGTTTCGCGTGATATTTTAACTAATATTTATTATTAGGTATGACAACTCAGATTATATTTCGTGTGAGATTGGATGATGTACACCTAATGGTATTTTTAGTATCAGTGGTTTTTGTACACATTAACATGGTTTGAAGGTTCACTATTAGAGTCCACACAACGAAGCTAACATATTTTGTTATTGCTGGATGATTTTGGACACCAAAGCCTCACCAAGGCGCTGCGGACCGCTTGAAGCCACAATCGCTCTACATCCTTTCTCTATTACACCTATAAAACAATTAACAACCTGTTTACTTTATGTAAACTTCGTGACAAAATTTTTACAAATTTATTTAAGTAAATTTTACAAAAATTTTATAAACCTTGGCCATGAAAATCTTCTTATATCCTTTTCATCATCAGACCTTGTAGAATGGACTCCAGTTCATTAAATCTTAATACTTTGAGATGAACTTAATGCTTCAGACGGCAATTATGCTTAAGATTCCTCAAAACTACAAAACTTCACCAATTTTCACCAAACATCGCTAAGAACTAACCCAGGTGGATTCATGCGTTTTTTGGGAGATAGTTGAATCGGCAACTATGATATTTTGTTAGTTTAGTTGTACTGTACCTACCTAGGTAGTCCATGATGGCTTGCAGCGTGAGGTCCCGCGAGCGCTGAGTGCTGGCGTCGAAGCGCGGCAGGTCCGCGAGCCGCACTCGAGCCCGCAGCGCTTGCAGCTCTCCGAGTAGTGCACGCAGCTGTGACGTCACGCGCCGCGCGTGCGTCTGCTCGGCGCGCACGCGACCGTACTCGCCGCATTCCTCGTACTGAACATTCATTATATTTATTTTTGTAAACCAACAACATCTCCAGTTATTGGACTAGTCAACAGAGAACCTTCACATTTAGCAATACTACCAGGTTTTAACTTAAACTATCAATCATCAACTTGTCTCTCTCTCGGATTTCGAGCCCTAAGCGGGGAATTCACTAGACGGACATGCTCGCGGACAAGCTCGCGAGCATGTCCGTCGGACCTCGCTGCTATAGGTCTGTGCAATGTTCGCTAGTGTAGGACCGTCGCAGACAGTCCGGCAGACAGTCCGTGTGCTAGTCCGTGCGATCTCATTTTGTCCGCGCGGACACATGTCCGTACGGACATGTTCGTACGTGTATGTTCACCGCGGACCGTCTGCTCAGACCTGATGTCGCGTTTATACTATGCCGCAGCCGGCAGGGAAGTGGGCACGAGCATAGTGTGAACACGAACATGCCTCTGTCCCATCTCCCAGCTCAAATTCATGCCGTAGCTTCCTAGTGAGAATAAAGGCGATGTTGCTGGGGCAATAAGTCCGCGGCAATAATGCCGGTAGCGGCATGGGCATAGTGTGAACGCGGTATGAGAGCGACAGCAACCAGTACCGACGTTTATTATGATTATTGTGACATATCGAACTGTGAAGTAGATATTCAAATGACTTGACGAATGACTTGACTTGACTTATACTAATACAAATTCATCACTTGACACTGGCAAAATTGTCTACACTATGCCCATGCCGCTACCGGCATTATTGCCGCGGACTTATTGCCCCAGCAACATCGCCTTTATTCTCACTAGGAAGCTACGACATGAATTTGGGCTGGGAGATGGGACAGAGGCATGTTCGTGTTCACACTATGCTCGTGCCCACTTCCCTGCCCAAGTCCCTGCCGGCTGCGGCATAGTGTAAACGCAACATCCAGGTCTGAGCAGACGGTCCGCGGTGAACATTCACTACACGGACATGTCCGTACGGACATAAGTCCGCGAGCATGTCCGTCTGATGAGTCTGAGTAGTGTATTGTGGCGACAGACTTGTCCGTACAGACTGTCCGCGAGCATGTCCGTCTAATAAATCTGTGTAGTGTATTGTGGCGACAGACATGTCCGTACAGACTGTCCGCGAGCATGTCCGTCTAGTGAATTCCCCGCTTTAGTGTCAATTTGGGCAGATCGAGAGAAACCAGAGAGAGACAAGTTGATGTACCTACCTTAATGAAGGTAGGTAAGTAACATGCCCTAAGATTTATCCTGCTTTGATAAGACTACACAGTTATTGCTAAGTAGGTACCTACCTACCTAAGTTGGTAAGTAGGTGTCCAAAATAAATATTACCTATAATTTATATGTTTTTTTGTGGACAAAAATACAAGTACCTAATGATTTTATAGTAATAATTATGATCATTATTTGTAGGACGGTAGGTACATTTTATTGTACGTGTTAGGCCCACCTACAATAAATGTACATGTACCTATCTATCTACCTGCTTACTTATCATTATTTTCCTGCACCCTGTAACCTGATTGAAATTAGGTTTGATTATGTATTGAATAAACTTTATAGTTTATTGCTGTAACATCTATAACTAGCATACTTATCTATAACTAGCACAGATAACATCAGCTGTTGGCATTTTCTATATTAAACTTCTAGCCAAAACCATCTCTCTGTTTTGTTCTTGTTCTATTAATAGACCACTTGTGACGATTTTGAACATGAACTCAAAGGAAAGGAATTATTATGTAGGTAGGTATCTAGTACGCATTAGCACTCTACAATAGTGCGCATGGGGAATGTAATCGATTGCTTCAATATTAGTCATCAGAACAAAGGAAAACAAAGTAAACCAGTCTATCGTACCTAGGTACGTACTTTAATAATATTGGCCCTGTGTTGTCTCAGCAGATCTAAATGGTGAGGGATCGCCACTTCATTGAACTTGCACAGTGAAAGTTCTACTCTCTTCAGAGGTAATTTATCGGATTCTTCCATTGTATTGTTTGTAATCACCACTTATATTAAACTTAAACTACACAAAGACACTAGAAAATATTTGCAAAGTTCATTCCAATAGTCACATTAGTCACCACACCAAACCTAAATCTATATACAAGTGAAGAAAAACAAAACAGCTGTTTGGCCTGTTTCTTGGTTTCGAGTCGATAGTATAAAAAAGTACTCTGTGGAGTCGATCTTGGAAGAATTAGTTTGGCCCGATTGACAGTTGACACTTGACAGCGCTAAAGTTATAGCCGTCCTTGTTGTTTCAATTTATGAGAAAGGGATGGCAACTATTTTAGTCCTCGGAACGGAAATGCTTGGTTCACCGTTCACTCCTGATTCATTCTTCTATACTACAGAACAGACAGAGTGCTACGTGGTGCTACAGAGTAAATAAATGTTAAAAAACTTATCTCTCTCTATCTCTCTCTTGCTCCCTGCTATGTGGACTTGACTGGCTTTGCTTGGTTTGATTGGATCATGGACGAAAAGAATGCGTCGACGCGTGTCAGTAGTGCTAATATTGACAGTGTGCAAAATAAGAACATGTTGTTTGTTCGTTTTTTTATTTCTTCCTTTTGTCGCTTTATATCGTCGTATTTATCCTTTGTCTATGTCGTCATGTCATGTCGTCGTGATGGCAATCTGTGGTTGCAAAGCAAGAAAAAAAAACTGATGTTTTCGGTTTTCTTCTTGTCTTTCGATCATAGGTTTTCGGTGTTTCGATCGCAACATTTGCAACTTTGCAACCTAGAACAAGAATCGAGAAACTGCATTTTTACATCATTCCATGTGTATGGTTTCACAAATCCATTATCTATTTTTGTTTTGCTAGTGTCCAGTCCATTGTGTCTCATCTCGTAGCCGAAGAAAATGGACGTGGACACAGCCGATACTGGTAAGACGTCGCTAACAATTTGCTAACCTCACTGATGCATATAAAAACAGTTTACTATCCATAGAAATATTAAACTTCCGTAGATACAATTTTAACATAATGTACTTCAGTTCTTGCACCCTTCTGGCAAGTAGTCTGCCCTTGTAAGGTACCTACCTATCTATCTACCTTCTGATTTTAGGTGAATGCATGAGTGCATTTTCTATGGTTAATATGTAAACAAACAGGCAACCTTAGAGGCCCTCCTCCACCTGTGCCTCTTCAACAAGACACTAGTGCACAGATTTGGACGTATCGAAATTTGAGCTGCAAAGTGCGTGAAAGTTAAAAGGCGTAGTTCTTTCATAGTTTGAGATTACTGGCATTAAATTTATGGAGAGATTTATGCAAGTTGTTAATACAGTTTCAATACATATTGCCTGCTTTTGTTTCAGGGGGAAGAAAGTCACGATCCCGTAGTAGATCTGTAAGTGGTGCTCTAACTGTGCATTTCCACTAAAAACATTCACAATAAAACCTTCACAACACAATCCTTACAATCAATTTGTTTTTACTTACAAACAATCTGCACAAGATTCAAAATGTCAAACATGCACAAGGGTTGGCAGTGGAAATGCAAATCAATATCTTCACAGAGTTGTGCATGTGCATGTTTTATTGACCTATGTCCAGCAGTGGACCGATATAGGTTGATGATGATTGTTTTATTGTAAATGTTTTTTGGTGAAAATGTACAGTAAGAAATACTGTAGTTTTGTAAGAAAATGTGCAAGTACACAAATAGCTAGAACCTGATTGTGATAGACCTAGGAATAGGATCAACAAAATAAAACCAGAAAAATAACTTTTCTTTATCTTTACCAGGTGGAGTCAAACTCCAAGATGTCTCACGACAGCTCACCCAATTCTCGACACAGTTCTAAATCTCGTTCCCGTTCTAATTCAAGGTCTCGCTCACGCTCCAAGTCCAAGTCTAGGTCCCGTTCCAAGTCTCGCTCACGCTCCAAGTCTAAATCTCGGTCTCGCTCACGCTCACGCTCAGGGTCGGGGTCGCGAGCCTCTTCTCGCTCGCGCTCCGGCTCGGCGCGTCGCTCGCGAAGCACCTCTCCCGCTAAATCCCGCTCGAGAAGCAGATCCCGCGCGAAGTCGCCATCTCCGCCCGCCAGTCCCGTTGACTCACCCGCCAATTGTCCATCTAAAAATACATCTCCAGCTAAATCTCGCTCGAAAAGCGTCTCCCCAACTAAGACAAAGTCCCGCTCCCGTAGCAGGTCGCCAGCTAAATCGCACACCTCGAGAAAATCTCGATCTAAATCCAGATCCAAAAGTCCAGTCCAGAGCAGAAGCAAGTCCAAGTCGAGATCTCGTTCCCGTTCTCCGGGGCGAATTACGGCCGCGGAGGGTGAAGCCGGCGACGGCAACAAGTCTCGCGAGACATCTGTCGAGAAGAGTGCACAAAAACGAGCCAGATCTAAGTCGCCCTCCAAATCGCCAGCTGGTGAGTTTTACACAATATACACGAATCTTAGAAATGTATGAATATCAAATTGACTTTTATTTGTTTGTCGCAGGATCAAGAGCTAGCAGATCGAAGTCCCGTTCCAAATCTAGATCGAAGTCGAGGTCCAAATCTCGATCTAAATCTCGATCGAAGTCTCGGTCTAAATCCCGCTCGAGGTCACGATCTAGATCTCGCTCAAAGTCACGATCTAGATCCCGCTCAAAGTCACGATCAAAATCTAGGTCCAAATCGCGATCTCGTTCCAAATCTGTTGGAGTTGGTAAGAACTTTTTGAATACGTTCTACTTGTTATGTTATCGTTACTTTACATACGCTAATGTTTTCAATCTCGTTTGTTGTAGAAGGTGGAAGGAAGAGCAGATCTCGTTCTAGATCCCGATCCAGGTCCGGGTCGCGCTCAGGATCTCGCTCGCGTTCTCGTTCGCGTTCTAAATCCCGATCGAGGTCTAAATCGCGCTCTAGGTCTAAATCCCGATCGAGGTCTAAATCCCGATCGAGGTCTAAATCCCGCTCGAGATCCAAATCGAGGTCTCGCTCGGGTTCCGGTTCGCCAGTTCGTAGGAAAAGGTAAAATCTTTTTCAATTACTGAAAGATACAGTGAATAGTAGGTACTAGGTACGTTGCTCCTTGACCGATCGTTCTCGTTTGTTTTAGATCTCGCTCGCGCTCGCGGTCCAGTTCAAGATCAGGATCAGAGTCACCTTCGCGCAGAGGTAACCTTAAACTGCATCTCTTTCAGGTCAGCAACCTGATTATTAGAATAAGGGTTTTTCCATCTAAAAACTTTACGGGAACACTTCATCGTTGGCAAGAAAAAAAATTGGGGCTCCTTCAAAGTTTGGAATCTTGTAAATCGGAACCCTCGACTCCTTCGTCTCATAAGGTTGCTGACCTCCGCCCTGGGTTACAGTCAAGTTGACATTCGACAGGCGCTAGCGACAAGCCGTCAACGGAGCGCGGGGCTCGGGACAAGCGAGCCGGCTGCACGCATCCTACCTCCTGCAGGGACTGCGGACTGCGGACTGGCTGGATGTACGATAAATAAAATCACTTGTTGTTGAACGTTCCAGGTAAGAAGCGTCGCACGGTGCGGCTCCACTCTGACGATGAGGACTCTGCAGGCGCGCGGCCGGAGGGCGGCGAGGGCGAGACCTCCCTCTCCCTCTCCCTCGCACCCGCACCCGCACCCGCGGGGCAGGGGGAGGGGGAAGCAGGGCCCCCGCCTGACGCCGACAGCTCCGACGACGAGATTGCACCAGACTCCAAGCGGTAATCATCCTGGTTGATTAAACTTTACCACTAGTTGAGTAGAGGGAGGGAGGACGAGCACTGGACCTATTGCGTGCTGAGTGCCCGCGGGGACGTGGACGTGCGTGCGAGCGTGGGGTGCTCCGGCTGCAGGGGCGGGGTGGTGGGGTCCCTCCATCGGTTGGTTGATGGTTGGTGCGATGTTGCAGCACGGAGCTGTCGGGCGGCATGTCGGACTTCGAGCTGATGTTGATGCGCAAGAAGGAGGAGCGCCGCGGCCGGCGCCGGCGCCGCGACATCGACATCATCAACGACAACGACGACCTCATCGCGCAGCTCCTCCAGCACATGCGCGCCGCCGCCGCCGTAGACCGGGACCTCAACAAGAGGAACCAGCCCGCCGTCAAGAAGGTACATCCTCACACCCGCCCTCACACCCTCGCCGACCGACTCGCCTTACAATCATCCAACCTTCGGGTGCACTCGACGAACTTGTTCCAAGGATGTCGCTCGGTTGTAGCGCGACTCGACGACTTCATTGAGTAACTTAATAACCTGACTAAGCAGGATTCGCATGCCCGGAATCCACCTTCCCTCTCCATGGGTGGGCTAGTAACATTACTAGCCATCCTAGGAGATGTTGCATGCACCCATCCAACATTGTGTTCCAGGTGTCGATGTTAAAGAGCGCCATGTCCCAGCTGATCAAGAAGGACCTGCAGCTCGCGTTCCTAGAGCACAACGTGCTGAACGTGCTGTGCGACTGGCTGGCGCCGATGCCGAACCGCGCCCTACCGTGCCTCCTCATCAGGGAGTCCATCCTCAAGCTGCTCATGGATGTGAGTATCCAACCTACACCTCCATCGAACCTGCACCCTCCGTCCCGAGAGCCGCTTCATTACCGTAGGATAACTTGATATTTATCATAATTATAACCAGGTACTTCTAAATGAATGTACTTATTGCTACTGAGTGACCTAAAAATTCAACCGGTTGAACTTGGCCCCCCCCCACACCGGGGTTGCAAACAATAAAATGACTTATTAATTATCGGATTCGAGCTTCATTCGGTGCGATGGACGTCGCAGTAAAGGATGATTATAATATTTCAGTTTCCGGCGATAGACAAGTCCCTGCTGAAGCAGTCCGGCATCGGCAAGGCGGTGATGTACCTCTACAAGCACCCCAAGGAGACCAAGTCCAACCGCGAGCGAGCCGGCCGACTCATCTCCGAGTGGGCGCGACCCATCTTCAACCTCTCCACTGACTTTAAAGGTAATATATATATATATAACTAACGCAACGGATGTTCTACTTGGTTACCGGTTTCTAGCAACTTCGGACGCGAGGATCGGTACATATTATCTAGTTAATATTGAATAATATATCCGTGCCGTGTGCTTGTACTTCCAGCGATGAGCCGAGAGGAGCGTCAGGCGCGAGACGAGGCCATGGCGGGCTCCTCGCGCCGAGCCGTCTCACCCACCGCACCCGCACCCGACCCCGACCGGTGAGTGCCGCGCCGTGCCGCGCCGTGCCGTGCCGTGCAGTGTCGCACGATGGATGTGAGCGTGATGTTGTGTTGTGTTGCAGGGTGGTGGCTCGGCCGGGCGAGGCTGGGTGGGTGGCTCGAGCCCGAGTGCCGGCGCCCTCCAACAAGGACTACGTGTTCCGACCCAAGAGCACGTGCGACGTGGACATGTCGCGGGTACGTGTCTCCACTACTGTACCGAGCCCCGAGTCTGTGCATTTGTTTTCACTTTCCGGATAAGCGCCTCTACCGGGACATTTGAGAATTGTGCAATTCCCAACAACATTTCTCGCTTTGCGAATGCGTTTGCGTTTGCGTGTGCCATGCTCGAGAAAAGTCAAAACAAATGCACAGACTCGGGGCTCTTTACACTCTACCGACATCCGCGATCCCTTTAACAACCAACTGATGCATTGTACCTGCACCCTAGTGCCTGCGGCCCCGCGGGTACCCGAGGGTCGCGAGAGCCGCGGGTCCTAGTATTGGCTCGTTGGCCTCCCCTGGGCCTCCCCTGGGCGAGTGAGGTGGTAAGGTGCATTATGTAATGGTATTCCGTTTCAGACCACTCGTAAGAAGATGACTCGCTACGAGAAGCAGATGAAGAGGTTCATCGACCAGAAGCGACTCAAGAGCGGCTCGCGACGCGCCGTCGAAATATCCATCGAGGGCCGCAAGATGGCGCTGTAATGTCGTGTCCGTGCGCCATCGCCATTGCACCGACATCCCGACCATCGCTAACTCGATAGTGAACCGATGGCTGATGTGCGACACCCACCTCACTATACTGACTCCCGCCAGTGAAGTGAGCGGAGCCGTGTGGTTCTACGAGTGCACTGCCGAGTGTCTGTGCCGAGTGTGGCGCCGCTATCAACTCAACTAGGAGACGTTACTTGGCTACTTTACCTACGCTTTGGAAGTTCAAGTTCGAATGTTTACAGAATTATTCTTCTGGTAGGAAACGAACCTGCAGCTAGATCCAATCCGCTTTATAATTGTCATTTCTTAGGATATGCCGTGGATTCCGAGTTTTTGAGAATTGGGTGGTGATGTCCGTCCCTACGTTCCAAACTCGAGTACCTTAGCCGGTCCGATGCAATCCTGCCTCCGCCATCCTATGTATGGAGATAAATAACGATCGATAGCTCCCACTTTAGTTAATAGGTAACGAAGGAAATGAAAAAGTTAGGATATAGGTAGGTGGGTACCTGCTGTAGGTAGTCCATGTTGATTTGCCAACGATTTATGAAAGTAAAGAGATTACAGTTGTGACGAGAGGCCATCGCCCTCAGATTATTGTGATTGTTATGTAAGTCATAGGATAAGATGCAAAATAAACTTAAATAATAACATAGATGTCTGTGTTTTGTTAATCCACCTCCTATCTCAGTGGAACTCCACTCTACTTAAATGGGTAGATGTTGAACACAGCACCATCTGTGCTTCAACGGCTGAACTAAATAAGTAAGTTGATACCTAATAATCTTTCGAGTACTACAATAACATAAGGCTACCTACCTAACTAGTTAGTTTAGACAGTTGCCACTGTAGGGCGCTGTTCCGACCTATAAAGGGCGTCTCATGTCCGCGGCTCGCTCTCTCTTCAGTCCCGCATGCCTGAGCACACGGCTTTCCGAGCTCTGGGCGCTGACAAAGGAGATCTCATCTCCAGTGTCTACTCGGTGGCAGTGTGAGTGCACGCCGAGCACGCCCCACTTCATCTACTGCGTCCTCTGCTCATCAAAGGGACGCGCGGAGAAGCCTCCTCCTCCTGAAAACTATTGGTTATCCGAGAGTAATCCACAAATTGACTATCTGGGTTAATAGACAATCTGCGGACTAGTCTCGGACGTGATTAACAGGGTACACCGTCCTGTTGAACTGCCGCTCGCTCGGGATAAGCCACCAAGGTTGCCCCTAAGGCACTAGGACGCCGAAGCACCCGCCCGTGTATCCCGAGAGATCAACCAAGTGATTAAGTAAGAAACAAAGAAGGTAACCAAACATACACTAACCAAGCGTTTAAAAAAGAAAAAGAAATCGTAACCTATCCAACTGATTAATTAAGAAAAAAAACGTAACCTAACCTAACCTTGTGATAAAGTAAAAAAAAATCTCACCTAACATACAATAACAATGTTAAATAACAACATAAATTCGTTACCTTAACTAACAATGAGATTAAATGAGAAAAAAAAATCGTAACCTAACGCAACCAACTGATTATATAAGAGTATAAGAGAAAAAAGTAACCTAACCTAACCAAGTGATTAAAAATGAAAAAAAATCGTAACCTAACCTTAACAAGTGGTTAAATAAGAAAAACGAACGTAACCATACATACACTAACCAAGTATTTAAAAAAATTAAAAGAAATCGTAACCTAACCTATCCAACTGATAAAATAGGCAAAAAAAAAAAAAAATCGTAACCCAAGTAATTAAGTAAAAAAAAACCTAACCTAACCTAAGTACCAAGTAATTTTTTTTTTTTTTTTTTTTTTTCTAAGTGTCCCTCAGACATGTTGGTCCGAGACGTTTTTATTTCGTTTAGGTTACATTTTTGACCATTTGTTTTTCAAAAAAAATTTACTATTTATCCATTTTAACCAATTTTTATAATACTCAATTTTGCCTAATTTTACTATATGAATTTTAATGTGCTTTGCGTTTCTACGTTTACTTTATAACTTTGATATTGCGGTTACGTAAATACGTAATCTAATAATAGTGTTTTCCACCTGGGATCATAAAACTTTTTTATATTATGTACCATATTCTATGTTTTTAATGCTTTTAGATGACTAAGTTTGCCTAATAATTTTTTTTTTAAAGAATTAAATTTGATTACTATTTGATTTGCCTAATTTACTGTTTAGATTTATCCTATTAAAATTTATAAAGTTGCTGCTGGTTGTAATTTATATACTTAATATATAAATGCCAACAAGTCTTATATAACTAGATTTAAAAATTTGTAACTATTGTTTATTTTATTTAAGGGTTTTTAGTAGCTGATGACTGTCGGATATTTTTGCACCGAAAGCGTTGTTTTGCTACTCAGGGGTAAGCGGAAGGCCATGGTCAACATGACCCGCCGTTTACTTGGACAGCTTGATGCTCATCAGTGTCCTTCCTAACAGCAGTATGCTATTGTTGACCTCGCCAGTGCGTCCCACTTCCTCCTGATCGCGCACTCCGGGCCGAAGGCACTGTGGTCCACCTTTTCGGCCTTGGCGTGCACGCAGTTGCAGCAGGAAGGGGTCGCACCGGCGAGCCAATCAGCGCACTCCGTCCTCATGTGGGGTCCCCCACAGTGGCTGCATTTGACGATGGTCTCCGTGCAGAACCGTCGCCCATGGCCGTAGCCGAGACACAGCGAGCATTGCACAAGTGGTGACTGATCAGCCACTTTTACTCGCTGGAGGTCTATGACGACGGTTCCCGCACGGACCAGACGCTGCCAAACTGCAGGGGACACCCTCATGACGACGTGCTGTGTCTGATTGTTCCTAGTCTTCTTTTTATATGCTATATCTGTTTTGTTTACTTTTGGATCTAAATGTTCTAAAATGTTGCTATTCTGTTTCCAGATGGAGTCAACTATATCCTGGTCGCTATTAATTGTAAAAACATTTTTAAGAATGACGAGTGGGTCTTTGTTTTTCACTTCTTCTACAGTTAGGTACTCTTCCGCACCCTTTAGTCGTTCTTTAACCTGTGTTCTTTTCTCCTCTGTTTTACATCCCACAATCACCTTCCTGTCTTTTGCTTTCCAGATCTTTTCTATCGCTATTCCTCCTTCCTTTGCTTTAACTGTATCTCTTATCCTCTTCATTACTTCTTCCCCCGTATCCTGGTCGTCCTTCGAAGTAACGACTACCGAGTATAGCGCGGCGCGCTCAGGGAACTGCCTCCCGGGGTGCGCCGCTGCTACACTCGCGTACGTCTGTTTTTCCAATCTCTCCTGCTGCAATTCCATCTTTTCCTGTAACCTCTCCATCCTTTCACTGTTCTCGCTTATTAGCCTTGCATGCTCTTCCAATTTTTTAACAAGCTCTTTTTCTTCCTTGCTCACCTCCTTCTCTTGCTTGTCTTCTTTCTCCGGCTCTTTTTCTTTCACAGGTTCCTTCGCTTTCTTCTCTCCTTGTTCCCCTTCACTCTCCGCTTCCTTCACCAGTTGGTACAGGCGCTCGATGGAGTGAAGCACCTCCGTTTTTATCTCCGTTTTTATGTTCCTCGAGTTCCCCATATTAACCTTTGCTTTCGTAAGACAGGCCTTCGCTTCCGCAAGCCGGCTGGTGTATTTGGGCTGCGTCGGTGGACTCCTCACGGCCTCAATCGGTACTTTCACACCCACTCTACTTCCCTGTGAAAGCACCTTTTTCGTCCTTGGGGGGTCCACCGGCGCAACTTTCTTCGGGGTGGTTGGAGTAAGTGGATCTGTTTTACCAGCTTCCCACTCCCCGATACTTCTGCGGACGCTTGAAGTTGAAGGCCTGTCGTTTTCGTGCACAGCTGGTGGTGTGGTTGAGGTTCTTCTGGGGAACTCGTTCGAAGGCTTGCTGCTTTTTGCAGGGGTGCGGAACCCAAACATTTTTGAAGAAGTTAGAGGGACACTATTAAAATCTAAGTAAATTTGTAAAAGTTGTAAATAATGTAGATTAAGTAAATTTGTAAAAGTTGTAAATATGAATTAAAAATAAAATAAAAATAAAAATATTTGTAAAAGTTGTAAATGTGTAAAATTTCAGTCCAATTATTCTAGCCTATTTCTAACTTAACACTAACCTAATGCTATGTTCCTAGGAAGAACAGTCTTATTTACTAGAAATATTGCCTTAATAAGGCAATGAAGCATGAATTTGGTAAAAACCAAATTTTTCAATGTCAAAATGAAGTGAGGTCAATTTTAGACTCTTTGATGACTATACTCAAAAAGCGTATCGTTACACGATTTCAATTTCGAAAAAAAAAAAAAAAAAAGGTTAGGTTAGGTTAGGTTAGGTTAGGTTGGGGAGGGGTGCTAGGCCGGGTAACCTCCACGCGGTGCACCCTGGAAACACCATGAAACACGCCCGCAGAGTACTGTGGACGTGTTTCATGGTGGCCAGTAACCCGGCACGGTGGGCCTCTCCGCGTGTCCCTCTGATAAGCAGAGGGCACTGCGTGATGAGGCAGGGTAGACTTCGGTCTACCCAGGTGGGTCCGGGCCCCCTTGTTTGGTGGCCCGGACGACGGGGGCATTAGGCCCCCGAGCGGGGGAGAGCGCGCGGGACGACGCGGGACTGTCCCGCGCGCGACGCATGGTGACGAATGGCGGGACCGCAGTAGAGCACCGGCCCCGCATTGCAGACATTCGCCACCAGCGGACGGGAACGGCCGAGCCGCTTGCCGTTCCCAGGCCCCACCCTGCAAGGGGAGGGGCGTGCGGGCCCCGCTGTAATGGCGGGCTTCGTCGGCGGGGGACTGGACGTAAAGGCTCTGCCGGTTTCCCAGTCCCCCCCCACTAAGACGACGCAGGAGCGCCGCTGGGTTTTTAGTGGGTATACCGGCCTGACGGGAGGCCGGGGAGTCCCACATACCCCCCCTTCATGCTCTCTAGTGGAGGGGGGATGCGTCATGCATTTTCCCAGCGCAAAAAAAAAAAAAAAAAAAAAAAAAAAAAAAAAAAAAAAAAAAAAAAAAGGTTAGGTTGGGGTGCTAGGCCGGGTAACCTCCACGCGGTGCACCCTGGAAACACCATGAAACACGCCCGCAGAGTACTGTGGACGTGTTTCATGGTGGCCAGTAACCCGGCACGGTGGGCCTCTCCGCGTGTCCCTCTGATAAGCAGAGGGCACTGCGTGATGAGGCAGGGTAGACTTCGGTCTACCCAGGTGGGTCCGGGCCCCCTTGTTTGGTGGCCCGGACGACGGGGGCCTTAGGCCCCCGAGCGGGGGAGAGCGCGCGGGACGACGCGGGACTGTCCCGCGCGCGACGCATGGTGACGAATGGCGGGACCGCAGTAGAGCACCGGCCCCGCATTGCAGACATTCGCCACCAGCGGACGGGAACGGCCGAGCCGCTTGCCGTTCCCAGGCCCCACCCTGCAAGGGGAGGGGCGTGCGGGCCCCGCCGTAATGGCGGGCTTCGTCGGCGGGGGACTGGACGTAAAGGCTCTGCCGGTTTCCCAGTCCCCCCCCACTAAGACGACGCAGGAGCGCCGCTGGGTTTTTAGTGGGTATACCGGCCTGACGGGAGGCCGGG